>OY728164.1:721044106-723544106 GCA_963277665.1 Viscum album | reverse complement strand
TGGATAAGTATGATGAAATTAACTATTAACAAGTATATAATATCTAGAAGAATTCATGAATTTAATGGGTCACTCCCTATTCAATTACTGTCATTTAGGAAACCTTTTATGGGATATATGGAGGTTATCATGAAAATTAATCATTAGTAAATTGTAATGGTCTTCCTTGATTTCATAATGATGACCCCCAATCTGTAGGTCCGTCACAAAAATAATTATAGATAACATAGATTATATATATGACATACTTCGATTCTATAGGACCCAATAAAATATATATTGTGGAAAAAATAAAAAGGGAACATGATTGTAATATTCATTGGCCTTGTTTTGTTAGATTCATTTTACAGTAAACATTAATATGGTATTTGTCATTCCTTAAAATGTGTGTGTTATTTTGATGATTCAATTATTTCATGAGACAAATTTTAATAAAATAATAAATATAATTTATCTGTAGATGATCATTTATAAGATTAATATCCCAATATATTTTTCATAAGGATTAGCTCTTATATATTATAAAATATTTATATAATAATTATATAAGAATAATTTTTTTGGAATTCTATTAGTGGATAAAATACCTCAATATTTGATTGGAATTATTTTAGGAATATTCAATGGGTTTTTAAATTTTCTTAAGGATTATGTGGAGAGATAGTCAATAAAGAATCTTGTTGTAAAGAGGGTTCTATAGTTTGTTCATCGTTATAGTGTGTTTATGTATATTGTTGTTTTAATGAATTTTCCAAATATTAAAAGGGAAATTGATTACATGATTAATATAATTTAAATTTGAGAATATTGCACTACTAACTATGATTATTCAAATTTAAATTATACCAGGAATTCTGAATGTAACTATAATGTGAATAAAAATAATACATACAAATATTATTATTATTATTATTATGGACAATGAAAAGAAATATTAAAAATGATATGATTCATATAGTTTCAAAAACAATATGCGAAAAAAGTGGAGAGATATAGGTAGATTGGATATTTTATTTTTAGAACTAATGTAGTAGAATTATGGATTCATTTTTTAATATTAATGTAGAAGAAGAAGGTGTTACAAGAGTTCATCTCTCTTGATGTCCATAAATGTAGTGTAGATTTATAACACATCCCCGATCTAATATCATGTTTTAAACATGGATCGGGATTATAGATTATAAGAGGAAAAAATATTTTTTTATCATGTAAAATGATAAGTGAGATATTCATTTTTTCTATAATGGTTGTGAACCTGTAGGGTTAGTCTAACTGATATACAACGTACAAAATGTAGTTCCTTTACTGTTTTAGATTAATTAATACCTCATTGATGTATTCATTAACAATTTTAATTTCTCATTTACATTTCATTTTATTCATTATTTTTGTTCATGAAATTCATATTAGAGACAGTGTTTTTAATATTTTTTCATCAAGACTATTTGAAAGTGTAATTTCAAAATATATATAGCCTAATTCACCCGAGTCCCAATTTAATAACCATTCCAATTAAAAACAGTTGTAACATTAATTAATGGTTCATGTGATCATTTTAACTATCTATATTAATGTATATTGTTTTACACTACTATATAATTCTTATATCATAGAATTCCAACTATTATATTTTATATATGATCCCGATTGGGTGAATTTATTATTAAATCCTATTAAATTTTATAGAGGTGTTTATACACTTTGGTTCTAATAATGAAACTCATATACATATATACCCAATAGTTATATGATTAATTCAACTACATTTTTCTCTTTATGAAATAAATGAGTATCATTATTAAAATAATTAATCTCTTTTCACCATAATTTTCTTTAATGGTAATCGTCACATCTTCCCAAAACATCCTATTATTTTTTATCAATCCATATTACATAGGTTCAAAACACTATGATTAAAATTAATTATTCATTATATTTTATTAAATAAATATAGTCCTACATATTTACAGAACATCCAATCCAAATACTCCTGAAAAATAATTAACCTCCACTTATTAATTTTTTATTTAAAATGCCTCCTACACATTATATTTTTGAATCAGTATGTAATTGTTCATTATTTAAGATAAAAAGATAAATATAGTTTAGAGAATGTTGAATGTACAGTTTCATTCACCTCATAGTATATAGATATTTCATATTTAAAAATTACTAATAATGAACATAAAATAATGATGAATATATCTAATATAGCTTTTAATAATTTTGATAAATTAATCATTTGATAAACTTTTAATATCCTTTGGGATTTATTATTTTTCAATGTTCAGTCTTACAATGACTGGATCCAATTAAATTTAATATTGAGAAAATATATTTATTAGTTATTTGAAATATCTTCTTTAGTTCCATAAAAAATATTTCTATCAAAATAAATGTTGATACATACTACTGATTTGTTGTAGTATGATAATTTTTTTAATCACACTAATCATTATTATTTTAATATCCAAACCAATAAATCATGGAAAATATTCTAAATATTCTCATATTTTATCTCAATGTATAATATCATCCACATAAATATGGACAATAAAATACTAGTCATTCATTTTTTTATATACATATTATATTATAAAAGACATTTAATAAATTATAACATGAATAATAAGGAATCCAATTAAGAATACACAGTACTATGATCCTTTGTAGTAGGTTCAAATCATTTCTCTTCTAAAACACTATTGATTCATCAGTAACACCTATAATACCTACACGTGGGATAATATAAAATTCAACCATGGTCACTCTATTCAGAAATTCTATCTTAAAAATAATATTTAAAATTATACGTTTTTATTGAATAGCCATGGATATAAATAATCTTATTGATTTTTTCCATCATTTTAAATATTTCTTCTACATCAAAAACTCTGAATTATTTAAATCTATTTAAATTTTTCATTACATTGGTTTAATTATATTTTACAATATCATCAGTATTTTTTTCAGTATGATAAATATTCTGATGATTCTAAAACCACATAGCCACCTTATAATCTCTAATGTTGTAATTTTTATGACTACTATCTGGTGGTTGGTATATTTTATTTTAATTAATCATTATGATCAATATTTTTGTTCTAGGTTGTTATGGGTTGAAAATTTTCATTAACGTCGAATGAATAGCCAGTCTCATAGTTAGCACATAGACTTCCTAATAGTCCACTAAAAATTTGATGGGACTATAGTGGGAGACAATGGGATTTTCATGATTTAGAAATTGTTTTTTATTCAGGAAAAACCCCATATATAACTTTTCATATTTTAATCATTGTGTATAGTGGAACCTTCATGGTTAGTGAATAGTTTTAATGATAATGCAACCTAACAAGGGGAATATTTCCTAATCATTAAAAATATTCTTTTACAATTTTACTTGCAAACTATTAAGGGCTTTGTCCATAATTTTCAACCGCATTATTAATAATATCTTTTATTTTAGGTATAATAATCCACCATCACTTGGAGGTGGATTTATCCTTGTATTTGTAACGCCCCGACCCCAGCTACCTAGAGTCGGTGCATTTCTTCGTAACATTGGCATGATCACAAAAGATCAAGTCTTGAAAGACCGATTACTTTAGTAGCCTTGGAAACACTAGATACATTCATAAATGTTACATTACATCATAGAGTGAAAAAACTACAATAACAAAGTCTCCATAGTCCACACTCATATCCTCTTCTGACTATCCCTGTAGGTCATTCATAAAATACTTCTTCACATCCTGGAAAATATTAAAACATTGAAAGAGGTGAGCTCAGATTCTCAGTAAGGATAACAATAATGCGGAATCTTTCATAAATAAACATTAACATTTAAGGCAATGTATAACTAAAACAAAAGCCTTTTAAACATGAACTTCAACATAATATGGCAAAAGTAAAATGAGATAATGCCATTTACTTATTCACATGGATATTCTACTGGTCGAATAATCACATGCAATATCAATAACCACTTTCATAATGAGGGAATGTATAATGCCGGACATTCTGAAACATTTTGTCAAGGCCTCGGCCAAGACGTCTAAAATGATTAAGGCCTCGGCCAAAACCATAAATCAAATTGGGAAAGGGCCTCGGCCAATTCCACGTCTATTTGTCTCCTGATACCTATCGATGCATCGAGGATCTATAGCGGGCTCCACCCGTCACTTATTAAGTCCAATACATTCCTCATATGAATAGGTTTAAACATATCATAAACCATAACATAATCATATCACGTAAAACATGCATAAAGGAAACATAACATTTCCACATTTCAATCACAAGATATCAATACAACACATTGTTATAATAAAAACATTTTCAAAAACATTTTCAATACCAAAATAAAAGAAAGTTAAGACTTTGTATTTATTTTTCATTAAAAAAAGATGGCTTATAGAGGAAGCTGAAACTGAAATAATGGTCACGGCGGCGGAGAAGTCGTTGTCGCCGCATAAGTACGGAAAGAAAAACATTCCCTTTTTTCGTTTAGCAAAACGCTTTGTATAAAAAGATTCCTTTTGAATAACCGTAAAAGTCAAAGGGGTTTATACACTGTATAAAAGAAAATTGTGTATAAAACCAAATATGCCTCAATGAAAGGGGATTGAGACGAAGTCCATAAAAAGATCATTTTTAAAATAAAATAGATCTATTATGTGTATTCACTATAGGTACACATGAAGAAAGTAAAAATACAATATAGGACATAATAATATCATGACATAATTTGAAAGTAGGAGATTAACCCAAAGAATGGAAATTGGGTTAAGAAGTTCCCTTACCTCGTGTCTGACTTGACTCAACCGTTCTTTAACCTCCTGAATAATAAACTATAGTCAATATATACCTTGTTAAGAACCATTTTCAATTTAATTATCCTTTTTATATCACTTATTACAATGATATGAACATTCTGTAATTATTTAAGTTAATAACGGTCGTTTTGTCGATCTTTGGTAACTTGAGTCAACAATAAACTTCTTATAATTACAAGTTGTTCATGTGGTAGAATATCCATTATATCCAGAATTATATTCATGATTTAGATGTCATATATATCTTATATATCCAGTATATACAATAATTTATAATATTACGTAACATTTAGAGGTAAGAAATGAAATGCACCGTTCATGGAGACGGTAAGCCATACGTACGCATGAACGCTACTTTCATTTAAAATTCATATTTAATGGAACTAAATCATAATGATATAAATGTATAATATAATTCCAGTACAATATATTGTATAATACCATTTACTCTATCCTTTATACATCCCACATATGGCATTAACGATTCAAATCACTTTGAGGGGGCGGTAGTCCGCACTTCCTAAAATGAAATTATCGCGTTTTACCCATAATGGAAATCATAAAGTATGTCATAAATGAGAAATACAGAAGCATAAGTAAAAAATAAACATATTATATATCATATATAAAAATATTGACATCTTAATGGCCACCTTTGAAGGTGTTATATGAGTTTTGAACAATCATCGTTTCGTGAGGCAGAAATTCGCCATCCACAGAAATCGTATGTTCTTTAACCATTAGATGTAGGTGTGTGTAAGTGTAGCTTAAATAATTCTTATAACAACATCCTAGTATATTTAGGATACTGTAGTTGTTACAAAAGAAATGAGTAAAAAGAGTTTAGGGGGTTGGAGAAGGAAAATAAAACAAAACAACATTAGAAAAGACATTACCTCAAAATCAGGTAACTCTTTTTGATTTGATCCAAAGGCTTCCTTGGGAAGAGTTCTGCCCAAAGTGAGGCTTCTAGGAGTAAGGGAGGAATTTTGGGAGAGTATTTGGGCAGAGTTTGGCCGAGCCAAATGGCTTGAAAGTGTAAATGAGGCGGGAGAGGTGGGGGCCTTTTATAAGTGGAGAGGAGGGGCACTTTTGGAAGGATTGAAATGTTACATTATTACACAATTCTTTTCGGATTCTAAAGGTCCCACACTTATATAATTCGAGGATAAGGTGATAAGGTTTCGAAATATCCTCATCCTATAGGCTTTGGACAAGTGTAAGCCTTGGATTTTGCATTATCTTCTAATTTTATTTAAATCGTTAAATAATGAGGTCATCGCTGCATCATAATGATGTCATAAATAATTTAATTTATTTAATGTCTAAAAATTATGAAATAAATACTATGATGTAGGAAATATTTTTATCTTTCTAATGAATATTTATAGACAAAATTTGGACTTGTGTAACCCCACTTAAAAATTGTTTTTGTAAACTAACTTATGTTTGTGTCAATTTAATTTTAACATTAAATAAATATATATTAATGTCATTTTCCAACTAATGTGGCTCCATGGGGTCCCCAAGTTGACCCATGGGTTGTCTTTGTCGGCCATGACTCATCCAATAGGAGTAGGACAAGTGTCAAGCTCATCTCATATTATTAAAACATTATTTTTACCTTAAACTACACTAATTACCTCTAATCGCGATTAAGAACATAAAAGTTACTATTCACCAAAAAATTATTTTAATCTCATTGAACCACATTTTAATTCTTAATGACAACCATGTATGTCGGATTTTTGAAAATCAAATCACAGAAGTGGTAATATTTCATTTAAACGAAAAATCAGTTATTTAACTACCACTTAGTGGTTTCACTATTCATCAAAAATTGAAGTTTTTCAGAACAATGCCAAAATTTCACCCTCAGCTATAATTGATATTCCGAATTCAAAAATGATGTATATTTTACAAAATTCTAAACATATAAGTTGCATTAATTAATTTTATAATTAATTCCCACTGTTACGACAAATAGCGTGTTTTTAAGAAACAACTTATATCAAAAGATTGGCAATTGTTTATGTCCAATTTCAATGTTAAATTAATTCTAATGGCCACCATTGGAAAAAATGGTAAAAATATATTCTAATTATACCATAAAACCACTAAATATTATAACTTATCACTATAAATTATTTTGATTAAAAAAGTTGTTTTAAGTATTTTTCACTTTTCATAAAAATTTGGAAGTTCTCAGAAAATTACAAAAAATTCAACATAGGCTAATTTCAATATTAGGAATACAAAAATGAAGTCCATTTTGAAATATAAAATTTCTATAAATTTAAAAGGTGTTTATTACTATTCATAACGGCTACTTTGATTCGTTGCGGTGTGTTAGAACTCGAACTTGCGTCCAATGCAAGCTATTGCATTATTGAAAGAGAGGCGTATCGTGGAAGCTCGGGGTGTTACATTCTCCCCTCCTTCAATAAATTGCGTCCTAGCAAAAAGAAATTTTTCTTTGAAAATAAAAGGATGAAAAGAGAAAATACCTTTGAGGAAACCCCACATCGGAAATAAGGTTAATAAATATATACCATTAAAAGAAAGCAGGATAAGTACAAAGGTCACCCGATATAGCCTATTCTAGGATTCTATGAAAATATGGATATGGAAGAAAAACAAACCATCAAGGTCTGATGGAGAGTTATAGAAAAGTGGATTAGGATAATGTTTAACCATAAGAAAATCACAAACTTGTGATTAGTTAAATGGTCATTGAATCCCCAGTTGGAAAAGTTAACCGACAACATTTTTGTTTTAAGTTACCTTTTATAATGTTGAGGAATTTATTTAGGAGATTTACTAAGAACGTAAGGGAATATACATACTTGTTATGTATACTTTCATTCGTTAATAAATTTTTACCTCAAACCCAACTTTTACTCCAAATGGTAACGGAACTCAAAAATATTCTATTTGTCCTAATTGTATAAGGTTCCAAATGTTAACACATACCATTTAGATTAGTAAAATTATTTTGTAATATCCAGGGACTTCCTGTAGGCTAGTGGTAGGAAATAAAGGCTTGTCGCACTATGGTTGTGGGTTTGATTCCTGCAGCTTTGTCTGACGCGACGGGTTATTCCCCACCCTGCAGGTTGTCCTTTTCCTAAAACTACAGTATTATAATATTCCAAAAATAATCTTCAGAAATTCTTTAACCTTAAGCAATACTATCCATGGTTCAACTTAATCCACTCCAACCTTTATAGTTATCCAAAATATCTTCGTCCAGACTTTCTCTAAAAGGTCTCTAAATTCCAAAATCAATTGTAACATCAGATTCCCCAAACAAAGAAATGTTTCTCTTATTGTCACATACTAAAAATATGATTACCTTAATCATATTAAAACCTTACTGAAATCAACAAGTACTACAGTACAATCCATATATATATGTCACATTATTCGTATAACCAGAATATAATCCTTGAGTCCAAAATCACCAATACATTAATTATTCCTCTTCAACTGTAGTCACAGCATAAGATTGGCCTTGATCCCTTGGCCTTTTTTGAGGTAAGTTTCCCTGACGCTTAAGACATTCATTTGCATAATGCCCTGTTTCCCTACAATTGTAGCATTCAACTTTGACAGCCTCTTTCTTTCCCTTGCAATCACGAGCCTGGTGACCCTTTTCTTCACATTTATAACAAACTCCCATTCCTTTTAGGCAAGTACCAGGGTGATTCTTCCCACAATTATCACATAATGGAAAATCCTTCTTTCCCTTTTTCCCTTTATCTGTCTCTTGTTCCACCGTTCTCTTCTTCTCTTGCTTTACTTTGTTGTCATAAGACTTAGAGAATTCCTTTTCTGTCTTGATAGCACACGAGACAATATCTTCGTATGATGAGAAGGATTGTGATACTAAAGCTCGACGGAGAAATGGTTTTAACCCATCAAAGAAACGATCAATCTTACTCCTTGGGTTACGTATATAATCGGCAGTATGCCTCGCTAACCTTGTAAAGTTAGCCTCATACTTTGCGACATTCTCATCCTCCTTCTGCCTCAAACTCAGAAATTGCCTTTCCATATCTGCTCGATGGTCACGAGGATATTATTTTTCTAAAAATAGATCTTTGAAGTCCCTCCATTCCATATTTGATACTTCATCATCTTCCTTCATGTTTTGAATCAATGACCACCATTGATCAGCATCTCCAGTGAGGCGGTAAACTGCCATGATAACTTTTTCCCTTTCACTGCTCCCCAAAGCCTGAAATATTTTCTCTAGGGAATTTATCCATTGCTCGGCTACTAAGGGATTTGTACTCCCATTGAAGGTTGGTGGTTGTTGCCTCATGAAACGGTCTAGCATTGATCCTCCACGTTGCGGATCAGGGTGCTCCATACGAGTAAGGTTATTATTCGTAACCTGCGTGAGTTGTCCCAGTACGGTGAGAAGCTGATCAGCACCAGTTGTATCTCCAGATCCACAATAATTATCTTGAGCAGGAGGGCAATCCCTACATGGAGTGCGTGCATTGATACGGTTTCCATTTCTTCCACTAGGCGCCATTTCTAAACAATGGCATAAACTAGATCAGTTTATGAATCAAAATACATAATCCCATAATTATAAAACACTTGACATAAATTGAACTATTTATGGATATAATCCATAATCATAAAAATGTTTTCTTTGAGGAAGTATATACTCATAAACCCTTCATAATGATTTGTAAAGAAAATGAGAGTTATCCTAAGCATATCCCCCGGGAGTGTCGTAACCAAGAGTGCAGCAAGGCCCGTTGTCGTGCACCAGTTCCCGTTCGAGTCTAGCTCAAAGCGGTGTTTTCGGGTTTTACCCCTAGGAACATCTGTGCCAGAGCCGCCTATACCTGCTCGTATCTAGAAAGGGATGTATTGCTTGGAAAACTCATATCATCTCTATAATACCAAAATTCTAGGAAGTTCTTCTATACTAATCCTCAAAGTCTATCTTTGGGCTATGTGCTCTAATCAGAGTTTATCTAAATCTAGGTTCCAAGGTTATTACTAAACTGCCTCTGATACCAACTGTAACGCCCCGACCCCAGCTACCTAGAGTCGGTGAATTACTTCGTAACATTGGCATGATCACAAAAGATCAAGTCTCGAAAGACCGATTAGTTTAGTAGCCTTGGAAACACTAGATACATTCATAAATGTTACATTACATAATAGAGTGAAAAACTAAAATAACAAAGTCTCCATAGTCCACACTCATATCCTCTTCTGACTATCCCTATAGGTCATTCATAAAATACTTCTTCACATCCTGGAAAATATTAAAACATTGAAAGGGGTGAGCTCAGATGCTCAGTAAGGATAACAATAATGCGGAATCTTTCATAAATAAACATTAACATTTAAGGCAATGTATAACTAAAACCAAATCCTTTTAAACATGAACATCAACATAATATGGAAAAAGTAAAATGAGATAATGCCATTTACTTATTCACATGGAGATTCTACAGGTCGAATAATCACATGCAATATCAATAACCACTTTCATAATGAGGGAATGTATAATGCCGGACATTCTGAAACATTTTGTCAAGGCCTCGGCCAAGACGTCTAAAATGATTAAGGCCTCGGCCAAAACCATAAATCAAATTGGGAAAGGGCCTCGGCCAATTCCACGTCTATTTGTCTCATGAGACCTACCGATGCATCGAGGAGCTATAGCGGGCTCCACCCGTCACTTATTAAGTCCAATACATTCCTCATATGAATAGGTTTAAACATATCATAAACCATAACATAATCGTATCACGTAAAACATGCATAAAGGAAACATAACATTTCCACATTTCAATCACAAGATATCAATACAACACATTGTTATAATAAAAACGATTTCAAAAACATTTTCAATACCAAAATAAAAGAAAGTTAAAAAATTGTATTTATTTTTCATTAAAAAAAGATGGCTTATAGAGGAAGCTGAAACTCAAATAATGGTCACGGCGGAGGAGAAGTCGTTGTCGCCGCATAAGTACGGAAAGAAAAACATTCCCTTTTTTCGTTTAGCAAAACGCTTTGTATAAAAAGATTCCTTTTGAATAACCGTAAAAGTCAAAAGGGTTTATACACCGTATAAAAGAAAATTGTGTATAAAACCAAATATGCCTCAATGAAAGGGGATTGAGACGAAGTCCTTAAAAAGATCATTTTTAAAATAAAATAGATCTATTATGTGTATTCACTATAGGTACACATGAAGAAAGTAAAAATACAATATAGGACATAATAATATCATGACATAATTTGAAAGTAGGAGATTAACCCAAAGAATGGAAATTGGGTTAAGAAGTTCCCTTACCTCGTGTCTGACTTGACTCAACCGTTCTTTAACCTCCTGAATAATAAACTATAGTTAATATATACCTTATTAAGAACCATTTTCAATTTAATTATCCTTTTTATATCACTAATTACAATGATATGAACATTCTGTAATTATTTAAGTTAATAACGGTCGTTTTGTCGATCTTTGGTAACTTGAGTAAACAATAAACTTCTTATAATTACAAGTTGTTCATGTGGTAGAATATCCATTATATCCAGAATTATATTCATCATTTAGATGTCATATACATCTTATATATCCAGTATATACATTCATTTATAATATTACGTAACATTTAGAGGTAAGAAATGAAATGCACCGTTCATGGAGACGGTAAGCCATACGTACGCATGAACGCTACTTTCATTTCAATTTCATATTTAATGGCACTAAATCATAATGATATAAATGTATAATATAATTCCAGTACAATATATTGTATAATACCATTTACTCTATCCTTTATACATCCCACATATGGCATTAACGATTCAAATCACTTTGAGGGGGCGGTAGTCCGCACTTCCTAAAATGAAATTATCGCGTTTTACCCATAATGGAAATCATAAAGTATGTCATAAATGAGAAATACAGAAGCATAAGTAAACAAATAAACATATTATATATCATATATAAAAATAGTGACATCTTAATGGCCACCTTTGAAGGTGTTATATGAGTGTTGAACAATCATCGTTTCGTGAGGCAGAAATTCGCCATCCACAGAAACCGTATGTTCTTTAACCATTAGATGTAGGTGTGTGTAATTTTAGCTTAAATACTTCTTATAACAACATCCTAGTATATTGAGGATACTGGAGTTGTTACAAATGAAATGAGTAAAAAGAGTTTAGGGGGTTGGAGAAGGAAAATAAAAGAAAACAACATTAGAAAAGACATTACCTCAAAATCGGGTAACTCTTTTTGATTTGATCCATAGGCTTCCTTGGGAAGAGTTATGCCCAAAGTGAGGCTTCTAGGAGTAAGGGAGGAATGTTGGGAGAGTATTTGGGCAGTGTTTGGCCGAGCCAAATGGCTTGAAAGTGTAAATGAGGTGGGAGAGGTGGGGGCCTTTTATAAGTGGAGAGGAGGGGCACTTTTGGAAGGATTGAAATGTTACATTATTACACAATGCTTTTAGGATTCTAAAGGTCCCACACTTATATAATTCGAGGATAAGGTGATAAGGTTTCGAAATATCCTCATCCAATAGGCTTTGGACAAGTCTAAGCCTTGGATTTTGCATTATCTTCTAATTTTATTTAAATCTTTAAATAATGAGGTCATCGCTGCATCATAATGATGTCATAAATAATTTAATTTATTTAATGTCTAAAAATTATAAAATAAATACTATGATGTAGGAAATATTTTTAGCTTTCTAATGAATATTTATAGACAAAATTTGGACTTGTGTAACCCCACTTAAAAATTGTTTTCGTAAACTAACTTATGTTTGTGTCAATTTAATTTTAACATTAAATAAATATATATTAATGTCATTTTCCAACTAAAGTGGCTCCATGGGGTCCCCAAGTTGACCCATGGGTTGTCTTGGTCGGCCATGACTCATCCAATAGGAGTAGGACAAGTGTCAAGCTCATCTCATATTATTAAAACATTATTTTTACCTTAAACTACACTAATTACCTCTAACCGCGATTAAGAACTTAAAAGTTACTATTCACCAAAAAATTATTTTAATCTCATTGAACCACATTTTACTTCTTAATGACAACCATGTATGTCGGATTTTTGAAAATCAAATCACAGAAGTGGTAATATTTCATTTAAACGAAAAATCAGTTATTTAACTACCACTTAGTGGTTTCACTATTCATCAAAAATTGAAGTTTTTCAGAACAATGCCAAAATTTCACCCTAAGCTATAATTGATATTCTGAATTCAAAAATGATGTCTATTTTACCAAATTCCAAACATATAATTTTCATTAATTAATTTTATAATTAATTCCCGCTGTTACGACAAATAGCGTGTTTTTAAGAAACAATTTATATCAAAAGATTGGCAATTGTTTATGTCCAATTTCAATGTTAAATTAATTCTAATGGCCACCATTGGATAAAATGGTAAAAATATATTCTAATTATACCTTAAAACCACTAAATATTATAACTTATCACTATAAATTATTTTGATTAAAAAAGTTGTTTTAAGTATTTTTCACTATTCATAAAAATTTGGAAGTTCTCAGAAAATTACAAAAAATTCAACATAGGCTAATTTCAATATTAGGAATACAAAAATGAAGCCCATTTTGAAATATAAAATTTCTATAAATTTAAAAGGTGTTTATTACTATTCATAACGGCTACTTTGATTCGTTGCGGTGTGTTAGAACTCGAACTTGCGTCCAATGCAAGCTATTGCATTATTGAAAGAGAGGCGTATCGTGGAAGCTCGGGGTGTTACAGTATTGATGGTGGATTATCATTAGGTATGTTAAATTAATGGTCTTTTCCTCATTTACCCATATAAATTATTATTATAACATTCCCATGGATGTGTGTAAAACCAAGATGATTATTGGATATATCAACTATGTGTAATCGGGGAAATTGTTTTTACCTTGTGGATTAGGTGTGAAACCTATTTTATATACCTATTTTTGGGTGGTTATCATTAAATGTGAAAATGTACAGACTAAATTCAGAAATGATTTCTCAATTTGTTCGTGTTTCTCATGTATTTTCTTTTGATTATATAAATCAATCTATTAATGGTTGTCTATTTTCTAAATAAATTATTTATGGATATTATTCATAAAGGTTTTCTGCTTTTTGTATTCACGATTTGGAAAATTGAATGTTTAATGTGTGATTACAAATGGGATGGCATGTGGGAACCCCAAGTGTTTTATGTGATGGATTGAAAATTTAATTTTTATTTAAAAATGGATTTCCAGTATGGTTTTATAATTTTTTCTCTTATGGATGGTGTTACGAAAAAATTTACAAGATTGATATAAACATTACTTCTAAAATTTATGTTCATATGAAGAACTTGAATTTTGGTTGTATTTTCACAAATTATATTACAGTATAACTAGGGGTGACTAAGGGGTTATCTATAGTAATAATAAATCCTTCATAGAGTGGATTATAATAGCCTCAATTTGGTTAAAAGGTAACATGATAGCCTTTGGGTATGAAGGAAATGAGATCCTTTGTTAATTTTTAATATTATATGAGATATCCTAGAGTTGAGTCCTAGGGAAGTCCATGAGATCTTAAAAATTCATTAGATTTCTAGCATAATGTCTTCTGACTCACTCATATTAATCCATTATTGTTATTTAACATGGTGAATTTTTTCTTGATATATTTATTTTTTTGATGTACACATTTTATTAGTTCCATTTTTTATGTGATGAGATAGGTTATTCTAATTTATTCCCATTGATTATCTGCTGATGATAATTATTCATGCACCATGTTATTCAATTATTTGGATGAGATAAGCTTGATGGTTCATTCAAACATTTTTATATACAAGAGTATTGTATCATTTTTTTTGGAAAACATTTTCTAAAGGAAGACATATGTCATTTTAATAGATTATTTAAAAATGAAAAGTTTTTTAAAAAATTTAGATTTTAAATGTTTTTCAATATAGTTTTTTATATAGGATGGGTAAAACCCATAAATTGATTAATAGTGGTTTCATAATATGGTTTTTTCCTCACATACTATATATTCATTTGGAGGTATGTAGATTCTGTTATCGGACATGGATTAGGGAATATGAAACATGTTAATAGATGGATCCTCTTGATTGATATAATCTATATTTTGTTAGAGGAAATGAGGTCTCTGTTGGAGAGCTTAAAGATGTGTCTTGTTGTTATTTTTTACCAATGAATGTGTTATAATTGGTACATTTGGCTGTAGTTCAATATTTTCTTATGTTTTGATCGATGTATTATGATAAATTGTATATATAATGTTTTGAAATGTCATGAATTATTACCAATGGAAAAACTTTTGGAAAGTCATTATTGGTTACTCTTATTTCTTATAACTATCCTACGGAAATCGGGATCATGCATCGAGCTATATGATGGGATGATATGGCCTAGAAGAATTCACAAGAAAATAGATTCATAGTATATATTTTTTGTAGTGAATTAAAAAAAATAGACTTTTCTATATTGGAACTGATGAGGTAGGAACAAGAATGTTTCTACCATCTTATTTTCATGTCAAATGTTTATAATAAATGCTTAGTGTGGTAATGTGGTTATAATATCATCCTGGTTATAGGTTTTCTGGATGAGATCTTGTGGTTTATATCTATGGGTTTTGGGTATCAGTTTAATCCCATGGGATAGTTTTTGTTTTCTATGAAAAATGGTTTTATGGTGGTGGTTCATGGTTAGTACACAAAATTATTAGTTTTTGGGAATATACAATGGGGCTACGATGAACAAATCCAGTGAATATTTCATGGTTGGCACATGGTTTTACAAACTCCAAGGATAAACATAATACAATGGTAAATTAATGATATCTTTGTGTTTTTAAAAAAAATATTTTCTGGATTCCAGTGATATTAGTGGTTATTTATGTTACCCATGATATGGGTTTTTTCTGGTTCTTTTGATTTGGTTTTATATTAAATTGTTCATTAATAATATATGTGTATTTTTATATATATAATGAATCCATGAATAGAAAAATCACCACATAGAGAGGTTACTAAAGATAATACACTACTTGTGACCCCATCACTTTATATGAATTTGGTGTAGTAATTGGTTCATATGATCCAATTATTTTGTCACATTGGTGGATGAAATAAAGAAGGTTCAATAGACTATCCTTAGAAGTTTAGGATATAAAATAAATTGGTGATACACTGTGAAAAGTGATTCATTGAGCCTGATGAGTGGTTGGATAATATTGAAATATATATTGAGTTGCTCACTAAGTATGAAAGATCTAATGTGGTCTTATTCATGTGCATGATTGAAGGATCAGGTAGTCATAGGTTGGAGTCATCGGTTCTCTCTAGGCTATGGGAGGATCTCATATGGACAACATTCGAGGTGGATTTCATTATTCATTTCTATCATGAAACCATGTGTTTGGACAATTCAAAGGAGTAATTGATGTTGGATCAAGGTGATAAATAAATGATGGAATCTTACTACAATTATACCATGTTATCCATGTAATTCCAAAACTATTTTTAATGAATAACATTAAGGAAATTATTTCTAATATGGGTTTCCAGCAACACATCTGATCAATTCTGATCCTTCTATGCTTGTGGGAATCTTCATAGGTTGTTGATAAGGAATCCATATAATAGAAACATATTTCTACAAAAAAATCATAATGGCATTTCTTTGTTGTCCAGTTTCCAAAATTATTTATCTAGGTAGAAGTGAATGCAAGTTGATCCCCATTGGGGTAGTGGAAAGAATGTCCAATATTCGTCATGTTCATCTCTTATGGTTTTATCGGGGCACAATACCATTACATATTATAATTGTGCGAGGGATACAGTTACAAGGATTAGTTTCTAAGAGACATTGAGGGATTTCATCTAGTGTGGATATCTTGGGTGCATCTTATGCTTCTATTAGTTGGCTTCAATGGGATCCACTTTTTCAAATGGCTCTCATGTGTATTTAACTATTTATATGGGTATGGGACCTCACCATATTAGTAAGGTAGATTATCAATAGGGTAATAATATTATGGTAGGGTCAATCTCAGGTCATTTATATGTCGTTGACGTACTTCAAAAGGACTCATATTCCATTCCATCCATCAAGAAGTGAATGATTTTTTTCTTCTTCAAATGAAATTAATTTATTTGGAAATAGGAATCACATATATTCATTTCACATAAAATGATTAATTATATCTGTATTAATGATGAGTTTTTTATATATTTTATATATTTTAAATCATCTTTGTTCAGTAATAAAAATCATGTTTTTAATTTCTATAGGTTCCATTTTTCAGTAGTGTACGGGGATTTCATTTGGGGATTAATTTATTTGGACTAAGAATTTTTATACATTCTCATAATCCTATATTGGATGATTTGTTTCTTATTCCAAGACAACTATTGTCACCATAGAGAACTATTACTTTATCTTGATAGGATATCAATAGAATTTCCAAGGTGAATAAGATATGTGGTCAGGAAGAGTGGTATATGTTACTCCTGACCGGGGTTTAGTATCATTTTAGATGTCTAGGTTTTTTTCATGAATTTTGAGTAGATCTCTGGGGTTGAATATCCTGTGGTCATAGATAGGTAACAAGATTTATTTCAAAATAATTTTTCCGGATTAAATTCTAAGTAAAAAGTAATGTTTACTATCAATTGGATCCATATGATAAGTTAAATTTCTATTTCATCATACCATATGTATTTGAACCAGTTAAGAGTGTTTAATTTTCATAATGTAGAACTCAAGGGTAGTTTATATATGTATTCTAGTGTGTCACCCTATGATTAAGTGGTTCTATCTAAAAATTTGGTGGACTAAATACAATGAATTTATATAAATATGGTAAGATTATTCCAGTGAAAATTAATAATGAATAATTGTTTCCCAGAATTTATGATATTTTTGATTAGTTTAGGGGAACCTATTTGTTTTCCAAAAATGATTAGTGATTATTTTAAAACCAACCAATGGTATTGTTGGAGGATCTTCAAAAGATCACATTTTTATTTTATGAAATGATGTTTTATTTAGCCATTTAATTTGGTCATACCAATTATCATGGATATTTCATGTAATTAATGAACCATATCTTCCAACAGTATTATACTCTATTATAGTTGTGTGATTAGATGAAATCATGTGATATTACAAGATGAATGAGGAAAATACAAACCATATAGAGTATATTTTGTTAGTTTGTAGGGAGAACAATATATATTACACACTTTGAAAGGGTGTGTTTTTGATATAGAAAGTAAAAAAAAATTGTGACCTGATTTCTGATGTATGAGTTTTAGTGGATCTAGGGAATATATGGGTGATAATTTCACGTAGAAAACAAAAGAATGTCGTTGATATCAATATCATTCTATACTTTGATGGCTATTATAGTTGATTTATTTATGGATTAATTAGGATGGATTCTTCCTATATGGACTTCCCCAATAAATGGGTAGAGTTTGAGAGGGATTAGAAGTGCCAGAGTGGTTTTTGAGAAATTACAAGCCTTTCTGACATTCGCCTTTGATTTGATTATAGTTGAGCTAGTTAGATCTTATATTGAATATAATGATGCATAATGTTTTGTTTTTGAATGTGTTATGATGATTTATTACTATGTTTTATCCTATGTATCATGTCATCTACACCACATGAGATGAGTAAGCCCACCAATGACCTAAAATTAGTAGATGTAATGCATATATTGAACATTTGGGGAAATAACCTCTTATGAGTCTGTTCTAAAATACATTATGATAATAAAATCCTATAATATATTTTCACTTAGTAGGACCAAAACTGTATAAATTTATGTATAGTCAAACAACATTACATATATTACTTCTATATTTATCGTACACATAGGAAGGGGAATATGGGTTTTGATTATATGAGCAGGAATCTTTCTGTGTTGATAAGATGGGAATTATTGGATGAGTTGGATATGATAATTTTTCATGATTTTCTAAAGATGAGGGTTCCTAAAGAAGGAAAGAAGATGTTCTTATCTATTAAATAGGTTACACCACCTCTCATTAGGTTGTTTAGGATTATGCAGTAGTCAATCCCAGAGTTACAGTAGATTAGCAACACATCAAAAGTTAGAGAGACCTTGATCCAGTGTTATTAAACTCCAAAGGGTTCTATAATCCTTATAAGGTGTCAAAATATCATTTCATCATGAGTAAGGAGGTTATTTATTAGGAACATCATTGAATAAAGGTATTTCACCCCAGAAAAACCATGTTGTTTAATATATTGATAGGTCAGTATTGGGGATGCTTGATTAGGTGTGGATTTAAGAATTTTGATTCGATATCATTATTATATTAAAGGGCCATAACTATGACCAAATGACTACTTAGGTTATTTTAGTTAAAACCCCATTTTTTTAGAATAAATTATTCCCAAATAAATTTAATTTCATTGATATCTTGTGTTACATAGATCATTTATTTTATATTCACTATGATATATAATTAAAATATTTTTTTATAAACAATTTGTTATTTTTAATAATATTATTATAATTTAATAATTTATGACATTTATATATAAATAATAATAAATATAAATTTATTGATTATTTAAAATTGTAAATTCATTTACTTGTAATAATCTTTATATCATTTTTTAAAAATATATTTCCATCAAAATGAGTATTATTGAATTTTGTGAGAAAATATATAATTATTTTTCTGATTTTTTAAAATTTTAATATCTTAAAAAGAACTAAATTTTTAAATCATCACATGAAGATTATCTTATGATGATTTTTTAAAATGTTTCTCAAAATATTATATTCTATTAAATAGTGAAAATATCTATTTTTTATGTAAAACTATATTTCATTCATGCATATATAGATTTCAATTTTTAGATGGTTTGAAAGTAACAATAGATCTATTCTATTTTAAATAATTTAATATAGTTTATATGAATCAATTTGTTGTCAGAATTTGGTGTAAATTCATTTTTCAAACATAAAGAATAATTTGTTATGAAAAAAGTTATTATCATAAAAGCAATGTATATTTATATCTATAAATTAAATTAAAAACTTTTGAATAATATATTTAATTAAATGCATATATTATTTAATTGATTATTTAATTTAAATTGAAAAAAAAATATTTTATAGACATTGGGTAACACTTAATATAATTTTATGTTCAAAAATATATTTTCTGTTGAATTTTTTATCACATTTTTAAGACATTAATTAAATTAAATTTTTTCCAATTATAGATAACAGTTTTGATTTAAATAATTATCAATTTTAAATTAGGGGTTCCAATTTGGTAAATATTCACCTCTAATTGTGTTTGATAAATTTGAATAATAACCATGTAAATAATTATCACCTCTGTATAAGGAATATCAAATTAATTTAGGTTTTAAATAAGTGGTAATGGCAAAAATATAAATAACAATTCTTATTGGGTGTTGTGAATTAGATCCTTATCAACATAGTTTCAAATTATATTACTTTAATGGAATAATGTCCATGAAAATGACTTATATATTAGTAAAATAAATTAATGTTACAAAATGTCACTCTCTTAGTTTTAAGAATCCCCTATGGCCTCACATAGGGTAAAAACTACTAATAAATGAATCTAAATAATTTTTTTCTGAATAAATAAATTATATTTATGATGGTAAATTATTTATAATTTTTATGTTTTATATAATTTCCATGAATAGTTACAGAACTCCAAAACAATATTAATTCAATTAGAGACGAAATAAAATAATTTTTTTTTCTAAATAATAGAATGTAATATAATTTGATTAATATTTTGTGTTATTTTAATTTTATATGTAAATATGATATATTAATATCTTTTGAAGATATTATATTAAAATTAAAATATTGTGTTCTTGTTTTTAAGGAATATTAATGGAATATTTTCATAATTGACAATAAGGAATATTTATGAAAATTATAAATTAATAAAATATAAAAAACATAAAAATCAAGAAATAATACAATATGAATATGATATTATCTATAATTATATAACATTTTATTTACAGGAAAATATAAACATTATATGTAAAATTAATAATAGTTATTATTATTGATAAATATTTAACTATAAGTGAAAATTAACATGGTTTACTAAGTGTCCATAAAAATGTTATGTTTTTTAATGACACCATAATAAGTAAAAAATAAATAGTATTGTGGAATTACAATAGTATCATACATTATCTTAAAAAACTTTTACATTTTATGGAATGTTCATTCATAATGATTTTTTTAATATAATATTATGATACATTTCAAAAGATCCCCTCTCCTCAATTATAAAAGGGCACCAAATCTCTCACATATTTACACCACAATGAGCCTTCAGGATCAACTAATCTAAAAAACATTCACCTATAGACTTTGATATAAGAATCCTAAAGGTTTTTTCTTCCCGAAATTCAAAATCAATACCCCATTATGGGAGATCTAAAGTCTTCATTTCAAAGATGATAGAATCACCATAAAAAATAACATTAATTTATAAAATTCTTCACATAATATAAATATGGAGTATTTATTTGAAAATAATAAATTATGTATCCTAAATATAATTAATTCTATTATGATAATCAAAATAACATTATAGACCCTCTTTCTTATCAACTGGAAAGTGAAAGTATCACTCATGTATACATATGACTTATTGTCTCTAAATTAGAATAAATTTTTTTATTAATCACCTTATTTTATGGATGGGAATTATGTTTTTGTTGGTCGAAGTAGATTACTAAAGAGGGTGTGAATTGAGTATCTATTAAAATTTCTGTTTGAAAATTATTCTTAAAATGTTCCAGAATAAAAATAAATAAAACCTAGTCAATCAAGGTAATACAGTTATGAAAGTTTTATTGTTTAAATAACATCTCAAAAGATTGATTAATTCTTAGTAGTCTCAATATCAGTTATTTATATAACTTTTTAAGATATTATAGTAAGGCAAAACACTTATAAGTTCTTTCCAAGATTAACTAGCAAAGTAAATATAGTGAATTTTGAATTATAAAATAAAATAGACAAAACTATATTAAAAAACACAGTGGATTAAACAAGTGGTTAAGTCTCAAGACGAGACCTAATCCATTCCACTAGGTGATCAACTGCCACCATGTAGTTTATATTGATAAAATTGATCCACACCATGGATCGGGGTAAACAACAGTGCACTTGACTGTCTAGGTCACATGACCTCTTCCACCATTATTGGGGGTATAATCTACCAGGTCACACAGGGACCTCTTCCACACTTATCTGTGGGAGTAAACAAGTCTAAAAATATATGAGTGGAAGGATATCTTATATCCTTCAGTTTAGTGTAGGATATAGTGAGTGTTTTAAAACAGACACAAACACGCTTCTAAAAAGCTAAAAACAGTATGCAATAGAGCAAAGATGATGAGTTATGGTTAGAAGTTCTCTGAATGTTATCCAATGCAGCTTTGGACTGCTAAGAAGAATTAGATGCATGTATCGAGTCCTCTTCTGAGAAAAAGATTTTCGCAAGTCTGGTGCTCTAGATTCCTGTTAGATCTAGCTAATGTTCTTCATGGATTTCTTATTGAGAATATTTTCTTCACTCTGATCTATGGTCTCCAACCTTTTGGATTTTTGAATTCTTCGTGTGTCTTTAGATGTATCTTATTACATGATCCAGTTCTTTTCTCAAGAATGCTTGCGCTTATGCTTCTTTACCACATGCTTTTTGTTTTAGGGCCATGACTTTTTTCTCATTCATTGAGTGCATGTGTTGGAGTCAATAGTATGCATGTAATCTACAAATCATACCTCGTACTATCATTAGACATGTCTATAAAGAAATATTAATTATGTCATGGAATTTAAAAGACTGACATATGACAGTTTGAAATAAAATTGAAAACAATAAAACAAAAAAAATAATTGTGTCACAGTATTTATGGAAATGGTGTCCCCACTAAACAGTTTCTTCTTATTTTCCTCCGAGTGGTGACACAGTTCTGTTGGCATTATTGTATACAGATCAAGAACAACTAGAATAGATGTCAGGTTAGGATCACGGTGTCTGGTCATGGTGTATGGGTCATGGTGTCTGGGTCGTGGTGTCTACGTCAGGGTGTCAAGTCATGATTTCTCATCATGGTGTCTGGTCATGGTTTCGCGGTCACGGTGTCTACATCACTTTTTCTGGTCATGGTGTCTAGTCACGGTGTCAGTAATGGTGTCTATGTCATGGTGTCTGATCACGGTGCATGGTCACGGTTTTTTGGTCATGATGTCTCAGTCATGGTCTCTGGGTCACAATTTCTAGGTCCTTTTCTAGAAAACCAGAACCGGTGGCAGACTAACAGTTTCTCAGACATAACCAAATACCAGTATATAGACTTAAATAGTAATATTCATTGAATAAATTTGACATAATCATTCATAAAATAAATTCATTATAAAACAAATTAAATATATTTCGCAATAATAAAACATGAATTATAGCAATTAAGATCTTGGGTAGGTTACAATAATCAAATAAGAGTTGAGATAGATTATATATGATTAACAAGATTTACAGGATGATTAGGATATATGATCATTAAAACATGATTAAACCAAGATAATTCCAAATATATCCCCTTTTGAAGATCCCAAACCAAATGAATGAGATATTTTTTCTTAGTGCACTGTTTATCCATTATTGTATATATATCTCCCCCTTTTGGGATTATCAAAAAGAGTGAAAATGTAAATAAAAGAATGAAGAATAAATGATTAGATTAAATTAGAGGGATAAATAAGTGTCATTACAAATAGTAGGAAACAAAAATAAAAATATATCCCAATCAAAAGATAGTGTTCACTATTCTTTAGCACTGGTTGTCTACTCTTTTCCCTTAGAAGCAGCATTAGAATAATCCATGAGAGCAGAGGTAGAAGATGAGGTGGGGAGTGAACCAACTGTTAGAGAAGGAATATCGAGTCCTTGAAAAATAGAAGGGGCCAAGGTAAGTGTAGTGGAATATCGAGACAATAATTGGTCAATGATAACAGGTCTGATATGACTTAGATCCTCAGAGACAGACATAGAGGTAGAGACAAAGGAAGTAGATGAGGAATGAGGCACACCAGTCCACAAGGGTGCAACTGCAGGAGCCACCATAATAGTTCTCTATACATGAAGGTTTTGCCTCAACAACTTGATTAATTAAGTAATAATCCCACCACTATACTACATCGCTTTCTCTAAATCATATTTGTTCTTCATGAACTTTTCCAACAAATGAGTGAAATCTTTCAAATTTTGAACTTGAGTTTTAAATGCTTGAGTGGTAGGAGAGATTCTCATATTAAATTCAAGGTACTTGAAAGGGTTTGTCATATCATGCTTATTGGAATCCTACTGAAGTAGAAATCCACATTCATAGTAATTTCTTCTTGATCATCATTAGCAATATTGGAATGAATTCTTACCAGATCAAGAACTCTGTCACTATTCTTGACATCCATAGAAAGATTTTCCTTGCCAAATCCACTCAGCACTGATTGAAGTTCTACCTTAACAACAGTTCTTAGAAGATCACTATCAATGGAGGGTTGAGATGACTTTCTAGAGGTACTATAAGCTGTAATAGCTGATTTAGGGGACATTAGTTGATTCAAAACTTTTTGGAGACAACAGTTGTACACATCAGTCAACTTTTTGAGAAAAATAGTAAGCTCATGCATTTCTTGAACTATTTTCTTGTTTCTTTCAGCCACCTTGTCAACTAAGGATGTTAGCTTAGGTTGAATTAGAGACAAAATTCTATGGAATTTTACCACTAATACACTCAACCGAATGAGAAACATGGTATGGTCTTGATTTTAACACCCTCTTCATATCATCAACCATAGATTTGAGAGACTTCACTTCAACAATTATCTATTTGTTCTCAATTATGACCTCTTGAATTTCATGAATCATTTTTTTCTGAATCTATCATATGATCTTTTCTAATATTAGGGAAGAATATATTTAACATAGTATTGTCATAGGAGAAGGTTGAGGGTCCATGATTGTTTCAACTCCAGCCAATAAAGAAGCTCCAAAGGCTTTCAAATCATCCTTACTCACTTCGGTGATATGTTCTTGTGATGGTTCAGGAATACAATCTGAGATAGACTCGGGTTCCTTTGTAGAGATAACTTCAATAGGAGAGACCAATTTCAATTGAAATATACTAGAAAGTTCTATACCTTAAACTGATCCTTCCTAAAAATCATTCACATCTAAATAGTAAGGGAATTTATACCATGTATCCATAGTACTTTGATAAACTATTTAAGAATTCCAACACATTCCATATTAGGATGATACTCCCCCTCAACAAGTACATCTATTACAGGACTAATATATTCAGTTCATTGATCTATTTCCAAAATTTATCCCCAATAGACTCACCCATTTATTTTTTATCCAACTCGAAGGATTACTCCACTCTTTCCTCTTTATATGGGATAATATCATGAACGACTTGTTCCTCTAAGTGTTCCTCAAAATAAGTTTCTTTCTCAAGAGAAAGATATTATTTTAAATTCTTCTCTAGAATTGCCTTTTCCCTTACACTAATTGTAGACTCTTCTTTAGAAGTAGGTTCTTCTTCAAAATGAACAATTTCTTCATCAACAAGTACTTATTTCAAAGCTAGGACTTGATGAACAGGTATATGGTCTTCATTATAAAGGACAGTTTCCACTGTAGGTTCAACAAACTCTTGTTCTTCATCCTTAATAGGATAGTAAAAGATTTCATCAGGTTCCAAACTAGGGTCAGAAATTTTCTTAGGCCTTGATGAATTTTTAACCAGGTTGATCTTTTTATAAACCTAGTCATTATCTCCACCCATGCTTGTCTACATGAATTCCATTTGATTTTAATTATTTTAGCTGTAAAATTTGAGATACAAAACTCATAGTTTTTAATGACTTCTCAATCTAGTCCAACCAACCCTTTTTCATGAAGTATATTAGAGATTAACCTTGAGTAGAACAAGGAGGTTGACATTGAGGTTTTCTTTATCAACTCACGCATATGAAGTATAACAGAGTTACATAGGTAAATCTTGGGTCCATTATTCATAAGATGTATAAAAAATACATCCTCAAACATGAATATAGCAAAATCTCTTTTCTTGGACTAATCAGTTTCTAAACAAACTTAAACAATAATATGGTTTCATGAAATAACTCACTAGAAATAGCTTTTCTCTATGTTTTATTTCCAGTCAAGCTCCCCATGGATTCTTCTAAAACAAAGAACTCACTTAGAGAAGAAGGACCTCACTGGTTGTCCTCAAAAATTCACTCATGAGGTATCCTTAAGAAAGTATCCCATAACCTCAAAGAAAAGGTACATCTTTGTCAATTGACCCAGCTTCTCACAACAAAACCATCTTATTTATCAAATGATAATTGAATGAACTGATACAACTGAGCAACTAGATTTGGGTAAATTGGACTTTTCTCCTTTGTGAACCAATCCATCCATCCATGCACCTCCATTACTTTCAATACTATATGCTTACTTAACAGTGGCCACTTAGAGTAGATTTCCTTTTCTGGTACCACTATTCTGTCAACAAGGATCAGATTCATAGGACCTTTGAGAACTATCTTCAGAGACCATTTGATTTTTTCTGAGATCTGTACTACTCAGGAGTCGATGAAAATGGGCTCTTCATCCTGGGAATTAAAAAAATGTTTGAGAAAGAGAGAGACAACTGAATGGCTGAAGTAGGGATTACGGTTTGAGATAAGAGATTTTGGGTGAAGAAAATAGTGAAACTTCTTACATTTTTTATTTATTATGAATATAAAGATCCATTAATTCAAAATCACGAGAAAGAAAAAAAAATAACATAATCCATTTTAGCGATATGAGTTATAATATATAAATAAAATGAAAACATTTCTTTATGGTTAGACCGGAACAAACATTCACGGTGAGACCATAATAGGATTTCAAGGTGATACTGTAACAGTTTTTCACTATGAGATTGAAATAGGATGCACGGTGGCATCTCTACTGTGTGAATTTAAAATTGTGGGACTATATTGTTTGAAATAGTATGTTCCAGACTGTAACTAAGATATAGTAACTGTGAGGCCATAAACATGAAACACAAATTTTAAAGATAGTAAACTATAGAAATGTAAGTGTTAGAGACTAATCTTAAGACAATGACTTGTGAAACTGTAAACTGTGAAATAGTATGATGTAAAATAGAATACTTACTACTTAATAATTATCATTCCAAATACATTTATGATTAAATCTAATCATTTATAATTTAATGGTTTGGTGAATATATCAGTGAGATGATATTAAATTTCAAAGAATTCCAATGTGATATCTCCTTTTTGATAATGGCCTCTAAAAACTGATGTCTCACATCAATATGTTTTTTCCTAGAGTGTGAAACTTGATTTTTTGAGATATTAATAGAACTAGTACTATCACGATTTATAGGTACATGCCTGAATTGATATCCATAATTTAGTAATGTGTGTTTCTTCCACAAAATCTGTTCACAACAACTACTATCATCTATGTATTCAGCTTCAGCATTAGATAATTCAACAGAGTTTTGTTTCTCACTACACCAAGATATAAGTGACTTGCATAAAAAGTGACATGTTCCAGTGGTTCTCTTTCTATCTAATTTATAACTTCCAAAATCAGCTTCAAAATAACTAACTAACTCAAATTATTGTCCTCTGGAATAGAACACTACCGATTTGGTTATATCCTTGAGGTATTTGAAAATTCCCTTAACTTCAATTAAATGAGATTTCATAGGGTTTTCTTGAAACTGAGAACACATATATACACTAAATATAATATCATTCCCGCAAACAGTTATGTAGAGTAAGCATCCAATCATTACTCTATAAGTGTATCGATCAATAGATTTTCCATCATCATCAAGATCCAACTTACAAATAGTACTCATTGGAGTATCACTACTTTTAGTTCTATCTAGGAAAAAACGTTTTAGAAGATCCCTAGTATATTTTATTTGATTTAAAATAATACCATCACTGTTTTGAATAATTTGAAATCCAAGAAATAATTTTAGTTCACCCATTAACCACATTTCAAATTAATTTTGTATTATTTTAAAAAACTAAATACCTAAAGTATTTTTTGAAGATCCAAAGATAATATCATCTACATAAATTTGAACTACTAAAAAATCAATTGAAATTTAATTTATAAAAAGGGTATGATCAGATATACCTATTTTAAAACTATTGGAAAAAGGAAAAGTACTTAATTTATCATACCAAGCTCTTGGAGCTTCTGTTAATCCATATAATGCTTTTGATAATTTAAAAACATGATTTAGAATGTGAGGATTTGGAAATTTATGGAGATTCTCTACAAAGACATCATTATCTGTATACCCATTTAGGAATGCACTCTAAACATCCATCTAATATAGTTTAAAATTCGGATGTGCAATATAAGCAAGCAAGATTTTGATGGCTTCAAGTCTAGCTACTGGTGAAAGGGTCTCTTCATATTGAATTCTTTATTCTTGACTATATCTTTGTGCAACCAACCTAGCCTTTTTTCTAACTTTGTCACTACCTTCATCTACCTTATTTATAAGCGCCCACTTTGTGCTTATGTTAAATGTGTCTTTCGGTCTATCAAAAAGTTTTCAAATGTTGTTCCTTTCAAACGGATTAAGTTATTCTTGCATATTCATAACCCAAAATTCATCATTGATAGCATCATTAATGTTTTTTGGTTCAATTATTGACAAGAAAACTGATGTTCAACCTCATTTCTTAAAGAAGCTCTAGTTTGAAATCCTTTATCTAAATATACTACAACAAAATCTAAAGGGTGGTTATTAAGGGTTATAACTGCTCTAGAAAAATACGGACATGAGATTTCAGGTTCTATAACATGTCAGTGTTATTTATGACATGACGATAAAGAATTTCCAGAACTGGATGTTTTCATAGATTCTTTTATAGGATGGTCAGAGGATTTTGAATAGATGTCTAGATTTGACACATCATACTCTAGGTTCTCTAGATTTTTCTTATGCTCATGTGGATCATTCTCATCAAACATTACATGGAAATATTCTTCCTCACATTTAGAACTTTTATTAAGAACCCTATATGATTTACTAGAGAATGAATATCCTATAATGATTCCTTCGTCACTCTAGGATGAAAATTTTCAAGATTCTCATTAGTATTAAGAATGTAGACTTTGCATCCAAAAACATTGATGTAACTTACTTTGGGTTTTCTATTATTGCATAATTCATATGGAGTTCTTTTATAAATAGGTCTAATCAACACTCTATTAATAATATAGCATGATGTATTCACTGCTTCAGCCCAAAAATAAATAGGTATGTCATATTCAATAATAACGGTTCTTGTAATCTTTTGCAAGGTTCAATTTCTTTTTTCAACTACTCTATTTTGTTGAGGTGTTCTAGGAGAAATGAAATTATGACTATAGCCATTTGGTGGGAAAAAGGATTAAAACTCTTGATTTTATAACTCACGACCATGATCACTTCCTAAGGATTTAATTCTATGTCCACTAATATTTTCTACAATATTATCATATTCGGTGAAATGAGAGTATTCTTCACTTTTATGAGCCAAAAATATAGTCCAAGTATATCTAGAAAATTCATCTACAAGAATATAAACAGAGTGATTCCCTTTTAAACTAGAAACTCTAGATGGTCCCAAAAAAATCCATGTGATCTAATTATAGGGGTTGAGATGTTGACACTTCTTTCATTGGTTTGAAGTAAATTTTGCATTACTTTCCCATTTGACAAGGATTAAACACTTTATCATTTGGAATATCAAGTTTGGGTAGGACTTCAACTACACGTTTTCTAGTTATCTTTCTATCGGAGTAAATATTATAGTTTCCTAGTCTCATATGCCAAATCCAAGACTCTTTTTAAAATACAATTAAACATGAAGCATTTTGAGAATCAATAGAATCTATGTTAATAGAGTATGCATTTTCATTTCTCAATGTAGAACACACTAATTCATTTTTAGAAATAAAAACATTGAAAGCATCATTTTCAAATTTAAAATCAAATCCATCATCACGTAGTTGTGAAATACTAAAAAGATTATATTTCAATTCATTTACCAAAGATACATTGTAAATTAATACTGAGTTAGAGTTACGATTTGTCTAAGGATAATGATTTATCTATTGGCATTGTCACGAAAAGTGAAATGTCCACCATCAATTTTTATTATATTGTTGAAGCATCCTATCATGTGTCTTGAACACCCACTTTCTAAGTACCATATGCTTTTACATGTTCCCTTTTAACAATTTTCCTACGAAATAGTGAAATAAAAATAGACATTGGTACCCATATTTGTATGGGATTACTGATATTAGTGACTAGTACTTTAGGAACCATCATTTACATCATAGGTTTCATATAATCATTATGTAATGTTTTCAAAAAATAAATTCTATTGTGTTGATAAAATATTGAAAAAGTAGAGAGTGTGTCATAATTTGAACTAGCTAAATGTCTTCCAAAAATAGGAGTAAATCTGTATATCCTAGATTTAGAAACAAAATTATTTCTTTCAAAATATCTTTTACCTAATTGATATCAAATACTAGTAGTATAATTAGGATCAATATGTTTACTTAGAATTTGTACCGTAGAATTTTACCATTAATAAACCATTAAAGGTTATTTTTCAATTTCTTATTAGATAGATTTAGTGAATTGTTCTCTTAGAGTAATTGAACATTTTTCTCTCTTTATATAGTATGTTTAGATTTAAATGTTCAGGTAAGAGATTATTGTTTACTTAAAGACTTATATTTATCTTTTATTTCATTACATGTCTCTTCAATCATATTGTAGTACTCAAACATTTCATCATTGGAAATATTTTTAGAATCAATTTCATCTCTAGAATTTTAGGAATAGTGTATAGGAGATTACAATGTACATCATATGTGATTATCATAAATCACATATGGGATTTGTTATCCTATTTATCATGTTAAGATTCTGAGTCACCTGAACTGTCCTCAGAAGCACTACACGTTTCTTTCATTTCCATTTTATACTTTATATCTTTATCCTCATATTTATTTTTTTACATCATCTTGGGACAGTCAGCCTTTATATGTCCATTTCACTTAAATTCATAGCATACTATCTCATCAGACTTGTAACGTCTTTTTTAATCTTTCTTCCAGCTCCATTTTGATCAGATCATCCTTTGAAGATTGGCTTTCTAAAAAATTTATTCTTCTTGTAAAATCTCTCAAACCTAGTGGCTAATTGAACTATCTCCTCATCACATTCATGTAATGATTTTTCACTAATGTAAAATTCTACAGAGTCTTCCAATTTTCCTTTTTTTTTTGTGTTTAGAGGTGGTGGTCTTAAATACAACATATTTTCTTTTGGGTTGATCCTCCTCTTCCTTATAGACTTTCCACTTCTCTTCATACTTCATTAGTCTCCCAATGAGTTCTTTGAAAGGTATCTTGGTGATGTTTCATGAATATCTAATAGAGATAGGTTCCACTTCATCTATTATGTAGAAATATATGAATCCTCATGATTTTTTCGTTGGTAGTAACTTCTCTTACAAGATACATCATTGTGTTGACGATTTCATTGAACCTGAGATACATGAAAGAAATAGGCTCATGATGTTTCAATTTAAATTTATCATATATAATAGGATATTTATTATGTTTTATTTCATTCACACAAGAAGTTTGTTCATGTGAAACAAACAATGTAACCCAAATTTCATGGGCAGTTTTACATGCAGAAATTTTGTTAAATTCTTCGTCTCCTAAAGAAAAATATTTATCATTCATGGCATTAAAATTTTTATTATAGGTAGTCCTGGTTTGGTAATCGCAAGTGATACTATCGGTCGTAGGAATCTTATACTCATCTATAATTGAAGTCCAAATTTCAAAACCCATACTTTATAAATGCATTTTCATTTTAATTTTCTATTGGGTATAATTGGTTCTATTACAGAATAGTTCTTTGTTTTCGGCAGCACCTTCCAGTCCATTATCCATAATAATGAAATACTTTGAATGAGATATAAATTTAAAATTAACATATGTTTACAGATCATTAAAGTAAAACCAATATCAATGTTGAATAATTTGAAAAACAGATTATTAATAGGAATAACAAACACCATTGATACCAAATGTTTGTTGGGTATATCACTCAAGAGGGGGTGAATTGATTATCTATATAAATGTATGATAGAAAACATTTTTTAAAATTTCCCCCAACAAAAATAAATAAATCCAAGTTAATTAAGGTAATATGGTTATGAAAGTTTGACTGTTCAAATAACTTCTTAGAAGATTGATTAATTCTGAGTAATCCCAATATGTGTTATTGATATTACTTTTAAAGATATTATAATATAGAAAAAAAATTAAAACTTCTGTCCAAGATTTACTATCAAAGTAATTTTAGTTATTTTAGAATTATATAGTAAAATAGGGAAAACTAAATTAAACAACACAGCAGATAAAACAAGTTGTTTAGTATCATGCTAAGTCCTAATCCACTCAACTTGGTGATCACATTCCACCAAGCAGTTTATATTAATATAAATTATCCACACCCTGGATCGGGGTAAACAACAGTGCATAGGCCTGTCCAGGTCACACGACATCTTCCACAACTCTTGTGGTTATAAATTACTAGGTAACATAGGGACCTCTTGTAACACCCGACACTTTTATGTTATATAAATCATCAAAGGAATCTTTTTCTATACAACACTTGCTTGGCCTGCTTTACACGCAATCGCGACCTTCCTCGATAGCTTGCGTCGTACGCAATACAGAGTTTCACTAAACAACATTATGCTATTAAAACTAGCCGTTATGAATAGTAATAACCACTTTTTGGAATTTTATAAATTTTATTTTTCAAAATGGACTTCATTTTTGGACTCAGAATATCGAAATTAGCCTAGGGTGAAATTTTGGTATTTTTCTGAAAACTTTCAATTTTTTGATGAATAGTGAAACCACTAAGTGGTAGGTTAAAAACTGAATTTTGCATAAAACTTAATTTTACCGCTTCTGTGATTGGAATTTCGAAAATCCGAGAGACACGGTTAATATCAAGGACTAAAATGTGGTTCAATGAGATGAAAATAATTTTTTGGTGAATAGTAACTTTTTACTTTTCTTACCGCGGTTAATAGTAAATAGGGTAACTAAGGGTAAATATGATATTAATATTACCCTAACACATGTCCTAATTCTATTGGACAAGTGTAATTCGACCAAAAACAAACTTAGGAATAAAATATGACCATTTAGGCCCACTTGGATTAGATTAGGACATTTATTATTAATTTATTTAAAGAAGGGTTAAAATAGTTAAAATCAAAGTTTAATAAGTAAATCATTTTTAATATGGGGTTATACATAAGATAAATTCAATTGTAAATATTCATTAGAAAGCTAAAAAGATTTCCTACATGATGATATTTTATTTGTAATTTTTAGACATCAAATAATGTAATTTATTTATGACACAAAGATGATGCAGTAATTATCTTATTAATGAAATATTGACATAATTGATGTTATAAACACCAAAATAAATGTAATTTGAGACTTTTTATGAATTCAACTAATTTTATAGGTTACTATGATATATTAATGTTGATTTAATCAACTTTGTTCGAACATATAATACTTTTATGACTTTCACAAAAATCATATATCAAATAGTGTCAAAATTGACACAAAATAGTTTTTAAATCAAATATTATATTATTAATTGTTATTTATTCCTAAAAATCTAAGGTTTGGCCAAATGACTTAGATAAGGATATATATTTTAATAATAAACAATTTGGGGTTCGTTTGGCATGTTATAGTAAGTGTATTAACCATATAGTGAAAGAAAACAAAAAGACATGGTAAAAGTTAAATTATTTAACTTAGAGTTAAATCTAATTGATAAGGTTAAAATAATACCCTAAACTTGTCTAAATCCTATTGGTTGATAGGATTTCGACCCTTCCCCACTTTATCTTCGAAATAAGACCCTTTGGAACCATTATAAACCGATTTTGACTTTAATATAAAATAATATTTTGAGATATTCCTAAGGTGCCCCTCTCCTCCCTTATAAAAGGGCACCTCCTCCCCCTCCTCCTCACACCAAATTGAGCACTCATGCTCGGCCAACCCCTGCCATTTTCTCCTCTCCACTTCCCTAGAATAATCCTAGAGGTCCTGGTCTTCTCCAAAGACCAATCATAGTTCCTTATGTGGAGGATTCAAAGAGGCGTTCCAAAGAAGAGGAGCTTCGGACACGTACAAAGCTAATCAGACCTAAGGTAAGGGAAATATCACAATCTCATTTTTATCCGAGATTGTTTATTCGTAAGTATTTACTGGGGTGTATTTTATCATCCACATCCATGTTCCCTCAATATGAAATATTGTTTCCATCCACTTGCAATAGTTTAAATCCAATTTTACCCTTAGGTGAGTTTTTAGTAAAGAATATGAAAGGAATCTTTTGTCGTTTTTCCGTACGAGGTACTTTTTGACTTTTCCGACAAAAGTACGAAGAATGTTTTTTTTAACTTATACGGCATGAATGGATTTTTAAAACATTGTTTCCAAGAAGCTTCCTTTACAAGTTTTCAAGTTTATTTTTAATCAACTTCTTTTATTTTAAAGTTGTATGACATGTTATGAAAGGAAAAATGTTTTTGAAGAATAAAGGATATTTTCTTCAAGAATGGAGTTCAAGTGATTTTCAAAATTATTTTCCATCTAAGATAATAAAGGGTTCTGTTTTTATCCCTATTATTACATTGATTTGATCATGTTGTGATGGAATTATTTTTATGAATTCCTTTATCTTATATGAATTGATTTATGATGTCATGATGTTTCAAGAATCCCATTTTTGTTTCATGTGTTATGCGATGATGTATGTTTTATGATTATGTGGCACACATAAGAAAGGATTCATTATAAGATGGGTGGGACCTATATCTCCCTCCAATGCATTGGGTAAAGATTTTATATCTCATGAGATAGACATGGCTGGAACGGAAGGTTATTTCGGTTCAGTGATACAGGACTGAAACGAGGAGTGAACTCGGTTCAGAAAGGGACTTTGTCCACTAAGATAGTCTTGGCGATGAGTCATGACTAACAAGAAATGATTTTCCATGATTATGTGTGCATGCCACAAAGTTTCAAGTTTTATGTTATGATTATGGGGATCTCATTTTCACTCCTATGATTTGTTCCATGTTAAGATATTATGATCTCTTTTGCAGGTTATGATTTTCAAAAAGATATGATATGATTTTTATTTCCTTTATTTGCCTTGTTGAGCATTTGAGCTCACCCTTTTATGTTTTCTTTTCCCCAGGTCAGGAAGATGGATATTAAGTAGAATATGCTAAAAGGGACCCTAGATATGATGAAATAAATGGGAGACACTGTAGAAGATTTATGAACCAGTTGTTTATGTTTCCCAGTTTCTAAAGGCACTATACCTATACGGACCTTTGTAGTTTTATCATATGTTGTAATAAGTGTGCTTCAATTTTTGAAGTATTAAAAATGTATGTAAAGTATGGGTCGTTATAGTTGGTATCAGAGGAAAGGTATAGTCAACCTTTGGAAACTAGGATGTGAAAGCCTTAGTAAGAACCCTAAGGATAAGTCTAATCATAGTACACAATCTTAGTGTTTTAGAAATGGCCTTGAATAACCTAGGATAAGACCATAAGCATGAAAATTTTATTCTTGAATTATGTGGTTTCCTATTATAATTAGTGTTGCTCACACTATTCTTCTTGGTTTTAGTCAATGGCTGGAACCCGAAGGAACCGTGTTAATGCGGAATGCGATGGGCAATGCAATGATTGTCCCCCTGAGCAACCAAACGATATGGGAGCTGGAATGAAAAATCTTGTAGCCATGCTCACACAACTTTCTCAAGCTATGAATCATGCAGGATTTCTAAACGAGCAAAGGAGGGAGCAACATTCTGTTGAATCCTTCATGAGGCAGCGTCCACCTTCTTTCAGCGGGTCTACTGATCCATTAGTTGCTGAACAATGGATTAGTACTACTGAAAAGATATTTTCAGTTCTTCAATGTTCTGAACATGATAAAGTCATCCTAGCAGTGTATCGTTTGGAAGGAGATGCTGATCAATGGTGGAATCTTGTTAAGAATACGAGGAAAAGGGATGAAATTGAGTCTATGGAATGGGACGAGTTCAAGAACTTATTTTTCAATAAGTACTTCCCTCGTATTCTCCGAACAAAGATGGAGAAAGAGTTTCTTGAACTGAAGCAAAGGGATGATGAATCTGTTGGTACCTATGAAGCAAATTTTACAAGACTGGCAAGGTACGCTTCTGGTATTATTATCCAACCTGAGAGTAAGATCGATCGATTCTTTAGTGGCTTAAAACCAAGTCTTCGAAGGGTGTTAGCCATAAGAGACTTCAATAGCTACGAGGAAATCGTTCGATGTGCTCTCAAAGTCGAGATGGAGATTGGAGTAACCCATCAGTCACATGGGTTTGATAAGAAGAGGAAGATGGAATTCAAAGAAAAATCTAAAGAGCACACAGAAAAGAAGATGAGATTTTCCTTATGCTCAAAGTTTGGAAAGAAACATGGAGGGAGTTGTCTTAAAGGGACAAGTAAATGTTTTAAATGTGGAAAGGAAGGTCATCGGGCATTTGAATGCCGTGATAATGGGAAGAAGATGTCTAATGACGCAAACAATGGAAGGGATACCCAGAATGAACCTACAACACTTCAATGTTTCAAGTGCAAGGAGATGGGGCATTATGCCAATCAATGCCCAAATCCAAGGGTTGATGATGATGGTCGACGTCAACAAACTCTTAAAGCTAAAGAAAAAGGAAAGTCACATGCAATTTCTATCAGCGATGTGGAGTACGATAACGATGTGGTGAAAGGTACACTTACCATCCACTCTAAAGTAGAAAATGTTTTATTTGATTCTGGATCCACCCACTCTTTTATTTCTGAAGACTTTTCGAAGGGTATCACCGTACTACCTCAATAATTAGATGTTGAGTTAGCTGTGACAACACCTAATGGCACATCAATCGCATCAAAAGTTTATAATTCTTCTCCGATCGATGTTTGTGGGAAAGTGCTTCCTCCAAATCTTGTGATCCTTCCTTTAGTGGAATTTGATGTGATTCTTGGCATGGATTGGGTTTCTCTACACGGAGCTCATATCAATTGCCAAAGAAGGGAAGTCACATTTCATACTCCAGATCAATCTACGATCGTATACCAATGCAAGGATGAACATAACATTCCAGTGGAAATTTCTTCCATCTTATGGGTATTGATCCCACTAAATGAAGGTTATTTATCTCAAATGGTTGGTGAGAAACACACGATTAAGAATATGCCCATTGTAAGGGAGTTTGATGATGTCTTTCCGGAGGAATTACCGGGTCTTCCACCAAATCGTGAAGTTGAGTTTTCAATAGAACTCATACCGGGTGCTTTGCCTATTTCAAAGACACCTTATAGAATGGCCCCAATTGAGTTGCAGGAATTGAAGAAGCAACTCCAAGATAATCTTGATAAGGGATTCATACGCCCTAGTGTGTCACCTTGGGGAGCAGCTGTTCTATTTGTTAAGAAGAAAGATGGATCAATGAGACTCTGCATTGATTATCGAGAACTTAACAAGATCACTATCAAGAACAAATATCCTCTCCCACGCATTGATGACTTATTTGACCAACTACGCGGAGCTCAATACTTTTCCAAGATTGATCTTCGTTCAGGGTATCATCAATTAAGGGTCAAAAGGGAGGATATACCAAATACGGCTTTCCGTACAAGGTATGGACACTATGAATTTATAGTGATGCCATTTGGTCTTACTAATGCCCCTGCTATCTTCATGGATCTAATGAATAGAGTCTTTAGAGACTATCTTGATCAATTTGTGGTAGTCTTTATAGACGATATTCTTGTCTATTCAAAGAGCAAGGAAGAACATGAAGATCACTTGAGAATTATATTGAAGACCCTGAGAAAGGAGAAGCTTTATTCCAAATTTACCAAGTGTGAATTTTGGCTTCAAAAAGTTGCATTTTTGGGTCACATAATCTCAAAAGAGGGGATATCTGTGGATCCAGCAAAAACAGAGGTTATCGAAAGATGGTCGAGACCAACAACAGTAACTGAGATCCGAAGTTTTCTTGGTTTGGCTGGATATTATCGACGTTTTGTAAAAGATTTTTCACGATTATCTAATCCACTCACCAAGTTGACTCGGAAAGGAGTTAAGTTTGTCTGGACAGAGGAATGTGAAGAGAATTTCAAGGAGTTGAAAAGAAGGTTATCCAGTGAACCTGTGCTCACACTGCCTTGTAGTGGAGAATGGTTTGTGATCTACAGTGATGCATCCAAGAAGGGATTGGGGTGTGTTCTTATGCAAAATGATATGGTGATAGCTTATGCCTCACGACAGTTGAAAATCCATGAACAAAATTACCCAACACATGATTTGGAGTTGGATGCGGTAATCTTTTCATTAAAGATTTGGAGGCATTACCTTTATGGTGAACGGTGTGATATTTATACTGATCATAAAAGTTTAAAGTATATTTTCACACAAAAGGAGTTGAATATGCGTCAAAGAAGATGGTTGGAGCTGATTAAGGATTATGACTGCTCAATCCATTACCACCCTGGGAAAGCAAACAAGGTGGCAGATGCATTAAGTCGATAAGACCATGCTAGTTTATCCATGATGAGGATCACAAAAGAACCAATATTTATGGATTTACAAAGGATGGATCTTGGAATTATAATGGAAGGGGAAAAATCTTATCTTTCTCAAATGAATGTTCAACCATCTATACATGTGAAGATTAAAGAGGCACAGAAAGAAGATGTCGAGTTACAAAAGAAGGTGAGAAATGTTCCTGAATTCAACCTTGATTGTGATGGGATAATAAAGTTCAGGAATCGGGTTTGTGTTCCTCCCATCCCCGAATTAAAGAAAGAGCTGCTGGATGAGGCTCATAGTTCTTCATTCTCTATTCATCCTGGAAGCACGAAGATGTATAGGGACCTGAAAGAGTACTTCTGGTGGGATGGCATGAAAAGAGATGTTGCTGAATATGTCTCTCGATGCTTGGTTTGTCAACAAGTTAAAGCTGAGAGACAGAAGTCTAAGGGGATGTTACAACCATTACCCATACCCGAATGGAAATGGGAAAACATCACTATGGACTTTGTCACAGGACTTCCTAAAACATCCAAAGGCAATAATGCTATCTGGGTCATAGTTGATCGTCTCACAAAGTCTGCACACTTCATTCCTATTAGAGAGGATTTCTCTCTAGATCAGCTTGCCAGGATATATGTAAAGGAAGTGGTAAGATTGCATGGAGTACCACTTTTTATTATATCTGATCGAGATCCGAGATTTACCTCGAAGTTCTGGCGAAGTCTTCAGCATACTCTGGATACAGAGTTGAGTTTCAGCACTGCTTATCATCCCCAGACAGACGGTCAGTCTGAGAGAACAATTCAAACCCTAGAAGATATGTTGAGAGCTTGCTCTATGGATTTCAAAGGAGGTTGGGATCAACACCTACCTTTGGTGGAATTTTCTTATAATAATAGCTTTCACTCAAGTATTCAAATGGCTCCTTATGAAGCTCTCTATGGAAAGAAATGCAGGACTCCAACTTGCTGGGATGAAGTTGGGGAAAGAAAGCTATTAGGACCTGATCTCGTTGATGAAATGGCAGAAAAGGTCAGATCTATTCAACAACACATAAGAGCAGCTCAGAGTCGACAGAAAAGCTATGCCGACAACCGAAGAAAAGACCTAGAGTTTGAAGTGGGTGATAAAGTGTTCTTACGAATATCTCCCTGGAAGAGGGTTATGAGATTTGGAAAGAAGGGGAAGTTGAGCCCTAGATATATCGGTCCTTTCGAAATATTGGATCGTGTTGGGAAGGTAGCTTACCGATTGGCGCTTCCACCGAATCTCTCTCAAGTTCACGATGTGTTCCATGTATCTCTCCTGAGAAAGTACATACCAGATCCTTCACATGTACTCAGCTCAGAAGTTGTACCGCTGGAGCAAGATCTTTCTTATGAAGAACAGCCGATAGAGATTCTGGATCGTAGCGAAAAAGTCCTACGAAACAAGACCACTCTCTTGGTGAAAGTTTTATGGAGAAACCACCAACTTGAAGAAGCTACATGGGAGCTTGAGGATATGATGAGGGAGAAGTATCCTCATCTGTTTGTTGCAAAGTGACGAATTTCGAGGGAGAAATTCTTTTTAAGGGTGGTAGAATGTAACACCCGAGACTTTTATGTTATATAAATCATCAAAGGAATCTTTTTCTATACAACACTTGCTTGGCTTGCTTTACACGCAATCGCGACCTTCCTCGATAGCTCGCGTCGTACGCAATACCGAGTTTCACTAAACAACATTATGCTATTAAAACTAGCCGTTATGAATAGTAATAACCACTTTTTGGAATTTTATAAATTTTATTTTTCAAAATGGACTTCATTTTTGGACTCAGAATATCGAAATTAGCCTAGGTTGAAATTTTGGTATTTTTCTGAAAACTTTCAATTTTTGATGAATAGTGAAACCACTAAGTGGTAGGTTAAAAACTGAATTTTGCATAAAACTTAATTTTACCGCTTCTGTGATTAGAATTTCGAAAATCCGAGAGACACGGTTAATATCAAGGACTAAAATGTGGTTCAATGAGATGAAAATAATTTTTTGGTGAATAGTAACTTTTTACTTTTCTTACCGCTGTTAATAGTAAATAGGGTAACTAAGGGTAAATATGATATTAATATTACCCTAACACATGTCCTAATTCTATTGGACAAGTGTAATTCGACCAAAAACAAACTTAGGAATAAAATATGACCATTTAGGCCCACTTGGATTAGATTAGGACATTTATTATTAATTTATTTAAAGAAGGGTTAAAATAGTTAAAATCAAAGTTTAATAAGTAAATCATTATTAATATGGGGTTATACATAAGATAAATTCAATTGTAAATATTCATTAGAAAGCTAAAAATATTTCCTACATGATGATATTTTATTTTTAATTTTTAGACATCAAATAATGTAATTTATTTATGACACAAAGATGATGCAGTAATTATCTTATTAATGAAATATTGACATAATTGATGTTATAAACACCAAAATAAATGTAATTTGAGACTTTTTATGAATTCAACTAATTTTATAGGTTACTATGATATATTAATGTTGATTTAATCAACTTGGTTCGAACATATAATTCTTTTATGACTTTCACAAAAATCATATATCAAATAGTGTCAAAATTGACACAAAATAGTTTTTAAATCAAATATTATATTATTAATTGTTATTTTATTCCTAAAAATCTAAGGTTAGGCAAAATGACTTAGATAAGGATATATATTTTAATAATAAACAATTTGGGGTTCGTTTGGCATGTTATAGTAAGTGTATTAACCATATAGTCAAAGAAAACAAAAAGACATGGTAAAAGTTAAATTATTTAACTTAGAGTTAAATCTAATTGATAAGGTTAAAATAATACCCTAAACTTGTCTAAATCCTATTGGTTGATAGGATTTCGACCCTTCCCCACTTTATCTTCTAAATAAGACCCTTTGGAACCATTATAAACCGATTTTGACTTTAATATAAAATAATATTTTGAGATATTCCTAAGGTGCCCCTCTCCTCCCTTATAAAAGGACACCTCCTCCCCCTCCTCCTCACACCAAATTGAGCACTCAAGCTCGGCCAACCCCTGCCATTTTCTCCTCTCCACTTCCCTAGAATAATCCTAGAGGTCCTGGTCTTCTCCAAAGACCAATCTTAGTTCCTTAAGTGGAGGATTCAAAGAGGCATTCCAAAGAAGAGGAGCTTCGGACACGTACAAAGCTAATCGGACCTAAGGTAAGGGAAATATCACAATCTCATTTTTATCCGAGATTGTTTATTCGTAAGTATTTACTGGGGTGTATTTTATCATCCACATCCATGTTCCCTCAATATGAAATATTGTTTCCATCCACTTGCAATTGTTTAAATCCAATTTTACCCTTAGGTGAGTTTTTAGTAAAGAATATGAAAGGAATCTTTTGTCGTTTTTCCGTACGAGGTACTTTTTGACTTTTCCGACAAAAGTACGAAGAATGTTTTTTTTAACTTATACGGCATGAATGGATTTTTAAAACATTGTTTCCAAGAAGCTTCCTTTACAAGTTTTCAAGTTTATTTTTAATCAAATTCTTTTATTTTAAAGTTGTATGACATGTTATGAAAGGAAAAATGTTTTTGAAGAAGAAAGGATATTTTCCTCAAGAATGGAGTTCAAGTGATTTTCAAAATTATTTTCCATCTAAGATAATAAAGGGTTCTGTTTTTATCCCTATTATTACATTGATTTGATCATGTTGTGATGGAATTATTTTTATGAATTCCTTTATCTTATATGAATTGATTTATGATGTCATGATGTTTCAAGAATCCCATTTTTGTTTCATGTGTTATGCGATGATGTATGTTTTATGATTATGTGGCACACATAAGAAAGGATTCATTATAAGATGGGTGGGACCTATATCTCCCTCCAATGCATTGGGTAAAGATTTTATATCTCATGAGATAGACATGGCTGGAACGGAAGGATATTTCGGTTCAGTGATACAGGACTGAAACGAGGAGTGAACTCGGTTCAGAAAGGGACTTTGTCCACTAAGATAGTCTTGGCGAGGAGTCATGACTAACAAGAAATGATTTTCCATGATTATGTGTGCATGCCACAAAGTTTCAAGTTTTATGTTATGATTATGGGGATCTCATTTTCACTCCTATGATTTGTTCCATGTTAAGATATTATGATCTCTTTTGCAGGTTATGATTTTCAAAAAGATATGATATGATTTTTATTTCCTTTATTTGCCTTGCTGAGCATTTGAGCTCACCCTTTTATGTTTTCTTTTCCCCAGGTCAGGAAGATGGATATTAAGTAGAATATGCTAAAAGGGAACCTATATATGATGAAATAAATGGGAGACAATGTAGAAGATTTATGAACCAGTTGTTTATGTTTCCCAGTTTCTAAAGGCACTATACCTATACGGTCCTTTGTAGTTTTATCATATGTTGTAATAAGTGTGCTTCAATTTTTGAAGTATTAAAAATGTATGTAAAGTATGGGTCGTTATACCTCTTCCACACATATCTATGTGAGTAAACAAGTATAATAATATATGGGTGGAAGGATATCTTGTATCCCTCGGTTTAGTGCTTGAGTCATTGTGTGTTTTAATATAGACACACACAATGATTAAAATCTAAAAATGATACACAATAGGGAAAAGATAATGAGATAAGGTTTTAAGTGCTCTGAGTGTTATTATATGTAGCTCTGGACTACTAGGTTGAAGAAAATGCATGTATCGAGTCCTCTTGCGAGAAACCGAGTATCTCAAGTATGGTGCTCTTGTTTCCAGTTATATCTAGCTCATGTTAATTGTGGAGTTTGTATTCTTAAGTTGTTCTTGATTCTGATATATGGTATCCCTACTTTTGGATATGTGAATGCTTCATGTTTTCTTTTGATGTATCTTGTTGCATGTGTTAGTTATTTTCTTAAAAATGCTCGCGCTTTTACAGCTCTAGCACATGATTTATGTTTTAGGTCTACGCTTTTTTTTATTCTTGGAGAGCATGTACTAGAGTTGAAATAAATCATTTATTATGGACCATGTTCCACATACTATCATGTGACATGTCTACAAGGAAATATTAATTATGTCAATGCATTTAAAAGGCACAAATATGACCATTAGAAATTAAATTGAAAATGTTAAAATAGATCAAAGAACGGTGTCACAGTCTGTCTGTAAATGGTGTCACCATGAAATAGTGTCTTATTCTTTGCCTTTGAGAAGTGAGACAGTTATGACTCCATAGTTGTATGGGGATCAGGAACTGGTAGCATGGATGCAGTGTTAGGATCACGAAGTCTGGTCATAGTGTTTGGGTCATAGTGTTTGGGTCACGGTGTATAGCCACAGTGTCTAGTCATTGTGTATGGGTCACGGTGTCTGGGTCACGGTGTCTGGGTCACGGTGTCTGGGTCACGGTGTCAGTCACACTGTTTGGTCACAGTGTCTGGTCACGGTGTCTAGGTTACGATGTTTGAGTAACAGTGTCTGAGTCACGGTGTCTGGTCATAGTTTATAGTGACAGTGTCTAGTCACGGTGTCTCAGTCACGGTGTTTGAGTCACAGTGTCTGGTTCACGATGTCTGGGACCTTATCCCAAAAACCAAAACTGGTGGTAGACTCATGATTTCTCAGAATTCTCCAAATATATGTAAATAGACATAAAGAGTAATATTCTCCGACCTAATTAATCATAATCATTAATAAAATAAATTCATTAAAAAAATTATATATTGTTTACAATAATCAAACATGATATATAGAAATTAATATGTTAGGTAGGTTAAAATAATCAGACATGAGTTGAGACTGATTTGATATGATTAAGAATATTTACAGGATGTTTAGGATTTGTGATCATTAGAACATGATTAAAAAAAAGGATTCCAATATTTTGGTTTAATATTTATATATGATATTTATGTAAATATTTGACATCATTAATGGTAATATCATTTTTAGATTCATACCATCATGTTCATTGGGAAATGATAATGTGGTTATTGTGTACGTGTGGGCTACCACCTCTATGGTGTGATAGGATTCTGTTTTCAAAAATTTATTATTTGGATGGTAATGGGAAATAATTTTTTAAATATATATATTATATATGATATAATCAATCTCTTATAAAAGTTAATTATTAATTAACCGTTTGTTGTTTCATCCAATGAATAATGGATGCATATATCATATGTAAATACTACTAACCATCTCCATGAAATATGTAACTAAATTATATAAATATGAAAGTATTAGTGACTAAACATTTATACAATGAATATTTATGAAATTTATATGAGGATTCATATTCTGGATCTAGTTTTTCTATGATTAATAAAGAATGACCAAAACTAACAAATCCAAAGATACATAAAAATGAAAATATCACCCACAAAAGTGATATTAATACATATATGTTAACAAATGGGTGATAAATATTTATATGTAATTATAAATGGTATGATATTTGTTATTATTATTTTGTAACATATTAATAATTAAACTATATTTATTATACATGAGGTTCTACTATAATGAAAGATGATGGCTAAAATGTAAGTGGTTTTTATCTCACTTGTATTTTTATAGGACACAAGACACATACAGTAATTGTTGATTTTGTATACTATATATAACTCTCAAGAATGTATTTTATAACAATTTATACGAATTCTATGAGGATTTATATATCAATCTATTTATATTCATTTCATAGAACTTATTATTAAGAAGTTACTAAAGCTGTAAGGTGGATTTTTTTCAACATCACTATTTATCGTGATTGATTTAGATAAATTTTACAATTATTAAATAATATGATATATATTTCAAAATAAACTCATTAAACTTCTTATCCTATGATTATTTATTTAATTTATATCTTTTACTTTAATTTTCCACATCATATGTTCTTAAGTGACCAAAAAAATATATAAATGAAATATAAAATCATTTGAATCTTTGGTCAAACAACTATTTTATTCCATATATATGATTTCCAAAAATGTTGAAAATTGTTTTTTAAATATTATATTATTATCTTATAATGAAACCTTTACCCATCAATATATTTTGAAGATATTTTTTGAAATAAATGTTCTTCACATGATCCAAATGGTGTACATTGTGCATTTTTGTACAAAAGGATAAATGAAATGCATTCTTAATTTATACCTCATGAATTGATTTTTAAAAAATTCTGAAAAATTATTTTATTGATAATTTATTAATAGAATTAAATGATTCTCCTTATAATAAAAAATTACATATATTTCGGAATTTTATTAAAGTAATGGTTCCAAAATGAAAATTTTTAATTTATAAATACTGTCATATTGATAGTTTTAATGTATTTATATTCATAAAATAATATATATAATATATTTTTATCTCGGAAATGATCCAAAGATAAAATCCTTATATATTTTTTTATTTTTATATAATTATATTATTAATGTGAAATTGGTTCCTTTTCCATGGGTTATTATATGATTTAATATTTATGAAGCCCATTTATTTTCATGTCTTTTAATTTGATGACGATTTATGGTTTTGTGGAAAAAAAATTTATGGATTTATTTATGTGATGGAGGTTGCATTATAAACAAGTATGTTGGATACATTATAACCATGGATGTTGGTTTAGTTATAAAAATGAAAATTGATGAAATTTTAATAAATTATGGTAGTTATGTTATAGCCATGGGTGGGTGGGACTACATTCTCTACCTAATATATTTTGTAATAATTGATATCTCATGAGATAAAAAAATAAAGGTGTAGTGAACCCAATTTTGTAATGGTATTTTTCCACTAGAATATTCTTGGAATTGAACCATGAATGCTATGATGTATTGGGGAGTAATCCCATTATTCAATGATAGTATTGGTAATACACCATTACTAACATGAAAATGAATTTAAATGATTATGTGTTTGAAAAAAAATTATTTCTTATGAATATGTAATTATCTCATGGATCATGTTCGTTAATTCGATTATGATTCATGTCATGTGAATTTCCATGATTATTACTTGAATAAATATTTGGATTAATGATATACAAGTCATAATTTTTTAATTTTATGATAATTTTCTCATACCCTTAAGATCATTTTATCGCGGAATAATTATTTATATATCCCTTTCTTACACCTACTGAGTATTTTAAATTCTACTTTATTATATTCCTATTCCCCAGGTTATGATAAAAATGAGAAAGTATGATATGTTTGTGACCAATGATAGTTAATAATAAAATATTAGGAGATAATTTAGATATTTTATGAAAAACATTTTTATATGACCATGTTCCCAAATGAACTGGACCTATAAAAATTCATGTTTGTATAGATATGTTATATAGTGGATATTAATCTATTTAGATGTGATAACTACTTTTGAAAATTTAGGGTTTCTATAGTTGGTATCAGATATGTTTTTAGTTTACCTTGAGAAATTGTGATGCGAATACATTACTAATAACCCAATGGATAAATCTATGTATTGAATTGGATACTAATGTTTTTGTAATTATAATGAATGAAAATTGTTATACATCTGGTTTTTTAAATGATTGTACCATGATTTTAACAATCATTAAATGATTTGTCATGATTATGTTGTTTCCTACACTAATTATTGTTGATTAATCTATTATTTCTTGTACTATTCAGTGGATGACTCCTAAAGAAATCATGTTATCATTGAATGTTACTATCAATATAATAAATATACCGATTAGATACAAGCAAATATAAGATTCTGAATGTGAAACCTTATAGAAATGTTTGATTATCTATCTCATTATATGATTAGAAATATCAATTTTTTTAATTTTCCAAACAAACCTAAAAAATAGAATGATTTAGTTTCATAAAGTCCTTAGAGTAATGAAGATTCTTAATTCATCATATCTAGAATGTAGGATGAAGAAATCAAATTAATGTATTAGTGGAAAGTGGAGATGATTTGAGTGTGGAAAAGAGTGACACAAAGCATGTATTTTCTGAGCGAAAATGAAATGTTTGGAAAATAAAATATATGACAATAATGAAATTTATTGGGTATCCTCAATGGTCATTTTTTTTAAAATTTATAAATTGTGCTTCTTATGAAAATTTATATCCTAGTTGGAAAGCTATAGAAGAAAATTAGAAATGTTATATGTGTAATACTAATGATGATGAAAAGTCTACGAATGATGTTTGAAATGTATGTTATGTAATGATAGTGATTCATAAGTAAAAAATTAAAGTAGCATAATTACATTGATGTTCCTTAATATTATAAAATGATTAATATTTCAGACTCTAGCAATAATATTTTTGTGTAATAATTTGATGAAGCTTATTTGATGGTTTAGAAAGGATGTGGGATGTTTGAATTATTTATATGTATTGATTCAATAATTATGTTTTTCAAGTTGAAATTAATTATATTCTTATTAAAGAATCATGAAACATCAAAGGATTTTTTTTACCAATTATTAATTAATGAATTGAAATCATATTATGAATGTTACTAGTAAATAAATAATGTGATTTAGTGTTAAGACAAATTTTTTGGGAATACATGATTATCGGTATGATATACCATAATATGTGTTTGATATTGAATAATTAATTTTTTTTTGAAAATTATATGATCAATATTTATGGAATTTGTATCCTTTTAATTATTTTTTTATTTGATTAAATGAGATTTAGGTCATATGTAATGATGTTTATTTCTTTGTTGGATATATAGAAAATATTCAATATTTTTTAAATTATTAAAGGAATAAGGATTTTTTTATTTTCTAAGAATATATAATTTCCTATAAGGTTAACATATTTATTATAGACACTATCAAGGGATTATAGGTTAATGGGGGATTGTATAGTAAATGTAATAAACATCCCCTTATATTGTTTCAAGTGTTAGGATTTTAATTCTCTATTCAGGTTTAAATAGACAATGGGGTTGATATACGATTTTATAATATGTAAATTATTAAATACTAGACAATTTAATATAGATAATCATGATGGTTTAAAAGTGATACATTGACAAGGTAATATTTTCTGAAAAATTTACAATCATGTAAATTGTTAACTTTTCCTTTATTAATTATATTATATTCGTGATATATTAGTGAATTTCACATCATTAAATTATGATATATTCTTTTATCATAGTGATTAATGATATATGGGTTATATTTAATCGGGTATTAGTATATCAAATCATATGGTATAACAAGTGATTGAAGAAAAAATATTATTTTGATATAATGACATTTTTTTATGATTTATGCCTCATGGTACGACATATATTTTTTGATTAAAACATTATACAATATTGACTTTATTGTGTAATATAATGTTTTGAATATTACTTTTTTATTTATTAATTTTTTTATTTATTAATTTTTATTAATATCGTGTCATAACCATTTTTTGGATAACGACTATATATTGGATAAATATATTGATATACTTTTTCGATATTTTAATGGTTTAATTTATTTCTTCGAGAATTAAAAATTAATCCTCAATACTCATCCATAGAGAAATAGAATATATTTTATGGGAAATTGATTAGGGGAAGAAATTATAGATGTAAATTAAGTATATTTCATTTTTTACATATAATAGTGGTTGATGCAATTCCTCAACAATTGGGAATGGATCTAATGTCAAAAAATGAGGATATATACCACTTAATTCCAATTAATTTATGGTCATTTACCCATCACTTATTCATGATTTTATGGTTGTAAAAAATCTCCTATACGTGTTCTATATCATTTTATATTAATACTTGGAAATTAATTTCCCCTTAAAGTTTTATACATTCACTTCCTAATGATGCCCTCATTTTTAGAATCCGAATTTTGTGCTGGAATTTATAATTACCATTCCGTATTTTATGGGGATGTTTCATTACACCTTTTTTATGATGTGGGTTTTCAGAAATGGAAACTTCAAAAATGAAAATGTTGAATACAAACCACATGTTAAAATTGTGAGGATGCCATTTATTAATGGGGGATAATGTAAAACCCTGTTATTTTACCAAAGATTTTACTTTAGTAAAGATTATTTAATTGATATATTGAGTTACTAGAAACACTAATTTTAAATAACCCTAGAATATTAATATAATATACATAGATATCCTATATATTAAATATTTGGTATGAATATGAAAATCTTTATTATATTATAAAAAAATATCCTACTCAATATAAATTTATTGATTAATTCATATGAAATAATAATTCAATTTTTACATAAGTAATATTATGATTAAAAAATATATTTAATTTAAAAATCTTATTATTTCATTTTTCAAGAAAAATTATATTTAAATACTGAAAATATAAAAAAATTTATTTCGTAATACAAACTATATTTTATAACGATCATATCAAATTTTCCTTGGGGTGAATTTATGATATTTTTCAATAAATATTGATTTTCCATTGAATAGTGAAAAATAATATGTTTTATATAAAAATATTTTATTGTATAAATATCGTATAATGTTTTATTTAATTTTAAAATGGTTTCAATGGGAAATTATATATCTTTAATTTTAAATAAATAAATTTTTTTCTTTTATTTTTGTATTTTTAATTTTTTTTGAAATACAACTTCAACATAAACCAGCACTTTTTCTTGAAAATTTTTTTTATGCGTGTCATGTATGGTAATATTAATATAAAAAATAATATATTTTTAATTATTTAATTTTTTTATATAAAATTTAATAGGTCAAATATTTTATTATTTTGACGAAACTTTTTGAAGTTATAGTATAAGAAAAAATCATGTTTTATTCTTTTAAATGATTTTTTTATAAAAACAGATTTTTGTAGAATTTTGTGCACTTGAATTAGAATTATTTTCATATAATTATATTTACTGATTTATAAAAAAATAATTATATGTTTTCAATTATGTTGTTCACATTTGGTAAATATTCCACTTTTATTTTTGGTCAATATGAATGGTAACCAATGTAAAATGTATCACCTCATTAGTAGTTATATTAGGTTAATGGATCTTAAAAATTAGTGATATAGCCATAATTATTCATCACAATTATTAATGGATAAATTTAATTCATTCCTTATAACCTTATACTAAAATTTTATTATATTTTTGAAAACATTTCTACAAAAACTATTTATATATGATTTAAATTAAATAATGTTACAAAATGTCCCTCTCTTAGTTTTAAGAATCCTTTTTATCTTCAAATATATAAAAATTCTAGTTATGAAAAAAAATTAATGTAATGAAATATTAAATTATATTTTGGATGGTAATTTATTTTTAATTTATTTTTCATATGTATTTACATTAAATGCATACAAAACATAAAGACAATATTTATTTGAATAATAAATAAATAAACAATGATTATGAAAATATTAATAGTGATATAATTTTATTAAGATTTATTTTTCAACTAATATTTTTGTTAAATATTACATATTATGGTTTTTATATGATATTATATTTGAAACAATTATTTTTATTTATGAACATTATCTCAAACTAAATGAATAATATCAAAATTGATAGTAATAATATTTTATCAAAACAATATTTCATTAAATATTTTCAAATCATAAAAATAATTAAATAAGACTTGGTAAATAATATAATAAAATGGTTGGATATGGGAAAATGTTCAAAATATGTGTAAAAATTAGAACCCATTATTCTAGGAAACAAGATACTATATTTGATATTTTTATTGGTAATTTAAGGGATGATAAAAATTATAATTTGTAAAATTTCTCAAAAACAAGTCTAAATTATATTTTTAATGCGATTAAAACCAAATACAAAATTTTAATTGAATCTTTCACCATTAAAAGTAATTTTCCTTTAGAATGATTTTATTTTAAGTTTAATTATTTTATACATTATAATAGTTCCATTAATGTCATTATAAAGTGAAACCTCCTTGCTCCCCTATTTATACAACATTGATCATTATATCTCGAAACAATTCTACCAATTTAATTTTTACACTCTGATTTCAATATAGTGTAGTTTATTTTATTCCCAAATTACCATCCCTAAAACCCTTTAGAGGATATATAAATGATGTCATTTATTTATGATATAATCTCTTTAATAAGTAAATATATTTTATTCAATTCATTTACTAATGAAAATCTATGAAATTTATTATAGCATAAATACATAAATATCCAAAAATTTGATGCAATTTATTTAATATTATAAGAAACTATTATACACTAAATTTGACATTAATCAAGAATTGAAATTATCCCTTGTGAGTACATATGAAAAAACATTCCCACTGAGTGTTAAAATTCATTTTTCATCAAGATATTTGCATAAAATATTTTATTATTATTTTAATTTTAATATATTATATTTATGAAACTATTATACCATTGAAATTATAATATCATAAATAATATCCTATCATTTTTTCATTTGATAAATAATAATGGTGTCCATGCATACATATGCACTACAACCACTACCAAGTGTTGTGATTCATTTTTCAGTAATATATTACTTGTATTATACTGATGAAGAAATTTATTAATATATATTTTAAATATTATATAATAAAGATCCAGGTATTGTTTATTAACATTTTGGTCTCTATTTTTATATATTTTTAGAAAATGGAAACAACATTTATGCATACATACGACATTCCATATCCATGAATAGTGTAATTAATTTTTTATCTATTATTTTATGAGTCACTCATAAAATTTATAAAATGGATATGTATTAAATTTTAATGACGATTCGTTTTTTTATTATATGAAACGATGATCATAATATGAGGTATAAAACTAAAAATCCAATGTATACAAGATAAACAAAGAATGCATCACCTGAAATATTTAGTTTAATAATGAGGTGTAAACTAATACATGAGAAAATGATATAAGTATCTCAAATATAGTTTGATATATATGAGTATGGTTTTATGATATATTTATTATATAGTAGTTTCCAATGCATAATTAGTAGATGATACCTATGGAAAGTGATTTTTGAGTCACTTTTATTTCTTTTGGACACACTCCTTATTCTACAAAATCATATTTTGTGTTGTATATATATATAACATGAATGAGTTTTTTTAATCATATATAAATTTATGGAATTTATAAACCCTTATAACTCATTTTCATTCATGATACTTATGATTTAGAATATACCATATTGGCAGGGGGGTTTTAGGCTATAATATATTCTTTTATCATTGTTTATTAAAAATAAGTTACCAACGAAGAAATATTATGATTCATCACTCTAGAAACTATTGAATTTTTTCACCCCCATTAATATCATTAAAATACACGTTTTCTATTAGTTTAAATCATACTATGTACTAAATATACTAAAAATATTCCTTTAAGGAGAATTAACTTCATGTCACTATTAATTCAAAAAACATTTTTCAATCATGTCAATGTTTTTTAAAGAAATTTACATAAATATTTTAAAATACTATTATGATTTTATTATATTTTATCCCATGATTGAATATTTACTAAATGGTTTGAAATAAATATCATCATCTTTATCCAAATATGGTATGTTGTTAATATTCCAATAGAATTAATTATATAATTGTTTTTAAAAAACATGGATACCGTTTTATTTTAGTCTAACATAAATGATCAAATGGATCCATTTAAGAATATTTTTTCTTTTATATTGATTTGTTTTAAATTATTTAATAATGAAAATTCTATTTAACAGAATATTTCCTAATGAACATATGTTTGAATTTGTATTCATCAAATATATTCAATATTTAATTCATTTATGAATTAATAGGTATATAATCTTATGATATCATCCTTATTCTTTCATTGAATGTTTTATTTTTATGATGAAAATAAATTTATGAAAATAGGTTCATATCCACATGTTATATAATGATAAAATGTTAATGAAAAACCTTAATTTTAATGATTTCATAAATGATGAATTTTTTATAAAATTATGGAATAAATATATATAGTTTTAATTATGTGGTGGTTGTTATGTTATAATCATGTAAGGTGGTCAAATTATAACCAAGGATGGTGGTTAAATTATAGCAAAGGATGGTGCATGATTAGTCACTAAAAGCGGATAATATTCATTGTTAAGATCTTAATATGAATGTGTTTAAATGTTCATAAACATCAATTTAATTCCAATTCAGAGATTGAACTTCATTTCCCATCATTGTGCAATTCATGCTTAATGTGTCAATTTGGGCCCACTCAATAATTTGATTGTGGAAATTACAATATTCATCATTTTAATTTGATATTTTGGTATATGATTAATAACTTTATTTGGAACATTTTACTTTTAGGTCTGATGGATTAATTAGAAGTGAAGATGGATATTTTTTCACCTGAATGCAGAAACTTGTTGGAAAAAGCATAGTGGGCCTAAGGCCCATCAAACAAATATGGGGCCCAGAAACCAAGCCCAATGAAGCTCAAATTTATACAGTAGAAAGATAAAAATATGAGGATCATTTTATTCAACTATGGTTGGAGATAATTCTGATGTTTTCATAACGATAAAGGGATCTTAAGTTGAGATTTAAATGGTGGACCCGAAATTAATGAACAGAAATCCATCCCACCATTTCAAAAAAATAATCAATATCAATCTTATTGAAGTCGAAAAATATGGGTTAATTAAAATGTCAAAAGTTGGAATTGGATAAGTTGGGGGGTACAAGTTGGGCTAATGATGTTAAACAAAAGCGTTGCACGGGAGGCAACCCGTGGTTTTCATGTTTCTAATATTTTTGGAATCATATGAATTTTTCAAATAGGATTAATAAATTATTTTGATATTTTCAAAATATAAAAATAAAAAATAGACTGTTGACCTATTCTTATTTTATGAGTAAGGATGGGAATGAAAGGGGAGCATCGTATTCATCCGTGTCACGCGGTGTGATTCCAGAGTAACACCTTACCCAGAAAATATAAAGAAGACAATGTATCATCACTTTATTTTCTTTTATTTATGTTTTTTGTAGGTTAAATAAAATAAACTCTTGACATGTTCTTCTTTTATGAGTATGGATGGGTATGAAAGGGGATCACCATATTCATCCATGTCACGTGGTCTGGTTCTTGAGTAATACCTTACCCAGAAAATATAAAGAAGACAATGTATCATCAGTTTGATGTTTTTTAAACAAATAGGGAAAACCATAAAAATGTTGTACTTGTTTTTAAATAAATTGTTGTGTTGTTAGTCTTGTCTTCTTTGTTCTTCTTTTTATGGTTTAGGAATTATTTTATGTGATACATGTTCAATCAATGAGGTGCCTACATCCCCCAAGACATCAAAGGAGTAATCTAAAGCATCATAAACATCAACTTCAAAAACAAGGTGAATTTGTTCCATGTTTATCATTCTAAATTTCATCTTTTAACTCCTCTCCTACCACCCTATAACTTTTCTTTTCTTTAAAAACTGGGGAAAGTGTTATTCTATGTTGGGGGGAGAAGAAATAAAAAATGAATTTTTTTATTTGGTGAATAAAAACATATATGAAAAAAAAATTATTAACCATAAACATGATAACACACATTGAAAACTCTAAAATTGGATATCAAATAAATTTTGCATGCCTTGATTCTGATTTTAATGCAAGTTTATGTTTATGAGCATAGTTTTTGGAAAGTGTGGTTTTCTGATGTGATTTCTCAATGTTTACATTTTCATCCTCTTAATAAAAATGCCACAATGCACGTCTACTAGAACGTGGGTGTAAATTTGAGTTCTTGGGTCCCTTTCATTATAGCATAGGGTTCTGGGGTCGCTTTTAGTTTAATTTGAGTATCCAAAAAAACAAAAGAAAAATAAAAAAAAATAAAAAAATAATTTTGACATCATAGAGAAATTTTTTGTCCAAATGCATGGCATCTGGAACTTAGGGATCATGACTCCATAGTTGCCTTTCACAGAGTTAGGATTTATATCTTTATTGTAAAGCATGAAATTGAAAATATGTGTGGCGTCTAGCACTTGTGAGTCGTGACTCCATAGTTGTCTTGCCCAGAGTTATCCTTTTCATATCTTTTGTGGATAAAAAAATCATCCAAAAAAATAAAAAAAAATGGATACTCCTATTAGGGTTTAATGTGATTCCCACCTAGCGCTTCCATTTTTTCCCCTTGAATAATAAAATGGGCCCCATATCTTTTGTGATGCACAACACTTTATCATGATTAATTGAAATTGGATGAAATGTGACGATGAATTTGAACAAAGGAATGGGATTCGGCTTGGGATATGATTATAGACCTAGACTGTTTTAAATGATTTTCATGGGTTCCATAATTTTTTTGGTATGAGAGTTTTGGGTGAACAATGTCTATTAAAATGGTTTTGGAAAAGGGGATTTGAATTTCATATTTGTAATATATTTTTCTCGGGACTAGAAAAACTCAAGTTGGGGGTGTGATTAGTCACTGAAAGTGGCTAATATTCATTTTTAAGATCTTAATATTAATGTGTTTAAATGTTCATAAAAATCAATTTTATTCCAATTCAGAAATTGAACTTCATTTCCCATCATTGTGCAATTCATGATTAAAGTGTCAATTTAGTCCCACTCAATAATTTTCTTGTTGAAATTACAATATTCATCATTTTAATTTGATATTTTGGTTTATGATTAATCACTTTATTTGAAACATCTATTATTTTGGGTCTGATGGATGAATCATAAGTAAAGATGGAGTGTTTTTCACCTAAATGCAGAAACTTACTGGAAAAAGCATAATGGGCCTAAGGCCAATCAAACAAATATGGGGCCTAGAAACCAATCCCATTGAAGCTCAAATTTATATAGTATAAATATACAAATATGAGGATCATTTTATTCAACTGTGGCTGGAGTTAATTCTGATGTTTTCATGATGATAAAGGGATCTGATGTTGAGATTTAAAAGGTGAACCCAACATTAATTCAAAGAAATCCGTCCCACCATTGCGACCATAACATCCAAACGGATGAGCCAAAGTTCCTGAAATTTTTACAAATCATAGAGGACAGATGTTCAAAAATATATCGCTTCTAAAACTACTCTGGATTCGGCCTTCTACAACTAAAAATTGACACTTCAATATGGTGGAAGAATCTGGATAGTTTTCCAGGTCAAATTCGAAACATCAATTTCCTTTTGATTATTCACCCTCTTTTGACTATATTAATTGTTTGGGGGTGAATTAATTATTTGGGGATGGGCCTAAGGCTCCTAATATGCCTATATAAGGAGCTGTGTGTGGCACCTATATATCACTCCAATGAATTAGGTAATGAATTATATTTCATTATACAAAGAAGGAAAAATGGGCAGTGAATCCAGATTAATATGGGAGACTACACAGTATGATAGTTTTGGTAGTGAACCTTGACTGAAACGATTGTTTCAAGACTGAACTTAGTCCCTAATTATTGTATTGGAAATGAACCATGATAGTTATGAATATGATTGTCTATATTTATGTGAATACTATAAGAACATTTCATATGAAAATGGTATGGTCACTTGGATTATGTACAGTAATGCCTTTATGATTTAATTCTTATAAACATCCATAATATATTCCATGACTAATAATTATTATTTATGATATGGAGGGTATGAATTTCCAATTTTATTATATTTTCATCATAATATTTTGTTAATTTTATTCTCATGCGATCACTTATATCTACATTGTTTATCATTTATTTTGTTTCTATTCAATCGCTTATAAAAATAGTGTATATTATGATATATCTAATAAGGCTGTCAGTTGTGGAGAAAATAATGGAAGATGATGTAGATATTGTGTGAACCAATTTCTATAATTCCTTGTTTTAAAATGCACAATACCAATACTGTTCTATTCTGAATCCATATATTATTCAATGGATGTTAATATTATATCATATGATATTTATTTATAAAATGTTTAGGTCCCTATATGATGTCACATCCCATTATTGTGTGCAAGTGAGATGAGATCTATCTATATTTCATGAAATGAACACCTTTTAATCCTAGTTAGAAAGATACCATAAGGATGATTTGTTAATATCTCATGAAATTGACCCATTTCTATCCCATCATATAGTTGATGATGTTTTATTACCTCATGTGATATTAGGTTTGAGACATGGTTCAACTTCTAGTAGTTCACCAAGTGACAGTGTCAGACTGGAATTCCCAATTTAAATCTTTTTTATGGCAGTCTAGTATCCCATGGTATCTTAGTCATATATGGCTACTACATCAAACATGTAGATGAATGATATGATTTATAGGACTATCAATACTATGGAGTATATTTTTCAAGAATGTGTCCAAGATTTCTAAGAACCATAAGAATACCTTTAGACATTTTATGAGTTTTCATATAATAACAGTTATCAAACCATGATCAAGATGGAATCATTTTTAAAATTGTATGAAGGTTATTATAATACATTATAACTTTGGATGAGTTGATTGAGAAATCATTGGTTGGATGATATCTCATCCGAGATACCACTGAGATAGTTCTTCTAATTTTGAATTAATTAATTATAGCTCAGAGTCCCCAAAAGTCATTTTATAAATATCGTCATTTCCTATTCATGTTTGTAGTTGTTGATAAGGTGTTTAATTAGGTATTCATTCTACTTGGACAAAATCCTTTAGTTAAAAAAGAAAATACAATGTAGAATTATGTATAACCACTTAGTTTTGTGGAGGGTCATTGAAAGGTAGTGTATTGGTTTTATTTTTCTCCATATATGACCTCAATCCATGATTTTTACCTTATTTTCAAATTTTATTGATATCATCTAGACCAATTTCATATACTAGATTTGGAATATTTGAAATTTGAATTTGATACCATCAAAGTGGATAAATATGTTCATTCTTTCAATTTTCAGAGAAATGTGATTTTTGTTAAGTAAATATCATTACATTATATTATCTTAAAATGTTGTTATGATATCCATGAGATTTGGTTTTGGGAAGCATATGTGAGGGACCACTATAAAAACTAGTTTGCTAACTATGATTCATGATTGATTTTTAGGGGTAAATTTTTTCATTGTAGTGCCACCCTCAAGGTCATAGGTTTGTTTAGATTTGTGTTACATTTATCATTTTATTTTAATTGATTTTCCAGGTATCAGGTACTAAAAAAAATGTTTATTAGTGAAATTATACTGATGGATATGGTTTTTGAATGTTATACCTAGCATTGTGGATAACATTGTAATGTGGTTTCAAATAGTGATATATGGGAGATTTTATGGTTTTCGAATGGATTTTCAAACAATGAAACACCCAACAATAATTATATAGCTTAAAATTTTAGAGTATAGTGGCAATTAAAAGTATTGTGAATGGTTTTTCAAATCATTGTACCATATCCATCAAATTTAAAATTACTTTTTCACCATTTTACCCATATTTACTATTAATGGGTGGGCACAATAATTTCCATCCTCACTCTGTGCAACTCATTCTCTTTATTTTTGGATCTTACCATCTTCATTTAGGGTGTATTTACCATTTAATTATAGGTTGTTTTTTTTATTTAAGATAGTTTATTGTTTTTTCATCCCTCTTTACCCTTCACCAATCTATTCCGGCCTTTTATAGGGAAGTGAGTAACCCTAGGATTTGTTTACACTGAATATAGGGAATGTAATGGGGGAAATGATTTTTTTTTTCTTATATCATAGGTGTTTGAGGACATTGTATACCAAATCAAGGTTATTTTCATCTAAGTTGATGAAGTTGGGACCTAATATATGGTAGTTAAATCCATTAAATATGTATTCCATGGATTACCAATAATTATGAATTAGTATTTGTTTTATGATTGTTTATTTGAAAATTTTACAATTTATGGTTGATCGGTATACCATGATCGAGATTTTCGGTGCCATGATTTGTAAAAACGGTTTCTCATAGTCGGTTTTTTAACTAGTGGGTGCATGTGTGCACCCCAAGTGATTCATGTCATGGATCGAAAAGTTTTTTTCTGTTTAAAATGGGTATTTAAAGTTGTTTTAGAACTGAAAATTAATTTTTTATTGTTTTATGATTAAATGTGAATATTGGTGGTGAATATTCCTATAGATTTTTATCATGTAAAGAACATGAATTGGGATAATATTTTAATGGGGTACAAAATTGGAAACCCTTGTTGTGAGTGAGGTGTTGTCTAAGGAATCAAGAGAGAAATTCGGGAGAGGGAAGTTAGAGGTTACAATTCTTTTTAATGGATCATGAGAGACTTTTTTAAGAATACCATATGGGTTTATGTTTGGATTTAATTATACGATGAGATCATATATAGTCGAAACCTTGTAATACTCTGAGATTTTATACCTTATTGTTTTATCAAGCATAATTTGATTAGACCCACTCACATTAGAACAATTTAGTGATGACCTTAGGTTCAGAGACACATGATAGAAAGGATCTTTACTCTTTGGGAATTTTATTAGTTTCATGACTAATGTAATGAGATAGGTTAATATCATTTTCTTATACTAAATATATAATTTTTTTGTTATTTGTATATGATTTTATTCCTTGTCTATGATAGGTTTATAATGATTGGTTACGAGGCATTGTTTATTTACATGAGACAAGTTTTAAAATGTTTTTAGGGAAAGAATTTTTTTTGTAAGAAGGAACACCAAAATGGATTTGATAATATTTTTTAAAAATTAAATCATAAAAAATGTAGTTTGGTGTGAATATATGGTTTCAAAATTGATCATTGGCTTTCATGGGTAAAGAAATTAAATATATCTATGCATGTATGATATTTGTATGTGTGTCTCCCAACCTAAATATGACATTGGTTTTATGTAGTAATTATATTAAAGGACCCGAGTAAATAAAAAGGGTAATATGTACATGGGTTTCTCTTAATGATTACCTTCGAAAATATTTTTTTGGTGGAGATAAGATCTCAAAGAATTTTCATGATGAAGAACTATTTTGGTATTGTGTAGCTATTATGTTGTGTTGATTGTAATAGTGGGTATTTGTTCCCTTTCTTTCTTAGAGTGAGATATTAGATTTGATACCATGTCTATTCCATATTATATAATGTTTGGATCATTATGTATATGTTTGGATATGGTATATTCATAGACTTTATTAAGTTCTATATTTTTTTATTTATTTTAGTTGACTCTGATGATATTTGGGTGGTTATCCAATTTTATGGATTGTTCATGCTATTTAGCATAGGTGAATTGTTTCCCCTTAGATTATTGGTTATTATTAAATCCAATCACCAGACAATGTTGTTCAAGAACATATATTAGGTCATTTAATAGATAGTATCGGGTGATAGGTCAAGTCAACACAAACTCATTTTCATGATTTTATTTATTTGATTAAACTACATGTCTATAGCCTTTTCCTATGACCCAAATTTGGATTTTTTTAATGATGAAGATTCTTATTGTTAATATTATATTATATTCTCTATATTTTCAGAAAACAAGGTGTGTGTAGTTGTACAATTATCATAAATATTTTATTATTCATCAAGAAGGTATCCTCATAAAAATATTCTTTATTGGTAAATTCTATTTAAATGATCTAAAAAACAAAAAATTAATCTAGATATCCTCATCACACACCGGATAAAATGGGACACTAAAGTTTCTATTTTTCTCATATTAATAAGAAATAAATTGTTTTAAATAATATTGATTTATATTTTTTATTCCACTATTTTATTCAAGGAATGTATCATCTTTTATTTCAATGTCATTCATTATTATATCAAGAAATGACATTTTTTATTTCAAATTGAATTATTATAAAAATAGAATTACATCAACTTTTGTATCCATTAATCCTTATTGATTTCGTTCATTATTTTGTACATATAAAAGGATCAAAATAAAATGACTGAATTTTAGACATAGATTTATCTCATTTCACATTTCATATGGAATTTTCTTCTATCCATGGTTTATTAATATCGAATTTTTTGTAGACACTACTACTTGTACAAGTTCATTATTATGGGTTCATGTTATGATATTTATGACATGCAAGTATTTTTTTACTATTTTACCATCTTGTTCATCCTTTAAAGAAAATGTTTCTTTACAATGTTATCACGGGAGAGAAATCATCCTTGATGCTATATTTTTCTAGGTAACATTCCAACCCATTTAAGGTCTGTTCAATTACATTATTTAATTGAAAAAAAATTGTTATTCACATGGATTTTTTTTAATTTCTCATTAAAAAAATATTGATGTAATCAAAAACATTTTTTCACCATTAATATGATTAAAGACATTTGACAATAGTCATTATTAAATAGTATAATACATGTTATTTTTAACTTATTTTTTTATAATAATATTTATGTAAATTATTTCTAATATAATTGAAAAAAATTTATCATATATTTGTGGTGGTTTCTCATAGTTACCCATGTTTCACATGCATAAAAAGTATTATCTAGATCATATTTTAAACATTAAAATCCAATAAAAACATTAAATTTCGTAATATTTTACATTTTTTATATTGATAGTCCTAAGGTTTTGATGCCTATTAATTTTATATTATTATAACTTATTGATGAAAATGACATCCTTTATGTTTTCATTATATATGTAGTTATTTTTCCCTAAAAATTCATCATTGAGCGTCTAGAATTTCATTGGGTCGGGAATCACATTTAATTTAATATATATCCATATCATATATTGAAAAGTAGGATAACACTCAATGGATTGAATCATAGTTTGTCTATATAAATATCATATAATTTTTTTTATATCATATCCATCGATGATAATTCGAGAAATCATTTATTCATTGGTGACTGATAATTTCCAAACTGAACCATATGATTAATAAAATCAATCTAATTTCCAATATAATCATTTTTGGAGTCATGTGGGATGAAAATACCCAATCATTTATCAATATATTGATTTTATTTTTTGATTTTATGGTGATTATAGAATTTAATTTTTTATATATCATCTTATTTTCTTAATAGGAGACTTTTCATTAGGACAAAACCCAGTTTAATACCTCCTTATTGTCCTATTCATTTTTAGGGAGATTAAATTTTACATTTCCATTGGAAAAAAACTCTCAAAAGAAGTCATGTATCCTTAGATTACATACATAAAAATTTTATTTAAATATTAGTATTTATAATTCATCTCATCATTTTATTTTAAAACAACATGACTAAAGTTAGTGAAATTATAATAATATCCATAAAAACATGTATTTTATATTGAATATGTTATATTCCCTCTTATTAAAACCATGTTTATTTATCCATTTATATTTATTTTCATTTTATTAATGGAATTATGTTTTAACTTCATATTCACATATTTCCAAACTCAATATAGCATCATAATATTTTTAATATTATAGATGTTTTGGTGTTATAATTAAATAAAATTTCACTATTTTTTCTATAAATTTTCCATTAAAATATGATGTGTTACCTTCACAATATTCCCTTTTCTCCCATTTTTTCAACCATTAGGTATCTAATTTTATGAATTCCAAACATCCATAGTATTAATGAAACTAAATTTTATATCCTTTCAAATTCTATAACACTTTAGAGTACGATTCCTATTATATCTACAAACATAGTGTCTACATACCCCTTTATATTAATTTTTACAATTGTTCGTTACAAAAAAAAATTAACTCGTATATAATTAATTTTTCATCGAATATTATACATGTATCATAAAAATCAATAATAATATGAAATTATATTATTTTTTTAAAAAAATAATTATCCTTAGGAATGATATTTAATTATAGTTGTTTTTTCATAATTATATGGTTTCTCACACCACCACCCATTCCGATGGGATTATCATTAAGGTGATAATATAATTTTCAATGATTCCCATTGTTTCTTATGATTCTATAAGTTACTAAAAACATAATTAATTAATATAAGTTTCCAAAAAATTCTCATTATTTGATTATTATAAAAAAGACTCATTATAAAATGATATGATAATATTTACATCATTTTGATACTATCATGTAAACAAGTAGTAATTTCAGTTCATATTTATCACCCATATTTCCATCTATATTAATTTTAATTAAAAAAGATTACATTTGTTTATTTTATCATGATAATTAATCATATAAATGAAAACAACCTATGAATCATTCCTTAATTATTTTTTAGAATGAGAATTTAAGAAATAAATGCATATCCCCATGCGGTGTTTTTCCCATTTTAGAGTAAATCCTCTTTCTCGTATACTAGTTATTGTTCAATTTAATGGAAAACAATATATTAGGCGTAATTACACCAATATTCCCCGTTTATAAAGAATGTATTTATATGAATTTATCTATATATTGATTTAATTTATAAGAATCCCAAACATTATATACATAAAAAAATTACAGGTTCATTTTCTGAAAAATATGAGTATCCATATGTTTTTTATAAATGTTATATCATCCAAACATCTAAGAAAACAAGAATATAATAATATACAAAAATAATAATATATTCCTTAATCGTATATTATTTCATTGTTTTTAAAATACTTTTCTATAAAATTCAAACCAATGCCATATAATTCAACTATATGTTGATGATTAGACAATTAAATACACCATATTAAACATAAAAACATCACCAGTACATAAATATCTACAATTTTCTCCAAAATCCAATAGATATTTTAATAGTTTACAGGATACCCTATAAAAAAATAAATGAGGAAATGGATGATAAAAAATCTCAGTAAGGGTATAAACATGGAAATAAATTTTAAGATGAGAGTCAGGAATGAAAATATTGTATTATAAAGGTCATGATTAAAATCTTAGAAACATCAAATTAGGAAATAAAATAATACGATCATTGAATCATGGAATATATATATATATAATTTGTAATGTATTCATAAGCATATTTCAACAATCACACACATGACCATCATTTCAATTTATACAATGTACTATGATAGATTATGCTAACTCGAATATCATATACATACAATCTCTTTAGATTAAATTATTTTCCAAATTCATTAGGGGGATATATAATTCTGGTACCATTGATCACATAATATAAACAATTAATATGAAAACCATTTTTTTAAAATTAACCATTAATAAGTCATATGCATGACCAAAAAAACGAGTATGAAACGTGTTTCCAAATTTCAAATTTAAGAATTACTGAAGGTAATATTATAAGTCTTTCCAAGGGAATATAGATTTAGTTTTTTTAAACAATAGAATTTTAAAAAGGGACCTAGGTATTCTATTAAGTTTACCATCATAGAATATTCCCCCTACGGATCAAGGAGAATAATGAATGAAATTGAATGAAATTGATAATGATTTATTAAATATGTAAAGGTAAATTATAATGAATTAAATAATATATTATTTTATGTAAAACCAGGACTATAATAATGTTTTATCTATAAAATAATGAGTTTTTTTAGAATCTACAAAATAATTAAAATCATTTCATGGGTGTGATGATAAACATGTGGAAATAAATTTGGATGTTCTCTTAAATTGAGTTTACATAAAAATGTGAATATTAACTATGGGGAAAATATTTATAACCCCAAAAATATATATTAATGTAGTTATGTATTCAAAAAGGAGCGGTGTATGATTCAATGATTGTGTACATCAATCTTGTGGGAGGTTTTTATTTGTCAATTAATGAATTTTGGTGGTAGATCTAGCTTGTCGTATGTTGCATCTGAAACCATGGATCCTGTGGATATTCAAATACCCTTGAAGAGTTATGTTTGGATGAATTGGATCGAACAGAATATGATCAATCATGTGAGGCTACCGATCATGATTTTCATTATTTTTTTGATGTTGTCTCTACTCCTTGTGAGATTTAATGTAATGCTAGACATGTTGTAGTTGAATCGAACCCTTGGTTATTTCATGAATGAGTTGATTCATGTCAACACTAAATTATTTCTCATCTCTATATGGAATCAACTAATTTGAATTTAGAGGATATTAGGCATCGTCTTTTCTAGATTTGGGGCTTTGGTAATTGGATCATTATTTCCATCGGTAAAATTTTTAGCACGTTACATTCAGTTAGAATGAATAGAAATTGAAAACATGGAGTTACAGATTTTTTAATCAAAGGACCTTGGTTTTGATGCTTCAAAATAGGGATTTGTGGTTTGACCATCTTCATTTCAAATGCACTGGTTCCCAGTGTTGGATCCATTTCAAAGGCATAAATTGGATCTTCTGTCACCCAAGAATCCACTGGGATATTTCATTGGCTGTTGGCACCCATATTAAGATTGAAAAATAGAATGTATCAGTCAGGTATGGTCACTTCAAACATGTATTGGTTGAGCATGATATTAATATGATTCTAGCTGAGAATGTTTATTTGATTGATTTTGAGTTTAAATTGGAACTTGATATTGAATTTGAATATCTCTTAGAATTATGTATTAATAGATAAACTATCAAACATGTCAGGGAAAATTTTCAAAGAGGATTGTTGTGTTCTCTTTACAAGAGACATGGACATCTTGTGGATAAGTTTAACTTTGCGATTCTAGTTGTTGTAAAACCCTCAAATCCTATACAAATGATTAATAAAAATAAAAATGTTGTTTATTAATCTACGGTGGATATGGTTACCATTATTATGAATGGGTCATTGAATGAGAGAGATCCCACTTTTGCTGATGTGGTGGATGGGAAGAGGATTGATTATAACCAATTTGATGCAGTATTTAGTGGGGATGTGCTAGATGTATATTACCCACTACCTCATACTCATCTGACTATTATAGAGGGAACTTTTAAATGGTTCCATGGTGCCTTCAATGATGGTGTTGATGATCTTGAAGTGTTATTAGAGGAGAAGTTCCAATCTAAATGGAAACATGATCTTGATCCTGTAAGAAGGAGATCTCTTCTTGACATTGGTAGGAATGTAAAATCTGTTAATGATAAATCTACTAAAGGGATTTTTTTCTTCTGCACATATTCATGGTTCTAATATGGCTCCTCAATAGAATTCTTATAGTCCTGTCAATGCTTCAATGGCCTTTGGTTGATCCTCCCCTATGTTTCTAGCTATTTTCGGTTTAAATATTGTTTCTCATGGTCTGAGGGATACATCTCTTAAAGATGAAGAATATACTATGTAGATTTTTTATCATGCTTATGCTTCTATTACCTTGGTTGACTCTACTCCTGGTCTGCGAGTTAGTGTAGTTGATTCTGCCTATTGGTTACTGGTTTTACCTCCTATATCTTCTATCCATCAGTTAGTGTATACTATTGATGCAGATAAGAAAGCCTCTAGTTCTATGGCACAATGAAATATTAATCTTTTTCTACATAAACTGATGATGTGGATTTTACCTCTCAACCTACATATACAGTTTCAACTATAGTTCCAAAGAGAACACCTTTTTCTCTGGGTATACTCAGGTTTGATACAATGAATCATAACTTCTTCGATATGCTAGAGACTATAAATTCAATAGAATTTATTTTTTATACAAGGATATTATGGAAATGAAAGGTAAAACAAATGTATCTACTATAATAACAAATCAATGTGGTCGAAAATAAGTTTATTGTGTAGATATACAAGCATCTGAACTTATACAGGGTGATGGAGTGCTGGCTAGAGGTGTGGAAGTTGATGGTGTGGTTCTGGTGGATGATCAATGCGTGAATTATGATAGATTTTATGAACCTATATATTTTTATGATCAAGGAGGTGACTAGAAGACTCCAAAATAATGGTGAAGGAGAAGGTATCCAAGAGTTTTGGGTGGATTTCGTGGATGAGATGATAGAAATAAATATTGTGTGATTTATCTATCTTTTGTGTTGATGGGGTGTTTCTCACTTTTACCCTAAACATTCCCCTTATACTACCTCTTTTAATTTTATAATATTTTTTATGAGAATGGAGTTTCGACATAGTCTACACAGTTTCATTATATATTATAAAGTATTATACATAGATCATGTAATTGACAAGTTAGGATGGGGGGTTGGAAGAATACCTTACTCCATGTAATTTATTTATAAATAAATGAATATAAATCCTTGAATAATTAAATTAAGTAAATGAAATTCATTCCCAATAACCTAATTAATATATATATATATATATATTATTTTTTACTTTTCCTATATTATCAAGTTTAATTTATATTTTATTTAATTTCCTCTAATGATGGTTACGTGGGTTTGTTCAGTTAGTTAATCCATAATCTGGTTTGTATTATGAAAAGGATTAATTATTTTGTAAAATAATTATAATTTACACAATATTAATATTAAAATTGACACCGAAATTATATATATTATATACATTTTTTTAATCCATCCCTGGTTTTGGTGATGAAAATTATCACTCATGAAAGTAGTGGTCCACAGGTACATAATATTATCATTTACATTTTCAATTAATGAGAAAACATTAAATTATATGATAAATAACATTTAATAATTATATTTATATAGTATATATAATTTATATTCATCAATCTCATAATTAAACAAACAATGAACTGAGGTATAAGAAACTTATGAGGATGATTAGTGGAGGTGGTACAGAAGGTTAATGTTGTTTTACTTTTCCAACATGTTGGAAATTAAATTATTTGAGATTTAAATTTAATTTAAAATCATTCTTATATGTTAATAACATTAATTATATAAAATTAATGTTTTTAAATAAGGTATCTTAGAGGAATATTAAAAAGAAAATATTAAAAAATGATATAATGCTTGTATTGAGAAAATTTATTTTCCATTAGAAACATGTTAAGAAATATTTATATAAATTAAACTAATGGATACCATTGGCCAATGAAAGAGGTATAGGGTTCTATTATACCCAAAATAGATGATAATCATGATGAAATTTAAATGGGTATGTTATGGGAATTGGGACCCACTCTCAATGACCTAGTGAAGGAAACATTATAATTTTATACTATATTTGATAAGAATCCATAATTTAAATATTATTGTCAAATATTGTAAATGTAAAAGTAAATGGACCTTATATATATATATATATTTGATATTATTTTAAAATATTCAACTAGTAGAGAAAAATTAAATTGTATCAAATAGATATTTCTTCTACTATATTTGAAACTACTTAGCCCATTGTAATGCGAGAACAAATCCCATAAATCCTCCATAATGGATAAACTTGTAGAAATAACATATATATTTATCATTTTCATACCCTAGTGATATGGATACATAATAAAGTAGTGAAATATTATTCTTAGTAATGGTAAACATATGTGACCATAATAAAATATCATATGTGTACCCAATAAGAGCATATGTTTATAATCAAGTCATATATGAATGTCATACTATATAATGTTTATCATATTAATCATGAAATAAGAAATGGAATAAAAAATACAAGAATAAAAGTAGTTTTTAATCATGAGGAAACAAATGTTATCTATTAGAAAAAAACACGTCAATGTGAATAAAAATAAAATAAGAACATATTTTAATAATCAAATGATTATTAGAAAAGGGAAGCATTTATTTAATCATCCACACAATAACTACTCATGCTTATGATAACAAATGTAATCAATAAAACTTATATCATGAGATACTAACTTATAAATAATTAAATGGATGGTGAAATTCTAACCCACTCATTATTGATTACATATTTATGCTAAAAAAGAATTTCTTTTAATTATAACATATAAACCCAATGAAATAAAACGTGTTTCATTAATAAAATCTAAATAAACAATGGATTGCTACTGATATTTGTATCCATTGAAATGGTAATCAGCTAAAGAAATCATTCATATTTCCATAAATAATCATATCATTTAAAACCAATGGGTTATTAATCAGTATATAATGATATAAACTAAATGTCGAAGTCAATACCAATTAATCAAGTTAATATATCATTTTTTATTTAAACTATATGTATAGAGGGCATAATATTAAATTCATTATTTCACTAAATAAATCTATGAATAGAATTGATTTGAATTCCCATTAATTAGGAGAATTATATATTGATATTTCACAAAGGGAAACGTGAAAATAAAAATAATTGTTAGACAATATTTTTTTATTAAAAATGATAAGGGGAGTGATCAGAGATTACATCAAAATAAAATAATATAATATATTTCATACATGGAATGAATATGGATAAAAAAAATTTGGGATATATGGGATGAACAATTTTGTTTTCCAAGGTAGGGGATTTAGATTAAAAACATTATTTAGGAGTCTGATGAAAAACAAAGATGGAAGAATGAAAAATCCATGATCTACTACGAGAAAATTATTTTGAAAAATATATATTACAAGTAAAGGATAATAATATTATAATTTATATAAATATTAGTTCTAAAAAGGTATATTCAAAGATATCTTTCAGTGTGGTAGAAAGTTGTGTTCATCATATTATTTAGTAAAAGTCTATTTTTTATGATTTTATGAAAGATTATATTTTAAAAAAAACAAGATAAATTTTTTTCGAAATTTTTTATATATGTTCGTGTTTTAGAAAATGATCTTAATAATTTATTAATTTGCAAATAGAAAATTCTTTAAAATATCCAATTAATACCGTTATATATAATTGGAGAATCATAATTAGGAAGATTGGATGAGGTCATTTTGAATTTCTAAAAACCATTATGAATAAATATGTGTCATTAGGAAACATAATTGTGTTGGGACATGTAAAAATCAAAAAATAAACATTGAAAATTATGTTCTGTTCTATAAATAAAAAAATTACATATATGTATTATAACAAATGCAAATATTGTTTTGAATGAAACATTTGAAATCAAAACACCTTCAGTATGGGTAACAATAAAATCAAAACATATGAAAGAGAATAATTTTAAAATATAAAATATAATAACTTCAATATAATTAAATTAATAATATAATAAAAATTATATGAGAAATACTGACCATATAAATGTACATTGGTTTGTGAAAAGAATAATGTTCAATGAATTTAAAATTTACACCTTGAAACCATTAAAAGACGCTTAATATTAGAGGTAAAATTCATATAATATTTAATTATAAGTATAAATTGTAAACCCACAAAATATTAGGAGGAAATATATGATAATGTATTCAGTTGGTAGAATAATTAAAAATTGGAATAATAGAGTTTTTTATAAAGAATGTAATTCAATTGAATGAATTTGAGTTATGAAAAAACCACTCTCTCCATTGGTGGAATTATAATCCAATATCATTAAAATAAGAATAATTATATTAATCAAAAAAATTATATGAATACCGTGAAATTTATTCATTATTTAATAATCACATTATATTAAATATATCATTTTTCACAATAAGACAAATGAATTGTGAAGTTAAATTAAAGACAAAAACCTATTACCAAGGTCTTAATACATTTTTCAAGTTCTCATAACTTCCTAGATAATAAAATTAAGATTGATAAATATATTATTAAGAATAATATTAATAAATTTTTCATTTTCAAAAGTTACATTATATCCAATTGTTAATTATTTATTATATTACTTTTTTAATGTCACTTACTCTATATTTTTCAATTAGTTTTTCAGAACTCTTTAAATATAAAATAGTGAAATGTTTGTAATTATTATATGTAAACTTCTAATTTATAGATTAATATTATCTTTATTAATCATTTATTTATAAATCCCAATTGTTTCATTGGTTTCCAAAAATGAAAAAATGTTATTAAGGTAACATGAAATGTTCATTTTTGGTGGATAATTTTTCAATTACATTTATTTATTTTTAATACTTCTAAAATGAATGATATTATTTTTCTAGAACATGAAAAACATCTATATTTAGTTATTATTAACATATATCACCATTAATTATGTTTCTATAGTAACCCACAAATATATATTTATTATAATATCCATGTGTGTGGTAAAATTAAACAATGAATGAACATGATATAATTAGTCGATAAATTTTATTATGCGGATATATAATTTTAATATCATTATTAAAAAAATATTTTAAAATTATTAATATTTTATTTTGGTGGTGAATCATATTTTAAATTAGTTGTAAAAAAAATTGTATTAAAAAATGAAATAAATCACAATCTGGGAGGTGGCACTTTACACATATGCGTGTATATCTTTTTCATATTTTTATTAAAATAATTTGATTAATGAAATGGATAATAAATATAGGACCATTATTATGATTTAAATATAATATTATTTTATTATTTACCTTGTTATTACTATCCATGTTTGGTGGTTCAGAAAATTAAAATATATCATTCATGGAGGAGGTTTCCTACTCCTAAATAAGATTACTTTTTTATTTTTTATACATTTAGATGGATTGAAAATAGATATTACTGATTCATTTAATGATAATAAAAAAATTATATTCCATATTAATTCATATATTACGTAATTATATCCTTCTTGGAGAGGTGGTTATGTAAAATGGAAGAAATTAATTAATTGTGGTGGTAATATGCACGTAGGCACTATCAACAGTCCATAATGTTTATCATCGGTTTAAAAAATAAGGATTTTTAATTTAATATATCAAAATCATTACTTATTAATCATATGTATCTTATAATATTTCGGTGTTTTGGACTTTTTATGGAGAGTATGATAATTATGAAAGGTTTGAATCTGTAATACTTTCATCCGGTGGTAGATTATTACCATTGGAATATCCCCAAAAAACAGAATCCCTAAAATAAATAATAGTGACTATAAGGTTGTGGAATTTGAATAGGGTCCTTTGAGGAAATAAATTTCATGATTTTGAAAATTTTGAATTGGGAAAGGGGTGTCAAGTTGTTTTTATAGGATTATATTTTATAAGTAAACTATAGGCTACATTTTAAATATAATATTATCTATTAAATATCATAATTTTTGTAGTCAAGGATAAAATGTTAAAAAAAATGACAATTTGAGGTGATATATTATCGATTCATTACTTAATCACCAATTTGGAAACATTTTTTTGAATTTTTTTGTGTTTTTTCTCATAGATGTTTTTTTCATTTTATATTTTCTAATAATAATAAATTTTCAACATTTTAAATGACCAAAATAAAATATAACTCTTAACCTAAACTAATGTTTTTAATTTAATATATCAGAATTAATATTTCAAATAATATGTATAATTCTTTTAACAATTATTTATAATATATATTCACATAACTTTTAATAATAGTTTTTTAGAAGATTTTTTTTAAGAATAAAATTAATTTATATGAGTAAACTATTGATTTGTTTTAGTTTCATGATATAAAAATGGGGTTTTATAATAAAAAGAAATGATATGTGGATTTCAAATCTAGCTAACTTTTATATTAAAAATATTATTTATTTAATTTAATAAAACAAAAATATATTATATATGAAAAGGTATAATTGATCCTTTATATTCCTAATCATTTTCATTCATAGTTAAAAAAATATTTCAATGTGATTATTTTATTTTTCTTTGAATATATCAATTAATAATAATTTTTTATCATTTTATTATTCATTTTTTTTCATATGGCTATTATATAAACATCATAGTTTCTATGAGAAAATATTTCTCACTATTCTTCTAAAAATAAATTACCTATAAAATTTATAAAAAATGATACCTTGATAATTTGGAAATTATAATTCAAAAAATAATATAAATATTATCTAACTAATATTTTAAAAATTATTTGTTTATCTACTAATTAAAAATAAAAATTTAATTGTAAACAACTAGTTTTGAAAGTGTCCTTTTTACACATTAGGTGTATGTAGTAATATTTCATACAAATTCTATTTAAGAGAATATTAATATATTTGTAATATATTTTATTATTATATATTTTAATTTAAAATAGGTTCATTTTTTCTATTAGGATAAAAAAATAAAAAAAATTATTTTTTATAATGAATAATTAAAAAAATTTATATTTATTCTCTAAATATTGGATTCGTTCTTGAATATTTTCATATAATTTAGTAGTTGTTTTATTATTACTAGTTCATTTATAAAAATAAAATTGATCATGGTTCATTTTAAATTCAAGTTGTATATGAATGAAGTTATCCAAATAGTTTTTATTTAATGGAAATAAATTGTACAGTAAAAAATATGATATTTATACATTCTCCCTGATATTTAAATGTGTCTGTATAATATTTATTATTAATCTATAAAGAAATAATCTTTGGGTATGATAAGGATTAAAATTAATGATGATTTTTTTCTACATGGATTTCATATTTACAATCATAAGTATGAATAGCGAGTTATGATATTCTAATACATTAGGCACACCATTGATATTGTGTATCATTTTATAAGATTGGGTGATAAACCATTATTTATATAGTGATAATACCTATATCTCTTGAGTGATTATTTTCATATATTTTATAATAAATTTCAAAAAAATAGCTATCAGAAGGTTCATTTAGTAGTTTTATAGTCTTTTTAATGTTTTAGAAACCACCAGTATTTTTACATAGAGAGATCCAATCCATGCCCAATTCCAAATAAAATTTGAATAAATGATTGATAATAGTAATTTATAGAAAAAATAAAATCATTCATCCTTGAAGATATATAGGATTGGAATAAAATAATTATACCACTAGAAGTTTTTATAATTCAATGAAAATATTAGCAACCTCGTTTTGATTTTAGTTTCTTAGTAATAATTCATGGAATAATGATATATGTGTAATAATGATTAAATAAAACACTTGTAGTTGTTAAATTTTTTATATTATTCCTTTATCTATATCATTGTATGAACACTCATCCTTAAGTGTGGTTGAATATTAATTCCCTTATATTAGACGGTACTAGTTCTAATCATACTTTTTAACCCATGGAATATGACACAGACATAGATAATCACCATGTTTTCCACATTTTTGTATTTGAAAATCTATAGTACAAATATAATAATAATATTCCCCACTATATTTCCTTTAGATTATATTTCTTGTTCAAATATTTATAAAAACTTCCACTTCCATTAAGGAAAATCCATTGTGTTTTTCTTGTATTTTTGTCAATGAGTAAATTGAATCTTATTTCCCTCATCATAACTTTTTCATTATATTAAAATAGTTTTTATCCATTTTCAAAACACCTACTTTAGATATTAACAAAAATAAAATTCTTAATCACTATTTTGTATAGGTTGATGGGAATAATTACAGGGTTTCTCTATCAACGTCTTTCTAATTAACTTTCTCAATGGGAAAATATCATAATTTTCCACATCATCCATTTTTAATATGATCCTAAAGGAATTAAAAATTACTAAACTAAGAAGGAGTTAACATGATTAATAAAATCCAAAATGGAAATATTGTATGATAATATCATGAAAAATATAATATCAAAAAATCATGCTCATTTAAATAATAATAGGGATTTTAGTTCACCTGAAATCATTCCTGGATCATTCTAAGAATCCTTAGGAGTTTTTTATCTAAAACTAAATTACCCAATTCCATAACATAATAAATCATTTATAATGGATCAAAATTAAAATATAATCGATTATTTTATATTTCTTAGTATTTTTTATAAAAATGTCCCTTCTTAATCCCACTCAATATAAATCAATATTATGATCGACTAGATTCTCAATAAATCCTTTTTAGGAAGCATAATATAAGTTGAATCTATGTTATATACATCTCTACATTCTTGTATCCATATAATAATTTAATTTCTAGAAATACATACTCTTATTAAATTACCAAAACATCATAATTATATACAATATTTATAATTAATCATTAGGAAAATCCCTAGAATTTTATTTAAAGATCTTTTATCCTAAACACAAGAAATCCTTAAATATTAAATATAACCATGCTAATTATTTATCAATTATTATAATTATATAATAAATAATAACCTATTAATCAAGAATGTTCTTTTTAATATATCTAAAATTCATAAATTGGTCACATTATATCCAATAATGTTATTTAAAAACTAATCTATGACCAAATGAAGAACCTGAATGCCCCCACTACCAAATCCCAGGCTATAAACATAAATATTACACACTAAATTTGGTACAGAACCATACAAAATATATTTTTCTAAAATAATTTAATAGTTAGATAACATTTAAATTTTTTATAGTTTTGGAGAATTAGATATTTCATATAAACACAATTGTATACATCATGAATATTAATATTTTTTATATGATATATAAGTGGAATCATAAGAAAGGGGTAATATCAAATACACTGTAATAGTATAAAAAATGTTTAAAAATATAATATCATGATCAATTATAAGATTTGTTTATTCATTTTATCATGATACATAATAAATCTATACATGAAAATGAATACATCATAAACAATTAAATAAGTACATGAATTATCGAATACTATAAAAAAGTATGTAGTAACATCAAAAAATAAATAGTGACCATTATGGAATAAAATAGTCATGATTATAACAGTAAAAATATGTAAATAATAAAAAATTAAATAAACATCAGTATAGGAAACCAATAAATTCTTGAAACAAGCCATGAGTGCATATTCATAAAAGAAACTTAAATGTACTCAGATGTAATTATATCATGAAATATAAATTATTAACTAATGAATTGGATTTTTATATAGGAACAAATCTATAATCAACTACGCACATCAGGGTGGCTTTAAAATTAGTCGATTATCATTTTATAATGAACCCCTTAAAATAATTTGATTTTCATTTATCCCAATATAATGATACACAGAATGAAAATTGGTTTCAAATATTTTTAAATTTAAATCAAATAATGCAATCCTTCCTATTGAATTCAATAATTATATCATTATAATCCTATGGAATTTAAATTGGTATACAATTTTATCATGTAGCAGTATAGTTAAATACTATTCAATCAGGATAACAAAGAATATACTATTTAAACCATATAGATAATTTATATACAATTAAGTAAATAATATTCCCATATCATTTCATGTAATGAATCAGTATAAAATCCATTCATTTCATGGAAATAATTATTTTAAATCCCTCACATTTTATGACATACATCTACTTAAATAATTTTAATTTGCTATAAAATTTATTTAAATTCAACTACTGGTCCAAACAAATAGTGATATTCTGTTAAAATATATTTATTTAATGGGATTTATATTTTCTAGATGTTGGATTAGATGGTATGAATAGGAGCACATAATTTATAATTTTTTTACATATTTATAAAATGTGTTCATAGGTTTTCAATTGTATAGAGTTTAATGTAACAACCTTTGAAGGTAAATTGATATGTTATTTTGAAAAATAATTTTGTTACATATATTATTATTTTTATAGTAAACTTTAAAATTATAATTTCTATAATTATTTTAAGGAAATTTATATTAATATAATTTTTTTATTTTAATATTAATACAGTATTTGTAATATTTCCTACAGTAAGATGTAAATTATATTTATGCTTAATGAAACATTATTCAAAAAATAGTTTTAATTTTGTTCATTGCACATATTATAAAAATAACTTCATACAAACATATATATAAATACAATAAATTAGATTCTATATTTTTATTTACTATAACTAATAAATTATAAAAGTATCATCATATATATTGTTAAATATAATTATTAAAAATTGTAAAATATTGTCAGCATAGTTAGGGGAAAAATGTTCACTATGGGTTCACCAAATAGATATTCCTAAAAATATACAAAACCATGGTAATATTTTTAAAAGTTGATATTTTTTGAAACACGTAATTCTTATAATAAAATCTATGGAATTTTAGATCCCACTTACTACCGATGAAATTTTTTAACCTTGTATAAGTTAATATTTTTTGAAACATATAATTATTATAGTAAAATATATGGAATTTTGAAGCCCCTTTACTAGGGTATGATATTATGTTATTTAAATATTTTGAAAAATTGTATTTTTGTCCTCACCCTTCCTTGTAAAATGATAAAAACTTTCCTAGGTTCCTCACAATTAATAACACTTTTAAATTAAAAAATAATTACCATACATAGTAAATAAAACACCAACCTATGTTATATATGTTTTTAACTGATCATAATACAACCTTTTCAATGATCATGCTGTAATTTGAAGGAAGTTTCTCAATGCCAATGTATAAATCCATAAAGAATACATTATAATTTATTTCATGAAGCACATTCCATAAATATATTATATACATTTTAAAATACTTATTATTGTTACATGTATATACTAAATTGTTATAATGATTACATTTGATCCAATTTTCACATCCATTCAATCAAATTAGGAATAAATGTAATCATTGTTTTAATATCTGTACAACTTCCTCCATAGAGAGATATAAATAATTTTCCATAAAAAATAATTTGTTGGTAATTTTAATGAATTTAATAATATTAGATTGTCTTTTTTAAATAATTTTTTTTATATTTACAGTACCATACCCACCTTCATAACATTACATCAATTTCATATTGATAATGGAGATCATTTGTACATATAGAATTTCACCGTAATGATGCGATATAATAATTTTTTCATTTCTATTTTATATGGTTCATAATAAGGATAGATTTATAAAATAATTTATGATACTTATGATATAATAATTACTTTTAAATTTTGAATTTCACTGTAAAATTATTTTCTTCCATCCATCAAAAAAATTGAATATATCACTCATTTATTCATACATACTACACTCTCTATGAAGTGATGTAATTCATTTTTCATCACTATATAATATGAATTATTTAATACGTATATATAACTAAAAATTATCATAAATTTTTCATAATTATTATTCTATATATGGGGAAACCATTTCCATTATTGACATACCAGAACCATCAAACAGAAACATGAAAGTTATTAGAACAATATTATTACATCATGTATGGAACCTTTTTAATTTTTTGTTTATACCATGACAAGTTCCATTTTTTGGATTATATACTATATATAGGCTGTTTTCTAGTAGTTTTGATTTTGGAATGTAAGGGTTAGTTGGGTTATAGGTTTACTGTAGACTAATTACACTCTATCTATTTGTAATATAATTCGTGCATTTGATAAATGCCATGTAATGACCTAGGAAGGCCAGTTAACATTGTGTAATGTGGTTTTCACATGGGGGAATGCATAAACATTACATAATTTAAAATGAATTTACACAACATGTTAATTATTGAGGTATTTTTTAAAATATGATTCATTAATTCTATATTCATCTATAGAAGCCCTCTCCCTCATTAATTTCTCTCTCATAAAGTAGGTCCTCATTTTGAACTCCCTTGAATCCTTAAGCTAGGATCTTGGGTATCCTCTTAATCCATACTCTAATTTAACATAGAAATATCATGTTGGAAGCGCATTGGTAGGTACTTCAGTTCCCTAGTTCCTTTCGTCATTATTTTTCCCAATGTCGATACTACTTTGATACGATCTCTTTTTCACTATTTTCTTGGAATTGATCTATTATTTAGTTATCATCCAAAACATGCCAATCTAATTGATGATACTATATCATGAATGTGTTGTAGGTTTTATGTATAATATCTATAAGGCATCCATCAAGTCATACCATTTTTTAAACATTCTCCATTCTGAACACACAAGTTTTATCAGGTTTTCCATTTTTTAATTCTTATTCTATTCTTAAAAACATATTTCTCATATTCTAGAGCCCTTTATATATAAAATCCTTATACCATTGGAGTTTTAGATGTCAACACTTTCCATCTCATTTATGTTGTTTCCTAAAATATGACTTGGTAGCCCATGTGGGTTTACCTAGGTTTCCATTCATGTGTCTGTGTCTTGACCATAATAATAATAATACCTACTTAATTAAATGAATGAAGTTTTTAATGAATAGAACATTGTAGTACCAATTGACACTTCTAAGGAAAGTGATTAAATATTGAAATTTAAACTCAATTGTAACTGGAAAGTATAATATATATGTAATGAGATGAATTTAAATTTTATGGAATGGTAAATTATTTCATGTCCTTACTCCATCATAAAATAATTTTGAAAGGTATTGTAATAAAAATAATTTTTTAATATCTGATTAACTTAGTAAATGGTTGCATGAAATTATATACCATATAACACTAATGAAAAGAAATTATATGAACAAAATTACTTAATATATGGCTTTTTTATTACATAAAATAATTAAATAATGAATTTAATATAAGGTGACTATTTTTTATGAGCATGTTCATCTATATAGGAATGTTCAAAATTGTTCCATCCTTAGATTCCGTAGGTTGTTCCTTGAGAACTCATAGTACGATACTCTAATTCATGGATGTTGGTTTCCAAGGGAGATTCCCACTATTAGACATGGTACTTGGCTTTTAGTAGATTCCAAACATGGAACTATAGGATATATTAATTATCAATTAAATATTAGAATTCTCTAGAATCACTCCATATAACCTTCTGAACTTGTTAGAATATGTGGCACCCTAAATACACCCATCAGGCACAATAAATTTTTATCTCGTGATTTCCTTTTAATATATTTTTTGAATCTATTAGAATTATTTATATTGTAATTACTTGGATGATTCCACTTGTTTTAAACATAGATCCCTTATCCATTATGTAGTTTATTCATGAGTTGTTTTCATACTTGAGGTCATGGATTCCTTGGTTATTACTTTTGAACGACTATTATTATCATAATCCACCATTTCATGGTCATTAACTTAGATAATCTTCATTACTATCAATATCATATGATGTGTTGTTATACATTATCTCATTTAATGTTATTATTATTATCATGATACGATGCTAGTGCTGGTTATACCTCATGTGACTTATATGTATAAACTGAACAAAAATTAACTAATTAAATAATATCATGTGCATAGATATTTATTACTAATGTGAATGTGGTTATCGGGGGATTTTCATTACAATACTGATTTATATTAACATATATTCATGACTAATGTTAGTTTATATTAACATACTAGATGATATAGATGTCATTGGTGATGGCATACTACGATTTTTCTCAAACATTGTCTTGGCTGTCAGTGTCACCAGGTAAGATGATATGCATTCTAGTTATAGCAAGGAGGAGTGTCTTGCATTAAAAACCTATTATATAATGATTTAATGTGATGTATCCTGAAAAAAGATGACTTGGAATGTTCGTAGGATGCGGGATGGTTTTGGAATTCTATTGGATTTTTTGTATAGCTTGAATTTCTTACTATGGTTAATACCTATTTTTAATTTATATATACATGAAAATAATTATAATATAATTTATATGATTTATTTAAACTTAATTTTTTATTATACTTGATTTTATTTTTTTCTATTATTTTCATCTATTTTAGTACTTATATGTTGCTTCATTTAGGACAAGTTATTAGTCTTCTCACCAAAGATTCTATTTATTCATTTATATTGGATATTATCATGATTCCAATATTTACCATATTATTGTGTATATGTTGCGATCTATTATAGTAATCATTGAATAGTCTCCCCATAAACTGACACATGTCCCTCACTCCCATTCGGCAACCTTAGACATATGGGGATGTGCACATGAGGCAATGCAGACCACATGGTTCATAGAACAATTCAGTAAAACTCGGTTTGGTACCTCATAAAGTGATATATTGTAATGCCCCAACCCTAGATACCCAAAATCAGTGAATTATTTTAATACATTGGCATGATTACAAGGAATAAAGTCTTAAAGGACCGAACAATTTAGAAGTCTTGGAGAAAAGACTACATATATGAACGTTACATTGCAATTTCAAACATAAAACACAGAATATATAGTTCTTTGAAGAATATATTATTCCCTTCAGATTAACCCTGTATATAAATAATAAAACACCTTTTGGAATATTTGGAAAAATAAAACATAGAAAGTGGTTATCTCAGATTCTCAGTAAGGATAAAAATATAGCGGAAACATTCATAAATAAGAATATACTTTTAAGGAAATTTATAAAAATAAAACAAAATCCATTTAAACAGAAACTTCATCATAATATGGAAAAGATAATTCAAATAATTTCATTTACTTATTCACATGGATATTCCACTGGTCGAAAAATTACATGTAATATCAATATCTATTTTCATAATGATGAAATTCATAATACAAGACTTCTTAATCAAAAAGTCAAGGCCTTGTGCCAACCCTACAAATAATATTTTTTCAAGTCTTGGTGCAGAGACACTAGTTTCTCTCAAGAGACCTACCGAATCATTGAAGAGTTATACTGGTCTCCACCCGTCACTTACTAAGTCCAATTCATTCTTCATATGAAAAGGTTTAAACATAATGTAAATATTCGTATTAAAACTAGCATACAAAATTTCATTACATTATCCATAAAACATGAATGGTTTAAAAATAACACATCCATAGTGAAACATATCAAAAACCCTTCAATATATTATGGATGATTTTAATCATAATAAATCAACATTGATCAAGAATAATATCTCGTAAAGAATGTTGACATAGTTGAAAATGATTAGTAAAAATCTTTCAGTGAAATATCCTTTTTTCCTGAAATCATTTAAATGTATCATAGTTTATAAAGGAATTAATCTAAAAGATAGTTTTGAATCACATTTTCCCATATGACTTTGAATCTTTTGAAAGGAATTAACATTTTAAAAAATTCATGTCTATATAAATAAATCCTTAAAACCATTTTGAAAACATGGAAATTAATGAGAAATGTTAGGAGAATAATTCTTTAAAACATTTAAAATGATGTTTTAGTAAAATATTCCCTTTAAAAGAATACCTTTGAAAACACTTTTATGAAACATGTACATGGATAAAAAATATGTCCCAGTAGATACACACATAAAAACAACCTTGGATAATAAAGAGATTGTGAAATTAACCCTTAGATTGCACTTTCCTTTGGTCGAGGGTATGTTTAAAATCATGTATAATGACAATAGTGTCTTTCTAAATTATACTAGAATCATATTCATTTTTATTATATCATACATGATACATTTAGGACATTATAATATCCATTTAATAATGATTTCTTTGTAAAATTAACATTTTGTGTAACAATCGCTTTCTTTATCGTATGTGTTCTAACTTGTATCATTTAGATCATGATTTAAATAAATCCATAATATAAACCTTGATTTATATATTATGTATATTTAGAATATAAATATTTATAATAGATAGATATACGAAATGAAAGGCACTGTTTATGGAGATGGTAGGCTGTACGTAGGCATAAACGTTGTTTCCGTTTTCAGATCATATTGAACAGAAGTATGTGAATAAGATATATATAAGTAAATATATATATATATATATATATATATCTACATAGGAATTATTAGGTCATATATTACATACTTATTAATAAAATATATTTTTATAATCATCGTTGATTGGTGAACGCGGGATAAATCGCATTGTGTCGTGGAGAGTGTAATTTGTACGTACGCACGAGAAAAAATATCATTATATTGATGGTTAAATAGTTTGTAATTGGATGGTTGATAATATATAGAGAATAATTAACATGTCATATTTATTATTTTCATCAGTTATACTCATTATAATACCCATCCAAATAATGAAGTGCTTGAAAAAAAACTATACCACGACCTGGAGACGGTAGGCCGTACGCACGCCCGCCTGGTTACATTATAATTCATAAGATGGATAGAATAATGAATATAGTTGAACCATATTTTTAATAACATCAGATTATTTATAAGGTATTGGATTTACTATTTTGTATTGAAATAAAAAAGAAAGGAAGTTTAAGAAGAAAAGAACGTGAAAGATTGTGGTGAAATTAATACCTCTTCTTCGGGTGTTACCTTTTAAGTTGAACAAAAGGGCTCCTTAGTTTGGATTTATGATCAATTTAAGGAATCATGGTTGGTTTTAGGGAAGTTGGGAGGATATTTGGGTAGGGGATGGATGAGTAAAATGGATTTGGAGGTGTGAAATTGAGAGAAGGGGAAGTGCCCTTTTATAAGAGGAGTGAGGGTCACTTTAAGAAAAGCCTGAATTATTATTTTATAATAATGAAATTTTCTATTTATAATGGATAAAAAATTATTTATATATAGAATAAGGTTCTTATGGGTGGAAAATATCTCAACCAATAGTTTTTAGATAGGTTTAGGTCTCCATATTACCCTTATCTTTTTTATTAAACTCTTAGTCATATAGTTTAACGTTTACCTTCTCTTCTTTTATTCTTACAATATATGGTTAATAAACGTACTCTAAACAACCAAGAGAAAACCTAGTGGTTCATTAATGAAATATATAATATTATTTAATCCCTTTTGAAGAACCGTATATTTTTATGAATAATATATCAACAAATAATTTAGTATTTGTTTTAAAAACTAATTTATGTCAATTTTGACACTATTTCTTATTTTGTTTTTGTGAAAGTCCAAAAAACCTTATCACTTTGAAAAAAAGTTATCTAATCCACCCTAACATGTCATGTTAACCTATAAAATTATTGGAATTCATCATAAGTCTCAATTTACATTTATTTGGATATTTATAATATAAATTATTTTTAAATTTCATTAATAAGGTAATTACGACATCATCATTGTTTCATAAATAATTTAAATTAGTTAAGGTATAAAAATTATAAATCAAATAACATTATGTATGAAATCTTTTTATATTTCTATTCAATATTTATAGTCATATTTATATTTTGTGTAGCCCTATATAAAAATTGATTTAGTTATGAAACATTGGATTGAACACTTTTAACTCTTCTTTAAATAAAATAATTATAAATGTCCTATTCTAATCCATGTAGACCAAAGAGGATCATATTTTATTCCTATGGTTGTTTTTAGTCTAATTAAACTTATCCAATAGAATTAGGATAGGTATTAGGGTAATTATAGTATTATTTTTACCCTGAATTACCCTATTTACTTTGAATAACTGTAAAAAAAGTCAACAGATACTATTCACATATAATTATTTTCTTCTTATTGAACCAAATTTTACATACTGATGTCAACCGCATCTCTCAAATATTAGAAATTAAACTCCTAGAAGTGGTAAAATTAATTTTTATTCAAATTTTCAAATGCCCCTAATAGGTGGGTAAAAGACAGTAAAAAGTTCAATAAAAATTTATACATCTAATTTTATTATAAAATGAATCTAATAAATTAAATTGAACTTATATAGGTATTATATATATTATTTGATTAAAAATAAATTTAAATAAAATAAATATCTAATTAAATTAAAAGTCAGTTTTAAACAATAACATAGTGTTTTTCACAATTCATTAAAAATTGAATGTTTTCATAAAAATAAAAAAACCACCCAAACCTAATTTTGATATTCTGAATTCAAAAATGAAGTCTATTGTACCAAATTCAAGACATATATGTTGAATTTATTGAAATAAAATTAATTCTTGTTGTCAAAACCAAAACGTGGGTTTTCAAAAAGTAAAAACAAGAGTTTAATTTCATTAAATTAAATATATATAAGTGTAAAATATTGGTTTTAAAAAGGGTTCTCCATTAAAAGGAAGTAAAATTTCTTTTTTAAAAAAAATTCTTCTTTTATTTGAAAAAATGAAATTGTTCTTATAATATGGCTAAGAAACATATAATATGGATGTTAAAATTATACAGTGTATATATGATTCAAAATGTTGTTAATACTATTCATAACCACTTTTCGAACGACTAGTTTTTTATGTTGTGCTGCGCTCGAACATTGTGTTTCATGTAGCACAAGTTATTGAATTACATTAATGAGAATAAGTACTATTAAATCATGGGGTGTTACATTCTCCCTTAATTAAATATATTACATCCTCACAATTTAAAATTTTTGATTGAAAATGAATGGTTAAAAATATAAAAATACCTCTGTAGAAAATCCACATCGGAAATTGGGTTATTAAAATTTAGTCTTAATAAGAGGGAAAGATAAATGAAAACATCGACACCAAATTATGATATCAATTAGGGGAAAATTGTTGGAAATTATAGACACATAATTGGAGGAAAATGTTAATATTTATAGGTAATGATTGTGGTCATCAATCACAAAGAGGTGCAAAATTGTGGGACTCAAAGCCATCAATCTAAGATGATGTAAAATATCATCGGTTCATCAAAACATAAGGTATTAGGATAAAAGATTTTTAGTTTCAAGTTCTCTTCCCTAAAGTTTAAGAATTCATTTATTCATAAGAGTATATATATATATATACATGACAAGTAGAGTTTCATCCTTCAACTAATTCCTACCACAAACCCATCTTTTAGTCTAAAGATAATAGAATTCATAAATATTTTATTTATCTTAATCGTATATGGTTCAAAAAAATGAATTTATAATTTACTTGTTAGACCATTTAAAATCTAAATTATACAAACCAGGACATCACGTATTCCAGTGGTAGGTGATCCACCTTTGTCGCCCTTCGGCTGCGGGTTCATGTCTGGGGGACTTGCTGAATGAGACGGGTTGTCGTCCAACCTCCAGGTTGTCCTTTTTATAAGAATCCAAAGATAATCATTACAACTTATTTATCCTTAATAATAGTATCCAATGCAAAACTTAATTTATTCCACCATTTAGAATTATTCAAAATACTTGTATCCAAACTCACAGTCCAAAATTTATAAAGAAGGTAAACACAATGAACATCCTTTTTTCTATGTAATAACATTTTAATACCTTCATCTTGTATTCTTATAAAGCTCTAACACCATGAATTACCATAAAACATTATTGATTACATTGATGCTCCCTTATTACTTATATAATACTAGATATTATCTTTCAATCCAAAAATGCATTAATGTCCATCAATTATTGAATATACAATCCATTAATCATTTTCAAGTCAGTCAAGAATATTCAATATAATTTATCCAAATCAATCATATATTATTCCAAAAAAATACCTTTGTATCAGAACAATATTATGGTTTATCTTTCTCTTAACCATATATTTTCCAAAAAAAATAACACGTTATGGAGTCACTTTTCTTGGTTCTACACAATATCAAGTCTTTAATGACATGGTACTATAGTACAATCCTTTTATAATCTATAATTATTATAACATGTACATTATTAATACAATACTCAAATTACGCAATACTTTAATAGCAACATAAGAAATCTAATCATTCCTCTTCATATATGGTAGTATCATAATTTGATTATTATCCAATATCAACATTTGTGGTATTCTTTGATGATTTATACATTGCATTATGTTGTGTCCCAACTCATTATAAATAAAGCATTATACATTTGAAACCATTTTCTTAAACTTGCAATCACGTACATGTTGTCCTTTTTCTCCACACTTATAAAAAACTCTAATTCCTTTCATTCATTTACCAAGGGGATTCTTTCCATAGTTATCATATATGGGAAACTCCATTTTCCCCCTCTTCCCTTTATCCATATTTCTCACTTCCTTATTTTTCTTCTCCTCCTTCCCTTCTAAGCCATTGGACATATAGAGTTGTATACTTAATTATTAACACATGAAACTATTTCTTTATATGATGAGAATACATGGGAGACTATTTATCTTTTAAATTTTGGCTTAATACCATGTAAGGTATGATCCTTCTTAATATTTCGATCATTCGTATTACTGGAATTCTCATTCCTTCTTCTAGGAGCCATTTCAGAACAATGGAATACACTAGGTTAGTTTATGAATTTCAATGCATAATTCCAATCTAATAAAATACCTAACATAAATTTAAAATGTTATGTATATAATCTTTAATCATAATATGTTTTATTTGAGGAAGTATTTACTCCTAAATCTTTCATAAAGGCTTGTAATGAAAATTTTAATTATCCTAAGCATAACCCACGGGAGTGTCATAACCAAGAGTGCAGCAAGGCATGTTGTCATGTGCCATCATACCTTATGTCAACCCCAAAACTCATTGTCAGGGTTTTTACTCCAAGGTACATCTATTCCATGGCCTTATCTAACTTCTTGTATCTAGATATATATATATTGTTGGAAAATACACAAAATATCTAAATTAAAAAAATTCTAGGATGTTATTCTATATTAATCCCAAAACCTAACCTAGGGTAATGTTCTCTAAAAAGATTTTATCTAAATCTATTTCCAAGGTTGTTGCTAAAATTCATCTGATACCAACTGTAACACACCGACCTCAGTTACCCAGATTCAATGAATTATTTTAATACAATGTCATGATTACAAGGAATCATGCCTTGAAGGACTGATTAGTTTAGTAGTCTTGGAAAATAGATTACATACATTAAAGTTACATTTCAATTACATACATAAAACACAACATAAATGGTTCATTAAGAACTTCATTATTCTCTATAGCTTAACTCTACATATCAATCATAATACACTTCTTGGAATCTTGTAAAGAAACATAGAAAGTGGTGAACTCAGATGGTCATTAAGGATAACAATATAGTGGAAACTTACATAAATAATCATAAAAATTTAAGTTAATGAATAAAACTAAAATGATATACTTTTAAACATAAAGATCATTATAATATGGAAAAGATAAATCAAATTATGTCATTTACTTATTCACAAGGATATTCTACTAGTTGAATAATCACATGTAATATCAATAGCCAATTTTATTATGATGGAATGCATAATACCAGACTTCATAACCACATAGTCAAAGACTTATTCCAAGACTACAAATAAGATTTTTTCAATCCCTTGTGCAAAGACACTAGAAAGTCTCATGATACCTACTGATGCATTGAGAAGATATAGCGGGCTCCACCCATCACATAATAAGTCCAATGCATACCTCAGATGAAAACGTTTAAACATAATGTAAACATTCATATAAAAACTAGCATATTAAATGTCAATAATATATCTACAAACCATGAATGGTATAAAAATAACACATCCACAGTCATACATAACACAAAACCTTCAATACAATATTGATGACTTGTATCATAATAAATCAACCTTGAACAAGAATTATATCTTGTAAAAGATGTTGACATAGTTGAAAATTATCAGTAATAATCATTGAGAAAAATATAAATTTTTCATGAAATCATTTAAAAGTCTCATAATTTATAGAGGAAAACATTTGAAATATTTTTTTGAATAAATTTTTCCCATAAAACATTGTAACTTTTGAAATGAATTAACATTTTAAAACATTCATGTCCATATAAATAAATCCTTAAAACCATTTTGAAAAACTGGACATTAATGAGAAAGGTTTAGAAGAATAAATCATTAAAACATTTAAAATGATGTTTTATTAAAACAGTCCCTCAAAAATAATACCTTCGAAAACTCTTTTATGAAACATGGACATGGATAATAAATATGTCCCAGCAGATACTCACATAAAAACAACCTCAGAAAATAAAGAGAGAGTGAAATTAACCATTACCTTGCACATTCCATTGGTTGAGGGTACACTGAACCTCATGTATAATGAAAATAGTAGGATATTAAATTAAACAATAATAATATTCATATTTATTATATCATACATGATTCATTTATAAATTTATAATGCCCATTTAATAATTATTTCAATGTTAAATTACCATTTTGCGTAATAATCGATTTCTTTATCATACATATTTTAACTTGTATCATTTAGATCATGATTTGAATACATACATAATATAAACCCTGATTTATATAACATATAAATTTATAATGTAAAATATTTATAATAGATATATATATGAAATGGAAGGCACCATTATTGGAGACGGTAGGTCGTACATACGCATAAACGTTGTTTGTGTTTTCATATCGTATTGAACGGAAGTAAGTGAAAAAAGATATATGTAAATACATAAAAATATATATATCTCTAGTAGAATTATTATTTCATTTATTAAATGCTTATTAATAATATATTCTTTTATAATCATCGTTGAATTATGATCGTTGGGATGAATCTAATCGTGTCGTGGAGTGGTAATTGGTACGTACGCACAAGCGACAATATCATTGTATTGATGGTGAAGTACTATTTAATATGATGGTAGATCAGATATACAGAATAATTAACATGTTATATTTATTATTTACATCATTTATACTCATTATTATACCCATCCGAATAATGAAGTGTTTGAATAACAAACTACACTGCGACATGGAGACGGTATGCCGTACATACCTACGCATGGTGACATTGTCATTAATAAGATGGGTAGAATAATGAATATGGTTGTTCCATATATATAATAACATTAAATTATGTAGAAGGTACTTGAGTAATTATTTTGGTGTGGAAACAACAAAGAAAGAGGATGTGGAAGAAGAAAAGAACTTGAAAGAGGGTTGTGAAATTATTACCTCTTCTTCGGGTGTTTCTTATTAAGTTGATCAAAAGGGATCCTTAGGTTTGCTTTATGGTCAAAGTAAAGAATCTAGGTTGATATGAGGAATGTTGGGAGGATATTTGGGTAGGGTTATGACGATCCAAATTGCTTTGGAGGTGTGAATTTGAGAGAAGGGGATGTTCCCTTTTATAAGGGGGTGATGGTCACTTTAGGAAAATGTTGAAATATTATTTTATAATAAAATAAATTTCGGTTTATAATGGCTCCAAAATGATTTATTTATATGTTAAGGTTGGTATGGGTCAAAAACATCTCAAAAAATAGGTTTTATATAGGTTTAGGTTTCCATATTATCCTTATCTTTTATATTTAACTCTTAGTTAAATAGTTTATCTTTTACTATGTCCTGTTGTATTCTTACAATATATGGTTAATAAAAAACAAAAAACATCCAAGAGAACATCAACTGTTTCATTAATGTCATATATAATATTATTTAACCCCTTTTTCTATCCTTATATTTTTAGGAAAATTATATCAACCAATAATATAATATTTTTTTTAAAAACTAATTTATGACAATTTTGACACTATTTGGTATTTTGTTCTTGTGAAAGTCATAAAAATAATATCACTTCGAAACAAAATTTACCTAATAAACCCTAAAAAGTCATATTAACCGATAAAATTAGTTTAATTCATCATAAGATTAAATTTATATTTATTTGGATGTTTGTGTTATCAATTATTTTAATATTTCATTAATAAGGTAATTACTACATCATGATTGTGTCATAAATAAATTTAATATATATACGATCTAAAAATAAGTAGTACAATAAAATTATTTAGAAAATATTTTTATCTTTCTAATGAATATTTATAGTTGTATTTCTATTGTCTGTATCCTATATAAAAATTGTTTTGTTATTAAACATTGAATTTAATACTTTTAACTCTTCTTTATATAAAATAATAAGAATTGTCCTAATCTAATCCAAGTGGACCAAAGTGAATAATATTTTATTTCTTAGGTTTTTTTGAGTATAATTACACTTATCCAAAATAATTACAACAAGTTTAAGGGTAATTATAATACCACTTAACCTTAATTACACTATTTACTTTTAACCATCGTAAAAAAAAGTCAAAAGTTACAATTCTCTAAAAAAAATTCTTCTTATTGACCCACATTTTACATACTGATATAAAGCATGTCTCTTGTAATTTTGAAATTCTAGTCACAGAAGTGGTAAGATTATGTTTTATGTAAATGTGAAAATGCTTCTAGATGGTGGGTAAAAGACGGTAAAAAGTTTTAATAAACATTTATACATCATATTTTATTATAAAATAACTCCAATGAATTACATTGAGATTATATAGTTATTATAATCTATTTTTACTTAATGTAAATTTAAATAAAATAAATAATTAATTAAATAAAAAGTCGGTTTTAAACAATGACGCAGTGTTTTTCACTATTCATTAAAAATTTAACGTTTTCAATAAAATACAAAAAATTCACCCTAAGATAATTTTTATATTATTAATTCAAAAATGAGGTATTTTTTACCAAATTCAATACATAAAAGTTTCATTTATTAATTTATAATTAATTCCACTTGACAAAACCAAAATCGGGTTTTTGAAAAGTAAAAACTATCAGAAGATTGACATGTATTTATATGAAATTTAAATGTGAAATTAAATATAATGACCTAAATTGTATTAAATGATAAAAATAAAATCTAATTAAATATCAAAACCATTCAAATTCATAATTTTATGCTTTAATATATTTCGATTAAAAAAGTTGTTTTCAATTAAAGCATAGTATTTTTCACTATTCATCAAAATATGAATGTTATAAAAAAAGTACCATAAATTTATCCATACTAAATTTTTATGTCCCACATCTAAAGAAGAATTTTATTTCATTAAATTTAATATATATATGTGTCAAATATTGGTTTAAAAAATGTTTCTCCATTAAAAGGCAGTAAAATTGCATTCTTTTAAAAATAATTCTTTTATTTGAAAAAATGAAGTTGTTCATATATTATGTATAAGAAACAAATAATTGGATGTTAAAATTATATAGAGTATATATGATTCAAAATTTTGTTAAAACTATTCATAACCTCTTTTTGAACGACTAGTTTGGTAAGTTGTGGTGTGCTCGAACTCAGTGTTGCGTGTAACACAAGATATTGAATTACTTTAAAGATATAACGTGATACAAAATATTAGGGTGTTACATATAGGGTGGTTCCATCATTAAATACATTTATTTAATAATAAATAAAATATTAATAATTATTTTGAGCATGGTTATAGAATGTGTGTGGGAGTTGTGAACCCCCATTTGAGGCAAATACTATGTTTCCTAAAATATAGAAATTTTTATTCTTATGTTTTTCTGTTAAGTTGATATCCATTCACTATTGGGTGATTCACATAAATTTTGATATTTTATATTATTTATTTTTATTTACCTTAGACTATGAATATGAAGATAAGGATCTTTTTTTGCCTCATTATAGGCGTATAGAATTCACATTCCATGCATATTTGATGCCATATTGGTGCACTCTATTGCTTATATTTCTAGTGTATCATGTGAATGTTGAATAAGACATGGTTTCTATATATGTTCATGTGAAACAAAATATCTTCAATTTTTTCGGAGTTAGTTATATAATATCTCACTATCAATCAAAATAGATTTTTTTCTGTATAGGTTGATGGTAGAATTTTAAGTTGCTTGTTTTTCCCATGTCATTTATATATTTTTGGTTACCTGTGATTCTTTTTAGATGAGATTGAGTAATATCATATTTAATATATTGAGGTTTATGGGAAATTTTGGCTATTAGTATGTTACTAACCGAGTCAATCCATCTTATATTACCCATTAAATTCTGAGACAAAATGAATATAGTGTAAATTGATATTAAATGGGTATTAATTATAGTGATATGGAGTTATAGTGATCCCTATTAATGGAAAACCATTTTAATAAAAATAATGTATTTATATTATATAAGAAATCATAAAAATTAAATCCTAAAATATGAAATAATATAGTATACAATAATTGAATAGTCAAATTACAATTAACTTTTCATCTACAGGAACACCTGTAAAGAAAATGGGAACACATACCTTTACATGGCCTCCTTAGTATGTAGTATGGGTAGAATACCTTTGTTATTGTTCCCTTATTCTTAATATATTAGTCATATATTATATTTATAAGTTTTAATTTTTTCTATTCCTAATGTTCTTGTAATTCATAGAGTTATTCCAACTGGAAGTCCTTATGTCATGCATCAAGATGGTGGAAAAAGCATTGCTCTAAAGATAGTGGTCCATAAGCATCTAGTATTACGCCCAGTAGTGCCACTTGAGGTGCATATAATTATAAATGAATTGGGAACTAAGGCTCAACTTCATGAGGTTTTTCTATATGTGATTTAGTCCATCCATGGTGCTATATTACCTACACATAATATGGTTGATATGACCCACGAGATCCAATAGTAGCATCCTCCCACATTTTTTAGGGATGGTGTAATATAGGTTACTGATTCCTTGATGGAGGCCACTCAATATATATTTAATCATTAGACCTCTTGATCCTTGGGTTTTTCTTAAGTGAATATTTATGTAATAAATCATGTTTATGTTTGTAATAATTAGAAGGGTTTTTATAGTTGCTATCAAAGGATAAGATTATTTATTTTTGGGATTCTGATTCAAAATCCTTAGGTATAAGAATAATTAAAATAAAAACATCCCAAAATATTGGTTAGTATAGATTTAGTGAATTATCAAGAAAATACATCCATTTTTGGATACGAACAATTAGTGGTGGCTATGGCATAGATGTATCTAGGGGTAAAACCCAAAAACACAGCATTGAGCTATACTCGAATTGGAACTGGTGCACAACAACGAGACTTACTTCTCTTTCAGTTATTACACTCCTAGGGGATATGATTTATTAAATTCCTATGCTTCTTTTGAACCATAATTAAGGGAATAAAAAAATTCCCCTAATAATATATGTTGGCATGTAGATCATGGATTACATAGATTGAATACTATAAATTCATAAGTTAATGAAATAATATAATTTATTAGTAATATATTTTTGCATTATATTCCCCTTTAGGTGTTACCCGTAAATTTTATTTTATTCCAGACAATGGCTGGTAATAGGAGGACTCATGCTAACAACTATTGTGAAGATCATTGTGATGACCAATCTAATGAGATACCAAATATGATGGGAGCGTTAATCGAAAACCTTTTAACAATACACTCTCATTTAACCCAAGTATTTAATAAAAACTTGTTTTCAGATGAACATCACCCCCCCCCCATAAAGAACAAGCTGCAATCGAGAGATTCATGATACAAAGGCTTCCAACTTTTAATGGATCATCGGATACCTGAATCACTAAACAATGGATCAATTGTATTGAAAAGATCTTCCCCATAATTCAATGTTATGAACAAGAGAAGGTTCTTCTATATTTTTATCATAGAGCGGGTGAAGCAGATCAATGGTGAACATTGACCAAAAATACCAACCTGGAGGAAGAGATTGAGTGATTGGAATGGAAGGACATAGAAAAAAAATTGATAAATATAATCATTGTACCCTCTAACTTAAGATGGAAAGGGCCTTAATTGAAATCAAGAAAAAATATGAAAAATCCATCATAGCATTTGAGAAAAACTCCACAAGGCTTGCACAATGCACCTCTAGATATGACTTTACCCCAGAATGCATGGATGATAGCTTCATTGGTGGGATAAAACCTTTCCTATATAAATCCCTAGAGATCAATGACTTTGATAGATATTAGTAAATTTTATGATGTGCCCTCAAATGTGAAATGGTGATCAATGAATCTCAGGGGTATCATAGGGATAAGAATTGGAATTTGGGCTTTAATTCTGGCATTTTGATGGATAAATCCAATGGTGCTAAGAAATTACATCCCTGTACATTCCAATGGTTTGGAGAGAAGAACACCAGAAATTACCTGAAGTGGACGTGGAAATGATTTAGCTGTGGAAGAGAAGGGAACCAGGATATTAATTTCCAGCAATAAAAACTTGATGTTGCCATAGAGGAGAGGAACGCTCCATTCGACCCTCAACGCATTTTTCATTACTTTAACTGCAAATAACCTGGGCACTTTGCAAACAAGTTACCAAATAAAAGTGTTTTCCGAGGCAACTAACAACCTCCAAGGTAGCAAGGGAGTTCATTTTCTATCACTACCACCAAAGAAAATCCCAACAACGAAGTGGTGATTGGTGCAATAGTTATTCATTCAATAATATTGATTGTAATTTTTGATTCTGGTTCTATGAATTCTTTTATATCCCTAATGTTTAGTTTAAAAATTCCAACACCACCACAAATCATGGAAGTAGAGATATTAGTGAGAATGGACAATTGGGGAAATCATTGCATCCCATGAATATAACTCCACCCTAACACAATTTGTTGATTGAATTTCCTGATGAACCTCTTCATACTCCTTCTATAGGAATTTGATTAAATTCATGGCATGGATTGTATTTATCTATATAGATCCAACCTAAATTACCATGAGAGGGAAATCACTCTCCTTATGGAGAATAGACACTTGATTCTATAAAAGTGCAGAGAGTAAGATGAATATTATTTAGCACCATCATCTCAAGCGTGGATATTACTACCCTCTAAGAACGTGAGTCATTCTTAGATGATTGAGTCTATTGAAGAAACCATCCTTGAAGACATGCTTATTTTGAGGGAATTCTTTGAAGTGTTTCCCAAATTATTTCCTAGTCTTCTTCCAATAAGATATTTAGATTTCTCAATTGATCTTATACCTGGGGTTTTTCCAATATTCAAGACTCCATATAGAATATCTATTATGTGTCTTGAGGAGCTAAAGAAACAAATACATGATAATTTGGATGATGGCTTTATATGACAAAGTGCTTCACCATGGGGTGCATCAGTCCTCGTCATCTTGAAGATGGATGGGTCAATATACCTTTGCAAGGATTATCGTGAGCTCAAAAACATCATTATAAAGAAACTGTATCCTCTTCCACGAATTGATGACATGTTCGATCAGCAACATGGAGCACAATACTTCTCCAAGATGGATCTGTATTTTGGATATTACCAAGTAAGGTAGAAGAAGGAAGATATATCCAAGGCTACTTTTGGTATAATGTATGGGCACTATGAATTCATAGTAATGCCTTTTAGAATCACTAATACTCTAGTAATCATCATGGACATGTTGAATAGAGTCTTTATAGATTACCTACACATTTTTTTGATAGTCTTTAATAATGATATTCTAATATACTCCAAAAAATTATGATTGAGCCTGAGGGGAATCTAAGCATTGAACAAGACACATTGTGAATGAATAAGAACTATGAAAATTATAGAAACTATGAGTTTTTGTTTGATGGAAGTATCATTGATTGGTCATATAATCATAAGCAATGGGATATCTATAGATCCCTCCAAAAGAAATGTAATTGAGGAAGGACCAAGGCCAAAATCTGTGACATAAATTTTTAGCTTCCATGGGTTAGATGGACATTATCGCCCATTTGGGAGAAATTTCTCATGATTTTGAAACCCTCTTATAAAGCTAACTCGAAAGGGAGTCCGGTTTTCATGGAGTGATGAATGTGAAGAGAGCTTCAAAGATTTTAAAACAAGGCTTATCACTGCGCCCATGCTCACACTACCAATAAGTGGAGAAATTTTTTTGGTATTTACTGATGCTTCAAAGAAGGTAATAGGATTTGTTTTGATGAAAAATGAAAATGTCATTGGCTATGATTCAACAAAATTGAATGTTCCTGAGAAAAAATATCCAACACAAGATCAGGAGTAGGATGAATTAATAATCGATTTACAAATTTTTTGACATGACCTCTTTATGGATAATAGTGAAATATATAACGATCACAAAAGCCTCCAATATATATTCACACAGAAAGAGGTTAATATGTGCTAATGAAGATAGTTAGAGCTGATCAAAGACTATGACTACTCAATTCACTACCATATGGGGAATGTGAATAAAGTGGTGGATGCTCTATGTAGAAAGCTTCCAGCAACTCTTTCATTGAAGAGAATTGAAAAAGATCCAACCATATTAGATTTGTGGAATATGGACATGGGAATCATAAAAAAGAGAAAATCATCAATCATTTCACAATGTATTTCTCAATTGTCCCTTTTCGAAAAGTTAATGGATGCTCAAAAGGATGATGTGGGAATTCAACAGAAAGTAGAAACTATCAGAAAAGGTAAATTATCAATGTTCAATTTTAATAAAGAAGGAATTGTGAGATTCAGGAAAAGAATATGTGTTCCATAAATTCAAGAGTTATAGAAAAAAAATTTGGATAATGAACATAGTTTGAATTTCTCTATTCACCCAAGAAACAAAATGATGTATCGAGATCTACGAGAGAATTGTTGTTTGGATAACATGTATTAGGAGAATGCTAAGTATACATCAATTTTATTGGTATGTCAATAGGTGAAGGTTGTGAGGAAGAAGTATAATGGGATGACGCAACCATTACCAATAATAATATGAAAATGGGATAACATAACCATGGACTTTGTCACCGGACTTCCGAAGACATCCAAATGAAACAATGTTATCTGGGTTGTTGGGGATCATCTTATAAAGAATGCACATATCATTTCAATTCGAGAGGATTTCTCATTGGATCAATAGGCACAAATATACATTAAATAATTGGTAAGGCAGCATGGAGTACCAAATTCAATTGTGACTGATCGAGATCCAAGATTCATCTCTATGTTCTGGACGAGTCTTCAACACACTCTGAATATAGAGCTGAGCTTCAGTACGACTTATGATCCTAAAATTGATGGCCAATCCGAGTGGACTATCCAAACACATGAGAACATGTTGAGAGCATTCTTAGTGGACTTCAAAGGAGGATGATATCAACATCTTCTTCTGGAAAAGTTATCTTAAAATAACAGTTTCCACTCAAACATCCAAATGGATCCTTATAAATCCTTTTATGGGAAGAGGTATAGAACACCATCATGTAGGGATTAAGTTGGGTAGAGAAAAGTCATTGGTCTAGAAATGGTCAATAGAATAGTGAATAAGGTTAAGACCATCCAACAATAAATTAATGCTTCTCAAAGTCAAAAAAGAGCTAGGATTATAATCGTAAATGAGGCCTAGAGTTTTATGTTCCATACATGGTATTCCACTGCAAATTAGTGTCAAAGAGAATTATGGGAATTGGTAAGTAGGGAAAATATATCCCAAGGTGCATCATCCCTTTTGACATCCTTGATCGCATTGGCGCAGTGTCCTGTCAACAAGAACTTCCTCCAATCCTATGTCCAATACATGATGTATTGCATGTATCACTCTTGAGGAAGTACATAACTGACCCATTGCATGTACTCAATACATAGGTGGTACCATTGGAGAGTGACACCTCCAATTAAAAGATTCTGAATAAGATACTATATCATAGAGAAAACATTTCTATGAAACAATACAATGCACCTCATCAAGGTGTTTTTGCAAAACCAAAATGCTAAAGATGCAACGTGGGAATCTGAGGACTATATAAAGCAGAGTTACCCCATATGTTTTAGTGTGGGAAAAGGAAACTTCTAGGGATATGTTTTTAAGGGGGGGGGGGTTGTAATGACCGAAACATTTATTAATGAAAAGTTATCTTGAACTAATTAAATGTCTTATTTTCTAAAATGTTTATATTTAACATATTCACTTCCTTGGTTTTATGATTTTCAATTTTAAAATATCATTAAGAAATGTAACCATTTCAAATATAATCATTGAATAGTGATCACATGATTAGTATAAATATAGGGCTTTAACATAACCAATTTACTTAGACAAAGGAAGCGATGGCCTCATCCAGTAGAATTGTGCCATACAAAGCCCATTTTTCCACTACTAGAAATTAGAATTTTCCCAATACTTGTATACCAACACTTCAACGAAATGTTTGTTTATGTTATCTTTACCAGCGGTTTTCATAAAATGTTGGTAAAGATCTGTAACAAGTGACTTTTCCAAATGGTTTGATGAAACCATTGGGAAAGATAGGTAAAAATTCACTTTTCCCAACGGTTTGATGAAACCATTGGGAAAGATGGGGGAAAATGAGTTTTCCTAACAGTTTCATTAAACCATTGGGAAAGATTGAGTTTTCCCAACGGTTTTTAAAACCAATTGGGAAAAATATTCCCCAAATTTTCCAAAGCCAGGAAGCTGCGTCCCCATGATTCCAAAACCATTCTGTTGCTCTCCAGAAGCGATTCCTTCGTAGAACCACTTGAGAAGGCCCACCTCTTCCATCGGATCGGCTGCTGCCAGGTTAGAATACTTCCATCTTTTATAAAGGATATAGTTCCACCTCAGATCAAGCATATCCTTATATTCTAAAGGATTTATTTATTCCTAATTTTTATGGTTTTTGTAAAATTTTATGATTCACTAATCCACGAATTGTGTACTCAAATCACTACATCGGTGTATGTACAATTAATGTATTCATTACACATTTACATTATAAGGGCATGGTGTCTCTTTATTTTGTTCTAATTTAAAAGATTCATTGTTTTTATTAATCTCAATGCTTCAAATATTACAGCTTCATGTATATGAACTCATAATAAATTGTTTGAAATATTTATTGATATTATTTCATGAAAATCACTCATATCATTAAGATCTTGTCAAACATGAAGATCTTGATCATCTTAATTTTTGTACACTATGTGTATTACATAACAAGTATGTATCATGTTTCTATAAAAATCTATATATATATATATTGACACACTGTTCACTTATCCTTTGCACAATAGAACATATGGAGTATCTTCTTGAACTTTTCAAAATAGTATGTTGTCCCTAATTAGTACTTCTTCCTTCTTCATGAAACTAATTCACAAAATTTCAAAATCGCAATATTAGTGAATATTAGTTTTTCTAATATAACCATTAATCATTCTTCCTTCGACATCATACATGTTTTATTCAATCACCTTTTTAAAACACAATGACCATTTTCACTGATTTGGGGTTCCTCAAAATGCTTGGGAAAATCAGAAAAATGCATGTATTGAATTGTGTTTCTCATATGGTTTCATGGATACAATTTCATCTCGAAAATCATTTCTATATGGTTCCAATATCATGAGGACCATGATATTATTATTCTTCACACAAATGAAGTTGTTTTCTGCAACTATGTGTTTTTTTTCACTTTTGATTTGGCCAAAAGGGGAGCTTTCTGGTCATTAATCATGGTTGTGGGTGGTCATTTAGGATTTAAGATATTATGAAATCATTTTACTTGATATATCCAATATTATTATTGATTTATGTTCAATTTGATTATCTTTAACAAGTAATGTTGTTTAATAAGTTGTTATTAATGGTTGTGATAATGACGATATGGTATAAGGGTTCATATGGTGTGTATAAGGGTTCACATGGTGTGTATAACGGTTAAAACGGTATCAGTGAACTCAGGTCATTAATTCAAGCCTTCATTCTCACTAGCTTGTAAAAAACTGAATGCTGTAAACCCATCCTCACATGATTTCTTACCATAGACAGTCTCCAACATATGGAATATGAGCGTTTGAATTAACCAGTTAACCAGGATCATATATTCCATTTCCCTTAATATGACTTTACTAATATAACTTTAAGGTCAATTAAATATGGTTCTCATTGTATGTTGTATATTATGCTTCCTTCTTTCCCAATAATCACTTTTATGATGGTGGGGTGATTTTCACTACCCATGCTAGCATATGTGTAGACATCCATAAAAATGTTAGATAAGTCACTAGTTTAATTTAGAAATTTTGTTATCATTGACATACTTTATTATTAATGTCAAATTTAAAAATAAATGTTTTTGTCTATACATAATGAAATTAATTCTTTTTAAAATTCATGAACAGCATATTAGTGTAGAAGCCTAAAATTTATTCACCCATGGGGTGCGCTTGACATGGGGAAGTAATTGGGTAAGGAAAGGTATGGCCATAGAGGTTCCAATAATGAGTTATTGAACATGAGTGAATGATTAGGGATTCCCATAACACATGATGGGACCTGGGGAATTTTCCTCTTATAGACTTAATGAAAATGAATATAAATAAATTTTAATTTAATTTATGAGTACTTTTTCTTTACATTATTTTAATAGTTCACTACATCGACTAGAAACTTATTCCTTTATCGTTAACATAGATGTATTTTCTATTGAAGTTCAATCCTTTTGAATTGTTTATGACCAAATAACTTATATAAAATCTTTTTACAAAATAGACAGAAGTTGGCTGTATGAAACTGATTTGATCTTAAGAAATTTTCCAAACAATTTAGAGGGCTTTATAGATTTTGCATTTCACAATGCTTCAGATAGTGGTCGCTTACAGTTCCCATGTTCCAATTGTGTTGGTAGACCTCAGTTGAGATGTGAAGAAGTCAGCTACCACATAACCCAAAATTGTTTTCAAGAAAACTACTTTGTGTTGTATCACAATGGGGAGAAAATGAAATTTCAAATTGGTGATGATCGAAATGAAAGTGCTGGAATGGATAATTTGTTAGATGATCGGTTTCCGTTTATTCTTCATCATGAAGAAGAAAGGATTTTGACTCAAGAAGACTTCGATATGAGGATATCTGATGCTTCTAGTGAAAATGATGATATTGATAGAGTGAAAAAATTGAATGATGCTGCCACGACTCCAGTATACCAACAATGTGATAAAATGAAAAAGTAGGATTTTTTAATCTTATTATTTCATGGGAAAACAATGTATGTGATTTCTAATATAGCAATCGATTACATTCTTACCCTCTTGAAAGATTTACTTCCAGATGATGCAGATATTCCCCCAAAACACTATATGGTATGGATGTTAGTTGAGGAACTTGGATTTTCAAGAAACAAAATTCATGCTTGCCAGAAAGATTGCAGTTTATTATGGGAGGAAACTGCTGAATGAAATGATTGTATAAAATGTGGCACATCCTGCTGGAAGTCAAAATATGATGGAACACCATTTCGCGTTCCACAAAAAGTAATGTGGCACTTTCCATTGATCCCTAAACTCCAAAATCTTTTTATGTCTGATGAAATGTCAATAAAAATGAGATAGAATGATACCAAGAGAAGGAAGAATAATGATGAGTTTGTTCATCCTATAGATGTATTTTCATAGTAGAGATTTGATGCTCGACATCCTGATTTTGCAGCTGACATGCATAATGTGAGGCTGTGTCTTTCATGAGATGGTTTTAATCTGTTTGGGAAGATGCTTACTTCTCATAGCACATGGACAGTATTTATACACATTTATAATCATCCCCCATGGTTGTGTATGAAAAAACCTTTCACTTTCATGACTATATTCATATCTATTCCTTCTGATCCTGACATTGATATTGATTTATACATTAATGAAAGAGTTGAAACCTATTTAGGATGTGGGTTTGCACACATATGATGCATGTTCTAAAGACTTATTTCAGATGTGTGATGCGCTTATGTGGACGATAAATGATTTTCCAGATTTTGCAATGATGTCTGGCTGGAGCATGAAGTGAAAACTTTTATGCCCAATTTTTATGATAATACATGATCCAGAAGACTGAAACATCGTTTTTTTTCAGTTTTATGGGACATCGACGATTCTTGCCAAATGATCATCCATATAGAATGAATCGTTGAAGATTTGATCATACCATAGAGACCAATGCTCCACCTCAGTGTATGTTTGGAACTGAGGTGCTTAATGAATTGAAATATTTCAGTTTTTCATTCAGGAAGGTTCAAATGAAATCTGGAAAGAGAAAGAATGTTTCCACTGAAACCTATTACAATTGGAGGAAGAGGAGTATCTTTTTTGATTTTCCTTATTGGTCAACCAATTTGTTACGTCATTGCTTAGACATAATTCATATTTAATAGAATATATGTTATATTTTGCTTTCAGTTCTTCTAAATGTCAAGGGGAAGACAAAAGATGATATATGATCTCGGTATGACTTAGTGGATTGGGGCATCAGACCATGATTGCTTCATGTGCATATCAGTGAAAATAAATGGCAAATTATATGTTCATCTTATGTGATGAAACCTACAGAAAAAAACAATTTCTGGAAGTATTAGAGACTATTAGATTTCCTGATGGCTATTCAAGAAATATATCTAAACATGTCAATAGAAGTGATTTGAAGCTAAAATCTTTGAAGACTCATGATTATCATGTTCTATTTCATGAGTTGATTCCAATATCAATCCGCAATATTTTTTCCAATAATGTAAGAGTGAATGTTTTTCAGTTGTGTCATCTGTTTAGAGATCATTGTGCTAAGAAGTTGTCCAAGTCATTCTTGCAAAAAATGTTGACAGATGCCCCATTAATTTTTTGTGAGTTGGGGAAAATATTTCCTCCATCATTTTTCACATGTATGCTTCATCTAACTGTCTATATTCCCACTAAAATACTTCTCGGAGGACCAATTTTATCATTGGATGTATCCAACTGAAATAAATATGTACACATTAAAGTCTTATTTTCGAAACATGAATCATCTCGAAGGTTCTATCATGAACGGTTACTTGGCTCAAGAATGTATGGATTTCACCTTGATGTATTGATCTGATCTTACTACAAGAATGAACAGACCAATGAAAAATGAAGAAGAACAGTATGAGAAAATTGAACCCAATTTTCAATCACTTCCTCAAAAAGGAGGAATTCATGGATCATATACATTGAAGACATTAAGCCATGAAGAGCGGGAGATGGCACATCGCACCGTTTTTTAAACTGTGATTTGTTCGATGACTATATCAAGTAACTAAATATAATATGTATATCTTACATATATATCTACTAAACTATTCATATTTATTATCTACAGGGAACATAAAAAATGATAAAAAAGGAAGCATCGTTCTTTATCATTGCGAAGAAGAGAGACTTTGCATAGCAAATAGTTTTCTGCTTGGTTAAAATTGAAGGAAAAAATATTTCTGTTTAAAATAATTATATCAATATTTAATTAATTTTAATAGACATTTATATTTTAGGTATTGAGTTTGTTTGTTGAATATGTCTCGGAGGAAATAAGAGCTTTGGCTTTTGGTCCTATTATCGTGGTTCATGACTTTAAATAAATTTTTATCAATGGGTACAAATTTATTGTCACTGAACGAGAAAAGAAAATGAGAACACAACATGATGGTGTTATGGTTACTGCCACAACAGATTTCTAAGCCAGTGCATCATATAGTAGACTGTGATTTTAAAATGTGGGTTATTATGGAGTCGTTGAGAAAATAATAATATTTGATTATTACTCTCATGGATGAGTCACAGTGATGAAATGTCATTGGTTTGATTCGATGATGATACATGGTAAATTTATTGCTGATTGTGGGTTTTGAGCAATTAATATGACTCACACTCTTAGTACCTAAGAACCATATGTGTTGGAATCAAGGTCTAAACATGTTTTTTATGTCAGAGAACAACTTCGACCTAAATTTGGTGTCATTATTGTAGTAATTACTAGACATATTTTTGATGATGTTGATGATGGAATTGACACTTTCCCATGTGCCATCAGAACCAATCCATTTATTTCTTTTGATGACTCTAATATCTCAATTTTCAGAGTTGATTGTGAACCTGAATTTGTGATTGAAAATATATATAATCATTCATCCATGTTCTCAATTATTCTGGTTTACCTCGAGTTGTGTTTTTAAGGTTGGTAATATTCAAATTGATTTAGTATTGATCACAAATATGTTTTAGCTGACTTGACCATTATGTGAATTTTCAATGTTTATTTGTTGCAGTTTTATTTGAATTTTATTTTCTAATTTGGAATTGTACTATATTCAAACCTAGTCAAACAAAATTTCTAAATTGGTGAACATTACAACTTGTATGATTTATTAAATCCATTCAAGATCTTCTAAAATAATTGATACCTAAATTACCAATGAATCCCTCTATTCCATCATATATTTATTTTTTTGGTTTACACATTAGTTTAATTTTTCTAATTAATTACATATTTGTTTTTAAAAGCAGGAAATGCATCCAATTGAAGAGAGACGGAGGAAAAAAATGAAGGAGAACAATCATCGAATGGCGGAGATGGGCGTTCCTCCATTAGTGCCTACAGTGAGTACTTTATTTAAAATATATATATTTAAAATATATAATGTCATGTGATTAATTTTTTTGTAAAATTTTTTGTAGGATCCACCTATACATCGATAGTTATTTGACATGGATCCTAGTAGTGGTCCTAGTACTCAGGCCGGTGGTACGAGGAGGGTTCGTAACAGAGGTGGACGAGCAGCTGCACGTACCCGACTAGTCCCTTCCCCTCCCATTGACATGTCATCCTTCCCACATTCTGATCCTGGTGTGTCCTTAGGTAAACACGGGATATTTAGTCCTCCCATGTTTTCTCCACCTTTTGCGACTTCTGGACCATCATTTTCACATCCCATGATGATTCCCACACCCCAGTCAGATTCCGGTCATACAAATGTCCCATCTTTTTTTCCTTCAACTTCTATCTCTCTGAGCTACTATATTCCATCGTCTTTGACTCCTGTTCTACCACAGGGTGTTCCATCAGTTTCTGTTGATCCAGTGGTGCTCAGTGATCAGAGTGGAACATGTATATTTATAGAACCCTGACAAATATTTATAGCTATATTTATTTTCAGTATAACATGTTTTGATAAAATAATTCTTTTTATTTCATGACTGATACATCTACTGAAAAAAGGTGGGGGCAGGGGCGTACACACATGTGTTCAGTGTGGAACCTCCTCACACAGGATATGGTGGATTACAATGAATACAACCAAATGGTTGAAAAAATAGGACAGCAATGTCAGAGTTTTTTGGCGATGCTTGCAAAATACTCCAACATCATTCACGTCAGCCCGCTATCATGGAGACATTTTCCACATGAGATCAAGGATAGAGCTTGGGCAGCGATATGGGTAAAAAATCATTTGTATTTAATGAAATGATTTTTTTTTGTATTTATATGAATTAATATTTTGAGGTCAACTTCAATTTAATTTTTCCGATGGTGATGGTGCATGACCAGAATGACTAAAGGTTTGAGGCAAGATTTGGAGAGCCTACAAGCATGAGTTTTATATTGGCTGGCGTGGTAGAGTTGGAACTAAGTTAGAGGAGGTACCAGTCATGGATTATTGTCCTATAGAGCAGTATCGTCAGATGATTACTCATTTGACGAGTATGCAGTTTAAGGTATGAATTACATTTGATATATTTAAATAATAACTTTAATGTTTTGTATTAATATTATTCTTTTCATTATCAAATATTATTTAGGAATCATCTGGAAGAAATAAAAAACTATTGATGCAAAAAAAATACCTCCACACACTAGGACGTACTATGATGTCGGATCATTAGAAGAATCAGATATGACAATTGTTGATAAGTTTTCATTATGACATAAATTTTACTTTTTTACCTCAATTATTTAATTGTTTGCTAATGTTTTCATATAAATTTATTTTTCAATGTCATTGTAGAGGAAAATATATAATATTTAAGGAAGTGTGCCTCGAGAAAAACGGTTTTGCTTGAGTAGACGGAAAAATGATTGAAGTGCCGTCAATGAATCCACTCAGCTGCAGATTGTAAGTTTTAATATGTTGATTTTATATTTTAATATCTATTTTGTAACTTAATAATATATTTATATTTGTAATAGGATACTTTATAGGCCCTCGATGCCCAAGAACCAGACAATTTTGGGCCAACTGATCACTTACATCAAGTGTTGGTAGAGGAGCATCCTGGCAGAGTATGCTGCCGACCTAGGATATCCCCAACGAGGTATTGGCCCAACTCAGGTATGAGTTGTAGTGACACTGAGCTACATAAAGTTAGGGAAGAAGAAGAAGACGTTGAGAAAAGGTCCATAAATACAGCAGAACAATCTGCTAGGGAAAACAATGCATTTATGAAATTTATTGAAGTTCTACATCCAACACTTTCAGCAGAGGCCAGCCCAGCTTTTGATGAATATATGTCATCACTAAGTTCTATATATAGTGCACCAGGTGGTAGTTCTAGTGGTGTTCGGGATGATTTCTAGCTTGACAATGATGATGGATAAGAGTCTGATGCAGAAGAGGAGGGAGAGGAGTAGGGTGAGGCAGATGGCGAGGGTGAGAAGGATGGCGAGGGTGAGGAGGAGGGCGCTGAGGAGGACGAGGACGATGATGGAGACGAGGAAGAGGGTGATGAAGATTGTTATTATGGTTATGGTGATGTGGGATGAATTGATCTGTTACATTTTTGACTAATATTACTGAGATTTGATGTTTAATTTGTTCTAGTTGTTGGTTTTATCTAGACCCATAGTATAGTTTTGGAGTTGAGTTATTTATATATATTGTCTATTTTTATGGATGTTGTCTTTAAGTGGTTGTGTGTTTGAGAAATCCATGGATAGCCCCCCTCCTTCCTGTATAATGGAAAACCCCTCACCATCCTCCTTTGACCCCAGACAGCCCCCCAAACAGCCCACCGGACAACCAACCCCCCCCCCCCCCACCATCCTCCTTGGTCCCCAAACAGCCCCCCGGACACCCCCCGGATAGCCCCTCAGACAGCCCCCCCGGACACCCACCAGACAGCACCCTGAACAACCCCCACCCACCTCTTTAGACCTCGGACATCCCCCCAAACACCCCCCAGACAGCCCCCTGCACAGCCCCCCACCTCCTCCTTGGTCCCCGAACAGCCCCCTAGACACCCACCGGACAGCCCCACAGACAGCCCCCCCTCCCCACCCTTCTCTCTGGACCCCGGACAGCCCCACGGACCCCCCAGATATCCCCCACCCTCCATGATTTCATTTACTACTATAAAATCTATATTATATATTTGATATATTTTCATCATGATAATCAATGTAAATCACATTTACACATCTAATCAATATCATAGATTTTTGGTATGTTATAAAAGGGATGTATTCATTTGGAATGGAATTGTTATCTCTGAAATGTTTCATAGCATGATAACCTAAAATCTAATCCATACTGATAATGATATAAAAATATTCTATATGAATTTCCACAAGATTTTAAGTAAATATCATTCCACTAATAGAAACATGAGGGTTCCCGTAAATCATGTTTCCATTAATATTTCCACAAGGATTTTTAGTGAAAGTTTTATCTTCTATTAAATTTCAGATATTCTCATTTTAAATGTAAATTTTTCATAAATAAAATTATTTAAAGACCCATAGTCAAATAGTGTAATTGAATAATGTGAATAAACAATTAACATACCACTCTAAATGTGTCACTTTTGATTAAAATGAATAGGATTAAAAGTGAAAAGAAAAACTGGCATAAGGAAAACAGACCAAACGCATTTGGATTCTGTTGATAATTTATAACAATGGTACATGGGTCATATGTGACGAATACAAGCCAACCCGGGCTCAATCCGAGTCGCGGTGTGGCCAGGATCACTCTAATTATGTCTCTTTTGTTTAAAATGGACAACATTATACGTACATACAGAAAACTAAACAAATACATTTGGTTTCCATTGAAACATTAGGAGAATGATACATGGGTCATATGTGACGTGTACGACTCACCCTCGCCTCAATCTGAGGTGCGGTGTGGCCGACACCACTCAAAGTGTCTCACTTTTGTTTAAAATGGACTTCATTTTAAATGAAAACAACAACAATCATACGGAAAACCAACCAAACAAATCTTGATGGTGTCGATACATTATAACAACGATCCATGGGTCATATGTGAAGTATATGAGTCAACCTCGCCACAATCTGAGGCACAGTGTGGCAGAAACCATTCATAGTGTCTCTCTTTAGTTTAAAATTTACATCATTTTAAGCAAAAACAACAAGTGACATACGAAAAACTGACCAAACACATTCGAAATATGTCAATGCTTTAGGAAAATGATCCATGGGTCATATGTGATGTGTACAAGTCAAAACCGCCTTAATCTGAGGCACGATGTGGCCAGAACCACTCTAAGTGCCTCTCTTTTGTTTCAAAAGGATGTCATTTTAAGTGAAAACATCAACTGAAAAATGGAAAACCAACCAAATGCATTAGGAGTGTGTTGATAATTTAGGAAAACAATCCATGCATCATTTGAGACATGTACGAGTCAACCCCATATAAATATGAGGTGCGGTGTGGCCGGTACCACTCTAATTGTGTCTCTTTTGTTTGAAATGGACAAGATTATAATTGAAAAGAACAACTGGCATACGAAAAACCAACCAAATGCATTCAAATTCTATTGATAAATTATCAGAACGATCCATGGGACATATGTGATGTTTATGAGCCAACCTGGGCTCAATCTAAATCGCGGTGTGGCAGGGATCACTCTAAGTGTCTCTCATTTGTTTAAAATGGAAAACATTTTAAGTACATACCGAAAACCGACCAAACTCATTCTTTTTCCATTGAAACTTTAGGATAACGATACATGGGTCATATGTGACGTGTATGAGTTAACCTTACATCAATACGAGGCATGGTGTGGACGACACCACTCCAACTGTCTTTCTTTTATTTAAAATGGACGTTTTTTTATGTGAAAACAATAACTAGATTATGGAAAACCGACCAAACGGATTCTGATTGTGTTGATACTTTAGAAAAACGATCAATGGGACATATGTGATGTGTACGAGTCCACCCCGCCTTAATCCGAGGAGCGTTGTGGCCGACAACATTCATAGTTTCTCTCTTTTGTATAAAATGGACATCATTTTAAGTGAAAACAACATGTGACATACGAAAAACTAACCAAACTCATTAAAAATGTGTTGATGCATTAGTAAAAATATCCATGGGTCATATGTGAAGTGTACAAGTCAACCCCGCCTCAATATGAGGTGAGGTGTGGCCGACACCACTCTAAATGCATCTCTTTTGTTTCAAAAGGATATCATTTTAAGTGAAAACATCAACTGGCATACGGAAAACCGACCAAACGCATTCGGATTGTGTTGATGCTTTAGGAAAATGATCCATGGGTCATTTGAGATGTGTACGAGTCAACCCCGTCTAAATATGAGGCACGGTGTGGTCGATACCACTCTAATTGTGTCTCTTTTGTTTAAAATGGACAGGATTATATGTGAAAAGAACAACTGGCATACGGAAAACTAACCAAACACATTTGAATTATGTTGAGAATTTGTCAAAACGATCCCTGGGATATATGTGACATGTACGAGCCAACTCAGTCTCAATCTGAGATGTGGTGTGGCCGGAATCACTGTACGTCTCTCTTTTGTTTAAAATGGACAACATTTTAAGTACATATGTAAAACAAACCAAACGCATTCAGTTTTTGTTGAAACTTTAGGAGAATGATCTGTGGGTCATATGTGACATGTACAAGTCAACCTCGCCTCAATCCGAGGCGCGGTGTGGCCGACACCACTCAAATTGTCACGCTTTTGTTTTAAAAATGGACTTCATTTTAAGTGAAAACAACAACTAGCATATGGAAAACCGACCAAACGGATTCTGATTGTGTCGATACATTTGCACAATGATCCATGGGTCATATTTGATGTGTACGAGTCAACCTCGCCTCAATCAGAGGCGCAGGGTGGCCAAAACCATTCATAGTGTCTCTCTTTTGTTTAAAATGGACATCATTTTAAGCGAGAAAAACAAGTGACATATGAAAAACAGACCAAAAGCATTGTAAATTTGTTGATACTTTAGGAAAATGATCCATGGGTCATATGTGATGTGTACGAGTCAACCCCGCCTCAATCCGAGGCGCAGTGTGGATGGCACCACTCTAAGTGCCTCTTTTTTGTTTCAAAAGGATATCATTTTAAGTGAAAACATCAAATGGCCCACACCCCTGCACTTCCACCCCCCAATGTGTCTCTCGTTTGATTAAAATGGACTTCATTTTACGTAAAAACTACAACTAGCATACGTAAAACTAACCACGCGGATTCTGATTGTATCGATACTTTAGCACAACAATCCATGGGTCATATGTGACGTGTACGAGTCAACCCCTCCTCAATATGAGGCACGGTGTGACCGACACCATTCATTGTGTCTCTCTTTAGTTTAAAATGGACATCATTTTAAGCGAAAACAACAACTGAAATACGAAAAACTGACCAAACGCATTTGAAATGTGTTGATGCTTTAGGACAATGATCCATGGGTCATATGTGATGTGTAGGAGTCAACCCTGCCTCAATCTGGTGCGCGGTGTGGCTGACACCACTCTAAGGGCCCCTCTTTTGTTTCAAAATGATATCATTTTATGTGAAAACATCAACTAGAATATAGAAAACCGACCAAACGCATTCAGATTGTGTTGATACATTAGGACAATGATCCATGGGTCATTTGAGACGTATACGAGTCAACATCATCTAAATTAAAGGTGTGGTGTGGCCCGTTCCACTCTAACTATGTGTCTTTTGTTTACAATGTACAAGATTCTAAGTGAAAAGAACAACCGACATACAGAAAATTGACCAAACAAATCTGGCTTCTATTTATAGTTTATCACAATGATTCGTGGAAAATATGTGACGTGTATGAGCCAACCTGGGCTCAATCTGAGTCACAGTGTGGCCGGGATCACTCTAGGTGTCTCTCTTTTGATTAAAATGTACAACATTTTAAGTACATACATAAAACTGACCAAACACATTCGGTTTTAGTTAAAACCTTAGGATAATGATCTGTGGGTCATATGTGATGTGTACGAGTCAACCTTGCCTCAATCCAAGGCGCGATGTGGCCGACACCACTCAAAGTGTCTCTCTTTTGATTAACATGGACATCATTTTAAGTGAAAACAACAACTAGCATACGGAAAACCAACCAAACGGATTCCGATTGTGTCGATACTTTAGAACAATGATCCATGGGTCATATGTGACGCATACAAGTCAACCCCTCCTCAATATGAGGTGCGTTGTGGCCAAAACCATTCACAATGTCTCTCTTTGGTTTAAAATGGACATTAGTTTAAGCGAAAACAAAAAGTGACATACGAAAAACTGACCAAACACATTTTTATTTTGTTGATGCTTTAGGGAAACGATCCATGGGTCATACGTGACATGTATCAGTGAACCCCGCCTCAATCCGAGGCATGGTGTGGATGGCACCACTCTAAGTGCCTCTCTTTTGTTTCCAAATGATATCATTTTAAGTGAAAACATCAACTGGAATACAAAAACCGACCAAACGCATTCGTATTGTGTTGATACTTTAGGAAAATGATCCATGGGTCATTTGAGACTTGGACGAGTCAACTCTGTCAAAATATGAGGTGCAGTGTGGCTGGTACCACTCTAATTGTGTCACTTTTTTTTAAATGGATAGGATTATAAGTGAAAAGAACAACTGACATATTAAAAACCAACCAAACGCATTCGGATTCTATTGATAATTTATCAAAATGATCCATTGGACATATTTGATGTGTACAAGCCAACTTGGGCTCAATCCCAGTCGCAGTCTATCCGGATCACTCTAAGTGTCTCTCTTTTTTTTAAATGGACAACATTTTATGTACATATGGAAAACCGACCAAATGCATTCATTTTCCTTCGAAACGTTAGGAGAATGATCCATGGGTAATATGTGACGTGTACGAGTCAACCTTTCCTCAATACGAGGCGCGGTGTGGTCGACACCATTCAAAGTGTCTCTCTTTTGTTTAAAATGGACTTCATTTTAAGTGAAAACAAAAACTAGCATATGAAAAACCGACCAAATGGATTTTGATTGTGTCGATACATTAGAACAATGATCCATGGGTCATATGTGATGTTCACGAGTCAACCCCGCCTCAATCCAAGGCGCGGTGTGGCCGACACCATTCACAGTGTCTCTCTTTTGTTTAAATTGGACATCATTTTAAGGGAAAACAACAAATGACATACGAAAAGCTGACCAAACGCATTCTAAATGTGTTGATTATTTAGGAAAATGATCCATGGGTCTTATGTGATGTGTATTAGTCAACCACGCCTAAATCCGAGGTGTGATGTGGCCAGTACCACTCTAACTGCCTCTCTTTTGTTTCAAAAGCATATCATTTTAAGTGAAAATATCAACTATCATACGGAAAACCGACCAAACACATTTGGATTGTGTTGATATATTATGAAAATGATCCATTGGTCATTTGAGACATGTACGAGTCAACCCCGTCTAAATCCGAGGTGCGGTGTGGCCAGTACCACTGTAACTATGTCTCTTTTGTTTAAAATGGATATGATTATAAGTGAAAAGAAAAACTGGCATACGGAAAACTGACCAATCGCATTCAGATTCTGTTGATAATTTATCACAACGATCCATGGGACATATGTGACGTGTACGAGCCAACACGGGCTCAATCCAAGTCATGGTGTGGCCAAGACCACTCTATGTGTCTCTCTTTTATTTAAAATGGAAAACATTTTAAGTACATACAGAACACCAAACAAATGCATTTGGATTCCGTTAAAAAATTGGAGAATGATCCACGGGTCATATGTGATGTGTACGAGACAATCTCACCTCAATCTGAGGCGTAGTGTAGCTGACACCACTAAAAGTGTCTCTCTTTTTTTTAAAATGGACTTCATTTTTAGTGAAAACAACAACTAGCATACGAAAAACTGACCAAACAGATTCTGATTGTGTCGATACATTAGCACAATGACCGATGGGTCATATGTGACGTTTACGATTTAACCCCGCCTCAATATGAGGTGCGGTTGTGGCCGAAACCACTCAAATTGTCTCCCTTTTGTTTAAAATGGACTTCATTTTAAGTGAGAACGACAACTGGCATACGGAAAACTGACCAAACTGATTTTTATTTTGTCGATACATTAGAAAAATGATCCATGGGTCATAAGAGATGTGTATGAGTCAACCCCGCCTCAATATGAGGTGTGGTGTGGCCGACACCATTCATAGTGTCTCTCTTTTGTTAAAAATGGACATCATTTTAAGCGAAAACAACAACTGACATACGAAAATCTGACCAAACGCATTAAAAATGTGTTGATGCATTAGGAAAATGATCCATGGGTCATATGTGATATTTACGAGTAAACCCCCCCCCCTCAATCTGAGGCACAGTGTGGCCAACACCACTCTAAGTGCCTCTGTTTTGTTTCAAAAGGATATCATTTTAAGTGAAATCATCAAATGGCATACAAAAAACTGACCAAATGCCTTAGGATTGTGTTGATACCTTAGGAAAATGATCCATGTGTCATTTGAGACATGTACAATTCAACCTTGTCTAAATCCAAGGTGCGGTGTGGCCGGTACCACTGTAACTGTGTCTCTTTTGTTTAAAATGGACTGGATTATAAGAGAAAAGAACAACTGGCATACGGAAAACCAACCAAATGCATTCAGATTCTGTTGATAATTAATCACAATGATACTTGGGAAATATTTTACATGTAAGAGCCAACCCAGGCTCAATCCGAGTCACGGTGTGGTCGGGATTACTCTAAGTGCCTCTCTTTTGTTTAAAATGGACAACATTTTAAGTACATATGGAAAACTGACCAAACGCATTAGTTTTCCATTTAAACTTTAGGAGAAAGATCCATGGATCATATGTGACGTGTATGAGTCAACCTCTCCTCAATCTGAGGTGCATTGTGGCCAAAACCACTCAAAGTGTCTTTCTTTTGTTAAAAATGGACTTCATTTTAAGTGAAAAAACAACTAGAATACAGAAAACTAACCAAACGGATTCTGATTCTATCAATAATTTACCAAAACGATCCATGGGTCATATGTGATGTGTACGAGTCAACCCCGCCTCAATAAGAGGCGCTGTGTGGCATACACCATTCATAGTTTCTCTCTTTTGTTTAAAATGGACATCATTTTAAGGGAAAACAAAAACTGACATTCAGAAAACTAAATAAACGCATTCGAAATGTATTGATTCTTTAGGAAAACAATCCATGGGTAATATGTAATGTGTACGAGTCAACCCCACCTCAATTCGAGGCACGATGTGGCCAAGATCATTCTACAAGTCTCTCTTTTGTTTAAAACGGATGACATTTTAAGTACATATGGAAAACTGACCAAATGGATTTTGATTGTATTGATACATTAGCACAACGATCCATGGGTCATATGAGATATGTACGAATCAACCCCACATTAATCGGAGATGTGGTTTGGCTGTAACCACTCAAAGTGTTTGCCTTTTGTTTCAAAAGGACATCATTTTATGTGAAAACATCAACTAGCATACGGAAAACCAAGAAAACGCATTAGGATTGTGTTGATACTTTAGTAAAATGATCCATAGGTCATTTCAGACATGTAAGAGTCAACCCCATCTAAATTAGAGATGCGGTGTGGCCGATACCACTCTAATTGTGTCTCTTTTTTTTAAATGAACAAAATTATAAGTGAAAAGAACAATTGGCATAGGAAAAACCGACCAAACGCATTCAGAATCTATTGAAACTTTAGGAAAATGGTCAATGGGTCATATGTTTTGTGTATGAGTCAACCACGCCTAAATCCAAGTCTCGGTGTGGCCGAAACTACCCATAGTGTCTCCTTTATGTTTAAAATAAACAACATTTTATGTACATACGGAAAACCGACCAAACGGATTCTGATTGTGTTGATATTTTTGCACAACTATCCATGGGTCATTTTTTATGTGTACGAGTCAACCCCGCCTCAATCTGAGGCATCGTGTGGCCAGCACCACTCATAGTGTCACTCTTTTATTTAAAAACACTTCATTTTAAGTGAAAACAACAACTGACATACAGAAAACCGACAAATGCTTTCGGAATATGTTGATACCTTAGGACAACGATCCATGGGTCATTTTTGACATGTACGAGTTAACCTCACCTCAATATGAGGCACGGTGTGGCCGGTATCACTCTAAGTGTATGTATTTTGTTTAAAATTGACAACATTTCTAGTAAAAACATATGGTATACGAAAAAATGATCAAATTAGGAATTGAATTCTTAATTCCACATATAATTGTCATCTAAATTTTAAATTTAATTCTAAATGAATTGTGTATGTTTATAATTACATTATGAATTCTGATTTAATTTTGGATGTGTATAGTTCCAGGATTCATTATATGAATTTGTTTTCTACATGTATGTGTTAGTTGGTTGTTGCAGGTACAATAATTGTAGAAGTATATGTTTATTGCGGGTACAATAATTGGAAATGATGGAAAATGGGTGGGACTGGACTGGTTGTGAAAATTTCTAAAAAATTAGAGCTACAGTGCAATTTGCACAGCATAGGCTTTGCCAACGGTTTCAAACTATTGGCATAGCCTCTCTGAGTATTTTTTTTACCAACGGTTCATAGAACCGTGGGTAAAAATCCTTTCCCAATAGTTTAGAAACCATTGTGAAAGAAGCCCTCATCCTGGTTTTCCCAAAGATTCGAGCCAAACTGTTGGGAACGCTATCCCAACGGTTTGGCACAAATTTTGGTATAGGTTAATTTTTTCTGACATATCCCAATGGTTCAGTGTAAACAGTAGGGAAAAGCTTTCCCAATGGCTTACTTCCCTACGGTTTTCAGAACTGTTGGTTAAATATATAACAACGGTTCTACAGCCTTTCCAAATGGTTCAGAACTATTCCGAAATCTTGAATTTCTAGTAGTTATCAGAGCTCGGAAAGGATGTAGTGTCACTAACATCACTCTTGACCAAGACCAATCTAAGATTCGACATATTAATTATAAATAGAACTCCCTACATGACAAGTGGATGGTAATTGTGATTACCACCTGAGTAATGTTATCTGAGCCACCCTAAGATTACGTCACGATCGCTCACCTTACCCTTAGGTATTATGTGGGTGTTGAAAGGGGTTATGTAACAAGATCCTAGAATTATGATAATGTGCTTCATTTTTTTATAGAATAATTAATATAAGTTCATTTTATTATTTTTACATTGTAATTTTTTTTAAACACAAATAATATTTTTTGTTAATATTTAAATTCAATTAAACATATATTTTGAAGAATTAATGAAAATTTTAATTAAATAATATTTTAATAGAAAAATTTATTAAATTAATTTTTATTAATTATAAATGAGCATATAATTATTTGGAACACAATTTTTCTTTTTATTAAGGTTTGAATGCGGTTTTTGTCAAAACCCATGAATTTTTGATAAATTACAGACAATATTTTAAAATAAAAAATTCACATATTTTGAAAATTTTTTCATAAAATGAATATTATTTTTTGAATTATGATGTTTAAATTACTCAATAGTTAATTTTTCATATTTTTTTAGATAGTCAAATTTTTGTGTAAAAATTAAACACCGTTTAAATAAATATTTTATTTTATTACATCATAATGACCTAATTGTGATGAAATAAAATACTATAAAAGGGGTTTTCAGCCAATATATGTTTTACCTTTAAAATAATGTGATTTTATATTTTTATTATTTTTCAAATCCTTTGTGGTCCATTCAAGACTTATAAAACATTTAAACATTTTAAAATCCTTTCCATGAGAGTGTGACTCACCTCTACATAAGAAAGACTAATATTTTCATATATTCTTCCATTTCATGTATAAAATAATGTTTTACAATCTCTTTTCTAAAAATACATTTTCGAAAACAATGGGATGGTTTGTGGTTTTGATTAATTTAATATGTTGTGTCCAAAACTGAAATAATATAGAATTGCCTCTCATTTCCAATATAAACCCACTAAACCTCGCTTTACTCTTCACTAAAACCATTTAGAGCTCTACAACCTTTTCCTTCCCCATTATAGAGTTCTTCTAAGGTTCCCCAAGCTCCCAAGAATAATCTCTGAAGCCTCTCCCAAGGAATTTGGATTACAATTCCATATAAGGGATCCTTACTTTCCTTCCTTCTTTATTTATGTCCATGTTTCCTTATATTGTTATTCCCTTTTATTTTTAGGTAGTAATGTTTGGGTATTATTTCAAACCTCTCCTATACTACTATACTTACGTTTTAATGATGGCATACCCCTATCTCTCTCATTAATTCCACCCATGTACACCTGTTACCATGCAGAAATTCTATAAGGGATTTCTCTCTACTCAATGACATTCAGAAAATAATTTTTTATTATGAATATAAGGTAAATTAAATATGATGGGATATTTTGTTCCCTGACCCCATTATATTTTATTTCATGTTTAAATTATTTGAGACCCATTTGTCTCTCATCAACCCATTTTATGATTTCTATTTCACGTCATTATGCTGGCGGATTTACACAAAAATTTCCCATACCAAAATCATCATGTAAGTGAATACCATACTTTTTTATCTATCAAGGGTATTCAACATTATGCACATGTACTTGTTGATTGAGGATATAGACATATTTACCTCACATATTTTATTCTTTGAATCTATTATGATGTTTAATGGGACCATTTTTAAGATTTATGTGGAACACTTATGCATGAAATGAAATTTTTTTAAATAGTGCACCCTAATAATGCTCCAATGCATTGGGTAAAGATTAGTATCCTAATATGTCAAGTTAAATGAGGGTTTAATCATGATAATTCATGAGAAATTCGGTTTTACACGTTCTATTTCAAGTGAAATTATTTTTTTCTAATGCTCCATGTGTAATGATCCTTGGCTAATTCTAATATGATGTTAAATGTTGTTTCCACATTTCCATGTTATGATAATCATGCTATATCATGCCTTTATTTTCATGTGCCTTTTATGTTCCATTGATATTCCTATTTCATAAAATGTATTGTATTATTCATGTAATTCCATGTTTACTCACTACTGGGCTTTATAACTCACTTTTTTCTTATGTATTTCCTCAAGTTTTCTTGTAAAATGTTAAGTACAAAGAAACGATGTTGTCATGTAAAAAAAGTTCTTAATAAAGATGTATTATTTTATTTTAAAAGTAGTTATGTAATGTTACTAATTTTTTAATACACTATACCTATTTATCATCATAGATGAATTATGTTCATGTATATATAATAAATCATGATTTAGTGTGTAATAATGTGCAAGGTTGTTATTGGTCTTGAAGGTGGTAATGGACTCCTTGGATTGGGATTTCTCCTTGGTTCTTGATTCAATGGGATTTCTTGGGCATTTATACCTCTTTTATTACGTTTTTCATGAACATACAGAGGACATGGTCTATAGAAATGCTCCATGGACCCCCACTCAATCCTTAACAAGTTCCCATTATGATTCATCTATGACTCGAAGAGGATGACTTGGTCCACGATACCTTAGATCTGGCCATGTGCGGTTTGAATCTCTAATTATGTGGAATGACCATTGTAAATGTGATATTCATGGATATAAGGTTTGACCATGGTTGATATAAAAATTCTGGTTATATGGTATGGTCATGATTTTTGACACACAAGATGTATTACAAGGCCATGTTTGGTATGATATATTTATATGTATGATGAGTCTATGATAGTAATTTTTTCTATTGATGGTATCATCATTGTTACTCGATATTGAAATTAGTTTTGAAGGGATTATACTATGGTTATACCATATAAATTATCATTTATAATATATTCCATGGGTACATTAAATTTCATATTACATTCCATGAATATATATTTTTTACACTACATTGCTTATATTGAATATTCAGGATATTCTATAGCACATTGTGTGATGACCTACTCGGATTGTATCTCACACCTTATTCTAGTTGTTATTGGATACCTATAGAATATATATAGATAAAGGTATGGATTATAGAAATAACCCATTGTTCAATTCATGACTTTATTACACACATAAGAGAAGGAGAGTACGAGGTAATGTTTTAGTGCATGATGGTATATCAAGATAAAGTTTTTTTGTTTTTTCTGAATTTTGTAACATGAATTTTTATATATGTATGTGTATCCATGTTTAATTCTTTCAATATACATTAAATTTGTCCTAATCACATTGTATATAGAATTATATATGGAATAATTTATCTCTCCCTATTGATTATCTATTGTATGAATGATATATTGATTAGTGTAGTTCACTGTTGTTGATATTCCAATGTTTTACACTGATAAGAGGGAATAATCTACACATAAAAAAACATTATTCCCTCTCTAATGTGATAAAAATTATTTCATTTCGAGAAAACTGTCTGAGGCCATGGCACCCACTAGGCACGGGGCGACACATAGTGTATATGGGTTTGGGACATTACAAAGTTGTATCAAAACTTTAGTTTTCTAGATTATTTTACTATTTTGAGACAATATAAAAAGAAAGGAGGAATTGGAATTTTGTAATGTGATTTTGATGGGCATATCTGACCAATATATAATTAAAATACAAATTTCCCTGTAAGAAAAGTTTTGTTTTCTAGATTTTTTACAATTACATTTTATTTAATTTCACCATTTCTTGATGAAATAGAATTTTATTTTTATTTTTCTTAATAATGTGAGTTCTATTTTGTTCCAACATGATTAGATTGGTGTATTTCATATCATGAATCATTTAACAATTGTGATATAAATCTCATTACATGCATTATGCAATTCCATATATGATGCATTATTTTTTCGAATGATATTGTTATTGGTTTCATGATAAATATACCTTATATTGTGATATACATCTATATAGTTGATTGAAAAACATGGTTGGTACTTATTGTTTTGGTATAACCTAATAAATAGTTTTTTCTAATTAGGTTATAGAAGGAACCCTATGCAGTTAATTCTACCATGTAGATTCATATAACCTGTGTTGCATGGACTAGAATGTGATAAGGTATGGATTATGGGGAAGTCATATTTCTATTAAAAAAGACTATGAGATCTTATTGATTAGAAGTGGGGAACCATTTTGTTTAATCATTTTAAATGAATTATGATATTAATGTAAAATAAATAATAAATTCAATGGGAAAATTGAATTGATAAACAAAGAACTAGACAATGACCCGACATTTTTATTTTGAAAGAGGTAGCATCTTTGGTTAATTTTATGATTGTTTCATTTTTACCAATCATTTAATTATGAGAAGGATTGGTAGTAAGACCAATTTATAGGATTTTTTACATGCATTATGATATTGGATATGAACTATTATATTTTTCTTTCCTAAGGCTTCTATTGTTCTCTAATGATTTATGTCACCTTGAAGATATATAGTCACACACCATGCTGGCGGATAAGAGGATGAAATTGATGAGGTTGTAAATATGTTACTCGTGGACCCCTATTTAGTTTGAATTGAGGAACCGATAATATTTTAGGGCATAGGTTCCATGGAAGAGTTCTATATGGGGTTTTTCTGCTTCATGCAGACTTTTTTGGGAGTAGATAATAACTAGTGGGATGTTATGAATGAGGATGACAGGTAGTGATATATGTTCTTGTTTTATTTCCAAACCAGGTTCAATGACTATTATTATACATTTATTATAAGGGTATATTGAGATAGCGATTTCATGAATCTATGGATGGTAATATATCATTTATAGAATACTCAACATTATTTATAGAGTTGTAATTTTCTGCCCCAATGTACCTTGATGGTTTTTTTTCAAGGGAGAAATGGTTCAAGTGAAGTATCTGACTTGGTTTCTGATATCCAGTCAAAATATTCATATTGACCTGTATTTATGGAATTATGATTCAAAAACTCATTATAGAGATGATCTTGGTGGAAGATAGGGGCATAGATTAGAGTTCTGTAGTCTCATGACCCATAGGTTCAATGTCTTCAGTAAAAATACGGATTTTAAGGATTAATGTGGGATATGTATCAACTAAAAAATTAGTACTGGAAGTTATATTTTAAATCATAAGTGTGGTATATGAGAACACATGAGGAATTATTGGGATTATGACCATGTCTAAAATATCCTTAGTTTTTTAAAGGAACCACAATGTCTAATAGCGTACATGATATACCACAAATAGCTAAATGAACAACTAATTATTTTTATTTAATTTAGTAGTTATCACATAGTTATTATAATAGAGGAAATTAATAGCGTTAACTTAATTATAAAATTATTATTTACACATGTTTATATATTGATTCATTAGTTATAAATTAATTATAAAAAACAAAAACAATAGAGTATAAAGGATATTTTTTTAATGAAAAACTATATATGGGAAAATAATTGTGTCAATAAAATAATGAAATCATGATTTGTGGATTATATTAATAAATTATTAATTAAATATGATGGCTAAAAAAATCTTATATGATTTCTGGTCAAGATATATGAAGAAATTTAATTTTATACATAAAAGAAGTATTTCACAAAAAAGAAATTTTTTTTATTTTTTTATGGTAAACCCTTATTAAATAATTAATTTCTCACATTAATAAATTCTATTTGAAAAAAATCTTCATCAATGTAATAGGGATATAAATATTTAATTTGGATTAATGTTTTGTATTTTTCTGATAAATTTCATATTTTAATAAATAGTGAAAAAACAAAATCTTAATTCAAAAGAAAATTTTCCTCTAATTTATTTATTTAGATATGATATTATTTTAATTTTTTCTAAAGTGTAATTATAGTATGTTTTTATCACTAAATATAATGGTGGTCATTGGAAAAAATTCAAGATTGAAATTTGATGTAAAAATTTGATCCGTCAATAGGATTAACTGTAAATTCATTTTTCCACTTCATTGAATTGAATTCTAATAAATTTTCATACATTGTTGTAATGATAATTATTAATTTTATCTGATAGGATAAAAATAACTCTTGTTGATTGGAATCGTTAATATTTTTCTACAGTGGTAAAATGGAATATATGGTAAATAAGGGTAAAATTAATTTTATAGATTAATAAAATTACCCTAAAACATTTCTTCATTATATTGGATGAGTTTTTTTCAACCTTAATAAACATTAGGAAATAATTTTAACCTATTTGGGAATCATGGGTAAGAAAATGACATTAATTATATGTTATTTAAAGATATGTTAAAAATTTCAAACTCAAATATTTGATAAGTAAATTGATTTTAATATGGATTCATATAAGTGATATCTACGACTATAAATTGTACATAGAAATAAAAAATAATTTAATACATCATGACAATTTATTTATAAATATTAGACACTAATGAATTAATTTTCATTATGGAACAATGATGATGTAGAAACTGATTAATTCAAGGAAGAATCAAATTAATCATATTAATAATATTAAAATAAATATAAATTGAAATATTAGATTAAGTCAACAAATTTTCATGATAAACTATACATTTTATTGATAAGTTATACTAGTTTTTAAAATAATAAATTTCTTATGATTTTATAAATAGTAATGTAAAGAATAGTGTCAACATTGACATAATTCATATTTAAAAAAAATTAAATAAATGAATAAAAATTTGAAAAAATAAATGATTCAGAAAACTATTTTTGATAAGTCTCTAATGTTCAATAATGACTAATTCATTGGTCTTATGGTATTTTATGGTAATTATTTTATCATTCAAAGTGAAAATTACTTACTAAAAAGGAGAGAGTTAAAAAGGTCAAAGCATAAAGATAAGGAATAATAAATATCTAAAATATGTCTAATTTTTAATGCATGAGTTGATGACAACCGATAAAAATCCTATATTTTACATAAATCTTCTTGTAACTATTTGTAATTGAAAATTAACTTATATTAATTTAATACATTTTAAAATTCCAAGAGTTCCCCTTCCCACTCATATAGAAATGTAATTTTCTTATCTATTATTTATGCATAAGAAAACATTTTTTCATTCAATATATACCTACTGACCTTAGTATATTTCCTACAGTCATTTTTTAGGCTTTAGTGTAGTTTGAAAACCCTTCTTAGAGGTGTTAAGGTGTTGTGAAAAGTGGTCATCATAATGAAATGTAATGTTTTTGTTTAAGTGTTTCTATTTTATTTCTTTTTCCAAAACACTAAAATATCTTCCATACATGATTATATAATAACTCAAGTACCCTAAATATACATATACGTTATTATGTTAATATAATCATTTAAATAAATTTCACATTTAATCAAATGAGAAATGAACTTTTCGTTCATGTGTTTGCTAGACTACCACAAGATGAACCGATATAGTTTATTTTTCATTGTTGTCTCTCAAGGATAGGCCTAATAATGGGATTATTGTCTATATATTATATTAATAAAATATGTATAATTATAATAGAATAATATATCACTTATTGTCTTACATTAAATGCGCATAAAAATGATAACGACATTTGGGCGTAAGTGTGAACTATCAACTCCATGAAGCGTTGTGAATCATTTTTATTCACCACATAACTTATATGATATATATAAATAAGTATATTTAAATTATTATTATTATTTTAATAATATTATTAAAATTATATAAATTTAAAAAAATAATTACCTTATTTCCATAATGATCAATTCAAAATTGAAATGTTACTCAAGTGTACGTGCGACTTACAGACTACATGATTGTAAGATTGTTCATTTTTCATATCCATGTTTAATGGATAGATTTAGAGGTATTATTGATCCATATATGTTATTATTATATCATGACTATTATTATAAAGATGATTTACTTATGACCACATGGAAAATTTTCATCATACAAAGTTTATTTTTGAACTTAAATACCAAATATTTACAAAACTTATAATATAAACATAAATAATTAAGTAATTATTATAAACATATGAATATGTTATAAAAAAGGAATAATAAACATGAAAGAGGTTCTCATGAATGTAAAAATTATCCTATGTTTACTATTTATTAATATAATGGACATACGAGATAAGTCGGACTCGAGGCAAGGGACTTCATCCCAATCTCCATTCGTTGTGGACTATCTGGATATTAGAACCATTATTTTACTATAAAGTGTTTATACAACCATTTTGAAACATTATATAATTAATTCATATATTCTCATTATATTTAGAGTTTTATGTATGTTATTATTTAATTATTTTTAGACACGTGTTTCTCAAGCTGTATGGGACTTTTTAACTGAAAATTCATTTTTTTGTGTTGTAATGATTTACTATTATAAGTAATTATCATTAATGATCATACTTTCAAAATGGTTTATATGAATTTATTTATATAGGAATAAATGTTTTTAAATGGTATTTGTTTAGTATCTTTTACATTTTTTTTACTAAGGGATCCCTGAAAGGCATATTCTTTCAAAGACAATTTTAAATGTTGCCCTTTTATCTATTTTTACAATACAGAAAATTAATATATTTACCATATATTCCTTGAATATAATTTATCAATTTAATATTGATTTGGTTATTTTTTATTAATTTATATTTTTACCATATTATTTTCAAATAATGTGTTTTCATTTGTGGTTGTGTGGATTTGTAAAAATGAAATGTGATTTGAAAGTGTAAATGATATTTTCCATTATTCTTGTTTTATATGTTAGGATTATGTTATGGTTCTTGGTAAATACATATGTATACAGGTAGTTTTATGATGAAATGAATGTTTTTGAGACCATTATATATCTCCAATTCATTGGGTAATGAGATGGTGTTAAACAATAAAGTGTCTCTTACGAAATTTAGGGAATATACTGTGATGGGTTTCCCAAATATAGCCAGGGAGGTTACTCAATATATAGTTGTGAATGTGACAATTTAAGAATGATACGGATTCCAGAAGATACATTTTTTTATTAATGATTTCAAATAAGATTTTTAGGGATATTATTATTTCATGAGGTAATCTAAATGGTTTATGTTTTGTTGGTGAAAATATTTATTTTTTCAAAAAACAATCATGACTGTAAAGTATTCATTGACTAATGGGTTCTTTCACACTTTTATGTCCCCTACATAGAATTTTGTTCTTATTAGATGTTGTTTTAAAATCACATGGTATTAGGATAGTTAAGATAAAGGAGGATGTCATGACGTATGCTATGTAGATTTTTATGAGGACAAAGATATCTTGTTTTATTTTAAATGTATTAGATAATGAAAAAATGAATAGTGTGTAGACTTGTCTAATTTGTAATATTTCAGATGTTATGTAATAGTTATAGCCCAATTCCCAAAAATCTCTAAATATGAAAAGATCTTCAATAATAATGAATATAATTTCTTAACTAAACTCAATATTATGTATCATTTAAGGATGGTCCCTTATAATTGTTACGTAGGAAAGGTTAAGACAACTTTAGGGATTAAATGTTTTTGGATAAACATATTGTATGTTTATATATCTATTATTGTAGAAAATACTCAATGTATAACTTTTTCAGATCAAGTATATTTGGTTTAAATGGAAGGGGGATGATCTTAAACAACACTCCTACATCTTCCTGATGACATTCTTGAAGCAATTACTGAAAAATCATGTCTAGATGATTCTAAAACATTTTTTAACATTCCGCTCTCATTAAAATATTTTTTTGAGATATCAAACACCTTCTCTATACCTTTATATCATCATGGATCGTGGGTTGTTTTAAATCAAATATTATTTTCTCAATATTCTCATATTTCTTAAAAAGGTAAATAATATAAATATATTTTCAGATATTTTACCTAATCACATGATTTTGAAGCATATTATCATTTTGATAAAGCTAATAAAGAAAAAGACCCTTTTCAAACTCATTTATACATGTTTTTAAAATATATTACTTCAACACTTACTTATGGTATTTTCAAAGGAACCTTTATTGGATGGTTCAGAACATACTTGGCCTAAATGTTTTATAAAAATCAAGTCTTATATCACGTTCTGAAATTACATTTAATACTAAATTACTTTCCAAAAATATTTATATGCAATGACCCATATGACCAAAGTTGTAACAGGTATGTTTGGACAAATAAATAATTTGATTTTGATTAATTTTAAAATCATTTTTTGAATACATGGACCATCAATCTATGTGACTAAAATGATGATTAATCCAGGTGGACACAATGAACAAGGTACAACATTCTATCTTAGGGGAGTAGTTTTACTAAATTATAAAGAGGTGAAATAGAAAATTTCAATATATATAAGACTTGAATAATTTTGATTTTGTGGTCATTATGAGTTCGGATTAAAATGAGTGGTATAATACAACCTTTAAAGTTAAAACTGGTTATGGTTATTTTTGATTTTTATACCAAGTGATAACCAGAAATATGGTTGAGAACCCATCTCGTCCGGTAAGGCCATAGGGATTTAACTCACACTCTAAGGGAGACTATGCTGGATCACCTACAACTAGCATAAGTCATGTCCATTGTTTGTAATACTTCCTTGTTTTTAGTTAAATGATTTGATTTATTAATTATAAATTGATTTTGGGAACCCATGTTTTATTAAATAGATAATTTACTTGATAAATGTTATTTTGGAAGATGTTCACTCTTTTGGGAACCATATATGACTATGATCAAAATAATCTATCGGAATTTATTTTAGGAGTAATGTTTTAATTTTATTTTGGAAAAATCTATGATTTTATTGTGGACTAATAATTATTGTTGTTATTTAGGGAAATTACTATCCTATCTCAGAATATAAGTGATTTTGGATATTACATATTTAGGATGATACATTACGAGTGATCAATGTTATATTTTAAGAAATCTTAATCCTTAACATAGAAGTCTACGTGATCAAAGCGTTATAATTTTTGTGTTCCAATAATTTTTTGGATTAATTAGAATGATTGTGAGTAAAAATATTTGTTGAGTATTGTATGTTGATCTTTAGGTATTTCAACTAAATTTAGAGATTAAAAGTAGTTTTTCTTCATCCAATGGTTTATCCGTTTTTGTGTATTTTTTTATTATCCTAATATTAATGGTTTTAATTAAAGTATCAAGATAGGATAAATAGAGTATTAATATTTTTTGGAATGTGAGATTCTCTAGAAGATGATTATAGAGCTTCAGATGTGAAAAATTCAAATTGAATACTCATTGTTTGAGAAAAGATGATTTTTGGTGGAAATTGATAAATGGATGAATCTCTATTTTAAATTTAATTATATTTTCTTATAGAATTATTTTATGTATTAAAATAAATAATTAAACTAAAGAAAATGATTCTAAAATAAAAACAATAATGATTTATTTTTCTTTCTTATAAATCAAAGACTATTTTACAAATTAAAATATATGGTTTTGGGATTATTAGCGTTATCCTGATCATGTTTTTCTATCACTAAACATCATAACAAGAAGGTTATTTTTTCTTAAATATTCATTTTTTACAATATGTAATCATAATATGGGTTATCAAATGTGACCTTCATATTGTATTTTCTTTCATTTAAAGTGGTGGATTTATTAATCATTTTTCGGATGTAGGATTCCATTAAATTTATATTTAAAACTGTTACATTACATACCATTTCTTATTCAAGTTATTAGGATCCAATTTTTGATAGATGGAGAATTTATCATCCAGTGTTTTTAAAGGAAACACTATTTTTGATAGTGTACATGATACTCAACATCGAGCATAAACAAACAACTGAATGTTATTATTTTATATGGTTGTTATTGCCTATTCGTTAGAATAAAGGGAATGAAAACATATTATTAAATTAGGAAAATATGGTTTATATGTTTTTATATAAGTATTAATTGGTTACAAACTAATTATAAATTAAAATATAAAATTAATTGAAGACAATGGATTAGTCCTTATAAAAAACAATTAAAGTTCAAATAAAATTGTTCATAAAATATTGAAATCACTTATTTGGATTATATTAATAATATATATATTCAAAATGATATTTAAAATTCATCTTATATTATATCTAGACATGATATGAGAGTAAAATAAATTTTATTCCTAAAAGTAGTATTTTTCAAAAAATGAAATTTCACCGTCTTTTGATAGGTAAAAAATTTTAAGTATTATTTTTATCTATTTTATAAATTATATTTTTAAAAATAAACATATTTTATAGAACAGGGGAATTAAAATTTACATTGCATGAATTTTATTTTTTTCTGATTAATTTCATATTTTAATGAATATTGAAAATAATACATTTTAATTCAAAATTAATTTTCTCTTAAATTATTTATATAGTTATGTAATCCTTTTAGTTGATTTTAATGTTTAATTAGAGTAATATTTTTATTTAATCATGATTAGGTCATTGGAATAAATTTTAGAATGAAATTGGATATTAAAACGGTGTCTACCTTTGAATGTTTTTACTTCAGAAACAAGTTTTCTCACTCTATCAATGAGATTGACATTAAAATAATTTTTCCAATCCTATTAATTTAATTTTTTAAAATGAAAATTCGTGGTTGAAATTAGTATGAAATTTTTTTATAATAGTCTAAAATTAGTTTTAGTGAATATCAACTATTGTTTGTTATATACCACAATAAATGGGAAAATAAGGTAAATAAGGGTACAATTAATATTATAATATTATATATTACCCTAAAAGTTGTCATTATTTTATTGGATGGTTGTTTTTTGAACTAAATACACTTTATGTATAGTTTATAAACATTTTAATCCACTACAGTAATAAAATTAAAATTATCATATTTTATTTAAAGATTTGTTTAAAATGTCAAACACATATTTTTGAAATGAAAAAATATTTAATGTTGGATATTATAAGTGATAACATAAACTATAAATAGTTCATGGAAATATAAATTGACTAACTAAATCATTATATTGTATTTATAAATTTTTTATTTTAAATAATTAAATTTAATTATGACATAATGATGATGCAGTAATTGATTTTTTCAAGGAATAATCAAATAAATGATATTAATAATATTACAATGAATATATATTAGACTCTTTGATACCATTAGATAATTTTATGGATTAATTATACATTTTATTGGTCTGTTAATCTGGTTTTTAGGAAGGAATAATTTTGTAATTATTTAAATAAAACCTCTATTGAAGTGCGTCAAAATTTATATAATTATTATTTTAAAAAATAGAACAAATAATTTATGTTGATTAGAATTTTTAAAAATCAAAGATTCATCGATGTTTTTTTGGTATGTCTCCAAATTTCATTAATTAATCAATGATTTTTCATCTGACATGATATGGTAAATTTTTAACTCTCAGACTGTAAATTAATTAATCAAACATTAAGAGTTAAAAGTGTTAAAAATAAAGATAAGGATAAAAAATAGCCAATAATTGTATAATTTTTATTTGATTAATATATTTTAAACCATACACTTCTAATATTCGAATAGAATCATATAAGACCAATTTTGAATAGATATTTTATTTATATTAACTTAATACCTTAAAAAAACCAATAGTACCCCCCTCCTATAAAATGGAACTACTCACCTCAATTCCATACACATAAATACCCTTTTGATTCATCCAATATCATCAAAAAAAACATTTCCATATTCCTTTCCCATATTATTGATGCCTTATTAAGGATTAACACCATTCATAGAGGTGTTATAGTGTTTTTAAAGGTGATCATACTAAGGAAAGTTAATGTTTTTTTAAGTGTATCTATTTATTTCTTCTTCCGCATATACAAATATCCTAAAAATGTGATGATATAATATCAATAATGTCAAAATTATAATGAAATGTTATTATGTTTATACAATAACCTAAATAAACCTCAAATTTATTCTAATGGGAAGTGAACTTTTCATTCATGTGTTTAACAGACTACTACCTCCCGATCCAATATAGTTCATTTTTCATTTCCATCTCTGAAGACTGAACCATAATGATGAAATTACTTTTTATATATAATATTAATATATTATTTATCATTATAAGACTATAATATATCAATTACGTTGTTAAATTCCACGCACTCTAAATGATAACATCATTCATTTCTACGTGTGAACTATCACCTCCATGAGGCTTGGTCAATCGTTCTTATTCACCACATACCATGTAAGATATATGTATATATATATATGAATATTAAAATTACTATTATGATATTAAAATTATTATTTTAATTCTTTATGTATACAATAATAATTATCTTATTTCAATAATTATCATTGACAAATAGAAATGTTACTCAAACTTTTGTATGACTTACCATCTCGATGATTGTAATATACTTTAATTTTTCAATCCATATTTATTTAAAAGTTTCAAAGGTATTATTTATATATAAATTTTATTATAATTCCATTAATGGTATTCTGGATTTGAATTTCTTTTATCCATATAGGCAAATTTATATCATATCAAGTTCATTATTTAACTCAATTACTGAATATTGACAAAACATATGACGTGATCTTAAATAATTATATAATTATTATATAATTGTAAAAAACATATATAATGGTAATAATAAAAATTAAAAATGTTCTAAATCGGGTATAAATTTACCTTTTTTTATTATTCAGGAATATGTAGAACTTAAGTGACAAATCAGACTTGTGGTGAGAGACATTCTATCAAGCTCCTTACTTTGGGGAATATCTTGTTGTTAATAACTTTTATAATACTATAATATTTATATAAAACCCATATTACACATTATATTTTGAATTAATATATTATTATGATATTTAATTTTTTAATTAAGGTTATTCTTTAAATATTTTGATTCATGCGCTTCTCAGTGCATAAGGGACTCTTTCCCTAAAACATTATTTTATGTGTTTTATTATTTATTCTTATAAATATTATTCATTAACTTTCATGTTACGAATATGGTTTTTTTGAATTTATTTCTATTTAAATTGATTTTTTAAAATATAAACTTTTAAATTTCTCACAAATTTTTTCTTCAAGGGATTCTTGTAGATGACTTTCTTTTAAAATCCTCCTAAAATTTACAATTTCAATTATTTTTACAAAACCCAAAATGAATTTTTTCCACATATATTCAATGTATTGAATTTATCAATTTCTTTTCACATTGATTTTCTATTTCTCTATATTTTTACAATATTATTTTCAAACAATATTTTTTCATTTATGAGTCTGCATCTTTGTAAAAATTTAATTTTACTTCCAAGTGGAAATGTTATTTTTCCTTTATGAATTTTTTAGGTGTTAGGATTATGTTATTGTTCATGGAAATTTCTTTTGTATACGAGTGGTATATTAATAAAACAAGGTTTTGTGATCCCGCGATTTCTCTCTAATGAATTCTGTGATGAGATAGAGTTAAATAATAATTTTTATCCTAAGAGATTTATGGAATATAATTTGATGATTAATCCAAACATAGTGGTGGAGGTTACTACCTATCTAGTCATGAATGATATAATGTATGAATTATAATGATTTCATATGTTATATTTATGGTTAGTGAATGATAATATTTTTTTCAGGAATCTAATTACTTAATGAGGCAAGCGAAAGTGTTTTTGTTTTATGGGTGATAAGTATTATTTTGTGAAAATATTTGCATAAGATTAAAATATTCATCAAATAATTTTTTCATTCATTCTATTATTCCCCTTACTGATATTTTTGTGCTCATTCCATGTTTTAAAAAACACAGGATATAAACATGGGTAAGAGAAATTAATAACTAATGTGGTACACAATGATTATTTATATGAAGAAATAGAAATCATGTTTTTTAAAAGATTTACATTATAAAAAATGGATATTCAGTAGAATTTCTAATAAGAAATATTTTAAATACTATTTAACACTTATTGACTAATTCACTAATACAATTATCCTTAAAATATCCTCAATAATAATGAATTTTAATTCTTGACATAACCCAAGATTTTTTATCATTTAAGGTTGGGGACTTTTAGTGAAGAGTTCCGATAATGAAAAAGCATATGCCCCATGTACTGTTTTAGTAGTTCCTTCCATATAACGGGGAGTGGTAGGTGAAAAACAATGAAACCAAGTTTAGAAGTGGGTTTGAAAACTCTGTATTAGGTTGGTAGATAGATTAGTACTTGTTAATCAGGCCAAAATAATGGTGGTTATGGTTTATCCTGTTAGGAACAATTCATAATGAGACTGAATATAAGGCATACTCTAGGTAGTGAGGTTGTCTCGTAGGTCCATAGTTCAGGTCAGATCTATTTCATACAGCCTACCCCACAGGATCATGGAACCATATCACCTATGGTGAGAGGTACAATCATAGTAGACTCAACTCTTATATCTACCCAGTTTGATACAAGTGAACTATATAGTTTTAAATATATAACTGTGGTGAAAAAACCTAGTCTTTTTGTTCATTTATCTGAGGTAATTTGTTAACTAAACAGTTAATTAGATATCTAAACAGATGATATAGATCATTTAAATGAGTTCTTATTTGATTTTGGTAGGTGTCACTTCATTTGGAATCATTTTTTCAAGAGATGAGTGATTTTGATGTCATAATTGGGATAGAATGTCTACTGTATTATTGAACGAACAGTAACAAATATCTTCAGAGGGTAAAATTATGTTCACTAGAGGGAATAATTGGTACACATGAGGGAGAATGAGAATTTCATGTGAGATGATCTAGAACAGAGAAAATTGGTTTGAGTGAGATGATATCCTAGAGATTTAGTTTGTGTTTTGATGATCTAGAAGCATATTAATTGGACATTCCACTAGTGGAAGATCATTTTAGAGATGTTCACCTAGATTTTTGTTTTACCTTTTAAGAGAGAGGTTGAGTTATATATAAAACTATTGTAAATTTCTGCATTAGATATCCACTCCTAATTACATTATGGCTATGATAGAGTTTCATTAGTTGAAGATCAAACTAAAAATTTTAGAGAAAATGGGTTTATTAGATAAAATAATTCTCTAGGGGGTTATCTTGTCATTTATTTGAAAAAGGAGGATTATAACCGTAGTCTATGTGTGTATTTTTATAAATTATACTATCTTATGTTTATGAATAAAAATCTCATTCCACTATTAGATGACATGTTTTATTAGCTTCATGACGTGTTCAAGAAAATTTATTTGATATGAAAATATAACTAGTTTCATGATAGAGCTATTGAAATACCTCATATAGCCTCTTCTAGAAAGTATGGTCTATATGAGTATCTGGTCATTCCATTTTTTCTCATGAATTCACTAACAATTTCTATGGTATAGATGAAAAGATTTATCCATAAATATCTAGACTTGTTTGTGGTGGTTTTCATGGATGATGTCTTTGTATATTCAAAAAATTGACATGTCTATGAGAAATATCCTGAAATTGTTTTGTATTTGTGGGTATAGAATCACTTATATGTTATGCTCACAATGTGAAATTCTAGATGGATAAGACTCACTTAATATGGTCATATTATCATAGAGACAAGTGTATAAATAGAACTAGAAAAGATTAGTGTTTTAGATTCATGGAAGTATCTAAAGAATTTCTTTGACATACATAGTTTATTGGGGCCATGTAGATGTTATAAGAAGTCCATACTTGAATTCAAACATATAGAAGTGATATTGTTGGGATTTACTGAGAAGGTTGTGATTTTTTTATACATTGATACCTGTGAGACTACCGGCCCACATATAAAGTGGACATTGATATAATCACCATCATGATTCCAACTGAGAAGGGAAGAAGAAAAATTGTGTATTGTGACACATCGGATATTGGGTTCCGGGTAATTCTGATGCAAGGAGATATAGGTGTAGCATACATACCTCTATATATATGGCCCAATGAGAGGAATTACACAACACATGATCTAATTATTTTTAGTTTTCGATCATTATTTACACCATAGGAGACATTATTTTCTGATAAGGCATTTTATGGTGCACAATAAAAAGAAAATCCATTAGAATTATTTTACACAATGTTTTATGAATCTGAGTAAGTGAAGGTTGTTTGATTACCTAAAATATTTTGACATTAAGTATTCTTACACACATGGGAAGGATAATTCAGTGGTTGATTCACTAAGAAAGAGGACTCTGTTACATGTTGTTCAGGAAGCTTGTAGATAATTAATTCATATGGATTTTTTCTCTGAGATACATGTGGAGAGGATGGACAGTCATGGGATGAATTTTAATACATTGTTATATGTAACCACGAATCTGCTAGATAGAGTGATAATGAGTTTTAAATCATTTTTATAGAGCCTAGTCCTACAGGAGATTCGGATAGGTGAGGAAAACCCTCCTAGATGGAACATAGGTGAGAAAGGGGTTCTTCATATCCATGGTATCATATGGGTTCCATTGGAAATTTAAAATGGGTTTAGGTGTAAGATTCAAGCCTCATTTTTCTTAATGAACCCTGAAATAATCAATTAGTATTGTGACTTATACTGTTAGTACTAGAGGATGAGTTTGAAATGTGAGGTATCAAGTTTTTTTATAATATTTTCTACTAGTCTATAGGTGAATGTGGAATTCCATTGACAAAATCAAATTTTAAAGAAATTACCAACTCCCTAGAGGAAATGGGATGATGTCATGATGTATTTCATAATTCAAGTTCTAGGGACTCCTCGAGATAGTGATTCATTTTGATTTTCTGTTGAAATAATGAAAAATGGTTCTCACTTCCTGCTAATCAAGAAAAACTTCATTGTGGATAAGATTGGGGTGGTATATCTATGAGATACCATGACATACCATGGCCCCTACCACAATTACTTCGTAAATGGTCACCTAATTTATGTCTCATTTCCTAACGTGATTTAAGAGGGAACTGGGTACACTAGTTTTTCTATGACCATCATACCGCCCTCATAATTTTGATATTTCAGTGTTTGAAATATATTTTATTAATGAAATCCTATGAGAATAAATCATAGATTTTGGTGGCCTCTTGGGTGGCACATAACAATTTTATAGTTTTCCTAAAATAGTAGATATCAATAAACTATAAAGATGTAACCTTAAGAGGCTTTTTACAGTAGTTTATATCAATCTGCCCTGTACTATATAGAGGTACATGAGAAATATTTAATTAGACCAAGTATTAATTTGGATACATCATACCATTTCATAATGATTCAGTTGTACAAGAATAAAGTATAGTATCAACAAAAATCTTACACCAATCACCGGTAATGAACTCTGTAGTTCAAGATTAGAAATTAGGTCTCGTTGTATATTTTTCTAATGTTGTCATGCGTATAGATCAAGATATAGTGTAATATTGCACTATGAGATTTCAGGATGTTCGATATTCATGAAATATTATGTGTGGCTGCCTATTAGTTTCAGTTAACTAATATGTATAGGGATATTCACAACTTCGTCCTTGCATTTTACATGTCTTCTTATCACTGAATATCATCTCATGTTATGTATAATTAGGAGGTGGAATTGAATGTTGATATATACTCAGAGGAGAATCAAATTCATATCATCGAAAGGATCTTGAAAGTTATCTAATTTCTTTTATGTCCCTAGATTATTTATTCTATGGCATCATGACAGTTTATAGGATGATACATGTGAGAGGGAGGATGACGTACACTCTTAGTCATTAGTGTTATTCTAAGGAAAATCAAGAAAAACCATTAGATAGATATTCCATGATGAATTTTTTTAATAGAGGAACATTATATGTACCCATATTTTCATATGATGTATGGATCTCTTTACATTCAGGTTAAATTATTAAGGATTATTGTGATAACCGATTGTGGTCGCAGGAGCATAATGGCTTTTAAGGCCAGTTCGGAGATCAGTTACCTTCTTTTAAAAAAATTGGATAGAATTACCGTTATTAAAAACTATGTTGGGTCGGTTTAGTGGTTACTAATAACTGTGAAAGGCTAGACAGAGGGTTTTATTTTCCTAACTTTTTGAAGAAACCATTCAGAAGTAGGTTCTCATCGTTGCAGGGAACAAGATATCTACTGTGGAGAAAAAATTCAAGGTTTTTCATGGTTAGAAAAAACATTAATAGTGAAATACATTTTCACCCAAAACATATAATTGGACACATATTTTGGACAACCAAGAAGAAACACCATTCTTCCATTTATTTTTTGTGATATTAAAATAGAATCCATTTTTAGTTTATAACATTAAACCTAATTTTATTTTATACTCCTATGTTTGACAGAAATCCATTAGAGCACACCTAGAATCTTTATAATATATTTTGTTATCATTTCTCCATATGATCTAAAATTCGATCATCATCGGTCTCATTGTTCTATGTTAGTGTGAAATGAATTCCTTTCGTTCCATTATTTGTTCTTCTTGGCATCCACTACACTATATAGGTGAAAGATGATTTTTTCATATGTTAGTTTTTTTATTTTTTCTTCATTTTTATCCTACTAAAAGTATAATATGGAGACAATACTAGATGATAAGTCTAATACAGGACTAAAATTGGTGGTAATACTTTTCCTGAGTGGTTTGGTTCTTTTTTGAGCTGGTTGTCAATGTGTCGCCCACCAAAAATTCCGGTGTAGCCTTAAAAATGAAATTATTAAATGACTTTAATTAAATGAAACCTATTATAAATTCCCCTTAGTTCCATTTAAATGATTTTTAGGTTGTTCCCCATAAAACATTCTCCCATGGGGTGCTTCATGTGAATTTATTTTTCCTGTGGCTTATGAAAACACATGTGGGGTTTGTTTTTGAGCTTGAAATGTTCGAGGAGTCCCACCTATAACTGAACTAATTTTTTTTGTTCGATTAGGAGATTTTATGCCTCTTTTCCATGTTATGAATGATGATTAATTATTTAATTGATTTGTTATATATTTTATATGATTAGGTAAGCTAATTGAAAGTATTTCAATGTGAATTATTATATGAGTGGGTAAACTCATTGAATGTATTTGAATATGAATTCCTATATGAGTGGGTATACTAATTGAAGTTCAATTCGTGTAATTTTATGGTTAAATGAAATGAATAGAATGTTAATGGACTGAATATTTGGAATACATTGGATCTTGATTCTACAAGAGGTCTTGGATGTTTCTTCTATGGTTCATGAATGAGGTAATTAATGCCTTGCATAAGGATTTATCATTGGGTGTTTATTTTCGGGGATCCCTTAGACCTCAATACCTCTTAGATCTAGTTTTTATTTAGTTTATAGTGAACTTGGATTGTATACAGGCTTCATGTACCAAAAATAATTCCAAACCGAGTATCCATCGAGATCCTCATGGAACATGATGAGAATTCCATATTCAATTATTACTTGGATCTAGCTTTTTGAGGTTTTCCACTCTGATTATACATCAAAATCATGGTAAATGTTATCAAATTGGATATATAAAATATATTTGGTTTATATGGCATTTGTTTTTAAACAGAAATTTTCAATTTTTGATACATATGTTGTATGACATGGCCATATTTTGAAATTATATGTTTGGATGAATAGTTGATTCCATGTTAGTTATTTCAATATTGTGTGTAGCTTCCTTATTATAAGACCTTGAAACATGTTTTTGTTGGTGCCTGGTATTTTTATTTAGTGTCCCGTGTCATGTATTAGATATTACATGGGGATATAAAATTTCCAACTTCTTAACCGTGATATATATTTTGTTCCCTTCTCATCTTATATTTCATAGACATAATCTAGTATATACTATTGGGTGATTTCATATTGGTATTTTTTTTCTCAGACACTATTCTGGACACCATCGGGTACCTAGATAGGCTATATGGATGCATGGAGAGACTATAGAAAGTTACCATTGTTTGATTCTTGACTTTTTCTATGATTAACAGAATCCATGAACAGGACTGAGCTGAGGGTCATTATAGTATTCAAAGATAGCTCTATTTGATTTTGTTATTTTTTTACACGTATTGTTCTGGTTGATTTTTACCCATTTTGATGCACTCTTGAGACATGAAATATATTATAATCACTTTTTATATGAGATTATATATGGTATGATTAATCGATTCATGTTTTTTCCTACTATACATGATTTATAATACTTCCACTATTTGATTATTATTGATATTCATTTGTGTTACACTCTTATTAGTGGGAAAATTCTCCCCAAAGACATTCCCTAGGACATAACTACTAGTTGTAATGCTCTAAAATTTGGGATGGTCATCTTGAATCCATGTTTCCTACTAGGCTTAAGGTACTATTCAGTGGCCTTCGGGTCCACGACATTACATTACAAGATGAGGCTGAAGAAGGTATTGTGGTATTTACATTACATTTCTAATTTACATTAATATATATACCATCCCACTATAAATTTATATTCAAAAATTTGATGGTATAAATGCTGTTGGTGGTGGCATACTATGGTTCATAGCACACACTATATGGGATATCATTGGAACCCAAGAATATTACATGTATGTAGGTTTTTATTAGGGTAAGCATCATACTTTAGACACTTCATATTACTTATTTCATAAGATAGATCATGGTAGTATGTGACTAAGAAAGTACTCAGGATACTAAATTTTTTTGGATATTTTTATCTTCTTTTTTATAACATGTATTTCCAGCTTCCATGTATAGAAATTTTTATATTTTTAAGAAATTATCACATATGGTATCATCATCTATACAAGATTCATTTTTATTTATGATTTAATTACTGTTTCATGAATGCTTACTCTTGTTTTACACTCTAATTATTTTTAACATCCATTGGTTACAGTGGGTTACTCATCCTATCATTATACTGTTGGTTTATGTATTTCTATTGGTTATTATCTTACATTCCCCCCTTTATATTCTTATATTAAATACCCTATGCTTCACATGGTTAATGAGATAATAGTATCCCCATATACAGATTGTATGCCATTGCTACTAGTCAGAATCCTCTGGAATAATGGGAGGATTGTTGTATTCTAGTTGGCCCACATACATAGGGTAATTTTTTAGCGGCACCTAGTTCAAGATTCCACACAACAAAAATAGACAATTTTTTCAAAAAATGGATAATTTTATTTAATAATTTATTAATAAAATTGTAACATGAAATTATAAATAATTATAAATAGTAGGTTAGGTATAAATATGTATCTATGTAATATTTATTTTAAACCTATATTTATTATTTTGGATATTTTAATTCACATAAATAAATAAAGGACTATAAGTGATGGGTTTATGTTATAATCTCTTATCATTTTGTAGATATTGATGCCCAATTTATTTTAATTAAAATTATGGTTATATTATTCATTAAAACACATATATTTTCCTTTCACTTGTATTTTACTAATTTTTTATTATTGATATTTTCAACACATTGTACATAACATGATACATAAAATATTATAAATGAAAAGACAATATTTATTATTATTTTGTAGTGGAATTTTTTTCCATGTTTATGATCTATAATTTTTTTCCCTGAATATTGTTAAATATAATAAAAATATTTTACAATGTTCTTCCATTACATTTGGAATTATTTAATATGATTTAAAAATAAATGTTTAGAAATATTTCTTGAAAAAAATTATTTTTTATACCACGGTCGATGGAATGTTATTAACTCACACGTATGTCAGGAATGGATTTTTCATATATCATAAACATTATTTTTAATAGGATCATGTATTGAATATTTTCGTGGTTATTTTCATAGATGTGTATTATCACAATATTCATGTAATTAAAAATTATAATGGTATCAAAAAAACGGATAGTTTTAATTATTTTAAGGGAATTGTTTGAATGATAATTTAAATGTAATTTTCATCATATTTAAAATATATTGATTTTTGTAATATTTTCTAGTGAAGTGGTATTATGATTCCATCTACATTATTTTTATATATTTATTATAGTGATTCTAATTTATGGTTAATTATATGAAAACATATAATATCCCTAGGTTAGATTAAGTTATGGTGATTTGATTATAAAACTTATTTCTCCATCATGGATTATGTAATGATGGAATGATTAAATGATTAGTAATCCCATTTTTATTGTATTATGATATGATTATATGATAAAACATTTTTTATATTGTTATAAATATGTGTTTGATTTTAACTATGTTATTGGGGGATTTAAATTATATTTCCCTCAAATATATTTTTTAATGATAAAAGAGTTGAGAATATTTTATGAGATGATGAAGTTAATTAACTAAAAAGAGATAATAGATTAATGTAAATTTATTTCACTCATAATAGAATGTAAAAAATAACCAATATACATTTCCAAAATGTGACTCTTTCTACAATGATAGTCTTATGAGTCAACCTTTACTATGTTAGTGATTATAAATGATTATAATTATGATAAAAATATATGCATTACACAATTGATATGTTCTCATAGACCATGATGGATTATTAATGATTTTTTACTCATATGGCTTACATATTTTGATTTAAAAAACATTCTTCCATAATTAAATATCATTCACTGAATTTTTATTAATTTCACATTTTTTTATCATATTCTCAATACCCTTTTATTACTATATAGTTAATTCTGATTAATGATTTATATCTATTCTTTATAACCTTAATTTTTATATCAGATCATCCTTTCAAATATGTCATTTAACTCATATATAAATAATTGTTTTGTGTAGTTTATTTCTAACCATTGTAACATATTAGATGAAAATTGATAGATATATTAGAGATATTTCATGAAATATAATGATTATGTATCTAGTATCCAAAATCATTAAACCATTATGGTCATCATGAATGTATTGTTTTTAAATTTATAAAATATTGTTCTAAAATGATACAATATTAATATAGGAAATTATTGGATCTCCATGGTTAGTATCATATTAGTGTTTTTTAAAAATTTGTGATTATTATAAGATAAAAATTTTGAAATATATGGGGATGTGATTTAGAATAGGGTAAAATAATGATGCAATGAGAAATTAATGATTGTGTATAACTTATGTAAGTCTCACCATTGTCAAAAATAATATCAATCTAATTGAAAAATGGACCAAATGATCCTAGGGGTAATGAAACCAATTTTCATGGATATATATTGACTTTTTTGTAATTGATTCATAATGTTTGGGCCTTTGAATATACACATGGGTAATAACATTGTGGGATATGTTGGGGAGAATTAATATCTTATCTATATAACATTATAAAGGATTTAAATAGATGAAAAACATAAATAACCTAGGTTAAACATAATTTTATATAGATTTAAAAGAATGTGTCATTATTTAGACATTAAATGAATGATTTTTTTGATTCCATGATTACTTATTTTTATTATTAATACCCAGAGAATAATTTTTCATCTTTGTAAATATTTTGATATATGGGGAATCATGTTAACATATAATGTTATTTGAAATGTAACAACCATATTCTTGGGAAACCATGTGAAATGAAGACCTTAATGTGGAATCAAATTAAAATTCTGAGTCACCTCTCCAAATATTATAATGATATCATGAGTTATACTAATCTTCTATATAGAAAATGGAATTATAAACTCACTATTGAGTCCATTATAATGAAAATTATACCTTCCAAACATTTATCTACTAATAAAAAAATTTATGATCAATGGATATGTACTATTAAATTTATATTATTAATTATCATATGTTTTTAATGTGAAAATGATTTCATTAAAGTATATAGGTTGGATGGTGAGGCAGATTAATTGATTAAACTTATCATGAATGACAAGAAGGAGGTGTAAATTGAATATATTAAATTCCAGGAGTTACTAAATGATTTTTTCAGTATTCATTTACCTCATACTCATCAGAATATAATATTAATGGAATTACTTGATTTAAAGGAAAAAATTTATTAATCCATTCGAACCTATCACTAAAATTTTACCAAATATGTAATGTGTTCTTCTATTTTTATCATAAATCCTACAATACATTTTGACCAATTATATAGTGTATTGAGAATGATTATCATAAAATAAATGGATATAAGTGAAGATGATAGATATTATGAAGTAAAATAACATGATTTATTGATGGAAATGGTTATTAGAGCTCTCGTTGTTCTCATATTTATTGGGGACAAGAAGAGATAAATGGAATTTCTATGAAATTATATTTTTAAAATGAGTAAAAAATGAAAATAAACCATCCTCCATTTTATAATATTAGAGGTAAAAGTATATGAAATTTTTATATGGAGTCACGAAATTTTTTTAATTGTAGAATAGAAGTCTATCAAAAAAATAATGTTGAATTATTCTGATGGGTCCAGTTAATGAATAGAATTGTGAAACTAATTTATCTAAATTGTTACCCAAGTTCTTGTTCCATAATTTCATGGATTATGGGATTCATGAAAATCATTGAAAATATACATTCATAACATTTAAAATAGATGTTAATCACCTATTAATAAAAACGATAATGTGAATTCTCATTTGGTCAAAATTTCTAAAGTGGTTTACTAGAATGTTTTAGTGAATGATTACATTATTGTAAAACATATAACATAAATTTAATTAAATTATTATAGATTACCTAATATTTAATATATAATGAATTTTTAATGTTTATCATTTCATATTTTAAATTATTTGGTAATGAGTTAGTAATAATAATTCCAACCAATTCAACTACTGAATATTATGTATTTATCTCCATTATAATAATTTTTTATAGAATATATTTCCAGGAAAATTTTTTATATAGAATAAATTAATATTTTATGACTTTTTATCCATAGATAAACACATAATATATCGATCCCATATCATTTTATGATTAAAAGAACCCATGTTTGATATTGAAAACAGACCTACCATCCTTTTTCATTGTGAGTATAAACATAAAATTCTATTAGATGTTACATCAATTTTATTTGTCTTAATAATAGTTAAATATGGATATTTATATTAAATGGTTAGTCATATCATTAAAATTATTGATATGAATATTGTTTTATAAATATTCATATGTATTTTAAAAATATGTTTCCAGTCTTCCATTGAATCATGATGTAGATTTCTTAATAATACTCAAAATTGATGCTACAGTTATTTCAACAACTTCATATTGAATTTCCCAAGAAAGGTTACATTAATTGATGAATAAAATTCCATAAATCCATGGTAAATTATTCACCCACCTTATAGAGTCTCTTTTTCTTTTTCATTATCTTTTATAAGAATTAATATGGGTTCATTCATCATTAAATTGATTATTGAAAACTCTAAAAGGTCACTATTAATATAATGTTTTCTCTTCCCCAAGTAGATTATCTATTAGGTTTATTTATAAGAGATCTATATTTTATACATGAATTATCATCAATATATATTTCATTAATTGAGGATGATGAAGGTTTGTATATATGTGGTTTCCTTCTGTATGAAATAGATTGATTATAAAATTATTATGATTCTATTCTGACTAACCAATGCATTGAAAAATCATTAACGATTTAATGAATACAATGATTATAGATTAACAATAACTTTTATTATAGTTATTTTAGATTATATTTATATATTTTTAATGATAATGGAATTTTGTGGAGATCTTTTGAGTATTTTTTTGATGACCCTATGGAGGGATAGTTTTTATGATTTGCTATCCCAAGTGTGATTTTTGGAAGCTGAAAGCTACATTTTTGGGTTAGATAATATCATGTGACTCTATATCAATGTATCCTTCAAAAATTAATATTAGTAAATAAGATCACTTAATAAAAATTATAATATAGATTCATTATTTTTTTTGACGGATAGATACTACAAACAAATTATATTTTATTTCTCTCAACTATTAAATCTAATCACTATGTGTATTCAGAAGGGATCCAGTTCTTATTGGATAAATGAGTGTGATAAAAATATATAGGAGCTAAAAAATATTTCAAAAGAACCTAGATTTCCAATTCAAAAACCAATATATGGATATGTTATCATTTGTCAAAAATCAATGAAGTGACTAGGATGTGTCCCTATTCATGATAATATGATAATTCCATATGCCTAAATCCATTTTAAAACTCAAGGGTAAAATAAAAAAATCTAGAATTGGAGTTGCTGACAATATTTTTCTCACTAAAAATGATAAGATTTTTTTTTAAAATTGAATGGTTTGATATACATACATTTTATAAAATCTTGAAGAATATTTATATTCATGCAAAAAATTGAATATGTGCCAAGGGTGACGTTTGAGTAAAATAACGGATATTATAGCTCAATAAAAATGCATACTATGAAAGTTTAAATTCTCACTATGGGTTTGAGTCTTAAAAAATCTATTAGTTTTCCATGATGAAGATAGAAATAGATCCAATATTTAATGATATCCAGTTGATTTATTTTGAAATAATTAAGAAAGGGGGATGATCATATATTTTTCATATATATGTTCAACCATCTATCCATTTTAGGATTAAAGAGGTTGATTATGATGTCAAGCTTCAAATAAAATGGGAAATATTAATTATTAAAACAATGATTCTGATGGAATTAATTGATTTAAGAAATGAGTATGTGTTCCTCAAATATTATTATTGATAATGGAGCAATTGGATGAATCTTATAGTTCATCATTCTCTATTCATCCTTCATGAATGTTGATATTTATAGATCTAGATGTGAATTTTTTATTGGATAACACGAAAAATAATGGTATAGAGTATGTATCACGATTCATGGACTATTAACATAAAATATTACTGAGAAATATTATATAATAATTTCCGTACTATTTCCCATGACATAATGGGAATGGGAAAAAATTCAATGTAGATCAATATCAAAGTCCCCAAATCATTGGATGTTTATAATCATATTTTGGATGTAGTATATCTCTTTATGAAATCAATATATTCCATTTCCATTATATAAAAATTATATCTTGATTTAATTTCTACTATATTAATTTTGGATGTGTTTAGTATTCTTGCAGTACCACATTCATATTTGAGGTTATTTATCATTTCGTGAACCAAATATCTCTCGTGTTTATAATGTGTTCCATGTATATTTCATGAATATGTGCATACATGATCCTTCATATGTACCAATCTAAATGAAAACAAAAATAAACAATGAAATCACTACTGATGAAGAAATGATGAATATTATGCATCTAATAAATATTGTTTTATGAAAAATGGAAAATCAACATGTCAATGTTTTATGGTGAAAAAATAAATTATAGAATGCTCATTCGGAAACATAAGATTTGATGAGGAAGATGTATCTGTTGCTATTTATATCAAATTGAAAAACATATTGTGAATAACTTCATATTTTTAAGTAGAATGTAACACCCCCTGATTTTATAAATTATTTCTCTTTATAATAACTTAATATTTTTATACTCATTTCAACATATTAATCATTGAGTTTAAATGAAAAACAATATACTATTGAAATATTATTCCTTTATATGAATATTATGTCATTTATATTGTATTATAATATGTCTAAATGAAAACAACATATGCCAAATTATTATTTACATATTAATAAAGTTATTTTAGTTGTATTTAGTTATTTGAAAATGAAAATGAAATCAATATATTGTAATTAAAGATTTCTTTCAGAAAAAAATTCTTATAATCATAATGTGATAATATCTTAAGAAATTATGTTAATATATATTTTTGATAAATTTTAACTATACTTATATATCATATATTGAATCAGGTGTTTCAATATTCACCCTTTAAAATTTACTAGTAATGGTATAATAAGAAATCCAATTTTATCCTTACAAATGCTTCTATCTAAGAACTACATTCTTGATTTTTAGAATGTAATTAAAAATTAAATTCTTAAAATTTATATATAATAAATAGTATTATAGGAATATCATATTTTATATCCTCATAGTTATTTTAATTGAAAACATTCAACATGTTTTATAGTCATAAATAATAGAAAAAATAGTAAAATTTTATTACCATTGTTAATGTTCAAATGGTTTTACTAGTGGGTGAACATAATAGATATGGATTAAAATATTACAAAAACCTGAATTAAAATTTTTATTTGATATTATAAATAATCTATCCATATTATAATTGATTCATTGGTAATTTTAAGAAATTTTACTTTATTAAAATATTATTATATTTTAATAGTTGATAAATTAAATGAATTTCCAATTCAAACTTTAAAAAAGTATTCCATATGTTCTCTATTAAAAACAACAAAAATGAGAATATTATCCAAGCCAATACATACCATAATACCTTACATACATTCAATTAATTTTTTATAGGTTGTATTTTGATCATAATAGAATTCTATAAAAATTAGTTTATAAGGGAAAATACATTTCTAAAAAAATAGGTACAACTATTAATTGAGTACATTTAATTATATAACATTTTATAACTAGCATAAATCTATGGTAAAAATAATGAAATTAATACTTTTTTTAAAAATATAAAAATTTGTTATTATGATTAGGGATCAACCATTTTAGACATCATTTAAATTATATTAAAAGTTAAAATATTTATTAGGAAATTCCATAGACATCCAACATTACATAGATATATTATTAATTTTCTATAACAATAATTAATTTATTGATATTATTCTAGATTTATATTCTATGTATGGAATTTTTGAAATAATTTAATTGTTTAATTATAATATATTATATATTTTTATTCCGTTCGATATTTTGTGATGAAAAAATATTACTCATGTGTCCATGTCATTTATATTCTCCACATGACGTTGTGATTCATTTAAAATTTCCACATTAATTAGTTTACAATCATGATATATTTAATTAATATATTTAATTTTAATGATTGTAAAATGATTTAGAAAATTAAAATTATTTTTTAACTATAATTCATTATATATAACAAAAATTTAAAAACATACAAGTTCATATATATGTAATAATATCTCTACAATGTTACATAATTCATTTTTGATTAATGATTTATATAAATGATTTTGAAATAACATAAAATTAATACTTATTTTACATAGATAAAGATTAAGACTCTATATATGATAAAATTATGAGCATGATTTAGGTATTAGAACCATAAAACCAACAAATTCATAGAAAATAGAATCATTTTGACCTGAATGGTCATTTAATAGATGAAATTATTAAAAAAAAATTGTTGAAAATTATAAAATAATAAAACAATTATTTTTATTTATAAATATTTTCCTATAATATATTTATAAAAAACATATAATAATTATATAATATATTTTCAAGGGCATGATGAAATATGAGAATTATTTAAGGGATTTAATTTATAATCACCTTTCTTTTTGGGATTTTCTCTTCTAAATTTCTATGTAGTAAAATTATATGTATATTATTCATTAAAATATATCGATATTCTTCTCCACATGTTATTCATAGAATTTTAATTTATTATAACTATATTCTCCTCATGATAAAAATATGTTTACATTTTTTTATTAAAATTCGATCTTATACCCACATTAGTCAATGTAATTTTCTTTCATCATCATGCTCTTCAAAATAGAGGTTTGAATGCTATTATAAATAAATGAATTTTTTTACAAAAGATATTAACCAAACCATTACACAAATTAATATGTATTAAAATGTAATAACTATAATCTTTTTGAAATGGTTTCTTTTTTCATTTTACAAAAGTTTGAAATGATTTTTTTCATTTAATGTATGCTAATAAATAGATTTTAAAAAATCATGAAAATCCACTAGTTTAATCATTATATAAACCTTTAATTATATAATTCCATGGATATTTATTTTCTAAATATTTATTGAATTTCTAGTTAATTTTATATTAAAATTAAAAAAATTATTTTTATCACCTTTTCAGTGAAATATTTGAATGAATATTTAATTGTATTTTCCATTGATTTCAACATCTTTTATGTACCTATATATTTCATTAGGGATATGATATTATGATTACATGCACATTGTTTATCTCAATGTACTGTGATGATGTTGATGTAAGAATTATTCCTTGATACTCTATTCATTCACATGAGTAAAATTTGTAATTATTAGTCATTTATAGAACCCATTTCATTTCCATGAATAATGATTAATTTAATGGTGAACTGTTTTTGAAACCCATTTTTTTCGACAGTTTGGGATATTTTTATATGATTAATGTTTTGTGATATTTTAATAAACATATATATTGTTTTGATTATGTGATAAGTGTGATGGAATCATATATCCTTTTATTGAATAGAGTATTGTTAAAGAAGTTTAGAATATTCCAAAAGATTAATCAATTAATAAAATCATAATGTATGATAGATTTTACTGGATGTAAGATACACATAAAATAATTTGAAAGTTATTTGGAAGGAATTTATCTTATGGGACTATTTTCCTAATTATTTTAATTCTAGTGATCCTTAATAAAGGATTCAATTTTCAATGATTACGTGTATGCCACAAACATGTGTTATAAGATAATGAAAAGTAATCATGGATCATGACTTTTTGGACAATTAAAATATCTTATTTCATATAATATTGCATAGATAAATCCTTAATCTAGGATTAATGATCATTGAATGATTGAGTAAGATAAAAATGTGTCATTATCACATTGTAACACCCATATTATGACCTTAGACAAACATGTGATCATTGACTGATATATCCTATGTTTACCGATATTGATCATCTTATCTCACCATTTATTATATTTCATTTCCCTAGGATTTGAAGAATGGATTTATTTATGGTATGACTAAGAGGTGTCCAATTTTATTAAATTATTTTTTGGGGTTATGGGATATCATTCTAGAAATATGATAATTTTATATATAGTCTCCAATGACACTGGTTATTTATGATACATAGTCATGTGTAATTATTAAATATATTAAATATATAATAAAAATGATGTGAAATTAATTTATTAATGAATTCCGTGGTATTCATGACATAATAAATTAATTAATTAATAATTTAAAAAATACTTTGCAAAAAATTTCTCATAACTCAGGGACCGATATTTTTAATGTCATGGAGGTATATTTATAAAAAAATTGTTTACTAGAGTCATGAATTTTTCATGATAATAATGATCCTATAGACCATTTATGATATATGACACATAATATAATCATTTTTTCCTTATTATAATGTCCTGGACTGGGTTCCATGCATTGGTTCCCCATGTTGGTCAGTCACATGAAGTCAAAAGAGCCTCCCCATATGCTAGAGGGTGTCGAATAGTTGCATGGGTCTCATAAGCCAGTAATAGGGTGACTATACACTCATTTATCAGAGTAAACCATTAGGGAAAATAAATAAAAAATTAGAAGCATATATAACAATAACAATACTCATGTCCAAATATAAAAAAACTAGAAATACAATAGTCAACTAAAAATAAAATCATGCATTTAAAACACTGAAGTCAAGTTTTAAAAAATAAAATAGAAATTAAATACTATACAACTCCCCAAACAGGTTCCAAACCTATCTATTTCCATTTACAAAGATCTATCCCTAATCAGTTTCTTATCCTAGGATGTTTTCCCTTATCCATTCCAACAATGATATAATATGTTCTGGTACTGATCATGAAGCCTGAAAATGTTGTGAGTCTAACATAATTGGCCACCACTAATTTTGTCTCAAAATAATTCTATTAAAACAATATTTCATGAAATTATACAAGGATATAAAGAAAATGAAATAATCAATAGTTTATCACATTTTCATTTTTTCTTTTTTAACTAAATTTACTCTAAGGTTTCAAAGGGTACCTGTACCTCAACACTGACAGCATCCCATATCAGAGCCTGAAGTGTTCCCTTGGTAACACCATATCATAATTCCTCCTTTTAGAAAAATCGCAAAGTATTCTAAGTGCTATCATATATCAATACCAAATTATACTTATGTTGGAGTTCAAAGATTCTCATGTGAGGCCATAACTCAAACTAAATTTATTTTACATCTTTAATTTTACATTTATAAGACACAATTCCAATGTTACCAATATCACAAACATATGTAAGATGACATTGTTACCATGCATACTCCTCTATAGAATGACCATTTTCTCATTCTCCTTAATCATAATTATAATGAAAATGTTACTATGTATATTTCTCAATTTAAAATGACCATGTTATAATTCACTTTACTCATAGGAATAATAAACATGTTACCTTTTCTACTTTTAAATTTATAATGACCATGTTACCATTCTTTTTAGAATTATTAATTTACCAATTAATTATGCACCCCAATACCATTACTAATTCTAAATTTTTATTAAACATATCCACTCAACTATTTAAGAATAAAATTAAATTAGTTCTTCAAACCATTAATTAATTAATTAATTAATTAATTAATATCAAAATTCATATTCCATAATTAATTTTCTAGAATTAATTATCACATTCAAATATCAAATTTTCAAAATTAATTCCACAATTAATTATCTTGATCATATTATCAAAGGGACATAATTAATCCACAATTAATTATATCAACTTATTAATTTATATATCTCATAATTAATCACCCGATTAGTTATCTATATTACAACACAACCTTTTATAATCAAATTCAAAAAACTAATTATCTAATAGGTATGTCCCTCTGTCTCCGGGTAGATTCCACAATTAATCACCAATATCAATAATGCTTCGATTAATCATTTGGTAAATATAATTAACCCAATTCCAGAAAATAAATTTCCAAAATATAGAATAAATTATAAATTTTTTAATGTAAATATCTAATCCATGACTATGAGAATTTTATCTAGACCCCATACCACGGTTCATTGATAGATATTTTCACAATAGAAATCCCCAAAATCAGAGATCCACAACGACGTTGATAATGTTCAGATCTAAATCCCTATATCAAAATCGTGATAAAAGACACCATGATCTGATAAATCTAGATCTAGATTTAAAATCCTAGATCTATATATCACCACATATGTTTAGGTTCAAGGAAACAAATAATATATTCCCAGAAATGATCATAGAATAATAGTAGAAGGAACAGGAGAAGCATCATAAAGAAATCCACTTACCGAGAAAATCCCATATCATTATTTTAGGGATTTGGTCTAGAAAAAGGGTGTTTGTGAGGACTTGAAATCCATCTAGGTCAATGTTATAACTGTTCTTCAACATTAATAATGTATACTCCTGAGTTACGATGGCATAGAAGGTGAAACAGGTCATTAAAAGATGAAAACAAGTGTGATCACTAATTTTAGGATCTCACTATCATCCCTTGCATGGTTTAGTCTCACGGTTAGTCAAACTATGTACTAACCATTTGTTAGCCACTACTTAAAGGGGAACTTCAATGACTACATCACATAACCTCTCATATTTTTCTTTAACCGTGCAAAAGCTACTACCTCAAAGTCCAGAGATCGCCCGATTTCTCCTAGGTAGCTGGATGGCTTGTTTAAACCATTCTCCAATCGTGCACATCCCATATTTTACCAAACTTCTCTTAGACATCAACAAAATTAACCCCAAGCCATAACTCCCATAAATGTTACTTAATTAAATAAAATACCTGGATTGAACCTAGAGATAAATCTAGAAAAGTTCATCATCAAACAATCTCCACACTTTATAGATGCTCTTCCTTGAGATTCACTTCCAAGACATTCTAGGATTCTCAACACAAATTAGTAGGCCATTGAGCCCTCATATATTCTTCCCATTCTTATATTCCCACATATACACATCTATATTTTGATAACACACGAGCTATCAGATCGATCATTCCACAGAACACATTCTCACTACGATACAAGATATATATTAGATGCTCCTCAAAGGATGCATCTATTTCATGTTCAACCTCTTCCACATCGATCAAATTATAATGTTTGGGTTTATAACTTCATAGTAACGATACATGGAAAACATAATTTATAGAACTGTATCGCTGTGTAAGATCCAATCAAATCACCTCCGACCCTACTCTCTCCATTATCTCAAAGGGTCCGGAAAACATGGGCACCAACTTTCCCTACATCTGTATTATATGTTGACCTAAACAAGGTGACACCTAAAGGAATACATGATCACACTATGTAATCTAGTGGGGACATATATTCCTATACGTTTATGACTTATATCTTCTCTGAGTATTGGACATTCATTTCCAAATCAACACTACCTACTTTGATGACTCCATCATGAGACTCGGTCCCAACAACTGTAACAGAGTAGTCTCCAACTAGCATAGTGGTGATCAACATGGAATACCTTAAAAAACCTCATATGGTTCCATCTATATAGTTCCATAATAACTAATTTTATAGGGTAACTCCACTAATGCCTAGTGATTTTTCCAAGATCCATCTATGTCAAGAAAACATGCTCGTAGCATTTCCTCAAGAACATATAAAGCATGTTCTAACATCCAATCTATCTATGGCTGGAAATTGGTACTCAATAATACCTTTCTGACAAGTTCTTTATTCGAGACATGCTAGAAGCACAACGTAATGTTTGAATCACGATCTGAAACTAGAGTCCATGGAACTCCAAACAGACAAAATCTCTCTTGAACGTATAGTTCTTCAAACTGTGATACTATAATAGTTTATATTATAAAAAGGAAATGTGAAACCATTGCTAGTTAATTAAAAATTACCCAAATAGATTCATTATTATTAAGAATCATTGTAAGACCCACCGCACATTCTATGGTCACATTGTACCACTTTAATTTCAGAATAGGAAACGGTGGAAAAAAACCTCTAGGTCGTTAATCCTCTACCTTCACCTGCTGATAGGTGAAGCATCGTACCACAATCCCTTCTATCTCCATTTTCATATGGGGTTACCAAAACAATCATTGTAAGTCATGATATGTTTTCGTTACACATAGATGCAGCTCCCACTTCAAGGAATGAAATTCCTGCATGAGCTCTTCTCGCATGCTCATAGGTAACACAACTCAATTCATCACATAGATAATATAATATTCATCTATAAACCATTTAGAAAGATGAATCCCCACCTTCAAAACATTCCCTCAAGGCTAAGGAATATAGATTTTAATATTTTTTGTCCATGATCCATCTCAAAAGTATAGTCTACACTACAATTGAAACCAGATTCATATACTTTGTTCTCTTTGGAAAAACCATATGCATTTCATCCAGCAGGGTCATCATCATCCAGTCAACATTATACTCATGAACCATCTAATTTTTTGTTTTTTTTTCTCTTGTAATCACCCAAACTATATCCCTTCCCTATCATATATTTCAGTTTAAAATTGAATGACTAAATATACTCAACCAATTGGCACTTCTGAAGATTAAAGTAATGATGTGAAAATATATACATAAAGATCTTTTGATATGTATAAACTATAAACTATTCTCCAAAAATATTGTGTTTCTAATACATAAAAGCATAAACCAATACTGCTAAATTAGGTTCAGGTATAAGTTACTTCCACTCATGAGGCGTCAACTATCAAGTCCCATAAGCCAGAACTAGATCTACTTACATCAACATAGCTCCATGTATGATCCAAAAATATTCAGAATAAACCATGTACTCCTCCCCTAAATTATGTAGGTTCAAATTTGGTTCCATTGTTATGTGATTCTTAAAATCTAGGAAATCTCTCTCCTAAGACTCTTACCATTCAATCATTACTCCATTTTTATCCAATCCCAAAATGGGCACTGTAAAACATGAAAAGTCATGGATGAATCTATTGTAATATTCAAGTAATTCCAAAAAGCATCAGAAATCAAAAAAAATCTTAGGATTATCTATGAAACAACTACCAGAAACTTTTATGGGTCTATTGAAACACCTTCCTCCGAGATGATATTCCCTAATAAGATTACGAAGTCATTCCCAAATTTACACTTAAATAGATAGGGGTACAATTGATTCTCTCTTATTTTACTCAGAATGATGTTGAGATGATGCACATGATCCTCATGTGTATTGGAGTACCACAAGACTTTGTCCACTAAAACCACAAATAACTGATATAGATATGGGTGAGATATCCTATTCATCAATGCAATAAACACTTTTTGTGTGTTTTTCAACCCAAATGGAATTACCACATACTAGTTAATTTCATACATGCTTTTAAATGTTGTCCTAAATATATCAGAAGTCCATACACTTAACTAATGATACCCTTATCCAAATATTTCCTTGAGAACCAACAATCTCCCATCAATTGATCAAACCTATCATTGATACAAGGAAGAGGACATTGGTTCTTAACAATTTTTTTTTTCTATTTCTGGTAATTAACACATAAATAAAAACTCCTATTAGAATTCATTGAAAAAAATGTGATCACTGAACGAAATTACTTTGATATAAAAATACATTATCCTCAACTCCCCCAATTGAATCATAAACTCTTGAATCTCAGTAGGTTTCATTCTGTGTGGTGGAATTGATACTAGCTCAGCCCCAGACCTGAGCTCAATAGTGAATTTCACATCTCTCTCAGGTGGTAACCATGATAATTCTTCAAAAAAATCATAAAACTGTTCCACTATTGTAGGAATACATCATTCCAAACACCCCGTTCATCTAATAAAATACTACCAATTTGAGACGAGATATCTCCTAGTTGTTGATTAATTATCCCCGCACAACCTTCTTTGATATTACACTCTCCAAACTGAATATAATACTCAACCTTAGGAGACCTAGTGGTCAATATCCTATGGTAACATTTGATGTGGAATTGATATGCATCTATCCAGTCCATAACCAAAATTAGATTAAATCTCGTCATATCAAGAACCTGAAACCCCATAGGAAACACCATTCCTAGATCATTAGTGAAAATACCCTGCAAAGATATATATTTGTATTATATACTCCCAAAAGTGTATATATAGACATTACACCACTCAAAAACTTCAATGCCATTCCCAACCCATTAAAAACATGTGTAGATATAATGAAATGAGAGCCACTAGTATAAAAAAAGGCACTAAGTAAATATTTAATCTACATGAAAAGTACCTATCACTATAGATGGTCTAGAATCACTATCCACATGTGTAGGCTCTACTACATGTAACTGTTTGTCCCCTCTTACATGTGATGCTATCTGACTCCCCTGAGTAGCACAATTCACCGATGCGGGTGTTCATTCCTAGAAGGAAGATGTGCACAACCTCTACCACCTCAGCCAGTAGAACAACAACTGCAAGCTTGATTTGGTGAAGAAGATCCTCTTCACACACTCTAACTCTACATAGATACTCCATCTATACTAGTCTCTTTCTACAACATATAGAATTTATATAGATGTCTAACCATGCCGTAAGATCAACACTTTATTCGTGGTAAGGAAAAATCTCAAAGATAGTCTCTTGTCTTACCACGCTTATTACAGATCACCCCAGTAAGTTCATATCTAGGTGAGCCTTTGGTATGTATACTCTTTTTCCTAGTGTATTGTATAATGTTTTAACAAGTATGCCACATTGTCTCAGATGTTGAGGATTCTAATAGTCCAATAACAATTACTTGTCCCATACTAGAAGCCTCCATCAGGTTCCCTTCTATTATGAGATCCAGATCAAACACATCCATAAACTTATTTATCCATGAAATATTAACCTAGGATATAATCTCAAACTTAATTCTATCCTGTAAACATTTCATTGTATCTTCCTCATCTCAAACTAACATTGGAGAAATGAATTTCTTTTTTGTGTAGTGTCTGACATAGTCCATCAACGACATGATCCACTGTGTCCAATGCATGAATTCAGCATCTTTCTCATGTTTTAATGTCTGTAGATACATATGTTTCCGGAACCACTCTATGATGTCCATCTATAACAGACCACCTGTCTGTCTATTTCGTTCCTGAATATCCCACTAGTTCTTTGATGATACCCATATCATATAGGAGGCCAACTTGACCCTCCTCTCAATCGAGGTCTCCAAATGGATAAAAATTGTCTCTATAGAGTCAACCCAAAATTCAGGTCTCTCTGGTCCACCCACTATAGTAAATGTTATAGAGTGATGAAACTGAAACTCCCTTCTCAACTCAAACATACTTTTCAAAACCAATTGTATATCCCTTTCAAGTAATTTTATGAAGCAAGCGATATTCTCTTAAAATCCCCCCCCCCCTCCATCTTTAACTGGCATAGTCAGTTACCCAAATTCCATAATTGAATCAACATTCTAATGCATACTCCTCAGTCATCCCCTCAATAAGTATCATGGATATATACTCTCTACAATGAAAAAAATACAAATCAAGTCTCATTTCACAACCTTATATAATTTACATTAGATAAAATAATCAGAACCTACCTTTTTTCCACAGCTCTCCGGACACACTATCATAATAATGTTTTTCATTTATATACCTAATTATTCTAATTTCACCTCATTTTGACCGCCATTTTTAATTAATGTTAGGATCCAATTTTATTTTAATCTCCAAACATAGAAAATAGTTCATGTTCAACCGCTGAAACATAACATGATTCCCTGTGTGTGCCGAAAATGATGAATTTCACAAGAATCCGGAGTGTCTGGAATAAATTATAAAGAGTAAAATGCCATTCCTTTCTAATACATGAATTAATACAAAAATTTCTTTGAAAAAATAATAATATAACACCATAAGTGTATCACTATGAAATATTATTAAACTGTAATAGAAAAAACAATAAAAACCCCCAACCTAAGTACTGGGGATTTCCCCCATACATCGGTTTTATACTCACATGAATGAGCTCATTACCAAGCCATGAATCTTTCTAGAATCCTATCTACCTTTCCCAAATAGAATTACAAATGAAGAAGAAATAAAAATTTAGCTCGGATACCACTTTGGAACATCCCATCCTGAGTGCCACGCATCGGTGCTCGGAGCCGATAGATCACGTGACCTCAACCACATCTCCTTGTATGCAGGAGGCTTATGAATTGAAATAAGGGAGTTGTAAATATGTCATGGGTAGAATATACCCTCATTTATTAGTGTAAAACACCAATGTAAATAAATTTACAAAAAATTATTCATATATATCTAGAAAAATACTCATGTCACAAGATAACCAAATAGGAAATACAATACTCAAGTAAAAAGGAAAAAATTCTTTTCCAATAAAAGAGTCAACTATACATAATGAAATAGAATGTAAAGACACTGAACCTCACCAAATGGGTCACATACCATGTTTAGTTCCCTCCTCCATGCTCCATCCCATGTCTGCAACCTATCTCAGGGCATTTTCCCTTATCTAGTATTATAACAACATAATTTATTCGGGTACCAATTATGAATCCCGAATAGGGTGCGAGTACCACTCATTTGGATTCCACCAGGGGTTTATAAATCATGACCTCTCAAAAGATATTGCATCTAGTTCTATAAGAAAATAAGTACAATGAATGAAAAAAAATTATCACATTTTTATTTATTCTTATCAAACTACATTAACTCAATGTTTACAATGTATACCCTTATCCTAATAATAAATTCATCTCATACCAAAGACCATATTATTTCCTAGGTAATACGATATCTTAACACCTACTTCAAGACAAATATAAATGAAATCAAGGTGCTATGATATCTCAATACCTGATTCGACTAAGACTAGAGTTTGAATATTCTTATGCGATGCCATAACTCGAAGTGCCATTATTTTCATTCCTTAATTTCACATTTATAAGCCACATTACAAAAGTTACCAATATCAAATACATAAGTAAGATGGCCATGTTACCATGCCTACTCCTCAATAGAATGATATTTTTACAATTCTCTTTACCAATAAGTACAATGACCAAGTTACCATGTATACTTCTCTATATAGAATGATTGTGTGCACATTCACATTACACATGTAACACCCCAAGATTTCATAGTGTGTTATTTCTTCAAAATAATTCAATAACTTGCACTACACGCAACACCGAGTTCAATCACACCATGAATTACAAAAAAAAATCCATTCAAAAGAGGTTATGAATAGTATTATCTAAATTTTAAACTTTATATAATCCTTATAATTTTAGAATCCATATTATGAGTTTCTTAGATATAATGCAAGAAAAAATTCATTTTCATTATTGCACTTTTATCAACTTTTAATAGCGAACCCTTTTTAAATACAATATTTTAAACTTTTTGACTAAATGGGGACATCAAAAAAAAATTAAAATGAAACATCCCAAGCTTCCACGGTACGCTTTCCTTCGAATAATGCGATAGCGTGTGTTGTACGCAACCTCGAGTTCTAACACACACCACAACTAATTAAACTAGCCGTTGTGAATAGTAATACCTAATTTTTGAAATCATATATATTCTATATTTCAAAATGGACTTCATTTTTGGATTCGGAATATCAAAATTAGCCTAGGGTGAAATTTTGGTACATTTCGGATAACTTTCATATTTTGATGAATAGTGAAAATTTCTAACTTTTAATTAAAAACAACTTTTTTAATCAAAATAATTAATAGTGATAAATTATGAATTTGAGTGGTTTTAAAGTATATTTAGAATATATTTTTACCATTCAATTTAATGTTTATCATTGGACATAATTTTACAATTAAACCGAACATAAACAAGTGTCAATCTTTTGATAGTTATTATCTCTTAAAAACACGCTTTTTGTTTTAACAGCGGGAATTAATTTTAAATTAATTTCTGCCACTTCTGTGTTTTGAATTTAGGAAAATGGATTCCATATTTGGAATCAGGATGTCCAAATTATGTAAATAGGTAACTTTTATTTTTAGACATTTTGAATAATTACTGCGGTAAATATTTTATTTACCATGGTTAAAGGGTAAATCCGGTAAATAAGGGTTAAAAAAATAATATTATAATAATACAAAATTACCCTAAAACGTGTCTTAACCCTATTGGTTGATACATGGTCGACCATGGGCATCTTTGTGTCAATTTTGGGACCCCATGGATCCACTTGTAAGTGATAATGACACTTTATTTTAATTAAGTTAAAATGAATACAAAAATGACACAAGCATATATCTTTTAGAAGAACAATTTTTACATAGGGTTATACATGTTGGATTTTCGATTATAAATATTCATTAGAAAGATAAAAAGATTTCCTACATAATGATATTTTATTTATAATTTTTAGACAATAAATAAGTTATTTTATTTATGACACAATGATGATGCAGTAATTATTATAATAGTGAAAAATTAAAATAATTGATATTATAAATACCCAAATAAATATAATATGAAACTTTTAATGAATTAAACTAATTTTCTAGGATAATATGATATATTAGGATTGATTTAATGGACTTTGTTCGAAGTAATCAATCTGTTATGAGTTTCACAAAAATCAACTATTGAATAGTGTCAAAATTGACATAAAAGAGTTCTTAAAACAAATATTATATTATTAATTGATATTAAATTCCTAAAAATATAAGGTTCGGCCAAGAGACTTATATTATGATAGGTTAATCATTAATGGACCACTTGGGGGTCGCTTGGATGTATATAGTAAGTTTATTAACCATATTATATAAAAATACAAAGAGACATTGTAAAAGTGAAACTAATTAACTTAGAGTTAATACTTAAAGATAAGGTTAATATAAGTACCCAAACCTGTCTAAATTCTATTGGATGAGTTGTTTTCGACCTATCCCCACATCATCCTTTGAATAGTCAACTTTGGAGCCTTTATAAACCGAATATGAATTTATTATTAATTAATATTTCTAGCTTTTCAAAAGGTGCCCCTCACCCCTCTTATAAAAGGGCACTCCTCCTTCTCATTTCTTCACACCTTTAAAGCCTTTTGGTCCGGCCAAACTCTGCCCAACTACTCTCCCAACATCCCTCAATACAACCTAGAGGCCTTAGTTTGATCAGAAAGCCAACCTAAGGAGCCCTTTTGATCAAATCAAAAGGAAGAACCCGAAGAAGAGGTAATGATCTCACCACCCTTTTCTAAGTTCATTTCTTCTTCCACTTCTTCTTCCTTTGTTCTTACCATTCTGAAATAATAACTCCAGTATCTCACATATACTGTGATGTTATTATAAATATGGTACAATCATATTCAGTATTCTATCCACCCTTTGAATAACATGTCACCATACGTGCGTACGTACGGCTTACCGTCTCCACGTCGTGGTGTAATTGTTATTCAATATAATATTATTTGGATGGGTATAATAATGATGTGTAACTCATGTAAATAATAAATATAACATGTTAATGATTCTGTATATATGATATACCATCCATTTATATATTATTTTAATATCAAAAGAATGATATTGTCGCTCGTGCGTACGTACGGACTACCGTCTCCACGAACGCGATGAGATTCATTCTCCATCGTAACCATTAAAGCGTAATTATCATTTTATGATTTAAAAATGATGTTTAAGGACTTTATATCATTCTGGATATGAATAATATACAACCTATCCTTTACAAACATGTCTTACGTAACAAAACATATGAAAGAAAACAAGTAAGTTAACACCCGAAACAACGATAATACTAAGATATTATTATCAAATCAATATTAAAAGATCATATATGATATCATATTAATGTATATGATTCTTGTATAATTTAATAACAATTATTTCACCATTATACAGGAGGTTAACCTACCACAACCAAGGAAAAGTACAAGGTAAGGGTTATTTCACAATCTCTTCATTATCCGAGGTTGTATTATACGTAATAATCTACTGGGATCTCTTTATCATCCACATCCATGTTTCTTCGAAATGTATTTCAAAACATTTTTACTATTTACAAGAATATGGGTTAAAGTCATTTATACCATTGTTTGACTTTTTATAAGAGGTTTATAAAGGAATCTTTCCGTCGTTTTCAAAACAAGGTCCTTTTTAACCTTTTCGACAGAATTGAGGTAAGAATGTTTTTTTTAACTTATACGGCGGGTGCGGTTATTTTCCGCCGTTATAAAATCGTCGAAGCTTCCCATACAAGCTTATAAGAATATTTTCAAAGAAAATGTTTTATTTTATATGGATCTTAAATGATTTCAAAATAAAAGGAGATATTTCTTTTAAAAGAATTTTGATTTCATCTATGTCAACATCCTTTGATGGATTTTAAGATTATTTGAAGTTGATTTATTATGATACAAAACTTCTATATTGTATTGAAGGTTTTGTGATATGTTTGACTGTGGATGTGCTATTTTTATACCATTCATAGTTTATTGTGAAAGTATTGACATTTCGTATGCTAGTTTTAATACGAATGTTTATGTTATGTTTAAACCTTTTCATATGGGAATGCATTGGACTTAATAAGTGACGGGTGGAGCCCGCTATAGCTCCTCGATGCATCGGTAGGTCTCATGAGACAAACTAGTGTCTTGGCACAAGGCCTTGACAAAATCTTATTTGTAGCCTTGGCCCGAGGCCTTGGCTATGTGGTTATGATAGTCTGGCATTATGCATTCCAACATTATGAAAGTGGTTATTGATATTGCATGTGAATATTCGATTAGTAGAATATCCATGTGAACAAGTAAATGGCATCATTTCATTTTACTTTTGCCATACTAAGTTGGAGTTTAATTTTAAAAGGCTTTTGTTTTAGTAATTCATTGCCTTAAATGTTTATGCTTATTTTTGAATGTTCCGCTATATTGTTATCCTTACTGGGCATTTGAGCTCACCCCTTTTTTATGTTTTATTTTTCCCAGGTAGTGAAGAAGTAAATTATGAATGACTTGCAGGGATATTATGAGGGGTTAATAGTGTGGATATCAAGACATTGTTGTTGTAGTAGTTTTTCACTTTGAAATGTAATGTAAAACATTATGATTATATCTAGTGTTTCCAAGGCTACTAAACCAATCGGTCTTTCGGGATTTGATCTTTCTTGTGATCATGCCAATGTTACAAAGTAATGCACCGACTCCGGGTAGCTGGGGTCGGGGCGTTACAGTTGGTATTAGAGGAAGTTTAGTACAAACCTTGGAAACTAGATTTAGATAAACTCTGATTAGAGCACGTAGACCTAAGATGAACATTGAGGATTAGTATAGAAGAACTTCCTAGAATTTTGGTATTGTAGAGATTTTGTGAGTTTTCCGAGCAATACATCCCTGTCTGGATACGAGCAGGTAGAGGCGGCTCTGGCACAGATGTACCTAGGGGTAAAACCCGAAAACACCGCTTTGAGCTAGACTCGAACGGGAACTGGTGCACGACAACGGGCCTTGCTGCACTCTTGGTTACGACACTCCCGGGGGATATGCTTAGGATAACTCTCATTTTCTTTACAAATCATTATGAAGGGTTTATGAGTATATACTTCCTCAAAGAAAACATTTTTATGATTATGGATTATATCCATAAATAGTTCAATTTATGTTAAGTGTTTTATAAGTATGGGATTATGTATTTTGATTCATAAACTGATCTAGTTTATGCCATTGTTTAGAAATGGCGCCCAGTAGAAGGAATGAGGACTCCAACAATGCACATGATCCAAAGAGAAGGAAGGATCATATCTTTCATGGTCTTAAGCTAGAATTTATAAGAGAAATAGTCTCCCATGTATTATCATCATATGAAGAAATAATATCATGTGTTGATAAGATAAGTAAAGTTTTTACTGAGTCCTATGGCTTTGAAGGGAATCAAGAGAAGAAAAGGATGGAAGAGAGAAAGATGGATAAAGGGAAAAGGGAAAAAAAGAATTTTCCCATATGTGGTAACTGTGGAAAGAATCACCCTGGAACTTGCCTGAAAGGAATGGGAGTTTGTTATAAGTGTGGAGGAAAAGGGCACAAAGTACGTGACTGCAAGGGTAAGAAAATGGTTTCAAATGTACAATGCTTCATTTGCAAGGAGTTTGGACACTACGCGAACCTATGTCCTAGTCATCAGAATATGCCGCAAATGATGTTATTGGATAATAATCAAGTTATGATGCTACCATAGATGAAGAGGAATGATTAGAGTTCTTATGTTGATTATGTCAACTGAGTGTTGTATCAACAATGTACTTGTTATAATAATTATGGAGTATATAAGGATTGTACTACAGTACTATTTCATTAAGGACTTGAGATTGTGTGGAACAAAGAAAAGTGACTCAATAGCAGAATAAATTTTTGGAAAATATATGGTTAAGAGAATGATAAATCATAATATAGTTCTGATACTGAGGTAGTGATTTTGGAATAATATGTGATTGTTTTGGATAAATTATATTGGATATTCTTGACTACCCTGAAACTGATTAATGATTTGGGGTTTAAAACATTTTTGGATTAATGAAGTATATCCAGCTTTCTATATGGAATAAGGGAGCATGAATGTAATCAATAAGGAATATGGTAATTCGGGATGTTTCAGTGTATTAAAAGAATACATGATGAAGGTATTCATATGCTATTACGGGGTAAAAAGGATCTATATTATGTTTACCTTCCTTATAAATGTTGGACTGTGAGTTTGGACAGAAGTATTTTGGATAGTTCTAGTTTGGATTATTTTGGATTACCATAAAAGGAAAACCCGGAGGTCGGGCGGCAACCCGTCGCGTCCGGCAAGGCTGCGTGACTTGAACCCGCAACCGAAGGGCGACAAGGGTGTATCACCTACCACTGGCCCACGAGATGTCCTGGATTAAATAATGTAGTTTTTATTAAAAGATCTTGTAGATGAATTATAAATTCGTTTATTTTGGAACCCTATACGAATAGTGTAAATAGAATTTTTACGTTCTATTATCTTTTAGAGTGAAAGATGAGTTTGTGGTAGAAATTTATTAATGGATAAAACTCTAATTATAAAGTAAGTATATCTCCTTATGATCTTATCCAATCTCATAAATAAATTCCTCAACATTAATAAAAGTAACTTAGAACAAAAATGTTGTCCTAGATGGTACCTTAAATCATCACTAATTTATGGCTTTGGGATTTTTGGCCTTTTCATAGCCATGTTCTCTACCACTCTCCATCAGATAATTGATGGTTAGATTTCTCCTCCATATCCATATTTTCCTACATGGAACCCTAGTATGTGTTATGTTCGGTAATCTTCATACTTTCCACCCTTTGTTTAAAATAGAGGCCTCATTAATTCATTTTTCGATGTGGGATTTCAACTATGATATTTTGAAACGTCAAAAATGTGTTATCCTAATACCCTATGTTTTGTTGAACCGATGGTATTTCAAATCATCATAGATTGATGAATTTAAGGACCTCAATTTTACACTTGTTTGTGATTGATGACCTCAATCAATACCTATAAATATTTACGTCTTTCCTCCAATTATATGTCTCTAATTGCCACCAATGTTCTCCTAATCGAGATCATAATTTGGTGGTAACCCTTTCATTTCTCTTTTCCTCATATTAAGACTAAATTTTAGTAACCCAATTTCCGATGTGGGTTTTCCCACAAATATATTTTCTATTTTCAACCTTTTATTTTCGAAGAACAATTTCAAATTGCGAGGACGCAATTTATTGAAGGAGGGGAGAATGTAACACCCCAAGATTTCATAGTGTGTTATTTCTTCAAAATAATTCAATAACTTGCACTACACGCAACACCGAGTTCAATCACACCATGAATTACAAAAAAAAAATCCATTCAAAAGAGGTTATGAATAGTATTATCTAAATTTTAAACTTTATATAATCCTTATAATTTTAGAATCCATATTATGAGTTTCTTAGATATAATGCAAGAACAAATTCATTTTCATTATTGCACTTTTATCAACTTTTAATAGCGAACCCTTTTTAAATACAATATTTTAAACTTTTTGACTAAATGGGGACATCAAAAAAAAATATTAAAATGAAACATCCCAAGCTTCCACGGTACGCTTTCCTTCGAATAATGCGATAGCGTGTGTTGTACGCAACCTCGAGTTCTAACACACACCACAACTAATTAAACTAGCCGTTGTGAATAGTAATACCTAATTTTTGAAATCATATATATTCAATATTTCAAAATGGACTTCATTTTTGGATTCGGAATATCAAAATTAGCCTAGGGTGAAATTTTGGTACATTTCGGATAACTTTCATATTTTGATGAATAGTGAAAATTTCTAAATTTTAATTAAAAACAACTTTTTTAATCAAAATAATTAATAGTGATAAATTATGAATTTGAGTGGTTTTAAAGTATATTTAGAATATATTTTTACCATTCAATTTAATGTTTATCATTGGACATAATTTTACAATTAAACCGAACATAAACAAGTGTCAATCTTTTGATAGTTATTATCTCTTAAAAACACGCTTTTTGTTTTAACAGCGGGAATTAATTTTAAATTAATTTCTGCCACTTCTGTGTTTTGAATTTAGGAAAATGGATTCCATATTTGGAATCAGGATGTCCAAATTATGTAAATAGGTAACTTTTATTTTTAGACATTTTGAATAATTACTGCGGTAAATATTTTATTTACCATGGTTAAAGGGTAAATCCGGTAAATAAGGGTTAAAAAAATAATATTATAATAATACAAAATTACCCTAAAACGTGTCTTAACCCTATTGGTTGATACATGGTCGACCATGGGCATCTTTGTGTCAATTTTGGGACCCCATGGATCCACTTGTAAGTGATAATGACACTTTATTTTAATTAAGTTAAAATGAATACAAAAATGACACAAGCATATATCTTTTAGAAGAACAATTTTTACATAGGGTTATACATGTTGGATTTTCGATTATAAATATTCATTAGAAAAATAAAAAGATTTCCTACATAATTATATTTTATTTATAATTTTTAGACAATAAATAAGTTATTTTATTTATGACACAATGATGATGCAGTAATTACTATAATAGTGAAAAATTAAAATAATTGATATTATAAATACCCAAATAAATATAATATGAAACTTTTAATGAATTAAACTAATTTTCTAGGCTAATATGATATATTAGGATTGATTTAATGGACTTTTTTCGAAGTAATCAATCTGTTATGAGTTTCACAAAAATCAACTATTGAATAGTGTCAAAATTGACATAAAAGAGTTCTTAAAACAAATATTATATTATTAATTGATATTAAATTCCTAAAAATCTAAGGTTCGGCCAAGAGACTTATATTATGATAGGTTAATCATTAATGGACCACTTGGGGGTCTCTTGGATGTATATAGTAAGTTTATTAACCATATTATATAAAAATACAAAGAGACATTGTAAAAGTGAAACTAATTAACTTAGAGTTAATACTTAAAGATAAGGTTAATATAAGTACCCAAACCTGTCTAAATTCTATTGGATGAGTTGTTTTCGACCTATCCCCACCTCATCCTTTGAATAGTCAACTTTGGAGCCTTTAGAAACCGAATATGAATTTATTATCAATTAATATTTCTAGCTTTTCCAAAGGTGCCCCTCACCCCTCTTATAAAAGGGCACTCCTCCTTCTCATTTCTTCACACCTCTAAAGCCTTTTGGTTCGGCCAAACTCTGCCCAAATACTCTCCCAACATCCCTCAATACAACCTAGAGGCCTTAGTTTGATCAGAAAGCCAACCTAAAGAGCCCTTTTGATCAAATCAAAAGGAAGAACCCGAAGAAGAGGTAATGATCTCACCACCCTTTTCTAAGTTCATTTCTTCTTCCACTTCTTCTTCCTTTGTTCTTACCATTCTGAAATAATAACTCCAGTATATCACATATACTGTGATGTTATTATAAATATGGTACAATCATATTCAGTATTCTATCCACCCTTTGAATAACATGTCACCATACGTGCGTACGTACGGCTTACCGTCTCCACGTCGTGGTGTAATTGTTATTCAATATAATATTATTTGGATGGGTATAATAATGATGTGTAACTCATGTAAATAATAAATATAACATGTTAATGATTCTGTATATATGATATACCATCCATTTATATATTATTTTAATATCAAAAGAATGATATTGTCGCTCGTGCGTACGTACGGACTACCGTCTCCACGAACGCGATGAGATTCATTCTCCATCGTAACCATTAAAGCGTAATTATCATTTTATGATTTAAAAATGATGTTTAAGGACTTGATATCATTCTGGATATGAATAATATACAACCTATCCTTTACAAACATGTCTTACGTAACAAAACATATGAAAGAAAACAAGTAAGTTAACACCCGAAACAACGATAATACTAAGATATTATTATCAAATCAATATTAAAAGATCATATATGATATCATATTAATGTATATGATTCTTGTATAATTTAATAACAATTATTTCACCATTATACAGGAGGTTAACCTACCACAACCAAGGAAAAGTACAAGGTAAGGGTTATTTCACAATCTCTTCATTATCCGAGTTTGTATTATACGTAATAATCTACTGGGATCTCTTTATCATCCACATCCATGTTTCTTCGAAATGTATTTCAAAACATTTTTACTATTTACAAGAATATGGGTTAAAGTCATTTATACCCTTGTTTGACTTTTTATAAGAGGTTTATAAAGGAATCTTTCCGTCGTTTTCAAAACAAGGTCCTTTTTAACCTTTTCGACAGAATTGAGGTAAGAATGTTTTTTTTAACTTATACGGCGGGTGCGGTTATTTTCCGCCGTTATAAAATCGTCGAAGCTTCCCATACAAGATTATAAGAATATTTTCAAAGAAAATGTTTTATTTTATATGGATCTTAAATGATTTCAAAATAAAAGGAGATATTTCTTTTAAAAGAATTTTGATTTCATCTATGTCAACATCCTTTGATGGATTTTAAGATTATTTGAAGTTGATTTATTATGATACAAAACTTCTATATTGTATTGAAGGTTTTGTGATATGTTTGACTGTGGATGTGCTATTTTTATACCATTCATAGTTTATTGTGAAAGTATTGACATTTCGTATGCTAGTTTTAATACGAATGTTTATGTTATGTTTAAACCTTTTCATATGGGAATGCATTGGACTTAATAAGTGACGGGTGGAGCCCGCTATAGCTCCTCGATGCATCGGTAGGTCTCATGAGACAAACTAGTGTCTTGGCACAAGGCCTTGAAAAAATCTTATTTGTAGCCTTGGCACGAGGCCTTGGCTATGTGGTTATGATAGTCTGGCATTATGCATTCCAACATTATGAAAGTGGTTATTGATATTGCATGTGAATATTCGATTAGTAGAATATCCATGTGAACAAGTAAATGGCATCATTTCATTTTACTTTTGCCATACTAAGTTGGAGTTCAATTTTAAAAGGCTTTTGTTTTAGTAATTCATTGCCTTAAATGTTTATGCTTATTTTTGAATGTTCCGCTATATTGTTATCCTTACTGGGCATTTGAGCTCACCCCTTTTTTATGTTTTATTTTTCCTAGGTAGTGAAGAAGTAAATTATGAATGACTTGCAGGGATATTATGAGGGGTTAATAGTGTGGATATCAAGACTTTGTTGTTGTAGTAGTTTTTCACTTTGAAATGTAATGTAAAACTTTATGATTATATCTAGTGTTTCCAAGGCTACTAAACCAATCGGTCTTTCGGGATTTGATCTTTCTTGTGATCATGCCAATGTTACGAAGTAATGCACCGACTCCGGGTAGCTGGGGTCGGGGCGTTACAACACATATGTCGGATGACCATGTTACCATTGTACTACTCAATTTAGAATAATATTGTTCCTCTTCTTTATCAAATAATTAATTAACCAATTAATTATCCTCCCAAATCCCATTACTAATTCAACAATTAGTTAAAAAAAGTCCACCCATTAGTTAAGTCAACAAATAATTAAGGGCTTGAAACCATTAATTAATTCATCAATTAATTATTGAATAACACTATTCATATTCCATAATTAATTTCCCAAAATTAATTATATTGTTCTAATCTAAATTTTACACAATTAATCCCACATATTATTATCTTGATCGTATTATCCAAGGCACATAACTAATCTATAAATAATTATCTCAAATTAGTCATTTCAATATCTCATAATTAATCCCCCGATCAATTATCTAGATTACAACCCCAACCTATTTTATCAATTTCCAAAAATTAGTCATCTAATATGGCATGACCAGAGTCTCATGATCAATTCCTTAATTAATCACTAACTTCAAAAAGCTTCGATAAATCAATTGGTCAATCTAACTAACCCAATTTTAGAAAATGAATACCTAAAACATTTTAGTAATTATACAATTTTTCATATAAAAATCAAATCCATAATAATGGTAATTTTATTTAGACCACCATACCAAGGTTGGTTAAGATATTTTTCCCCAATGGAAATTACCAGAATATGAGCAGCAAAATGACATTGATAAATGTCTGGATCTAAATCACTAAACTGAAATCAAGATCAAAGACTTCAAGATCTCATAAATCAAGATATAGATATAAAATACTAAATCAAGATCTAAACACATAGTTTTACATTCAAGTAAACAAAGAATATATTTCAATAAAATATCGAGGAAATATATAATTAGGAATGGGAGAAGCAACTAGATGAAATCCAGTTTTTAGGAGAAGAGATTATCTTTAATTCGGGGTTTCTATCTCGTAGAATGGTGTTTTGAGGCCTCGAAATCCCTTAGAGTTGATGATAAAACCTTAAATTACCATTAGAAATGTGTAATACTGAGATAAGGACACATTGGAGGTGAAACAGATCATAAAAAGTGGTAAATGAGTGAGATTCATAATTTTAGGATCTCACAGTCGACCCTCTCATGATTTAGTTGTATAATTAGACAAATTGCGTGTTAACCATGCATTAGCCACTGATTCAAGGGGTACTTCACATGGCTTCCTCACACAAGCTCTCAAACCATTATTTAACAATTTTGAAGCTACTTCTTCAATGTTTGTAGATCACATAGTTTTTTTGGCAACTGCACAGTTTCTTCAAACCATCCACCAATCGTTGACAACCCCCTATTCCCCAAAATCCTCTCAGACTTCACCAAAACACACCAAAATCCATAAAACCCATAAAATTTAGTTGTGTAAAAAAACATTACCAGGAATCACTCCCATGATAACTAAAAAAAGTTCGGGAACTTACACCTGAGGATTGGAAACATATGAAATAATTGAGCTATTATTCTCATTAATGAAATAATATATCATAATATGAAGTAGAAAATGAGGGAAAAATAAATACAATAATAATAGATTTTGAGACCAAAAATTAAAATTATTTAACATGTTTTAGATGCATTAGAATATAAAATATCATTAAATAGGTATAAAATATATCACCTAGATCAAAATAGGTTTCTGCATACATAATTCTTAAGGGTTTGGAAGAAAATTTTGGAATACATTAAAACTAAGGCAAGACCATTAAAAAATCATTCAATTGAAAGTATTTTGTAAAATTTGAAAACATTAATGAAAATCGTTAAAATTTAAAACAACTATATGACTATAAATTTATTTATGTGGATATCCATCATGGACTCACCTGGGTGAATAAATTCGTTATGTCTATGCCTAAAATGTGATCAAACACATCATGCTCATTCATGTACAAAACAAACTCAGTATGTCCATGTATGACAATAAAATGAGATATTATATTAAATAAATGATATTATGCGTGATATTATATTCCACTAATAATAATCTATTCATATTTTTGATATTAAAAACTAGTCATCATTATATTTCAACTAATTAATGGAAATATAATGGCCTCTTGAATTTATGGAATTATAAAAATGTAATTTTTACAATGGAAACAAGACACAATAATATGTACATGATGAATAAAAAATCTTGGTGGGGGATTTAATCCATTGATAATGTACTGAATTAAAAAAGAGAATATTTTTTCACAAAACCATTTTTGATATTGTTTTAAAATATAAATTGTAAATTGCTTCCAACAACTACTGTATATAGTTTTAAATGAAACAATTTATAAAATACATATTATATATTGGAATAAAAATTCTCCAGCAAAATATATAATATCTCAAATAAAAGAAGTTAAAATATAATGTAAAATATAAATTTAATATATATAATTATTAATTGAAATAAGAAAAATATAAATATTTTACAAAATAATATTCAGGATGGATTTCAATCCATTAATTTTTATATTATTAAAAAAATACAAAAAAATTAAATAACACTATCAAAGAAAAATGTTATTAAAATGATAGAGTTATTTTTTTAAAAATGAATAACGGAGGATAAATGAACCATTAGATTTAATACAATTTTGATTGTTACACTATGTAAAGGAGTACATTTATGGGATGTAACAATATAAACAATATATGAAAATTCCTTAAAATTAGTAGAAATTAATCTTAACAAAACTGTAATTTAAAAAAAATAATCATAAATGAAGAATATTTTTGTCAAACTCGATTACTGTATATATGAAGATATAAACACATATAAAAATAGAAAGTTTTTATGATATATATATATATCACGAAAAATAATTCATAGCGCATTGATTTTGTTCTAATAAATATATTTCAAAGAAATACCTCCATACAACAATTGTAACTTTCGAATCCAAACCTAAAGAGAAGTATACCATTAAATAGAATAGTGACTATCATGATTTATAAGAGAAAAATGGAATAAAATCTCAATATAATTGTATTTTTACCAAACATGTACCAATGAGAGGATTTGTGTGATCGAAATCCTAACCATGATTCCAACATTATATGATCCATTTATAACATCATATAAAACAAATATAAAAAAATAAAATATTTCAGATTGTTACTCTTATATATTTCCTTTTTATAACACGTATTAAATTTTTTTCATTAGTACATAAATATTTTATAGTGTTATATGACAATCGAGTTTTTAAAATTTTACTATTTTTTTATTTTTAATTTAATTTATCATTACACATAATATTATAAAAATTAAATTATAGTTATATCATTAAATAATATTTATTATACTACATATATTGACTTTTAAGGTTCATGTTTTATTTCGAATGTTTTTTATAGTTATATAAATATTGAATTTATAATGGATTTTTTTTCATTGGAGAATGATACATAACTAATTAGGTAAAAATATAGTTTAATATTTCTAGAAAAATGTTCAAATAATTATTTTATTATTATATAGTGATATTATTTATATTTATCTTCCCATAGTCATCCATAATATTTTTTAAATCATTATTCAGGATGGTTTTTAATGTGATGCGAACATCGACATGCTTCAACTCATTTTAATAGTATGGTTATGGAGGGTATTAGTTTCAAATTACAACCCTAAAAAATATAAATAATGATATAAAAATATTATTTTATAATATATATATATATATTAATTAAATAACGAATAAAAAAATATGAAAAATTAAAATATGATTCTTTATAGAAGTGGTACTCAGCAAAGATATATGGTTGGAATTTCATTTTTTTATAAGATAATGGAAATGAATAACTATGTTTTTTAAAGTGAATAAAATTATCAGTATAATAATCATATTTAATTGATCTTATTACATTTGTTATATAATATTTTCAAGTGTGATATTAAGTAGATAAACAAATGAAATAATTAGTACATACATTGGAGAATTGATTTTTCTTAGGATGTTCCTTTAAAACTGAAAAGATTATGATTACTATATTTGACCATGGAAATATGTTTTTAGGATATAGTTTTAGGAGATAATAATATTCTAGTTTCATGGTTTAATTTTATATATACTTGTTTGATTAAAAGGATTTTGTTTCTTCTATTTTACAATGGAGAAAATATTAACTATTGGAAGAGAACATTAAATGTTATTAATTCTATGAAACTATTCCATTTTCAATGGTTGTAATGTTTTGAAATAATGTTGTTTGAGGAATTTTTTGGGTAAAAATGTCTAATATATGTTTTTCAATACAGTATTAAACATGTTAGATGGATTTTATCATTATACATTTTCATTTGGGACTTTTTATTATATATTATCAACATGATTCGATCATAGTGATTTTATGTTTTATAAATGTCAAATGATTAAAAAGTTGACCAAATTTGGGTTTAAAAGAAACAAAATTTAAGAGAAATTTGTTTTATTCTATTTTTAATTATACCAAAATAACATTTTAATTATAACACACAATGGTTATCAATTTTTTTAATAGAATATTTACCATTTTTACAATTATAGATTCATAATCTATCTTTAATAACGATTTAGTGTAAATTGTGTGTAGAAATATTTATTTCTCTGAATATGAATCTTATTATATTCATTATTTAAATTATTTTATTTTAATTTATTTGATATAAATTCATTTATATTTATAATTATTATTATTTGGAGATAAATATTTCTGCATTTTTGTGGAAAATCGAATTAATCCTATCAATGTATTAAACAAACGTGCTCTTTATTTCATATTTAATCATGATTTATTAAATAATAATTCACATAAATCAACATGGATGATCGAGAGGTCTAGTGTATTTGGTAATTAGGAACATTAAATGAAAACTTAAGATATAAAATACAATATCTTTATTGAAAACATCTGTTACATGACCACAACATTCATTTGTACATAGCATTGCATGGGATAATCTGAGTACATACATAAGAAACGGTTGATATATAAATCCTGGTAAGTGAGTAAACAAGGTATAACCTGAAGAATAAAATACATGTTAGTTAATATGAATATAAATTGAGCACAATAGAAACATGAAGATAGAAGAATGATATATCATGATTATCATAACATAGAAATGTGGAAACAACTTAAAACATTACATCATTAGCATAAACGAATCAGGTAAACCCCAATGCTGATATGGTTGAAAAGTTTCCTAAAAGGAATTAGTTAAAACCCAATCCCAACATAACATAACATGATAATAAACATTACCCAAATCATTAGAGCTCTATACAGAGGCACCCTTCATATTAATTTCAATGTTATTATTAAGTGTGCCACATAGATCATATAACATTGATTCAATAAAAATCATTATTTTTCTCCATGGAATAAGAATGCAGAATAAATATATGTAATAACCATTCAATATGTATATGTGAATAAAGGTGAATACCATTTATAGATAAATGGGTATGGTATTCACTACATGGTGAATTTGGCATGGAAAATCGCCATGCAAATTTGGTAGCATAACGATGTATAATGGAGATTCATAAATTTGGATAATGAGGGATAAAGGGGTCCCACATCAGTTATACATGAAATATACTATAAGGGAATTATGTAACCTAATATCCCAACATATGAAATTTAATTTAGATATATTATATTGATTAAATTCTTGAATTGAAATAAGAGAAGAGAAATCCCTTACAGAATTTATGTAAGGTAATGGGTGTAGAGATAAGGCGTTAATGATAGAGAAATGGATCTATGATAATTAAAATAGAAGTAAGGTAGTATAATGGAGGTGATAAATAATACCCCAACATTTTTATGTAAATATAAAAGGGTATAACTACATAAACAAACTTGGACAAAAAATGAGAGAGGAAGAAATCCCTTAATTGGATGTGTGGCCTCGAAGGTATGGGAGAGGATTGAAAGAGGCATCTATGGAGCTTGGGGAGAAAATGTGGGAATTTACATTGTATGGGGAAGAGTCTAGTCGAGATCCAAATGGTTTATGGGGACAATAATGGGATATTGTGTGGTTTTATATAGGAAATGAGAGGGAAATCATTATTATTTAGGTTTTGGACAGTACACATTAAAATATCCAAAACCACAAACCATACCATGATTTTTTTCCAAATAACAGTGATATAAAATATTCTATAAGGCCTTGGTTGGGAAATATTAAAATATTAGGCTTTCTTATGTGAAGGTGAATCACACTCTCAAGGAAATCATTTTATAATGTTAAAATATTTTATAAGTCATGGAGGGTCCATTAAGGCATTATAAAATTTATCAAACTAATCATAAATCAAAATATATTTAAGTTAAAACATATATTGGATGAATATCACATTTATATTATTTTTATTAAATCACTATTGGGTCATTAGGATGTTCTAAAAATATTGTATATTTATACTGTATTTAGTTTTTACCAAAAAATTTTATTTTCTCAAAGTATTATGAAAAATTCGCCATTTGATAATGTTGATGTCCTGATTCCAAGAAAATATTCATTTTTTATATATAATCTTATATATATTTTAATATTCACTTTTAAAATAAAAACTGATATTTATGAAAAATTCACAAGTTTGGAAAGAAATAGTTTTTAATCCTTAATAAAAATGACATTCGACTTAATAAAAATTAAATACACATTCATTATACATAAAATTAATTTGAAAATATTATTTTATTAAAATATTAATTATTACAAAAATTCATTAATTTTTTAAAATAAATTATTTAATACACATTAAATTTCATCGTATAAAAATTATAACTCTTATCAAACTGATTAACAAATCATTCACAAATAAAGAACTGATATAATCGTCATTTATAATAATTTTTTTAATAATAATATAAATATAAAAACATAGTTTCATATAATAATATATATATTTTTCAATATTTCCTTTTTTAACCAAAAACTCAATTTATCAAATTTATCATTCTTTTAAGAATGAATATCCTCATAAAAGAATTGGGGGAATACAAATTTTATCTATAAAAGGGTGTTACATAGTAACAAACTAATTCCTTGTTACATAACCCCTTATAGCACCCTTATAAGTCCTAATGGTAAGGTGTGCGATGGTGACATACTCTTGGGGAAGCTCAAATAAAATTTCCCGAGTGGTTACCTATATTAACATTAACAACTTTCGTAGAAAATTCTGTTTAATATTAACATGTGGAAGCTAGGCTTGGGGTTGGTCAAGAGTGAATCCCATTGATTCTACCCCCTTCCCAACCTCTATCCAATGAGCTTCATACAGATAGAGTCTACTGGATAAGGCCATCCTCTACTTTGTCTAGGTTAAAATTATATTTTTAAACCTTATATTTATATCAGTTGTGTGGTCACGATTCAATGGATATACTATCAACAGTAATAATACTTAATGGTAATTTAAACAATAATAATAATAATAATAATAATAATTAAATGAATGTGTTTTATCTATCCATAAGACATTAAAAGAATGGGAATTGTATTCATAAATGCTCGGCTTGTTACAATATTAACCATAATGAAATTTCTCCCTTGAAATTTCCTTTTCCCACACTAAAAAAGATGGTGGTAACTTTATCTCATAAATTCCTCAGGATCCCAAGCTGGTTATTCAAACTTTTTGTTTCTCCAAAACCCTTTAACGAGGGACATTGTCTTATCTTATAGATATTTTTCCATATGATCTATGATATTCACTAGATTCTCATCATAATAACGTTTATTTTCCAATTATTACACCTCTAGATTGAGTTTATTTGATGGGTCATCTATGTGCTTCTTCAAAAGTGATACATAGAATACATAATGTTCTTGAGATAGGATCGGTGGGATTGATAGTCAATATAACACTTCTCTGATGTGATTAATGATTTGAAAATGGTCTATGTATCTTGAACTAAGATTTTCATTTTTCCCAAATTTCATCACTCTCTTCCAAGCAGATTTGTAAAGGAAAACATTATCTCAAACATCAAACTATAGGTCTCATTGGTAGTTTTCAACATATGTCTTTTATCGAATCTGAGTAGATTTGATGTGCTATTAGATATTATTATCCTTTTCCACCATTTCATTAACCATTTCTGGACCTAGAAGTTTTCACTCCCCAACTCCATCCCAACATTCCAGTTTTATGCACCTCTTCACATAAAGGGTATCATAAAGAGATAGTTGGATTCTTGAGTGGAAACTATTGTTGTAACAGAACTCAACCAAAAGAATTTTTTGATCCCATCGTCCTTTAATGTCCATTGAGAATGATCTCAACATGTCCTCAAGTTTCTTGATAGTCCACGTAGACTAGATATCATTTTCGGGATGATAAGTCATACTAAAGAACATATCAGTATTTAGAGCATATTGGTGAATCTTTTAGAACATAGATCTGAATCTTGGATCTCGATCAGCTACAATAGAAAATGGTACACCATATAGCCTTAACACATATCTAATGTATATCTATTCCAGTTGATCTAATGATAAATCCTCTCAAATTTCAATGAAGTGTGCAGTAGTTGTAAGATGATCCACAACAACCCAAAAAATATTATTTCTTTGGGATGTATTTGGATATCCGGTGATAAATTCTATAGTGATGTTATCCCATTTCCATGTTGGTATAGGTAATGGCTGAATCATCCCCATAGAATTATTCGTCTTAACCTTCACATGATGACATACCTAGAACTTTTACGAATATTCAATGATCTCCTTATTCATGGTTTCCCCCAATAATGCTCTCAGAAATCCTGATACATATTTGTGTTTCCTGGGAGGATGGAAAATTAAAAATATGTGAATCATACAAAAGTTATTTCTTTAACTCTAGATTTGATAGAAAACATAACCTTAACGAAAATCTCATAATTCCATCTTTATTAACATTTAACTCTGAGGAATTACCTTATTTAATATTTTCCACTTTCTTCTGAATTCCCACATCATCTTTTTGAGCATCCATTAACCTTTCCAATAGACTTGATTGAGAAATCATTTGGGAAAGGATTGATTATGCTCACATATTTATGATTCCCATGTCCATCGTCATAAAATATAGGAAGATTGGATCCTTTTCAATTATCATCAATGATAGAATTGATGGGTCCTTTATACTTAGAGCATATACCACCTTGTTTGATTTCCCAGGGTGGTAATGAATTGATATTTATTAATTATTGATGTGATCTTACCATCTTTGTTGGTGCATGCTAATCACTTTTTGTGAGAATATATATTTGAAAATTTTCTAATTAGTGTATATTTTACACTTTTCCCCTAAGAGATAATGCCTCCATATTTTCAATGGAATGATCAAAACTGCCCACTCCAGATCATGCATGGGATATTTTTATTCATGAATTTCAACTACCTTCAGGGATTGGTGATGGCATAGTCATTCTACATCAACACACCTCCCATTCCCTTCGAAGAAGCATTACTGATGTATACTAAAAGGTACCATATTGTGGGTAGATTGAGAATAAGTCCAACGATAATCCTCTTCTTCAACACCATGAAGCTTTCATCACATTCATTATTCCAAGAAAACGTGAATCCCTTATCATTTAGCTTCATAATAGGGTTTGAAAACCATGAGAAACTCCACAAGAATCAGTGATAATATCTAGTTAACCCCCGAAATCTACGGATATCCATCATAGATGTTGGCCTCGACTATCCCTTAATTGATTTCATTTTGGAAGGATCCGTAGATATCTCATTACTTGTGATGATATACCCCAATAGTGGGACTTCCTTTAACCATAACTCACACTTGTTGTACTTTACATAGAGATTCTCCTTTCACATGGTCTCTAGTATGGCGTATATATGCTCCTAATTTTCTTTCTTGTGGAAGTAGTTTATTAAAATACCTCTAATAAAAACTACTATAAATATTTAAAGGAAATCTATAAAGACTCTATTCATCATGTCCATCTAGATTTTTGGATCATGAGTGAGTATGAAGGGAATTACAATGAATTCATAGTCCTCGTACCATGTACAAAAATAATTCTTGGGGATATCCTCCTTATTCACCTTTACCTAGAAATATTCCCACTGAAGATCTACCTTGGAGAAGTTTTATGCTTCACACAGCTTATTGAAGAAGTAATCAATTTTTGGAAAAGGATACTTGTTCTTCATCATGATTTTGTTGAGATAATGATAATCAATGAAAAATAACATGGACCCATACCTCTTCTTAATGAAGAGAACTGGTGCACTCCATGGTGAAGCACTTGAGTATATAAACCCTTTATCTTGATTCTCATGTAGTTATTTATTTAGCTCCTCAAGCTCTACAAAAATCATTCTATATTGGGTCTTGGATATTTTAAATGCCCATGGTATAAGATCAATTGAGAATTAAACATCTCTTATAAAAGCAAGTCCATGAAATTTCTAAAGAAACACATTTCTGAATTCCAATAAAAGTGGCAGGCCTTTGAGTATGGTTCCTTCCATAGACTCAATAATCTGATAAAGATATGATTTCTCATAGGGAAGTAATATACATGTTTGATACGATGGTTCTAAAGAAGATTCATTATCATTATTGCACTTTCACAAATCAGGGGTTGATTCACCCTATAGGGAGTGATTTCCCTCTCATGGAAATTTATGTTGGATCTATATATGGAAATCCAATCTGTTCAATGATTTGTATTAAATTTCACCACATGGAGTATGATGAGTTATCTGGGAAGTTCAATCAAAAAAAATTTAATAGGGGGGTAGTTTTATTCATTGGATGCAATAATTTCCACATTTTTCATTCTCATAGACATCTCTACTACCATGATTTGTGGTGGTGTTTGGATTTTTACACCAACCTTTTATGATATAAAAGAATGAATTGAACTAGAATAAAAAATTGCATTTTATATTATTGAATGAATAAATAGAATACTTGTCGCCACCTCCTTATCAGGAATCACTTCTGTGGTAGTAATGGAAAAAGATCACCCTTGCTACCTTGGAGGTTGTTGGTTGCCTCTAATTACCCATGGATTAGGGAAATAGTTAACAAAGTTCCCTTTTTCCTTTAATTTTTAGAAATGAACAATGCATTGAGGGTCAATTGGAACATTACTTTCCTCTACCACACTAGTGGGTTTCCCCCGCCAGTAATCGTTCTCCAGTTTCCCTTCTCTTATGATCCTAATTCATTTCATCCACCGCTTCAAGAAATTTCTAGGGTTATTCTTCATGCACCATTGGCATGTGGGATGTTGGAATGTCTTAGAACCATTGATTTTATCAATCAGACCACAATAATTAATGTCCCATTTCCACTTCTTATCCCTATAATACCACTAAGATTTTCTTATCCCTATCTCGACATTAAGGGAACATCGGACAATCTCCTCATTTATTTCAAAGTCACAGATCACCATGTCTTTACATAGGATATCTTTTATCCCACCAAAGATGTGTTCAACATTGCATTCGGTGGTAATGACAAAACTAGAAGAATATCATGAATATGTGATAATGTTTTCCTTGTACTCCCCAAAAGATTTGTCATCCAGTTACTTGAGTGCAAGGAAATGTTTTACTATATTAATACAGAAGGTTAATGGAAAATATTTATCATAAAACATTTTTTAGAAATCCTTTCATTCCAATGGCTTGATCTCTTCCTTAGGCTTCATATTTTTGATAAATTTCCACCATTAATCAGCTTCACCATCCATATAATAATTATCTAGAAGAACCATCTCTTTTTCAAAACGTTGAAGGTTAGAGAAGATTTTCTAAAAGGAGTTGATCCATTTTTCGAATATTAAGGGATCAGTAATCCATTGAATGTATGAGGCCTTTGCCTCATGAATCTCTTGATAGTGACTTGTTATTTCATATGGGGTGTTGGATGTTCCAATTAACCCAGGATTATTTTAAGGAAATGAGTTAAATAAGGGAGTATTGTGACAGTGTTTTTGATTCCTGCCCTCATTGGATTGGACATCACACTAGAATAGTCATCACATTGATATTCCCAGTAGTTGGTTGCCTGAGCACTCCTATTGCCAACAATTGGATTGGATAAAATGAAAATCTGAGGTAGGTATTTTAAAATATTAAACACATAAAGGGGAATCCAATAAAAAAAGGTACCAGATATAAATTACAATTCTCTTCTTAACTTTTGAATTTATGGAAATCAATCTTAGTTATTCGTAATCTATTAAATAACATATATTTTTATGAGATTTTTTATCACTTAAAAATGTTTCATACTAATATTATGAATTTAAAAAAGTATATCCCCCAGGAGTGTCAAACCAAGAGTACATCAAAGGCCATTTTCATGCACCAGTTCTCATTCGAGTCTAGAATAATGCGGTGTTTTGGGTTTTACCCCTAGATACATCTATGCTAGAGACACCTCTACTTGTCTGTATCCAGATATGGATGTATTTTATTGATAAACCACTTACTCTATAGTCACCAAAATTTATGGATTAATTTCTTATACTCAATATTATCCCAAATCCTTTCACTAGTGTTTTATAACCTTAATCCCAAAAATAACTAAACATATCCTTTTATACCAACTATAACAACCCTTCTCTTTATTTCATACTAAAACATTCTTTTTCAAATAAACATGCACGTAAAACCCCTGAAGATCGATAGTTCTAGTGTATTTAGGGATTAGGAACATTACATGACAACATAACACATAAAATAAAACATCTATATTGAAAACTTCTTCTACATGACCACAAAATTCTTTCATACATAGCATTGCATGACACAAGTTGAGGACATACAGAATAAAAGTGTGAGCTATAATGACCAATAATGGAGTAAAAAAGGTATAACATGAAGAATATAATACATTTTAGGAAATGGGAATCTCAATGGAACACAAGAGAAACATGAACATAAATCTAGGATATACCATGTTTATGATAATAAGGAAATGTGGAAAAAACATAAAACACAACATCATTAACATAAAGGAACTAGGTAAACCCCTATCCAAACATGCTGGACAAATTTCCTAAAAGGAATCTGGTAAAACACTTATCAAAAAATGAGGTAGTTAGGTCCACTTGGTTATATACCCTGAGAGGGGGTGAATTAGGGTATGACAGATTAAAACAGCTTCCCCTATTGATCTTGTATTGCTGTTTAGTGAAACTCACCTCTCTCTCTTTCCTATAGAAAAGTTAAAATAGAAATTAAATAACAAAACATGACACAATAATTTTCACCTGGTTCAACCTCAATGGGATACGTCCAAGGAGCATACACCGGTGATGTGCTGATGTACCAAATCCACTAAAACCGCACTAATGTTCACAATTTTTGAAGCAGACTCATTATCCCTTCTGGTTTACAACCATCCAGAATATGATAGCTCACTACTCTCTCAACTGAAGTGTGCTCACTACTTCTTTAGATGAATTACTCACAGTTTATTGAATTTTAGGCATCTTCATTATAAAAAATGAATGCATCTTCCTTTTTATGTAAATTCTTTGTTGATGTCCATCTTTCACCCATAGATGTATCTCAATTTTCACCAATGGTACCGGGTAACCTTCAATCATTCGTGCATCCCTATAATGATAGGAACACATCCCTAATCTGGGTGCGCATCTCTAATTCCTGGAATGCACGTGCCACCTAACCACTTCCAGGACACTCCCTTCACCAAATAAGAACATGGGTTACTCAAATAATTTTACACCCAAAAAAATATTGGTGTGCAACTAACAACTGGCGGGCAACTTCTAAATAGCATTATACTAGCGCGATCAAACCCCCACTTGTGTGACTAACCCTTCTAGCGGGACATGAGCTCAATTTCCCTAAGTGTTGAACTCTGTGAAAAATGAGGAGGGTTAGCCTTCTATTTATAGGCATTTTGAGCACCCTGTGTGTCGTGCAATTGTCTCCTCTCAGCGCGCAAGTCCCATCGCCCGAGCATGTATCCCCCTTGTCACCAGGCACACCGAAACCAAAACATGGGTGCCCCAATTTTTTCTTCCATATTTTGATGTTATGATCTTGAAAAACATATATCACTCAAATTTAAAAGCCTCTTTGATTGTCCTTTCCTTTATAGAGGTTCTTCTATCAATCATGGATTGTAGAAAACTTCTCTTCAACTCTACAACTCACCGTGAAAACCCTCCTTTGTCAACAAATTGAACATTGTGATCTGCCTTGTCATCAAGCACAACATGGAGGCCCACTTTTTCAACAAACAGGTTCACCTCAAAAATTATTCAATGATATCAAGAGGTATTTCTTCCAAAAATGTATCATTACACTAAACATAAACCAATTTATTAGAGAACTATCCTAGAACACCCCTCATATTGATATCAATATTAAACATAAGTATTCGAAAAAGATCATATAACATGGATTAATTCAATATCATCATTTCTTTCACGATAAAAGAATGTGGAATACAAAAATTTATGAACCATTCAATATGCACATATCAATAAATGTGAATAAAATTTAGAGAGAATTGGGTATGGTATTCACAACATTATGATTTTTGGCTATGAAAATTGTGGTGTAATTTCAGCAGCATAACCTATTACTCAGAGATTCATAAATTGGGTTATTTGAAATAAAGGGGTACCACAACATTTATAAATGAAATATTTACTAAGTGAATCATGGAAAATAATATCACAACATATTAAATGTAATTTAGATGTATAATTTTGAATAAATGCTCGAATGGAAATAAGAAGAGCGAAATCGCTTACGAAATTTTCACATTGTAACATCTGTACAAGGAAGGCATTAATAAGAGGGAAAGGAGTATCTTATAATAAAAACATAAGGACGGAATAATTTTGGAGTTTCTAAATCACACCCCAACATTTATAATTGTAAATAAAAGCGTATAACAACATAAATGAACTTGGACAAAAAGAGAAAGGAAGAAATCCCTTACATGGATGTGTCGTCCCAATGGATCGGGTGAGGGTTCAGATATGCTTATTGGGAGCTTTAAGAACCTTGGTGGGGATCACATTGATAATATGAAAGATTTGGGTTGAGATCTAATTGAATTATTGACGGGGAATGGGATATTGGGTGGTTTTATATACGATTTGAGAGGAAATTTTTTTATTATTCAGGTTTTGGACACTGCACATTAAAATATTAAAAGCCACAACCCATCCAATGCTTTTTAGTATGGTTTCTACCAAAGGGGAGTGGTAAAAAAAATATTTTATACATCAAGGATCGAAACATATTAAAATATTTGTCTTGCTTATGTGGAGGTGAGTCACAATCACAAGGAAATCATTTTAAAATGAAAAATAATTTTTAATTTTGGAGGCTCCACTTAGGCATTAATAATAGATCAAACAAATCTAAAATAAAATAATTTTAATGTTAAAACATATATTGTCCAAATTTGATTTTACCATATTTTATTACATCACTATTGGGTCACTATGATGTCAAAAAACATATTGTATATTTATATGGTATTTAATTTTTACCCAAATATTTGATCATCTTAGAGAATTATGAATAATTTACTGTTGGATAATTTCAAAATATTAATTCCAAATATAATATTCCTTTTTATAAATATTTTTCAAAATATGTCAATTTTCACTTTTAAAATAAAAACCGACATTTTTTTAATATTCACTAGTTTTGCTAAAAATACTTGTCAAGACATAACAATAATTAAGTTCTACTTCATAAAAACTATATACTCATTTATTATTCATTAATATACGTAGATAATAATATTTTATTAAAATATTAATTATTTCAAAAATTCATCAATTCCTTAAAATAATTTCTTTAATATACTTACTTTTTTATCGTATAAAAATTAAAACACTTATCAAACTAATTACCTAAAAATTTACAGTTAATGAAATGATATAATCATCATTATAATAATTATTTAATAATATTTTTAGTAAAAAAATAATCCTTAATATAAAAATGTATATAATTCTCAAAATTACAATTTTTTCCCAAAAGATCACTTTATCACATTTATCATTCTTTTGAGAATGTATATTGTCATATAGGAATAGATGGAAGATGAATTTTATTTATAAAAAGGGATTACCTAATATTTAACTAACACCATGTTACATAACCTCTTATAACACCTGCATAAGACCTATGGGTAAGTTGTGTGATTGTAACAGACTCTTGGGGATGGCTTAGATAACTTTATCTGGGGTGGTAATCTCTATTAACAAGAACTTCTCTGTCAAGCATTTATGTTCAGTCATAACATGTTGAATCTAGACTTGTGCATTTTCATGGGATAATACCAATGATTCTACCTCCATCCCATGATACAAAAAATGTTCTTTTTTTGGCCCGAGTCTATAAGATGGGTCTATCCTCTCCTTTTTTAATGATGGAATTATTTTTTTTAAACAATATATTTATATCAGTTTTTTGATCACTATTCAATGGCTTTAATAAAAATGGTAAAGATAATTAAGGGGAATTTAGACCCAAAAAAATAATAAATTAAATTTCATGTTTTTCTATATCAATTAGACACTTAGAGAATTGGAACTTTTTTTTAAAATTTTCATGTCGTTACAATGTAAGATTTTTAAGAAAAATATAAATAGATATATTAAATAATATGAGATTTATTATATATAATTGATGAATAATTTTATTAGGTTAACTACATATGTGACTGGATATTAATAATAACATTAGCACATGTATCATGTAAAACCCTTTTTGTGGTATATTGTTTTTCAAGAAGATAGACAGTGTTTATAAAAAAGTAAACATGTTATTCGTTAGAATGATATTAAAAAATATATAATTTTTAATTAATTCTTACAATACATTAATATAAATCTAATACACTATTTCCCCTCAAGTATATTTAATTAAAGAAATAGATGAAAACATTGATCAAAAAAATAATTGAAATTCTATATTGTTATTAGAGGAATTTATTAATTGATGTAGTATTTTATAAACCATTCATGAAATTTAAAAATATATATATGTTATATAAAATGATTTGAAAAATACTAAGAGAAGTAAAAATGTTATTTTGTTAAAGAAATTTGTAATTTTCATTATTCAAAAAAAATTATTGTTTTTGAAAAATATCAATAATAAATTATAGGGTAATTTTTTTGTGAGGAATTCAACATTGAATAATAATTTTTACAAACTAAATTATATTTTTTAAAATTTATTCATTATAAATTGTTTTATATAATATAATAAAAATGGAGTTTATTAAAAAAATTATATCGGGAAAGTCGCCAGAGGAAACACCTCTAACCATTTATTAAACAAAATAAAAGTTCAGAAAACAAGTGACAAAAACCAAACCTAATAACTACATACCTCCAAAATCAAACCCATCTCCATCACCATTATAAAAGTCCTACTCCTCAGTCACTGACTCCCATTCCGAAATTTCATAATGCTTCAGGACTTTGGAATATTTTCTTCAAAGGATCAACCGCTCCAATGAAAGAAATTCATTATTAATTGGAATAATTTTTGATCTAGTGGACATTGGCTTCGACAGATATGATTAATCCTTCCTGGGTCCTCTTTGTAGGGAAGCAGTCATATCATCTTGATTCCTAGAGAGCATCTTCCTCCCTCCCTGGATGATGTCACTAAATTATGTCTTGATCATTCCACCATTTTTTTCATTATAATTATCATAAAGGTCCCCCCACTTTATATGGACCTCCATCTCTTGATACTACACAATTGGATTCTGCTAAACCAGAAACTCGCATCTATCATAGCAAGAAAATTCTGGTGTTCCGATATCTCTTGACCTACACACATCCCATTTCAGATTTTCTCATTCATAGAAACCTCTTACTGAGACTCAATCTACGAGTTGGCTTCAACTCCTTCATGATTTAGCCCTTTGAAGTGATTCCTTGTGGAGACTGTGACCAATACAACACCATCCTCACCATCCTGTCCATAGAGCCCATTATTCACTGCATCAGGTAGTCTGTTGTCCTCCAAAGTAAACCCCAGCTTACCTTCGAACATAAACCATTGCTGGATCCTTTCGACAGACCACCCATAACAGCATCTCCCTCAACAAGATCACCCTACTTCAATATGACCTCAAGAGTAGCAAGACCATCACAATGGGCCATGTTCTTCTGCCTTTCCGCTACAACCACAAACCCATTTGAGGCCATTCCATTAGTCCATGATGCATTAATAATAGAATTTCATTCACCACTAGTCTCAACCTCCCCCATGGAAGAAATTCCCTCAACCCCATCCCCCCAATTCAGGTCACTTATAAGCCTGTTCAGCACAGTAGAAACCAAAGTATTTTTTGGAATTTTTGTCAGTTGTTCCAGAACCGCTGCAACCTAAATCCCCATATCAGGTGCATTTCCAATTTAACCAGACGCAGCAGAAATCCTCCTCCTATCATCATTTTTTCCTAGCCTCCTCTCCAAACTAGGTGGCCTCTTGTTCATAGCTCCACTATGACACCTATCATCCAAATGCCCCAATCTGCTGCAAGATGAGCAACAATTTTTCCATGATTCGTATACCACAGTCTACTTCCATCTGAATTCCGCACCCACCAAAATATAGACCCATTTCCCTAGAGGTCTAGAAACATCTACTTCGACACACATTTGAGGATTAATTGGATGACACACAGAGGTTTTACAAGTGTCAAAGCTCAGGAAATGACCCACAAGGTTCCCAAACATCCGAATAACCACAGTATTTTGAAAAGGTAATGGAAGGTGAGGAAGACATACCCAAATTGGGATGTAAGTAGGATCACAACTCATATAGAGATAAAACATCAACCAAAGAAGAAAATAATTGCAACTGGTGCAACGCCTGGGGGCACTGGACCATGCACGAATTAGATCCTCCTCCGAGGCAAATCGAATCATGAATTGTCGATAATCCATAGGTCTGATGACCGTGAGCTATTTCAGATCCAATTTTTCAAAAATAAACCTATATAAATCATCCACTAATAGTCTTTGAGCATTAAAATGAGCCACCATAGTAAGGTCAAGGTGACTTGTCGCTTCAGCAAACTCCGACACTGATATCGGGAGTTGCGGATTACCAAGATGAAGATCAGGCACTTTAGGGCTTAAAGAAATTGTTGGGAACTCCAGGAGGTAATTAGGGTTGGATAAAGGCACAAATGGGATTCATGGATTCATAAGTGGTAGAGTCTGAAACATAATATAAATTTATTAAATCTTACCCCTAAAGAAAATTCCTTCTCACAATTTAATTTTCATTTAATTTCTATTATATATATATCTATGGTGAAATGAGTGACATTCCTAAATATATTATCTCTAATTAAATATTATGATCAATATCATAGGAAAGAATTGAAATAATTTATATTCCCTAACCATTTCGAAAATATAAATATATCATGACAACTTATTATGTTCCATGTGATGGATTCAATTTTCTTTATAGTTAATTTTCATTTCTCCTTAGAAAAATACATTGGAATATTACATTTAGAAAGTTTCATTACCAATTAATGATTTTTATTTATAGTAAATATGATTATATCCATTTTATTTTGAAATCAAGTTAATTTTTTTAAAGCATATAATGATTTTCAAAAAATATATTTTCAAAATGATGATAATAATAAAACAATTTGTTTACCAATAACACAAATCATATAGTGTAATGAAATGTGGTTCATAGAAAAAAACCTAAACAAAAAAATTTATATAGAATTAGAATAAATCAACTATTTTATCTAAAATTATATTTGAATACATATTACCACTATCATTTTCAAATATTTTCATTTCATAAGTTCTTCTACTCCCTTGTGTCTATTTAGTAATGTATTCCTCCCATCCTTAGAAATCCTTTGATTTTTTTTATAATTGGATAATAACCTTGTTATCTTTACATTAGGCATTAGTTTTTTAATGGTGCACTACAATTTTTTAAAAAGTATTTCTTCATTTTTAACATAAATATATATTTTCCTTATATAGTTGTATTCAATATTGACACTTTTATGAGTATTAAGTCATATTTATTTCCCCTTAGGGTTATTTCTATTTATTTTCAATAAAAAAATAAAAAATTGGAAATTTATTTTTTAACTCACCATCTTCATTAGTGGATCCTCATGACAAACCATCTTTTACTTATTTATTATATTTTGGTCATTATTTATGTTCTCATTTTTATTATATTAGGTGAGATGAGGGTTTTTATAATAATTTGGGTTCTCTTATTAATCCTAATTTAGATGTGTTTTTCATTGAGGAAATACCATTATTTATCAAACCATTGTTTCCATATATTGTTACCCATTACTAAATCCAAAAGGGTTGTCCTGTCCGAAAAAAAATTACAATACAAGGATGAACATTGATAATCATAAAAGAAATTCTAAAATTAAAATTTTTGTTACTTTATATTACTACTTTTTTATAGTTTATTTTCATCTAATTATATCGATCATAATTTTTCATACGTTATATTATGGTGAGTTATTTTATGATTCCTAATCTAATCACTAAATGATAATAAGAAATCATACCTTACTATTGGTTTATGATGTCTATATGATCAACTAAAAAATATGACTCTAGATTTTCAACCAAGGTGATGAGTTGGACCACTTTTTTATGCACATGTTGATGGTTAGTTAATTCCCAATCCATCATTTCAGGGTTATTAACCCTAGGTATATATATTCCTAAGCCTAAATCCAAAAACCATATCTAGGAAGGGATTTTTTGATAAGTAAAACCATCAACTAAATATATTACCAATATTTAATAATATCATCCTATAATGTGACTCATATGTGGTTTTCTATAATGGTTATATGACTCTGAGACCAAATGTATCAAAAATAATAATGAACATTTATCATTGAAGACAATTTTCCAAAATTACTACATTGATATCCAAAAAATAAACCCTCTTATGATAAAAATTAATTTGACCCAATCAAAACATGAAATACAAAATATATTTAGATTTGTTGTTTAAATAATAAATATCACCAATATTTACATATCCCATTGACATAGTGATTTAGTGTATTATGTTAAAGAATAATATTATTATAATTTTATAATTATTTTGAGCATTTATCTATAATGATGGACATCAAGATTATTTCATATATATCTCACATAATAAAATATTATTTCTAACCGTGTGATTAGATATATAAAAGGGTAGTTCTCGGATACTTCATGCATAAAAACCATTTCCAAACATGAAGGAAAATATAATAGATAGTAAAATATCATACTTAAAAACTATGGGTATATATATGGTAATCACATAATTTTTTAGAGCCACATATGATCATAAAAATATCATTAAAGAACCCCCACTGATAAGAAACGGATGAAAACATATAACAATAGTAATAAAACATCATGTAAAAACCACAAATATGGAATACTTTTAAAATTTATTTATTATAATGAAAACATGGTATTTGATTGAAATTAAATGCTTATTGAAAAATTGAAATTACGTGATGAAGAAATAAAAATATTGAAAAAATTAAATCAATGTTAAAACTATGTGTGGGTAAAAATTCATCATGACCCTATTTGAACAATTTCATTAACTCCATGCCTAAAATTTGACCAAAAACTTCATGACCATGATAATGTGAACAAACTCATTTTTTCCGCATATAAATATATGGAGTAATTTAAGTATAATAAAAATAAATTTGAGTGATATAACATTCCCCATTCATCATTATATAAACTAATGCACTAAACTTTAACTCAGTCGATGTTATAATAGATATATTCCATGGATGAAATAATTCAAAAGAGTTCCAAATAAGAGTTACGTCATATGGTTTAATGTTATAAAAAGGTGAATTAAAATAACCATGATAAAGTTTACATTTATATATAATATTTAATAATATAATCAATATAAATTAATCAACACTATCAATAGAAAATGTGGATTATATGATAAAACTGTATATTTTTAAATTGTTAGAAAAATTATTTGAAAATTTTGAAATAACACTGTTTAAATGAAATATTGTTAAAAATATAGATAAAACAATATTTTAAAATAAATGAATGTGAATAAATTACAAAAAAATTAGAAACAAATTTTTATTAGGGGATGAATGAAAGTGGTAGATTGTAAAATCATTGACAGGGTAGAGAAATCCATTAATAAAATTAGAATTATTAATTAAAATATTCATTTTACAAAAATACTATAATGGAAAATGATTATGAATATGATGTGAAAAATCTTTTACTACAATATCAAAGTGGTAAATACGTCCTAAAATAAACCTATAATTGGATAAATTAGTAATGAAAAATAACAAATAGTGAAATGTGACTTCGACGCAATATAGATATTTGAGAAAAAAAGTCCATTGATATTTTTCATATTTTTAAATAAAATCCCAATTAGAGGTATATCATTAAAGATATTGCTAAATATCATGAATTAGAATAAGATTGTGATACCAAAATTATATAGAGATTTATATATACCATACAAAAGAAACCTATTGTATAGATTCCACTGATCTCAAAGAATCTAGATTTGATAGAAAGAATAACACAATACATTAGAAAAAGTAAAATAAAAAATCCTAAAAAAAATATGTATTTCAATTAGATATAAAATACCATGATTAATACATATACCAGGTTAATATTTATCAAACATAAAATATATACACAGCAGAAATGATATTTGATATATAATATCAAACAAGTATCAAATAGGTGAATTATCAGATGAAAACACAGCATATTGTTTCTTTATTACATGATCACAATCCAACCAGCAATTAAAATAAAATAACAAAAATAATCTTCCAATTTATATCCATAATAAAGAATATTTTCCTTTTATAATAATTATGGTAAATTTATACATGATTACACTATTTATTTATATCATACAAATACCATTGGGATTTAATATATTAAATTAATTTTCACATGTTTATAAATTCAAATATTGTCACAGATTATTTGATAAAAAATCATTATTGATATATAACTAAATATTATGTAATGTATATCACACTTTTATTTTAAATTTATGTAGTTCATTTTATATGTGTCTTGGTTATGTTTTGTAAATACTGAATTGATAGTGACTTATTTCGGTATGTTTAGTCAAGGAAATTAGGATTATAATAATATGTTCCTGTAATTCTCACAAATTCATACGGAAGCATTATTTTCTAATTATTTTTTAATATTATTTTTTTAATGTCCCTATATGTTTCATGAATCATGATTGAGATCATCATTGGTGTAGGTGGTTAATACAACCAATAATTAACACACATTATCTCGATTGGTGATTATGTTTTTTAAGTTTATTATCTCGACTTAATACCATTATAATAGAATACAAATAGTTATTTATTATTTCATTTAAAAAATTTAATAATTTTTTTGATATATTAAAATGTTACATGAAAAAACAAAAAATAAAATTTTTTGTAGAGGTGGTAGTCCACACACGCACACACATGCATGACATTACATTTTTCTTTAGGTAGATATTAATTAATAAAATAGGGTTCAGACAATAATAAACCAACATATCCAAACACTAATGATTCTTTGATAATAATATTATGATATAGATAATATATTTGGGAGAGTAAGATTATGATGGATAACCTAATATTGATATAATACTGTGTTAAGAACTTCATTTTTTATTAGAAGTTCCCCAAAAATTTAAATGTGATGGTATTATCAAAATCATTATTTTTCCAAATATACCATAAAAAATTATTTTTTCAAAATCTAAAAATTTCATCCAAGACTAATTTTTTTATGAACTAATTATTAAATGACTTTTATATATTTTAATTTTAAAAAAACAATTTTAGTTAATTTTATTTATAAAAAAATATAATATAATTGTTTTTAAAATAATCATCAAAATATTAACATATATGAATTTTCATTATTTAATATTCAAAAACAAGTTAAGGTTTACTATATTTGTAAATATTTATATATATATATATTACTCCTAATATGTTACTGTTTTATAACATTATGTGTTGTGTGTAATCTGAGTTTAATAAAATTGAATGTATTTCATAGATTCACATGTATTAGTAAGTTATATATAAGAATTTCTCGAGAAACCACAAATATAGATTTTTGAATGATGAAAACATTGGAAAAAAATTACAATTATAAAATGAAGATTATTATCTATTGAAAATTAATTGATGGATCGTTCATCTATAAAATGTGATATAACATAAGTTATCCATATAATGAAAAAGTGTTGTAAATTTTAGATAATCTCCCTGATGATGCATAAATTGGGTAAAATTGTGTATATTTTGGTGAAAATAGTTATATAAGAGAAGTAGAAAAATTCACATTACAAATAAAAATCATCCATGAAATTTTTGAAAATAATTATTTATGTAGAAATAATTTATAAATAAATGAGAATTATAATTTTTTATAAACCTAAAAGCTCATAAAATTAATTTTCAAAGAAATGGGAAAAAAATAAGAGATTCCTTTTACACATTGGTAAAACTGACCGATTAAATATAATGTTTATAATAACATTATAACAAAATTTATATGTTAAATATATTTAAATGATCATACTCACAATTTTAATATAGATATGAACATTATCAAATGCATCCAATTTATAAGAACATGGAAAATGGGAGGTTCCAATCCAAGAAGAAGTTAAGGGGTATGTTTCATATAAAAGAAACACATTCGGTAAAATATGAGTAAATGTGAAATAATATTTGGAAGGGATATGTAAAATAAAAGAATTTACCATTGATATTTTGCAGTGGTTTTTAGAATGAATTAAATTCTCTATATGTATTATCATTTAAGAAACATGATTTTTAGATAAGACTCTATATAGAAAACATTAGTTGAGTAATATTTAAAATGAATACCATTGATGGATAAAGTGTTTGATATTTACAATTAAATAAAATCAATGAAATAAAAATAATGATATAATATAAAAAATAGGAAATTTTTCATTAAATAAAATCAGGTTATAATATGATTCTTGTCTAGTTGTTATGCATTTATACCAATAAAACCTTATTGAATATATTATAATTGACGTAAAAGTCCGTTAAAATATATTTAATATGGAATAAATATAAATACAATAAAATTAGAAGGAAATAAAATATAAATTATTCATTACATAGAATAAACCATACTCATAATAATTGAGTTCAAATAGATTATTTTATGTCAACTTAATGAAATTGAGTTAGAAAGTACCCAAATAAATGAAAGTATAACTAATTAAATAACCTAATGTGGTAATTTAAAACCCCAAAATTTATATTATTATATTAAATTATATTTAATTGGTAGTTCAAATACTATATTAATGATTTCATGGTGTACAAAAACAATTATGTGTCAATAAATTAAATTATAGCCAAAAGTCCATGTCGCAACCTTAATTTATTCTGTGTAGGTTCATAAATTACATGGTTATAAAATGATAAGTGTAAATGAAATAAATATAACCTTTTTAAAATATAATTAATATATTGTGGTTTATATATTATCATATTGTATTTATTTATTTTTTAGGTCGATTAATCGAGTTTTGTTTGTCAATTTTTTTCGTTACGTTTTTTGTATATTAAAAATGTTCAATAGTGTTGAAATGTATCTTCATATTATTTATATTTTTAGTGTTTTATTATCATTTATTTCCAATATTTTTAAATTTATATAGTTCTATATGATTTGATAATGGACTCCACATATTCTGTGTATTTTGACATTTTCATCATTAGCGGTCAATTTTATTATAATCGTTTATTTTTATTGTCCCATGTAAAATCCCCAAAATTATTTTTACATGAATTAAAATATATTTTATTTGTTTATTACAATCATATATCCCTATTAATTATATTTTCATATTCAATTATTATAGAAATTGTAGCATTGATCTTGTGAGTGGTTAAACAGACAATAACCTAAAATTACAATAGCTAAGGGATAATTATGATAATGGGTTTGTTATATTATAATAAAATTTTTAAAGAAAGACAATGATTTTTTTATTTAATTATATTTATTAATAATATTTTAAAATATTTTTATAACTAAAAAAATTATTTATAAAGAAATTGAAATAAAATTCTAGTGTGGAGGCGATGGTCTACACATATACACATATAAAATTTACATTTTTTTATATTTTTAGTGAAAGGTATGAATTTTGGAAATGATATCAAAACCATAATATTTTTATAAATATATAATTACTTCATTATTTAATATTTTAAGATAAACTATATAATTTTGTTAAGAAAAATGATATATATCAGTCTTAGAGGATATAGTCTATACCTAAGAATGAATATCCTTTTAACGAATTATTATGAATGAAAGAAAATATTAATTATTAAATTAATATTCATAAATATATTTTACATAAAATATTTATTCATCATTTCTCCCATTATAATAATCCATTAGAGGTAGTTATAAAAAACTGATTGTGTTGATTTATTGAGGCGGTAGTTCACAAGAATGTACTATCGATGATACATTATTTTTATTTATATAGGGAAATTAATACACAAGTTTTGTTACATTAATATAGTATCATATTTTACATAAAATTATGTATTTAATTAAATTATGGTGTTTATAATTTTTTCAGAAGAAGGTGATTAAAAATAAATAATTTCATATGAGGTAATACATACATTGATAGTTAGTGTTTGTTTATATAAATTTCTATATAAAATGAGTCCTTATGATTGATAATGGTGAATAACTACATATGGAAGTGGTAGAGGGATCACAGAGAAATAAAAAATTTTAGTGTTTTTGTATTATATTTTATAGGAATAGTGTAATATCATGTAGCAGAATGATCCTATTTTATAAGAGAATAGGAGGGAAATTTTAGAAGCAGGCTATACATTATAAATAGTATAAATTCATTAATAAACCATTAAATGATCTAAAATTGAAAATAGTAGAAGGTATTTGAGGTTTTATTGATCCAAACATCATTTAGAGATTTAGAAACACGTTTCAATCATTTTAGAGTCACTTTATATGTGAATATCTATTTGTGAAAATTTTACATTTAGTGAGGTTGTTTAATTTAAAAAAATTTAATTAATTTTAATGTCCAAAAATAGAAATTACAGAATTTTTTAATTCTACGTATTAAATTTTATAAGTGAAAGTAATTTTATAATAAATCATTTTCATCATTATGAAACATTTTTTATGATAGTCTTATGTAACACATATAGAATGTTTTTAGGGAAAGTGTGTTTCTAGGCATAATATTTTATTATATAAGATAATAATAAATACTTTTTGTTTTCAATAATTAAATTGATTGCTTTAAAAAGTATATTTTTTCATTATAATCCATCCAATTGTTTTCCAATAAAATATTTAATAATATGATCTTTTAAAAAAGAACAATATTTAGGAAAAATATTAGTAAATCCCCAAAATGAAAATAATATTTTACTAATATAAAACTAATATTTCTAAATTAATTATCATTTTATTTGTTAAATATATAATTTAATAATTAAATTAACCTATATATAATTCATAAAATAAATTTCTTGTAAAAAAAATATTTGTTAACATTCCCTCTAAACTAATTTGGTTTGGAAATTCATAAACATTATCCGTAAGATAATTTTAGTCTTCTTAATTAGAATAATATAAATTTATCATATACAATTGTAAAAAAACTATATATTTTTCTTATGATTGACAATTCGAAATAATAAAAAAAAAATTATTTAAAAGTCATATTTTCCCATTTTATACCATTTTTTTCATACCATTTTTCTATATAATAAAATTATAATATATTTTCCACATTTAAAATGATTGTAAAATATAAAATAATTTTTTTCGATTTGGTTTATAGGGTTAATATATAAATTAATTTTATAACTAATATCATAAATAATAATTAAATCACATATGTTACATATCCACTAAATATATAATTTTTAGATGTTTAATATCTTATTTTAAATATAGGTTTTAATTTTATTATAGTTTTCTTATTGGTTTTGGTCTATTATTTCATATTCCATTTTAGTAGACTATTTTTTTGGAAATAATATATCCATAAAAAATTATTTAAGAGTATATAACAATATAGTAAAATCATGGATCGATAATCTATGAGTTTTTTTTAATTGGTGAAAGTGTGTCCCATTTTAATTTAATAAAAAGGGTTTTTAAAGCCATATTCTTTTCATTGATATAATTATAATATTAATAGTTCAATGAATCTAAAATATGAAAATAATTCTCTATAGGGTGGTCATGGGTATATTGGGACATGATTATTTATTGACACAAATGTTTTAAAAGGATTTTTTTATTTACCATTATATTGTAACATTTTAGGATTTTTGATTTAAACATTGTGTGATTTTATTGATGAATTAATTTTTATGTTTTTAATAGTATCATGTTAAACCTATTACTAATAATTTAAATCCTTATTACACCATGAGATTTTAGTAGAATAGTATGTTTGATCGTGAAAAATCTACACAACCCCATGCTTAAAATATCACTAAATTCTTTAGTAATGTCATCTAATTGTTCAAAAAAATGTTTTTTTAAAAAATAATATTTAATTCATTTATTGAGAAATTATAAAAATTAATTTATGGAACATTTAGAAATTTTATTTTATAAATGGTATATTATATTTTAATTCAGCATTCATGATTAATATTTTGAGGGTTTTTTAGAATTTTCTAAATGGTTTTTGTTCTAATAAATAAATATAATAAATGATATTTAGAGGAAATTATATTTATTTAATGTATTTACAATGTGAAATCCACCATTGACATAGTTTCAAAATATAATTAAAATCATTTCTTTAAAAAATATAAATGTGTTACTTGGAATGCATTTATTACTTTAATATCATATATAAATATTTTTATACTTAAAAGACAATTTTTCTTAAATTTTTTTTTTCATTTCATTATTCTAGTTTAAGTTATATTAATATCTTACACATCAATTAATATAATCCATAGAAATTGATTAAATATTTTTAACCAATGAAACCAAATATTGTAAATATTTCAGTTTATCTTTTTTCCATAATTAATCATAACCATATTAGTTTTTTTTATCAAAATAATGTTAAAATGGGTTAATTAGGCAAAAAACTTATATAATAAATTTTACGAATAAACCCAAAACATGAAATTATAATATTGTATATTCTTATTTCAAATAAATCAATATTTTTAAATAATTTATGTGTAGCACCCCAGTTTCAATTATGTGCCCCTTTCATTATTATTTTTATGTTTGTAAAGTATATGTTTGAAGTCTGTGGATAAAATTTGGAGGGGTTTGTGGGATTTTCAATATGTTCATGGTCCTTCCACGGTCTGGTTAAACCATCAAACACATATAGATATCCTTTCACATTTAATAACAATATAAAGGTGTGGTGAACGAGAATCACATGGTTTGAACAAACATCTAGAAGCATTGAAGAAATAGTGCAATGTCGGAGAGTGGGATTTGGCATGATTGGATAATGTTTTGAAAATCATGTGATCCAATCAAGCGAGGTTCAACCTTGAGGAAGTGGTTGGAGCATGTTTTTTCTAAACATGTGACTAAACAAAGAGATATTGTGAAAAAGATATCCTAAAATGTGGATGTAGGTCAGATTTGTGTCTTAATAACAAATTTTCTTCTAAAATGTCTCTAACTCAAGATTTTTCCACCTCCAAGGATGGATAACCTCTCTCCATCAATTTGGAAGAAATTAGGAGGATTCTCTTAGTTATTTAAATTGGGATTCTTGTGAAAGGTGATCATTCTTGGTTGTTCTTAGTGGGTTTTCAAAGATTTTATTCTCTATCTCACTCAGTTTTGTAAATCTATGCCAACTGTTGATAGATATAAGACAGTGGATTCCAAATATTAATATATTTGGGGATTATTATAATAGGATAATATATCTAAGATGGGTTTTTGAGATTCAATATAGTTCTTTGGGTTTATACGAAATGTTATCGGTTTTCATCAAAAAAACACGAGGTAGGTTGCCTCACTCTCAATTCCTCTATTTTGAAAATTAAGAAATAGTTTAAAATTGATAAAATTGATTGAAATATATTGTGATTTTATTTAAATTCATTGAAGAATCCTTTTTTAGTGATAGTTGATATATTTTTATGTATTGGGGAATTTTTGGGAAATATGATTGGTTAAATGGTTTTTAAATACTAAATTAAAATATGGGTTTTTTACAAGTTGAGAAGAGATTTTCAATAAAAGTATCGATTGGTTTAAATGTGTAAGAACCCAGTTACATACTAAGGTATGGATCCTTTAAATTTATTCTCATTCATTATTTTTTACCTAATATGGATTCTTATTGAGTTATAAAATGTATCGAGGTTGTCTAGGGTTTTAGGGATCCTAGAACCCATCTTTTGGGGAAAACTGTGCATGGGGAATGGGTATATCTCACTGTGCTGAAGGTATGCATTTTTTTGACAAAGCCATCTCGTATGGTTAGAGCAGTGTTTCCATAACCATGAGGTTCCCCATCTTCCCAAGCTATATGTGCATGGTTTGTGCATGATTTTTTAAACCATGCAGATGAACCATGCAAATGTTAAATTTTGGGTAATTTAACCATTTTACCCTTAATGATCTAAATAACACCTCTCCTTCCTCCCTATTATAATTTCCATCTCGATTAGTCTCCATTATTTTCTATTTGGAAAATTTTGAAGGACAAATCTTGGGATCAAGAGATCTCTTTCATTTGGGATCTAATCGAGCATTCTTTCATCATGTTGGATGTGAAACATTATGTACTCAAGTCCTTTTTGAGACATTCTTCTTCTCTAAAGCTATCGAACTAGTTGTTGAGGTGTGAGTGTTTTTACCCTTTTCATTGATCTACTCCAATATAATAAAAATCAGAGGCTAATATCAAAGTAGGAGAGTCACACAAGCCTACAATGTTTGGTCTATAACTCAGCAATCAAGTCTATTTATTTTTTAATTGTCATGGGGGGCCTGATGATTTCATTAGGATCTGTTTATGGAATATATATTCTATTCTTATAATAAGTATAACATTATAGTTATTATATTTCCAAATATGTTATTAATTGTTTGTTGTTACACCCACAACTTCATCTATACATATTGGATGTTATTCCATTATTGTCATTTTAGTGTTTGGACACATTTCATAAACCATTCGGGTGTGCCTTGGCCTAAACATCCAAAGGGTTATTTTTTCTAAATTAAATGTATTGATTTATATTTTTAATTACATAATGGAATGTACAATATATTCTCACCACTTGACCCAAATAAGGTATGTTCTTTAATTAAATAAATTATGTGAAATGGAATTGGTAAATAATACTAAGTATAGGACTTTACATTTTTAAATGTAATTGAATAATAGGATTCTTGCCTTTAGAACCCCTTACCATGTTGAAGGACAACATAAGAGTGAAAATTACTTATTAAATTGTCTTAAATGTGTTAAATTAATGGTTTCATGCTACATTTCTTTATCACACTAATAAAAGGAAAGGCATAAACCAAATAAACTTATTTCATAATTATGACTTGAATAAATTGTTTTGTTCTTAATTAGTATTACTTCACTAATGAAAGTTAAGGGATTAACCCTTCTAAATTATATAAGACCTTTTTATAAAAATAGGAGTGGCCTCACTCAAGACTACCTTGTATTCTATAGGGAATACCTTAATCACATGATGAAGCCATTCAGAATTTAATGATATTTCTTTATTAGGTTGAGACCCAGCTTGAACACAATTATTATATAACTACAGATTCCCAATATGGCTCCATAGTATCCCTCATATTGTTCATAAGGAGGCCTTGCATTAAATACTTGGATAAATTATTATATATTATGTGACATGGTTAATTCCCATTGGTCCCACTAATTTATTAGCCTTGTTTTAGATGGGATGAACTCCTTGGACTTAGTAGGAATACTATTCTAGAATTCCTGGAACTATGCTCCATAGATTACAATCTTATCCTAGAAATATTTTACTTATTACCGAGTTGAAGACCCTTATAGTCTTTGATTCTATGGTTATTACCCTTGAAATTCATTATTAGATATCATTATAGGATACCTTGTTATATCTTGGAACCTTCACTATTGTCAAATTGTGATTTATTTATAAATTTGTAACAATCAAAAAATGATATGGCTACATATTTAGGCACCAGAAGATGGATGAAGTAGGTACATGGGTATTTAGTTATATTGTACTTATTTACTAAATACATTTATGAATTCACACTATTACATTTCCATTACACAAGGAAGATATTATAGAGACCATTAGTGGTGGCCCATTAAGATTTAACTCAACCCCCTCTCTGGGCGTCGTTTGGAACCTGATGCAGATTACATGAATATCAGTGTTGATAAAGGGAAGCATATGAATTTGAACACTTGACTGATCTCTCTTTTTAATGAAGTATCATAAAAGATGAACAAGCTGATGATCGAGATGAATGGGTTAGTATTTTGATTTATGTTATACATTTGTTAAACATGTTAGGCCTACTGTCTTGTAACCATTTTCTCTAGTTTTATTGCGACATGAAATATCTTCATCACTAGTTGTATGCTTGTATGTTAGTCCAGTTAATCCAGTTATTATTGTTATTTCCTATATTTTCCATTGTGACTTTTGGTTACATATATTACTTCTGCTATTTACCTTTGATATATTTATCTTCTGCACTACACTTTGGTAATGATGGAATAGTCTCCCCAGAGACACAACCTAGGAACTCATGACTAGTCAACATCCTCTGGTGTTTGGGGAGAGTTTCTGGAGGCCTTTTTGCACATAGTCCTTGGGGCACCTATTATGTGGAATTTGGTAATGGGATGTCCCAAAGTGGTGTCCACATATATATTTTCCTACTTTTTTAATAAGATACAATATATTAATGATTGAGAACTCCTTGTACATTTTTATAAGAATGGTTTGGGTGTCATGAATCTTGGTTCGGGGAAAATTCCATGTTACCCAAAATATAATTGTTGTTAAGATTTTCATATTATAGTTGAAATTATTTCATGGTTGTGCGATGAACATGTTGTGTATAGTTATTTAAAATTACTCTGATATAGTGTTTCATTCATCCTTGGCCTGATGAAATGAGGGTAATGATAATTGTTACATGGATCATATTATCTGCCTTGAATTTTCATTTCATGCATACTGCTAAGCTATATTAGTTCATTTAACTGCTTTGTATTGCTTGATATGTATGTGATTATTGGGAGATATTGTGATAATAATAATATTCATGTATTACTCTTGGTTACGATTATGTGATTTCCTTTCATAATTCAAGAGTTTTATGGTCCCTCATGTGTTGGGATGAGTAATTTACCCAGTGGATCAAGTATGCTATAAATAAATGGGTTTTGATATCATTGATATGATGTATGGAAACTAATTAAATGAGAGTAAATATAAATTGTAAAGCAAAAAAAAACATCTAAAATGAAATTGTTTCACATCCTTAACCACCCTTGTCATGTTTAGGAAAGATAAAGGAGTGAACCTGGTAATATAATGTAAAATGAAATGAGATTTATGGATGATAACTTATCATTACCTATTCATCTGAGAAAGTAGTTGGGGTTGTATACCATGGGTAGTTAGTTATTGTTTGTTTTTATTCCTTATGTGTTTCTATCGATCTACTTAAATACTATTCTGAGGTGTGTGAATGTAATTTATATACCAATTCCTCTAGGAAATTCTTGTATCATACACCAGAAAGTTGGTGACAATCATGCACCAGACATGGTGGGCCCTGAGCGTCCAATCTTACCTCCATAAAAACCACTTGAGGGACCACATACTCTACCTAATCTAGGTAGTAATTCTCATATTTGTGACATTTTTTACATCCGATGCAGTCCACACATTATTCTCCACAATTTTCACATATGATGGTTGATCTGACTCTTGTGTTCTAATAGTAAAATCATCATACGTTCTTGGAGCTTTAAGGACCACTGGATGCTTTATCATTTCTAGTGGTCATCATGTCTATCCTTTAGAATCTCGAAAAACCTCTAGAAATGTGTGTTATTCTTTCTACATACATGTTTCAATATTTATCTACGTATTTGTGGGATGTGGTTACCCAAGAAGATTATCATCAATATAAGATATGGGATTACTTTAAGACCATTTTATTTGAATAGTTATTTCTTCCAATGCAGAGATCTAATAGAGTTAAATAGTTTATGTATCTCAAGCAGGGTTCAATATCAGTTATGCAATATTCATCATGTTTCACTATGTTACAAAAAATTTTACCACTTCAATCTGGTGATGTTATTTAGCATGCTATACAATTTTAGGATGGGCACATGAACACAATCTATACATAGGTTAATATAATTCTCTGACCGAATAATTCTGGAATAGTCTATTAGGCACTTTTCAATGTGAGAATCTTGAGGGATATAAATATCACCAGACATAAAGGATATGTGTCGTAGAAGGCTATTAGTTATCATGGTGATAAGAAGGGTTTCCTTGGGTTTCTCGTCAGTGTAATGACAACCATAGTACCTATTTGGATATCTCTATAGAGTTTCATTGGTGTGGAAAATGGATCCTCGTGAAGCCTCATTGTGAGGGATATCCAATGGAGTGCTGGGATTATAGTCATATAGGATGTATTCAACACTTCTACATGATATTTACACGAACTCAATGTGGAAAAGGATCTGCACTAAATCCACCTTTTGGAGAAGTTTCTTTTGAGCATATTTAGATGGGGAGTTGGAATAGAACCAATATGTATTATATAGGAGGAATTCATGGACATGGTAGACAGAACCGTGAACTCCATCATTTACAACATTGTAGTATTGACCGTTGTAGTCCAGTTATTTGACATGTTAGTGGGTCATTCCAATTTCATGCACTACCATCAATACCCAAGGATTGAGCTATGGGACCATCTATATTATGAGTTACTATTCTATTGGAATCTACTATTGAAGCTACATTATTTGATAAAGGTGAATTAAACTCTATTTTCTATATATCTAGATTGGAATGTCTCGCAGTTGAGATAAAATTTTTATTTGAATTAATGACCTAGATACAACATTGGGAATATGGTGAGAGGGAATATACCAATGTATTGATAGTAAACTTGAGGTAGGAATTTATCCTTTCTTATGAATCTCCTTCATTATTGAGTGGTCATGCGTTGATATCTATTTAAGGATGGATTTTTTGGATCAATATCATGATTTTGTAGACTGCTATCACCATAGGGTGTCATTTACATCCACAGAATCCATCATTTATCTACAAAAGGGTGAGTGTGATGTCCAAATTGGTAGATCATGACTATAGCTGTAGATACCACAAACTTAAAGTACATGGAAATTACATTACTTTTGCGGAATACTTAATACATAAAAAAAACAGACACACAAGGACCATAATTGTTTAGTGTCTTTGGAAACTCGGAATATAATCTTCTAATCATGGTAAAAGATCTTCAAAATCTCCCATAAAGATCTTCCCCTTTCTTTTCATACCTAAAACCTTTCTTTATATCCTAGGGAAAAGAAACCATAAAAAGGGTGATCTTAAATGCTCAGTAAGGGTAAACATAGATAACATAAAACATTCCATAAAAATTTTAATGTAAAAACAGGAGAATAAAATCTAAACATCAAAATCTTGAGCAATGATAGAAAACATTATAGTACATAAGGCATAGATCATAAAGAAACATTAATCATGTTAAACTAACATGGGAATAAAACATGTAATTGTGGAATCCATTAAACACATGTTATGATTTCCATGGTATCCAAGGCATTTCTTCCAAGACCATCTTAGTGGACAAAGTCCCTTACTGAATCGAGTTCACTCCTCATTCCAGTCCTATATCACTGAACCGAATTAACTTGTCATTCAAGCCATGTCTATATCTTGAGATATAAATCTATACCCAATGTATTGGAGGGAGATATAGGTACCACCCATCTCATAATTAAATAATTATTACGCGTGCCACACCATAAACATAAATCATTCATCATAACCCAAAGAATAAAATGGGTTTCATAAACATCATCCCATCATAACATAATCCATATAAAACAAATGGATATAATTTCATCATAAAAAAATTGAAAACATGTAAATCATAGAGACATTATAATTGAAACAAGATCATACTAAATAATTTCATCTTAGATGGAAAATAGTTTTGACAAAACACTTGAAATGAATTCTTGAGGAAAATTTCCTTTCTTCTTCTAAATCATTTTCTTCTCACAAAATTCCATGAAATTTTAAAAGAAAAGGATTTTTTTGAAAATAATCATGAAATATTGTGGAGTAATATTCATGGAAATAAGGCTTTATGTAACCGTAATAACCTGTTCATGCCGTATAAGTTAAAAAAAATTCTTCTCGTACTTTTGCTGGAAAAGTCAAAATGTATCTCGTATGGTAAACAAAAGAAATATTCCTTACATTCCAGGTAGTAAAAGTCAGAAATGAATAAAAATGAAATAAAAAATACATGAAACCATCATTATAAAATAAGGACATGGATGATAAATATAACCCCAGTAAATACTTACGAATACACAATCTAGGATAAAAATGAGATTTGAAAAGTTATCCCATACCTTATGTATGATATGCTTTGTACGTATCCGAAACTACTATATAATGATTTAAATAATGTCATTTACTTATTAAAAAATCATATTCATTGTTGTTATATCATATATGGTTCACTTATGACTTTATATTACCCGTTCTTTTTTAAATTCCATGTTAAAGCAGCGTTTTGGGTAAAATCGTTTCTTTTATCGTACATGTTTCGACTTGTTGTTCTTGATATTATTACTTATATCCTGATTTAATTAATTTCAGAATTTAAAACATGATTTGTATATAATATATATTCATCTTATTAATATATATGATAGATTGATAAATGGAATGAAATACACCGTTCATAGAGACGGAAGGTCGTACGTACGCATGAACGCTGTTTTCGTTTCCTAATTGAATTGAATGGAATTATGTAAATGAAACATATATGTACATAAATACAGTATAATTATTAGGTCATATCTTTGATGATTATTTATTATATATACTTTATAATCATACTTGAATGGTTAATCATGGAAAATGAATCTCATCGCATTCGTGGAGACGGTAGTCCGTACGTACGCACGAGCGATTATATCGTTCCCATAATTATTGAATAGAGTTGGAGTGGATGATATAATATCCCATTATCAGTATGATTTTATTATAACCATATATAGTTATTCTTTACACCGTTATATCCATCCAAGTAAGGTGGTGGTGTAAAAACTGATTACACCACGATGTGGAGACGGTATTCCGAACGTACGCTCGCGTGGTGATTTTGTTTTCCATAGGATGGATAGAAGGTGAAATGGGATTGTTTAATATTTATAATATAATGTCAATATATTATTGATACTTATTGTATTACTTTACAATGACAAAACTAAAGAATAAGAAGTTGAATAAGAAAGAAACTTGAATGAATCGGTAGAAGAGATTACATCTTCTTCGACGCACCTCTTTTAAGCATCCTCTTAAGGCACTAGAGTTGCTCTTTTGAGAAGAAAATAGCCTCCAAAATGTTTCTAGGGAAGTGGAGAAGATAAATGGGCAGGGTGTGGCCGATATTGAAGGCTCAAAGTGTTGTGAAGAGGAGAGGGAGGAGGGTCCCTTTTATAAGGGAGGAGAAGGGCACCTTTGGAAACATAAGAAATATTAATTTATAATAACTTCAAACCCCACATAAAAATAGCCAAAAATGACTCATATTAAAAGATTAGATGATATAGGGTTCTAATCTCATCAACCAATAAAATTTATACATGATGGAAATTTATTTTAATCCTTATCAACTTGATTTATCCTTATTTTATTTATTTTATTTTATTTGTGGTAATAAGGTTCTAAATTTTAAATTATTATAAATAATTACTTATGTCTTGTCAATTGTCCATAATTAGATAATTTATTACATTTTCAACCATATAAATTTTAATTTATAATTGTTAAATATTTTGGTGATTTTTAAACAATTTTATATTATGTTATGTTTATAAAATAACAATAGTGTTAATTTTGACACTACTCATTTATTTGAATTTAAATAAAATTCACACATAGGATATATTCGAACCAAAATGTTTAATAGATTCCTAAGATGTCATATTCATCTATAAATTGTGTGGAAAACATTTATTAGTTCATATAATGTTTATTTTTATATTTATAAAACCATTTATTCGAACCAATAATAGTGTTGTGTATCCTACAAGCTAATACTATGTTGCGTATAACACAAGATAATTTTGGTTTAGCATTCAACACAATACATCAATGAAATTAAAAAGAATAATTCTCATAAAATCTCGGGTTGTTACATTCTACCCCCCCTAAAATGAATTTCTCCCTTGAAATTCATTGGGTTTATAAATGGTTTACTACTTAAAATTTTCTTTAATAAAAACCCACATCGTAAAAAGGAATACTAAATGTTGATTTTAAGAACTGAAGTATGAAACGTAACTGTTACCCAAATTAAGTCATCACTTCGTTTCCACATAGGAGAACATAGGTGAAAATATGGATATGGAAGACAAATCTAACCATCAAGTTCTGATCAAGTTTGTTAGAGAACATGGCTATGAAAAATCCAACATTCAAAAGGCCACAAATTTGTGATGATATAAGGTACAATCTGATTCATCAGATATGAAGACACTAGGACAACATTTTTGGTTTTCAAGATCATTTCCCTAAAGTTGACGAATTTTATTTAGAATAAATACTTATTTTATTTTGGTACAATCTCATCATTGTTCATGCCATGAACAATTTCCACTTCATCTCAAAAAGAAATGATGTTGAATTTTTCATTCTTGAAGTGCGTGAAAATCATGTGATTGAATGATGGGTCATTCCATCTTTCTCAAAAAAAAGGTTTGAAAAAGTTATCAAATATACATAAGACCATCTATTGTGAGTTTAATTGTATATGATTCCAAAAATAGACTTATACTTCATCTATCATACCTCTTAATTAAATAAAACTAGTTTCTACTAACCAGGGACTTCCTGTAGGCCAGTGGTAGGTGATAAAGGCTTGTCGCACTTCAGTTGTGGGTTTGATCCCCACAACCTTGTCTGACGCGACGGGTTGTCGCCCGTCCTATAGGTTATCCTTTTTCTAAAAATACATTTTTATAACATCCCATAAATAATATCAAAAAAAAAGTTATATCCTTAAACAATACTAAGTTATGTCTAATATAATCCATTCCAATTTTTAGGATTATCTAAAATACTTCTATCCAATCTCGTATTATAGTGAAAAATATTACCAGAGAGGTCATATAACTAGCAAGTGAATACCCTCATTTATCCCCTATATATCATAATATATATCTTGTCTATCACATTCAAAACATGTGAATAACTTAATCATTTATTCTTACCATATATCCTTAGTGAAAACATGAATGTTGTCAAACGTTAACTCCCTCGACATACCAAAATCCCAAAATTTCTACATACTCAAACCATGATATAAGATTGTCCTTATATCAGTCATGAGATCATTTCATTTTATCATTATCCCTTCATTATGCGCATATCACCTTATTTCCAAAAATATTTCAATCACTTTTCATGGTTACCGGTACCAAATAATTATTGAAACCCAATACATCGGTATTCCAAAATTCCATGATTCCATAAATGAGATTCCATGATACTATTTTGAAATCCCAGTACAAAAAACATAATTATTCCATGACATCAATGTCATACTCAACCGCACAAATAGTGATCTCATGTGACATACCTTTATCCTTTTTCTTTAGAGATTTCTTACATCGATCATCATTAACCCTTGGATTAGTGCATTGATTAGCATAATGCCACATTTCCTTGCACTTGAAGCATTAAACTGTTGGTGGAGCATTCTCTGTAGTATTTTCTCTATTCCCATCATTAGCTACATTTTTTCCATTACATACACACTCAACTGCTCGATGGCCTTCTTTTCCACACTGAAAACATTTTCTAGATCCTTTTAGACAATCTCCACCATGCTTCTTTCCACAATTTGAGCATAAAGAAACATTCATCTTCTTTTCACCAATGTTCTGATATTTTTCGTTGAACTATATCTTTTGTTTCTTTTCAAAACCATGGGATGGATATGTAACACCAACTTCCATTTCTACCATGATAACACAATGCAAAATTTCTTCATAGCTAACTAAGTCTCTTATAGATAATGCCCTTCGAAAACTTGGTTTTAACCCACTGAATAATCGATCATCTTTACTTTCAGGCTGGATGATAAAGCGATATGGATACCTTGCAAGGCTTGTAAAATTCACATTGTATATACCAACAGATTCATCATCCTTTTGCTTAAGATCATGGAAATCCTTTTACATCTTTGTTCGAAGTGTTTGAGGAAAGTACTTATTGAAAAACATGTTCTTGAACTCGTCCCATTCCATTGATTCAATTTCATCTTGGGGTATTGTATTCGTAATTAGAGTCAACCACTGGTCTGCTTCACCTTCTAAATGATAAAGAGCCATAATGAAATTTTCATGTTCTAAATAGTAATGTATGGAAAATATCTTTTCAATGGTACTGATCCATTGTTTAGAAACAAGTGGATTAGAAGACCCATTGAAAGGAGGTGGATGTTGCCTCATTAATGACTCAATAGAATATTGTTCCCTTATCTACTCATTTGGAAGTCCAGAATGATTCATAGCATGTGTATGTATAGAAATATGATTTTTCACTGCATCTCCCATGATAGTGGTTTTTTCAGAAGGAAATCATTACATTGTCCATTATATTTATCAACACGGTTCCTTCAGGTCCAGCCATCATCTAAAACCCAAATAAATAGTGTGAGAAGCAAAAATCATGCTAGGGAAAACAACATAATAAAGGGGGAGTTCCTTCAATATCTAACATCTTAGGATTAATTCTAATATCGTTACCGTAATTCTAGGACTATAACCTATAGTTATACTTTTCCTTAGGTACATCCATAGACATAGATTTGAAATATCTCTGGGGATCTCACTAGGGTTTTTCTGATCCTAGTTTCCAAAGTTTAACTAAACCTTTCCTCTGATACCAACTGTAGAGACTGAAAACATGATGTACATGGACATTAAATTATTTTTTCAGAATACTAAATACATAACAAAAAAGACACAAAAGTACTGTAATATTTTAGTGTCTTTGGAAACTCGGAATATAATCTTCTAATCATGGGGATAGATCTTCAAAATCTCCCATAAAAATCAACCCCTTTGTTTTCCAACCTAAAAACTTTCTTTATATCATAGGGAAAAGAAAACATAAAAAGGGTGAGCTCAAATGCTCAGTAAGGGTAAACATTGAGAACATAAAACATTATATAAATATTTGAATGTAAAAACATGAGCATAAAATTTAAACATCAAAAACTTGAGCAATGACATAAAACATTGCAGTACATAAGTCATAGATCATAAAAGAACTTTAATCATGATAAACTATCATGGGAATAAAACATGTAATTGTGGAATCAATTAATCACATTTTATGATTTCTATAGTCGCCAAGGAATTGCTGCCAAGACCATATTAGTGTACAAAGTCCCTTAATGAATCGAGTTCACTCCTTGTTCCATTCCTGTATCACTGAACCATATTAACTTGATATTCCATCCATGTCTATCTCATGAGATATAAATATAAAACTAATTCATTAGAGGGAGATATAGGTCCTACCCATCTCATAATGAAATCATTCTTACGTGAGCCCCAGCATAAACAAAAATCTTTCATCATAACCCAAAGAATAAAATGGGTTTCATAAATATCATCCCATCATAACATAATCCATATAAAACAAATGGATATCATTTCATCATAAAAAAATTGAAACCATGTAAATCATAGAGACATTATACTTGAAACATAATCATACTAAATAATTTCATCTTATATGGAAAATAGTTTTGACAAAACACTTGAAATGAATTCTTGAGGAAAATATCCTTTCCTCCTCAAAATCATTTTCGTCTCACCAAATGCAATGGAATTTTAAAAGAAAATTATTTTGTTGAAGATAATCATGGAATATTGTCTAGAATTCTTCATGAAATTAAGCCTTTATGAAATCATAAAAATATGTTCATGCCGTATAAGTTAAAAAACATTCTTCTCGTACTTTTGCCGAAAAAGTCAAAAAGTACCACATATGGTAAAAAAATAAAAATTCCTTACATAACATGTAGTAAAAGTAAAAAAATGGGTAAGAAGGACTTTAAACATACATGAGACCATTTTAAGAAAATATGGACATGGATGATAAATATAACCCCAGTAAATACTTACGAATAAACAATATCGGATAAAAACAAGATTGGAAATGTTATCCCTTACCTTATGTCTGATATGATTCGTATGTATATGAACCTCCTGTATAATGATTTAAATAATTTAATTGACTTATTATAGAATAATATTCATTTTTATTGTATCATATATGGTTCACTTATGAATTTATATTACCAATTATTTTGTAAATTCTATGTTAAAGCAGCATTTTGGGTAAAATCGTTTCATTTATCTTACGTGTTTCGACTTGTTGTTCTTGATATTATTACTTATATCCTGATTTAATTAATTCCAGAATGTAAAACATAATTTATATATAATATTCATTCATTATATAAATATATATGATAGATTGATAAATGGAATGTAATACAACGTTCATGGAGACGGTAGGTCATACGTACGCATAAACGCATTTTTTGATTCCTTATTGAATTGAATGGAATTATATAAATAAAATATATATGTACATAAATCCAGTATCATTATTATGTTATATCTTTCATGATTATTTATTATATATACTTCAAAATTATACTTGAATGGTTAATCATGGAAAATTAATCTCATCGTGTTCGTGGAAACTGTAGTCCGTACGTACACACGAGTGATGATATCATTCCCATAATTATTGAATAGAATTGGAGTGGATTATATAATATATCAGAATTAGTATGATGTTATAATAAACATATATATTTATTCATTACACCATTATACCCATCCATGTAAGGTGGTGGTGGAAAAAATGATTACACAACGGCGTAGAGACAGAATTCCGTACATACACACGCACTATGATTTCGTTTTCCGTAGGATGGATAGAAGCTTAAATGGGGTTATTTCATATTTATAATATAATATTAGTATATTAGTGATAATTATTATATTACCTTAAAATGAAAAAACTAAATAAGATGAATTTGAAGAAGAAAGAAAATTGAAATAATCGGTAGAAGAGATTACCTCTTCTTCGACACACCTCTTTTAAGCTTCCTCTTAAAGCACTAGAGTTGGTCTTCTGAGAAGAAAAAAACCTCCAAACTGTTTCTAGGGAAGTGGAGAAGAGAAATGGGTAGGTTTTTGCCGATCTTGAAGGCTATATGTGTTGTGAAGATGAGAGGGGGGAGGTGCCCTTTTATTAGGGAGGAGAGTGGAACCTTTAGAAACATAAGAAATATTAATTTATAATAAATTCAAACCCCACTTAAAAACCTCTAAAAATTACTCATTTTAGAAGATTAGATGATATATGCTTTTAATATCATCAGCCAATAAAATGTATACACATTATAAATTTTTTAAACCTTATCAACTTGATTTATCTTTATTTAATTTATTTAATTTTATTTATTGTAATAAGATTCTAAATTATAAATTATTATAAATAATTACTTATGTGTTGTGAATTTTCAATAATTAGAAAATTTATGACAGTTTCATCCATATAAATTTAAATTTATAATTTTTAAATATTTTTGTGATTTTTAAACAATTTTATATTATGTTATGTTTATAAAATAACAATATTGTTAATTTTGACACTATTCATTTATTTTAATTTAAATAAATTCCAAAAAGAGGATATATTCGAACCAACATGTTTAATAGAATACTAACATGTCATATTCATCTAGAAAATTTTTGGATAACATTTATTAGTTCTTAAAATGTTTATTTGTATATTTATAAAACCATTTATTTGATATTTCTCTAATAAAACAAATACTACATCATTATTTTATAATCCTTTAATAAACTTATTAGTTGCATAAAAATTAAAAATAAAACTTATGATGAAGATAAAAATAAAAAATTTCATAATAATGTTTTTACTCGAATTTATAATCTTAAAATAACAACCTTTAAATTTTTATATTTATTAAATTATGAAGGTGATATCTTTGACATCATTTAAAATAAAATAATATAAATGTCCTAATATGTTTTATAAGGCTCCAAATGGTCCAAAAATAGACCCTTATATTCTTAGGGTATATATATACTCTACCAATAAGTTTTGGTCAAGTTTCCGGTCCTTTTGATAGGTATTATTATTTTAATAAAAACTATATTATTGATTTTTCACTGAATAAATAATTTCTACATCATTAATGTATAAGCTATTAAAGGTAATTAAATATTTCTTAAAAATTACAAATAAATTACCATGATAAATAAAAACATTTTAGATTTTAATTGAGTATTTATAATCAAAATTATATTCTGTATAACCTTATCTTAAAAATAATATAATTACTAAATTTTGAGTGAGACATATTTCACTTTCTATAAAATAAAATAAATTAATGGTCTTAATCACATCCATGTGGGTTCAAATGGATTCCATTTCAACAAAAATATTCCTTAGGATGAAATAAAATCATCCAGTTATATTAAGACAAGTGTTAGGGTAATTTTATAAGTTTATTTTTACCCTTAATTACCTAATTTACCTTTAACTGTGGTAAATAAAATTTACCGTAGTTACTATTCGTAAAACACAAAAATAAAAAGTAGCCTATTTAGATAATTTGTACCTACTGATTCCAAATATGGAATCCATTTTTCCAAATTCGAAACACATAAGATTCAGTAATTAATTTAAAATCAATCCTGTTGTCGTAAAAAATGGGTTTTTGTTTAAAGCATTGCAAAAGATTGAATTGATTTAACCTACGAATTCAATGTAAAATCAATGATAATGACATAAATTATATTAAATGGTAAAAAATATATTCTATTTATACATTAAAACAATTTACTATTATAATTTAACAATATAAATTATCTTGAAGAAAAAAGTTGTTTTTAAGTAAAATTTAGCGTGTTTTTACTATTCATCAAAATAAGAATGTTGTCAGAAAAATATCAAAACTTTATCCAATGTAAATTTTTATATCCTGATTCAAATGAAGAAGTTTATTTTGTAAAATTTAACTTATAAAATAGTCAAAAATTATATTTAAAATGGATGCGCCATCAAAAGGAGGTGAAACTGTATTTTTTGAAAGATACTTATTTTACCCGAAAATTTTATTTTATTCTCATGCCATGTTCTATAAAATATTTAAGATGAATAATAATGTTATAAAATTAAAAATTTAGTTAATACTATTCATAACGTCTAGTTCATAATAATATTATAACCATATATTGTTGTTTAGTGAAACTCGGTATTGCATACAACACACGCTATCTAGGAAGGTCGCGATTGCGTGTAATGAAAGCCAAGTCAGGGTTGCATATAGTGAAAGATCCCTTTGGTGTTGAGTATAACATAATAAAAACTTATTTCATTTTTACATTAAAAAAAACTATACTTAATGTCACGTAGAATAATTTCTATAAAACGAACTTGAAATTGTCTGTAACATGAGCCAAGAATAGTGTTGCATATACTGCAAGCTAATATGGTGTGGCGTATAGCACAATCTGATTTTTGGTGTAGTGTACAACACAATACATCAATGAAATTAAAAATAATAATTCTCATAAAATCTCGGGTTGTTATATTCTACCCCCCTTAAAATGAATTTCGCCCTCAAAATTCGTCGAGGTTATAAATGGTTTACTACTTGAAAGTTTTTTTCATAGAAACCCACATCGTAAAAAGGAATACTAAAACTTGATATAAAAAAATGAAGTATAAAACATAATTGTTACCCAAATTAACTCATCACTGGGTTTACACATAGGAAAACATAGGTGAAAATTTGGAGATGGAAGAGAAATCTAACCATCAAGTTCTTATGGAGTGGTAGAGAACATGGCTATGAAAAATCCAACATTCACAAGGCCCTAAATTTGTGATGATCTAAGGTACCATCTGATTCATCCAATATGAGGACACTAGGACAACATTATTGGTTTTCAAGATCATTTCCCTAAAGTTGACGAATTTGAATTAGATTAAATACTTAATTTATTTTGGCACAATCTCACCATTGTTCATTCCATGACCAATTTACAATTCATCTATTACAGAAATGAAGATGAATTTGTCATTATTGAAGTTTTTTCAAATCACGTGATAGAATGATGGGTCATTCCATCTTTATCAAACAAAAGGTTAGAAAAAGTTATCAAATATACACAAGTCCATCTATGGTGAGGTTCATCGTATATGATTCCAAAAATGGTCTTATACTTCATATATCATACCGCTTAATAAAATAATACCAGTTTCTACTAACCAGGTACTTCCTATAGGCCAGTGGTAGGCGATAAAGGCCTGTTGCACTTCGGTTGTGGGTTCGATTTCCACAACCTTGTCTGACGCGATGGGTTATCGCTCGTCCTGAAGGTTGTCCATTTTCAAAAACTACATTATTATAACATCCCACCAATAATATCGAGAAAATTTCTATCCTTAATCAATAATAACTTATGTCCAACATAATCCCTTCCAATCTTTAGGCTTATCTAAAATACTACTGTCCCATATCATATTATAGTGAAAAATATTACCAGAGAGTTCATATAACAAGAATGTGAATACCATCATTTATCCCCCATATATCATAAGATATATCTTGTTAATCACATTCAAAACATGTGAATACCTTAATCATGTATTCTTACCATAGAACCTTAGTGAAAACATGAAAGCTGTTAAAAGTTAACTCCCTAGACATACCAAAATCCCAAAATTTCTACATACTCAAACCATGATATAACATTGTCCTTATATCAGTCATGAGCTTATTTGGTTTTCTCTTTTTCCCTCCATTATACTCATATCATCTTCTTTCCAAAAATATTTTAATCACTTTTCATGGTTACCAGTACCATATAATTATTCAAAACCAATACATAGTTATTCGAAAATTCCATGATACTAGAAATGAGATTCCATGATACTGTTTTGAAATCCCAGTATATAAAAACTTAATCATTCCACAAAATCATTGTCATACTCAACATCACAAATATTGATCACTTGTGACTTCCTTTTAACCTTTTCCTTAAGAGGTTTCTCACGTAGATCATCATTAAACATTGGATTAAGTTATTGATTAGCTTAATTCCCCATTTCCTTTCACTTGAACCACTGAAGTTTTGGTGGAGCGTTTTCTATTGAATTTTCTCTATTCAAATAATTTGATACCTTTTTCCCATTACATAGACACTCAACTACTCGATGACCTTCTTTTCCACACATAAAACATTTTCTAGTACCTTTTACACAATCTCCAGCATGCTTCTTTCCACACTTTGAGAATAAATAAACATTCATCTTTATTTCACCATTGTTCTGAGATTTTTTCATGAACTCTATCTTTTGTTTCTTGTCAAATCCATGGGATGGATATGTAAAACAAAATTCTATTTCTACCTTGATAGAACAACGCACAATTTCTTCATAGCTACTGAAGTCTCTTATCGCTAATTCCCTTTGAATACTTGGTTTTAAGCAACTGAAAAATTGATAAACTTTACTTTCAAGATGGATGATAAAGAGACATGCATAACTTTCAATCCTTGTAAAATTCACTTCATATATACCAACCGATTCATCATCCTTTTTCATAAGCTCAAGGAAATCCTTTTCCATCTTAGTTCTAAGAATACGAGGGAATTACTTATTGAGAATCAATTTCTTGAACTCATCCCATTCCATTTATTCAATTTCATCTTGGGGCCTTGTTTTCTTAATTAGAGTCCACCACTAGTCTAGTTCACCTTCAAAATGGTAAATAGACAGAATGAATTTTTCATGTTATGAATAGCAATGTATGGAAAATATTTTTCCAATGGTACTGATCTATTATTCAACAATAAGTGGATTAGAAGACCCATTGAATGAAGGTGGGCGTTGCATCATGAAGGACTCAATAGAATATTGTTCCCTTCTCTGCTCATTTGGATGTCCAGAATGATTCATAGCTTGTGTAAGTATGGAAATAAGATTTTTCACTCCATCTAACATAACATTGGTTTGTTCAGAAGGACAATCATTACATTCTCCATTACATTGATCAACATGGTTTCTTTGGGTTCCATCCATCATCTAAAACACAAAAAATATTGTGTGAGAAGAAAAAAATCATTCTTGGGAAACCAACATAATAAAGGGGGAGTTCCTTCAATATCCAACATCTTAGGTTTAATTCTACTATCGTTACTATAATTCTAGGACAATAACCTATACTTATACTTATCCTTAGGGACATCCTTAAACATAGCTTAGAAATATCTGTAGGGATCTCACTAAATTTTTTCGGATCCTAGTTTCCAATGGTTAACTAAACCTTTCCTATGATACCAAATGTAGAGACCCCAAACTTGACGTACATGGACATTACATTACTTTTTCAGAATACTAAATATATAAAAAAAATAGGCACATAAGGACCGTAATAGTTTAGTGTCTTTGGAAACTCTGAATATAATCTTCTAATCATGGGGAAAGATCTTCAAAATCTCCTATAATGATTTTCCCCTTGTTTTTTTACCTAAACAATTTCATTATATCCTATGGAAAAGAAAACATAAAAAGGGTGAGTTGAAATTCCAATTAAGGGTAAACATAGACAACATAAAACATTCCATAAACATTTGAATGTAAAAACACGAGCATAGAATCTAAACATCAAAATCTTGAGCAATGACATAAAATAATGCAGTACATAAGGCATAGATCATAAAGGAATATCACTCCTGATAAACTAGAATGAGAATAAAACATGTAATTTTGTCACCAATTAAGCACATTTTATGATTTCCATAGTAGCCAAGACATTGCTGCCAAGACCATCTTAGTTGACAAAGTCCCTTGCTGAATTGAGTTCACTCTCCGTTCCAGTCCTGTATCACTGAACCAGATTAACATTCCATTCCAGAAATGTCTATCTCATGAGATATAAATATATACCCAATGCATTTTAGGGATATATAGGTCCCACCCATCTCATAATAAAATCATTCTTACATGTGCCACAACATAAAAATAAATCATTCATCATAACCCAAAGAATAAAATGGGTTTCATAAACATCATCCCATCATAACATAATCCATATAAAACAAATGGATATCATTTCATCATAATAAAAAGTGAAACCATGTAAATCATAGAGACAATATACATGAAACATAATCATATGAAATAATTTCATCTTAGATGGAAAATAGTTTTGACAAAACACTTGAAATGAATTCTTGAGGAAAATATCCTTTCTTCTTCAAAATCATTTTCTTTTCAAAAAATGCTATGAAATTTTAAAAGAAAATGATTTTTTTGAAAATAATCATGAAATAATATGGAGGAATATTCATGAAAATAAGGCTTTATGAAACCGTAAAAATCCGTTCATTCTGTATAAGTTAAAAAAACATTCTTCTTGTATTTTTTCCGGAAAAGTCAAAAAGTACCTCGTATGGTAAAAAAATAATGATTACATACATACTATGTAGTAAAATTCAAAAATGGGTAAAAATTAATTTAAACATACATGAAATCATTTTTAGAAAATAGGGACATTGATGATAAATATAACCCCAGTAAATACTTACGAATAAATAATCTCGGATAAAAACAATATTGGAAAAGTTAGCCCTTACCTTATGTCTGATATGCTTTGTATGTCTCCAAACCTCCTGTATAATGATTAAAATAATTTAATTGACTTATTAAATAATCATAATCATTGTTATGATATCATTTATGTTTCACTTATGACTTTATATTACCCGTTCTTTTGTAAATTCCATTTTAAAACAGCGTTTTGGGTAAAATCGTTTCATTTATCGTACGTGTTTCGACTTTTTATTCTTGATATTATTACTTATATCCTGATTTAATTAATTCTATAATGTAAAACTTGATTTTTATATAATATATATTCATCATATAAATATATATGATACATTGATAAATGTAATGAAATACACCGTTCAGGGAGACGGTAGGTCGTACGTACGCATGAACGCTATTTTCGTTTTCTTATTGAATTGAATAGAATTATGTAAATGAAACATATATGTACATAAATCCAGTATCATTATTATGTAATATATATTTCATGATTATTTATTAAATATACTTTATAATCATACTTTAATGGTTAATCATGGAAAATTGAATCTCATCGCGTTCATGGAGACGGTAGTCCGTACGTACGCACGAGCGATGATATCGTTCCCATAATTATTGAATAGAAATGTAGTGGATGATATAATATCTCAGAATCATTATGATCTTATAATTACCATATATAGTTATTCATTTCACCACTATAACCATCCAAGTAAGGTGGTGGTGGAAAAAATGATTACACCACGGCGTGGAGACGATATTCTGTACGTACACACGCGTGGTGATTTCAATTTCTATAGGATGGATTAAAGGTGAAATGGGGTTATTTCATATTTATAATATAATATGAGTATATTATTGATACTGATGTTATTACTTTACAATGAAACAACTAACGAATAGGAATTTGAAGAAGAAAGAAACATGATATAATCAGTAGAAGAGATTACCTCTTCTTTGACGCACCTCTTTTAAGCTTCCTCTTACGGAACTAGATTTGGTATTTAGAGAAGACCAGAACCTCCAGAATGTTTCTAGGTAGGTTCAGAATAGAAATGGGTAGGGTTTGGCCGAGCTTGAAGGCTCTATGTGTTGTGAAGAGGAGAGGGAGGAGGTTCCCTTTTATAAGGGAGGAGAGTGGCACCTTTGGAATCATAAGAAATATTAATTTATAATAAATTCAAACCCAACATAAAAATCCACAAAAATGACTCATATTCTTATATTAGATGAGATTGGGTTATAATCGCATCAACCAATCAAATTTAAACATGTTGTAAATTTATTTTAAACCTTGTCATCTTGATTTATCATTATTTAATTTATTTAATTTTATTTGTGGTAATAAGATTCTAAATTTTATATTGTTATAAATAATTACATATCTGTTGTTAATTGTCCATAATTAGATAATTTATTAGATTTTAGACCATATAAATTTTAATTTAAAATTTTTAAATATTTTTGTGATTTTTAAACAATTTTATACTATGTTATGTTTATAAAATAACAATAGTGTAAATTTTGACACAATTCATTTATTTTAATTTAAATAAAATCCACACAAAGGATATATTCTAACCAAAATGTTTAATATATTCCTAAAATGTCATATGAATCTAGAAAAGTTTTTGTAGAACATTGATTAGTTCATAAAATGTTTATTTTTATATTTATAAAACCATTTATTTGATATTTCTCTTAATAAAACAATTACTACATCATTTGTTTATAATCCTTTAATATACAAATTCGATGCATAAAAATTAAAAATATAATCCTATGATGAAGATAAATATTATAACTTTCATAGTAATTTTTTTACTCAAATTTATCATCTTAAAATCACAACCATTAAATTGTTATATTAATTAAATTTTGAAGGTGAAATCATTGACATCCTTTTGAATAAAAAAATATAAATTTCCAAATCTGTTTTATAAGGCTCCAAATGGTCCACAAATAGACCCTTTGATGCTTATGGTATATATATATAATTGAGTAATAAGGTTTGGTCATGTTTCTGGTCCTTTTGATAGGTATTGTTATTTTAATAAAAACTATATTATTGATTTTTCACTAAATAAATAATTTCTACATCATTAATGTATAAGCTATTAAAGGTAATTAAATATTTCTTAAAAATTTCAAATAAATTACCATGATAAATAAAAACATTTTATCTTTCAAATGGGTATTTATAATCGAAATTATATTCTGTATAACCTTATATTAAAAATAATATAATTATTAAAGTTTGTGTGAGACATATTTCACATTCTTTAAAATAAAATAAATTAAAGGTCTAAATCACATAAAATTGGGTTCTAATGGATTAAAGTTTGACCCAAATATGACTTTGGACGAAATATAATCATCAAATTATTTTAAGACAAGTGTTAGGGTGATTTTATAAAAATTTTTTTACCCTTAACTACCTAATTTACCTTTAACGGTGGTAAATAAAATGTACTGTAGTTACTATTGATAATGCCCAAAAATAAAAATTATCGTATTAATATAATTTGGATATATTGATTCCAAATATGAAATCCATTTTTCCAAATTCAAAACACAGAATTTTCAGTAATTAATTTAAAATTAATCATGTTGTTGAAAAAAACGGGATTTTGTTTAAAACATTGCAAAAGATTGAATTGATTTAACAAACGAATTAAATGAAAATTCAATGATAATGACATACATTATATTAAATGGTAAAAACATATTATATTTGTACATTAAAACAGTTTGCTATTATAATTTTATCCATATAAATTATCTCAATGAAAAAAGTTTTTTTAAGTAAAATTTAGCGTGTTTTTACTATTGATCAAAATAAGAACGTTGTTAGAAAAATATCAAAACTTTATCCAATGTATATTTTTATATCCTGATTCATTAGAAGATGTTTATTTTGTAAAATTTACCTTACAAAATTGTCAAAAATTATATTTAAAATGGGTGCACCATCAAAAGGAGGCAAAACTGCATTTTTTTAAAAATACTTATTCTACCTGAAAAATTTATTTTATTCTCATAAAATGTTATAAAAAATGTGTAAGATGAATAATAATGTTATGAAATCAAAATTTTAGTTAACACTATTCATAACAGCTAGTTCATAATAATATTATAACCATATATCTTAGTTTAGTGAATCTCGGTATTGCGTACAATACACACTATCAAGAAAGGTCGTGATTGCCTATAATGCAAGCCAAGTCAGGGTTACATGTAGTGAAATCTCACTTTGGTGTTGTGTATAACATAATCAAAACTTATTTCATTTTTACGTTAAACAAAATTTATACTTAATGTTAGGTAGAATAATTTCTAGAAACTGAACTTGAAATTGTGTGTAACACAAGCCAAGAATAGTGTTGTGTATATTACAAGCTAAAACGGTGCTGCGTATAGGACAAGCTAATTTTGGTGTAGCGTACAACACAATACATTAATGAAATTAAAAAGAATAATTCTCATAAAATCTTGGGTTGTTACAATAGCATCATGGGATTGGTGGAGTGGATTTTTATATTTCAAATATCTTCATAGTGTATTAAGGTTTAAAATTTGATGATTTAACTCAGGTTGTCTATAGTTTCATGGATGCCTTTACCAAATATTTTTCAGGATTACCTCCTCAAAGTGAGATAGATTTTCTAATTGAACTTGTTTCCGGAGAACTTCCAATGTCTATTCCTCTTTATGGGATGAAAACTATATAGATTCCAGATCATATGCGGTAGTTAGATGATTTATAGGTTAATGGTTTTATAATGACCTTGACATATTCTAGGGTTTCACCCATAATTTTAACCAAGATGGAAGATGGAACCTTACGTCTATGCATATATTACATAAGGATGAATCTTGTTATGGTGAAGAACATGTATCCACCACCTCAAATGGATTTTCTTTTCAACCATCTCCAAGGATCTTGTGTCTTCTCTAAGATTGACCAAAGATCATGTTATCATCTGGTGCGAGTATGGACATTAGACATACCACGTAAAAAATTTCATAGCATCTATAGTATGTATGAGTACCTTGTTATGTTGTTCGGTCTTACAAATTTTACCACTGTGTTCATGGATATAATGAATAGGGTTTTCCAACCATACCTTGATTCATTTAGTGTGGTATTTTTGGAAAAAATCATTATGTATTCTCAAACTCATGACGACTATGCCAATCAGCTTGAAATTGTTTTGAGTACATTGAGAGAGCGTCTGATTTATGCTAATATCGATAAATTCCACTTCTAGAACAATAAAGTTCACTTCTGGGGTAATGTTATATTAGAATAAATTTTTTATGTTGACCCAAAAAAGGTTAGTTCTCTAGTTTTGGGGGATCATCCCAATAACGTGTTTGATGTACACTGTTTCATGTGGCTGGTTGGATATTAAAAGCATTCAATACAAGAAATTTCACACCTAGATTCACCTATACATGTTCTAACAATTCAAAAGCCAATCATAGATTATACAATATTCTCTAATGAATTAGGCATCGGTATAGGAGTAGAGATAATATAAGAGGATATAGTTGTTTCTTACAAATCAGGGATGTTGAGGCCTCATAGATAAACTACTCGACGTACGAACTTGAGAAAGTTGATGTTTCCATGCCTTATGATGATCGAGGAATTATCAGTTGGGTGAGTGAATTGTGGTGTACCCAGACGACAAGATCTTCAAATATTCTTTCTCGGAATAAAATGAACCTCAGACAATGAAGAAGGTTTGAATAACTACAATCATTTTATTTTGAGCTTGAATATATTCCTAGGATGGGCACTATAGTCTTTGATGTGATTTTTCAGAATACTCAATCATAGAACTTCTGAGATGTTAATGATGAATAAAAGTTAATGGACTTATTCTCTGATATGAATTTAGAGTTTCATGATAGTTATGAGAATTATTACCTCTCATCTTTAACAGATACCTATTACCTCATTAAGAAGGTTATTGGTAGACAATTTTTAGATCCTATGGGCTTGGTTCACTGAGATAGTATATTTGGAGGTGTCCCACCATGGAATTGGTCTATGGATAGATATGACATACTATGCGTATATGGACGTGTTTGGGTTCCAATATATATAAGAGTGGGGTTGATAAAAGTGTCTCATGATACTCAGTGTGTAGTTCATCCATGTATCTCCATGGTGTTTCGAGATGTGTGGTGCCATAATTGTTGTCCCATGATGTAATATCAGATTATAGGATTTTTCACTAGGTGTTACACCTATCCGCGGGTGAAAGTAGAGGGCCATAGACATGGATTCTTTTTACAAAAACTTCTAGTCCCTTAATGAAAATGGGATGATATTTCAATGGATTTTTTAGTTAGATTACGTAGGTCACTGATAGGTAGTGATGTTTTATTGGTAGTTATTAATATACTAACAAAAGCTACCAACATCATTCTTATTTAAGAGAATTTCACAATTGATGAAATGGGAGGACTATATGTCTATGATATAATTATACTTCACAGGGTCCCTTGAACTATAATTTTTTATATGTATTTAACATCATGGATCTGTAAAGGATTATATAAACCAATAGGAACTTAACTGATTTGATACACAACTTTTCACCCTTATAACAATGGACAATTGGAATAGAAAATATAGGTTCTGAAGGACATTATCTATGAATGTGTCATTGAATTTGGTGGTTCTTAGTAGACACACATTCTTGTCATCTTTTTCACTATAAGAATAGATTATATGTTTAAATTCTGATGTATCCTTTTTAGTACCTATGGGGTTGGTTGTTCCATTCACCCTTATGCTAGCTATTGGTAGGTGAGGAATACCTACATGATCCTCATCTTATTATGTTTTTAGTAGAGTAGTTTCAATTAATCAGAAAGAATATGAATACTGATCAATCAAGATAGACACATTATTCATATTTATTTTTACAAATCTAATGTTTGAGGTCATGGATCATGTTTTCCTTTGGTTATCCCATAGGATAGAGAATATACGGTTACATAAACGGGTGTATCTATCACCTCCTTATGTTGGTCGTTGGAGATTATAAAGATTGTCGGGCCAGTATCTAATTGATTTTTGCTACCTCATTTTCAACGTTCCATGAACTATATGTTCATTATTTCCCAACATCTCCAATATCATGCTGAACCTTCAAATAATTTTTATCCCAAGGATATTGAATAACATATTGATTCTACCTTTGAGGAGTATCTAATATACATCCTTGACTAAATAATGAAGTCACTCTGAGGCCAGTATGTCCCTATCATGAAAGTGTTATGGTAGAACAAACACATACATAATGATACATTGGAGTAGGATGTCGATATATGTGACTACTCGATAGAGTTATTCTTAGATAGTATTTCCCCACCCTTAGAAGGTAAACTCAAGGACTAGTTATTTAATGGGGGGATAAGTGTAAGAACCCGAGTTTTCACTAAGGTATGGATCCTTCAAATTTAAATATTATTCGTTATTTTGGACCAAATGTGAATTCCTAATGAATTATAGAAGGACCCATGGGTGTACATGGCTTGTTCAAGGCCTAAAACCCTTATTTTGGGGAAGACTAGGACTGTAACCTAGTTAGAGAAAATAGTGCGGGTAGGCTGCACAATTACATCTACCAATGCGGATGGTCTACATTTTCGGATAGATCCATATTGCATGGTCAGTTCATAGTTTCCCTTATCCTACAGTCCAACCATTGTGTTCCCCTTCTTCCATATATAACCATGCACATGATAAATTTTGGGTAATTTTAAAATTTTACCCTTAATGGTCTAATTAAACCACCCTCCTTCCTCCATAATCCAATTTTTATTGGGATTAGCCTCAATTTCTCTCATTTTGGAGAATTATAATGTCTTGGTCTATGGATCAAGATATATCCTTCACCATAGATCCATTAGAGATTTTTTTTATCACGTTGGATGCACAGTGGTATGTACTTGAGTCTTTTTTATTCGTTCTTCTTCTCCATTACTCTCTACCTAGTTATATTGGTGATAGTTTTTTACCATTTTATTAAATCTAATCTAATCAGAGCCAAATCAATGACTAATACCATAGGGGGAGTCATACAAGCCTATGGAGTGTGGTCTATTACTTATCCCTCAAGTTCGTTGATTTTGGAATTGTACTGGGGGTTACTAATATCATCGGTTGTTGTTTTTGGATTTTTTATTCCATGCTTATAATAATTTGAAACATACATTTATTATATTTAAAAATATTTGATTAGTGGTTAGTGGTTACACCCACAACTCCACAAATCCCATGTAAGATGTTATTCCATAATTCGTATTTTAGTGTTTTGACATGTTAGAGACACCATTAAGCTGTACCTTGGACGGACCTTCCTTAAGGAAATGATTTCGATATTAAATAGCATGTTATATATTGTGAATTTTATAATGGAAAATACAATGTAAGCTCATCACATTCTTGCAATTGGTAAGTTCTTTAATTAATAAACTTATGTGAAAGGAAATTTGGAAAGTAAAATAAGTATATGACTTGCCTGTTTTAAATGTAATTGAATAATAGGTTGCATGTACATTGCACCCCGTATCATGTTGATGGATGGTATCAAAGTGAATCATGCTTATTAAAATTCCATAATTGTATTAAATGAATGGTTTCTTGCTATATATTCATGCCACAATAATTAATGGAAAGGCTTGATCAAAATGAACTTATTGATTAATTTTGACATGATGAAATGGTTTCATGCTCAATTTTCCTTCTCACACTAATGAATGGAAATGGATTGAACGTTATGAATTATATATGACTTATTTATCAATCTTGGAGTGGATTAAATTGAGACCGCCATGGATTCTTGAGGGAATTCCTTAAGCACTTCAGTTCCCCATTTGAATCCAATGATATGACATTCTTACGATAAGGCCCACCTAGAACATGACAATTTTAAATCATTGGATTCATGGTATGACATCATAGGGTCCCTCATGTAGCAATATAGGATTCTAAGGATACACTCCTTGGATCCAGAATTGAAATGTAGGTTCAATGGTTAAAGACCATCGGCACCAATCATTTCATATCATCGTTATACCTTTCATGGACTCCTTAGACTCAGTAGTTGTCTTATTATGGAATAACATGGACTATGCCCTTTCGAATAAAATCGTAACGCTATCTAGGATATAATTATTTAAAATTTGGTGACCCTTGATATATTCTTTTCCATGGATTTTTCCTGGTAAATTCATCATCAAAAATCATTACAGTTTTCCTTGATAAATATTTTAACCATCACTATTATCAAGATCTGACTTATTTATAAAGTAGAAATAATGACATTATTAAATTGTTACATTTTCATTCCCCAACCAAGTTCTGAAGAATATACTTCGTTATTTAGTCACATTGTATAACTTTACATAATATATTCATACCTGCACACTGTTAAATATACATTACATGGGATTTATGTTGTAGACACCACTGGTGGTGGCTTAATAAGATTTATCTCACACCCTATCTAGACATTGTTTGTTTCCCAAGGAAGATTAAAAGAATTCATGTGATTATAAAGGAAAGAACAAGGCTTATTAAACTTGAATTATTTATATTTAGGATAGATCTGAATAGAAGATAATCATGCTAGATATTGGGATGCTTGGGATGGTCTTTTTATTTCTATTATAATTTGTTGGAACAAGTTATGTATGATGTCTTGTATCCATTTATTATATTTTTCTAGAGAAATGACATATCATCGTTCGTTTTGGTATGCTTGTATGTTATTTGGGGTATTTTATTTATTATTTTCATGGTCTCTATTTTACATTATTCCTTTTGTTTTTATATAATTATTCTGTTATTTACATCTATTTATATTTATCTGGTGCACTACACTTTGTTAGTGAGGGTATAGTATACACATGGACACATCTTTAGCCCTCAATGCTAGTCAGAATCCTCTATCATTTGGGGAGGTGAACTTGAGGACATTCGTCCCAATGGTCTTAGGGAATCTATTATGTGGAATTTGGGTTCACGAAATCACAAAATAGTTTTTTGGAATGGTTTCAAATAAAAAAATTATTTATTGAAATGGTTTTTCTATTGAAATGGTTTTGGAATTGAAATGTATCTTGGTAATACATGGTTGTGTGTGATTATATTTCATTACATGGATTGGTTGAAATATGACTTTGGGCTTGATGAAAAAGTTGTAATGGAACATAGGATTTAATAAACATGTGATGACATGGTATATCAATGAGAAACCACTCATGTGTATGGAAATTTCATAAAGAATCATGTATTTTTAAATTTGTGGATATGTGGTTCGGAATGGGTTATACCAAAAATGGAAATATGGAGTGGTTTTGGGAACAGACATGGATGATCCTTGAAAAATGGTTTTAGTTTGGAATGTTATTTTTTAATATGTAGTTTTGTTTGTGTGATAATTTTTTTCAATTATTTGTATATAAATGATTTTTTATAAATTTGTTTATAAATTATTCATGACCAGTTAAATCCTAGTGTCATGAGAAGGGAATTTATTGGGGGAAATCTACGAAGTACCAATACTCACCCCTACTTTGGAATGTTTTTGTTTTCTCAGATGTTTTTAGAGGGTAATAGGTAACCATAAATCAAATCCCTTATATAGTGTTACATTTTGATTATGAACAATGAAGTTGGTGTTTGGAGCAATTTATTTGAAGTTATTGAGTTTTATATTTTTTTCTTACTCAATTTACTTTGGTATTGTGGTATTATTCTACGGTATATGGTTTTAATTTGATAATATCAATGGTGTTCTGGAAATTTATATAATTGATGTCATTCATCATGTAATAGTTTATTTGATTATGAAATGTTTTGTTAATTTTTTATTGAAGTAAAAAAACATCCCCCACATTTAATGAAGCCCATCTACATTTATTTCTAGTCATTGGAATCTTGGGGATGTCTCTGAAGGCCAAGTAATGTATAAGGACCCTGCTTTAAAACATTTCGTAATCTTGAATTAAATGAATAATTCATATTGAGGATCTTTTCAGGTTTAGAGTTTTAGAGAATTAGGACATAACAATTACATATCAACTTGAATATTACAAAGTAGGCACTTCTACTATAATTGATTTTTCACAACAATAAAACTCCTTAAGCAAAACGTGAGTTCGTTTCTTGATATAAATCTACTTTAATACTTTCTTTCTTTTTCCCTCTCATATATCCTGTGAAAAACAATTTAAAAACTTCTAATGGGAATAAAAATCTTAGTAAGGGTTATAACATACTGAAAGGAAAAATTAACCCAACAATAAATAAAAATCAATGAAACCATAATTTTCATTCATAATATACCTTTAGAAATCATAATATTTATGAATAACACATAGTAATCATAAATAAAAAAGGTAAATTGTGGAATCCATATCATACATACATTGTAGATATCACAGCTACATAGGAAGTTACATTTGGAATACCCATCAGAGTATATTCCCTAAATTTCTTAGGAGAAACATTAACGTTTACCTCTGTCACGTTTCCCAATGAATTGGAGAGCTATCTTGGGCTCACCCTCCCTAGGTTTATCATTGAACCACCCATATACATAAAAAATGCCCAATAACCATAAAATATTCATTACACATAAAACAATCATAAATAAAAGATAACATTTCTACATATCAATCACATTATATCATTTCAAGATATTAACAAGATCAATGCTTTATCAAACCATTTTCAAACCAATTTAAAAAATTTAATAAGAATATTTTTGAATCAAAGTGTCCCATACCAATTTGAATATTTTAAAGGAATTAACATTTTAAAACATTAATGTCTGTTTATATAAATCCTATTTTTTTTGACAATAAGGACTTAATAAGAATTATTTAGAAGATTAAACCATTAAAATGATATTTTAGTTAAGGAGATCCTAACCAAATCAGAGATGCTTCAATATGAATAAGTGAGGAATAACATGTAATAAACACTTTATTATATCATGAGAATAAAGGTATTCATGATATAATATTCTAAAGTATAGTATATACACCATATAAAAGCGAATTGGCGCATAACAACAATGAAGTCTTAATGGAATGTAAATTGAGATGAAATCCCTTATAAGGACAGTATCCTCAGATTAAGGATAAATAAATTACGTAATTATGTGTGAAAAATATAAATACACCCAATATAAGTGGATATTATGAATAAAAAAATAATAGGTCATTCAAAAATATTCACATCATGACAAAATCATGAAGTAGAGGTTTAACCAAAAGAATTGAAAATGGGTAAAGAAGTTCCCTTACAAAAAGTCGATAGCCTAACGACATCACTTTAAAAATCCGAAAATGAGTTGATGAGAGATAAAAGTGTATCTCATCACTTTTACATAAAATTTATAGAAATAAGGATGTATAATAACATATACCAACATAAGAAGATGTAAATTAAAATACATAACAAAAAGAAGTCTTTTAAAAAGGAGGAGGGTGAAAGGTTCCCTTACTATTTTGGTAACTTTCAAAATATACACCCCATGAAAGAAATATCATACAATAAAGATGTAAATACCCATAAATTAAATTATATTACATAAATAATACAATAATGTTTAGTACATGCACCACACAATAAGAAATAGTGGAAAATGTAGCATGAATCTCACGGGAATAAAAGTGAGATGAAAACCCCTTACCTCGCTGTAATCAATCGAGCTGTATGAACAAAAGATAATAACCACCAAAGTAATTTAATAATACCATGAATATAAATGGAATCATGATAATATATATCAAATTTCCATACATAAGACACCACATGAAATAAATAAGTGGCTAAAAATGGAAATCTCACGGAATTAAAAGTGAGATAAGAAACCCCATACCTCGTCGTCTGACCTGACTCGCTCGTATGTTCCTTGTTTTCCCTGAATAATAAACATAAGTTACTTTATACATGATTGAGAATATTTTTCAAGTTTATTATTCCTTTTATATTACTTATTACCTTGCTATAACAATTAGTTAATTATTTTAGCTCACATCAGACATTTTGTCAATGTTCGGAACTTGAGTCAAAAATGAACTAGTTATAATTATAAATTGTCCATGTGGTCAAAAGTCCATTATCTCTAGAATGATATTCATAATATCAATGTCATATATAGATATATATATCATATATATATATATATATATATATCTAGTATATATATTTATTTATAATAGTAAATAACATTTGGAGATAATAAATGAAATCCACCGTTCATGAAGACGGTAAGTCGTACGTACGCATGAACGCAACTTTCATTTCAATTTCATTTTTTAATGAAATGAAATCATAGTGATTCATAGTTATGTTATAATTTCAGTATAATATTTATTTCATATATGTTACATAAGATCATAAATTATATCCTTTATACGTTCCACATATTTAAATGAACGAGTCAAATCACTTTGAGGTAGCGGTAGTACACACTTCTTCTAATGAAATTATCGCATTTACCCATTATGGGAACCATAATGGTATGCTATAAAAAAGAAAATCATAAATCATAAATAAATAATAAATATAATATATATCATATATAGATAAATTTCCATCATAGTGGCCATCATGATAGGCGGTAGGAGATAATTGAACAATCATCATTTCGTGAGGTAGCAGTTCATCGTCCACTGAAATAGTATTTTCTTTACCCATTAGATGGAGGTGTGTGCATGTTTTGATCGAATACTTCTAATAAGAACATCCTTTTATATTTGGGATACTTTTTTGGTTATTAAATAAAGAAATAAAAATATTTTAGGGGGTTGGAGATTAAAAATAAAACAAAATAACTTAAGAGAATACGTTACCTTTAAATCCGGTAACTCCCCTTGGTTTGAACCAAAAGGGTTTCTTCAAGTGAGTTTCGGTTGGGGTAAGGCATCTAGAATGTAGAGATGGATCTTGGGAGCTTATTGTAGTAGATTTTGGATGAGACAAGGGCTTTAGTTGTGTGAGAAATGGGTAAGAAGTGATGGCTTTTTATAAGGTTGAGGAGGGGCTCTTTTTGAATGTTTGAAAATATTTTTTTATTATATAATGAATTTAGGTTTATAAAGGTCCAAAAATAATTAATGTCTAAGATACAGTGTCCCATGTTTTAAATAAAATCATCAAATAATAATTGGACAAGTTTTGGATATTTTTTTAATTTTTATCTTCTAATTTATTCAAATCATCCATTAATGACGTAAATAGTGCATCGTTATGGTGTCATACATAATTTTATATATTAGAAGTATAAAAATAATAATAATAATACCATTATGTAGTAAATATATTTAGCTTTCCAATGAATATTTATATTTTAAAAGATAATTTATATAACCCCATGTAAAAGATTGTTTTATTAAAATAATACATGTTTTTGACATTTTTATTTTTACTTTAAATAAAAAGGTATTAATGTCATTATCTTACCCATGTGGCTCCATGGGGTCCCCAAATTGACCCACGGATTGTCTCGGTCATACATGACTCATCAAATAAGGATAGGAAAATTTTCATGTTAATTTTATATTATTATAACATTATTTTTACCTTAAATTTCCCTAACTACCATTAATCGCAGTTAGTAAAAGTAAAAAAATAATATTCACCAAAAATTATTTTCATCCAATTGAACCACATTTTACTTACTAATTACAACAATTTATGTTTTATTTTTGAAATTAAATTCACAGAAGAGGTAAAATTTCATTTAAATGAAAAATTCGGGTTTTTTTAATAACTACTTAGTGGTTTCAGTATTCCTCAAAAATTTAAAATTTTCAGAGAAATTCAAAAAATTCACCCAAAGATAAATTTGATATTCTGAATTCAAAAATGACTTCTATTTTACCAAATTAAAAAAAATAGAATTTACATTGATTAATTTTATAATTAATTCTTGTTGTCAAAACAAAAAGCGTGTTTTTAAGAAATAACTATGAGAAGATTGATACAATTTAATGTCCAATTTCAAAGTGAAATTACATCCTATGGACCAAATTAGTCTAAATGGTAAAAATATAATCTATTTAAAAATTAAAACCAATTAAAAAGTTAATATAACCATATAAATAAATTTTATTAAAATGTAGATTTAAATTAAAATATAATATTTTCACTATTCATTAAAAAATTAACTTTATTAGAAAAATTCCAAAAAATTTCACTAAATAAATTTTAATATCATCATTCTAAAGAAAGATTTTATTTGGTCAAATAGAATGTATTAAATATACCAAAACTATATTTAAAGTGGTTTATCCATCAAAAGGCAGTCAATTGACCTTCTAGTGAATATAAGTGTATTTGTGCTTAAAATCAAATTATTTTCTTATTTTAAGCATCTAACTTTTATTGGATAAATATAAAAACATTTAGCATACCTATATTATCATATTCTAATTATTTCTTTTTATTCCCACCAATACAATGGATATGCTTTAACTACCATTTAAAATAATAATATTATATTGTTAGTGTGCAACATAAGATGTCAAAGAAACTCATTGTTGCGTATTAGGTACGCTATCAAAAATAGCATCCCCATGAAAGTATAATTAATATTCAATTAAAAAATATTTATAGATATGAAACTATATTATTCCTTATTTTTCTTGGATGTTACATAATGTACTCCCACATTTTCAAGCCAATAAGAACAATATGGATGTCAAAGTTGTATCTGCTTGGTCCTTCCTTTATGGAATGACTGATCTAAGTCTTGATTAGTCATTGACATGGTATGGGTTCTTGGTCTTGGATTTGAGTTCATTCTAGTATATTCCATGATTTGGGATCATAAAAACAAGTAGGTATATTAAAACATTAAATTTATATCAGAAAAAATATGTAGCTAACATTTCTATTTATAAATTCCCATTACTAGGGAGTTGTGTACATAAGTGGGTTAGAGATGCTTATAATATTTTTAACCATATTATCAAGGGTTTAGAAAAATAGATGAGTGTGAAATGATTTATTTAATTACTTCCCACCAGGATGGAATATTTAATGTTTAGTAATGTTATATTATTTTGTGGAATGTTTTGATTTTTTTTAATGTTGAACTTGTTTTCAAATGGAAGATTTCAAAAAATACTAGGGTTTTGGTATTTTCAAAATGGTTTGAATTTCAAAATAATTTATTTATTTTTCAAAAACGAAATTTTTCTGAAAACAATGTTATGATATTATGATAATGTATAATTTGAAATGATAATATTTAAGTTAATAGAGACTAGGACTTATGGATGTTGTTGTGTTTATATAAATCGAACTCGTTATGTGTCATAGGAACCTATCGGAAGAGGTCATTGAGAATGTAGTTTCACCTGAGCCATATGTAGTCCAAATGTTGGTCAAAATAATCTCTCAGACTCTTCATACTATTGAGCCAGGAATACAACCATATAATATTTTTATGAATATTTATTCACTAAAAATAAATGTAGAATAAGTATTGTTTTCTACATGAGTGGAGGTGATTATTCTATCACTAAGAGAAAGAGGAATGGAGACACAAATTCTCTTAGTGGTGGAACAAATTTGAATCAGAATATAGTAGAATGAAACCTTCATTCAATAAAAAGGTAAATCCAAGAAGTTTTCAGTGGGGTTAACTAAGTTTCATCAAGAAAGGTGTAACACACCACCGAGAGCATCCACAATTACAACAAGATGTGATCTCTTCATCACTATTTTCTCTATGCTCTCAGGTTGGGTTCTCGAGATACTCATCATGTGTAGAAATAATCATATGCTTTTATGGGGTTATGGTGGGAGAATCAATCTCATAAGTAGAATAGAACAAGACATAGTGATTCTAGGAGTACCTTTACTATTCCACAAGGGTAATCACAAAAAGGTAATAAAGAAAACATTGTAGGGACAAGGTAATTATATAGAGCTGAACTGGTTATTTTGGATTATAAGCCTGGACCATGGACCATGTTAGTTATAATTAATTTGAATTATGACATTATGAATGTTTTATTTGATATGGTATCACCCCATTCATTTATCTTATTCACATGTTATTGAATTGTTATTTATAAAAGTTGAGATTATTCCTTCTCTGATAAAATGTGAAACTCCTATTGGTCAAAGATAATGTCGAGTCTTTTTGTGTAGAAATGTTATGTAAACATTTATGTATATGATATGACATGGTATTTCTTTCTGCATTTTAGGGGAGAGTATGATATAATATTAAGTACTAATAGGTTAAAAATGATCAATGATAATATCCATTGGTATACCATAAAGGCATGTTTTACAATAGAGGATGGAATCAAGAATATAATTCAAGGGGAATATAATATAAATTTAGGAGAAATGGGAATGATAGAACTAGTTGTTTCTAAGAGATCATATAAGTATGTTTCTTTATATTTTTAATCAAATGTGGATATCAAGAATAATAGTTTTCTTATAGGGGAGGATCAGTTTCCATATGTGTTTTTCTCGAATATTTATCAAGGTTTCCACCAATGAGGGAAGACGAGTTTATGGATAATATTATTAAAGGTACTATTTATATTTCCCTTATATATAATCATATAGAAAATATATAATTAATTTAATTGAATGAAAAGTTTGAAGAACTAGAATGAAATGGGTTCATTCATCCAATCACGTCTATGTGGTAAGAACTAGTCTTGTTAGTTAGAAAGGTGGATGAAATTTTTTGTCTCTCTGTGGATAATCATAATCATAACCACATTAAAAGAAAGTAAATTTATCCACATCAAATCATTGATGATCTATTCAATCAATTGATATGGGATCGATGTTTCTCTATGTTTGACTTGTGATCAGGTTATCATCATTTTCATGTTTGGAGGGATGATATTCCAAACATATATTTCAGAAGTAGATATGGCCATTATGTGTATTGTATTTTTCATTTTCTATTTGAAATGAACTAGATGTATTTATAGATGTAATAAATCATATATTTCAGACATATGTGGATTCATTCATGGTAGTGTTTGTAGAAGATAGATTTTTTTATTCAAGGAGATGATATGAGCATGAGAAATACATAACGATACTATTAGGAATCTTGAGGGATCGCCATCTATATTCCAAATCTTCAATTTTAAATTTTTGTATTGAAGAGGTATGATTTAATATAAATTTAATTTATAAAAAATGATCTATTGTTGATTCAGAAATTTGTTATGCTTTTATCTCATGGAAACTATCAAAGAAGTTTTTTGTGATAAAGTGTTTCCTTAGTTTAGAAAGTTATTAATGAGTATTTTTCCATGAATTTTCATGATTAGGTTCTTCTGTGAAATATCTTATATATAATAATGTTCCATTCTGAAAGGATGAGGAATGTTAAAATTATTTTCAGGTGAAAAATTTTCTCCCTACATTATCACCAGTCTTGATATTTCCAAAATTAGGTAAAGGGTGTGTGGAGAATTGTGATACATTGTGAAATGGGTTGGGATGTTTTCATATATTGGGAGATAATGTTGTTGAATATAGCTCAATATAGTTTTATTTTCATTAATTTAATTTACAAATACATGATTTAGAGTTATCTTTTGTGGTCCATGATTTGAATACTTGGCATCATTATCTCATTATTGAAAAAGATAATGTGATTATGGATCAAATGATTTTGGATCATATTTTATAAAAAAGTGATTTGAATATGAGACAAATTAGAAGGATTGAGTGTGTCCAAAAGTCTGTATTTAACAATATTTATTGATAGGAAGGAATATTTAGTGGATGATTCATTATGATAGACGTCATATGATATTTTGAAAAAAACGTCAGATGAGTGGTTGTTGATGTTGGTCCTAGCAGACATACAGTTGGAATGTGAATATGGAGCTGAAATTTTCGATTTCATTCAAATTTAGTTTTTTATTGATTTTGATTAGATGGTTAAAGAGGTATATATATCTATTTTACAATGTGTGTTTATGAATCCATAAGTCAGCGGTGGGGGATAACATTTATATTTTAAAGATAGGTGTGAAATCAGTGTTGTGGTTTATAAATAACAAGAACGTACCTATGTATTGTTAAAATAATCTCCTTAATTCATTCAACCATTCGTAATGGTCTATCTATCAGTGATTATAAAATTTGTATAATGGGTTTAAAGAACAATTCTAGTGGAATGTAATCATATGGATGGGGTGATTTTTTTTGAGATGCATAACTTTTCACTATTTTAAGGTAGGGAATTAGAGACTAGTGTGTATATTCCAGCCTTTACCTATTCCAATTTTGAAGTTGGAATAGATAGCCATGTATTTAATTATAGGTCTTCTAAAATTAGTTCATAACATGATGTCATCAGGGAGATAGTGGATTTGATCGTAAATTTTTTCTATTTCATTCGTATTCATGAAACTCATATGGTAAAGGACATATAATATATATATATATCTAAGAAGTGATAATGTTGAATGGAATACTAGTTTCGATCATGTCACAAAAGATCTGATTTTTATGCTCCGTTTATGGAAATACGTATAGAGATCTTCTGGGACTCAGTTGAGAGTGAGTACGGCACATCATCCTCAAACAGATGATCAATCTGAACAAATGATAATAATACAAGGAGACAAGATATGGGCATATGTAACTGAATTTTGTAGCTCATGGGAAGAGCACATGTTGCCGGTGGAGTTCATGTATAAATAAATTTTTCATGCCTTGATAAAAATTGATCTGTTTGAAGCATTTTATGAGCATCTTTATCAATCTATACTTTGTTGGTTAGAAATAGGTGAGACTTCCTGAGTTTGGATGATCCTTGCCTATGACAAAATGGAGAATATTAAGCTGATCCTGAAAAGGATGGAGATGACAAAAAGTAGTTAAAAATCTTATATAGATCATCGTTCATAGTTTTTTCCATACAAAATAAGTTATCTTGTGTTCATGAGGATCTTTAAAAATCCTAGACATATTCTTTTTGGGATGTATGTAATGTTATCTCCTCAATGAACATTCCCTTTTGAGATATTGAAACAGTTAGGTGGTGTGGCATATTGGTTTCCCTTACCACCATGGTTTAGTGTGGTTCATAATGTATTCCATGTATTTCATTTAAAAAATCATCATCCTAATCATGACCATGTTATTCGATGGGATCATGTAATACTAGATTTGTATAATATATTGGTACATACACCAGTGTGAAATATGTAAAGGAAATATAAATTTGGTCATGGAAAATGGATTATTATTTTTCTGGTTTTGTGGGAACATTGTCATATTCTGGAAGAGACGTCAGAATGGTAAATGGAAATTAAAGAGAAGTGAAAAGACCAATCTCAACAAGATGTTGGTTTTCTACTGTCCAGGGATGGAATTTCCAATGATGGGGATAATGTATGACCCCTAGTTTCATATAAGTAGATTTTTATTTATAATTTTTATGTATTTAATGTAAATGGGTCATGTTTGGGAAATTTTATAGGACATTAAGAATGTTTTGGGGATTTTTTATAGTTTCTTAGTTGTTATATGGTTTCCGAAAACCATTACCTACCTAAAGTAACCATGGACTACAAATCATGGGATAAACAGAAGGCACATGGGTGACACATAGTTTTTTAGAACCATGCAGAATCCTAAGAAACTCCATGTAATGATAGATAGTGGGATTTGGAATTATTGGTGTATTATTTGAAATCTTGTGAGGCAACAATTAAAGGTTCATCCATGAGGCAGTGTATTGTGCATGGTTTTGCATGATTTACCTTAGCGTGTGACTATACCATGAACTGTTAAAAATATAGATCATAAAAAAGAAGATCTAGTTTGGAATTTTGTTTTCATGTCTCATTTTCCCCCAAAATATTTGTAACTCATGATTTTTCCCTCTCAATTGTTGTATAACCTATCTCCATAGATTTAGATGTAATTTTGGTTCTTTTGTTATTTAATTGTAGTCTGATTCTCATGGAAAGTGTTTGTTTTTAATTTTTCTTTGTAGTTTTTCATATATTTTCTTCTCTATCTCAATCTATTTTTTAAATATAAATTCACTCTGGATAGATATATGACAGTTGATTCTAAATATGATTAGATTCGTATTTTTTTATAGGGGAAGAGAACTATGACTACTTTTGGTTGATTCAACCCGTTTCTTGGGATTTTTCATACAAATCATATTTTTCTTTATAAAAATCAAGATATGTGGATTCACACATGACTCCTATATATTAAAAATTAATTATTAGTTTCAATTTTATTAAATCTAATGTAATATATTGTGAAATTTGTGTGAGAAACATTGTAGAATCCTTTATTAGTTATGGTTTGTCTATTTTTTGGGAATTATTAATTGTTGTGCAATAATATTTGTTAAATTATTTTAAAATGCTTATTTAAAACATGGATGTTTCATTTTAAATGCTTGGAAAAGGGTTTCAATAAAAAAATTTCTCTAGTGAAATGGATTGCTCAAATATATTTCAATAAAAATGTAGTTTTATTGAAATAATTTTGTCATTAACGTTGTTTTGGAATTGAAATTTTTTTTGGGAATAATTGGTGGAGTGTTTTCATAATGAAGTATGGTTTTTCCTTGGAAGATGACCTTTTTGTTGATTCCAAATGTGTAATAGAATGTGTTATTTAACTAACTTGTGACAACATTGTAGAACAAAGTGAAAAATATCAAGAGTATGTAACTGTGATAATCAAACATTCAAGTGTGGATGTGTGGATATGTATACATGTGTATTGGAATGGGGTATGAAAAAATTCATAAATAGAATGATTTTGAGTAAATCCATGGATGTTTCATTGAAAATGATATTAGTTTGGAATGGTATTTTCTTAGAATTATCTTTGGTTGTTTGAATAATTTTTTCAAGTTGTATTATATAAATTAGTTTATTTAAAATTATTATAAAATATGCTAATGATTCCTCACTTAGTGGAATGAGAAAGGAATTCATTGGGGAAAATATATTGAATTTCATTACGAACACCTAATTTGGGACCTTGGTTATTTGGAATATATTGTTTATCAGTAACATGTAATCATAAATAATTACTCTTCTCTAGTGTTAATTTGGGATTCAAGAGAATGGAGTTGGTCTTTGGAGCTCTATCTTTGAAATCATTCAGTTTTGTCAGTTTTTATTCTATTGTGTACATTGGTAATATGGTATTTAACTATGGTACTTGGTTTTATGATGATAATATCAATGGGTTTCTTGAGTTTACATTCCTTTATTTCATGAATTATATATTGTTTTAATTGTTTATGTCATGTTTGGTTGACTGTTTTATTCAAAAAGTGAAGAGAATCTCTCATATATAACAAAGACCTTCATCATTTATTTTCAGCCTTTGGTGTCTCTAGACTGTCTCCAAATTAAAATTAAGGTCCTCCCACCTTATAAAGATAATGGGAATACGATTGATGTTACAATGTTATCCTTTCAATTTTTTTTTGATTATAATGATATTTATACTATTTATGTGAAAGATAATGTAAAAAATTTCATTCCATGGACTTTTATATCTCATTAATTATTACAAAAATAAATAAAGAGTAAAAGATAGAATTTATATTAGTATTTTGAGGATATATTATCTTTTTTTATCAATGAAAATTAATAAATAGTGTCTAAAATTAAATTAATGAACTTTTCTTGAAATAATATTTTATTAAATTATTTGAATGATATAAAATCATTAATAGGTACATTTTAAATAATAAATTGTCTAAAATGAAATCACTTTTCCATTTTGGTGTTAATACTTAACTTTTATTTAAAATCATAACCTGTTAATTTTGAAAACAACTTTATCATGGTTAGGTTTAAAATGAGTAAACTAAAGTGTTACACAAAATGAAAATGAACAAAACATTAGTAATACCAATCTAAATTGTATAATTTGAGTTTATTATAAACAGATATTATATTTTCATTCAATATATGTCCACTTGGAATAATTTTTCTTTATAATGACTTCATTATATGTTTATCATTTATGATCTCACTAAATCCACCCTCACCCAAATTATATCAGGGCACCTCCACCCCTCCCTCTATAAAATTATTTGTGCCATATTCCCCAACACAATATTTTTAAAATACCTACCAAACACTACTATCCACATTATTAATGGTTAAATTCATCCAAAAATAATAACCATAAGAACCTTAAGATGATATCTAAAGGAGTTCATTCGTTTAAGATGTAATCTCTTTAATTGATCAAATTAATTCATAAATCATCATTAACATAACTTTATATATGGTATTTATCATAAAATAATACAATTTTTATCCACTACAAGAAAACTGCCGTTTAGCGGCGGTTTTTAAACCGCCGCGAAATTCCAAAAAAAATATTATTATTATTATTATTTAATTTTATTCGAGTGGATTAGCGGCGGTTTTTTAAAAAACCGCCGTGAAATGAAATGAAAAAATAAAAAAAACACGAGAAACCCCAAAATCACTAAAACGACCATAACTTTTGATCCGGGCGTCTGTTGAAGTGCCACGACCAGTCAAATAGAAGCTCCAGAAGAGATCTGGAGGCACGTAACGTGGGACGGTCTAAGGTGCTGATGATATTAGAGTTATAAAAAAGTTGAAAAAGTTCTCTAAATTCAAACGGCCATAACATTCGCTCTGGGTGTCCGTTTGGGCTCTACCACATATCAAATCGAAGACAGTGAAGAGAGCTACACTCCAAATTGATAGCAGCAAGCTCTTGTCATTTTTTTCGACCCCCAAACCCCTCCGAAGGCCTCCAAAACCCCATTTCCGTCACCGGTGTCCCGTCGAACTTGTCTTCAAACGGACCTAACATTCGCTCCGCGTGTCAGTTCGGCCTCCTCCACCTGCCAGACCATAGCTCATTACATGAGCTTTAGTTTGACTTGTCGCGGTTCCCACCTGCACTCATAGATCATATGTTATGGCCTTTTTAGTGGGTATCGGGTTTGTTATGTTTTTCAATGCCTCGTTTCTAGCACCCGTTCCCCGTCAGCTTTTTTTTAAATGGTCGTAACATCCGATCCGCCGGTCCATTCAGACTCTTTCACCTTTTAGGTCAAAGATCATTTTAGGATCTTTGATTTGATAGGTCGCGGATCTAAAACGGACTCTCGGATCATAAGTTATCTCCGTTAATGTGAGTCCAATGTTTTTGTCTCTTTATGACCGTTTTGATGGGTTTTAACGGTTGCTCCATTTATTACTGTTTATTTGGGTTTTCATGACTTGTTATCTTTATCAATAGTTTTTTGTGGGTTATTAAGATGATTATGTTGAATTATTAATGAGTTTTCCAGAGTTGTCATGAGTTTTCATGCGTTCTCATTCTTTCTAATGTCTCATTCTTCATATGCTTTTCCATCCTTTTTCATGTGTTTTCATGATTTTTCATCCCTTATCACGTCTTTTCATACTTTTTCATGTGTTTCCTTTATTATTTATTATTTATTATTTATAATATACATTAATTTATTTATTATCTATTATTTGTAACTGGTTATTTCTTATTTCTTATTTATTATTTATTATTTATATTTATTTATTATTTATTATTTATATTTACTTATTATTTATTATTTATTATTTATTATTTATTATCAATATTTATTATTAATATTTATTATTTATATTTATTATTTATATTTATTATTTATATTTATTATTTATATTTATTATTTATTTCTGATTTATTATTTATATATTATTTATTATTTATTTATTATTTATTATTTATTATTTATTATTTATATTTATTTATTATTTATATTTACTTATTATTTATTTATTATTTATTATTTACTATTTATATTTATTAACTATTTATGTTTATTTATTTTTTATTATTTATTATTTATTATTTATATTTATTTATTAGTTATTATTTATTATTTATTATTTATTATTTATTATTTATTATTTATTATTTATTATTTATTATTTATTATTTATTTATTATTTTTTATTTTTATTATTTATATTTATAATTTATATTTATTATTTAGTTATAATTTATTATTTATTTATGATTTATGATTTATGATTTATTATTTATTATTTATATTTATTTATTATTTATATTTACTTATTATTTATTATTTATTATTTCTTTATTATGTATTATTTATATTTATTTATTATTTATTATTTATATTTATTTATTATTTATTATTTATTATTTATTATTTATATTTATTTATTATTTAAATTTATTTATTAAATATTAAATATTATTTTTTATTTATATTTATTTATTATTTATTATTTATATTTATTTATTATTTATTATTTATTATTTATATTTATTTATTATTTATATTTATTTATTAGTTATATTTATTTATTATTTATTATTTATTATTTATATTTATCTATTATTTATTATTTATATTTATTTATTATTTATTATTTATTATTTATTATTTATTATTTATTTATTATTTATTTATTTATTTATTATATTTATTTATTATTTATTATTTATTATTTATTATTTATTATTTATATTTATTTATTATTTATATTTATTTATTATTTATTATTTATTATTTATATTTATTTATTATTTATTATTTATATTTATTTATTATTTATTATTTATTATTTATGTTAATTTATTATTTATTATTTATTATTTATTATTTATATTTTTTTATTATTTATTATTTATTATTTATATTTATTTATTTATTATTTATTATTTATTATTTATTATTTATTATTTATTATTTATTATTTATTATTCATTATTTATTATTTATTATTTATTATTCGTTATTTATTATTTATTATTTATTATTTATTATTTATTATTTATTATTTATTATTTATATTTATTATTTATTATTTATATTTATTAATTATTTATGTTTATTTATTATTTATTATTTATTATTTATTATTTATTTCTTATTTCTTATTTCTTATTTCTTATTTATTATTTATTATTAATTATTTATTATTTATTATTTATTATTTATAATTTATATTTATTTATTATTTATTATTTATATTTATTTATTATTTATTATTTATTATTTATTATTTATTTATTATTTATATTTAATTAATATTTGTTATTTAAATTTATTTATTATTTATTATTTATTATTTATTATTTATTATTCCTTATTTATTATTTATTATTTACTATTTATTATTTACTATTTATTATTTATTATTTATTATTTATTATTTATTATTATTGAGTTTATATCTATTATTTATGCATTATTTGTTTTTCAATTAATATATATAAGTATATTAAATTTTGTTTATTAACCACATGGCGAGCTTGCTGTAGTGGTAAAGTCTTTGGAAAATATACAAGAGGTTAGAGGTTCAAATCTCACCAAACACAGAATTTCTTTATATTGCACGGGCATGCATGTGCATGTGCATGTGCATGAGATGTGAATGCATGGATAAATAAATACGAAATAAAATAAATAAATTAAATAAATTAAATTAAATTAAATAAATAAATTAAATTAAATTAAATAAATAATTAAAATAAATAAAAAATAAAATAAATAAATAAAATAAATAAAATAAATAAATATGAATAATAAATAAATAAAATAAATAAAATAAATACGATAAATAAATAAATAAATAAATACAAAAAATAAATAAAAATAATAATACGAAATAAATAAATAAATAAATACGAAATAAATAAATAAATAAATACGAAATAAATAAATAAATAAATACGAAAAATAAATAAATAAAATAAATTCGAAATAAATAAATAAATCAATAAATCAATAAATAAATATATAAAGTTAAAAATAAAAAAAAATAAAAAAAATTAAATAAAAAAAACAAAAATTACAAAAATAAAAAAAATAAAAAAACCACTGCTAAATCATTTAGAGGCGGTTTAAACTGCATCTAAAAACCCGTCGCGAAACGTTCTGCGATGGTTTTGAAAACTGCCGCGAATAGTTCCCCAACGCACAATTTCGCGGCGGTTTTTCAAAACCGCCGCAAAACGGGAAAAAACTGTCGTTAAATGCCTTTTTTACCGTAGTGATCCTATATAATCCTAAATGTGATTATGATTATGAATTTTCCATTATCCTCCCTCTTTCTAATTAAATGTGACGTGAAAGTATCCATCATCTGTATATATGTAATTCCATCACCAAGTAATGATATAATTAATTTTCCATCACTATATTTCATGATTGTTTATTATGATAGATTAAATATTAATATAATATTAATATTACATATTTATTCTTCCTTGAATATAAAATCATGTATACCTTCTTAGCTACATATTTTATATAAAATAATAATGTCGAATATGTATACATATGAACTACAACCTAAATGAATCAAGGTGATTGTCCTCATTTTTTGGCATAGATGTCAATAATAATTTTTTCATTGGTATAAATGATTTATATGATATATCAATTTTTTTATTGTTATATACCATTCATTTGTTGCATATGATGGAATGTTAAAGAAACATTCTTCTGTACGTACAACATACCATCTCCATGAAGTGTCTAAATCATTTTTCAATATCTACATTATATGTATAACTATATATATATATATACATATATCATATTAATATCATTATTTATATTTTTATGAAAATTTAACCATGATTATTATACAAGGATTTAAATTATATTATAGAAATAATCATGATAAACAACCCAATTTACAGTAGGAAATAATTATTTTAATATGGAATTTTTAATATACTGTGGTTGAAAATATATAAAGTGTTTATAAACGATGACATGTGTTTTAAAATTCTTCTGGAATAGAAATTTAAATAATTTATTTTTTTATATTACTATATTGATTTCATATAAGGCCCCAGCCTTAAACCTTACTTAATATTGAATTAAACGAATAATTCATATTGAGGATCTTCTCAGGTTTATAGTTTTAGAGAATTAGAACATAACTATTATATCTCAAAAGATTACAAAGTAGACACTTCTACTAAGTTTCCATAATAAAAAAAACTCTAAAAAAGAAACATGTCTAGTTACATGTCTTATATAGCATGACATTCCCTTGATCCCATCCTTGACCTTATTCCACTTTAAGTCCTGTGAATAACATTTCGAAAAACACTTGGGGTGAGCATAAAAAGCTCACTAAGGGATACACAATGAATGAAAACTGTTACTTTTTCAAACATCATGTAAACCATGTATACTCTAACAAAGTAATACCTTCACAATCATGAAGTAGTAAAAACTCTTCACTGAATAAAGTATCATTACTTACCTTTTTGTAACCAAAGGATTACCATAAAACCCATATAAAGAACACATAGTATATATAAAGGTAACTTGGGACATAAACATACTTAAGTGGAATAACCATACGGTCGACATCCACACATATCACTTAATGGAATAGCCATATGGCCAATTTCCATACATACTTAATGGAAAATCCATACGGCCGACTTCCATACCCAATGCATTGGAGGTTATAACGTAACCACCCGTCCTGGTATTCACGGCACCACCCGTCATATGGTTTATAACGTAACCACCCGTTAAAATGTCCAAGTACCAATATAAAATCATAAAACATAAAACCAATATAAAGGAATGATAACATTTCCACATCACAATATATCATACTAGAATCCTTTATCAAAACCATTTCCAATACCAAAATACATAAAAGAGTAAATGTTATTTATTTTATTTTAAATACATTACGTCTTGTTGAGGAAGCCAAAGACCAAATAATACTCACGGTGGCGGAAAAGGTCATTGTCACCGCGTACGTTAAAAAAAACATTCCTTTTTGTTGTTTAGTAAAACGCTTCGTAGAAAAAGATTCCTTTTGTATAAAAGTATAAGTCAAATGGGTTTATACACCGTATAAAAGAATGTTGTGTATAAAACGAAATATGCCTCAATGAAAGGAGATTGAGACGAAGTCCCTTACCTTGGGTCTGACTTGACTCGATCGTTCTTTAACATCCTGAATAATAAACTTGAGTTAATTTCTACTTGATTAAGAACCTTTTTAAAGTTCATTATTCGTTTTATATCACTTATTTCCATGTTTTAAACATTATGTAACCATTTTAGTTAATAATGTTTGTTTTGTCGATATTTGGTTCTTATGTCAAAAGTGGACTTCTTACAATTACATGTTGTTCGTGTGGTCAAAGGTTTTTTATATCCAGAATGACATTCCTGATTTGGATATCATATATATCATATATATCCAGCATATACATGTGTTTATAATATTACATAATCATTTATAGGTAAGAAATGAAATGCACCGTTCACGGAGACGGTAAGCCGTACGTACGCATGAATGCTACTTTCATTTCTTTGTCATATTAATGGAATTAAAACTAAATGAGAGGTATGTATATTTTAATTCCAGAATTATATTCATCATTTAGATATATCATTCATTATATATATCCATTATATACATTTACTTTTAATAGTACATTACATTTGGGGATAAGAAATGAAATGCACCGTTCATGGCGACGGTAAGTCGTACGTACGCATGAACGCTACTTTCATTTCTATCTCATACTTTAATGGAAAGAAATAATAATGATATAGAGGTATATTATAATTCCAGTATAAAATCATATATAATAACTTTAAATCCATCCTTTACACGTCCCACATTTGGCATTAACGAATCACATCACTTTGAGGGGGCGGTAGTCCGCACTTCCTTAAATGAAGATATCGTGTTTACCCATAATGGAAACCATAAAGGTATGCCCAAAATGAAAAATACAGAAGCTTAAAGAAAACATAAACATAATATATATCATATATAAATATAGTGACATCTTAATGGCCACCTTTGAAGGTGTTAAAGGAATGTTGAACAATCATCGTTTCGGGAGGCATAAATTCACCATCCACGGAAACAGTATGTTCTTTAACCAGTAGATGAAGGGGTGTGTAATTGTAGCTTGAATCCTTATTATAACAACATCCTAGTATATTTAAGATACTGTATTCGTTACAAAAGAAATAAATAAAAAGAGTTTAGGGGGTTGGAGAAGCAAAATAATACAAAAGGACTCAAGTGAAGACATTACCTCAAAATCGGGTAACTCCCTTTGGTTTGAGCTCAAAGGATTCCTTGGGAAGACCTCTGCCCAAAGTTAGGATTCAAGGAGTAATATAATCAAGTGTAGAGACAAAATGGGCAGGGGTTGGCCGAGCCAAAGGCTTTGGGAGTGTGGGTAAGGTGGTAGAGGTGGGGGCCTTTTATAAGAGGATAGGAGGGGCACTTTTGGAAAGTAAAGAAATATTACTTTATTTGAAAATGTGGTTCGGTTTTAAAAGGTCCCACATTGATATAATTCGTGGATAAGGTGATAAGGGTTTTAAATCCATCCATCCAATAAGTTTTTGACATGTGTAGCTCATAGATTTTACATTATCTTTCCATTTTATTTAAATCGTCAAATAATGATGTCATTGCTGCATCATTATTATGTAATAAATAATTTAATTTATTTAATGTCTAAAAATTATAAAAAAAATACTATGATGTAGGAAATCTCTTTAGCTTTCCAATGACTATTTATAATCAAAAATATTACTTGTATAACCCCATTTAAAAATTTTTTAGTGAACCATATCATGTTTGTGCCATTTTTTACATTAACATTAAATAAAAGGTATTTATGTCATTTTCCAACCAAAGTGGCTCCATGGGGTCCCCAAGTTGACCCATGGGTTGTCTGTGTCGTCCATGACACATCCAATGAGGGTAGGACATGTGTCTAGGTCATATCATATTATTAAAACATTATTTTTACCTTAAACTACACTAATTACCACTAATCGTGATTAAAAACTTAATAAGTTACTATTCACCAAAAAATTATTTTAATCCCATTGAACCACATTTTACTTCTTAATGACAACCATGTATGTCATATTTTTAAAATTCAATACACAAAGGTGGCAAAAATTCATTTAAATGGATAATTAGTTTTTATAAGTACCACTTAGTGATTTCACTATTCATCAAAAATTATTGTTTTTCAGAAAAATTCCAAAAATTCACCCTAAGATATATTTGATATTCCGAATTCAAAAATGAAGTCCATTTTAAAAAATTCAAAACATATAAGTCAAATTAATTAATTTAATAATTAATTCCCGCTGTCATGACAAATAGCGTGTTTTTGTGAAACAATATGTATCAAAAGATTAACACTTGTTTAAGTCCGATTTCAAAGTGAAATTAATTCCAACGACCACTATTGGATTTAATGGTAAAAATATTTTCTAATTTCACTTTAATACCAATTCAAATAATAATCTAATCATATAAATAAATTTGATCAAAAAGAGGTTTTGAATTAAAATACAACATTTACAATATTCATTAAAAAAATGAACTTTATCGGAAAGATACCAAAAATTTACACAAAGTAAATTTTGATGTCCCGATTCTAAAGAAGAGTTATATTTGGTCTAATAGAATTTATAATATTGATCAAAACTGTATTTAATGACGGTTCTCCGTCAAAAGGTGATAAGTGAACCCTTAGTGAAAATTTGGGTATAAATGCCTAAAATTGAATTCTTTCTGTATTTTAAGCCTTTATCTTTTATTGGGTAAATATAAAAACATTTAAAAACATATATAATCATATTTTAGTTATTTCTATCCATTCCCGCCAGTACAACGGCTACATGTTAAATACCATTTAAGATAATATTATTATATTACTAGTGTGCAATGTAAGATTTCAATGAAACTCATCGTTGCGTATCGAGTACGCTATCGAATGTAGAAACCCCTTTTAATTAAAATTAATATTTATTTCGTAAATATTAATTAATATGAAAATTCTTTATTCTTTATTTACCTGGGATGTTACATCCTTCCCCCCTTTTGGGAATTGCGTCCTCACAATTTTATTCACTTATCAAAATAAGTGGGGGTATTTATCCCTCATAGCAATTTCAGATTCCCACGTTGCCTCTTCAATCACATGGTTTTTCCACAAAACCTTTACCTAATGAATCACCTTATTCTGTAACACCTGGTCCCTGTGGTCAAGAATCTAGACTGGTTGTTCTTCATTAGATAGGTTCTCTTCCAGCTGAACTACCTCTGGACTCAAAACATGAGATGGATCTGGCATGTAGTTTCTCAACATCGAAACATGAAAAACATTGTGTACCTGAGATAAACTCGGAGGTAAATCCACTCAGTAAGCAACTGATCCAACTTTCTCCAGAATTTCATATGGTCCAATGAACCTTGGACTCAGCTTTACTTTCTTACCAAATCTCATCACACTTTTCCATGGAGAAACCATGAGAAAAACATGATCACCTACCTCGAAAGATAGATCCTTCCTCCGGTTATCCGCATAACTTTTCTGCATGCTCTGAGCTGTTCTCATGTGTTTCTGAATCAACTGAACCTTTTCTGCCATCTCTTCTACCAATTATGGTCCCATCAACTTCCTTTCAACCACTTCATCCCAGAAAGCTGAAGTTCGACACTGATTCCCATATAATGCCTGAAATGGTGCCATCTGTATACTAGAATGAAAACTGTTATTATATGAGAATTCTAACAAAGAAAGATGTGGGTCCCAACTTCCCTGATAATCCATCGAACAAGCTCGTAGCATATCCTCCAATGTCTGAATTTTTCGTTCTGACTACCCATCTGATTGAGGATGAAAAGATGTACTAAAATTTAATTCAATACCCAACGACTTCTGAAGGCCTTTCCAAAAGTTAGAAGTGAACCTGGGATCACGGTCAGATACAATGGAGAGAGGAACTCCATGTAACTTGATTATCTCTTTAAGATACAAACAGGAAAGTTGATCTAGAGAGAAAGTATCTCTTATAGCAAGGAAATGAGTAGATTTGGTCAAGCGATCAATAGTAACCCAGATTGCATTATTACCTCGAGATGTCCTCGGTAATCCCACAACAAAGTCCAGGGATATGTTTTCCCATTCCCACTCTAGAACTGGTAAAGGCTGAAGCATCCCTTTAGGTAACTGCTGCTCTGCTTTAACCTGCTGGCAAGTCAAACACTTCACAGTAAAATCAGCAATATCTCTTTTCATTCCATCCCACCAGTAATACTCCCACAGATCTCTATACATCTTAGTACTGCCAGGATGAACTGAAAACGGAGAACTATGAGCCTCACATAACAACTCATTCTTCAACTGTGAATCACAAGGCACACATAATCTCTTCCCAAACCTCAAAACACAATCATTATCAATGTTGAATTCAGGCAACTTACCTTTCTGAACCAGCTCTACCTTTTTCTACAACTCGCTGTCTTGCTTCTGGGCTTGCTTAATTCTGTCTGATAGAGAAGATTCCACTGATACCTAAAACAAAACAGAAGGACTTCCTGCACCAAAAACATCTATGCCAAAGTTCATTAAATCAAAAACCAAAGGATCTTGTTCCAAACGGAGCATGGTTAATGAAGCATTACATTTTGGACTCAAAACATCGGCCACTTTATTTTCTTTTCCTGGATGGTAGTGGATTGTACAATCATAATCCTTGATTAATTCCAGCCATCTCCTTTGTCTCATGTTAAATTCTTTCTGAGTGAATATATACTTTAATCTTTTGTGATCAGTATATATTTTACACTTTACTCCATACAAATGATGCCTCCAAATTTTTAAAGCAAAGACAACAGCAGATAATTCCAAATCATGTGTAGGGTAATTTACCTCATGAGTTTTCAACTGACGTGAAGCATAAGAAATTACGTGATCATTCTGCATTAGGACATAGCCAATTCCCTTCAACGAAGCATCATTGTATATAACAAACTCACCATTCCTGGAAGGAAGTGCCAAAACTGGAGCATTCACCAATCTTCTTTTCAATTCCTGAAAACAATCATCACATTCTTTTGTCCAGATAAACTTAACACCCTTCCGAGTTAGCTTAGTCATTGGACTATATAATCGTGAAAAATTTCTAACAAACCTTCGGTAATAGCCTGCAAAACCAAGGAAGCTACGAATCTCGGTTCCATTTGTGGGTCTTGGCCATTCTTCCACAAGCTTTGTTTTTGCAGGATCAACAGTTATTCCATCTTTAGAAATAATATGACCAAGGAAAGAAATTTGTTGCAACCAAAACTCACAATTTCTAAATTTTCCATACAGTTTATTTTCTTTTAAGGTTTGCAAGATAACCCTTAAATTTCTTTCATGCTCTTCTTTACTTTTAGAAAACACCAAAATATCATCAATAAACACAACATTGATTTATCACCCGAGTCAACTGAGCCATCACTACAGTAAACTGCTCAATTCTGATTCTGACCATCTCAGTATGCTAATTTGGAAGGTCATTTTTCTCAGTATCCCTTCCAAAAAAAAATTCTCTGTTTCCTCTATGAAAAACCATTCTGAACAAACATCTATTAGATTAAGCAACGTGGTAATCTTCAAATGCTATATCACTTCAAAAAAAATATTTTTGGATAATCATTTAATAGAATTTTAACTCCTAAAGTTATGTAAATCGACCTCTGATACCTACTATAAGGACCCAGCCTTAAACCTTACTTAATATTGAATTAAACGAATAATTCAGATTGAGGATCTTGTCAGGTTTAGAGTTTTAGAGAATTAGAACATAACTATTACATCTCAAAAGATTACAAAGTAGACACTTATACTAAGTTTCCATAATAAAAAAAACTCTTAAAAAGAAACATGTCTAGTTCCATGTCTTATATAGCATGACATTCCCTTGATCCCATCCTTGACCTTATTCCACTTTATGTCCTATGAAAAACATTTCGAAAAACACTTGGGGTGAGCATAAAAAGCTCAGTAAGGGATACACAAAGAATGAAAACTGTTACTTTTTCAAACATCAAGTAAACCATGTATACTCTAACAAAGTAATACCTTCACCATCATGAAGTAGTAAAAACTCTTCACTGAATAAAGTATCATTAATTACCTTTTATTAACCAAAGGATTACCATAAAACCCATATAAAGAACACATAGCATATACAAAGCTAACTTGGGACATAAACATACTTAAGTGGAATAACCATACGGTCGACTTCCACACATATCACTTAATGGAATAGCCATACGGCCAATTTCCATACATACTTAATGGAATAGCAATACGGCCGACTTCTATACCCAATGCATTAGAGGTTATAACGTAACCACCTGTCCTAGTATTCATGGCACCACCCATCATAAGGTTTATAACATAACCACCCGTTAAAATGTCCAAGTACCAATATAAACTCATAAAACATAAAACAAATATAAAGGAATGATAACATTTCCACATCACAATATATCATAATAGAATCATTTCTCGAAACCATTTTCAATACCAAAATACATAAAAGAGTATATGGTATTTATTTTATTTTAAAAACATTACGGCTTGTTGAGGAAGCCAAAGACCAAATAATACTCGCGGCGACGGAAAAGGTCGTTGTCACCGCGTATGTTAAAAAAAACATTCCTTTTTGTCGTTTAGTAAAACGCTTCATAGAAAAAGATTCATTTTGTATAAATTATAAGTCAAATGGGTTTATACACCATATAAAATAATGTTGTGTATAAAACAAAATATTCCTCAATGAAAGGAGATTGAGACGAAGTCCCTTACCTTGGGTCCGACTTGACTCGATCGTTCTTTAACGTCCTGAATAATAAACTTGAGTTAATTTATACTTGATTAAGAACCTTTTTAAAGTTCATTATTCCATTTATATCACTTATTGCCATGTTCTAAACATTATGTAACCATTTAAGTTAATAATGTTTGTTTTGTCGATATTTGGTTCTTAAGTCGAAAGTGGACTTCTTACAATTACATGTTGTTCGTGTGGTCAAAGGTTCTTTATATCCAGAATGACATTCCTGATCTGGATATCATATATATCATATATATCCAGCATATACATGTATTTATAATATTACATAATCATTTAGAGGTAAGAAATGAAATGCACCATTCATGGAGACGGTAAGCTGTACGTACGCATGAACGCTACTTTCATTTCTTTGTCATATTAATGGAATTAAAACTAAATGAGAGGTATGTATATTTTAATTCCAAAATTATATTCATCATTTTGATATATCATTCATTATATATATCCATTATATACATGTACTTTTAATAGTACATTACATTTGGGGATAAGAAATGAAATGCACCGTTCATGGAGACGGCAAACCGTACGTACGCATGAACGCTACTGTCATTTCTATTTCATACTTTAATTGAATGAAATAATAATGATATAGAGGTAAATTATAATTCCAGTATAAAAAAATATATAATAACTTTAAATCCATCCTTTACACATCCCACATATGGCATTAACGAATCACATCACTTTGAGGGGGCGGTAGTCCGCACTTCCTTAAATGAAGATATCGTGTTTACCCATAATGGAAACCATAAAGGTATGCCCAAAATGAAAAATAAAGAAGCTTAAAGAAAACATAAACATAATATATATCATATATAATTATAGTGACATCTTAATGGCCTCCTTTGAAGGTTTTAAAGGAATGTTAAACAATCATCGTTTCAGGAGGCATAAATTCACCATCCACGGAAACAATATGTTCTTTGACCATTAGATGAAGGTGTGTGTAAGTGTAGCTCTAATACTTCTTATAACAACATCCTAGTATATTTATGATACTGGAGTTGTTACAAAAGAAATAAATAAAAAGTGTTTAGGGGGTTGGAGAAGAAAAACAATACAAAAGGACTCAAGTGAAGACATTACCTCAAAATCGGGTAACTCCCATTGGTTTGAGCTCAAAGGCTTCCATGGGAAGACTTCTGCCCAAAGTGAGGCTTCAAGGAGTAAGAGAAGGAAGTGGAGAGACAAAATGTCTAGGGGTTGGCCGATCCAAAGGCTTTGGGAGTGTGGGTAAGGTGGTAGAGGTGGGGGCCTTTTATAAGAGGAGAGGAGGGGCACTTTTGGAAAGTAAAGAAATATTACTTTATTTGAAAATGTGTTTCGGTTTTAAAAGTTCCCACATTGATATAATTAGTGGATAAGGTGATAAGGGTTCTAAATACACCCATCAAATAAGTTTTGGACATGTTTAGTTCATATATTTTACATTATCATTCCATTTTATTTAAATCGTCAAATAATGATGTCATTGCTGCATCATTATTATGTCATAAATAATTTAATTTATTTAATGTCTAAAAATTATAAAAAAAATACCATGATGCAGGAAAGATTTTTATATTTCCAATGACTATTTATAATCAAAAATCTGACTTGTATAACTCCATTTAAATTTTTTTTTAGTAAAACATATCATGTTTGTGCCATTTTTTACATTAACATTAAATAAAAGGTATTTATGTCATTTTCCAACCAAAGTGGCTCCATGGGGTCCCCACGTTGACCCATGGCTTTTCATGGTCGGCCATGACACATCCAATGAGGGTATGACATGTGTCTAGCTCATCTCATATTATTAAAACATTATTTTTACCTTAAACTACACTAATTACCACTAATCGCGATTAAAAACTTAATAAGTTACTATTCCCCAAAAAATTATTTAAATCTTATTGAACCAAATTTTACTTCTTAATGACAACCATGTATGTCGGATTTTTGAAATTCAATACACAAAGGTGGAAAAATTTTATATAAATGGAAAATCCGTTTTTATAAGTACCACTTAGTGATTTCACTATTCATCAAAAATTGAAGTTTTTCAGAAAAATTCCAAAAATTCACCCTAAGCTATATTTGATATTCCGAATTCAAAAATGAAGTCCATTTTACAAAATTCAAAACATATAAGTCAAGTTAATTAATTTAATAATTAATTCCCGTTTTCATGACAAATAGAGTGTTTTTGTGAAACAATAATTACCAAAAGATTAACACTAGTTTAAGTCCGATTTCAAAGTGAAATTAATTCCAACGACCACTATTAAATTTAATGGTAAAAATATTTTCTAATTTCACTTTAATACCAATTCAAATAATAATATAATCATATCAATAAATTATATCAAAAAGAGGTTTTGAATTAAAATACAACATTTACAATATTCATTAAAAAAATGAACTTTATCGGAAAGATACCAAAAATTTACACAAAGTAAATTTTGATGTCCCGATTCTAAAGAAGAGTTATATTTGGTCCAATAGAATTTATAAGATTGATCAAAACTATATTTAATGACGGTTTGCCGTCAAAAGGTGATAAGTGAACCCTTAGTGAAAATTAGGGTATAAATGCCTAAAATTGAATTCTTTCCGTATTTTAAGCCTTTATCTTTTATTGGGTAAATATAAAAACATTTAAAAACATATATAATCATATATTAGTAATTTCTATCTATTCCCGCCAGTACAACGACAACATTTTAACTACCATTTAAGATAATATTATTATATTACTAGTGTGCAACGTAAGATTTCAATGAAACTCATCGTTGCGTATCGAGTACGCTATCGAATGTAGAAACCCCTTTTAATTAAAATTAATATTTAATTCGTAAATATTAATTAATATGAAAATTCTTTATTCTTTATTTACCTGGGATGTTACATTTCATTCGATGAAATATTAACTCAAGGTAATGGTTTATCATCCTAGATTTTCTTCTTTGGGATATATGGTTTCCCATGAAGCGATATTCTATTTTGAGGTGTAAAATATACCCTTTGATATTACATATATTTATTATTAATATTATAATTATATTTAATGTTTCATTTTATATCATTATTTTTTGGGTTATATGATTTATATGTTACCAAAGCGGTATGTATTTTATATTACAATCACACTGTTTAACGAGACTGTTTGTGATCATGTTTCAGATGATGAAATCCTATATTATAACTATCATGAAAATCTAAAATTTTATTCTCCTAAACATATTTATTGATATTAAAATTTTAATTATCATTTCCGTCCCACTACATATACTTATGATATTGAAGAATATTTTTCAATATAAACACCATTTATTTCCCTCTTTAGTCAAAATCCATTTTTTATTCCATTTCCATGATAAATAATAATGTTGTAGATATATTTTTTTACTATTCAAATATTATTCTATAATTTAACTTTTAAACATTTGTTACTTTTTAAGTATTTATTTAAAAGGAAAAATCATGTTATTTTTCAAACATGGTACTTTTTTTACTTTTTATAAAAATATGAAAGTGTTCTTTTATTTTAACATATATTACATGACATTAAATTCCTACCAACATGAATGATTAATAAATTTAATATTACTTTTTATGTTTCATGTTATTTTTTCATTGAAAAGTATTCCTCTAATATGGGAGAAATTGTTTTATTAAATCATATGATTTTAGTGTAAAATTGATATTTTTTTGAATAGATGTTACAAAATATATTTCAAATCATATTCCATTTAAAAATAATACCTTTGATGTTTCCAAATTTTTATAGGGGATATGCTAAAATGATACAATATTTACTCATTCTTTAAATATTTATAATTATTATTGAAATATTTTTTGGAAACCATTCCAATTTTCATGATTAATTCGATGATGTAATGATGAAATTTTTTTGAAACCCATTTATTTTCCTTGGGAAATTATATTATGAAATGTTTGTTAAAAAAATTTATTTTAATGGGATATGATTTTATTAATGTATATTTATCTTATAGAACACCTTTATATGATTTTCATGTTTCCAGGTTGGCTACATATTTATATGTCCCTCTAATGAATTGGATAAAGAATCCCATATCATGAGATAAATAGTACTATAATAGGAATTGAAATCTGTTTAATATGGAGATTTGTTCACTATGATTCTATTGGGAGTGATAAATGAATACTCTATTGGTTTTATGGTCAAATTAATTGCACCATAATAGTATTTGGAGTGATCCTTTACTATGAAAGAAATTATTATTGATGCGTATGTGTGAGAGAGAGAGAGAGAAACTAATGGATTGTTACAATATTATTCTCTTATATCTCATGTTCTTCGGTTCCTTTTTTCAGGTTTTATGAAATTCCTTTTATATAAAAATAACTCAAAACTAGAAACATTGATCATTATGGTTTGGTTTTAAATTGTTATCCTCATTTTCTAATAGAGTTATTCACATTTTATTCTCATGTGATAATTGATATCTCCCATGTTTACCCTTTTTGAAAATTTGATATCACCCTATATTTTGATTCCATTACACATGTTATTAAGAATTTAATTATGTTTGATAAATTAAATATAATATCTAATTATTAAAAACATATGTTGAGATTATGTGGTATATTTATGAACTAGTTTTTTATTTAAAAATAATTCAAATGATTCAAAACTTGTATAATAATGGAATGGATTTTATATAATGTAATTAATATTCTTATAATAAGAATTAATTTCTATTTATTATAATTTTCTGCCACTAAATATATTAAAAGATTAGTGTTTGGTCAGTATTAGTATCTAGGATGAGAAAACAGCGGTGAGAATCCTTGGGCTAGATCTGTGTCTAGGATAACTTCTTAATGATTTTTTAACAATCATGAATGTACAAAGTTTTTCATAAGGTGTTATATTTTTAAATTAATGTTACATTATTTTGAATTTTTATAAATTAATTTCCATAATTCCCCATAGTAATAAATTTTTCTAAATTTAAACATTTTTGTATAATTCAATGGATGGATGTAGGAGGATACATATTAATGTTGATGAAAAGTGGAATGTGTTTCCTTATGATAACTAAAATGAAATTCAATATGGAATGTGAATAATTATTACAATGACGAATAATCTATCTATTTATATATTTTTCAACCTTTACGAGATTTATTCTTATAAAATAAATTGAAGAATGAGTTTCATTAAGACTATAGAGGAATGAATATTCAACTTCTTAAATGTATAGAATTTGTGAGTAATTAGTCATGAGAATGTACCAATGGAATGAGAAGATGATTTATTTTTTGAAATTAAGTGAATATATTCATGTAATTATTGAGAAAAAATTATTATTTTGATATAGGAATACAATATCCATTATATAGTATTATTTATTTTTTAAAGTCTTATATATGAGGAATATAGGAATTTTTTAAGCCAATGACCAAATCCTAGGGTCAAAACCTTGGAAACCGAAGGAAATATTACAAGACAAAATTTTATGTTGAAAGATTTATGTTTTTATGTATTAGTTTACAAGATTAAATCATTGAATTTATTTATATATGAATCATAAAACATCTATTTGTTATTACTCTATAGTATGTATTACTTTTTGAAAACATATGTTGAATGGATTTTAATAACCAAAACATGTGATTTAATAAAAAGTTGATTATGTTAATATTTTATAATTTGATTATTTTCAGGGTTGGAATTTTATTGGTGACCTATAAGTTGGTTAATAATTTTATAAAAATGTGATTTATGTCATCTTTGTTTATGATTATTATATTTCTGATTTATTGAATATATTTTCAATTGTATAAGAAGTTATTTATGGAGAAAGCGTTTTGTTAATTTTGGAAGCACTAATGATTTCATGTGAAGGTAACATAAAATTTATGGCTATGAACATGTAATTAAATGTTTATTGTTGACCATATTTTTATTGGAATGAAATCCAAAATTTTAATTTTTTATGTGATTTGTCCTTTTGTTTTGTTCTAGGAATAATATATAATTGAATAATAGATAAACTGTTTAGTTATTAGGATGTTGATATAATTATATTATACGTATTGTGGGATTTATATTAACATGACTCTGGAAATAATATTCTTTGATAATGTGATATTTATAAGTTATTTACTGGTAGGGTAATGAATACCTTATAAGTTACATTCAAAATTTGATTCATGACTTGTTCAAGATGTTCACAATATGATTAGTTTATATTGGTATTTATCAAATTGATTAATGGTATTTTGGGAAAACATTCATTTAGTTGAGGTATACATAACCATTAGTGTAAAAACTTTTGATTCAATATTGGATAAATGCAATTACATTTTTAACATGTATGCTAAAGGTTATGAAGTAACCATCTGGGTTATTTCCTATGTAAATGTGATTATTTTTTTCAAGTAGTAACTCTATTTTTCGGTTCATTTTAGGAAATATATTCATTTAATTTTCTAAAAGGTATGAACCATGGGCTATTAGACAACATAAAGCATCCAGAAAGGTCATTGGGCTTGAACTCACAATCAATGAGTGATAAAGGTGTAATTATTATAACTTCCCCACATAATTTTATATTATATATGACTTTGATATAATTTGAAATAAAAATTTTTACTATAATTCTTGTAACATATATGAATATATAAAATTTAAAAAACTATTTTTATGATGGGTGTTAACTTACTTCTAGAAGTTTAGTAATATTTTGTAAGAGTATATGATTTTAATGTGTAATTATAATGATTTAGTTTGTTAATTTAAATGAATAAAAAATTTGGGGAGTGTAAATTAGTAATATGTAGTTTTGGGTGATGTTTGATGAAATAAATTTCAAATTGATGTTGGAGAAATTTTTTAATCAAGTGCACATAAATTTTTAGTTTTGAAGATATATTATTCTACAAGGATATATAACGAATATTATTTGGTGAAATTTATGTGTTATTATTGAGACTTTGGATATTACTATTGTATTTCTTCATTTAATGGTTTATTAGTTATTTTAATTGTCTTAAATTGTGGTCACTAGTATTTTGAGATAATAAATAATGATTTAAAGGGATTTACTGAAATATTTTTTGATACATTTTATGTTTATTTTAGTGATTCATATATGAGAATGTAATTTGTAATACTAATTAGTTTGAAAATGAATAATAATATTATAGTGTAATTTGATAAAAGAAAGAACATATACATAAAATATAGTTATGTTTACTTATTTTCATAGTCTAGATGTTAATGGAATTCATCCAATAATGGAAATTGATATTGAATAGAAAAATGTTTTCATATTACAGTAAATTTGGTATAATTGGAGGTATTTTCATACCCCATAAATTTGTGGTTTTGGGTTAATTGACATTCTCTAGACAATTCATTTATATGTGATCAATATTCTATATCACTCTTCATAATTATATAGATATTATTTTTCTCAACCATGTCAATAATTTTACTTCCCAAAAATGTCTGGTAAACATAGATTTTTATTGTTCTTCATAACATTCGAATTTCACTTTTCCAATATTCAAGAGGATTTTTATTAACTAGTTTTGTGACGTTTATTTAAAAATAAATAAAATTTATACTATTAAACACTTTATTACCGTTATCATGTGTATATTGTGATGTTAAATGTAATTATATGATATTACAATGTTTCCCATTGAAATTTTAAAATAACAAATTATTTCATAGAATACAAGATAAACAATACCATGCTAAACCAACACAAAAAATACCATTATTATAAAAAAGCCACTGAGTTAGCTAGAATTAATTAGATTAATAACAGATATATATATATATATTTATGTAGACAAATAAAAATATTCTAATGTATTATTATGAAATAAGAGTTTAATTTTTTTAAATTAAATTTATCCCTCAAAAATATTTATTCTTCATAAATGATTTTTATTTATTTTTGTCAAGAAATATTAATATTAATTTATGAAATATAAATAATTATAATTTTATTGAAGGGTTAAAATCACAGAAGTCCCGAAATAAAATTATTTTTATGATTAATATTTTATAATTTCTTAGAAAGTATTTATTTTCAAATAATAATGAAAATAATTATTTTATATTTTAAATTATATATTAATTTTTTGTATTAAAAATTAAAATCATATATGAATTTATTTTTAAGATAATTTTAATTCAATTTGATTAAAAAAAATTATTTTCATTAAAACGAATTTTATAATAGAATTAAAAATATAAACTTCCTTATACTTAAAAGGTAGTTTTTTCTTGAAATGTTTTTTCATTGGGATTTATTTTTTTTATTTTAAATTACATTCTTCAACATATTGTATTATAATTTTGAAAAATATACCCCATATGAGGAAGCATGGGTTATATATTCAATAAATAGTTACCTTTTATTTTTGGTCATATTGACATGTAGTCATAGTAATTTTGTATTATCAGAGAAAAGGTAAAATGGGTTATTTAGGGTAAAAATATTTTATTATGGTCCCAAAATCAATCCAAAATAAACATTTATCATATTATATGTGTTTATTTATGAAATTAAAGTCTATGTATCTAATATATGTTATTTTTTGTCTATTTATTCTTTCATAATGTTATTCATAATAGTAACATAAAAGATAATTTAATAAATTCCATTATATTGACTTTAATATCTATTAAATTCTTAGTCAAAGAAAAATATATTATATGTTTGATTCCAAATAGTAATTTTTATGATACTCTTCATTATCATGTTAATTTATTTATAATTTTTTTGAATTAAATAAATACCATAAATTATTTTGTTAAGATATTACAATTATTATGCCACTAATAATAAAATAAAAAAGGTTTTAAAAAATTAAATGTAATGTAATATAAACAATTTAGGTTGTAAGATGAATTCATAGATAAATAATTATTATTATTAAAATCATATTGGTTTTTATACAATTTTAATCTTAGTATGGATTCCATTAAAATTCACATTAATTAAATAGTATAAAAATGTTGTTAACTATATTTTTTTGGAAATAATATTTTATTTAGTTATTTTAAAAATATATTAATATAGAAAAATGAAAATTAGGATAATATATGGTATAAAATTTCATCATTTCATTACTTAGGATACAATAGTTACCGTGTAAGTAAAATTATAAACCTTTAAGAGTGAAAAGGTGTTATTGTGGTTAAGGTTAAAATAGGTTGACAAAGTGGTTTAACAACAAATGATGTTTAAGACCCCACATAAACCAATAAAATTTTTGTTAGATTATTTTATTGAAAATAAATCCTATCATATCATTAAATCCAAGTCTATTTTTAATAACTTTTTATGATAAATACTATATTATAATTTACCCTTTTTGTAAATAAATTTTTTTTCCCTAAACTCAATTAAAAAAAGGCACATCATCACCTCAATTATTCACAAAATTTTATCCATCTAGATTTTTTAAACATAAAAAATCCATAGGAAAATCAGTATACATAATTTAGAGGTGTTTATATTCCTAATTGATCAACTATATGAACCATAATACCAGGTATAAAGGAGTTATTCCAAATAATATTTGACCTACTTAACCAATAACATTATTTTCTATTTATGCATTAAATTATATAAATATTATGTATTTTCAATAATATTATAACATTATCCTATTTACTATGAAGATATTTTATTATTATTATGAAATATCCATTATCCTACATCATTCCCCACAAATGGTAGGTGAATGTATTGCTGATGTGTACAAAATACTTACCATATTCAAGTAGAGTTGCACTTCTTCTCCCACCACCATATTTCAAGGATGGTTAATATAAAATGTTTAATTTTTATATTTAATATATATAAAGTAAATATAATTTTTTTATTCTAATAAAAAATTTACTTTATTACCTTCCAATCTAATGGAAAACAACAACATCACTTGGGTAGACATGTAGACTACCACCTCCAGGAAGCCCTGATATTTATTAATTTATGATTTAAATGGATAGTGATGAATAATTATTTAATTAAAATAAATTTGTTATATAATTTAATAATGATTCATCAAATGGGAATTATTAATTATCTATTTTTTATTTCACCTTTCTAAATGAAAAAATAATATTCATACAAACACATGTCCTACTATTCTATGAATGACATGTTTTTTATATGCCTACGATTTCTGCATTTCACTATATATGTATATATTTAATATATATGATATTTAAATTATTCATAATTTTCTGTAGATGATGGGCCCATGATCAATTTATAATGACTAGATCTATTGTAATGAAGTAGTCATAAAAAAATAAAACTATTGGGACCCTTAAAAAATATTTTATATGGAATTATTAACATATGGTTATTAAAATGTTATAAATATATCATATATGATATTATAAGAATTAAAATTAATCATCTATATTATTATTAAAAAAATTAATTTATTATATAGGATATTATAGTGATTTCAAAAAAATTGTTATTTGTGGAAATAGTATATCATCTCAAATTATCATCATTGGGGTATATGTTATGCCATCACCATTATTATTTTATGATGTGTAAATAAATAAATTTGTCATAATATATAATTTATTTCATTTTGTTATGGATATTTAATGTTTCATTCTATGTCATGCTTTCATGAGTCATATGATTCAAATTTTACTAATGTGATAAGAGTTTTATTTTACAATACAAAGGTATATAAGGATAATTTATAATTGCAAAATTGTGTTAAATTTAACTTCTTTTAATTTTTCAGATAGGTTACTTTTTGACATTTTTTGAAAGTGTGAAAGGAATGTTTTATTTTTTTCTAATACTTCAATAATGGAATTTCATTCTATCAGGAAATCTCAATACATGGAAACATCCTATAAAATTTTTCAAGGGTTTTTTGAATGAAAATATTTTATTTAATATTTTTAAAATTTTCCAATTTGAAATAACTAATTATAATGTAATAATGTTGTGTTCCTAAATAAATGTTCTTTGTGATCTTTAAAAAGATTTTCCATCTATGATGAAAATTTTTATGAATCAATACCTTTATTAGGACTATGATTCATTGATACCATATTTATTACTTTTATGGATGTTTTATTTTTATCATTTTAATATAATTAATAAACCTATTCCTTTTCCATTGGTATTAAAGTGATGAAATGATAGAATGATTATGAAAACTATTTTTTCACAACACAATATTTTATGATGAATTATTTATAAAAAACAATTATTTTTCAACTGTTCTTATATGATTATTGTTTTGTGATAATGTTGGTTTAATTTTTATGATTTTCAGTATGTTATGTGGGTTACAAAAATTATATATTTAACCAAATGATTAGGTAATTGTAGATACAAGATGTAATATACTGGACAAGAAGGGAGAGTTATATGAGTTATATAAAGGACTTTATCCACTATAATAGTGTAAAGACCCCGACGCGAGTAGCTGAGAGTTACTTCGTTACATTATTGTATTTGTAAAATTAACAAGAGATCAATTACTAAAGGGAGAAATATTTTATTATTTTTGAAAACTATATACAAAAATATATTTAATATTACAAATTGAAATTATATAAAACATATAAATTCCTTTGGAAACATACTTTTTCTTCTATATTATCCATTCATGTTAGTCATAATATATATCTTTCCATCCTTGGGAATAATAAAACCTAAGAAAGGGTTGGGATCTTATCATTATTAAGGGAATGAATATAGAGGAACCTATGATTAATGAGCATATAAATAAGGTAGGATGAATTATTAAAAAGACTTTCCATTACATCAAAATATGGAGCATAAAATTGTAGGAAAAAAACTAACCCCAATAATTCCATATAAATTTTAAAATTAGAACCAAACATTACCATGGATATTATAATTGTAAAAAAATCACAGGTATTATCAATTACTAAATTAATAATTAGGAAATTCATAATGTGGTATATCATAAACATACCATACATTACTCTTCCAATAATTCTACAAAAATGGGTTGGGCCTCACCCAAAACCTGATGTAGTTTTTATCATGAGTCATGCTGATTTCTCAAGGGGATATAATGAGCCACATGAAACACCTACTAATTCCAATGAATTAATCATATGAATGGCATGATATATAATTAATGTATATATTCATATTGAATCTATCATATGAAATGTAAATAATTTCCCCTATCAGTTAACACAATCATAAACTATCCATAGTAATATAGATATTGGTATAAATTTAGTACATTTATAGTCTAAATGATCTTAAAAAATTCAGTAAATTATGATATATGGTAACATAAACGATAAATATTTATTAATCGCAATAAATTTTCTTAATGGATACCCATGTAAACAATGGGTAATATAATCATGTCATAAGGCATAACAAATCGGTGTATCATAATTTTGTCCCTAAAAGAGTTGATTTAAAACATACATGGACATTAATAAAGGATGATATGCATATATTTCATGATAATTTTTATCCAAATTAAGTAAAAACATGTAAAAAGACTGTTTAATTAATATTAGAAATGGGCCACATTAAAGTAGTCTAAGGGAAAATATAAGAATCATTAAATAGAGAAATAGAATAACTTTATTCATCAAAATAGAAATAATATAACATAGTTTTTTATGAAAAATTTAGTTATTTATTAAAAATATTGGTGAAATAAATTAAATTATGGAGTTTAATTCCAAATGGGTACGAAATTGGGAATTTCCCTTTAATTTGGATAGATTATCTTGAGGAATTAAAAAGGGAACCATATAAAACATAAACATCCTTAACAAAGAAAAATGAATTGATCGAGGTAAATATGTTTGGTACATAAAAATGGATTTAGTAATATTAAATAATAAGAATTAATAATTACATTAGATTTAATAGAAAAATGTGTAACTCAGGAGGAAATGGTGTTTTAGAGACAAAACCATACCTTATGTACAAAGGCATTCTAAAATTTTGATTAAGGTCATGGATAATGAAATTTGATTCATTAATTATTAACATAAGAACATTTTCAAAATATATTTGACTATCATGATTTCATTACATTTATTTATGTACATCATGATGAGTTATATGTTTTAAATTATTTTATGGGTCCATTAATTTTATTAGATTTCATGATCATTTCGATTGTATACATTTATGGAAATTAATTTGAAATGGGAATAATACACCAGAATTGAAATCATGTATAACTAAAGATCATAATTAATTTTAAATAGTCTAATATATCATTTTTAATACGGTAATAGGATTACTCATTAGATAAAACATTAAAGAAAATGTTTTAATTTATCTTGGCGATTCATACAACAATGCTGACTTGGTATCATTTTATTTAATAATATTATTTTAAATTGGTCATATAGAATTAAATAGTATAGAATAAAAATGTTATATTATTTTTTAACAAAAAAAATTCTTTTATGACCATCCATGAATGCAGTAATGAATAAAAAACTTTTTGTTTCTGAAGGTGGTGAATCATCTCCTCACATATTATGTTTTAATTTTTAGGAAAATTAAAAGGGAACTGAATTTATGATCAATATTCCATTAACATAATTACACTATAGTATATTTATGAAAATAGAGTTATAAAAAAGTTTTTCAATGTGGTGGTTAGTAGAGGATAATAAAAATAAATGAACTTAATAGGAAAAGAAGAAGTGTTTTACCTCTTGAGTGTCGTCTCCACGAGAGGTCCATTTGGAACATGAAAATTGTTTTTGGGGAGACAAGAAAGAATAGAATGCGTAGAAGAGGAATGGATGAGGAATTAGGTAGAAAATAAGTATTTTTATGGATTATAAGTGGGAGTAGAATATGTTCTATGGGTGGTATTTATAGTGGAGGAGGGTTTTTTTATTATTTTGTTCTTTGGTTTTTTATTTTGGTGCATGACAGATTATAGTGTTAATTCCCATGACTAAATATATTATATAGAGAATGTGAGTTCAAAAAACTATGTTCTTTCCACATCCATACATCATACATGACTTAATAATTCACTTATTTTTTATAATGTTAAATACAAAAAGTTACAGTATTTCATTATTAAAAAAACACAATAATTTTATAAAAATAAAAAACATCTCTCAGGACATTTTTTAATTTCTAGATTTTAAAAATGAACTCCATTATAGGAAAATGTTTCTGTTAATATGTTACATTCTTTTAATTAAATTCATCATTTTTAAAAAATAACTATTTAAAAATTATAATCTTTTTTATGAAACTTTAAAAATGTATCAATGTCTTGTATAAATATATAACCACAATAAAAAACAAAATATTAATTTGTTAGTATATTTATTTAAAATAAATTTTATTTTAATTCATTCTATTAAATAAATAATTGTAAATAATCATTTGCAATTCAGAAAACAGCAATACTGAATTAGTAATTTTAAAACCATTTATCTACTTATTTAATGATAGAAATATATTATATTTTCATTTATAATATAAGTAAATTATAGTCATAATTTGATAGGGTAGGCCACTATTCTATTGGGCATATTTCTATTCTAAATGTTCATATTACTATTTCAATGGTCATGTTAATATTTTATATTATATTATGGGTTTAAAAAATGTGTTGTGTCAAACATAAACTATCGAAGATATTAAATTTAAAAGATACATACCATAAAATATTTCGGTGTTACACTATCCCATACTTTAAAAAATTTGTCTATGAAATTTCGAAAATGAATTTTTATAATGATATTTGGGTATCAATTCATGGTAATTTCCTTTGGTCCCCACATTGCCTCTTCAATATTATGTTTTTTCCAATGTGACTTAACTAAAGGAGTTTCCTGATTCTATAACACCTATTCTCTAGTGCCCAAAATATGTATAGGATTAACCTAGTATGTTAAATAGGTTTCAAACAATATTTATTTAGGTGATAACATGAATTGGATCTAGCATGTAATTTTTTAATAAAGAGATGATGAAAATACATGAACTTTATAGAGACATGGTGGCATTTCTTATTAGTAAGATACATATCTGATTTTTTATAAAATTTCAAACTGCAAAATGTTCCTCTATAATAGTATCTATTTCCTTCCAAATAGTATAACACCCTTCCATGTATATATATTCATGAATTCATGATCACCCTCTTGAAAAAAAATATTTCCATCAATTATAGACATAGAACTTTTTTTACTTTTTGCTGTATTGATATGGGTTTGAAAAGTATATACCCTTTCCTCTCTTTCGTCTACATGTTCTTGTTTTATATTCTTCCCTTTCACCAACTTTATCCCAATATTATGGAGTACAATATTTCTTTCAATATATTTCCCCATATGGAAACATTTGAATAAATTAATGGGAACTATAGTTATATTAAAATTATATAAAAGGTAAATAATGATCCCACATACCTTTAATGTCATGTTTGCGTGATCTCAACATGTCTTCAAATTTTGTATTGTTGTTTCAGACTATCCTTCAGTTTATGGGTGATAAGATGTACTCAAATGAAGCTTAGTGTCCAAATATTTTTGAAGAATTTTCTTTAATTTTGATGTAAATTGAGGATCATGATCAATGACAATAGAATGAAGTTCTCCAGGAAGATTAAAAACTTCCACAATATATAGTCCTTCCTATCCCTCTAATGTAAAATCCCTATTATTTTGATGGAATTTGAATATTTGGTTTTCCAATAAACAATTACTGATATCAAATCAATCTTTTTGGGTGTCTTTGGTAATCCAGTGAAAGAATCCATAGTAATGTCATAACATTTCCATATAGGAATATTTAGAGGCCGCATGACTCCTCAATGATGTTGTCTTCCAACCTCAACCTATTCGAAAACTAAATATCTTGATTCATAATCAACAATTTATCATAATATATTATTCTAAAAAATTGTTCTATATAATATTTATACATATAATTTCTACAATAGTGTATATAGATATTAAAGCTATGAGAATAATTTAATAACTATTTCTTATCTAATTTATAGATTGAACACAATTATTTTTCAACAATTTAAAAATAAAAACTTAGTATACAAAGTCTACCAATTCCACCCATTCACATACTTAATTATAATTTGACATTTTCATCATTAGACTGAAACATTTTATTATTTTGAATAAGGTTGGTTTGGAAACCATTTAGGAAAGTTGTGATGTATCACCTTTCATTACAATTCACATATATAGATTTATTTGATCTAGGTACACATGAACCTTGTCAGTCCTCATTTTTTTATAAATCCATGATCCTTCCATATTAATGTATATGTTACCTTATTTTCCTTCCCTAGGTGGTAGTGTATTGAAAAATCATAATATATTAATTTCTTTATCCATGTCCTTTTGACTCATGATGAGTTATTTGGTGGAGAATATATATTTCAAACTCTTCTGATATTTATATATCTCACATCATTCATCAAAGATATATTATCTCTATTTCATTAGATAATGGATTACAACTGCTAACTCATGATCACTGGTAAGATAGTTCAATTCTTGATTTTAAATACCTTGTTATATAGGAAATAACTCTATCTTTTTATATAAGGATAAAAGAAAGCCCTTACAATTTTGCATCACTATAAATAAAAAATATACCATTTCTATATTGTATAGTAAATATTATATAATTCAACATTATCCTAAAAAATATTCAATTCATTCTTCACATTAATTTTCCAAAATAATATTAACCCCTTTAAGATTTTTCTTTATTGACAAGATAGATAATCTAGAAAAATTATGATAAAAAAGAAAAAGGTACATTCTAGTAAATTTTATTAGTTAATTACATTATTATAATTCCTTATTATTTGTAGGATCAAATAAGATTCCATCTATGGAGGAAATATGAATAAGAAAACAAACTATTCAATGCTAGAATTCAAAAATTCTAAACTTCCCATATATCTTTTTTCTTCTACGAGACCCTATAATAATATAAAATTTGTTCTCATGGTCCTCATAGCTTTTTCGAGTACACCAAGATATCATCAATAAATACCAAAAATAAATTTTCATGATTTTAATTAAATACTATGTTCATTAGATCCATAAAATTAAGGTCATCATTTCTCTATCCTAATAGAATTAAAATAATCTAGTAATTTCCTTACCTTGTATAAAATGTTTTATCTAGAATATCTTCCTTCATTATATGAAATTGATGATATCGAGAAAGAAGAAAAATCATTGAATAATATTGTGTTCTATGATGTTGGTAAAACAATTCATCAATGTGATGTACTATGATATTTTTCTTTATCAGAATATAATTGATATCATAGTAGTCAATAAACAGCCTCATAAATAAACCATTCATCTTTTATAAAAGAATATGATCTCCCTATGGTGAAACACTAGGTCATATAAATACTTTATAATTCAATTTATCTAGTTTTTAATGATCTATATTAAATCCATCATGGAAATAATATATGGAGTCATTGATATAGATCACAGACCATGGATTAAATCTGTAGATAACTCAACATTCCTATCTAGAGGATGTCTAGGAAAATACTATGGAACACATCAATGTATCCATGTAGAATGTGTACATATACTATTTGAAGATCACATTTTCATTACTAAGTCTTATATTATCTTATTCTCCAATAATATCATTTAGAATAGGAAATTTATGAGGTTCCGGATATCAATCATATGATTATAACTAAATTAAAATTATTAGAAATTCTATATCTTCATTATAAATCTTAATTTACATTTCTATATAATAATATTTTGCATTTTATATTGAAAGTCAGTTCATCCCATAGATTATATCAAAATATTCAATAATAATTATAATATAATCAACTATTAGAGAATGTTTATGTTTCATTATAGGAACTATTAAACACATCTTCTTTGTTATAACGTTTCTGCTACGAGTTTTGAATAATAACTCTCTTATTATGGTGAATGGAAAGTGCCCAATTTTTATACCAAAATGGAAAGATATAAAAAATTGATGATATGGAATAAATGAAAGATTTATCTAAATTTAAAGATATAATTAATGTACCTTCAGAAACATCATTAATAACTTCAACCTCATCTATTGTAACTTCATAATAATATCCTTTTTTCCTTTGGCCATTTTTGGGGAAGTCCCCTTGACATCTATGATAATGATGTGTGTAGTGTCCCATCTCCCTATAGATGAAGAATTCCACATTACTGGTTTATTTCATTCAATTAAAATCATTGGATAGATGGTAATTATTTCATAACTATAACAAACTATCATTCCCAATAGTCATGTTACAAAATTCTTTATTCCATATTTATTTAATGTTTGGAATTTTTTATTTACTTATTTAATTTTACCTTTTCTCCTTTTCCATATTACTCAAAATCCCTGTTGTCATCCTTCATTCCATCACAACATTATGGATTGGAAAATTCATTCCATGTGTTTATGTAACATGATATTATATCCTTGTATAAATTGATTTTTTGGGGGACTAGTTCCCATTGAATAATATTTTTAATACCATAATAGAAATGTAAAATATTGCTCCTTGATTTATGTATATAGTCCGACTAATTATTGTCTATCCTTGTAATATTTTCATCATATATAGCCATTTTTTAACCTATTTGTGCCATAAACAAGGTATTTTCTCTTTAAATTCTCTCACAGTTCATGAGGTCAATATTATTCCAAGAAAATTTCCTTAAATCCCCTCCATTACATTTTTTCAATTTTCCCCACCTTTGTGTTTTGCATTAATGACCACAATTTTTACAAATCCCCTGAGAAAAAATAATATTCTATATACCCTTATACCTTTAATTACTTCCTATGGTTAGTAATATATTCTCTAGAAAACATATCTATTTCTTAGAAAAAATGGGTTTTTAGTTCCATTAAATTATTTATGTTATTGTCTCATGAAGCAGTCAAACATTATTACACTATATTTTGGATCAGTATTCTCTAGGAGAGTAAGGATATTTCCTATATCTTGATATAATATTACACGTAAGGATGAATTTTTTTCAACTCTAGTTTCATCTCTAACCCCATCATAATTATTTTTCATAGGGTGGAAATCCATACATGGAATATGTTCGTTGATATAGTTTTGATACCTATATCTATGTGGAATTTTAAAATAATGGAATACAATATATTAGTTTATGATATTTAAGGCCTATTGAAATAATTAATGTATAACTAATATCAAAATCATAACCTTTCTTACCTTTATAGTATTATAATTTTCAGTTATAAGGTTATATTTCTCCAATATATATTTTCCTAGATCTAGAACACAATGTTTCTACTAAAATTACTTTTATACCAACTATAAATACCCTGCCCCTAGTAGCCAAGAGCTAATGAATTACATTATCATATTGGTAATATGAATAAGATATCACATACCAAAGGACCTAATATTTTAGTATCATTGTAAAAGTAGATACAAATTTATATTTTACATCACCACATGAAATGAAATTTTATATAGAAAATACTTTTAAACGTTGTTATTCTTATAGATTATCGGTACATGTTAATAATAATATACATCTATGAATCCCATAGAAAATAAAACATACAAAATGGTTGATCTCTGCTGTTCAGAAAGTGTGGGAATAAAATATAAGCTTTAAAAAATAAACATAAATAATATGATTGGGTTACTAACTAAAAAAATTTCCATTAAAATAGTATCATGATAATAATATGGAAGGAATAATAACTGATAAAAATATTCCTTAAGAATAATTACATGAGAACAAAACATAAGCATTGATATACATATAGTCGAATAAAAAACATGTATTATCAGTAACTATACTCTCAATATGGGAATTCATGATGTGGGAAATCATAAACATACCATCAAGGCATTGGAGAGGAATTCTACATAAATACATAACCCCTAATCCAAAACCTTGTCTAGTTTGTCTCACTAGACCTACTGATAAATAGAAGGGACTATAGAGGGCACCTCCTAACATGTAATAACTCCAATTCATTTCATATATATAATTAGGAAACAAAATAAACATACAAACTCATATTCAAATTAGAATATGATAGGAAAATAATTTAACAAATCAGTAAACATAATAATAAACAATCTTGAGTAAAATGGTGAATGGTGTTAGGATTGTACATTTTCATAAAAAATGATCATAAACAATTCAATAAATTTTCATATATGTTAGCATAATATATCCATCATAATTAATCATAGAAAATTAATAAAAGGTTTACACAAGGAAATAAATTGGTATCATAATCATGTCATTAGGTATAAAAAATTAGCATATCATAGTGGTGTTCATGAAAGAGTGGATTTCAATCATACACATACATTTAATATAAAAAATAGAAAAATATGTCTTGATAATTATTTTCTAAATGATTTTAAAACATGTGAAATATTTTTTTAGAATCTTTAGAAATGAGCCACTTCTGTGAGGATTAAGGAATAATATAAAAGATTATTTAAAGCCGGAAAAGGAATAATGGTTTTCATAAGAACAAAAAGGAACTAATACAGTTTTTTCAAGATAAAGAATTTTTATTTTAGAAAAATATTAGTTTTTTATGACAAATAATGGAGTGTAATTTACAATGGGTAATAATTTGGAATGTTACCTTTTATCGGGGTTGCTGAACAGAAATAATTGAAAATGGAACCATATAAAACATGAATTTACTAGTCAAATAAATAGTAATTCATCATGTTAATATTTTTGGAACATACAAAATGAATTTAGGATAAATTATTCCTACTTATTGGTTGACACGAACATCACGCTTCAGATATAAAATATTTTAAACACATCTGATCCTTCGGTCCTTTTGATTTCTGAAGATGAAAATCTATCAATGAGTCATTAACACCCATATTATCAACTGTGAGGGCCATGTGAGATAGAGACCCATTCTAACGAACAACGTTTACTACCCTAGGGTAAAGTGATCCTACATACCGAAAAAATTAGAAAAATTTCTCAATTGATAATATGAAGTGAAGAATTTTGTTCATGAATCAAAAACCACTTGTTTCTTGCACCAAAATTCCTCCCCAACTGTGATCCAAATATAGTCGACATTTAGTTTGTAAGTTTCCATCACAACACAATTTCACGATGATATGGGATGAAAAATTGTCTTAGTACTACTATTCAAACATAATAATTTCCCAACCAAATTTCCATGAATATTGAAAATAATAGGATTTTGGAAAGTAAGGGGGATTTCGGGAGAACAAACATAATTATTAGTAGATAGAGTCTCTATATCTATGTTGAAATCATCAGACCATCAAAAATTCTAGATGGTAAACACCTTGAATACATAAATATCCATAGAACATGAAATATTGTGTCTTATTTTGAAAAAAAATGAATCATCATGTGACTCTTTTCAAGAATCCCCAAAATTGCTCTGTCATATAAACCCCATGTATCAAATAAAATCATTTTAATGTCATTTATTGAAGGAAGATGATTCTTTAAGGGAGCCGACATGGTAAGTTTTAATTGAGACTATTCTTCATTGAATTTATAAGGAGATTATGTGATATTAGGGCAATCACAATGGATTTATCATACTTTAGGGATGAGATAAATGGATTGGAAATGAGTATGAATGTACAGGTTTTAAAATTGTAGGATGGAAGGTAGAGAAGCTATAAATGATGAATAGACTCCCTCCCACTCTATCAGGGGAGGGACTGGGATCAGGGCCATCACTTCTAATGTCATCTATTCAAAAGCACCGAGTATAGAGGACCATCTATTCTAACATTCCTCTTCTATATATATATATATACATATATGATATATTTGATCAGTTGAAGGGAGTGAGTGGGTTCTCGGGCATCAATATTTTATTATGATATCATCATATTTTGGTGATTGATTAAGAAATTTTGAATAATGTTATTCATTATCATCATATGAATTGTGATGTCATTTTGAGTCTTTTTTTATGAATGCTCTGACTTTATTCATGGTTTTGATGAAAAATGTGTTTAAGGGTATTCTAGATATGTTTTTTGTTGTTTTAAACGACAATATACTTGTGTTATCCATGTACAAGGAAAATAATTGAAGAAATATACGTGTGGTTTCATGAATTTATCATCATGAGAATCTATTTGGTAGGTTTTCAATGATTGTATTATTAGATCATGAAGTTCATTTCCTAGGTAATGTGGTATCCCATCAATAATTAGTGGTGGATCATTCAATAAAATAATTTTATTTTTTAATGGGAATAATAAAAAAAATTTAGATGTGTGGAGTTTCAATGTCCTCACATAATAAGATAATGTATTTGTAGATAGTTAATATATGTTTCTTACCCCTATGGTAATGTTGAACAATAAGGATAAGGAATTATATTACAATTAAAAGTGTCATGTTGATTTTGAGTACCTAATGAAAATATTGTTCAGTGCTCTAGTACATTTTTTTCAGTAGTGGGGGTAAAATTCTATATTTTCTATAACACATCATTTATTGGTCAGGTCATTGATCTGATGTACTATAGATTATTCATTTTCATGAGTTACGGTATTTATATCCTTATGAGTGTAATTAATCTACCCATGATCTCGAGATATAAATATTTTTATTTTTCAAAACATTGAGTCAACATTACACAACTATTGAGTTTTTTTTGTCATTAAACATCATAATTTCCTGATGTATATCATTTCCTTGTTTAGATTGGAAAATTAGAAGAAACAATATATGTAATTTTAGTGTGGTTAAAAATATAGTATTCTATATATATATATCGATAAAGTAATATGTTATAGTTGATGTGTTGAGTAAGAAATCCTGTGTTAATGTCGTGTGTGAATTTGTATATTCTTAGAGTTTTATTGAAGAGCTCTCCATGATGAATCATTATATGGAAGTGGTTGGAGGTTGATTTTTTATTTTCTAGATGATATTGTTGTAATCATCATTTTAGTTGGTTTAGGAATACTAGATGGGGGATTCTGAGGTGGTGGTATGGAGAGACATGGTTGTTTTTGTTAGTGAACCAAATAGTTTGTCTGAGGATGACCAAAATAGAATGTTATTAAAGGGAAGGATATTCATCCATTTGGATATGCAATATGTTTTCCTCAGAGTAAAATGGACCACCCTTACTAGTAGTTCCTAGTGTGTAAATGATGTACTAATATTTTAGAGGTTAGTTTTGGACCCCTGGTAGAAACATATATTTACTGAGTTATTGTTTTGATGATTGGTATTCCATAAGTTACCATCCATAAACCAAGTTCCTAGTTATTTTTCAGTAATATTAGATGTTCCCCAATGTAATTAGGGGGATATTTTGAATATAATTTGTTATGGTTACACCTCATGATCCTAGAGGATATTATTCTATGTGGGTCAAAGTGGATTTGATGATAGTTTTAGTGCACTATATAATCATAATAGAGTTTATAATTGGGGGATTTAATGATTCAATATCTAGAGAATGTGGTGAGACTCAGTAGAGTTCTGATGATGATTTTAACATATTGTGATTCATATTCTTCCTCCATGGATTGAGTGGTCTCCAACTCTATTTTATCTATCAGTTATAGATTTACGATGTTTTTTTATCCATCGATAGATTTTTAGAAATAATGGGTTGTCCTAACTATTGATGGCATGTTTTGTTCATGTGTCTTGGATCTTAGATGTTCATGGTTGTGGAACAATCCTTTGTTATTTTTATTACAAAAACAATATTCACTCCATAAATAGTGTGAAATCATTTTAACCTTTCTTTGGATGACCTTGATGTTATATATTTTTCTATGCCTAAGTAAGAGAGTTATAATTTGACTATTATAATCTAGTATACAGTAAAATAGGAATATTATCATTTATCTTTGAAAGGATGAATTATGTGAAAATTAATAATAAATACATTATTGATCATAAGTGGGGAAATCTATATTTCCACATTAGTGATCATTTTTTCTTGAATTTGACTCCTCTTTATGGGAAGTGAAGGAATATTCAGGGGAATAATTCTTCAATCTAATTTAGTGTGCCATTATAGGTGTAGGAAAATGTTGTATCCATGGTGTATTATATTATACATCCCACGTAAATGATCATAATACATTATTTTTTTTAAATTTATATGCCCAGTTGTTACCATTATGAATTTTGTTTTTCATCTATTAGAGAAATATAGATGTTAATGACGATGATATCTTCATGGAGTAACTTGTGAAAATATATTACTTACAGGATATGTGTAATATAATAATTTTATTCCCATGGTTTTTATCCTTTGGTGGCATGGTGGCGTCAAGGAGTGTACCTTGGAATAAGGGGCACTGTAGTGGCGACAGGGTACTGTAGCAGCGGTGGGTACTGTGTAGTATTGTAGTAGCACGAGTATTGTAGAAGTAATATTCACATAATGAGCCTTGGGGAAACAAATGGGCCTACGGGACATGTAATGGGATAATTTCCCATTGGGACTTTGGGATATGTAATGGGTCTCCCTCTACCCAGTTAAAGAGTTCTTTGCATTGCTTCAATAATAAATGATGCTTCGGCCACAACCATTAACAAAATGAGTTGTGGATAAAGGCTCACTATCCAATGTTGATTTACATTTAGCTATTCTATTGTAAAATTTTTCATTTTATAGATATTGAAATTTTTGGTTTATGGGATAGTTTTATATTAATGAATATATGTGGATATAAAAACAAATTAGATGTATTGACCTTGGAAGAGTTATTAAGAACTAGGTGTGTTCTTGTGTAGTGTTGAACTTATTTTTTATGAGCGAGGTAGTTGTTCTCAATGTTGGTGAGATACATGAGGATTATCTTGTGGGGTGGATGTTCAAATAATGTTTTTTTATCATACATTATCTTAATGTTTTATTTTTAATTCTTATGTATGAGAATTTTTGGTGACTTATATTATGAGAGGGATATGATTTCATTATACATTTCCATTGTGAGTTTTACATGTATATATGTTTTTTGGAAATAAAATGAGAAAGAACTAAAAAATAAAATAGTCATCACAAGATGATATGCACAGTGCTGTGGGGATAATGGATATAGATTAGTGGACTAGATATACAATATAGGGGCTCTCAGGAGTAGTTTCAAGTATATAACCCATTTAGGGAGTAGATTCCCCATGAGATCTAGACTACAACCCGATCATTTTCTTATCATTAGGGATCCAGCAATGTGGTGATTACAGCTATGATTTATCCACCAAATACAATATTTTTTGTTCTATTTGAGATTATCGGAAATCGACTAACTAGGGATTTTCATTGTGATCCCTTAAGCTAATGTGTGGAATTACCTATGATTGATAGTGATGTCACATGGTCTAGGGGCAGTAATTTGGTTTTCAGTATTTTAGTGGGTTTATGAAAACAATGAGATACCCAAAACCTATTCATTCCCCATTCTTAGAATCAACACTAATGTGACATAGATATATATTTTTTATATTGTTATTAACCTTGTGATGTGGATTGATCCTTATACCCTATAGATCATTCAGTTGTGATCCAAGTTCCCTTATACCTCTTCCCATTGGTGGTACAATCTGTTTTTTTAAAATTTTACTATCTTGAATTATTTCCATATCATGTCACATAATACACACTATTCATATAGATTTACGTATTTTTTTTGTTTTTATTCTAAAATTAACTCTTCTAGAGTACATAGTCCCTTGGGGAGTGGTGATATAGGATATGTGATGTTCGTTTAAAATCTTCCAAAAAATGTTGAAAATTTGTTAGGTTGGTAATTCATTCCATTTTTAATTTTTTAATATTTCATTTTATCGTTGGCATGTATTATTATTTATGATTGAAATTTATGTAAACTATTATTATTACACCATATTAATAATTAATTGGATAGGGATCAAATGATGCCATTGATTGATGGTGTGATAATGGTTTTCCTTTTTATTTTCCTCATAGTGTACTACTGTTGTTAGGATTGTTAGAATATTATTTTTGTTGTGGGATAATATATTTTATAGATGAAAATGGTAAAAATTGTGTATTAATGAATAATATATTTATTAGATAAATTATTAAATATGACACATGTTTGTAATATGGTGTTGAAACTTCATAGAAGTCAAATTGATAATAATTGCATGGTTAATTTCAATTGGTTATTCTATGATATAATAGAACTGGTTAATTAATGTTAAGAATATTAATTAATTTAAAATACAAATTAATAGAAATTCATTTAAATAAAATTTTTTATTCTCGTAGTTCATTAAATATTTTTTATCTTAGTGAGAAAATTTAAACAAGTAAAATAATCAGAGAGTTGATGTCTTAGGTTGTACATATTTGCAAATTTTTAATAACCAATTCGTTAATTCAACATGGAATGAGAATTAGTTATTTGTAAAGGTTAAATTCTTTTGGACTAGAGACACCTTTTTTATATAAAGGATAAATTCATCATCTTTTGAGTCATGATAGATCATTTCAATTTGAAGGATTAACACCCTGGATTTAGGGCCATCATTCCCTATTGACTATTGTTGTTTTATATATACCTTTTTATTTTCTATGGATGTGATACCTTGTATGTAATTTATTATGATACATTGATGTTTGAGTCTGGGATGAATAACGTTATTTTAAAGGAAAGGCATAGATTTTGTCGATTTAGTTGACACTCATGATGGAGAGACACATCAGGATATATATGTGTGTGTAAGGGATTAAGAATAATATAATGGAATAGGTTTAACATGGGAAAACCCAATAATGTAATATAGATGACTAATTTCATTATAATAATATGTTTAATAGTTAATGGCCAAATTTCCCATTTTATCAATATTCCATTCACCACTTCTTAAGGCAGGTAAATGTGTTTGGATTCATCTTTTCTTTTAGTTGTAACATAGGAAGAGTTTCTATATAATACTTAGTACATGTATGATAATAATGTTTAATATTTGATTAAAAATGAGGTTGTTATTTCAATAAATAAATGTCTATAATATTAAGAAATCATGGAATGAGTTTGGGTTATATAGGGATGGAATTTACTTGACTCTAATGATTAATGTAGCTTAATATAGACTACTAAAATAGGTTAATTGATTGATAATGAATTAATTAATATAATTTTAATTTTTCAATGAAAATATATTATTTTAATGGAACACTATAAAATTAACATGCAATTATTGGATATCATGTAATAATTGTGGAAGTTATGATTCTGAGTGGAAATAACCCTAGTTCGGTCTTAGACATGGTTATTCACATATTATGGTAGTGATCTACATCACACCATGTATATTTTTTGATTTTATATGATACCCCAAAAAATATGAATTGGAATAACAACACATAGAGTACTATAGGAGATATTTTTTCCCCAACATTCATATGGGAGGATGGATAGATTATTAACCCCTCTAGCCATGCTTGTAAAGACCCAGAAAATTTCAAGGAAATTTTTTTTCTTAAAATCATTGGAATTTTACGAGTACGCAGTTTCTGACGACACCTGATTCCGAGGCCCGGTGAGCTCAGAATCAATTTCCGAAGTTTAGCATGGGTACGTTCTGTAAACAAATGAGCGGGTTTTGCTTTCTTCTGAACCGGAGCTCGGAATCGGATTCTGAGGGCACCGTTGAACTCGTAGCGTCGATGATTGCTTAAGGGTACCTTCACCTCGAATGTAGTCGGGGCGGTGTGGATGTTAGTTTTCCAGGCTTCCTGAAATAAAAATAATTTTATTTTTATTTTTATTCATTCTTTTTTAAATTCAATTTTGTTTGAATTAATGTGGGGGTCCACCACCCACATTAATTCAATGAAACTATTCCCTTAATTAAATAAAGGAGGATCCTATTAGATGAGGTGGAATCCGCTGGAGAAACCCTCTCTTCTCCTCCTCCCTTCCTCTTTTCCTCTTCCACCATTGTTGCACCACTAAGGGACCTCCTCTTAAGACGATCAAATGAGTGATGAACCTCCCAGGAAATGACAACGTCATCTTCCGACGTCAATGAATGACAATTCCTCACTGCAGATCCGCCATGATATCAAGTCACGAGGTAGTGGTTGTTTTTGTTCAAAACTTTATCATCGTTCTTCGTTGCTTAAGGTTTGGCCACATGATATCGTCATAATAGGAGGAGATCGGACTTCACAAACACGGCCGATGCTCCTCCCCTCTTCTTTGTTAATTTTCGATGATGTTGGAGGTGGAGGCGCACGGTGTCGTTGCACCGTGCAGTGATCGGAAGGGAACCGCATCCATGTAAGGCCGCGACGAAGGCGGCGCGGTGTCATTGTAGCACACAGGGATGTATAGGGCTACGGCCAGAGCAGGACGCGACAGTGGTGCGTGGCGCCGTCGTGCCATGACGATGAGATGAGCCGCAGCCTAAGGTCGTGGCGGACCAGTAGGGGAGGCTAGCCGAATCGGCCACCGGCGTCTCTTGGAGGCGGTACCCATTATGGGTCCAACGACAACTCAAAAACTGGCCGGCCATAAAGGCCGGCAGATATCCGAAAACAGGGTGTGTAACCCCCCCGACCAGCATTTAGGGCGGACCCCACTGGGTCCGCTGTTTCCAAAAACAGGGGGCCGCGCCTCCTTTGCATTCCGCTCTTTCCAGTGGCCAAGCCACGACCGGCTTCCGAGCCGGGCCGCCAACCACGCGGGGCGGGCTAGCCGCAGGCCACGCGGGTTGGGCCCGCAGCAGGCCGCACGGGCCACGCCGCACTAGTTGTAGGCCGACTCGCGCTAGCTAGGCTGGGCCGCACCCAACCGGGCCGGACCCTGACCCGATTCGGGTCGGCTCGGTACGGGCCGACCCAGGGGGTGTTGGGCCGGGTTGGACTGGGCCTAGACCCCCAATTTTTGGAACTTTTCGGTTAAATGGATATATCTTGAGCTACGGACCTCTGATAGATTCATCGTCAGTTTCATCAGATTTGATGGATCTAGTCAGTCGTTTCGTAATATTACACTCAAGGTTTCGAAGAAGTTTTGGTATGGCTGGGTTGGTTCGAACCCGAAACCATCCGAGCCCTCGAAGCGGAAACAATTAACATGACCTCTGGATGTCCGAATGACGTGTCGTCAATTATGTTGAATTCCTCTATGTGATATAGTTCTTTTGGACTACTCCAATTGAGGTTTGGATGCTTCTGGAGTATGGTTGGGTTGGTTTTAGCTTAAAAACCAACCGGCCCCCTGGGACGAAAAATCCAATATCTCTCAGACCGGACATCCGATTGACGTGTCATCTATCGCGTTGAGTTCCTATTGACGAGACAGAACTTTGTGATACATCAAATCTGGACTTCGTGAAAGTTGATATATCGACCCCCTTGGCTTGTGGAGCAGAACCTCCTAGAATCGAGCGTGCTGTGTGCGGGAACCGTAGAGATGGCTGAGACTGCGATGACGACGATGACTGTACTTGGATCCTATGTGGGTTCGACAGCGAGGATGACAATACTTGGATCCTCCGTGGGTTCGACATTGATGATGATTGTACTTGGATCCCACGTGGATTTGACAGTGATGGTTACCGTACATGGATCCTACGTGGGTTTGGTAGCGACAACTTCTATACATGGATCCTACGTGGGTTCGGTAGAGGAGATGATTCAGAGGCTATATTTAATCATCTCTACCCCTCTTACTGAGTAGTATTACCATGTGAGATGATTATTGATCTTCAAATAATATCATCAATGTGATTGACTTCTCTTCTGTGTGGATTGGATTGTGATATCCTATGTGGACATTGTTGTTCTTGGGCTCAAGAGTGGGAGCCGAATAGTAATTGATAACTTAGGTATATGTATGGGAATATACCTAAGTAGTGTCGGATGATTCTTTATGTTTGTATCTTTCCGTTGGTTTATGCTTTGTGGATTTTGGGAGTCCTACGGGGGTCTCGGGGTCCCTACTGAGTATCATATACTCACCCCTACATAGACTATGACCGCACTACGTTGTGCTGGATGCAGACAATGGACAACGCTGATTGTGGTTGAGGCTTGTAGAGCGGGACTGTATCTGGAGGTAGACTATCAGGGGTGACGTACCTGGAGAGGACGGATGGATTCGAGGAGATGAGGAGACCATAAGTACCCACCATTTAGGTGGGGTTTCCGGAGGACGTCTTGGTGGTTTCTTCTTTACTTTTCAGTTGTTGTACTTTACTTTTCTCAATTGTACTGTACTTTCAGTTGGGTTTGTATACTGGCCCATTTATTTACCAGCACTTACTATTGTACTCAGTTTACTTAGTGATTACTTCATCTTGCATACTCTTTTGTGTTTTTTTCACAAATAAATGCAATGTCTTCCAATTTATTGGGATTTACCCCTTTGGTGCTAGTCGCCAGCCCATGGCCTATGGAAGGCGGGCATGAGCCTTAAGGACGGGTCGTGACAAATTGGTATCAGAGGAGTATGTTCTACCATGGAACTTAGGACTCTGATAATTTCATTCTGAGAAAAAATAGTGTTATGGGTATTGAGTGTGGATATCAGTCTAGGGAGTCCAGTGTTGATGCGGCGGCCGACGTATCCATACACCAGGACCCTAACTTCTGATTTCCGACTCAGTGCACGAAAAAATTGATTGCATGTCTGTTTCAAAGGTTTTCTTTGTGATTACATTTTGTCAGTTCACTAGGTATATTGTACTAACCGTGGCGCACATGTTACTTTTCAGGATGGCCCCATGAAGGCAGCCAGCTACGGTTCCGACCACGTGGGAGATTGCAGCCCACCGAAAGATGAGGCCTTGGTGCAGGGCCACATTACAGCAGAGGCACCGGAGGTACCTCTACCTGCTGGGCCACCGATACCACCAGCCCCAGCAGCGGAGAGTTCACAATGCCTGAGTGTGCTGCATGAGTTTCAGCGTCACAGGCCACCCAGGACCCGTGGAGAGACGAACACTCAGGCAGCCGAGGATTGGCTAGAGGTTATCTTCTGAGTCTTCAGATAAGTAGGGACACCAACTGACCTTATGGTGATCCTTGTGGCGAGTCTCATATACACGGCAGTAGGTAGATAGTGGAGCCTGATCCTCTAGGTGCATGACGAGGCAACACTACTTTAGATGGACTTCAAGAGCCTCTTCCACTCGGAGTTTGTTCCAGCCACCCTCTGTGCGGTGCACATCTAGGAGTTATTACAGCTATGTAAGGGAAGCATGATAGTATCCCAGTACTCGGAGATATTTACTGACCTCTCGCGTTACTCCACAGACATGGTGCGGGACCCATTCTTCCGATCCCAGACATTCGAGAAGGTAATGAGGCATGATATCAGGGTTTCGATGATCTCCCTCAGCATTCTGATGCATACAAGAGTACTAGACTGTGCCCTTCTTGTGGAGGGCTTTTTTGCTGAGCCTATGCCAGCAGTGAGGCCTACCATAGGAAGACATGTAGCGGAGTCATCTACAGCTGGTAGTAGACAGATGTCGCATAGGTCCAAGAGGACCAGACCATTAGGTGGGCGACCTCAGGATACCGGTTCGGAGGTATGGGGCACACGCAGTAGTTCCTGTCATACGAGAGGCTGGTAGTGCTATGCGTACGATGGGTAGGTCCACATGGCTCATGACTGCCCGACCCGCTATGCAGAGGAACAGAAGATAGTTGAGGGACCACCTAGGAAGAGCTAGAGGTTCGACCTTGGAGGTCCGCAGGGAGCTAGAAGATGAGGCAGAGGAGTTGGCTGAGCATCATGTGGTGGACGACGCTTTGAGGTTATACCACCACCGCCACTACGAGGACCACCCTGACCATAGGGAGCTGGCAGATAGGGATAGGCTCAGCTCTAGGCAGTCGGGGCCTACAACCACGGTTCACCTGAGATGATTTGAGGTACTATCTGTGTCTACTCCACCCTTGCTGCAGTTATTATAGACACAAGAGCCAGTAATTATTTCATTGTCACTGCCCATGTTCGGAGCTCGGAGATTCTGACGGAGCCGTTGGCTCGATCCTTACGGCTAGAGACTCCTACAAGAGCAGACTCAATGATTACGAACTGGTGCCAGAAGTGTGAGCATACACTAGGAGGAAAGAGTTTCGGTTGGGATCTTCTTGTAGCAGTGTCGAGGACATAAGAAGTCATCTTGGGCATGGATTGGTTATCTACAGCCCATGCTCATATCGACTGTATTAGGCGCAAGGTGCGGAGTGTCTGCACAGATGGGCGAAGGTTCACCTTCACCGGCGAGAAGGGTGCCTTTGAAACACAAGATGGACTGACACAGAATAGAGGGCAACTGATCACCCATCAGTTTGCCAGTCTCATCTCAGGAGCAATTGATGTGTGGAGTCTGAGTTTTATTGTTGTGGTGGATCAGTATGAAGATGTTTTTCCTAACGACGTTCCAGGACTAACTCCTCCCAGAGAGGTAGACTTCTACATTGACATGTACCTTGGGAATGCCCCGATATCTACTCAAGCATATCAGATGGCTCCTGTAGAGCTTCGTGAGATGCAGGTACAGTTGGAGGATTTACATAGAAAGGGATTCATCCAACCCAGCGTTTCACCCTGGGCTTCTCCGATTATGTTCACCAATAAGGTCGACGGGAGGTTGCGACTGTGTGTCGACTACCGTCTCCTGAACTAGGTGACCATGAAGAACAAGTACCCACTCCTGAGGATTGAAAACCTCTTTGATCAGCTCAAGGGATAATGATGGTTCTCTAAGATATACCTCAGGTTAGGCTATCATCAGCTCCGAGTTCGAGACGTGGATGTGCAGAAGATGGACTTCATGTGTCGGTATGGCCACTATAAGTTCTTGGTTATGCCTTTTAGCGTAACCAATGCTCCAACAGTGTTCATGTGTCTCATGAACAGGATCTTCCAGCCTTATCTCGATCGATTTATCGTAGTCTTCATCGACGACATATTGATTTACTCGACTACTGAGGTGGAGCATGCCTACCACTTATGGGTTGTACTTGACACACTCCGAGAGCACCAGCTTTATGGTAAACTCTAGAAGTGTCAGTTCTAGATTTGAGAGGTCTAATTCTTGGGGAACGTCATCTCTGAGGTGGGAGTTGCGGTGGATCCTGTGAAGATTGAGGTAGTACAAGCTTGGGAGCCACCCAGGAGCGTGATAGAGGTGCGGAGTTTCCTAGGTCTGGCTGGGATCTATCGGATATTTATGCCAGACTTCTCCAAAGTTGCAGCACTGATTTCAGCTTTGATGAATAATGGTAAACCCTTTGTGTGGTCAGATAGATTTCAGCAGATCTACCAGGAGATGAGATAGAGATTGACAAGTGCACCCATCTTGAGACTACCGGAGGAGGGCGTAGGGTATGTTGTTTACTGCGATACATCAGGGACCGGACTCGGGTGTGTCCTAATGCAGGAGAAAGCAGTGATCGCTTACGGTTCACGATAGTTGGGGCAGCATGAGCAGAAATATGCTACCCATGACATGGAAATAGCAGCAGTGGTCTTCGCCTTGAAGATGCGGTGGCACTATCATATGGGCGAGCGCTTTACAGTCTACTCTGACAACCAGAGTCTTAGGTACATCTTATCGCAGAAGGACCAGAACATGAGACAGTGGAGATGGCTCAAGATCCTCCAAGACTATGACTTTTAGATAGTCTATATTCCTGGGAAGGGGAACGTTGTGGATGATGATCTCACCAGGAGGTCGGGCATTCAGCTACTTGGAGAGGCGACAGAGCAGTTTTCCACTTTGCTGATATCCTTCATGGATAGAGTTGGAGAAGCCTTCCTACAGTCCCTCACAGTCACTTATCCACTACTTTAGAGTATTAGAGAGGCACAACGTGGAGATGTTGATTGTGAGACATGACGTGCACAGATATCCATAGGTCAGGCACCTGGTGGATTTTTTGTAGGAGGATAGCACGTCATCCTCTACAAAGGACATACCATGGTACCAGTTGTATTACTTGAGGAGGTACTGAGGGAGTTTCACACATCCCCTCTTGTGGTACATCCAAGAGTGGCAAAGATGTACCAGGATCTCAGATGACAGCACTGGTGGTCGGGAATGAAGAAGTTTGTGGTAGAGTTCGTTTCACGATGCCTCACCTGCCAGCAAGTGAAGGCAGAGCACGAGGTACCGGTAGGCTTGGTGCAGCCCTTAATGATCCTCGAGTGAAAGTGGGATGGGGTATCCTTGGATTTAATGATGGGACTTCCACATACTTCTAGAGGACACGACTCTATCTGGGTGATCGTCGACCAACTCACCAAATCGGACCACTTCATATCGATTAAAGAGTAGGGCTCCGTAGAGAGCTTGGGACGCCTCTAAATTTGGGAGATCATACGGATTCATGGTGTGCCATCGTCTATCATCTCTGATCGAGACGCTCGCTTTACTTCCTGGATTTTTAAGGGGTTACATGAGGAATTTGGGATGCAACTACGCCTGAGCACTACCCTTCATCCTAAGGAGGATGGCCAGATAGAGAAGACCATTCAGATACTCGAGGACATGCTCCGTTCATGTGTTCTTGACTTTGGTCGCAGTTGGGAGGATCACCTACCTTTGGTGGTGTTTTCGTACAATAACAGCTACCCCTCCACCATTGGGATGGCACCATACAAGGCATTGTACGACCAACCTTTCAGATCACCTCTGTGCTAGAGTGACCCTGGAGGGTCATCACTTGTAGGACCAGAGATGGTCCAGGCTATGACAGAAAAGTTGCAGATCATCCAAGAGTGGATGAGGACTACACAGAGCATACAAAAGTCTTATGCTGATAGGAGGCGGAGTCCACTGTAGTTCGAGGATGGCGACCACGTTTTCTTACAGGTCTCACCTCGACGTGGACTATGGAGATTTGGTTCGGGTGGCAAGTTATCTCTGCTCTTCATCTGACCATTCCAGGTCCTCTACAGGGTAGGCGAGGTGGCTTACCTCGTGGCCCATCTACATCAGTTGCACCGGGTGCGCACCGTCTTCCATGTATCTTAGCTGAGGAGATACGTGCATGACCCGACACATATCATTGATCATGGGGAGCTACACATCAATAACGGGGTGAATTTTGCGGAAGTCCCGATGGAGATCTAGGATCCACTGGAGTGGGTCCTACGTGGATGGTCAGTTCCTCTAGTGTGCATCCGGTGGTAGCACGGGAACCCCCAGAAGACCACATGGGAGTGGGAGGCTCAGATGCGTGCACAATACCCTCATTTGTTTCCCTAGTTTTTGTTGTAGCTTTACGGGGATGTAAAGCCTTAAGGTGGGAGTAATGTAAAGTCCCATAAATTTCAAGGAATTTTTTTTCATAAATTCTTTGGGATTTTAGGAGTACATAGTTTCTGAAAGCACTTGATTCCGAGGCCTGGTGAGCCTGGAATCAATTTCCGAAGATTAGCTCGGGTATGTTTAGTAAACGAACGAGCTGGTTTTGGTAACTTCTAAACAGGTTCTCGGAATCGAATTTCGACGGCTCCATTGAACTCACAACATCAGTGATCGCTTAAGGGGTCCTTCAACTCGAACTTAGTTGGGGCGGTGTGGAAGTTTGTTTTTCGGGCTTCGTGAAACAAAAATAAATTTTTTTATTTTTATTATTTATTTTTGAAATTAAATTTTGTTTGAATTAATGTGGGGGTCCACCACCCACATTAATTCAATGAAACTACTCCCTTAATTAAATAAAGGAGGATCTTAATAGATGAGGGGGATTCCACTGGAAAAACCCTCTCTTCTCCTCCTCCCTTCCTCTTCTCCACTTCCTCCATTGTTGCACCACCAAGGGACCTCCTCTTCTGATGATCGAACTAGAGACGAACCTCATGGAAATGACGACATCATCTTACGACGTCAACGAACGAAACTACCTCACCGCAGATCTACCAAGTGATCGCGTCACGATGTAGGGATTGTTTTTCTTCAAAACATTATCATCGTTCTACGTTGCATAAGGTTTGGTCACATGATATCGTCATAACGGTAGGATATCGGACCACACAAACACGACCGATGCTCCTCCTCTCTTCTATGTTAATTTTCGATGATGTTGGAGGCAGAGGTGCATAGTGTCATTGCACCATGCAGTGATCGGCATGGAACCACGGCCATGCAAGGCCGCAATGAAGTCGGCATGGTGTCATTGCACTGTGAAGGGATGCAGAAGGCCGTGGCCAAAGGAGGCCTCAGTGCAGTTGTGAGGCGCCGTCGCGACGCGCCGGAGAGACCGAGGATGGCCACGGTCGGAGCGGGCCATGGCGGACCAGCACGGGTGGCTGCCCGAACCGGCCGCCGACATCTCCAGGAGGCGGGACCCATACTAGGTCCCGTAGCAACTCACAAACCAGGAAGCCATAAAGGCTGGCCGTTACCCGAAAATCGGGGGTGGTGTAACCCCCCCCCCCCCCCTGACCAGCTTTTATGGTGGACCACACTGGGTCCGCCATTTCCAAAAACAGGGGGTCGCGCCCCCTTTGCATTTCATTAGGCCAGCGGCCAGCTTCCGAGCCAGGCCTGGCCAGCCACATGCCCCGTGGGCCGGGCCGGGCTGCACCCCACTTGGTCGGACCCTGACCTGAGTCGGGTCGCCTCGGTATGGGCCGACCCGGGGGGTGATGGGTCGGGTCGGACTGGGCCCAGACACCCTATTTTTGCAATGGTCCAGTTAAACAGATATATCTTGAGATACAAAACGCTGATCAATGCACTGTCAGTTGCTTAGGATTCCCTGGATCAATACGGTCGTTTCTGTATATTACATTCAACATTTAGACGAAGTTTGTGTATGAACGTGTTGGTTCGAACCCAAAACCAACCGGGCCCTCGAAGCGGAAACGCTTATAACGTGAGCTCCGGACGTCCGAATGATGTGCCATCAATTAAGTTGAATTCCTCTTAATGAGATGGTTCTTTTGGATTACTCCACATGATGTTTGGATGCAGATGGAGTATGGCTGGGTTGGTTTAGATTAAAAACCAACCGGGCCGCGGGGACAGAAAAGCCAATATCTCTCAGATCGGGCGTCCGATTGACGAGCCGTCTGTCACGTCGAGTTCTTATTGACGAGACAGAACTTTGTGATACATCAACTCTGAACTTCATGAAAATGGATGTATCAAACCCCTTGTCTCTCGGAGCGTACCCCCCGGAATCGAGTGTGTTGTGTGCGGGAACTCTAGAGCTGGTTGCGACTGTAACGACGACGACAGTACTTGGATCCTACCTTGGATCAGCAGCAAGGATGACTATGCTTGGATCCTCCATGGGGTCGGTAGTGATGACGACTGTACATGGATCCTACATGGGTTCGGTAGTGATGGTTACGGGTTGCGCCCAAATCTACCCTACCGGTAAAAGCGGTCGTTGAAGTACAAGTAAGGATCGAATCCACAGGGACCGAAGAAGAAACCTTGAGACACTATGATTTGTTGATGGATTGGCTATGAAGTGGCCAACTTTGAGGTAGATATTAATTTGAGAACTAAAGATATAATTTAAATAACATATAATAAAAAATTATGTGAACTAAATAATTATTGATGGTGGGTTGATCTTAGGGTTTTTCATGGGAGGGATTGGATGAATTTCTTTTCTTAGAAAATTTCATGTCATTAATTCAAGACATATCCAAACAATGAGATAATTATTCCAAATCATTCACCAATTTAATCCCTACACAATTCCAAGGCCAATCACCAATTCACTTTGAGGACCACTTTAATGATCAGTCAACGGAAATAGATCATACTAGAACTAAAAATGTGTCATCGTTAAAGTAGGAAAATATGAAAAGAAATGTAACTCATCAAATGGAAATCCTAAAATAACGTATAGATTTAAATATTAAGTACATGAAATAACATTAAATTCTTGACCTTGATACTCCCTTGGATCAACCCTTAAGAGGTTAGCCCTCCATTGATGCTATTCTACCAATGGAAGCAGGATGTAGACTTATGGTGGTGGAATTGAAGAAGAAGAAAATTATTAAAAGAACGAACACTCTACCGTTGTGTGATTGAAATCACAAGTGATGGTGTGAATAATTTCACACCTTAATTCAATGGTATCAACATGTGAATTAAAGGAAAATAAAAAATGAAGAAGAATAAATGTTATTAAAATATTGAATGTGAATGAAAAACTTGCATTAGAGAAATTGACGATGCAATTACAAAACGAAAGTGGGAAATTACAATTGAAAGAAAAAAACATGGATTCAAAGAAAAATAGTAGATGATTATTCCCTTAAACACCAGATCATTATATAGGCATATTAGGAGCCTTAGGTCCACCCCCAACAATAAAATCACCCCCCAACAATTAAGAGACTCAAAAGGAGGGTGAAGAATCAAAAGGAAATTAACATTACAAAGTTGACCACAAAACCAGCTAGATTCATCCTCCATTTTGACGTGTGCGTTTGACAATTCATACAGCAGAACATGAAGGTGTCATAAATAAAAAATAACTTCTTCCATGTGTCTTCTAGAAGCTCTAAACATTTGAGGTGATTTGGTTCAGCCGTTTTGGAGTTATATTTAAAATGGTGGGCTGTTTTTTTTAGAATTCTGCTATGGCCCACCATTTTAATTCTAAACATCAGCCCCTTGTATCTCATTGAAATCTTCTGAATTATCTCTGAACACAGTTGAATAAAATGATCCATATATTTTTATCTTTCTACTGTGAAAGGCTGAGCTTCATTGGGCTTGTTTTTTGGGCCCTGCATTTGTTTGATGGGCCTTACGCTCATTATGCTTTCTCCAGCAAATTTCTGCATTCAGGTGAAAAATTCTCTATCTTCCCTTTTGATTCATCCATCGGACCTAAAAGATAAAATATTCCAAAAAAAGTGATCAATCATATCCCAATATTACAAATTCATAAAATGAATAAAATGTTGTCCTCAAACAATTGAATGCTTGGGTCCAAATTTTCATTTTAAACGTGAATTGCATTTAAGATAAGAAATGAAGTTTTATTTATGTAATGCACTAAAAAAATGTCTATGGACTTTGGAACAATGAATATAAATATATTAACAATGAATATAAGCCACTTTTAGTGACTAATCACACCCCCCAACTTGAGTTTTTCTAGTCCCGAGCAAAATATATTACAAATATCAAATTCAAATCCCCTTTTCCAAAAACATTTTAATACACATTGCTCACCCAAAGACCTCATACCAAATAAATTATGAAACCCATAAAAATAATTTAAAATAATCTAGGTACATAAGCATAACCCAAGTCCAAGCCCATTATTTGTTTCAAATTCATCACCACATTTCATCCAATTCCGATTAAGCATGATAAAGTGTTGTGCATCACAAAAGATATGGGGCCCATTTAATTGTTCAAGGGAAAGAAATGGAAGCACTAGGTGGGAATCACATTAATCCTTAAGATGAGTATCCATTTTTTTTTGTTTTTTTAACCACAATAGATATGAAAAGACTAACTCTGGGCAAGAACACTATGGAGTCGCAATCCCCAAGTGCTGGACACCACACATATTGTCAATTACATTCTCTACAATAGAGATATAAATCCTAACTCTGGGCAAGTCAACTATGGAGTCACGATCCCCAAGTGCGGGACGCCACACATTTGGACAAAACATTTCTCTATGTTGCCATTATTTTTTTTCAATTTTTTTTGTTTTGTTTTTTTTTTATACTCAAATTAAACTAAAAGTTACCCCAGAACCATATTCTATAATAAAAGGGACCCAAGAACTAAAATTTACACCCACAATCCAGTAGATGTGCATTGTGTCTTTTTTATTAAGTGGATGAAAATGTTAACTTAGAAATATCACATTTTAGAACCTCACTTTCCATAAACTATACTCATTAACTTAAACTTGCATTAAAATCAGAATCAAAGCATCGAAATTTTTCGATATCCAATTTCACGGTTTGCAATGTGTGTTATCATGTTCAATGTTAATGTATTTTTTTCTTTCCATGCATGTTCTTATTGAAAAAAAAATCATTTTTTATTTCACCTCCCCACAACATAGAATAACATTTTCCCCATTGTTTAAAGAAAAGAAAAGTTATAAGGTGGGTAGGAGAGGAGTTCAAAGAAGAAATTTAAAATGATAATCATGGAATGAAGTCACCTGGTGGTTGATGATGATAGTGCATTCTATAGTCTCCCTTCAATCCTGGATTTGAGTCTCAGTGGCTTGGATGGTGGTGAATGGATTTTCCTTGTGACTTATGACATGCCCTTTTATTTTTTTAACCTATAAAAACATAAAAATAAACAATACAAAATAAAATGATGATACATTTTCTTATTTATAGATTTTTGGGTAAGGTATTACTCAGAGATCATGCCACGTGACATGGATGATTATGGCACTCCCCTTTCATACCCTTCCTTACTCATAAAAGAAGAACATGTCAAAAATATATGGTAATTTATTATATGAAAAATAAAATTATTCAAAATGATTAAAAACATGAAAACCATGGGTTGCCTCCCATGCAGCGCTTTTGTTTTAAGTCGTTAGCCCTACTTGAACCCCCCAACTTATCCAATTCCAACTTTAAAAATTTTAATCCACCCATCTTTCTCCACCTCAAAAATATTTAGATTATGTCTTTTTTTAGAATTTTTTTCATGTGAAATCCCATGCTTAACAATGAGTGTAAAATTCCATGGAATTTCAATAATGGTTGATTGAGTTTCATTTAGAGTATTTCCTAAGATTTCAAGGTTCATTACTACTTTGTGAGATTCTTGATGAAAATGGATGATAATTGAATGGTCTAGGTTATCATAAATAGAGGGATTCTTGAGTGGGGAAGGAAGGATTATAATGTTGAGTTCAGTTTCATTGAATTTTCCCAAAGATGAATAGAAATTGGAATCCAAATTTGATTCTTCTACAAAACATTTTCAAATAATTTGTTCCTTTTTAAAATATGATTCATCCCCAAAATTTTCCAGTTGAATTTCATGAGTGGGTATGGACTCACTATTCATTATATCTCCCAATGGTTCCATGATTGGTGATTCTAAAAAAAATTTATTGGAGCAATATTTTGGACACTCAATCCATGAAGACAAATTTTCCCCTTGTGAATCCAAAAAATTAATTTCCTCTTTATTTAAATACCCTTCAAAATTTCCTTGATCTTGTTCAGTTATCCCATATCCAAAGGTTAGTTCTTTCTTAAATTCATGGGAGGTTTGTGTGTTACAATATTCTTCAATCAATATTGAGGAAGGGATGGTTTGAGTGGGAATGGTGTCCACCCAAGTTTTAATGCTTTGTAGTTCTAGTCTCAAACTTGATACCTCTAAATTCATTTTTTCCATTTGTTCACACAATTTTTGAAGAATATTTTCAGGATTATGATTGATAGATGTTTGGACATCATGTTCTTCCTCAACATTTATCTTTTCAATCATTCTTGATAGGTATGGAAATTGATCTTTTAAACATTCATCATCACAAAGATCATTCATGTTATCGGGTGTGGGCAAATCATTCAAGTGTTGATCAAAGTAATTTTCTATGTGAGGGGATTCCCATTGTTGATTTTCTATATGATTCCAGCCTGATTTTGTGAATGGAAATTGTTGATGATACTCCATTGGATTTGAATGAAATTTGGATTTGGATTTTTTTTTGGACACACAAAAACAGAAAGGGGAAATGAAATGAGAAATATAGGTGAGAAAAGAGAATTTAGGTTAGAATAGAAGGTGGATGTATAAGAAAACTTAATTGGGTCCCCGGAAAAAGTGCCAAAATTTGGTTGCGCCCAAATTTACCCTACCGGTAAAAGCGGTCGTTGAAGTACAAGTAGGGATCGAATCCACAAGGACCGAAGAAGATACCTTGAGACACTATGATTTTTTGATGGATTGGCTATGAAGTGGCCAACTTTGAGGTAGATTTTAATTGGATAACTAAAGATATAATTTAAATAGCATATAATAAAAATGATGTGAACTAATGAATTATTGATGGTGGGTTGATCTTAGGGTTTTTCTTGGGGTGGATTGGATGAATTTATTTTCTTAGAAAATTTCATGTCATTAATTCAAGACATATCCAAACAATGAGATAATTCTTCCAAATCATTCACCAATTTAATCCCTACACAATTCCAAGGCCAATCACCAATTCACTTTGAGGATCACTTTAATGAGCACTCAAAGGAAATAGATCGTACTATCACTCAAAATGTGTCATCGTTAAAGTTGGTAAAGATGAAAAGGAATGTAACTCAACAAATCGAAATCCTAAAATAATGAATAGATTTAAATATTAAGTACATTAAATAACATTCAATCCCTGACCTTTCTACTCCCTTGGATCAACACATAAGAGTTTAGCCCTCCATTGATGCTATTCTACCAATGGAAGCAGGATGTAGACTTATCGGGGTGGAATTAAAGAAGAAGAAAATTATTAAAAGAACGAACACTCCACCGTTGTGTGGTTGAAATCACAAGTGCCGGTGTGAATAATTTCACACCTTGATTCAACGGTATCAACGTGTGAAGAAAAGGAAAATAAAAAATTAAGAAGAATAAATTTTATTAAAATACTGAACGTGAATGAAAAACTTACATTAGAGAAATTGACGATGCCATTACAAAACGAAAGGGGGAAATTACAATTGAAAGAAAAAAACATGGATTCAATGAGAAATGTTAGATGATTATTCCCTTCAACACTGGATCCTTATATAGGCATATTAGGAGCCTTTAGTCCACCACCAATAATAAATTCACCCCCCAATAATTAATAGACTCAAAAGGAGGGTGAAGAATCAAAAGGAAATTAACGTTACAAAGTTGACCACAAAACCATCCAGATTCATCCTCCATTTTGATGTACGCATTTGAAACTTCATACGGCAGAAAATGTAGGTGTCATAAATAGAAAATATCTTCTTACATGTGTCTTCTAGAAGCTATAAAAATTATATGTTATTTGGTTTATTCTTTTTAGAGTTATGTTCAAAATGGTGTGCTGTATTTATGAGAATTCTGCTATGGCCCAACATTTTAATTCTAAACTTCATCCCCTTGTATCTCATTGAAATCTTCTGAATTAGCTCTTAACATAGTTGAATAAAAATATCCATATATTCTTATCTTTCTACTGTAAAAATTTGAGCTTCATTGTTCTTGGTTTGGGGCCCCGCATTTGTTTGATGGGCCTTAGGCCCATTATGCTTTCTCCAGCAAATTTCTGCATTCAGGTGCAAAATTCTCCATCTTCCCTTGGGATTCATCCATCAGACCTAAAAGATAAAATGTTCCAAAAAAAGTGATCAATCATATCCCAATATTTCAAATTCATAAAATTAATAAAATGTTTTCCTCAAACAATTGACTGATTGGGTCCTAATTTTCCTTTTAAACATGAATTGCATTTAAGAAGAGAAATGAAGTTCTATTTATGTTATGCACTAAAAACAATTTTTATGGACATTGGAAAAATGAATATAAAGATATTAACAATGAATATTTTCCACTTTCAGTGACTAATCAGTTACTGTCCTTGGATTCTACATGGGTTCGACAGTGATGACTTCTGTACTTGGATCCTATGTGGGTTCGGCAGAAGAGATGATTCAGAGGCTATATCTAATCATCTCTACCTATCTTCGTGAGTAGTATACTTGTGTGAGCTAATTCTTGATGTTCAAACATTATCATCGATGTGATTGAATTCTCTCATGTGTGGACTGGATTGTGCAATCCTGTGTGGACTGTGTTGTGGTTGGGCTCGAGAGTGGGAGCCAAATAGTAATTGATGACTTAGGTATATGTATGGGCATATTCCTAAGTAGAGTCTGATGATACTTAATGTTTGTATCTTTCCATTTATTTATACTTTGTGGATTTGGGGGGACCTTCGGGGGTATCGGTGTCCCTACTGAGTATCGTATACTCACCCCTTCATGGGTTATGCCCACACTATGTTGTGTTGGATGCAAACAACAGACAGCACTGATCGTGGTTGAGGCTTGTGGAGTGGGACGGTATCTGAAGGTGGACTATCAGGCGAGACGTACATGTAACGGACGGACGGATTAGAGGATCTGACGTGACCATATGTACCCACCCATCAGGTGGGGTTTTCCAAGGACATCTTGGTGGTTTTTTCTTTACTTTTTAGCTGCAGTATTTTACTTTTCTCAGTTGTGCTGTACTTTCAGTTGGGTTTGTATACTGGCACATTTACATTCCAGAACTTACTTTTGTACTCAGTTTACATAGTTATTACTTTATCTTGCGTACTCTGTTGTGTTTGTTTTCTTATATAAATGAAATTCCTTCCCTTTTATCTGGATTTACGCCTTTGGTGCTAGTCGCAGCCCATGGCCTATGGAAGGCGGGCTTGGGGTAGTCACGGCACGGGCCCCGAGGACGGGTCATGACAAGGCTCTATTATGTTTATAGTTTTCAAAAAAAGAAAAAATTACTTGTACATATCTATAAAATGGGATATGGTTTATTAGGGTTATTTAATATAGATGTGTCTATAGATATAATATCCATTGGATAATTATATGCATGTTTTGTATGGATTGGGATATCTTGAGGGCCCTCACATGGTGTATCGATTATGATGGATTATAGAATAATACTCGATGTATGATACATATCATACAAGTTGTGGTAGATCCCATAAAATACATTATTAATATTTGGAGTTGTGATATGGGAAGATATGATGTTTTCATACACAATGTCCATTTTCTATGGCCTACCCTAGTTAAATTTTGGATTTCATACTTTTTAAGAGAGATGGAATTAGACATGCAATTTTGGGTTAGAGGTAAAAATAGGGAAGCTGAAGAGGGTTACCATTTATGTTTTGTAACTAAAATATTCGATATATTGTATTTGTTTCATGGAACAAGTTATCCACGGTGAAGTAGGGAAAACATTATTACGACTTATATAATGAGTTCAATTCAATTTTATTCACTGTATGGTAGTACAATTTCATTATCTTCTATAAGAGAGGCTCTTGGGAGAATCTTAATAAGTAAAATATATTTCCCATCCTATAAATATTTAAATAGTTTCTAGGTTAGTAGATGTAGGATGGAGATTCTAATGGATATTAAAACAAATTGAATAACATTTTTGGTATTCATATTCACTAACATCTGTATATTTTTGGTTCATTAATTTTTCCTCTGTTTTAACTTTTTCATGTATGTCATTAAATGTATAGAGTAAGGTTTAAGTTATAAATATCTATGTTATTTTTTCCTATTTTATCTATCTTAACTCTACATTATACATGTTTTACATAGTAGGTAATTATTCCAAATGTATTTATATTATATTTTAATTGTTAATAACCAACCCAAAGCATAATAGAGGTGAGACCTTGGTCATCATCATATCACTTCTCTCATTGCAGACCCAGGAGAAGTTTTATATAAGGGAAGGGGATCCTGAAAATTATAAAATTAAAGAAAAATTATTTAAATTAAAAAACTATTTTCAAAAATTTTATGATCATTCATACCTTCTCTATTTAGGAGAAAATTATTAGGTTATATGTAAAATTATTAAACAATAAATTTGAAAAATATGTTACTCTGGTTAAGGTAACAATTGGTCAATTATGGTTTTAAACCCAAAAAAGGTTTATAATACCACATAATCATGTACATAATTTATTGGTTGTATTAATTTCAACCATATATAAACTTATATTTTCTATTATTAACACATTTTACAACATTCACATCAAAAATAATTTTTACATTTAAATATTTTAAAATTTATAATATGCATCCATTCATTCACTAAAATTATAAAAGAACTCATCTTATCTATATACAACTTAGAGATTTTTATCATTAGTAAAACCTACAAAATCCACTTCTAAGAATAGTTATTCATGATATTTTGATGATTTTTTTAAATACTAACAAATGGTCACTTAACAGAACATTTAACGGTACTATTTTGAAGAAGATGAAATCCTCTTTACCAAGTATTTAAATTTAATTTACTCCCCAAATTCCTCTAAATATTGTTTAAATAAACCAAAATTGTAAATCTACTATCATTAATAATCTTTGATATCATTATGTTTATGGTAAAAAAATTCAACTGATTTCCTGGGCCACAAAAATGGAAAACATCTTCAATGCATTTTTATGGTTTAACGTATCCATGTTTCTGTTTGTTTCAATTTTTATCACAAATTTACATAGATAGATTTAAATATTAAACTAATTAATAAATATGATATTTATAGCATAATTATTATTCTGAAATTATAATATAATATATACCATTTAACATCCATTCCATTGGAAAATAATGATGTTGCTCGTTCACATGTCTATACAACCACATCCCTAATGTGAATTGATTTGTTTCTCATTTAAACATTACTAGGAAGGTAATAAAGATATATTTAATTGGTATATGGAAACCAATATCATGATTACAATTTTATGGAATATGAAACAATGATTAATGTTTTATGTCCAAAACTCCCACAATAATACATATATCAGAAAATAATCCAACTAGCATTGAAAACAATGATAATAATGGATGGTTATTAATGAACATGTTAAATATTTTCATAAATGGTTAGTATATGATATTTTAAATATTAACATTTTTAGGTATTAATTAATAAACTATTTAAAACAATTATTTAGGATGTTAAATTTTGATCAATTAAATGGAACTATGAGTTAAGGGATTTCATCTCAACTTCCACAATCTTGAGACAAATTTTTATTATGGATATTTATTTTATTATGTGGTTTATATAATTCCCATTTTAGTTATTTAACATTAAAATATTTATATTTGTGATGTATAAACTTTAATATTATGTTTACTCTTTGACGGATTTACAATTTAAAAATTACCAAATTTGTATGAATTTATTTTAGAATTGATGTTTTTTGTTTATCATGCTATCAATAAATGATTTTGTTAATCTATCATGCCTAAAATAAATCTATTTTCATAACATATGGTTATTATAATATTTTCTATAATTTATCAAATACTAATCTTGTTGAAATTTAATAAAGAAAATGAATGTTTTAATAAATAGACCATATTATTTCTATTTTTAAACTTGTAAATTTTTATCCAATCTCCAATATATTTAGAATAGTTTTATATAATCTATTTTTACTACACAAATAATATATTAATGTAATTTTATATTCTACGTGATTTTATAAATATTTTTAATGAATATTTTTATTTTTTTCGGATGTTTTGTGTTATACCTTAATTCTAAAATATCAAGAGGAATGTTTAATTATTCACATATACTATATTAACTCTATTTATCACTGAAATACCAGTTTTACACCCATTGCCTCATTATAAATTTTATTAATGGTTTTAGAAATAAAATAATAATCTGAAATTTTATTATAATAGCAGACTTCAATTACATTAATTCCTCAATAAGACATGATTTCATTACAATACTAAATTTTTTGATGAATCGACACCCATATCCTATCTGTTATTAATTATTTTCCATTGACAATACCCTAAATAATTAACAATAATATTATCACTGAAATTAAATTTTTCTTAAATATCCAAATTCATTATATCGTAGATATGATTATTTTCCAAACCACATACCATTTCTACATACAGTATTATACTTTTTAGGTTATTATATGTACTGATGAAATATTTATATTCCATTTTCTTTATATAATAAAAAATTATAATAATATAAATTGATCATTAATTATATTTATCATTAAATATAACAGGAATTAATTGTATATTTAGTGGAGGGTGGGGCATTGAATTATATTTTCCCCTGATGTATCGATAGTTCTCTTGGGACAACTCATATTTACAATATTATTAAATGGTTTTTAGGTATAAGCCTTCCCATTGTTTAAACAATATTTCAAAAAATATTTTTTGGCTGATATATAATTATATATAATATCATGTATTACATCATTATGAATTTTATTTAATGAGAAATTAGTTATTATTACCCATGAGATTATGACATTTATATTATATATAGTTGTATTTCTTCGCATGTTGTTGACTAAATGGAATCTGTTTCTAGTTATTTATATTTCCATATATATTACTCATTATTTTAAAATTATATTTTCCTTTTTAATCAACTATTAGTTATTATTAGTTCTAAAAAATGTCATTTTTAATTTATAGGATACGATTATGAAATATTGGAATGAGTGTGAACGATTTTGAACATTTTCATTTCATATGATTTATATTTTATTCTCAATCTATAATTTTATCATATAAATATTTGGTTCATCAATATTACTAAACTAATTGGTCATTCATCATTAGATGCCATTTTTATGACAATTAGATGATTTAGTCTTTGATACATGGTTATATAATTAGGTATTATCGTAGTTGGTATAATAAAATTCTATGTTCAAAACTTGGAGACATTATTTTAAATGAACATATATAACCTAATATTGGTGATATATACATATAGTATGTGATGTAATTTACTATTAGAGTGATTTTTATAATATAGATCATTATTCATGATTTTTTGAGTTGTCTCAGTGCCTGAAATTAATTATTGATTTTAACTAGTATAATAATGATAATCAACACATACGGTAAATGTAAGGATTTAATTTTTGAGAAAGAAAATATAATTTTACCAATATGAGCCATTCCAACCATTAATTTAGATAAAATTTTATGGCTAAGGCGTTTAGGGGTTGTATGGGTTGTTTTGGGACAAGTGATTCATTCCAAAAGTGACTCATTTCAAACAGTTTTAAAATTTTAATATTTTCCAATGGTAGGACATCTTGATGGCACCTCATATTTGAGGGAGATCATCATAGTGGTATCACATCATAGTATTATCTCATCTTAGAGGTAGATCATCTTGGTGGCAGCTCTTCTGGAAGTGACTAACTGGCGATGACTCGCTGGCGGTGACTCACTGGCAGTGACTCAATAGTGGTTACTCACTAGTGGTTGCGCATCTAGATATAACTAATTTAGAAGTGAAACATATTGAGATAACTCATCCTAGTGGTGGTGGTGGTGACTCATTTCAATAGTTTTCAAAAGTTTAAGAATTTTCTTGTTTTTCTAGTTTTTTCCTTTTAAATATGTTTCGATGATAAATTAGTTTCTTAAAGTATGTAATAATTTTTTACCACATTAAAAATGGGAATAATCATGTCATTAATTTTATAAATTTATGGGAACATTATAACTTGGAAAACACATGGTTTTAATTAAATCTACCGTAAATGGTTAATTAATACAATTCAATCTCATTAGTTTCAGATCTAGTCATCTTAATGGGGATATATTCCCATTGATATTCTAGTCTTATTTCTCTGGAAATGAGATGTTCGAAAAAGATTTCCCATGGAGACTCAGAATGAGGTGTTGTAGTGGTTCCACGTTCCCCTAGAAGAAGTTTCATCATGTACACAACCCCTATTTCAGTTCAACAAGTCTAGGAAAAAGGATTCTTTTTTCAAGGTAGGATTTTTCTAATCATTATTGATTTTTTATTTTGCAAGATGGTTATTTAAATTATTATCCTTTGGGATATAGTCAATTGTGAATAATAAAAGATAATAGAATTCATCTAATATAAATTCAAAGGATCATACGAACATGATTTTTTATCTTACATTTTTATTTATATTTATTGAAGTTATTAATTTTATGGGTAATGTTTCCCATTTAATGTCATGGTTATTGATCTTCCTTTCATGAAAATCTATATTATGCACTATGGAATTCATATTGTGTTATTGATGAAAAAAAGAAATATGTAATAGGTTATTCATGAATATTATGTTAATAAAATAGATTGCCTAGGATCATATGGTTTCTCTGAAAGCATTGTTAACTACAAATGTGGAATTCAATGTGAGGTATCTAGATAAATAATAAAATATTTGGTGATGTGGTGTGTGGTATGACATATGTGGGGGTCAGGGGTGGGATATGGTTGTGTATAGAGGCTTTTTATAGTTGTGTGGTTGTATAGTAGGTATTAAGTGGAATATTGTTTGAGAATTGGTTATTTGGTTATTTCAATAAGCTTCTTGATGTGGGTAGTTTTTCTTTAGATCCCAATTGGAATAGATGGTGAAATTAATAGTGACCATGATCTGGGATTTTTACATGACAGTGATTTAAACTATATTTTTAACATAACAGGTCAGTAATGGATAATCTAGAAAATATATTAATATAAAATACTGTCTAAAAACAAATTGTGGATTATTGTTTCCCTGTTTGCTGTTATAGATTTAGTGGTGGCCAGAAGGTGTGGAATTCATGATATGTTCTGTGATTTTTTTAACCCATAGGGTTGGCCTATGTTACTTTCTCTATATGTATGTAAAAATAGTATGTTTCTAGTATTTCTATATGCAACCCACAATTGTCAACCACTATGCATTGAAACACACATAGTCACCTGGGAGGGTTTCATTCCCAGTATCCTGATGGGTGGATTTATGGATGACCTCCTTATCTTCCATATTCAATTTCCATTTGATACAATTCTATGTGTCTTCTGGTGAGTTGTGATATTGTTTCCTGGGATTAATTGTGATGTTTTGTGGTCTAATGTCCAATGTCTCATTGGGATGAGATGTGCTATGTTTTCCAAAGTGTATTCTGGATGATATGTGCTGTAATTGACTTGGTTTTTGCGGGTGGGATGTGATGTGTTGTGATGACCCTTGTGTGAGTGGGTGGGATGTGTTTTGAGCTGTGGGATTGGTGTGTATGAGAAGGATATGATGTGATATATTCCGAAGATGTGGTATTCTTAGGACATTTAACTTTGGGGTGTGGGAAAAGATAATTAATGGGAAAGTGGTACAGGTTAGCCTATCATTGATGTGGTTTATGTTATATTACAACACCTGTATTCTTTTTTAGATAATGAATCCATGGTGAGGTTTGGTTTATGGTTACTCTACCTCTTACTTGATTTTTGGTTTTCTTTTTATCTCACATGTACATTAGTATGCTCCTTCCACATGTGCATGTGATACTTTTTTTCCCTACTGAGTATTCCTATATTCTCACACTATGTATATAGAAACTATTTTGAGGCTTCTAGGAGGATCACATGAACCATGCTGGATGTTAGTATCTCGGACCATCAGATACTTATTGTGTTGCTACTCTAGTTAATTTTTGGTTATTTAATTTTTATAATTTTATCTATATTAGTTAAACTTACACATGCATTGTGGGATGGATTTGGGTTTTAATATATATATTTTAGGGATTTGGTTTTGGATGATACACCATATCTCATAATATTGTTTCTTATAATGGAAAATTCCTCCCATTTTATGATATTTTTATTCCCTTGGGGCTAATCTCAAATCAAGGGTCGACTAGAGGGTAGAAGTGGGGGTTACTATATACCATTATTCATTTCCATCCCAAGTGGGGTATAATTTGAAGGATGAAATCATGATAATAAATTTCATAGTTAATTATAAAATCATAAACATATTAGTGAAAAAACACATGATATGCCTAATAACCTCAAATATATGGAAACAATTATTTTATATGTAATGATAGACGTATATTGGTTTATTTAATGAAACAAAATCCTAATTAAATTTGAAGAACTAAAAATATGGAGGTAGCTAAGAAATGGAATAAGACCTATGAAACTCTATTTATGGACAAGGTTTTAATTGAAAGGAAGATTTATATACTAGATGTGTATTTTATTTGATGATATTATGATCAAATATATATATTTATCAGAAAATAAATGGAGGATAAGTAAATAAAACACATAAAATTTCTTTATTTTAATGTAACAGTGAATTAATATTTTTCCCTCAATATCATTAAATTAAAATGAAGATAAAGTTCCTAATATTAAATAAAAATGATGAAGGGTATGCTTGAGAGTGTGAGGATACATTTACCAGTCTATAAAATAAATATATTCATTATATATGTTATCTACTGTAAAAAATATAAAACTACATTGAAGGCCTTATTTAAATCCTAGGAAGTGATATTTCCTCACAAAATTCTATATAATATGATTAAATTGAATTATGTTTCATGAAAACTGATAATTAATTTAATAGATCCTATAACATCAATGGAATACTAGTGTAATAGTGGTTGGATTACAACCAAGAGAAATGTAAAGAATCAGTGAAGAAGAAGTAATAAAAGTAATTTAAATCATTTTTACTTTTTTAAATAAATATCATGGATGGAATTTGAAGGGAATTATTATTTGTATAATTCTATATATAAAGGATATATATAAAATGAAAACATGGGGAATTAGAAAACAACTAATGTCTAGTGGCTCTACTCAGGAGAAATAGTGCATTGTTCAAAAAAATTCCCCAAGTGTGTAGGGAACCAACCATAAAAGAGGTTAAGGGGGGAACATAAAGATAATTAAATTACTATATGTGATGATGGTGTTTCTAATTATGTCTACACAATTAAATTATACATATTTAAAATTATCTAATAGATTATTTTATTTTTCACATTCAAAAAATTTATTATCTTCTAAATCTTCAAATAAAATTAGATATTTCATTAGAACCTTATGAAGTGTGTCATCAATCAAAACACCAAATGGAAATCTCACTATATAAAGGATTAGTGAGTCTGTTCTCATTAAAACACATAAGAATTTTTTTATTTAAACACATTTTATTTCTACCTATGTCTAACATCAATATAAAAAAACTATGGATTTTATTTCAAAAAATATGAAAGAATTATTTGTAATATAAGAAAACTTGATTAATTATAAGGATGAAATATTTATTATCTTTGTAAGTAATACTTCATCATCTAAGTCATATCTTTATCCACCCCAACAAGCACTTTGGCATGAGATTTATGGGGAGGAAGGTAGTAACAAATCTATGTATTTAAAAGTTAATATTCAAATCTTAAATGCGCATATTATACAAAAAAACATTGATATATTCCTTGAGGAATTTACTAGAAATACAATATAAGATTAAGATGTTTTCTCATTGATTTAATCCCTTATGAAATACATATATGAATTTCTATTTATAGAAAGAACACTCTGTTAACAGTGTAGTTAAAGAAAAAACTAAAATTTTATTTGAAAAGGGATTTATATTCCCTAGTGTATCACCTTGGGGAGATGTTGTTATTTTCATTTAGATTAAATATGGATATTTGAAGTTATTCATTGATTATATGGAAATCAAATCTACTACTATAAATAAAAATTATCCTCTACCTCACAGTGATGATGGTTTGATAAACAATATTGAGGTAAATATATAACAATGATTGACCTGTTTTATTTGAATCATAACATGGGAATAACGAATGAAGGTATTATAAAGATAGTATTTCTTATCATGTATGAAGATTATAAATTTTAAGTTATATTTTTTATATTTAAAAATAAAATATCATTTTTTATGGATATAATGAACATAAAAATCCAGAAATGTCTGTGTAATTTTTTGTATTCATATGTGATATAATGTAATGGTATAAAATATATGAGGATAATGATAATCACAATTGGATCATTCACGTGCTTCTTAAAAAAATGAGTTATATATGATATTTATGAAGTGTGAATTCTTGAATTCAAAAAAATCATATATATAATGTCTCTAAAGATTTAATTCTTATTCTAGTTGAATAAAAATATGTAGTCAATGAATTGCGTACACTAATGAATATAATCATATAATATTGATTCTATGGATTCATAGGTTACAATTGTCAATTTTTTTATAATATTAAATTATTCTAAAACACAGTGATCATTCATACACTAAAACAAATTATGTTGACATTGAAAATACAATTTGATTGATGTTCTGATGAGTTAATATTGATATTGGTGAATAATCCAATTCTAAATCTACCATTATGAATTGATGGATTTTTTATTTGTAGTGTTATATAAATGAAAGGATGTCTTTGTATCCATATTAAAAACGAAAATTTCATTTCAAATGAATCAAGTCAATTAAAAAATACCGACTATAATTATCATACTGAAAATTTTGATTTGGCTATACTAATAATTTCATTCATGATATGGAAATTTTTTCAGTATGTTGAAACATGTGATATATATACAAACCATAAGTTACATATCTATTTATTTTAACAAAAATATTTCAATATGAGGCATAGGAGATGTCTCCATCTACTTAGGTATTTTGGTTTCTCAATACACTACCACTATAGAAATTAAAATAATGTTGATGATGCACTGAGAAAGAAAGAACATGGATTCTTCTCTATAATGAATATCTATAAGGATCATATGTTTACGGATTAAGTAAATATTTATTTGATAATTACTAATTGAAGGATAAACGGATCCATTTTTCATTGATATCCAAACAATATTTAATGTAAAAGATTATAAATTCTAATCATAGTGATGAGGATTTTAAAAATAAAATTAATGTCACGAATGATTGGAAATAGGAAGAATTTGTATATGAATATAAAATAAAAAAATCTATAATGATGTTATTTGTTCCATCTATAACTATGGTTAAAATGGAATTATTATAAAATTATCATACCTTGTAATTTTTTATACATTATAGAGGCATCCTAAGGAATATTGATTTTAAGGAACATTTTTGGTCGGATAATATGAGATTGAATTTGGGATTATCTAGCAGGATGTTTGTTTTTTAATCATATATTGGACGTGATATTGAATTATAAAAGTATATTGAAACCTCTTCATATTTATATTTTAAAATGGGATGACATTAATAAGTAATTTGAAACTACATTAAAAAATTCTATTGGAAGTAATTATGTATTATGGTAAATTTTCAATCGCATAATCAAATTATTAAATTTATTCACTATATGAGAGTAATTCCATTTCAAGGCCACTACAAGACTACATATTAATGATTTTATTAGACTACATGGTTCAAAAAGGTCAATTTTTCATGTTTGAGACTACAACACCCCTCTCTTTTCAAACATAAACATTTCATAACATTTGCAGAACACATAAACATTATACAAGTAAACTCCCAAAGACTGTATTTCATCTAGTTCTGTTGGAAACATGGAAACATAAATAAAATTGTACATAAATGAGCTATATAATCTCCAAATATGTTTTTCATGACAATCTCTCTTCTTAGACACCTCACAAGTAATACATAACATCATAATCTAGGGAAAAGTAAACATAAAAATCGGTGAGATCAGATGATCCGTAAGGGTAAAAAGGGGATACATATATGTATAAACGTGATCATAAGGGTTTGACCATGTGATAATGAAAATAAAATATCATACATTATATATCAAAGATCATAACAAGAATAATGGTATAAATATTTGAAGTTCAACAGACATATATCATAATGAAATACACACCATAATCCATGATAGCATAACATAGGAATAAAAAATGTAATTTTTATAGAAACAAAATCATATAATATGACTTCCATAATATCCATTTCATAGCTTTGAAGACCATCTAGGTAGTATAGGTTCACATCCCATACCAACTTGGTAGTCATTATTAACTACCTTGGTCGTAATTGTAGCCTGACTTAACTCCTCATACCATCTTGGTAGTAATGGTTCACCCCAATGGAAATCTTGTAGTTCATGTTCTTTACAAGGACCATATTTGTGTAAATCATGAGAAATAAATAATTACACAAGGCATTGAAGGGAGATATAGGTCTCACGTATATCATAGTAAAATCATTAATTCATGTGACACAAGACCATAAATAGTCATGTCATAACCCATGAAATGAAATGGATATTATAAAAAATAAATCATATAATATCTTATTTAAATAGGCGGGTATTGAAATAATTTTATCATAAACACAACCTATGGAATGGTGTGGGTTTCAAAAGCATATAACCCACAAAAGAGAATCATGTATCATAAACATAATGCCATCAAAACATAATCCATTCAGAGAAATAATAATAATGTAATCATTGAATAATTTCCCCATAAAGGCATGAGTAATGCCAATGGAGGTTATCTTATATAAGAAATAATTTTTAAATGTCTTTTAAAAACACTTATTGAGGAAAATATCATTCTTTGAAATAGTTTGTTTATAACATAAAACATTTTTATTTAAAAACATATTTTAAAACATTTAAGAGAAGATTTGAAAAAAAAATTAAATCCCTTTCCCATGAAAATCATCTTTATGGATCTTTTGAAAACATTTTTGAAAGCATTGTGTTTGAATATAATAGAATTCTGACTAAAGGGAGAGTAATGGTTATATTTTACTAAAAACAACAGCTTATATAGAAAATAGTGAAAAAAAAGTTGTACTAACACAAGATGATATCACTAATAATATGATTGGATGGAAACTCTTGAGTATTCTTGAGATATGGATCGAAATATTTCATCAGGGAAAGCATAAACTTAAACATTCTCTAAAATTGATGAGATTGTCTCAATAAACTCATATAACCAGGTATCATGGGATCCTACTCTCCATGTAAGAAAATAAAATTACATGAAGATTAAAGTATCTTAAAATTAATTATAATAATGATATAACATTTAAAATGGAATTATATACACCTTGAAAAAGATTTTAGGTATATAATAAAAATTGAGACTCAAATAAGGAAAATTAAGACAGAACATTTTTACTGATTTGGTAACTTTTGAAACTTATAACCCATGAATAAATGTTCATAAAATGGAGATTTAATACTCAAAAATTTAATTATAATATAAATATAATACAATATTGGGTATTACATACACCACACAAAAAAGAGAGTGTTGTGAACAGAGCATGTATATCACAGGGAGGACACGTGTAATTTAATCCCCTTACCTTATGTCTTGACCCTATCCATACTAATAAAATCATACCATATAATAAATATTTTTTATTATAAATCATTTAATGAATTATAATCCTAAAAATAATACAGTATATAGGTTTATTGTGATTATATATTACCCACTTTTTAACAATCATATGTTTAGTATTCACTTTGGGTAATATTCTCTTTGTTTTACGCATGTGTCATAATTTTCTATATCATTGGACCTTATAATAATATCGTGATTCCAGAATGTAAATAATGATATAAATGTAATGAATATAAACTCTATATATTTTATAATTATTTATAGAAAAAATAAGTATTAAGTGGAATAAACCATTCATGGATATGGTTAGCCATACGTACAGAGTAATATTGTTTCTGTTATAATTGTCGTATTGTAAGAAATGAAAGAAATGACATAAAAGTGTCTATGTGTATAATATCATTTTATTAGTATTATAATTTCATATATATAATATAATTTCACTAAACCCATACTTAAAACATTCCATGTAGTATGTTAATGAATCATATCACTTTGAGGGGGTGGTAGTCCACACATTCTCAAATGAAATTATTATAATTACACCAAATGGAATGTAAAAATATGTCTATTGTAAAAAGAATAGATAACACTAAATAAATAATAAATATAATATATGAAATATATAAATAGTGGTTCCATCATAATTTTGAAAATGAGAGGAGGTAAAGAATAATTGAACAATTATTGTTTAGTGAGGTGGTAGTTCTTTGTACACGTAAACAATATGTTTGATATCCATTGGATAGAGGTATGTGTGTGTGTATATTGAACCATTATAAAAAAATAACATAGTATATTATGGATATTGGTGTTGTCATAAAATAATGGTATAAAGGTAGTGAATGGTGTGGATAAGGAAAATAAAGTAAAAGAGATTGATGGAAGTAATTATCTATTAATCAGGTAACACCGTTGGGTTTTTGAAAAAAGGATTACATGATTTATGTTACCCCAAGAGAAATACACTAGGAGGAATTGATGGAATTTGGGAGATTATTTTATTAGATTTCGGATGAGAGAAGGGGAATTATTTTTTTGAGTAAATTGGAATAGGTGGTGGTATTTTCTAGGCAATGTAAAGGACACACTAGGTATTTTTGAAAAAAAGATAGGCGTACCCATATTTTTCCCAAAAAAAGTAACCAAACCAAATAAAAAATAACAAATTTATGTTTAAAGAAAGAATAATGGCCATTAAAAGGTTTTTGGATGGGTTTCTAGGTCTTTTTGGTCTTATATTTAATGTTTAATTATTTATTAACTTAATTTTTCTCTTATTTTATCTGAATAATTTTAATAATTTTCAGTAATATTTTTGTTAAAAAAATTAAACTTATTAAACATTATAAAATATTATTTTAAAAAATATGGAATACATTTTTCCTAAATATAATCACAAATGTGGATGAAATTAAATTAAAATTAATCTCACAATCGGGATGACAATGTAGTTTTTCAATGTAAAAATGGTCAAAGTTTTTCTTTGTTCTTGTGTCATATTTCAATGTGGAATTAGATAAAATGAAACAAAATTGATTAATTTTTAAAAATATTATCTAATTAATCCTTTGAAACAATATAATATATTATTTAACCTTATAAATAAAATAAATTGAGATGAGTTTTTAAATTAAAATATGGTATTTCACACTATTCATCCAGAAATGAAGTTTGTTAGGAAAATATAAAAAATTAACCCTATTTTAATTTAGGCATTATAAATTAAAAAAGGAAGATTATTTTATTATATAAAATTTATAAATTTATCAATAATTAATTTTATTATTTTTCACAAAAGGACATTAAATTCGGTTCATTTGAGAAAATGGTATTTTTAAACCTAGAAGGACTTTTCCAAAAATCATATCGTTTATTATCAATATATTTTATTTATATAAAAATTTTATAATCTATATTTTAAAAGTTAGTTATTACAATCAATATAACTTTTTTTAACAGTTATTTTATAATTATCTCCTTTAAATATTAATAAACAAGACAGATGTATCATAGAAATTTATTATTTTGTGTATTGTACGCTAACTCAATGTTGCATGTATCATATGCAAAGTCAGTGATGCATGTAACATATGAAAAATATGTTCTATGTTAAATTAATCATTTATATTCTTCATTGTAAGATATAAATGAAAATTTAATTTATTCTAAAAATGGTCTGTAATATCTTGGATGTTATATTGTACCCCCCTTAAAATAAAATTCACCCATGAAATTTGCCACTCGGGTACAAAAAAAATTGGTATACTTATACATCATAATATCCTCAATCTCTCATGTAGCTTCATATAATTGGTGATTTCTCCACAAAACATTGAACATGTGACTAGTCTTGTTTCGTAGAACTTTCTCAGATCAGTCTTGAATTTCAACATGTTTCTCCTCATAAGAATGATATTAATCCAGCGGTATGACCTTAGAGCTCAGTACATGTGGAGATTTAGGTATGTACTTCCTTAGGAGTAATACATGGAACACATCATAGACATGAGGGAGATTTAGAGTAAATGCCATGTGAAAGGTTACTATCCTCATATGAACAATAATATTAAAGGGACCATTATACCATGGGCTTAGTTTCCCTTCCTTCAATAATCTCATGACATTCTAGTAGGGTGATATTTATAGAAATAACATTTCACTAACATAAAATTATAAATCACACTGATTGTTATTATCGTAATGTTTCTGGTAACATTGAGCGGCCTTGATATGTTGTAGAATGGTTCCAACCATCTTGACAATTTCTTTAGCAATATAAGGTCCATTAGATTTATTTCCCAAACCTCATCCCAACACATAAGAGCTATACATTTCTTCCAATAGGGGGATTTATAAAATTACATATTAATGACTAATTTAATGATATTTTTGTATGAGAACTCAACTAGAGGAAGGTGTTTATCCCAAATACCTTTCAAATCTAACAAATAAGATCTCTACATATCTTCTAGGGTTTAAATTTTCCATTTAGACTAACTGTATGTCTGAGGAGGATAAGAAGTTCTAAACCTCAATTCTGTCTCAAGTGCCTTCTGAATACATTTCCCAAACAATTATGTAATCCTTAGATCCCAACATGATATAATAGATTGTGGTACTCCATGAAACCTTACTGCTTCCTTAATTATTTTCCTATTATGTGGATCCAAAGAGAAATATACTATGATAATTATGAATTGTGTTGATTTTTTAAGGAGATCGACTACCACCCATATACTGTTAAACATTGTTGATGTTTTTTGTAGTCCAGTGAGAAAATGCATAGTTATGTTCTCTCATTTCCATTTTGGTCTATGTAATGGATGAGAAATCACATTAGAATTTTTTTCATTCATCATCAACATGTTGGAATACCTAACACTGAGATACAAACTCTGTGAAATCTCTCTTCATGCAATCCCAAAAAAGTATTTTTTTATGTCCCTATAATTCTTCATACTTCCATTATGAATAGATAATGAATAACTGAAGTCATCTTCTAAAATCGTTTTCTTCAAACCTGTTATGGAATGAACACAAAAAAAATCTCTTAAAACTTATCCTTCCATCCTAATCATGGATAAACTCATGAATATTTCTCAGTTTCTTTGGTAGCTCTTCATCTTCCTTATGTGTCTCCTTAATCATTACTTAAATTGAGGGATGAAAACTAATTGGATAAATATAATAATTCTCCCCATTTTTCAAGATTTATAGATCCATCATTTTCAAATCCAAAAATAATGGATCTTTTTTTATCCTCATCATGGATAATCAAGCGTGATCTTTCATACACAGAGCATCAGCCACTTTTTTTGTTTTGAAGGCTGGTAATGTATTAAGAAGTAACAATATTATATCAAATCCAACCATATTCTATGGTGCATGTTAATCTCCTTCTACTTTAATATCTATTTTTTCTTTTATGACCAGTATATATCTCACACTTTTCTTTATAAATATAATTCCTCAATAAATTTAATTTCAAAATTACCACTCCTAATTCCAAATCATGAGTATTGTAATTTTTCTCATGAATCGTTATCTTTCATTTGTTGTAATATACAACCTTGTTATCATTCATTAGAACACATATCAATCCATTATTGGATTCATTCCAGAAGATTACATACCCTTTAATACTATAGTGTAAAGTAAGCACTAGTTCACTAAACAACCTTCTCTTGAGTTCCTTGAAATTTTCCTCACATTCATTTGTCTAGAGGTACTTGACACCATTCGAAGTTATCTTGGTCATAGTATTATATAAGTGTGATATATTATCCAAAAATCATCGATAATATCTATGTAAACCACGAACAATACGAATCTCAACCCCCATGGTTGGTCTAGTTCGGCATTCAATAGCCTCTTTATTTGATTGATCTATTGTTATACTATCTCTGGAGATTATATGACCAAAAAATGAAACCTTTTACTACCAAAATTCATAGGTGGAACTTTTTTTCTTATATCTTCTCTATTCATAGGGTCCATAGTAAAACTCTGATGTGTTCTTAATTTTTTCCATTTATATATGAATAGATAATAATATCATATATTAATACTACCAATAACATAATGAGGTAATCCATAGAGACTCTATTCAATTAATCCATGAAGATAGGTGGGGAATTAGTAAGACCACAAATCATCACTATATATTCATAGTGACTATACCTTGTATGAAATTCCTACATTGATATATCCTTTTTCTTAACACTCAATTTATTATATCCATAATGATGGTCATACTTGTAAAATTATTGAGCTCTGTGAAGCGGAACAAACACTTCATGAATACGGGGAAGAGAACACTTATTATTTATTGTGATCTTTTTCACTCTCAATAATTTATATAGAGTCACATTGATCAGTTAGCCATTTTCACAAAAATAATTGGTGCACCACAACATGACAAACATGTTTAAATGAATCTATTTTCAAGGTTTTCTTGGTGTTTCCTCTTAAATTATTATAGCTTCATTAGTGTTATTATATATAGATTCATTGAAATTGGTGTGGAACTAATTATGAGTTCAATTGAGAATTCAACTTTTCTTTTTGATGGAAGACAGGGAAACTCTTATTGGAAGACATCAAAAAATTCTCGAACAATCATAATAACATCAATGTGAATATTCTTCCCAAACCATTTTTGATAAACAACCCCTTTGAATTGGAATTATGACCCTTAATCAATATTTGACATCCACATGGAGTTCACTATTATCATCACATTGATAGATGAACATAGGAGAGTTTGAAATATTTAAATTAACTTCTCTTCCAGGACATTTGATGTGGTATTTATGTATAGAGATGAAATCAAGTCCTAAGATGATATCATAATTAACCCAAGAATGAATGTCAAGATATTTAGGAAGCATGATCCCACAAACATTAACCATAGAGGAATCATTAAATTGAGATTCAATAATCCTTCCATTATTGGTGTTCCCTAATAATTCCAAATGTAATTGATTTGGATGTTTCTTAACACTCATATCAAATTCATTATATGTGAATGATTGGGTGGATATAGAATAAAATATGAAATTAGTAGTTCTATACTAGATTTTAAGTTCACCTTTCCTCAAATAAATATCACACCCATCATACAAAATATATATTTATAAGATATTTACCCTAATCTGTTGGCCTAAGTGGGTGCTAGAATCAACCATCATCACCATACATTGGGTTTGGGTAGTGGTTCGCATAATTATCATTCTCCTTACTCATGTAGCACTGAATCATGGGAGCTGCATTATGTGAAGAGTTTTCTCAATTAGTGTCTTGAGCTAAAATATTCCCATATTTTAGAAAATAAAATTCATGATGGCCTTCCCTTCTACACATAAATTACTTATTATAACCCATAAGGAAATTTCATCCATGATTCTTCCAACACATAGACCATAAATAATATTTCATCATCTTTTATTCATAGTTTTTAGATATTCCTTTAAACTGTATATTTATCTTCTTGTAAAAACCATGTGATTGATATGTGACTCCAAACACTATTTCAACCTCCATTGCACAACACAAAATCTCTTTGTATCATCTATTGTATCATAAGGCCAACACCCTTCTAGGACCTATCTTTAATCCACTGAAGAGCCTATGAAATTTACATTTGGGTTGTATGTTAATTATTGAATCACAAATCATATGTCTTGTGAATGTTTCTTCATAGGTAAAAATAGATTAATTACCCATTTGATTGACCTCAAGGAACTCTTTCCCAATCATAGTACAATAAATTTGAGGAATGTACTAATTGAAAAATAAGATCATTAACTCATACCAATCCATTGATTCAATATCATATTATTGCTTCAAATTCTAGATTATAGTCCACCACCTATATTATTTTCTTTCTAACTCATAAATAGTCGTACTGACTTTCTAAAGCTCTAAAAATTGAAGAACGGATAATATCTCTCCATTATTATTGATCTATTTTTCAGAAATAAATGGATTCAAAGTCCCTCTGAATGAAGTTGTTAATTTCCTCACAAAAGAATCAATAGAAATGTTCCACTCTATTTCTGATATGGAAGTCCAACATGATTCATAGCTAGAGGAATTTGTGTGTGCAAAGAAATATGATTTTTAATTATATATTCCATTTTATTCATTTTCTCATGAAAAACATTTTTTCATGGTTAGTCAGAATCTCTCTTCACACGGTTCAATTAGGTTCCATTCATTAAATAATACCCAAATCATAGAGTAGGAAATAGTTATCATAATGAGGCACAACCTAATCATGAAAAATCTCATATAGGATTTCTAATTTATGACCCCTTTAATAATATATGAAACCATATATTTATCATAGGTTAGTTACATGAAATATATATTTAAATCCATTCTAATGGTTGTAAGGACTTTGTCAGGTCACAAAGAATATCACCTAGGAGTTTCAAACCAAGAGTGAAGTAAGGAATATTGTCATATACAATATTACCACAAGTCTAGCCCAGAACATCATGTTGGAGTTATATCACCCAGGCACATTAGTTCCTGATCCAAATAGATTTATGGTATCCAAACATGGATGTATTTCATTAAAACGACCCACTCTATCCATATCCAAAATTCTAAGACATTTTTCTATATATTTACTTACCCTTAGACATATTCATAAACATGTTATTTTGTCTATCACTGAGTTTTTCTATTCCTATATTCCAAAGGATAAATATACATACACTCAAATACCAAACATATCAACCCTCTTTTTTCAAACATAAGCATTACATAACATATTTAGAACACTTAATCCTTGTTCAAACAGAATCCTAATGACTATAATTGGACTACTACCATTAGAAACATAGAAAAATAAACTATGGTACATAAATGAGATAAATCATCCCCCACTAGGTTCTTCTTGACTATAACCCTTCTTAGACACATCAAACATAATACATATAATAAATACACGGGCAAAAGAAACATAAAATGGGGAGATCTATGATTCCCAATAAGGGTAAACAAGGTTGCAATCTAACAATAAACACGAGTTTAAGGTTATGATAATGTGATCATGTAAATAGAGGATCATATCCTATATATGAAAGATAATAATAGGAGTCATGAAATAATTATTAAAAGTTCATAAGGTATGAATCAAAATGAAATAATGAGAATAAGACTTGAAAGACTAATATAGTAATAAAACATGGAATTATCATAGAAAAATAATAATAAAATTTGATTTCCATAGTATCCATAGAATAGGTTATAAGATCATCTTAGTTTTATAGTTTCATTACCCTTATCATCTAACTGGTCTTGGTTCACTCACATAGCTATCTTGGTCTAATTAGTTCAATTTTTATACCATATTGTTTGTCATGTTTCACTCCCAAGGTTATCTTAGTAGTGAAGGTTCATTCCCATGACCATATTATCTTATCTTCTAAGATATAAATCACTACCTAATTCATTATATGGGGATATAGGCCCCACCTAAGACCTAGTGAAATCATTCATACATGTTCCAAAACATCATAAATAGTCATATAATAACCCACTAAATTAAATGGGTATTATAAACATGTAATAATATCATAAGCTATGGAAATATACATGTTTAATAATCATTTCCTCATAAATATAACCACGTAAAGGATATGGTTTCAGAAGCGTATAACCCTTGAAAGAGAAACATGATTCATAAACATCATTCCCACAAAAAAATATTCCATTTAGAGAACTAATATGAATGGAAATATTTAATAATTTCCCCATAAAGACATGATTAACACCAATGGATGTTATCATAGATGGTAAATAATTATTAAATATTATTTAAAAATATTTCATGAAGAAAATATCATTTCTTCTTTGAAAAAGAATAATTTCTTTAACATGAAACATTTTGACAACTTATTTATTTGAAAATCGATTTTAAAATATATAGAGTAAGTTTATAAAATAGTAAAACGTCATTAAAATCACTTTTCTTTGAAAATTATCTTCAAGGATATTTTGAATTCATTTTGGAAAACATTGTTTTTTGAATACAATAGGTTTCTGATCGAAGGGAGAGTGATCATCATATTTTATATAAAAACATTATATCATGTACCAAGTAGTAGTAAAAGTGGTACTAACACATGATTATGTTGTGAATAAATATAGGAGAAGGAAACTCTAGTGTATTCTTCAGATATTGATCAAAATATGTCATCAATGGAGTATAAAATTAAATAATCTCTAGAAGCGATGAAATTGTCTCAATAAACTCTTATAACATGGTTACATGGGATCATACTCTCCATGTAATGAAATTAAATTAAAATAAGCATAAAATATCATGAAAATAAGGATATTCATGTTATTATAAGTAAAATGGAAATATTTACACCTTGAAATATAGTTTAGGTGTATAGTAATACATGATTCTAAATGATGGAATATTGGGACATAAAATTTTTACTAGTTTGGTATCATATGAATCATAATTCCCTTAAACCAATGTTCATAAAATGGATATTTTAATACCCATAAATATAATTATAATATACATAGAATACAATTAGACACAGTAATTACACCACAAAAAAGAAAAGAGTGGTGAACATATCATGTATCTCACAGGAATAACAAGTGAGATGAAATCCCCTTACATATTTTCTTGACTCTCTTCATACTCATACAAGATTATTGTATCATCAATATAATTTTATTATTAATCATTTAAATCATCATATTATTATTCATAATATCACAAATTGATTTATTTTCACCTAATATTATTCCCCTGTAAACAATCCTATGTTAGGTTTTCAATTCGAGTAATATTCTCTTGGTTCCCCGTATGTTTCTTACTTTGTAATATCGTAGGTCCTATTTCTTATTTCATGATTACAGAATATATATATTGATATAAATATCATTAATATACATTATATTTATATTATAAATATCTATATCATAATGAAGTATGAAATTGAATACACTTTTCTTGGAGACGATAAGTCGTACATATGCATTAACGTTGTTTCTGTTTTAATTATCATATTAAAAGAAAGGAAAGAAATAAACATAAAAGTCTACATATATATAATATAATTTAATTATAATTATATTTTAATATATATCATATAATTTCACTAAACCAATACTTAATACATTCTATTTAGTGTGTGAACAAATCAAATTTCTTTGATGGGGCGATTGTTCACACTTCCTCAAACGAAATTATCATAATTAAACCGAATAGAAAGTCAAAATTTGAGAGATTTAAAAGAAATAAAAAAAACATAATTAAATATGTAATATATAAATATATTTTCCATCATTATGTCCACCATGAGAGCTGATAATGGAGAATTGAACGATCACCGTTTAGAGAGGAGGTAGTATTCCATACACGCAAGGAGTATGTTCAATATCCATTAGATAATGGGGTATGTAAGTGTAAATTTTACCCTTATAATAACTAAATATTAATATATTGTGAAATCTGGTGTTGTCTTAAAATTATGTAATAATAATAGTATAGGGTTGGAGATTGAAAACAAATGATATGAGCTTAAAAGAAGTCATTACATCTTAATTGGGTAACTCTTTTTGGATTGTGCAAAAAGATATCCATGATTTTACATATTCCATTAGGAAGGATTCTTGGAGGTAGGTAGGTAAGTTTTGTTCTTATTAAAGAATAGGATGGGCTATCCAAGGTGATTTATATGTGTGAGGAAATGAGTTGACATCGTGGATTTTTATAAGAAAGGGAATGGGCACACTTGGGAATTTGGAGAACAAGTTTGGTGTATCGATATTTTTAACTAAAAAAATTCATACTAGAAAAACAAAAAACAATAATGAAATATGCATGGCCAAATAATGGCCATCCAATGGGTGTTTGATTTCTGGGTTGTTTTTGGTCTTATATTTAATGTTTACTACTTTATTATCCAAATTTTTCTCTTAAATTTTGTAATTAATTTTCACCACATTAAATAATATATTTGATAAAAATAATATTGTCTTTATTAGACAATATAAATTATTTAATTAATTAAATTTAAACCAATTTTTAAAATTGTACTCATAGATGTGGTAGAAAATAATTTAAAATTAATCCTACTTTCGGGTCAACAGTGTGGGTTTTAAAAGTAAAAAATTATACAATGATTGCTATGTTTTTGAATCCAATATAAATGTGGAAATGTGTACAATGAAATAAATTGAATTAATTGCTAAAAATATTATCAATTTAAACATTTAAACCAAATGAAATTATAATTTAATCTTATATAATATTTAAATTTAAAATTTATTTTGAATTAAAATCTGTTATTTTTCACTAATCATCCACAAATAATTATTGTCAGAAGAATCCAAATAAATTCACTGAAATTTTTCATCAAATTTATAAATTAAAATATTATGTTTATTTTATAAAGTTTATGTTTTTAATTTTTTAAAAATTAATTTATTATTTTTCATAGAAGGATAATAAAAGTTCTTTATACAAGAGAAATGTAATTTTAAAAATAAGAGGTTTTTACCAAAAAACATATCATTTACTATCAATATGTTTTATTTAGTTAAAATATCTATAAATTATATTAGATAAGTATTTATTAATATTCTTGTAACTAATTTTATTTTCCAAGTTATAAATATCTCATTTAAATAATTATAAAAATAGATATGTTTCATAGAAACTCAGTATTGCATGTATCATAATACAACTTAGTATTGTGTATATTGTAAACCATGTTTGTATTGTTAGTAACATATGACAAGTTAATTCTGTGTGAAAGGAATATTTTAGTTTATTTATTGAATTATTTAAATTAAAAATTTATTTTATTCCAAAATAGGTCAAGAAAAACATGGGGTATTAGAGTGACAATGATTTAAATTAAAATTATGGAAAATTATTCAAAACACTCTTGATATTTTACTTTTAATTCATTAGAATACATGATTGGGTTATTCTCACTTGAAAATCATGGTATGTGGGATTAGAACTTAAAATTGGTATAGTTTTCCTATAATAATATATTATATTTATTAATTAAAATGGATCCCCCTAATGAATAAAAATTTCAAGATATGTAACGATCTAACTTGTTTGGATGAAGATTTTGATAGATATATTTTTTGAATATATCTTGTTGAGGAAAAAATGGAGATGCTAATGACAATTCAAACTCATATTATATCATAAAAAATCAGATATATCTTTGAAAACACCTTTACCCCAGGACCATAACATGAGACTAGAATCTCTAGAAAAAACAATTGAACGACGTTCCCTTAAAGATCTACAACCTCCTTAACGTACAGTTTTTCCAACCCATCTACAATAAATTACTCTTTACCAGGTAAGAAATGTGTGACCTTCCTTATATGGTTAATGAAAACCCACACTACATCATTTTAATGAGGTGGACTTGGTAAACCAGTCACAAACTCCATCCAAACAATATCCCATTTCCACTCAGGAATAGATAATGGCCGAAGAATACATGCCGAACACTGATGCTCTACCTTCACCTACTGAAAAGTGGATAATTGTGTAATGGAAATGTCTATATCACGTTTCATGTTGCACCACCAATATTGACAATATAAATCTTGAGATATTTTGGTGACATCAGGCTGAACTGCCCATGTTGAGACAAAGAAATCCCTCATTAGCCCCTCTTTGAGGTCTTCTGATACCCACACACACCCACAGAAAAATATTTATTATCACTATCGATATCCCCATGGGAATATATAATGTCATGTGAGACACTCTCCCATAGGAAAGGCCTTCAAGAACAGATAATTTTATTTTCCTCACTATTTCTAGAAGAGTATATGTCACCGATAAGGATGAGAGAGTAGTTCAATCATGGTCATCTTTATCCTCAATGTTATCTCCAAGAATAAGGGCATAAGATTCCCTTCATCACTGGAATCTTGAATGGTATGTGTTTGAGTGTATCAACTCAGAGCATTGGCTATAGAATTTCGTTTACCTACAGTGTAATCATGTTCTAAATCAAACAATTTTAGATAGTCGACCCATCTAAATTTCCTTATATTCAGATCCTACTGTGTGAAGATATATTTGAGGCTCTTGTGGCCCATAAACTCTAAAATTATCTTTCCAAATAAATATTGTCTCTAATAGAATAAGGCATGAACAATAAAGGTAGCCTCAAAGTCGTGTGTCTAGAAATTTCCCTCGTGTGGCCTCAAACGATGATAAAAATATGAAACGACTCCCTCATACTACATTAAATCAACTCCAAGAATGATACTTGATGCATCAATATAGACTTTATAATCTATGCATGGCTCTTTAATAATATGTTTCGGTGTTGAAGTAAGTCTTTCCTCCAACTCATGAATGAATGTTTCAAAAGTTTATGAACATTATAATTTCACACCCTTTTTTTGAAACTAGTAAGCATCTCTACATGGTGTGATAAATCCCTAATTAAGCATCCATAGTATCCCCAAGAAACATCGGACATCAAAGATGTTCTTGGGATACTCCCATTAAGCCATAAACCTAACCTTCTCTAGTTTAACTGATACTCCTAACACCAACATAATAACACATGGGATGCGAACTTTATGATTCCAAAAGTAGCATTTACTAAGGTTACCAAATATCACATGCTCTCTTGGTGTATTCTGTATGATCTAAATATGTTTTTTATGGTCTTGTCTAGAGATAGAATAAACTATGATAATGTAAAAATATACAACCACAAATGAATCCAAATACAGGCTGAAAACCCAATTCGTAAGAGATATGAAGACAACTGATGTGTTCGTGAGTCTGAATTGCATAACCATATACTTATAGATACAATACCTACTCTTGAAATTTTTGCGAGGTATGAATGAAGACATTAAATGAACCAAGTGATATCCTGACCCCAGATATATCTTTGAAAACACCTTCACCCCAGGAAGCTGATTAATGAGGTAGTCTATTATAGGAAAGGGATATCGTTTCTTGATTTTCAGCTTATTCAACCAATGGTAATACACACAAAGACGAAGGATATGGTATGAATTCTTGGAAAAGAGTAAAGTTCCACCCTATAGAGATGTTCTGGTATGTATAAAACCCCTCACCTAAAGATCCCCCAAAATAGTATTGAGCTCTAAAATCTCCTTTGGATTTATCCGATATGGAGGAATGGTCATAGTTACTGCCCTTATCACCAGATCAATAGTAAATTCTACTTCTTGCACCTTGGGTAGACCGGAAAATACATTGGTAAAAATAACTGTAAAACACTCCATAATGGGAGAAAAAAATGGGTTTTAACCCCTAGTCATTAAGGAAAACAATATAAACCTATTCCATAACACTACCTCACCTTTGCTGCTTAGGTACTACTCGTGTCACACCAACATTTCATTTTCCCTTATGCATGTGTGTAACATCCTCTGGTGATGTAAATGTCACCCTCTAATGATAGTGGTCAATGTGGGATCTATAGGGAACATACCAGTCCATCCTAAGGATTACATCGAAACCTTTCATATTGATAACATTTAGGATCCATTGAAAATGTAACTGCCAATCTCAAGGGGAAATTCTAACAACATAGAACACACTCTAAATGGATAGATAATGTTGTATCTAGTATCATAACATTTTGATAATACTCTACATCAAGGCCATAACATTTAGTGATTTCCTCAGATATGAATGAGTGTGGCACTCTTGTGTCAAACAAAGAAGATACTAAAGTGAATTCTACTAGAATAGAACCTCATACAGTAGATGGTCCGACACTCAACATTAGTGGCATAGGTTAGACAGCATGTAACTGTAATGTATTAGATCCCTGAGTCAGTAATTCTTGGATGAGCAGGTCCACTCGGTTGGTTCTGAGAACCATATAACTAATTGCATTTGGCTCAACCACCACATCTTCCTGGTCAATCGGTGCTATTCTAACTACCTCTCTATCGATATCCTGTTATCCCATGTCCTGACTGAGGAGTAGGTGTAGATCTTTGCTTACTAGGCTCTATTGGAAAAGTTTTGTAAAATGTTGAATGTGGCCCATCCTTCCATAGCCTCTTCACTCTACATGTTCTCATGGGAATTTTGCTTTGAAGTTCCCGATCATTCTACATTAGTGATAGACATGATAGATATCAATGGTGAGAGCCTAAATGATTATTCCTTTGCAAGAAGGTTAAAAGGATCATTTATACTCAGATGATGATCCAGTAGATGATTTATGTTCCGAACCACCCTAGCTCACACCATCTACCTCTTTAATTTTATATTTATTAATCTAGGTTTCATTGATGATTTTTTAAATTTTCATCTTCCTAAACACATCATCATGAAACAACATGGTGTAACACAACCCATCCTAAAAGCACCGAGCTTCAATAAGGTCATAAGTAGCTATAGAAGGATAGAAACACTACAACTCGGTGAAATGGGACAAGTAGCCTGTAACATGCATAGTCTCATGCTTTAAATTTATCAACTCTATAGCTCGGTCATCTCTCAGAGTCTGGGAAAAGATGTATTCATAAAAGGCTATCTAGAATTCAACCCAAACCATCTTTCTATGCTAGAATTCCTAGGTTATGACATCCCACCACATCTTGGCTAAATCGTATTGCATGTATGCAATTATCATGAATCTTTACTCTGGAGGCATCTCAAGGTTCTAGAAGATAGAAAGGATCACCTCGATCCAATACTTCAGAGTAAGTGTTCAACCATCTTCCAATAAATTAAGAGGGTGATGCTGCTTAAAATCGTCTATCAACTCTTCAATACTCAGGGCAGGTCGAACTCTACCTTTCCTATTCTGCATCATATGCAATAATCCCTCTCAAAACTGGGCATCATCTTCCAACGTTGATATTGGAGGATGAAGAATATGTATTTCAAATGGAAGAACAACTAGCATCTCTAGGACTTCCACCTCAAGAACATGATCATCGACGCCTTTAGGCCACACAACTAGAAGATGTTGTGGTGTTATAATTAAATAATTATAATAAAATATCTTAGAATGGATTTATTAAATTCATAATATTTCATTAAAAAAACTAGGAAAGGTACTAAATCCATACTATAAGAAAAAATCACCTCTTCTCCTGTTTTAATATCCAGGATTAGATGTTATAAAACACTACAATTGGCCATAGAAATAATGAACATCAACTACCCGCTACAAAAGTGGGGATTGGGTCAAGCTTCTATGTTAGGCATGTGTTACAAGGATTTTAAAAAGTTATATTCATTTCAACCAGGTGAACCAATAATATGTCATTTTCTAGCCAATATGGGCCCATAAACCTTTTAAGTAAAAATATAAAACTCCCTTGGATGTCTTTTTAAAATAAATTGTGCTTAACCAAGTGATTATATCATTCCTCAAATGGTTAAGCATTCTACAATTCCATTTTAGAATGCATAAGGGACAATAAAACTTATGAATCAATGAGTGTAACCCACTAATCTCACACCATAGAACAATCTATCTCTTATAGAAAGGTTTCAACACAATTTTATATATGTAATAAAAAAGAACAACATGAAATAGGTAATTATTTCTAAAACGTTAAAAATTTCATGCAAAAATGCATGGTATATTTATATTGTTCTTATCATGATGCATGTTCTACACATCACTGTCATTTCATCAGGAGGAGTAATAAAATCACAACTCCTATATCAATAATATGAATAAAATGAAAAAACATGTTAATCAACCAATGGGGAAATGATATCAACAGTAATATAAGAATCATTAATATTAATAATTCAACCAACGTTGTCCTTTCCTCATACATGGGTTCAAAATATCCATGAACTGATTGTCACCAAGACCCAATCATTCCCAATCTATAATAGAATATCTCCAAATATTAAATTCAGAAAGAAACCTACTCTAATACTACTTTGTGATGTCCCAACTCTGGCTTCCACTTAACCCATGCCCGAAGCCTAATTGGCCACGTGACTCCTTGAACATCTCTCAATATGCCAGGGGATGTTGACTAGTAGTGGGTTTGTGATGGTATATCAGTAGGGATACTGTACCCCCATTTCAGAGTAACATAGTGGATGAAACAACAATATACAATTAAGGAATCAAAAAAAAAGATAGATAAAGTAAATAGTAGAGGAAAAAATAATATAACAAAACACTCCAGGGAAATGTCTGATACATCTATCCATACAAGGTATCTAATACAAAAACCTAACTGAAAATTGGAATCAGGAATATATATACACAAGTACAAAGGTAAAAAAATCCAAAATCTTCTCCATAGCATCTCGAGCCTAAGCTTGGTCTACTATTCCTATGATATGTCTACGAAGAAGAGTCAACTTCCAGATTAGTGGTGCTTTTCTCTTCCCATAAAAACTTAGAAATATCCTTTTTTGAGATCCAAAGGAAGCCCAAATAAGTTGTGATATAATTCTAATTAGGCCACCACCAACGGTGTATACATGTACTCGAAGTAGGCGCTCATAAGTAAACAATGTGTTGTTAACAAAAAAAATTATACAATGTTGATTGAATAAATAACCTTTCGATCATGTTCCTAGAATACACCTAGTAGGTCTAACTACTTCATCTTGAGGATTCTGAGTCTAAAAAAATCAACATACACACACATATATATATATATATATAATATAGGTAAATATATATAGATATATGTTTGGGTTGATTAGTACATAAATCTAAGATATCTAATACCAGTGTAGCTCTCACGGTCTATCCCTTGGCCCTACTCCAAGAGCTCTCACTGTCTCTGGTAAATACATGAGGGATCCCTCATTGTCTTCCCTAACTCAAGGATCTCAGAGTCCTTGGGTCCAATGCTAGAATCTCGTATGGTCTTATATACCTCAAGGCTCTCACGGTCCATTGGTCCACAACCATAAGTCATAACATTTACATTATATAATGTATGGACAAACATCTTACATAATTTACATTTAATAAGAAAACCCCTTTATTTTAACAAAAAAACAAGGGCATGGTTAAGTCATCCCTTGGAACCATTTCATTTTATATCAATTTATCATTTTGGTTTTGGTCATTTTATATTATCCAACCAATAGAAATTCCATCACATGGATATATAGATTAAACTAATTTAATAGGAGATAATCACCATTAATACACCTTGTAATTCATAAAACAAATGTGTAACAATGGTCAATTCAATTAAAAACTATGCCAGGTAACATAAACCTTAATTCATCATTTTGGTAAATTGGCTTAAAATGGCCAATTTTTGTGGAACGCACCTTTGGAGTACATATTTAGCTAGGGTGATAACAAAACCTCTAAAGATGAGACAATTAACCTATTTCCAGACACTAGGGTCAATTAGACACAATGAAATCAACTCAAAAGAGGTGATTATCAAAGTCTAACTCACGACACAATGAGATTAAATAAAAAATGGCCATAACTCAAAAGGAAAACTACATGAAAACCTACCTTAGTTTCTTAGATGATGCCTTAGTGAGTATCATTATCATATTCAGAGTAGGTTAGAGTAAATCTAATTTTCAGTCTGACACCCTAAAAATATGGAGAATGAGACAACATAAAAATAGAGAAAAAGATGGTGAAATTTAGCGATGATGGAGGAGCATGCGAGGTTACCCTTACCTTGGCCTATCTAATGCTTCAGATGAATATATAAATTATTGACAGATGGAGTAGCAGGAGATTAAAGGAGGAGAGATTTTTAAACTTACAGGGAGAAGATAGGATCTGTTGAGCACAAGATGAAAGGGAGAAGATGAAATTATAACATAAGTGGAGGAAGGGGAAAATGGTCATTTTCCCTACAACCTGGCTTGCACGGTTTCTACGCACAGTTTGGCTAAACTGTGTGCACACCATGCGTATCTCATTTTTTTGGGCACACCACATGTGCACTATGAATTGTTTCAATTACTATGAAAACCCCATGATGATAGTCACAACAACCATCTTTAACTGCCTGCACTGTTGTGTGCCTGGGTCACACGTTTAGAGACAAACCATGCAGCCCATCCTGCTTTCCCATTTTCAGATCTCTAGGCTCATGAAGTACCCCAAATTCTCCTGTAACTACATTACCTTTATTAACTAACCCGACTAGGTCTATTTAAGATAAACAAAAAAGAAAAACTAAGGATCTATACCCTGGTGAAAGAGTCGATTTGTTACAACTGGGGTTACATTTGTGAGATAAATATCAAATGGTTTATTGTTCAAAAACACCCATTTTATTTTTGGTAGGGCAAAAATCATGGGTTATACGGATGTATATTTCTAGATAATCCACCCGCATGAATGTCATGTATTCTAAGGAAAACATTTTTTCATTGGGTGATGGGACTCCATTTGTTTAAGATATATGGTCTGATGACCCATGAATCCCAATAAAAATTTTACCAAGGTGGTCATGTCTTGTAATTTGACTTCACATGGTGAAACAAATGGAACTACATGGACACATTCTTTATAATTCATCCATGTCTTATCTTGTAGATTATATACCATGCAATGTGTGTTTCTTTAGTACCCCTTTAAATAAATTCACCTAGGTTTTAAAAATGATATATAAATTTACTATTTTGATAATTTTTGTATGTATAGTGTGATAGTTTAATCAAATTTATCATCAAGTATTTTTCATATAATTTTTTTGGTATTATGGTAATTAAAGATTTAAAAGGATGATAATAGTATTAGAGTAAAACATTTTAATCTTCCATAGAATATTAAACCCCTTAAACCCCACTAACACAAAGGAACATGTCTTTGGAGAACATTACATAGTTAGAAACACCCTCATGGATCTAGGGTCTGGGACCACGATTTCAATCATATCAGGACAAGGGTTGTTACCCCCTCAATCTTAAAAATTAATAATTCCATATATGGTTGATGAAGTAGGTAACCACCACCCATGATGGTTTTTGGGACTTACATCAATGATATTGATAACCCTATCAAATTATAAACACTTCCCTTGATAATTTGAAGGCCCCCGAGGGAGTTCAGTACCCCCTACACTGAAATACCCTTTTCGACATAGTGTGGGACACCAGATATAACTACAGAGATAAAATTAAAGGTAGGATAGCTTGGTACTTCCTGTGTTTTGGGTATTGTATTTTATTGAATGTCGATGTTCCCTAGAGGCACAACCATGGTGCATATGACTTGTGATGATTTTAACTACCCATTATTCCTACGTTCACAACCCATAAAACATATCAAGTTAATATTTAGTTATTCTATTTATTTTTTTAGTCTTCAGTTATTTATGAATACTTGTTTCACAACTTATTTTCACTTTCAAGGTGTATTATAGGGTATTTTTATAATTACCCTTGATGTGTCATTATTCCAACATGTGTTCTGTTAATACCAAGGATACCTTTTTCATTGGGGATATTTTAGGATATAGATCTAGTACATTCAAAACATATAGACTCTCAATGTTTATGGATACTAATGTTGTTCATGTAGCGAGATACCTTGCTATGAAGTGTCCCTCCCCAGTTGACGAGTTTTATAATTGCTTAAGTATATTGGGATCTTCTATTTTATAATACCTTAAAGTGTTTAATTTTTCATACTATTAGGGATTTTTAATATGTGCCTCATTCATATTTCATTACAAATTCCTATTATTTATTATAATGAATTATTATATTCACTTCTATGCATATGTGGATTTATAGACGTTTATTAATTTAATCCCCCTTGTGTGTGTTATATGAATTCTGAATGCTAATTAGTTCCCCTTACCTATTGGACATGGTCTTTTTGGGGGATACATGAATTAATACCAGCCTCTATGTGTTTTAAGTGGTATAGATTTTTCTAGAGAGGTATCCAACTATTTTTATCATAAATGCATAGCTTGAAGTTAGGAGTCTTGTGAGGTACGATATGTAGTACTTTGGGAAATTGTTTATATGGTTCTTGTATTCAGTTAAAAAATTAGAGAATCTACTGTATGTGATAGGGACTACTATATCCCTACACCATGAATTTGATAATTTGTAATTAGACTGAAAAATATAATGCATCATGTATAGGGTACAATGGAATATTACATGCATCATATGGCATATAAGTAATGTTCTTATCATTACCATCTTGATTCATTTAAACTATGTATATTTTAATAACTATGGGTACGACATGTAAAATAAATGAGTTTCCCCATTGGAATTAAACTCATCTTCATAGGTAGTGTTGTTAAAATACCATATAAATCCTACAACATCTGATTACTAATTATTTTAGGAATTGGGATTGATTTTGGGACTCATGTTGGAGGTATATTTTCCATATGAGTGGATGTATGATCCTTCACACATTATATAGAGAGAATAACCTCCTATGATGGTGCCTAAATTTCTCCATACTTAGTAGGATAATATAACATACATGTTGATAATTTTTTATTAGTTCCATATCCAAAATCAACTAAGGTTTCTAGGTTATCTTTGTCCATAGGTTTAAGAGAAATTGATGGGTAGATTTATGTTTCTATTTCATAAATTATAGAGACATTTAGATCATATATTAATCCTTTCACTATGTCTTTTTATGGAATATATATCCATTGGTGGTTGTTAACTACTCAGACACATGACAAGGAAAATCTAACCTGGTTGGAGTTTGAGAGCTTATTAAAATACGTGTACTATCTATTTATGCGGAGGATTGTATGAGTTTAAAATATAATGAATTGTAAATAGGGAATCATGAATATCAGTAGGTAAACATTGAGATTTACTAACCTCATGACATACATTTTATATATGTTACATGATAAATTCATGTAAGATAAAAAGTTTGAACGAGGCTTCTTGATAGAGATATGAGCTAATTTTTTCGGTTCAGCATTCCCTTGCTATATCAAAACCCTATAATAGGAATTTTTTATTGTGATATTTCTATAAAATGTGTAGTATATTGATGGATAATTTTTGGGTTTCACTAGAGAATATTCATATGTATTATAAATCCAATTGTAGTCATCGGGATCATGTCATCGGAGGTATCCAAACATGTAATCCCAATCCAAGTGAATGATGGAATAGAGGTCCCATGAAATGTCCAACTAGAAAGGAGACTAGGATTTCTATGTTTCTAGTTAATGAAGACACATCAACTATAGTTGAAAACCGAAATGAATACCATAATTAAACTTTGAGGGAAATTTTGATGGTCCTCTCCATTAGAGGTGGAAATGAGATCTAGGGTCTCCCCACAATGGATAATTTGGTCCTCTGCGAGGCAGTTTTGGTAGTGGAACAAGAGGTCTAAAATCATCAAAAAGTGAATGGTGCTTTAATCGACTCATAATTCCACCACCTCATGGTAATACAAATAAATAATAGAGTTCTATTGGATAAGGATGTTTCCAGATGCCAAAGGGATTGGATCAAGTTTTCTTAACATGGTTTGATATAAGATCTATTCCTTTTTCTATTTTAACATGTGTACATACAAACATGGAAATTACCTACAATTTTATTCCTTATATTTTCATTAAAGATTTAATATTACTAATGGAGACCCTATATCAACCTATTTGGATAGATAATCCTACTAGGAGTTTTTATCTTCTCTTCCAAATCTATCATTATTGTCAGTTTTCTCTAAAAACATAGAGATTTTCTTGGGATCTTATCATCATTGTTATGTGACCCTATAATGTCATACTCGGAAAGGAATGATTTCCTATAGACAAGGCTTTTGAAGGATTATATCACCATATAGTGTTTTGAATTCAAGAATATGGGATAGATTTCAACATTATTATTGTGTAAGACCCTTTTTTGGAATGATCAAATCCATCCCTTTTTAAAAAACAAATGATTGCTTATAAGTTTTTGAGGATGGATTTATGTGTGCTATATGCTTTAAAGGATCATCATCATAATGTTATGTTGGATTATATGGTTATATTTTTGATAAAATGTTAGGGTTTTATCTTATGTGAGAGATTAATTCCAGGATAAATATGAATCATAAGAACACGATAACATATTCACTATCTTGTCAAATTCCCTCAACTAAGCTCATAGAGTTGAATGTACAATTAGAGGACCTTGTTGAGAATAGTTTCATTAGGAGTTGTGAAACCACCGAAATGGGTCATAAACTAGTAAAAAAGAAATACGGTTGGTATTTGAGTCATTTTTCTGACTATCACCACCTAATCTAGGTAAAAATTTAAAAAACCATTAACTAAAGATTGATTATCTCTTCAGACAACTAAAGGGATCCATGTGGTCCTCAAAAATTTACTTTTGATCTAGGTAATAACATCATTATTATCAGGAGTAGGATAACACAAAGATATGGTATAAATATTGTAACTGATTTTAGGAGTTCTTAGGGACTCTATTCATTGTAATGAACTCCCCTACAGTGTTCATGGGATACATAAACTGAATATTATAGCCATTCCAAATCCAATTCAATTAGGTTTTTATAGGTGAAATATTAATCTATTATATCTCATTGGATAAGTAAGAAAAGAATATATGGATTTTTATCAGACTTACTTATCGAGCCCCATATCTAGGATAATCTCTCAAAGTGGAATTTCTATATTTGAGAAGCCTATTTCATAGGGAATTCTATCATAGAGGTAGGAGTAGTTGTTAAACCTTTGAAAATTGGTGATAAGTTATCTTGGGATACACCAAGGATAGTGTTTGAGGTGTGTAAATTTCTTAGGATTTCTATTATTAACAAACATTAATAGAAAGTTTCTCTAATACTTTAGTTATTATTATGTACATTACTCAAAATAGTTATCCTTTATTTTAGTAAATGTTACTCAAGATATCCTACAATAATCTAAATAAATGGTTTACATGTTCTCACAATCAATATTTTCTAGATAAAGGAGATGAGTATGTGGTTTTTTTATTCTAATACAGCAGGGATTAGATGTGTGTTGATGTTATAGTAGGAAATGATTTCCTTTGGTTCAAGGAAATGAAACTGAATGAGAAGAACTACATGACCCTTTATTCAAATACTTTAGTGATTATATTCACTTTTAATACCCCGTGAAACTACCCTATTGAGGAGTTATAAATATGTTTACATAGATCAAAAGAAAATCAAGTATAGTTTATCCAAAAGATATCAAAACCTATGGAAAAGGTGTTGAATAGATTTCCAATAATTTTATAACTAGGATATAGCTTATAAACATTGAGGGGAATGATAAGATATCCCTAATGTAGTTGTTCTTAGTGAAATAGGGAGACATTTATTACATTTGATCTATGGGGATTTCCCCAAACTATTTTATTGATGTGGGAGGCTAATCCGGGACATATGAATTGTGTGGTTTTATGTGACAATATTTTCCTATGAGATGCACCAGATAATTCTATAAATGTAGGAAGAATATCAGTATAAACCAATGGAGGATAGTGGTTTCAATTAGGTTGTGGGATGAGATTTTTAGAGAGCTTAGCACCTCTACCTTGTTAGTACATCCTAGTGTAATGAATATTCACTAGGATATCAAGCATTGTTATTAGTATAAAATAATAAAGAAGATTGTACCTAAGTTAATATTATGGTTCCTCAACTATCTATATGAGAAGGTTAAGCCTTTGTTTTCACCATGTTATAGCCTAACCCTTGAGGATCATGCATAAAAGTTAGATAGTATATTGATGGATTACATGATTGGAATTTTGCATTTAGTTAAGTTTCATAATGAATCCTAGGTGATCATTTACTAACTAACCAAATAACCTAACTTATTTAACATTTTAGAGTAGATTTTTTGGAGATCTTAAAACTCTTATATGAAAATGATATCATATGGTTGCACAAAATTCCCATGATAATGATTTATGACACCAATACTCAATTATGATTAGGGTTGTTGAGGAGATTTCAAGATGTTTTTAAAAAAAAATAGTTGAGGAAATCATCTCATCACCAGAAAAATAACTAAAAAGGGAGGTATATTCATGTTCACGGGGATATATTGTGACATGTATGATCAATTTCAGGAAGAACTAGTATAATAAACCTCCATTAGTCAATTTTCTATAAAAAATAATCTATCATTCTAATATTGACATGGAATATTTCAATTCTTTATATGGTAGAACTTGTTGGTCAAAACATTATTGGTCCGCGATGGTTAATTCATAAATTATGGGGAATTAGTGGGTGAGATTAACAATAGAGAATATCTATATGATATAATACAATGTGAGGATATATTAAATCCATCGAAATTTTAAAGAAGAATAATGAAGGAGGTCGTTGGAGTTCAAGGAGAGAGACCATGTGTTATTAAAAGTATCATAATGACACATGTTTCGACAATTTTATATGGAGATAAAGTTATCTTGGAGGCCCATTATTCCATTCTAGATTCTATATTTAGTGGGTGAGGTATCCTACCACTTAGTGTTACCCAATTGTTGGACTAGTTGAACAAAGTCCTTCACATTTCATATCTGAGGAGGTGTGTAAATTATCAATTACACATTATCAACCGGAGCTAGTAAGATATTGATAATGAAACTATTTTTATAGATAACATAGTGGAGATAATAGATTATGAGGACAATATCCATCAATTACGAGTCATAATATGGGTCCTTGTCTTCTTGTATGACATCATATGGGATAATAAGAATCAGAAAAATTATTAGTACCCTCATCTTTTATAGATATATATTCCTTTTGCGGGAAATATTTTAGAATGTAGGGTAGATTTAGTAAACTAAATTTTTTAATTATTGGATTTCACTATTTTTTATAATAAGTATTTAGTGTTTCATGTGGTCAGTTAAAAATCAAATGTAATACATATCTCCAAAATATATTTAATAATTATTGGTATAATTTTTATCCAAGGTATTAAATAAATTATTATAAACTGATTGCATCTAACAATGGAATGTAAAAAACGTGCCTCATGTTGGTTATTTTAGGTTCTACCTGGGATATGTATAATCTTTTTTTCTAGTTTTGAGGCCCCAAATGAAGCCACATCATGTATTTATTTTAATTATATGGTTGACCAAATTAGAGACCATAAATAGGTTGTTAAAATCTCTAAATGAGATATTGTCCATTATAAATAATCCAAAATCTTAGAAACTCTTATAATCATGGTTATTTAATGAGGATCCATTGACATGTGAAGTTGAGCTTAAATTCATTCTTAAGTACTGTACAACCACCATTATAGTATGACTTTATTTTTGTAATTTTTACATCTTTCATCATCTAACCTATTTTGAATTCATAATAATGATATATATGATACCAAACAAAATTATAATGATTACCTTCATTAAATATTTATGTTCATAAATAATTTAGTGTAGTATCATTTTATAATTGGGTCATAGATTATTCTTTTTTATGACTATTTAAGAATTTATAATCTATTTTAGTTTTTATAGCATATTCTTGAGATTTATATACTCATTAATGAAGGTGATTTTTAATGAGTATTATATTGGAAAAAAATACCAACCATTAATTCTCTAATTCTCTCTATCACCACTCTTCTTATCATGAAAAACAATAATTGATTGACTTTAAAATTTTTCATGTTCTAGTGAAGAAATATCAAGGTGGTGGTATAGTCATCTACGATTAGGGAAGCATTAGATCTTGTGAGGTAGTACTGAAGGAATGTTGCAAATGTAGACTAGTGATGATAAAATATAATGGGAAATACTTGCGTGATAGATAAAGTTTGTGTTTGATGCAACATGGAATTGGGAAAGGGAAATCAACCTAAAGGAAATAGTGATTATAGGGGAAGTGTGAATATACATTCAAATAAATATAATGGTTTTTAGGTGTGGAAGGCATAGTTTCTATCATAGATATAATTATAAAATTTGATATATTGTTGGAACGAAAACTAGACATGTGATAAAACAGAATTTTATTAAATATTTTATTGATAATATATGATATAAGTTTCTCAAATTATGCTAAATATGTTCAATTATGATGTATTTGGGATTAGATCATTCATTTTAAAATTTGATCAAAATTCCAGTTTTACACTTTTAAAATTCACTGGAGTATTTTAGGTATATATATATTTCTGTAAATTATTTTGAATTAAATTTTTTTACCTTTGTTCCTGACTTAATGGGCTAAAAATTCAATTCAGGATATGTGAGAAGGATTGTGAATTTGAGAGGAGTAAATGGTTCATGAATACAAAGATGGACTAAACTATTCAGAATGGACATCACTTCACCACTGAGGACGTATCTTCTTCATCCGGGCTTATAATTAGCCCAAATTTTAAGAGAAGCTCTGGTCTATGATTATGCACAGATCATCTGTCTAGAAGACCGGCTCATTCACATGTTTTTGAGGACAACCATGCGGTTCAATTGGGATTAAAATATTTTTCTGAATTTTCCTTTCACATTTAATAATGTTTTGTAACCCTATCCCTCCCCAACTCTATTTTAAGGACGTTTTTACTCTTTGGGAGGTATTTTTGAGGATTTTGGAAGGTTTTTCAAAATGGGTGTCTCTTGGGAGCCCCAAAAATCTCATAGATGAAGTAAGGTTTTGTGCAAACATCTCTTCCAAAAAGGCTCTCCTCTCCCACCACTTCTTTGTATTTATTTTCTTTCATGTTTGAATCATGAATTTTTCTTCAATTAATCTTTTGTGTTATCCCCTTTTCTTCATATCTTAATCTTCCTAATTGGGTTGGAATCATGATTGGAGACAATATTGGGTTCTACCCTTTCAATTATTTGCTCATGCAAAACGTCTCGATGACCACACCACCCAAGGAAGAGTAGTTTTTTAGTGATCAATCTATCCTCTACCCTATTAATTTAATTATTTGTAATCATTGAGATACTATAATTCACATAATAATATCCATGAATTGTGTTCTTAAATTATAAGAAACTAAAAAAGAAATTGAACAATTAACACAAAAACACGTGGGGTCGAGATTTTGTGTAAATTGTGAGAGAACAATCTTAATCGGTAATACAAGACCACACAAGATAAATTTGTAGAGTTCAAATATAATCCCTAATCACAATTCATATTCATTTTTAGAATGGATAGGTGCTCTAATTAACCATTGTACATATGCTAGCCTTAGAACAACAATCAAAGTAGCGTGTTTTGATTACGTGTTCTGAAGCTATCCTAGGTTTTAAAAAATTTCATCTTTGTGGTTAAGTTAACTCTACTAGGGTTAGAGGGTTAAAAAATTAGGGGATCATATTAAAGTGTATATTTATTTAAATTTTAATGGTTAATAATTAAATGAAGCAGTAGAGTTAGATCGATTACTCATTTTAAAATATTTTCTGAAAAAAAATCTTTTTATTGTGTCTTTTTAATCAAACTTCATTTCAAAATTAAAAACAAAAAAATGCAATCATCTTCTAGAAAACTACATAAAGTTTTATAAACGATAAAAAACCACCCCCATCCTTTCAAGTAGTGTTTGAATTATATTCTATTTTATTTTTATCATACCTTTAAAGAGTTGTTTTAATTTACTTCCACTTTTGAGATACGACCTTGGTTAGCCACTCTACTGCACCTAAGTATCCAAGAAACCACTAATCATCTGAGGGCACCCACAAAAGTGATCTTTCAAATTGGCGTCATTGTCGGGGAGGCAAGTAATTATTTCAAACAATTAGAGCTATTTATTTTAATTTACATTTCAATCTCTTCCACTCTTCTTTCTTCCTTCTTTACCCAATATGAATTTCTTCTTCTTCTTCTTATTCTTTTATTTTTTTCTATTATTTTTGGACCATCAACTCAAACTTCAAATTTTTATTTTACTATGGTCCACTTTCCTTATTTTCATTTTTATTTGATTTATGACACGAACTAATCCAGAATATCTATTAGATATTGACCCTAAGATTGAACGTAGCCTTAGGGCATGAACCAGACATTCTCAGTCTACGAGAAGATTCAATATTCAACCAGTTGGAGAATTCCTCATCTTTTAGAACAATGAAATTGGAAGCAATTCAAATTCAACCATAAAACAAGAACCAATAGCTGAAAATAATGGAAATGAACTTAATATAACGATTCGAGAATAGGCTGCACCTGATATTAACTATCTACCAAATGGTATTACATACCCAAATCTTGAATCTGATATTGAATTGAAATCTGGATTAATTCAACTTCTACCAAAATTTCATGGCCTCTCAGGTGAGGATCCAAATAAACACCTAAAATAATTTAATGTGTTTTTCTCAACCTTGAAACCAAGAAATGTATATGAAGACCAAATAAAATTAAGTGCATTCCCATTCTCACTTGATGGAGCTGCGAAAGATTGGATGTATTGTTTACAACCTAAAGATGTAACTTGTTATTAAAATTTAAAACATCTTTTCTTGTAGATATTTTTTCCAGCATCAAGGACCACTTCAATTCATAAAGAAATCTCTGGGATCAATAAAGCACAAGGGGAGTCAATGTGTTAGTATTGGGTGTGATTCAAGAAGTTGTGTGAAAGCTTCCCGCATCAACAAATATATGAGAAACTACTCATCCAGTAATTCTATGAAGGACTCACACCTATGGAGAGAAGCATTGTGGATGTTGCGGCTGGAGGAGCATTGGTGGAAAAGACACCAGTAGCTGAACATGCGTTGATCGACAAAATGTCCCAAAACTCCCAACAATTTGGTGATCGAGGTACACCACATGTCTGGGGAGTACATCAGGTAAGTCCTTCTTCTCTTTAGAGTCATTTGATTGATACCAAGTTAAACCAATTGACAACTATTGTGAGGAAGATTTCTTTGGATCAAAAGACGTCCCAATCTAATCTTTCAAGGCTTTCTGTCATTTTTACTGAGACAAGCCACCCAACTGACAGTTGCCCAAAACTACAAGAGACAGAGGATTGCACAATAGTATTCCCAGGGAGACCTTATTAGCAGCAACAATCATATCTCCAAAAAAATCTTGATTATTTTTCACCAATATACAACCAAGGGTGGAAGAACCAATCATACATGAGGTATGGATATGGACAACAACAAAGACAACCCTTTCCACAAAACTTCCATCAACCTCCTCCTTACCAGCAGGGACTCCAACAACCCCAAAGAATACTTGAAGCCCAAACATCAACAAGCCAACAAAAAGGTAATCCCCCACCAAATATAGATTATAATACTGATGGTCATTAGAAACAAATTTTTCTTAATCAACAGAATGAAATGAGGAGTCAAGGTCTGAAGCTGAGGGAGTTGGAGACTCCAATGAACCAGATTGCCACTGCCCTCCATGAACTTCTAAGTAAGAATTCTGGAAATCTACCTCCCAACTCACTCTAAATCCAAAGCGGAATGTCAGTGCCATCACATTGAGAAGTGGGAATCAAACAACTGATGCTTCTCCACCTACCATTCCTCCATGATTCACCTCAACTCAAAAAAAATCCCAATTCCACATCAATTGATGAGCAACCCAAGGAGAAAGATAAAAGAAAGAAAAAGATTAATGATATTCCTCCTAAACCCCTTCCTTTTCCAAACAGGGTTGTTCAAACCAATAAGATGGCTGAATAAGCAATGAAAAAGTAGGTTTTGGGCAAATTCAAGATTGTGGAGATCAACATTACTCTACTTGAAGCAATTAAGCAAATTCCAAGGTAAGCGAAATATTTAAAAGAACATTATACCAATCAAAGAGGAATCAAAGGAAATGAGAGGATATATCTTGGAAGTAATGTGTTATCACTAATTACACCAACTCTAGCAATGCCGAAAAAGGTCAAGGATCCAAGGAAATTCACCATCCCATGAACAATAGAGGAATTTCACTTTTCTGATGCACTTTTTGATTTGGGAGCTTCCACGAGAGTAGTGGTGCTGTTGGAAAATAGAGCTATGGCATATCCAGTGGGAGTAGTTGAGGTTGTACTTGTCTGGGTAAGAGACATGATCTTTCCGGCAGATTTCTATGTGCTTAACATGGAGGATGATTAGGTAAGTTCTCTTGATCCCCATTATCTTAGGTATACCCTTCTCAAAACTGCAAAAACACTCATAAATGTTAACGAGGGAACGCTTTACATGGAATTTGGGGATGAAGTTGTGATATTTAATGTCATGGATTCCATGAAGCACCCCTCAGAGGATCATTCGGCATTTGTTATCTCCCATTTTGAACCACCAAATAAAAACCCCATGGAATTTGATTGTTATAATCTTAGCTAGATTATAAGTATTGGTTCTAGTTTGATTTCTAAGAGTACTTATACACTTATTTCTAAAGCCCAAGAATCAATTAGATTTGATTTTGTAATGGAATCATATTCTTATTTTGATCATGTGAAATCTAATTATGAAATGGTTGTTGAGTATGTTGATGATTTGATGATTTATTCTTGGATTTTGATGGTATATATCCTGATACAGATGCTCATTATGAACATATTTCAGTTCCTTCTATGTCTCCATCCATATACCATCCCCCTACATAGGAACTCAATCCATTACCACCAAATCTCATATACTCATACTTATTAAGTGGTGATAAATTAACTGTTATCGTTGCTAACAATCTCCCTTTTGAACATGAAGAAAAACTCTTGAATATTTTGAGGGAGAACATCATGGCAATTGAGTGGACCTTGGATGAAATATCAGGTATTAGCCCCTCCATTTGCATGCATAGGATTATTTTGGAGGATGGGGCAAAACCGGTGAGGCAACCACAAAAGATACTTAATCCAACACTTTTGGAGGTTGTTAAAAAAGAGGTTGAAAAATTGCTCGAGGTAGGTATAATCTATCCCATTTTAGATTCTCAATGGGTAAGTCCTATTCTGGTTGTGCCTAAGAAAAGTGGTGTTACTATTATTAGAAAATAGAGTGATGAGTTAGATCCAATGAGGGTGATAAACAGTTGTCGTGTGTGTATTGATTAAAGGACACTAAATCAATCTACTCGCAAGGACCATTTCCCCCTCCAATTTATTGATCAGATGCTTAAAAGACTTGATTGGAAAACACATTATTGTTTCTTGGATGGATTTTTTGGATATATTCAGGTTCCTATTGCTCCATAGGATCAGGAGAAGACTACATTCACTTTTCTTTTCGGTACGGTTTCCAACTGAAGGATTCCATTTGGACATTGCAACGCTCCAGGTACCTTCCAGCGATGCATGGTAAGTATTTTTTCTGATTTTATTGAGACTTGCATGGAGGTATTCATGGATGATTTTACATTGTATGGGTCTTCATTTGATGAATGTCTAAGTAGATTGGGAAAGGTGTTGTATAATTTCATTGAGAAGAATTTGTTCATGAACTTTGAAAAGTGTCATTTCATGGTAGAGCATGGAATTGTCTTAGGGAATGTAGTGTCAAAACATGGGATAGAGATTGATAGATCTATGATAGACATTATTTCATCCTTACCCTATCCTTCATGTGTGTGTGATGTTAGATATTTCCTAGGGAATGCATGATTTTATCGGTGCTTCATCAATGATTTTAGTATGATATCACTTCTTATGTCCAGAATACTTCAAAAGGATTCTAATTTTGTGTTTTATGATTCTTACAGGACTTAATTTGATGAGATAAAGAAGATTCTGACCACTCCCCCTATCATACAGCCCCCACAGTGGGATATTCCTTTTTAGCTTATGTGTTATGCCTCCAACTTCGTGGTTGGAGCTATCTTATCTCAGAGGGTAGAGGGACATCACATGTGATCGCCTATGCATCGAGAACACTAGATTCATCCCAACCAAACTACACAACCATGGAAAAAGAGTTTCTTGATATTATATTCAATTTAAAAAAATTACATTCATATTTATTAGGCACTAAAGTAGTTGTTTTATCTGACCATGCAACTCTGAGGTACCTCTTGAAGAATCCAGATGCAAAGCCCATGCTGATCCAATGGATGCTCCTTCTCTAGGAATTTGATATTGAGATAAAGGAAAAAAGGGGATCAGAAAACGTGTTGGTTGACCACATGAGTAGGCTTACTCACACACTAGAGGATGACAACATGGAAAATATACCACTTCGGGACACATTCCCTGATGAGCATCATTATTCCATCTCAAGTATGCATACTTGATACGCAGATTTAGTTAACAACCTTGTTGCCTATGAAATACCTGCAAATTTAAAGATACATCAAGTACACAAATTAAAAATTGATTCTCGTTATTATGTTTAGGATGATCCATACTCATGGTGCATGTGTAGTCATCAAGTTATTAAGAGGTATGTCCCTGATCATGAGTTGGAGTCTGTTTTAAATTTTTTCATACTCTTGCTTGTGGTGGAAAATTTGGACCCCAATAGATAACTAGGAATGTTTTGGACAATGTATTATATTGTCCCAGCTTATTCCATGATGCCCATCTGTTTTGTAAGTCATTCTCTCATTTACAACACACTAGCGACATTTATAGGAGACCTAAGATTCCCCAACAACCCATACTATTCTACGAGATTTTCGATGTATGGGGAATTGATTTTATGGGTACTTTTCCTAGTTCATTTGTATTTTTGTATATTTTAGTTATCGTTGATTATGTGAGTAAATGGGTGGAGTCTAAGTCCACCAAGACTATCACGACCCGTTCTCAGGGCACGTGCCGTGACTACCCCAAGCCCGCCTTCCATAGGCCAGGGGCTGGCGACTAGCACCAAGGCGTAAATCCCGGTAAAAAGGGAAGGCATTGCCTTTGTAAAGTAAACAATCACACAGAGTACAAGCGGAAGAAGTAAACACTAAGTAAAAACTGAGTACAACAGTAAGTGCGGGAAGTAAAAAGGGGCAGGAAATACAAGACCAACTGTAAAGTACAACTCGAAAGGGAAAACAACAACTAAAAGTAAAACTGCTACGCCGAGCTGTCCACTGGAAATCCCACCTGAAGGGTGGGTACAGATAGCTCCTCTGCTCCTCAGGTCCCACCGTCCGCTCCGAGTATGTCCCGCCCAGTGGTCCACCTCCGGGTACCGCCTCGTCATCACGTCCACCTCTAGTTACCGTCTCTTCGTGAGGTCCTCCTCAGGGTACCATCTCGTCGTATAGTCCACCTCCAGGTACCGTCCAGTCCTCAAACACTCGGCCTCTGTCAGTACTGCCCATTGTCTACAACCAACACAACGAGGTGCGGGCATAGCCCGTGCAGGGGTGAGTATAACGATACTCAATAGGGACCCCGAGGCCCTCAAGGTCTCACTAAAACCAACAAGGATAACCACATAAAAGATCTCAACAGATAACCTCTACTTAGGTATATGCCCATACATATACCTAAGTTATCAAGTAACCCATCTCAATCATGAGGAAACACAAGGATTGTGAAATCAACGGATAACTACTACCCAGGTATATGCCCATACATATACCTCAGTTATCAAGTGACCCATCTCAATCATGAGGTAAACATAAAGGTAAAAAGTCTCAGCTCAAACCAGGATTTTCATTATCGAAACCGTAACTGCTGAAGAGATCCATCTCTAGAGTGTACAGTGGTCCTGTCACGACTCCGAGTTACTGATCACTAACCTAAGACTGCTGAAGTACTCCTCCTGTCGAGTATCGTGGGTCAGCCACCCAGACATAGTAGTGCTTCCTGCCGAGGTATGTCACCCAAACACAGCAGTGCACACCCCCTAGTAGCCTGCTGAGGTACTCTCCGGACGAGTACCGGGGGTCTGCACTGTCACACAGGTAGTGCTCCGTTCTCCATGGGTCTACTCCTCAGAAATTAGTGCTCTGTCCACTGGGCTAGTCGACTCACTCCAAGTCGAGTCGGTCAAGCAGTCGTCAGGTCTCAGCCAGTTACACGGTCTCCATACTCCGCACGCTCGTCACTGGGAGGGTCCGCTCCATGAGCTACAGGTCGATACTCCGAGTATCTCAAAGTCCCACGAAGAAGTATCTCAAAGGACCGCCTCGTCATAGGGGTCTCAACACAACAGACGGCGTGTCAATCGGGCGCCCGGTCTGTGAGTTATTAGCCTTTTCGTCCCAGGGGCCCGGTTGCTTTTGTGAGCGAACCAAACCTGGCCATATCTCAACTGTACCCCGAACTCTCATAGGGTATACTCATAGGGGCCGTTTCTCAATGAGATCACCAACGCCGCGGACGGTTCATCAAACAGACGTTCTATCAGAAAGATATCATCTTTTCCGTTCCAGGGGCCCGGTTGGATTTCGGTGCGATCCAACCCGGCCACTATCCATCTGCATCCAAAACTCGGGCAGAGGATGCTAAAAGTTCCGTATCGTCATCAGGAACTCAATGCAACAGACGGCGCGTCAATCGGACGCCCGGTCTGAGAGTTATTGGCTTTTTCGTTCCAGGGGCCCGGTTGGTTTTTAAGGCAAAACCAACCCGACTGTACTCCATCTTCGTCAAACCCTCGGGCAGAGTATGCCAAAAGATTTGTCTCATCAAGAGGAAATCAACGAAACAAACGGCGCATAAATCGGACTCACGATCTGTTAGTTATTGGCCTTTCCGTCTCACACCCACCCTGGGAAACTTCCCAGGAGGTCACCCATCCTGATCACTACTCTTGGCCAAGCACGCTTAACTATGGAGTTTTAACCACGTAGGCTCCCGAAAAAGAAGGTGCACCTTGAGTATAGTATACCGAAACGACCGTCTCGATCCAAGGATCGCGTTGCCGCTGACGGCGAGTCGTTTGGAGGCCTGTAACCCAAGATACGGGCATTTGACCAAAAGTGGTCCGAAACTGGGGGTCTGGGCCCGGGGCGACCCGACCTGACCCCCCTTGGGTCAGCCGAACCGGGTCGACCTGGCTCGGGCGGCGACCCGGCCCTACGACCCGGCCCGGCTCGGAAAACCCGTCCCGGCGAGGTGGCGCGGTCCGGCACGGCGGCGCGGGCCGGCACGGCGGCGCGGCCTGGGAGTCGTTCGTGTGCCACGCGCGGGGGGCAAAGCCCCCGCCTTTCCTCAGCTGGCGGCACAGCAACTTGCCGCGCCTAAACAAACCCCCCCCCCCCCCCCTCACGTGGGGGCCTGCCTTCGAGAAAAAGGGGGGCCGCCCCCCCCCCCCCTTGTGAAACCGTCCCCCCTCATAATGGGGGGGGGCATTAAGGCTGGCCGGGGGAAATTATTTCCCCCGGTTTTCTCCCTTCAGGCCGGCCCGACCTGGCCGGCCGGTTCTTCCTCAACGGGACCGGCAAGGCCGGTCCCCCTTCCGGCTTCCGACACCGGCGGCCCGGCTGGCCGCCGATCTTCTCGTTCCGCCGCGGCCTGGAACTGGCCGCGGCCTTCGTTGTCCGGCGCGGTGCGACGGCACCACGCCCCTCCACCGCGACCCCGCTCCGGCCGCGGCGCCTTTCTTCGACGCGGCGCGACGGCGTCGCGTCCTTGCATTATTTAACGACACGGCGCAACGACGTCGCACGTTTCTTGCCGCATGATACTACGCAGTGCGACGGCACCGCGCCACACCCGTTTCAATCAACAACAAAATCAACATGAAAGGAGGAGGGTCGGCCGTGTTCATGCGGTCCGACCCCCTTGCGTTATTTGCTAACAATCGGCCTTTAATGAATGATAAACTTTCACAATCTTTTAAATTAAAAAAAAGATTTGGAATCAAGGCCCGACAAATATAAACCTTCAAGTTCGAAGGAGAGATCCACATAACTTTAAAAAGTTAAAACCCCTACCTTGATTTAAGAGGTGACGAGATTCGGCGTCGCGAAAAGAGATGTCGCGGAAGAAGACGTCGTCGGAATTGCGGGTATGGCGTCGCGGAAGACGGTTCCCGAGAACGTGGCGTTCTTCTTCGATGTCCGATTTTTCTTCGTGTTCTTTTTCAAGAGGATGAAGATACTTCAAGACTTCTAAGCCTTCTTTCCAAAAGCTCTCAAACAACACAACCCAACCAGAAGAAATAAGTTCTCCACTTATTTAATTAACTTCACATGGCTTTTGAAATTCATGTGTTTGAAATTCAAAATACTCACACAACCCACCACATTAAAATCAACTAATTTAAGACATAAGTTATAACTAAGTTAAAATCATTTAGGTGGGAGTTGAGGGGTTTTAGAGGATATGAAGAGGTGGGGTTCGTGTGGGCCCCACCACCCTCATAACCTCCCAAGGGAGGTTGGGTGGTTACCCAACTTCCACCATGAGCTAACACTTTGAGTAAGTTAATAAAAATTGTAGTGTAGTTATAAAATAAACTTCCACAATTTTTATTATCAACACTCGTGTAAACGCAACTCCAGAAAAGGAGTTCCTAAGTAATTACCGGCGGTGTGGTTCCAGCGGTGCCCTCGGAATTCGATTCCGGGCACCGGTTCAAAAGATAGAAATTCCCGCTCACTCGTTCACTGAACGTACCCAAGCCAAACTTCGGAAATTAATTCCGGGCACACCGGGCCTCAGAATCAGGCGTCATCAGAAACTGTGTTCTTGTAAAATTCCAAATAAAATTAAGAAAAAAATTTCCTTGAAATTTCCGGGTCTTTACAAAGACAGATGATTCTCATGTTGTTCTGGACTTTGACAGTGCATAGATTTTTTGCAGGTTTGGAGTACTTAAGGCCATCATCAGTGAACAAGGGACACACTTCTGTATTGAGAATTTTTATTCCCTTCTTCGGAAGTATGGGGTGACACAAAAAACATCAACATCTTACCACCCTCAAACAAATATCCAGGCTGAGGATTCAAATAGGGAATTGAAACAAATTTTGGAGAAAATTTTTGCAACCAAATTGGAAAGCTTGGAACAAGCGCACGGATGATGCATTGTGGGCTTATAGGACAACATACAAGACACCCATTGGTATGTCCCCATTTCTGATTGTTTTTAGGAAAGCATTTCATCTCCCCGTGGAGGTTGATCCTTGGGCTTATTGGGCTATAAAGAAATGCAACATGGATTTGGCCCAAGCTAGAATCCAAAAGAAGCTACAAAATCAAGATCATGAGCATATTATATTGTCTTCATATAAGAACTCAAGGCTCTACAAGGAAAAATAAAAAGAATCTCATGATATAATGATCCAACAAAAGGAGTTTCAGGTTGAAGAGAAATCCCTTATCTATAGTTCACGACTGAAGTTAATGCTCGGTAAGTTGTGTTCCAGGTGGTTAGGTCCTTATGTTGTGACCAATGTTTTTCCTTATGATACTGTGAAAATCACACAAGAGGATATAGGAAGGATCTTTACAGTCAGTGGGAAATGTTTGAAGAGATACCTTGAGGGACTTCCTACTGATGGAGTGGATTTTATCACACTACATGACCCCATTGTCACTTGAGCACATCAGGTTGTTCCTAACCCTTTAACTTTTTTTTAATATTTTTCCTATTTAAAATTATTCATTTCATGTGCATAAATTATCTCATGGGTTTAAATTGAGGACAATGAAATATTTTAAGTGTGGGGGAGGGAACCTTTTAGTTTAGTAATTTCAATTGTTTTCCTGTTCTAAAAAAACAAAAAAATGCGTTTTTTCAAATTTTGTGTGTATATTTTTCAATTTTCAGTGTGATTTTGAAAATTTTGAGCTTAAATGATTCTCCTCTACATTTATAAATCCATATCAATAAGTGAAACCATTTATCCCTTGAAGCTAAGCTTAAATGAATGCTAAAATGACATTGTTTCATGTTCAAATATTTAGGAATTTCATGAAAAGTACACTAAATTTTGAATCCCATGCCACATGTTAGTGTCTTTATATTGGAAATCACTTTTCTATGAGGCTTCTGAACCATTATTTTCATATTATTTATATTCATCTAACTTCTTGAGAGAACCAAATAATGCTTCATTTAACCAGAACTTGATTTATTCCTTTCAAAACATGAGGGTTTGAGGTACATATGTTTAAATGATTGAGGAATTTGTTGGGTATTAAAGCCCCTATTTCAAATAATCCTTTTTTTATAATGGCCTAACACGAACATTTAATCCTTTTATCCCGTAGAATCTATTAACATCCTGTTATGTTAGCCACATTACTAGCCAATTTTCCCTATCCAACCAACACTTGAAGTGAAATTGCATAATCTAGTTGACCATAAGTGTGAGGGAGTTATATTGTGCTATGATACAACATCCTGTGATACTTTGGGTGGAAAATTAAATTCTGAAGAAATGTTATTGAGGCTGAAAAAAATCATTATATTGAAATATGTTCCTTTTTCTGGAGCTTTCATGATAATTTAAGCTGTTCCTTTTTTGGAGCTTCTAATAGAGGTAAAAAGATGTGCCTATCTAGAGCTTTTATGAAAATCATGTTTGAGAAGATTGAAATTTTTGTTTCTGAAATGATAAATGGTGTAAACTTTCCATGAAATTCCATGATAATGGAACTGAATTGAAGATAAGGGGATTAATGAGGAGACCATATTTAAGTGAAAATTTGATTATTTCAATTTTGCTTCAAAAAGAGTCAAGCCCTCCTCATTCAGCCATAGAGTTCTACACATCTAAATCCTACAAACCGAAAGCCGCAGAACATCCCTGAAAAGTCATCATGATAAACATATGTCCTTGAATCACATCGGGTGGAGATGTAGGAATTTATCGAGGCTATGGTGACCCTTGTATGAGTTTTGATGAGAAAGACTTTGCAAAAATAATGACATTTGTGTGATACGAGAAAATTCAAGTGAGGTAAGTGTTTTGTGCATGGGAGGATAAATGAAGATGAAATTTATTGAATTGTATAAATGGAGAACTTGAAATAATGGTTTTTATTAGGCATGATATCTTCTTTTTATTGGTGTGGAATTGTTGGATCTCATGATTATGTGTTTTAGAATTATTTTGATTTAATATTGATATTTACTTGATATGATGTTTTTCCCAGGAGTGCAAAAGGGAAAGTGTGGGGGAGTTGATAAAACAAAATTTTATTGAATATTTTATTAATAATATATGATATAAATTTCTCACATTATGCTAAATATTTTCAATTATGATGTACTTTTGATTAGATCATTCATTTTCAAATTTGATGAAAATTCCAGTTTTTCCCTTTTAAAATTAATTGTAGTATTTCAAGAATATATATTTTTCTGTAAATTATTTTGTCTTAAAATTTTGTAATTGTGTTCCTGACATAATGGGATAAAAATTCTATTCAGTACATGTGAGCTGGATCATGCATTTGAGATGTGTAAATGGGCCATGAAGACAAAGATGGACTGAACTATCTAGATTGGACCTCACTTCACCATTTGGGTCGTATCTTCTTCATCCATCTTGGATTGATCCAAAATTTTAGAAGAAGCTCTGGGGCATGATTATACCCAAATCATCCTTCTAAAACCCAGCCAATTAATACGTTTTGAAGTCAACTATGCAGTGTAATTTGGATTAAAATATTTGGCCGAATTTCTCTTTGAAATTTAATAATGTTTTGTAACCCTAGCCCTCTGCAAATATATTTAAAGGATGTTTTCACTCATTCGGAGAGATGGTCGAGGATTTGGAAAGGTTTCAAGAAAGGGTGTCTCTTGGGAGCCCCTAAAATCTCCTGGAAGAAGTAAGGCATTGTGCAAACATCTCTTCCAAAAAGGCTCTCCCCTCCTACCTCCTCTTTGTATTTCATTTCATTCATGTTTGTATCTTGAATTATTCTTCAATTAATAGTATATGTTCTTCCCTTTTTGTCTTATTTTAATCTTCCTAAATGGGTTGGAATCAATAGTAGAGATGAGATTGGGTTCTACCCTTTCAATCCTTTGCTCATGCGAAACATCTACACGATGACCACACCGCCCATGGAAGAGTAGTTTTTTAGTGATCGATCTATCTTCTACCCTCTTCATTTAATTATTTGGAGTCATTGACCTAATTTAATTCACATAATATGATCCATGAATTGAGTTCTTAAATTATAAGAAACTAGGAAAGAAATTTAACAATTAACACAGAAAGACGCAAGGTCGATATTTAGTGTAAAATGTGAGAGTGCGATCTTAATCGGAAATACAAGACCACACAGGATAAATTTTTAGAGTTCAAATAAAATCCCTAAACACAATTCATCCTCATTTCCAGAATGGATATGTCCTCTAATTAACCACTGACTGTAATCTATCCTTAGAACAATAATCAAAGCAGGGTGTTGTGATTGCGTGTTCCGAAGCAAGCCTAGGGTTTAAGTAATTTCATCTTCGTTCTTAAGTTAACTCTCGTTGGGTTAGAGGGTTAACAAATTAGGAGCTCATAATTAAGTATATATGGATTTAAATGATAATGATTATTAAATAAATGAAGAGTAAGAGTTATATTGATTACTCCTTTTAAAATATTTTCTAAAAAAACATCCTCTTGTTGTGTCTTTTTAGTCAAACTTCATCTCAAAATTAAAAACAAAAAAATGAAATCTTCTTCCAGTAAAATTCTTCGAGTTTTATAAAAGATAAAAAACACCCCCATCCTTTCAAGTAGTGTTGTAATTATATTCTATTGTATTTTTAGAATACCTTTAAGAAGTTGTTTTGATTTAGTTCCTCCTTTGAGAGACAGCCTTGGTCAGCCACTCTGCTGCACCTAAGTACCTAAAAACCCACTAATCATTTGAGGGTACCCACGACAATGCTCTTTCAACATGGAAAAGAGGATGTAACCACGTGTTTTAATGTCTATGGTGACATGTTGTGTCCAATTTCTATTCATTAACTAAGGATTCCCCAATGTACAAAAATATCATAAGACATGTGAACACTTATCCCATAAAATTTTCTATCCCTGGTTAGAAGCAAGGATTTTGATAAGGAGATAAATATCACATCGTGTGGAGTTCCAAAAGTCACACCATGTTTTTGAGGGTCACATAACCCATATTATACTGAGTAATAGTCCCAGATAACCCCCTATACACATACATCATATGGTTAAAGAAATGTATAGTCTCTTAGAGTGAAAGGACTCCATGCCTTGGAGATACTTGAATAGATGAACTATGAGTCCCATATGGAATGTCACCCTAGTAGGTATGTAGTGTAATCTAAATCCACATTAAATAATGATTGTAGTACACACCAGGATTCTGATCGAGGATCACAAACCCTATCTATTATATTACCTTCTTTGTACCATGAATTTGTTTTGTTTCCTTAATATCATTTAACCTAGGTGTCTTAATTGGAATAACTAAAATTGTTTATTTTGATAATTTCTTTTGGTATAATGTGATAGTATTTATTTCTATTTTATTCAACATAGTTCTTGATGAATTTTAATCATTTTATTAATTATAGGTTTTTATAGACAATGAAAGTGTTAAAGAGTGAAAATATAAGCTAGAATGATGTTGTAAACCTTTTAATTTATTATAGATATAAGTTTTTTATTCCTATAAACACTACATAGATTCAGTAACTGATCTGGGATATGATTCCTCTATTTATAGAATATCTAACTTAGGGAAAGTGCACCAAATATTTTGGAAATAAAGAGGTCCCAGTTAAGATATATGGGTTTGGTAACAATTCTTTGTGATAGGTTATGTGTCTTATATACATGGAGTAGATAACCCCCTTGTATGACATACAGTTTTCTAAATGATGTAAAGGTCCACCATTATAGACTATACAACCTCAAATGACAAATCCAACTCGGTGAAGTGAATTCCCCCACTATAAATATAGTTATGACATGGATGAAATGACTGATGGATTTGTTTGGGTGTTTTGGGTCTATAGACTTATTTGATGTCCATGATTTCCAAGGGGCATGACCTTGGGGGAACTGGGCTATGATGAGTGAGACATTTCTTTATTCATGGGTACACTATCAATAAATAATTTCTAGTTTATCTTTGATTTTTCTATTTATTTATAGTTATTTTGTAACAAATCAACATATAATTTCATCACATACATTTATTTCTAGGGATTCTTCCATGGTATTTTCACACTCGACAATGAATGGGCCGGTTTCTCAAATATGGTGTGTTTGTTAAAATGATGTATTGTTTTGTGGAATCCTTGGTGGATATGAAGACAATGGAGTTACTTTTAGTGTCACTTGATAGAGAATTTGTTTAAGGTGTATTTATTAGAGGATAACCTTGAATGGAGTTTCCCGTCCCAATTTTTATGTTCAATATATATTTTGGGATATTGGGATCTTATGTTTTTCCCTACTACCAGTTAGAGAATATGTGATAATGTTATAAAAAAATTCATTAGACAAAATCATATTATATTAATGTTTTATATTATAAATTATTATACATTTCGACATTATTTTATTGTTTTTTGTGAAATAGGCCCATTCATAGTCGAGTACACAGTTATCAGGTACCCATTGTCATCCCTTTTAAAAGAGGACCTCTTTAAAGTTTCCTATTATTTGAGATTGAAATGTTTGGGTAATATATACAATCCTTCTACATTGATCTACATATTAAGGATACATTGATTAAATTCAATGAAGATAGTTATCTCAAATAGAACAGATTAGATATGTAACATTTTTTAAGCATTTCTAGGATAAAAGGAATTAATTTCTTGATCATATGTTTTCCTGATGTCATAGAGAAATGTTTTTCATTAGAGATGGTGAAATTAATCAAATCAACATGCTAGTACGTGGAATGTTATATAATTTAAGAATAATTTGATGGGTATAAAAAATTGAGGTATGCAAATATGTTGGTTAGGAATAATGGATGAATAGTTTAAGTTCCTAATGTAATGTGAAGTCACACTGAGAGGGGGGTGAATTAATTTGACCTTTTTTACATAATTAATTTTCACTTTATTTCATCATACCTAAATACCATTTAGGGTGAATGGATATCTTATGAATCTTTCTGTAAAAACCCAATATATGTAAGAAAAAAATTAAAAAGATAAAAAAACATGATATTTTTAAAAGGAATACCCCCTATTTTGGGTGGTAATATCCTTCTTGGGTTTGAGTCTATTCTTAGACATTAAAACTTCATTAATATAATAATTTGAACATATGGGTAAAATTCATCATCCATAACACTGTAGGTTATCTCTTGTAATCCTTACAGTCTACCAACCGCTTCTTTATACCAAATCCTTCTAGATTACAGTAGTGTTATTACAAATTTCGATGAACAAGATCCTCTCATTGAAACATGATGTCAAATATGCAATAGAATATATCTTTTCCATTGATGTAAGGACCTAAATTTCCTTATTCTGATCGGCAGTGCAACATGAATATTAGAGTAATCCAAAATATTTAGAATTATAAAATAATATATATATCAAGGTATTTTACATTTCCTTTTTCATTCGTATTTAATCCTTCCAATGACTATCATTAGTAGCAGATTATTATTCATTAAGAATATCAATGTATAAGATATTCTACAGAAACATAATAAGATTGGTCTCACTCTCAAAATATTTCTATTATCCTTTAACACTTATGATATTCAATATAATCTATTTAGTATCTCTCCACTATAATTTCATCCCCAATTCTTATAATAATATTTTTCAATTTGTTATTGGATTCTCTTTTTCATAATCAATATTATCTTCTTCTTATACTATTTATAATCAAAAAAATTATCATGGGGATACTATATTATGTGTATTAAATATGAAAATACAAATGAAATTCAGAATATTGTTTTCACATTAAAAATTATTAAATAATATCTCTTAGAAAATCCCTAATTTTTTATTTTTATAAATTATTTAAGATCATTATATTTTAAATCCAAAAACTATTACATGAATACCCTCTCAACAAACATCTAATTTATCTTAAATTAACCTAAAAATGTAATTTTCATTATTATTTTTAAAACCAACTACTTTATATTCTTTATAAATTGAAACAATAGTTTCATCTAACATATCAACAATCCTTAGGTATTTCTTTCACTTGAACTTCCAAAAAGTCAAAAACAATCATGTATGCATGAAGTAATAATTTATATTCTAGCATCTCTAGTTGTAGTAAAATAAATTCTTCAATCTCCTTCTAGTGTTGTACCATTTTCTTAGGGCTAAAAAATTCGATGTGACATCATTCTTCAATTCATACTTCATCATACATTGTGGCATGAACATTATCTTCACCACACTACCTTCTTCATATTTTAGTTTGGATCAATATTTAAATTAAAATCCAATCATGATATATCTGTCAGTGATGATGATTTTTAGTATTTTATGATTTAAATTCTCTAATATTTCTCACTTCCCATTTTTTTATTTTAATGTCCATTATAATTTTCATTTAATATTTCATAATATATTATATGAACACATATAAATCACCTCTAAAAAATAAGTGAAACCTTATTAGAATGTTATTTTAGTCTTATGTAGCATTTGAAATGTTCTAGTTTAATCTCATATAACTGATATTTATTCCTATGCAGTTATGAGTTAATCTAACATCGCATTAGGTTACCCTGATGATACTTCTTCAATTCACTACACACTATTTTGTAGCTCTAAATTAACCATCCATATCTTATGTTATTCATCCGAAATTACATCTACAACTCTGGATTAATATGAAATAGTAGAGGAAAGCTCTATTTAATCATATATAGTGCATGTTTTATTCATATAAGTATTATTCTACACCATCCATTATTATACAGTTCCTTTTTTACATATTTAATCATACATTGCTTTAGAATAGTGGATTTAATCATATATAGCCTATATAATTCGAAAATAACTCTATTTTGTGAACTCCATCTAGATCCAAACTCTCCAAATCAAATTGGAATCACACAAAATCAATTCCAACCACTATAATTCATCTAATATCAATTCAAATGAATTTATTAAATTCATAATAATATATAAACATTTCTTCAAAAAAATTAAAAATTATCTGATCTTATATTGACTTCTATCTTATTAATAGAACTCTTACTAATAATGCTTCAATAAAAACCCTATATTTGAAGAAAATTGTCAATTAATTACTAAAATTATTTAAATCATCATCCAATTTAGTTTCATATAATTTAGTATCATTATTCTTGATAACATAAGGATATAAAATTACTTTAACTGATAGCTAGTTTCTCTCTTCCACTCAATACATCTTCAATATTTTTAGTAACTTATCAAACAAATGAATTTCAGGAAGTATACAATACATATAAAAATCACTACCACCATATAAATAATAACATTTAGTACAACTCGACAATAGTCATATATATATAATCTTATTCCTCATATCCTAAATATCAAAATATTTCAAACTTCATTCATCTTTTTCAAGTAGTGATAAATGAAAATTATACTTGAAAAATCACCATTAGTAAAAACTCACCTTCTATATATCCAACATATAGGTTCTCCATCATCCCCCAACACATATTAATGTTATTTCTTACTGAAAAAATATATACAATCATTATCAACTTCTTATGGGATTATTAATCTCCCCTATTTCTAGTAAAAACCCTTAATTAAATCATTTTCAATATGTTCTCATAAGTTATTGTCTATTAAATACACCTCACGGAAAATGAAAAAGGGTTATTTTGATAGAGGTAGTATCAATCTTCTCAAATAAATAATTGATAAATTAATCTACTTTAAGTCAATATGAAAAATCTTAGTGTAGAAGTTATGAGAGATTAACTTAAACATCAAGGCATTCCATAAATAACTCAACATGTGATAGAAAACTATGATATTTAAATCTAGGGGATATATATGTATATTTTCAAATAATATTTTATTCTCAAATTCCAAAATATATTATAAAAATCATGAAGAATTGGTTGAATTCTACTTATTTTGTTTTCAGTCTGTTATCATATTTCCATGAATGGAAATAAATTAAGGAATGTATGAAACCAAACAAGTTTAATTCATAGTCAAGATGATTTTATATTATTTTCCCATGATATCATTATCAACCATATTTAATAGAATTATATAGGTGAATATTTCATTTTTTTAACAGCAAATGTTTAATGGTGTAATATAATTTCCCATCACATTATTTAAGTTATAATTTTTGAAACTCGACCAATAGTATATATTCTGTTATCTAATAGCAAGATCAATTTTTTATTCATTATCTTCATCTTCTTTAGATTGAAGCATGAATTTTTTCATGACTCAGTAGATATTTCAAGTTTTTCTACAATTAAATTAGTTTACTCATCATCTTTTAATATATCCACTGAAATTCCACACAATGAAAAATCATCACAACTATATAAGAAATGAAACACAACGAATATATATGTTTCATGAGATTCATTTTGATGGGTGATACATTTAATAAAAGTTGTAGAAATTTTAATCAAACATATGAACATATTTTTATATCATCTTTTGGATTCTCACTTGAAAAAAAATTGATGGTAATGATTTTATGCTTTGATGGATAATCAATAATTGATGTAACATCATCTAAATTGTTCTTTAAAATTAAATTTTCTCATTATAGCCATCAAGTACTTCTTACAGTGGATCTTCCACCATATCAATCATAGATCTCACATCCTTCAATATTTTTTGATGTTTTAACCATATTAAAATAGCCCAAGCATCATCCAGTTGAATTTCACTTAAAATTATAAATCTATATATAGGTAAATTTTTCACCCAATAAATAGGGAAAATTTAGTTTTGTGGATCTTCAATCGGTAGGTGGAATTTTATATGTGAAACTTTACATTCATGGATGACCAAAATCACATACATTGAAAAATTCATATATACTGGCTCAATCACATACATGAATCACGTATGTAGATTAATCACCTTTTTAGAAACCATTTTCTTACAATGATTATCATATGTGGATGAATCCCATTATATCTATATTCATGTATGAAAACATTTTCATACGTAGTTTATAATAGTTCTGAGTTCAATTATGTGATGAACATCAAATACGTGAATCAATATACATGAAAGTTCATGAGCATGATGATTTATCTTTTTTGGAATTTCAAACATCATTAATTGTAAACCAAAACATCTCAAAATCATCTATATCCACTCTTTCAACTCATGGGAATGTCAAAAACACAATTTTGGAATTTATGAATCCTTTACATGCTTTAGAAAAATTTAAAAGCATCAAAAAAGTATTTACACATGTGATATTATCTTTAATATTCTTCTACACATCAGGCATAAATCATCACGAGACTTTATGAAACTATATTTCATCGTAATTCTCGGAATTCATATGTATAAATAACATTAGGATGGTCTTATTTTCAATTACTTGGGTCCGAATACTCAAATAATCTAGTCATTTGATGGATAATTGTAATAGATCTTAATGTTTTTCACTATAAATATCTCTCTTGTTATTCCAAATGGTAATAGAAAAGTCTAAAATCATTTCTTCTACACTTATTATGATTTATACTTGAAGTTCATGTCATAAGTCATCTGATGTGTAGGGATACTAAGAAAATGTCCATCCATGTATTCCCAGAAGAAATCTCTTCAATCACATTACCCATGTATCCATTATAGGAGAACCTAAAAAACTCTACCTAAATCCATGGGAAACATCATCTCTTATTTAATGGGGGGATACTCAATCTATCACCTATTCATCATAACATTGATAATGACAATACCGAGTGAAAAAATGGAAACATCAACCACAGGGACATTCCATATCAAAGTTTTTATGGTTCCTGTTATTAATATACTCTAATACTCAACGTAATTATACTCCCCCTAATTAATAATGAATTATAAGAGACGGAAACACTTGTCCCCCTTAATGTAAGGGTTCTCTAAACCACCTGAAATACCAAGTCATCTTTCAATAAATTTAAAATATTCTTATATATGGTACGAAATATAGTATTCTCAATAGGGATATATCAGTTAATAAATCTATATATACTTTTGAAATACCTATTTTAGAAAACAAGTGTTCATAACCTAGATAATAAAAATTACATTAAATTAACCACGATAATTCCAACTCAATTTTTCAATTCTCAAGGGGTGGATGAGCTATATTCACAATAACATTTTTAAACCGAGACATATATTAAAAAACACTAAAATTCTCATGTTTAAATAAACCTATTGGTTGTTTTTTGTATGAAAACACTCCCCTTTTATGAGTAAAACATACACAAACAAAAAAAATAAAATATCGAGTATATAATACATCACCCTTAATTAATGTTGGGGCTGTCTAGATTTCATGTTTTATTGAATATAATAAATCTAAATCAACCTTTACATCATTAGTATCTCTAAATCAAAGAACTTTCCCAATGATCCACCACCATTTTAGTTTTCGTCCAAAGGTAAGATTATTAAAATTAAGATACTTCTTGAAACTAATACTAATATGATGATAATATAAATAAAATTTTTACTCTGTTCTGGTTTTGAATTATTATTGCTTCATCATTTAGTACATCTTTAAACGTGTAGTCATCTAATGTGGGAATTATGTGGAATTCACCAACTACATAATTTTATAACTTAGTTTGAGACTTCCCCCTCAACCCAGTTTCATTTTCTTTTAAATAAATAAGTTTTATTTTATTATTAATTCTTTCATCCACATTAGGTTTCCATATTTTTTAAAATTTTGTTAGAATTTCATTATTGTTTTCATTAGTTTTCATCTTACCATGAGTAGATTTATTTAATTTAGATAGAATGTGATTTCATTATTTGATGATTTTTCCATCATCCTTTATTATTTTACATGTTCTTGATAGATTTATAATATATCATTTGGTATATTTACATCTCTCATCAGAGGTGAAAACCTATTATTTACAACAATTTCCACACTAGGTGCCTTTCCTTTTTCTTCAATATCATCATCTATTCAGGTAGAATATTCAAAGACATGGTTAGATAATTTAAATTTGTATTTCACCTGAAAAACATAATTATTTTTTAATTCAATTCAACACCCTTAGGAAAAATATTAGCCAGGTTCTATTTCTTTATGGAAGTTTCATCCTTAACATCTCTCTTCATTGGCTGACTCCTCAAGGTAAATGCATTTACATGTTCCTTAGTTTGGGGTGGTCATTTGATCTCTTCATTTGTATGAATAATACAAGTTTGGAAAATGGAAACGTTTCTCATAAAAATCACCCCACATATTTTATATCTCATATAAATGTACAAGATATATAAATAACTTGATCTGAGATAATATTTTTCCTTTTATATGCCCACAACTTTTGACAGGCTTAATTTTACTTTCCTTCAAGTTGTATACCCTATTCTTTTAACCACATGTAATTTTAATTCATTGAAATAAAATTTTATTGTTATATAGTTTTTTTCGAAACATCCTGTAGAGATAACATTTTCCTAAAAAACCTCTTTAGATTTTATTTTATGATAGACCTTATGGTTTTTTCATATTTATATTCTTTCTGATTTTTTTAACATTTATAATTAATATAGACACTTTTTTAGGGATCATCCTTATACACATTCTCGAATACACCTTAAAGGTATTTTATTTATCAAGTTTTTAACCACCGGCACATTTACTAATTTGACCATTTTTCAGGACTATTTAATAAGAAATAATCTATGAATCTATATTCTCCTAGACATTGGTTGGTCATCCTCTCACAACATGAGGTATAAGCTTCCTAAAAATTCCTCAATCCATTTTCATCAACAATATTAGTTCCATTTCATGTAAACATTATATCTAAATCATGGTTGGTTTCAGGTCTCTTTTCAAAACATTTTGATGTTTTATGATTAACATTTTCCAAATTATTTCGTTTTAAATTAAGTACATGACACTTTAAAATAAAAAAATCATTTCAATAATAAAAAATATCAATTATTCACAAAATTAAATATTCAACTTATATAACATTTCATCAAAATTCATGCTTGTATAATTATAGGAACATTATTGTTATTTTATTCCATTGTAATTTACATCTAGTATGGTCTCATTAATAATTATGGAAAGTCTATGGAGTTTTACAACTACATGGATCACCTATTAAATGACACATCTCTAAAATGAGTCCCTTTATAATAATTCATCTATCAATTAAAGTATAAAATCAAAAAATTTAATTTATTCAACCACTTATTTAATCATTATTCAGATCGTGTTGGATTTACCATCTTATTTAGCCAATTCATATTCTATTACATTTTTCACTTCACCCAACTCAGACATCACATTTTTTAATCCCAAATTTATGTCAGTATTTGTACAAAACATTTACTAGTAACCATATAAATATACTCCTTATCTATAATGTAAATTCACATAGATATATTTTAATTTGAATCTCTTAAAATAATATATAGATTATGTTAAATGAATTAGATGAATTTCAATCACCAAGTTTTATAGAAAACAAACCACTCAATGTACATTTACATATTGGATGACTATCCATATCTTTTGAATTTTTTTAATTTATTTTCCTTCCTATATATAATATTTTCTATAGTCTTAGAATAGATTTTATTTTGAATAAAAAATTAAGGGAAACATTAATTCACCAATGAGTTTATTCTTATATCGTATCAAATCAATATGTTATTAAATAAAATGAAATTCATTATGTCTTCAAAATAGATCCAACCAGAAGGAACATGGGATCTAATACCAATTTTCATTCCCCATAAAATATTTTTAGACACCAGAGTGGGGAATTAATCATCTATTTACTATTTTTACTTGACGAGTTTAAAGTTAAAATTTGTATTATAATTTGGAATGTTGGAGGGGAAAACAAGAAAACATGGGGGGGCTGAAGGTAATTAAGTCTAACTAATTCCCCTTGAATGAAGTTTACTAATTATTACCAATTACAAAATCCTCATATGAATCTTTCACACTCATGAGAAATTAATCTTCTATAATTATTTATTGAAAATTATTACATTGATTCTTACATAATAACAATTAACTACATGTGTGCGAGTAAATTAATAAAGAGTATGAGAGTATTTTTTCTATCTTTTGTATAAATATATACTTTTTAACTTGATTTATTATTCTCCTCAATCATGTATTCTCCACTATAGTCTTGGGGACTATAATATATTAGGAGTATCCCACAACTACACTTCCAAGATCTCACTATACTTGAAAATTGATTTTTCACAAATTAATCCCTTACATAGCTTCACATTGTGTTTATAGAGTCAAACCATGATCTCCCAACATATTTAGAGTCTCATAGGTTCTATAAAGACCCATGATATTATTGAAAATTTTCCATTGAAAATATTCATAGAAGATGATTATAATATTTGTACGATGTTTTGAAATCAATAAGATTGAACTCTATAAAATTAAAAAGATTCTCGTTTAATTTAATAAATTCTTCAATAAAACACAAAAATGCATTTACTACTAGATACTCAATTTCAAAGAACTTAAAAATCTAATCTTCTAAATTCCTCGCATACATATTCTGAAAATCCCAACTTAATGATGTTCACCAAAATAGCAGCACAACATAGTCATTTTTTCTTGTAGTATTCTCCTCACCACTTTGGTTCTCTATCAAACTGATCTTTTACTGGTGGTTGTATTCATTATTTTCCTCCACTTTGATTCCAAATAGATTTATCTTCAGATGTAGTATCAACAAACCAACCTCTTCCTTGAGATTTATTTGAAAAGTCACTTAGTTCCTAACACAAAACTAATTAATAAAATGTAACACATAATTTGTTAATTTTATTTCTCCACTTAATGAGAAACTATATATGTGGCTCTTCATAATTTTTTTTGTTCATTGAAATCAAAGAATATAAATACATTAACTAATTATTTTACACCAAAATATTGTATGCAAAGGCCACCCTCCCTTTTTCTTCTATTATCATGATCTCTATATCAAATAAATTTAAGACAATAAAATAGGAGTGTCTCTCATTTTCATTAGCTACCTAGTTCCAATTTTACTAAACTATTACACCTAAAATTCTATTCATTCTCATTTTTGAAACTCATACAGTAGTAAATACTATGGTGTCTTCTAGTAGGCTGGAGATGTTCTTTTTTTCTAGTATAAGTACAAATTTTAACTTAGCTTCATATATATTTCAGATTATTTACACCCATACTCTCATAATATTTCCACTGAAAGTATTCACATTAAATAATCATCATATTTTTATAAAAAATAAACCAAAAAAATTATATCTAGGTTTTGGAACTCATTTTGAAGTGTCATCTTTCAATAAAAACAATTATACATTTAAACATTGATTCATACAAAGCAGAATCTCAACTTTTAAATTCTTGTAAAAATATTTATAGATAATAATGATTTTATGCTTCGACTGACAGTTGAGAATTTATATAACATCATGAACATTATTCTTGAAAATTGAACAAATTTATTATCTCTATCATGAAATACAAGTAGTTGATATGGCTTCTTTTCTCTATAGGATCATAAGTCCTTCAAGATATTTGTGATGTTTTAACCATAGAAAAATATCCCTATCATCCCTCCTTTGAATTTCTCTTCAAACCATAAATCTATAAATTCTATAATTTTTCACCCAGTACATATCATAAATTGATTTACCTGGATCTTTATTTGGGTATAAAATATTTCATACATACATCCTCACTTTCATAGATGACTGAAATCATATACATTGGAAAAATCGTATATATTGTTTTAGTCACTTATGGGAATCATATATGTAGGTAAATTAGCTAAATAGAATCCTTTTTTATTTCTCTTTCCATACTTTTCTAAATACTCATATGTTTTTCTTCATGTGTGAAAACATTTTTATATGATGTTCCTGATAGTTTTAAATTATCTTACGTAAATCAATTTTCCAATTTGAATCTATATATGTGGAGACTCCGTAGGTGAGGACTTATCAAGTTTTCATTATTTTAAAATTCATCCATTTTAAACCATGGATTCTCTAAATCATCTCCACCAATTCTTGTCAACTCACGGACACCTCAAAAACACCTATAAGAAATTATGACTCCTTAATTCTTCATAATAATTCAAAAGGGCTCAAAATATATATAATCATGTTATATTATTTTAAAAGTTATATGATACATCAAGAATTTATAAGCAAAAAACTGATTCTCAATTAGTTTCATCAATATTTTTAGTAGACATATGTAAGTACACACTAGGAAGGCCATCTTTATATTACTTTTTTTTGTGAAACTTTAATCACCATTCCATTCAAATAGGGCTTATTATCATTAATAAATATGTTCACTATATCCAACACTCCTGTAATTTCAAATTAACCTAGAAAATCATATAATCATTACATTATCCCTTTTCAGGATTTATCTATGCATTTTATCTCATAAATCACCTAAATTATAGGTCTATTCTGAATCGTTTCAACCAAGTATTTCAAGGATTCCCCTTTTAAACTACCTTTACCATGTATCAATCATGGGATCACCTAACAAAACCTCTACCAAAACTCATGGCCAAAATATCCTCTTTATTAGTGGGTTGATACTCAATCTGTCTCCCAGGACACTATCTTTTCATCATGGCATTGATAATGAAAAGTCCATGTGAAAATAAAATAAAAGATCGACCCCATAGAAATTCACATTCTTATAGAAACCTCTCAAGAAATCCAAGTTCTTATTCACATATGTATTCCACCAAACCATTCCATTACATTATTACTGATAATGATTTTCTTTATTGCTCTAACTTTCTTCTTTCAATATTAATTTCCAGGGGTTAATTTAAATGACTCATGGTATGGTATTTTCAACCATTTTTGAAGCATCTCCTCTTTAGTGTAGCTTCTTTCGCAATATGTTTGGGGATATTTCCCTCACTATTTTATTTTATTTATCAAGCGTAGAAGATATACATTCTTTGTTCACAACTGTCTTTCTCATCACATGGGGTCTAATTTCATCAAAATAATGGTAATCATATTTAGTGTGTCTAAAATAGCATTCATCATTATAGTGTCTGATATTATATCAATTTCCATCGTGATTTTCAATGCTTAAATTTTTTTCATAGTGGATATAATTATTCTCATGTCATTCCTTGATTTTTGACTCATATCAGTAGGATAACATTTAACTTCATGGCTCCCCCCGCTAACATAATTATTATTTATCCAAATATATTACATAATATGGAAAAACTAAATGCCTCAATACCAATAATTTCATTTAAAAAATTTCAAAAAATAGTTTCTTCTCCATCGAGTACTAACATGAATATCATGAAAAAAATTGTATGTAAACATGTTTATTTGGAGAACCTATTTGTAAATGAAAATTAATTATCTTCCCACTTACACTGATTATGTATGGGTTATTTTTTCAACATATTTATCTTCCCATATTTATCCATATACATAATTTTAGCATACAATTTTCATAGAAACAAAAATTTTATCAATATGTTATTCAAAAAAAGGTTAACTCTTTCATTAATATTTTAGTATATTTTTACTTTGATTATTTCAATATAACATTTCCATAATAATGATAGCATTTTAAATAATTATATTATCTAAAACATCCATTTAAAACCTTATTCTCACAATAGTTTTGGAAGTTTGAGATTTTTTATATCCATAGTTTTATTTTTTCTTCAATCTCAACGCACTTCATGATTATTGTATTTCTCTCATCTTTAATGGATTTCATTACTTCATTCCATTATCTATTAATTATCTAAGCATATTCTCTATTCATCTTACTATTTTATAGAAGTGAATTTTCAAGCTTCTTCATTGTCTTTGATGAAATCTCTTTCTATGAATTCTAGGAACCAATGGTAGATTTATGATATTATTCAATTTAATTCATCATCTCCTCAAAAAAATAAATTGTATTGGTTTTTTATAAAATATATTCTTAAAATATTCTACAACCAAGGAGACTTTTTATTTATGTAGAAATGTTGATTGTTATCTAGATTCAAATAATTTGACTAGAACCTTTCATAATTTCATCTTCATTGACAACGCATTCTTCAGTCCACTTGTTTCCATTGCAAGATACATATTTTAATTTTTTATATTTTTTATTCACTCAAATATTAAATTGAAAACTTCAAGTTTTCTTTTCTAAAAAATATTTAATTTTATAGTTGAAATCCCCAGGTTCCTCATTAAGAACAAAATCATCATGGCCAAACTATGAATTTCTTAATGGATAATTGAAAAAAAAGATATCATAATTAGATTAATACTTTTATTACATTCAACTAGATGTGATTCTTCTATTCCCTTTGTCAATGGTGTGGTATTTCTCATCTTATTTTCATATTTTTGCTTCTAGTTTGTTATAGTTTTCGATGAAATAACCTCCATTTTAATATTGATATGTATAACCTTTAACTGATGAATCTCAAAAATATATATCAAATATTCACTTCATATAGATTAATGAAAAAACTTGAAGAATAATAGATCTAATCTTAGGTATAAAAATTATTTTGATTCTTATTAATGTGGAAGTTTATCAACTAGAATAAAATTGAGAAGGGGTGAATTACTATGAACAATGTCTTTATGAAATTAATTTTCACTTTTTTTCATCCATAATATATGCATGTCAGAATGAATATATCTCATAAAAATCATGAGACACAAACACATCATATGCAACACATGGAGTGAAGATATCACAACACATTATATTCATATAAGATTTTTCCCAGATGTGGGTAAAAATCCTTTTCGGTGTAAAATTCAAAACAAAGACACAATTGTTTCACTAATATAAAAAAGTGAACACATGAGGAGGAGGTATATTCATTATTCTGTAAGGATATTTCCTCAAAAACTTATCATCATTTAATTAATTCTTTATACGGATTCCTGTTAGTTTTCAATGGTGATCCCAAACCTTCTATGAAAAGTATTTTAACTTTGAACATCGATATCACATCATGAATAGGTTATATGATCTAATATAGTTTTGTGATCCAAAATTCTAGGCCATGTCCCAAAGAACAACATGCATGTTGAACTTCTCCTAAATATTCAGAATCATCAATGAAAACATCTTGTTTTTTCAAATCACCGTCTTACATCCAAGAGTTCTTTATACCAACTAATGATACTAAATAACAGTAACTTCTCATTATTTTATAGTCTCGATGTATTTAATATTGAACAAAAATATAATAGCATCAGTATCTCACTCAAAAATCATCTTATTCTCCTAAGACACATATGATTTTTTATATAAGAAGGTATGTATGTACCCTTTATTTATTCTTCCTTAGTTCATAGAATATTATTTTTTAATATATCGTTGGCTATTCTTTTACTTGGTCATTATTATCTTCTTCTTATTCTTTTTATTTTTATTATTCTTATTATAATATCATAATATTTTTAAGTGGATACTGTTTTTTATATTTTGAATATATAAATTCAAAAAAAGTTGGAAATTGTTTTTCTCTCATTAAAATGGTTCAAATAATATCTATTGATAAATTATCTAACTTTAGACCTTCATAAATGATTTCAAACAATCATATTTTTAATTCCTTAATTATCATGTGACACCATATCAATTGTTTTTAATTGCTTTATACACTAACTTGAAATTTTATTTTACTTAATATTTCACAAAACCAACTACTTTATACGAATTATAAATGTATTACATCTCCTAATTTTAAATATCCAAAATCATTGGTTGATTATGTCACTTAATATTCAACAATAACCATATCATTTTTCATGTATGTATGAAGTATAAAAATTAAGGTGTGGTGTACCCAATTCCATGAAAATTCATTATCAAATATCATTATAATATTGAAATATTTTTTCATGGTTAATCACTATGATAAAAACATATATCATAAATCATAAATCATTATACATTATTATGTAACCTTAATCTTCACAGTATATACTTCTTTGTATTTTTTAAAATCATGATTTTAACATCAATATAATTGTGATATTTTAATCATTGTAGATACATTCCAATATAATTTTATTTAATTATAAAATATTTCTATTCTCGTCTTATTAATTTTATTATTCATCATAAAAATTATTGAATTAGACTTAAAATATCTAATAAATCCATATAAATTACTGGAATCATTCCATCTGAATCCCATGAAACACTAATTTATTCTTCCTTGAATACAAGTTAACTTGATGATACTCTCGGTAACTCTAATTCGGCTTTCATTATTATCTTCTTAATATTTCACAGATCAAAATTAATCATTCATATTTTATGTCATGCCCCATGATATTATTTTATGTTTATGGATTTATCTAATAAGGACTAGTAAAAACATTGTATATTCATACCCAAAACATGTTTTACTTATATGTAGACTAGTATGAACTATCTACTCTTTCAAAAAACCAATTTCATTGATATAATATTATGTATCTTATAAAATCATGATTTAGTCAAATGTAGCCTATATGATTCTATAATTACTCATACTTGTGAACTCTATCAAACTATGAATTATTAAAATAAACTACAAATAAATTGAAAAATATAAAATCGCATTAAATAATCAAAAAATAATTTAAATTACTGTAAACATTTCATATTAATATTTCCAAAAATCATCATTACAATTGGAAGGTATTTTAGAATATAATAAATTCAATTTTCTAAAAAACAATCTCTATTATAATGCATCTATTAATCACTAATAAATATAGAACCATTGTCAATTCAATACTCATATTCTTTCAATCATCATCTTTGATCATTTCCAATTAACATATCATATTCATTCATGAGGAAACAAGTGTGGAAACTATAACCCACAACTTGTATAATAATTTCACTTAGTAGAAGATTAATATTTTTATTAGTTATTTTCTCAATATTATAATGATCATGTTATATATAGTTATTTCATAAAACACCATCACTTGTCACTAATTCCTTTTGAGACTGTCTCCATCATCATCATATATATAAGTTACTTCTTCATATCCCTAATCTCTAAGAAGATGCTTCTTTATTTATAATTTATAATGAAAAATATTTGAAGAATTTCAATGCAATATAACCATTGGTAACAACATACCTTCTATATATTTTATAAAATGTGTTCATTATTATCACCTGAGGAACATTTATTGTCTTACTTATAAATAAAAATTACAATCATAATTATATTCAATTAGATCCTCAATAATCTTTAGGTAGCAGTCAATCATACTTAATGTAATTATTTTCCCTTAAAAAATATTTAAATCTTATAAGTATGATCGCACATAACCCTGTGTAACACCCCAACATGACGTATAAACTACTTTTTGTTTTTTTTCTTTTGAGTAATGGTTTTTCTAGGATTTGTCTTGGTAGTTTTTTGGGAGTTATGGTTGAGTTTAGGAAGTGTTTTAGAGGTTGTATAGTTGTTTAATGGTTAAATGTAATCATGAGGATTTTCCCAGGTAGCTATACAGGATATTGAGAGAGTCTATCGGAGGCACATAGTTGTAACATGGTAAGAGTAAACCATGGAAATTTCCCAAGAAACAATGCAATATGGTAAAATTTCATTTCATAGGTTCGTTGGATGGTTTTTAAAACATTGAGGCCAAATTATGTTACATTGGTGTTTCGAGACTATAACACCCAGAAGTATTTATGAAATATTTAAAAAAATTTAATTATTCAATAGCTTCCATTTCACGCAATAATGAGTTCAAAAAATAGAGAGACACCCTTAGTATAAATGGCCATTTTAAATTTGTTATTTGGGTAAAAATATAACTATATTTTGAAAATATATGGTGAATCCATTGGATACAAATTATTTATGAAAAAAATATAAATCATTTATATATTTTTATTTTTGTATTAATAAATTGAATGAATTAATATTAGAAAATTAAATTAATAATAAATATGTGTTTTGTATTTAATAAAATATTTTTTATATTCATTAAATAGATATTTTTTTTCATAGGGTATGAATTGACCATATTTTATATATAAACCCTTTGTTATCTAAAATGACAATTTTCTACATTTTAATGGAGAACCCCTTATAAATTAATATTTCGACACATTAATAAGTTTCATATGAAGAAAATAAACATCTTCTATAACAGTGGGATTTAAAAATTTACTTTGGATGAATTCTTGATATATTTATGATAAATTTCAAGTGTTGATGTATTGTAAAAATAAATTGATTTTTAATTGAAAAAATTTATTTTCATCAAAATAGTTGGTGTTATTAAATTATATTACTTAATGATTTTAATGTTTAAATATAATATATTTTTATAATTAAATATAATTTATGTCATTAGAATTAATTTAACATTGAATTCAGTTGTAAAAAAATTTCAATATTTTGTAACGTATTAAATTTTAAAACTCATTCTCTCTTTCTGAGAACATGAATAATTTTAAATTATTTATAGTTACTTCTATGTTTCTAATTATAAAACATTGATTCCATATTTATAATCAGTATTTCTAAATTATGTAAATAGCCTTATTTTATATTTGATCACTATGAATAGTAACTTCAATAATTTTTATTAACATAGTAAAAGGGTAAATCAGGTAATTAAGGTTTAGAATAATATTATAAAATTACCCTAAAACTAGTCTTTGTATGATTGGATGAGTTTTATTCAACTTAAATCATCCTTAGTTCAAAATGTGGTCCTTTGGAAGCCACTTTGATTAGATTTGGGTCTTTCTCAAATTTTAATGAATATAAATTTTTTTAAAAATAAGGATATATAAGAGATAAATTAGATTTTAAACACTCATTTTAAAGATAAATTTTATTTATTTTTCATGATAATATATTTTTACTTTTTAGTAACTAAAAAATTATTTTAAGGACTTATACATTATTGATGAATAAATTATTTAATTGCTAATAAATCAATAAAATAATTATTATTAAAATGATAATAACCCTGAAAAGACCCAAACACTAGAAAAATATTATTGGTAGAGTATATATAGACCATAACTATCCATGAGTCGATTTATTGACCAATTTGATCCTTGAAGAAGTTATTATGACACTTATATTATTTTATTTAAAGTGAGGAAAAACTTGCCACATTCATGTTTTAATAAGTATAGCATTTTTAAAATTGGATTTTCCAATGATATATTTTATTGAATGTGTTATTATTAAATCTAGTAGATTTATATTTTTAATATTATTTGTTTAATTTTACTCAAAAAAATAATGTATTAAATAATCAAACAAAACTGATGTTGTGATTATTTTATTAATGGTGATAAAAATAAATATAATTAAAATATAAAAATAAATTTAATTTAAGATAATTAAGATAAACAATTAATTCTATAGACGAAATATTATTCATTGGAATATAATAGAATATTTTTTTCAATTTTTTCTAGTTATTTTAACATTTTAAAAAGTCAGTGAATTGAATAGTTGCAAAATTAACACTATTGATTATTTATCAAAATAGGGTATTATTAAATTATATAAAAATAATAAATAATGTTTTGAAAATATATAATGATGATGATATAGTCTAATATGTTTTAAAGTATTTATTTATGGTCTAATTGTTATAATATAGTTATATATTGTAACCTTTGAATATTGAAATATGTGTTACCCTTGTTAAAAATTAAATAGAATAGCTAAGTGTTAATTAAAATGATATGGATTACATTGATTAAATTAATTGTCTAATATTTATTTTTGGATGATATTACAAGAAAATCACATATCATATTCGAAATTTGGACATTTTGTAGGTTTTGGGAAGGGTTTGATATTATTAGAAATTGTTATTTATGGAGTTTCCAAAAGTGCCCCTCACCTCAATTATAAAAGTGAACCTACTCCTTCACCTCTAAACATTAGTTTGAGCCATAAATCACCACAATATCTTAAATATTTCCCTTATCAACATCGTTAGTAACATTCTATAGTTTTTCTTCCCTTTCAAAGACCAACTATATTGCTTTAAGATGAGATTTAGACGAAGCACGTCGAAAAAGAGTTAGTCTACTCTTCCAAATATTTCAAACTAATTTCTTCTTATACTAATTTTTCCCAAGTTGCTTCATTATAAACTAATAACTCCAATATTATTTATATACTAAGATTTTATTATGAATATAAAATAACTATATTTCTCCTTTTATCCATCCGATGAAAAATGAAATCACCATTTCTGTATATGAACGGCTTACTGTCTTTACGTCGTTGGCTAACCAGTTTTTTACCACCACCTAACATGGATGGGGATAATGTGGTAAATAATAAATATATACGATTATTATAAAAAAATTATATATTAAAAAATTATATTTATTATAAAATTTTATACAACATCAACTTCAATATTATGCATCACTTATGGGAATGATAACATTGCATGTGCGCACGTACGGCCTACCGTCTACGTGATTCGATATAATTCATTCTACATGATCTTCATCAAATCATTATTATATAAATATAGAGAATTAAAAAAATATTGTATATATTGTATTAATATCATTTTTTAATGATATATCTATGTCTTAAGAAGTAGAGAAATAACTTATTTGACAAAACACACATAAGAAAATGAAGCAGTTAATACCCAAATAGTAACTAATAATGAAGTTTTATTTATAAATGGATGATAATATGATCATATATGATGTCATAAAAATGTAATTGATTCTGGAATAATTCAATGAAATTATTTAAATCCTAATATAGGATTTTTGAATACATATGAAGGGTATCAGACCTAAAGTAAGGGATAATTTTTCTACCTCATTATTTTCCATGATTGTTTATTCGAAACTATTTACTGGGGTATATTTATCATACATGTCCATGTTTTAGGAATATGTTTTCCAAAATATTTTTTATATCCTTCTACAACTGAATAAAATAAATTTTACCCTTTATATAATTTTTCTTAATTTTCATGAGAAGAAACGTTTTTCATTTTCGATGTGAGGCACTGTTTGACTTTCTGGAAAAAAATGTACCAGAAGATTGTTCACTTTTAACTTATAAAGCATGAATGTATTTTAACATTTTCATAATGAATAATTTCAATGAATCTTAATTCACATGATTTAATGTCTATGTTTTATAAAATTCCTTTCTTATAGAATTGTATAGTATTTTGAGAAAATAAAATATTTTTAAAGAAGGATATTTTCCTCAAGAATTATTTTCAAGTGTTTCATCAAAATTATTTTCCATCTAATATGAAACTCTTTAATAGGTTTATTTTTCAAGTATATTATCCCTATTATTCATATGGTTTTTTTATGAACTTTTATTTAGGAAATTCATTTGTTTTATATAGATTCTGTTATGATGGAATGATGTTTATGAAACCCATATCATTCATATTTTATGATATGATGAATGATTTATGTTTTTGTGGAATACATAAGATTGATTTTATTATAAGATTGGTGGGAACTATATATCACTCTAATTCATTGGGTAAATAGTTATTTTTCTCAAGATAGACATGATTTCAATGGGAAATGATCTCAATTCAGTAGTACAGGGTTGGAGTGAGGAGTGAAATCGGTTCAGTAATAGAATTTTTCTGCTATGATCATCTTAAAAATGATCCTTCACTAAAATGAAATGATATTCTATGCTTATCTGTATGGAAAAAAAATTCTGGTCTTATATTATGACATTTCAAATCTTGTTCATTTATTTTTATGAACATTGATGATTTATACCATGGCCTAACATCAAGATCCATATTTTGTAGAATAATATTTACAAATTATATGTTCTTATGTATTATGATTTTGATATGAGGGATATCTACCTTGTGTACCCTTTCTAAGAATATGATCTCACCCTTTCATATGCTTCTTTTCACCTGGTCTTTAAAGAGGCTATTAAGTAAGATATATCAAATAAGAGTCTATTTATGATGAAGTAAGTGGGAGATAATTAAGATGTCATATAAAACAATTTTTTATGTTCCCTACTTTCTAAAGACATTATAATTATACAGTCCATTCATGGATATATTATATTTTTTATTAATATTCTTCAATTTTGATGTAGTATAAAAGTATAAAATTTTTGGGTTATTATATTTGGTTTTATTGGAAAGGTATAGTTAACCATGGGAAAATAGGATGAGAAAATCAAAGGAAGAAACAAAAGGATATGTAGAAGTATAGGTTACAATCCTAGTGTTTTAGAAATGATCACGAATACCCTATGATAAAACCGAAGTATCCTAAATTGAAATTTTATTAGTTATTATGTCATTTTCCCATTACGGTTATCATTTATCATATTATTCTTCTTTTTTTAATCAATGGTTGGATCCCTAAAGAACTGTATTAATGCTGAATGTGATGGGAAATGAAATGATTTTCATCCTAAGAAACCAAATGTTATGGGAGATGGAAATAAAAATCATGTATATATGAATACACAACTTTTTCAAGCTATGAATCATTTACGACTTCCTAATGAGTAATAAAGAGAACAACATTCTACAGAGTCCTTCATGGGGTAGCGGGCACATTCATGAAGCAGGTACTCATATCAATTAGTGGCTGAATAATGGATTAATACCACTAAAATGTTATTTTTAGTTCTCTAATATTCATAACATGATAATGTCATCTTAACGGTCTATTGTTTGGAAGATGAATATGATCGATGGTGGAACCCTATCAAGAATATGAGTTAAAGGGATAAAATGGAATCCTTGTAATGGGATTATTTCATGAAATTATTTTTTAATAAGTACCTTCCTCATATTCTTCAAAAAATGATGGAGAAGGAGTTCCTTGAGCATAAGAAAAAGGAAGACGAGTAAGTTATATCCTATGAAGAAAATTTTACAAGACATTTAAGTTATTATTCTAGAATTATTATCCAACCTGAGAGTTAAATTTATTGGTTATTTAGTGTCTTAAAATGAAATCTCTAAATGGAATTATCCATAAGGGATATCAATATATTTGAGAATATTATACGATGTGCTATCAAGCTTGAGATGGATATTTGAGTAACCCAACAGTCCTATAGGTTTGAAAAGAAGAGAAAAATGGAATTATAGGGAAAATATAAAGACCAAAATGAAAAAGAAGATGAGTTTTCCCTTATACTCATTTTGGGGATATAAACATGGAGGAAATTGTCTTAAAGGGACTAGAAAATGATTTATGTGTGGGAGATAATTTCATATGATATTTGAATGGCAAAGATATGGAAAAAGCATTTCTAATGATGTGAATAGAGAAAAGGGTACGTAGAATTCACCTACTACACGTCAATGTTACATGTTTAAGAAAATTTTGAATTATTCCAATCAATTTCCTAATACAAGGGTTATTGATGATGATTGACTCCCAAAAAACCTTAATGCCAAAGACAACGGAATGTCACATGAGATCACTATCAGCGATGTGGAGTACGATAATGAAGTGGTGAAAGGTATATTAACCATCCACTATAAAGTGGAATTTTTTTTATTTTAGATCCACCCACTCTTTTACTTTTGAATAATTTTCTAAGGGTCTCATCATGTTACCTCAATAATTAGATGTTAAGTTATCTCTGATAACACTTTATGGAACAACTGTCACATCGAATAATTTTAATTATTCTCAAATTAATGTTTTTTTGGAAATTTTATTCCTAAAAAGATCTTGATCCTTCCTTCAGTGTAATTTTATGTGATTCTTAGAATGTATTTTATTTTTATATATGGAGCTCATATCAATTTCCATGTAAGGGAAGCCACATTTCATATTACTAATCATTCTATGATCATCAATCAATGAATGTATGAGTATGACCTTTCATGGATCATTTCGTAAATATTATGGGTCTTGATTCCTATAAATGAAGGTTATCTACCTCATATGGTTGGAGAGAAACTCAAAATTCACAATACACCCATTTTATGGGAGTTTGATGATATCTTTCTGGAAGAATTTTCAGTTCTTCCACTGAATTATGATGTTAAGATTTCAATAGAGAGCATTGCGAGTGATATGCCAATTCCAAATACACCACATAGAATTTCCCCAATTGAGTTGAATGAATTTTAGAAGAAACACCTAGATAATATTGAAATGGGATTCATACTCCCTAGTGCATCGCCTTAGGGTTCACATGTTCTATCAATTAAGAAGAAATATGGATCAATGAATCTTTGCATTGATTATCGATAACATAACAAGATCTCTATCAAGAAAAAATATAATCTTCCTTGCATTGATGACTTATTTGACCAACTATGAGGATATCAATACTTTTACAAGATGGATATTCATTCAGGATATCATCAACTGATGGTTTTGAAATACGATATACCAAAGATGTCATTCTGTACAATGTATGGACACTATGAATTTATAGTGATTCTTTTTTGTCTTACTAATTACCTCATTATCTTCCTAGATATAATAAATAGAGTAATTATTGTCAATCTTGATTAGTTTTTGGTAGTTTTTATTGATGATATTATTGTCTAATCAAAGAGAAAATAATATCATGAAGATCACTTGATAATTGTACTGAAGACCCTAAGAAATGATAAGATTTATGGAAATTTTACCATCTATGACTTTTGGCTATAGAAAGTTGAATTTTTCATCACATAATCTCAAAATAGGGGATATTTATGGATAGAACTAAAACAAAATTTATTGAGGGATGGAAGAGACCAAAAATGACAACTGAGATCTAAAGTTTTCTTGGTTTGGCTTGATATTATCGAAATTTTGTAAGAAAAAATTCAAGGTTTTCTAGTCCACATACCATGTGCACTTGGAAAAGACTTATGTTTGTTTGAATGAAAGAATTTGAAGTGAATTTCAGTGAGCTTAAAAGAAGGTCAATCAGTCCACCTGTTCTCACAGTACCTTTTAGTGGGGATAGGTTTGTCATCAATTGTGGTGCATCCTAAATGGGGCTAGGATGTGCTCTCATGCAAAATGATGTGGTGATATCTTATGCCTCATGAAAATTGAAAATAAAGGAGAAATATTACCTAACTCTTTATTTGGAGAAATATGTGGTAATCATTTCATTAAATATATGGAAGCATTATCATTATGGTGAATAGTGTGATATTTATTCTACACATAAAATTTTAAAATTTATTTTCACCCAAAATGAGTTGAATATGTTCCAAACAGGATGGTTAGACTTGAATATAGATTTAAAATACTCAATAAATTACCACCATGAGAAAGCGAACAATGTGGTAGATGCTTTGTGTTGACAGGACCATGCTAGCCTATCCATGATGAGTATCACAAAAGGTCCATTATTTATGGATTTAAAAATGGATCTTAAAATTTTAATGTAACTGGAGAAATATTATATTTCTAAAATGAATTTTCAACCATTTATACAAGTGAATGTTAAGGAGGGTCATAAGGAAGATGTATATATACAAATGAAGTTGAAAAATGTTCCTAAATTCAACCTTGATTATGAAGGAATAACAAGGTTCTAGAACCAGATTTTTATTCCTCAAATACCTGAACTAAATAATGAGATATTGTTTTAAGCCCAAAGTTCTTCATTATATATTCATCATACATTCGTAAAGAAATTTAGGGACATTAACGACTATTTATGGTGAGATTTCCTGAAAAGAGTTATTGCAGAATATGTCTCTCAGTTCTTGGTTTGTTAGCATGTTAAGGATAGGAGATACAAGCCTAAGGGGATTTTATAACAATTACCCATAACAAAATGGAAATGGGAAAACATCACTATGGAATTTTTCATTAGAGATCCAAAACATCTAATGTCCATAATTCTATATGGGTTATAGTTGACCTCCTTACAAAGTCGGCACACTTATTTTCTGTTGGATAGGATTTCACTCTTGATCATCTTTCCATGATATATTTCAATGAAGTGGTAAGAGTGCATAGAGTTCCACATTCCATTATATCTCGAGATCCATGTTTTACCTAGATGTTTTGGAAAAGTCTTCAGTTGGATTTGGAAACAGGGTTATGTTTTATCATAGCTTATCATCCTTATACAGATGGTCAATTTGAGAGGACAATTCAAACTTTATAAGACATGTTGAGATATTTCTCTGTAAATTTCAAAGGTGGTGGGGATCAAGACCTACCTTTGGTGGAATTTTTATAAAACAATATATTTCACTCCAGTATTCATATGGATCCTTATTAATCCCACTATGTAACGAAGTGTATAATGTAAACTTATTCGGATGATGTTGGGAAAGGAAAGCTATTCAGACCGGATCTTTTGCATAAATGGATGAAAATGTTATATCTATTTAAAAACACATAAGAGTAGTTCAGAGTGAACAAAAACATTTATGATGACAACTGAAGAAAATACCTAGAGTTTTAAGTGGGTGACAAGGTCATTCGGTGAATATCTACCATGAATAGAGTAATTATATTTTGAAAAAATGGAAAGCTAATCCACAACTATATCGATCATTTTAAAATTCTGGGTCATGTTACGAAGACATCTTACCGATTGGCACTTCCATAAGATCTATCTTTATTTTATAATGTTTTCCATGTATCTATCATGATAAATTACATTATTGATCCCTGACATGTACCAAACTCAAAATTTGTACCTCTGAATTAAGATCTTCCTTTTGATGAACAACCGATAGAGATTCTAGAACAAAGCAAAAAAGTAATGTGAAACAGTGCCACTCGCTTGGTTAAATTTATATGGAAGAACCCTCAATTTGAGGATACTATGTAGGAACTTGAAAATGTGATGAGGAAGAGGTATCCTCACATTATGTATCCAAGTGATGAATTTCAACACATAAATTTAGTTTAAGGACGTAGAATGTAACACCTAGATGTTTTAATGAAACATTTTAAATAATTTTAGATCTTAAATAGCTTGAATTGCTCACAATCATGAGTTTGAATTAACCATGAGACTCCCATAACATAAAATTACCATTTTAACCTAGCCTTTAGTGTATCAAATATATCTAACTTATGAAAATGTATATTGAATTTATTAAACTCCTATTATTTATGAAAAAATATAAATCAATTATATATTTGAAATTTTTTATTAATAAGTTATGTGAATTTCTATTAGTAAAAAGATTAAAAATATATATAATTTATATACTTAATAATTTTTTTTTACTTTCATCCAATAGATTTTTTATCATAGGGTATAAATAAACTCTATTTGATATATAAAAACATACATTTTTCAAAAGGATAATTTTCACCATTTAAAGGTGAACCCATTTTAAATTAGGATTTTGGCATATTAATAATTTATGAAACACCAGATAAACTTGTTCTTTGGAGTTGGGATACAAAAACTTATATTGGATTAATTTTTTTATATTTTTATGTTAACTTTCAGGTTATGATGAATAGAAAAATTTCACTAAATTTTAATTGAAAACAACCTTTTTATCAAAAAATTTAGGAGATTAAATTATATTATTTAATGGTTTTAAAATATAAATATAATATATTTTTATCATTAAATATAATTTATGTCATTATAATTTATTTTACATTGAATTCAGATGTAAAACCATTTAAATCTTTTTCAATATTTACCTTTTAAAACTCGTCCACTCTTTCCGACAGAACGGTTAACATAAAATTAATTTCGAAAAATTATATGTTTTTAATTATTATAATTAGATTCCAAATTTTGAATAAATAGGTTTAAATTATGTATATATCATTATTTTATTTTTGGGCATTATGAATAGTAACTTTAGTTAATTTTATTAATATGGTAAAATGGAAAATCGGGTAATTAAGGGAAAGAATAATATTATAAAATTACCCTAACACATGTATTAACAAAAATGGATGAGTTTGTATCCACATAATCTATTCTTGGGTCTAAATGGTGTCGTTTGAATGTCACATGGATGATATTAGGATATTTAATTTATTTTATTCAAAGAAAAATTAAATGTCTTCATTAAATTTTAATAACAAGGTCATTTTTTAAAATAAGATTATAAATTTGATAAATTTGATTATAAATAATCATTTGAAAGATATAATGTTTTTATTCATCATGATAATTTTCATATTTTTAGGAAATAAATAATTACCATAAATAAACATACTTTATCGATGCATGCATTTTCTAATTGAGGAGAAATAAATAAAATAATTATTATTAAAATGATAATAAATATTAAAAGTCCCAAACACTTGAAAAAATATTATTACTCTAGTATATCTAGACTATAACTAGTTAAAGGTAGAGTTATTTAAAATTTAGTGACTTATAGAAGAGATTATGACACTTATATTATTTTATTTAAGGTGATGATAAACCTGTCACATTCATGTTTTAATAAGTACAACATTTTTAATGTTATATTTTCTAAAATATATATTCTACTTGAAGTATTCTGAAGAAATTTAGTATATTTATGCTTATCATGTTATTTAATTTTAAATTTATTTGACAAATAGTAGTATGGAATAATCACACAAAGTTGACGTTATAATTATTTTATTAATGGAGACAACAAATAAATGTTATCAAAATATTCAAATAAATGTAATTTGGGATATTTACAATTTAAAATGAATTTTATAGATTACAGTGAAATATTATTAATATAATATAATATTTTTTGTTGTTATCTTGTTATTTTAATATTTCTAAACATCCTTGAATTGAATAGTGGCAGCATTGACAATATTGATTTCTCACCAAAATAATGTGTATTAGATTATTTAAAAATAATAAAACCATTTTTAAAAATATATACTAATTATAATATGGTCTAATATGTTATAAGGTCTTTAGTTAGGGTCTAATTGACATCAAATTAGTAATTATTTCACCCTTTTAGTATCGAAATATTTGTTACCCTAGTTAAAAATTAAATAGAATATCTAAGTGTTAATTAAAATGATAAGGTTTAACTTGACTAAAAAATTGTATCAAATTTATTTTTTTATGACATTATAGCATTTTATAATATCATATTTGAAATTGGAACATTTTATATATTCTTAAGTAGGGTTTTATTTTATAATAAATCATTATATATGGAGTTTCCAAAAGTGGAACTCACCTCAATTATAAAAGGGACCTTCCTCTCTCACCTATTCACTGCACTTTGACCCTTCATGATCAGTCATCCTCTACCCATTTCATTCTCAATTTCCCTAGTAAAATTATAGAGGTTCTTCAACTTCTTAGAAGACAAACTCCTTCTATTTAAGAGTAAATTTATGGGAATCACATCGAAGAAGAAGTAATCTCCTCTACCGATTTATTCAAAATTAGTTTTCCACTACTTCCTATTTATGCGTTTTTTTCATTATTAAATAGTTACTATAGAATAACTTATATAATTATATTTTATTGAGATTATGAAAAAAAACATATTCCACCTTATATCCATCCTACAGAAAATTATATCACTGTGTGTGTGTGTGTAGAATTTACCGTCTCCATGACATATTGTGATATGTTTTTCGCTAACACCTTACATGAATCGGTATAATGATGTAAATAATAACTATATATTATTATTATTAAAACAATATATTTATTATGAAATATTATACAACTTCCACTTCAATACCATTTAATAATTATGGGAATGATATTGTCACGAGTGCATTCGTACGGCCTATCAACTGCACAATGAGATCAGATTCATTATACATGATCTTCAATAAAGAATTTTTATATAATTGAAAATAATGAATACATATGGTGTATATTATGTTAATATCATATTTTTAATGAAATAACTATGATATAATAGGGATAACTAGAAATTATTGGAGAAAACACGCATAAGAAAATAAAGAAGTTAATATCAGAATATCAAGTAATAATGAAATGTTATTAGAAAACAGATGATAATATGATCATATAAGATATAATAAATATGAATTTAATTATGTAATAATTAAATTAAATTATTTAAATCATTATACAGTATGTTTGGATACATATGAATGATATTGTACCTAAGTTAAGAGATAATTTTTCAATGTCATTATTATCCATGATTCTTTGTTCGTAAGTATTTGCTGGTTATATTTTTGATCCACATCCATGTTTCCAAAATATGTATTCAAATATATTCATTTTATCCTTATATAATTCTTTATATTAAATTTTATCCATTGTTTAAATTTTCTAAAATTGTATGAAGGGAATCACTTTGTGCTTTTGGTATGAGGTACTTTTTGATTTTACAACAAAAGTACAAGAAGAGTGTTCTCTTTTACTTATTTTGCATGAATAGATTTTTTCATTTTTATAACTAATTATTTACATGAATTTAACTTTACAATATTTAAAGTTTATTCTCAATTAAATTCTTTTCTTTTAAAAGTGTGTTGCATTTTGATGGAAATTTTTTTTAGGAATAACGGGCATTTTCCTCAAGAATTAATTTCATGTGTTTTATTGAAAGTATTTTCCATTTAAGATAACATTATTTAACAAGGTTCCCTTTCATATATACTATCCATATTATTTATATGGTATTATTTCATTATGATGAACTTCTACTTAAAAAATCTATTTGTTTTATATGTATTATGTGATGATGCAAAGATATTTAAGAAACCCTTTTAATTTATTAGGTTATGCGATGCTGAGTGATTTATGTTTTTGTGGAACACGTAAGAATGATTTCATTATTAGATGGGTGGGAAATATATCTCCCTCTAATTCACTAGGTAAATATTTTTACCTTCTGTGATAGATATATCTGACATGGAAAATGATCTATGTTCAGTTGAATAGGACAGGAACGAGGAGTGAACTAAGTTCAGTAATGGAATTTGTCTATTATCATGGTCTTGGAAATGATCCTTTCCAATTATAAAATGATTTTTTATGCTTATGTGTATGCTAAAAACATTTAAGACTTATGTTATGACTTTTGGTTTGATGTTTGTTGATTCTTATGAACTTTTATGATTTATAACACGACATAATATCACGATCCTTCAAACATAGAACCCAATTTTCAAATGTCATGTTTTTATGTCTTATGATTATGATATGATCAATATCACCCTCATTTACACTTACTGGGAATATAATATCACCATTTCATATGATTATTTTTCCATGGCCTGGAATAAGGGTATTAAGTAAGTTATGTAAAAAAGCAGTCTAGTTTTGATAAAATAAGAGGCAGACAATAAAGATGTTTTATGGAAAAGTTTTTTAAGTTTACTAGTTTCTAATGACACTATACCTATATTTTCCATTCATGGATTTGTTATATTTTTTTATGAATATTCATCAATTTTGATGTAATGTCAATGTATGTAAAGTATGGTTCATTATTGAGACAGTGGTGTGAACACAATTTGTACACGGTTTGGTAAATAGTTCTTCTTAACCATGTGACATCATTACATAAATATGAAAAATAAATTATAACCCCAATACTAACTCAAAATTTCTCAATATTTATCCTCTGTGAGGTAGGTGTATTCTCTCTTTTCTCCACTTCTTCAAGAACTTTAAGTCTTGTTTTTAAATTAATCAATAACCTAGAATTGTAAATGATGATTTTTATGATTTCTTTCTAAAAACCTCTATCGATTTATGAATCTAAAATGGTGTATGTTTAGTTTTTTTAGAAAAAAAATACTTTTTTACATGTTTTCAAATTGTGGTTTCGATTTAAGATATAAAATACGTTTGATTAAATGTTTTAATGTTTTAATTTACTTGAATAAATAAATGTGTGTGAAATTCTTTAATAGTGATAGTATTTCATGAGATTATATTGCATGGAATGATTCAATGTTGAGTTTTGATGTGGGTTCATTTTCATAAGGTTACCTTTGATATAAGGAAAAGTGACTACTTGATAGGTTGGATACGATTCTACTCTCATGTTTGGACTACTCTTGGTGGGATTCTTGCATGTGTGTTTTTGTTTGTACTATGTAGTTGGATATTCCATGTGGACAGAATTAATGGATCAATTGATTCAATTATTTCTATTCATTTAGAAAAATTTTGTGGTGTTTATCTCACATTTTTTAAATTTAAATTAACAATGACCTAAATCGGTCATGCCCTAGAGGCATGTGTTGGGATGTATTTTGGGATACCCTGTTAGGTTATATAATCACCCACATTATAATAACCATGGTGTTTATGCGGATGTTATTTTCCCTAATATAGAAGAAGTTAAGTTCACTTATTTCTCTAGTGGAGCATCCCGATTCTATATTATTGGGGATATGGTTTATAGATTGGAGATGGTGTGGTTTAGTAGTTGAAGTAGTGCCAAAATAGTATCACCTTGTCGAGTTTCCATTTTATTGATTGAATTCAATCTTTTATTTTCTACTACTAATATTATTTTGTCTAGTAATTTTACTTTTAGGTGTATTATTTACATTTTATAAATCATATTAAATTGATTTGGTAGGTTTACTATTATTTTTTTAAGTATTGTATGTTTAAAGAGAAAATTCTCCCAACACCCTCATGATTTTTTAATCCCTTTTAATTTATTTCCAAACCTTTGTGTCTATGGGAAATCACCTACAGTTAGTAGAACCACTAATCTTTCCATAGATATTTTTAGGGTTGGAACATTATAGGTGGTATTAAATTGGTTGGTCCATTAGTTGGGAATTGTTATAAAGAGACAGTTTAAGTTATAACATGAAATATATATCACAAAAATACATAGATAACCTCTTTATGAAAAACATAAATTTACCAAGGTAGTATAGGTATAAAAATATTATTTGGATACAATTACATATGTTTCTTCATCTCATCATTTTTGGTTGGATTAAATGGTGTAAAGTACCATGAATTATATACAATTCTACCCATTAGAACTTTATTGACCATGTTTTCATTAGTGTTTATAAAATTTTTGCAATGATTTTTTTCTTATTATTTGGAATATCTTAATCATTAATTTATACATTATATGGATACAAAATGGAATTTTAGAATCAATATAAAGGTATGGAACTAGTTAGATTAGTTGAAATCTCAAATAAAGTGGAAGATGAAAATATGGTTACACTTGAACCACAGTTTAATCAACTGATTTCCCAGATCATCGTGGAATAATTCCATGTTATTGATAAAGGAAATTGAATTAAAGAACCTTAATATATCGATCATTCTATGATATTTAAAAAATAGAATATAGCGACCTTTCAAGGGGGATTCAAGACGTAAAAACACAAAATAATGGATAAAAAAATAAGGATGATATTTTATTTACTTAGAACTCCAATTGATATAAAAGGAATAATAATAGTATTCATGCTAGAAGATATTTCATGCTAATGGTAGGATTTAGTTTTTCATGATAAATTTAACCATGTCCTAACATTTGAGGGATTCAACGATTTTTTTAGCACAAAATTATTTCTAGAAACCTTCAATGTATCCAATAAAATAGATTTCAAAAATACCAATGAAGAAAATATATCATTGATAGAATATACATATTTTTATTAAAAGTGTATGTTTTTATCCAAAAGGGGTTGCTAGCATGTACCAGAAGTCACATGTATTGGAGGTTAATATGCTAAAAAAATTTATACTCTACGTTATTGGCTATACTTACATGGTTAATAGACTGATTGTTGGGGAAAGATATATCCTTGGTATTCCTACATAAGGTAGCATGTTTATTTATATAAGAAAATTTCTTAACTCTAATATTGGGAATAACAGTTAGATGGATACCAACTCTTATAGATGTGGAGAATAAATCCATTGGATTGGTTTCCATTACTTCATGTACTAGTTATAATCTAGGGTGTTTTCAATTTGGATCACTCGATCATAAAAAGATAGATTTTATGTAACCACCTTGGTTAGAAAATAACTATAATCAAAATGGGTAGCACTAACATTATTTCCCTAATTCAATAAATTTTGTTTCTAAGAATATCTCTCATGTGAATCCAATATTTTTTAGATTGATTTTCTGAACACATCCAAATATTTCTCCTCCATAGAACAAAGAAATCTCAGGTGGTTCCAAAAATACCATGACTCCTAATAGAATGAAACCATAGTAGGTAAGAAACAAAAAATGAGAAAGACTAATCATTTATATGGTGCCATGTAGATATTTTTGAGCGATAAATTAAGTCATTCAACTATATCTGGTGTTATTCTTCTTATGTAAATTATTATGAATTTTCTATTTGATACATGTTCACCCCAAACCTTTATTACATCACATATCATTAATCAAATGGGGTTTCATATGGAGATTATTCCCTATATGATAAGGATCTATACACCTTTTGGTTAGTTAGAGTATAGAGGACTTAAGTGTGTGCCTTGTTTTATTACCATCGATGGAATCTAGTATTATTATGAATTTTTTATTATGGTTATTGATATCTTTGATTTAATCCTAGGAATTTATTAGTTAGTTTCAGACAAATAACATGTCGATTTTTATGTATGATATGTACATTTTACGTATCTTTATGGAATAATGGATAACATTAAATGAGATTTCGATTTGAATGTGGGCAGAGCTGGAGATTAAGTACTAATTGTTGGATAAATTTCTTATTAATTCATAGTAGTCACTTGGTAGACTAATGACATAGTTAAGACTAAAAAATTCAATACTATTGTCTATTGATAACCTCATTTTTTCATGACAATTTCTGGAGTTTTCCACTTGATATGGAAATTCAATTTTCAATAGATCAAATTTCAAAGATAAATACTATTTCAATTCCATAATATATCATCTAACTAATGGAATTGATAGAATTGAACTTCTAAATGAAGTAATTAGAAATAAAATATTTCATAATAAAAAGGGAATCTCCTTAGGAGACACAATTTATCTTTATAAACAGAAGGTAAATGGTCCTCTATGACTCTCAATAGGTCATTATAAACTATATGAGGTTACAAAAAATAATATATTCCCACTACCATGAATCTATGTCATATTAGATCAACTAAAACCGTCCCATTAGTTCTCAATTATTGATTTATAGACCCATTATCAACAACTCCAAGAAGGGATAGTGGATATTCCAAAGACAGTATTTAGAAAGTGCTACAATTATTATGAGTATCTATTCATTCACTCTGGTCTTATAAATAAACCAAAAGTTTTAATGGAATTGATTAATAGTGTATTTAAAAGGTACCTAGGATCAATTATTTTTGTATGTTTTGATAAAATTATTTTGTAATATTGAAATGAAAAACACCATGAATAAATACATATAATAAACTGGAGATACAAGCTTCTGATCATTGGAATTTGATGGCTATGACTGCTGATATTCATTTGCATTACACAATGTCGAATGAAGTTGTGGTATTATTTCTATTTATTCATATTTCTGATTTGATTAATAAATTCAAGGATTCTCAAAGTTCATATCCAAATTGATTCCCCACTACATCAAAACATCAAGGTGAGGATACGATTGATGTATGGAAACAATATAGGAATTCAGTGTGTCTTTTTCAATATCACATATTTATTCGACTATCTTTTTTGGTAAAACTCATTTCTAGTTTTCATCATACAAATAAGGTGATTAAATTGAAAATAAAAAAAGCTTTATAAGGATCTAAGGATCGATTATTGGTGGTTAATTATGAAATAAAATGTGTTTCATCTTGTTTTGTAATGCCTTACCAAACAATAGTACAATGATGAGAATCAATGGAAAATTGGTATGTTTAAATATTTACATATACACAAATAGAAATGGGAACCTATCACTATGTACTTTTTCATGGTTTTACCAATAACAATTTAGAAGTGGGATTCAATATGGGTTATTATTGACTGGCTCACAAAGTCATTTCACTTCATTCTAATCTGTGACGAAAATAGGGTAGATGACTTGGAAAATCTATACATTCAATTAGTTGTAAAATTTTATGGAATACCTATCTTGATTATCATAAACAAAGACACAAAATTTATCTATCATATTTTGTGATCTCTTCAATAATATTTGGGTACCTAGTTGACCATGATCATAATGTATCAATGTCATATAGATGGATAGTTAGAATGAAAAATTTGGACATAGGAATACATGCTCAGATCTTATGTAATGGATTTAGGTGGATCATTGAAAGTTCATTTTCCCCAACTGTAATTTTCATATATCATTAGTTTCAAGCCTTGATTTATAGGTCTTAATTTTAGGAATTGAGTGGTTATCCATGTAAATCTTAACTATATTGTCTAGAAAATATGGAAACATTACTAATTGAACCTAGATTAGTCCATAAAATGACTAAGAAGATTCATATGATCAAAAAATGGATGGTTTTTCCAATTATATTAAAATTATTATGCATATCACCATCGTCACCCATAATTATTTTTTGTGGGGAATTATGTATTATTGAATGTCTCTCATTAGATTAGAAGAAAATGTTTGGGAGAGTTAGGAAAGTTGTCTCATTATTATACTAGACCATTTGAGATACTTAAAAAAATCAGTGATGTTGGTGATCAGTTTATTTTACCATCACTTTTTAGTTTGGTTAATAATGTGTTCAATGTATCTCAACTAAAAAAATTCCAGTACGATCCTTGCAATGTGATTCAAATGGATCATGTTGATCATTAACCAAATGCTCTATCTATATATACAATAATTCATATCTTGGACAAACAAGATAAATTATTGCATGGAAAACATATATCTCTAGTTTGGGTATTTTTTCAACACGGTGAACTTCTAGAGGTGATGTGGGAACACAAGAATTGTATAATATATAAATAGACAGAACACATCCAATGCACTCAAAATATTCAGGTTCTCTGGGGTGGAAAGCAAAATGTTTAGTATAATGTAACACCCACGGTTTAGGGTATATACTGCATTTTCAATTATTTTGTGATGTGGTTTGTTTCGCATTAGATTCTTGAGGATTATATGTGGTTTGTGCTAGGTTTTAGATTTGACACGTTATACATGGATCAATTGTATAATCAATTTTTTGATACATTTTATAATTTCTCATGTAATAAAACCATGTCTCAGGGTTATAATACCCAGATCATTTGGACCGCTCATTCCTTGATAAATATTCATTAGTATTTATAGATCTAAGGGTAAATAATTCTTGGATATATGATATAGGGAATAAATTCATTAGGTAAAGAAATATTCATTTAGAGGTGAGGGTATTCTCTATTTTCTCCAATTATTATAGAACATGAATAATTAGTTGTTTTTAATGATTTTCCTGGATTCACAAAGGCTGTTTTTATAGTTTATTTATGCAAACTCTGTTGTTTTTATGACTTTTAAGCATTATATTTTGATCCTTTTCTGAAAAAAATCATTTTTTCACATGCTATTAAATTATGGTTTTGGTTTAATTATTTCTATAGTTTTTACAAAATGTTTTCAAATACTAATTTATTTGAATAAATTAAAGGGTTTGAGAATTCGAAGTGCCCATGGAATTGGGTGAGTTCATATTGTATTAGAATATTCCTTGTTATGATTTAACTAGGGGTTGGCGTCATCTGGGTACCTTGAATTCATGGCTATGTGAAAACTTCATAGGTAGTGTTACAAATTTATCATGGGTAAGAATTTATTTGAGTTAGATGCATGAGTGTATGTGCTTGTTTTGTATTGGGTTTTCTAGTTGGATAAAATTAAAGGATTGATTGTTTATGTTAATGGAATTTATTTGGTAAACTGACTTGGTTTTAAGCGCCTTATTTTTAAAGTATATTGAACTATGAGATAAATTCCTATTTTCATGATGGTGTGTATTTTAAATTATTTGGGATATCTTATTGTGTCGTATACTCACCCCCTATATATGAAACCTACAAGGTATTAATATGTTTTTACCATGAGATAGGAAAAGTAAAGGTATCGTATTTCCCTAGTGGAGCATCATGATGCTAAATTCGTGGGGATATTTTTTGGAGATAAAAGATGAATGGGTTGAGTATTTTTTGTGATTCCATGTTAGTGTCACTATGTCGAGTTTTCTTTTGGAGGGGTTAGAAGACATGTTTTATTTTTTTCTACTACTCTATTTTTTTGTAATTATTGGTTTTTGAATTTTATTTTTAATATTTCGTGCATCGTATAACATTGATTTTTTTATTTTATTTTTGTCTCGACAAGTTGTGTTTTCTTTAAAATTAAATCCCCCACCCCAATTATTAAGTATTCATTAATAATATATTTCGAGGATTTAGTGTTTGTGAGATTCCAACTATGGTTAATCGAACCTCATCTTATTCCAAACAAATGGTTAGGTTCAGGATGTTACACCATATCTCATATAAAGCAATTGTTTTTTCTAATATATAGAGTGGTGGATTAAAAGGATCATTATGGGTACATGTGGAGTGAGAATGTAATATAATTTCAATTTCATTAAATAAAAGAGAAAGTAATATTCATTAATAAGGCTTTTTAAATAGACTTATATGTTACTTACATGATTAATGAAGGGGTTATATTTGGATTGATACATTAGATATTTTAAAGAATTATATTTTAATATAATGTTGAATGAAGTGTTTTGAATATAAAAATCCAAGATATTACAATTTATTTGTGAGATTTTTTGTAACATTACATCCTCATAAGTGGAAGGAGATACCAATTTAAAATATTGGATATATCATTATATAATAAATATGTAACATGAAAAACATAAAATAACCTTGTGTTAATCGAGTATATAGTATGATATATCAATAGATAATGCTTGATAAATATCACTATGAAATATATTTTAGATTAATTTCTCTAAAGGTAGTACACCCATTAATAGATTCCTCATACCCAACGTGATGATCCCTTGATCTCTAAATTGTGTGGTAAAACCGTATCCATGAAGGTGAATGGAGAATTGGGATAAAGATATATTTGGTCAGTATTGGTGGCCCCATCCCATAAATTTAAAGGATCTCATCCTTTATAATGCCTCATGTCAACTAGTAAAATAGCTTATCACCACTTTCAATTATCAATAATATGTATATACTACATGTAACAAGTACACATTTGATGTTTACGATCATTAATCATTTAAATGATAATATAACAGTAATCATGCCTTGAATAAAACATTATAATGATTCATAACTAAAGAGATAACATTCAGGTGATGCTGAAGAAAAATATATAAATTGATAACATATATCAGAAACATCATTTTTATCATATATTGTGATCTACTAATATCTTGTAAATTATGTCATATGATACAACCATAACCCCTATTTGTGATATACATGATATGTATATCATGGGTGATGATATAATAGAGAATAATTCTCTATGATTAACCTATTTTAGTAATTAACCATCAATCTCTCACTTCAAATAAATTTTATAAGGACTCTATACAATACATTACAACTCTTTGTTAATCCATACACACTTATTTTGGATATAATTTTCAAATTCTTTAAATTGGAACAAACTCATTGTCTAAAATTTAGTCTATATTCTAATGACAGAAAGTGTTACCCTGTTAGAATTTGTAGAATTGAAAATAATTTGAATTTTATAACTCATAAATGTAATCATATAGTGGAAAATATTAAAAAATAATTATTGTCAATGATTTTAAGGGTTCTGAAATGATCTCCCTCAATCTTGCACATATATTTATTTGAGCATGTCCTCCATAAGATGTTTTGGATCTATATATTTATATATTTATATTCTCTTAGTTATTTACATCGAGTGACCACTAGTGTTGGAACATGTCAATATTATATAAACCATTGCCAAAAATTTTGATTCCCCATGAAATTTAATTATATAAAATAATTTCATAACATTTAAATTATTATAATACATAATATTGGAACATTTATATGAACTAATAATAGTTATGCATTTCATCAATTAATCAAATCAAATTCCTAGATTTCATTTTATATCACACAAGAAGAAAAATGTGTGTTGGTTGAACTCAATGAGGTAAATGGGATGAACATAATATTCTAGAACTTTTTAAAGTTCATTAAGACATTGATTATGGGAATATATAGTGAATAGTATACATGAAACATGTTAACATAGTATAAGAAAACATATAATTTTTTTCTCTAACTAGATTGATCACAAAAAATAATTACATCACATGCCAATCATTCTAGGTGATAAATACATCACATGTCACTTATTTATGCATGGACATGTATTTCACCAATTACACAATCAAAATCTTATATATCTTTTATTGTTATTCAGATTGAGAAATGCCTTCTTAGTTAAACTAAATTGATTCCATGATCATCAACATACCCAACCACCCCTTAATTAGTTCAACCCTGTGGATTGAAGTATAAAGGTATCAAAATATAAATTCTTATATACTAAGTACCTTTTACACCTCAAGTAATAGATATTCATATAAAGAATACACCACTATGTATATCAATAACTGTATAACATTCTATGTGATTTACTTTCATGGGTTATTTTATAGATAAAATATATACTTATTTTCTCATAGGACAATTTTATATCATATATTAAACTTTACTCATGATAATTTTAATATATCATTACTACTCATAATACTTAGAGATGAAACTAGATATGGGAAAAGATAAGGGAATACTTTGTGGGATTTTTATCATTTTAATATTATTGTTTTAATTTATGTAGCATACATGAATAAATGATTATTAAATATATTTTTTTTATAAAATCGTAATGCATCACTTTGAGGACAATCATTTCATTCAATCTCTCATGTATCTAATACATAGTGAAATTTATGGACCACCCATTAATAATAACTTTTTCCTTCCATTAATCACATTCTCCACTATATTGGGCTAATAAATATTAATATCACACCTCTAAAAACTTTCTCAAATGATATGGTATTTTTTTTGATATGTCATGTCCATTGGTAAGATCATGATTTGTTAAACTGAAAATTGTATCAATTATTATCATGGTAAAGTCAAATCACACTCTCAATACTAGTAATATCCCCATGTTTATTAATGAACATCTTCGAATAAATTTATTATTTTACTATATTTAATACAATTATGAATTTTAACATTATTATATATTCTTCAGGTTTTATAGAATGGGGTTGTTATGATTCATAGCTCCAATATTGAGGAAAACATGAAATAAGATCAAGATCACATATAATCTTATATTTTTTAGATAATAAACTCATACTTGCCTCCATATAACAAGATAATGTCCTTATGTCTTCCAAATTTCTTAATGATGGTCTTCACATAAATCTAGTCACTTTCACTAAGAATAATTTTATATATATATTTTATATTTAGTGTATAATTATTATTATGCCAAATACATATTAGGGAATGCATGATAAATCATGTGGGATATTTATTTCCATTTATTCAAAATATTTATAAGGATATTGAATCTTCTTAAAATTGATTACATGAATGACTGGTAAAAATACCGTATTTATGTATTCCTTGAAAACCCACTTTATAATATTACCAATATATATGTTTTGAATCAATAAAAGAAATATCTTTTATCTCTCTATATAGATCATGATATCAAATATGCAGTCTATTTCACTAGTATCCTTCATCAAGAAGAATTTTCCAAAAAAGTCTTAACATTTTATAATATTGGGATATCATTTTAGATTACTAATATTTCATCTCATACAAAAATAAAAACACTAATACACACCCCATAACATCCTAATTTACAAATAATAATCCATATTAATGATTAAAATAAACTTTATATTTCATAATCAAACCTCATACTCCTATAATGAAATGTTTTCCACATTCTATAAATGGATTGTAGTGACATGAAATTTTTTTCAATATTATTTGAAAATTAAAAACATTATGTTATAAAATATATGCACCCAAATATAAATTCACATTATATAAAATCTAGTTAAAAATATATATGGTATATCTTTTAATTATGTTGTGGTGTTATTGTAAAAAAATCCTAATTAAATTTATCATTACATATGTTGAAAAGATTTGTTCATAGTAGATACCATGAATTTCATTATACTCTATTATTTTTAGAGTAGTTTATATATAAGAATATTACTATCCATTTTTGTTTAATTTCATAAAATACACTTAAACTCTATAAGTTTTAATCCATCATGTGCATTCACCGTAATCCAAAATTTGTAAGTAAAAATATACTACATATCAAATTTTAATCCCCTTTAAAAATTTCATGGAATTAGAGCCCTTTGTGGCCTCTATGTGGGTATTAGTTTGATCATCCATGACATTAAAACATATAAATTTTCATTAAATATCCATATCTCTCACGAAATTCTCAAATCCTATATGCCAATTAATGTTCTTTTGCTACCTGAGATTGGTATATTTAGAAAACTACTTATATAACCAAATAAAATTACACCTTATAGAACATTATATTTTCTTGGTTTTTAAATTCTCTAAGTTAAAATTTTCTCCCACTAACACTGCGAACAAAGTGATTCTTCTCAATGAAAACACCACATCATTCCATAAAAACTATTTTCAAAAAGATTATAAAAGGGATATCTCACAGTATCGTTGAGACATAAAAAATGAATTTATTTGATTTAGGGATGAGTTTCTAAGAACCAAAATTTTATAAAAATTCCTCAAAATCCTAAATTCCCAGAAAAATAAAATTAGGATTCCTCACATTATGAATTTTATTTGGATTAATTATAACAGCCTTAGATGAAATTAGGTTTTGTATAAAATTTGTTTGTTATAAAATATATCACTAATATGATATAGGATGCATAAATTAACTCATAATCAATTAAACCATGTTCAACAAGGTATGTTTCCTCCTATCAGACATAAAATTCCACTACGGTGTTCGAGGGGGATTGAATTATGAAACAATTCCCCAATCTATCAAAATATCGGTAAATTAATAAATCATCTTTTTATTGCATCAATATTATCAGAGAATCTAGTTAATGATTTCACAATGATTATATAATTTACAAATAAACACATTAATCTTGTGAAAGGTTTAAATTATTTACCTCATCAGAAAACACATAGCCATGTAAACCAAAGTAATCAATAAATGTTATGAAATACAAATATCCACCACATTATTTATTACTGATTATCCCACATACATCACAATGTGCTAGATCCAACATTCCGTTGTCAATATCTCTATTTCCACTAAAATATGACCTGTTCATTTTTTAAAATTATCCTGATTTGGTCATATTATTGATTTATTAAAAAATGAGTCCAACAATCTATCACTATAGAGTGTGTGTATGTGATTTCCATTTGTGTGCCCACGGTAAAAATACCAAAGATAAGTGGTGTTAGAATTATCCATAAAATTATAATTGTTAATTTGATATATAGGATTGTATATTCCTATAATAAATTAACCACTTAACATATTTCCCATGATATAAAAAATTTCATTCGTATATAGAGAATAATTTTTATTAACAATAAAAAATGAAAATCCTTTCCTGTCCAAAAAGTATAGTGAAATAAACTTCCTATTTAGTCAAATAAAATTATAATATTTTTTAATTATAGAACTAATCAATTGGTAATATGATAATACGACATTATCAGTAATTCTTTATCAATATAATTTTAATTACAAGGAATGCATCCTAGTGACTAAACTGATTTTATCTCAAAGATATTCAATATGATATTCATTAAAACATGAGTTTTTTAAATATTATTATCATTTTGATTTTTCTAATAATAAATAAAAGATTAAATGGGGGTGGGTTTTAAAATAGAAACAATAAAGATAGGGGAAAAACACAAAATTCATTGAGAAGGGTGTCAAATCCTTGATTTTCTTAAGGGTTCCTTCATAAGACTTATCATACTTTTACAGACCATTTATTAACTAACTCAAAAAAAATCATTAGGAAACATCCTTTTTTAAGGATATTCGACCTAGTTCACATTGGATACATCTTTTTCACATTAAAGCATGTGTCCTATGTTGTTCCATGATAAGGAAAACCCCTAACCATAAGCATGATATCGCCTAAACACCTTACTCCACAATATTTTTTTTAATCTTTCAATTAATTTATTCTTAATTCCACAACTAAATACTATCAATAATTCGATAATAAAAATTAATTAGTGGATAGATGATTAAGTATGATAAGATATAAGGTAGATATAAGAAATTGTAATTTGAAAATTTCCTAACCCCAACTCTAACACTTTGTATATAACCCTAAATGAAAAGAAAACCAATAATTGAATTATAGGGACATGGTAACACCACTACCTCCACTGGGGATGGAACATCAGGTTAGTTACACATTACCATGGGGATGTGGAGATGTTGAGAGATAATTAAAAAATACGAGGTAAAAAAAGAACTTTAATGTTAAAACAAAACTATAGAAAATACAAAAGAAATACTAAACTAATCATAATGGATGATATCAAAATGAGAACCCTCGAATTTTAGGATTATAAAAATATTATACAAACTTATAAATGGTTCTTAGTTTCTTCTCCATGATTTTATTTCATAGCTCATATGTCTCCATGCATAATCACAGTAGAGCTGATAATTCCATATCTTAAGGCTTCAAGCTCATTCACCAAACAACCAAGGGGTTCGTCAATAATCCATAATAAATTATTATCCTTATTTTTTATATTTTTTTATATTAAATATAATGGAAATAATATTAATCATTAGTCTTTTTTAATCCAAATGAGAATGAATTTTTTCTTTCTTATTGGTAGAACCCTGCTTGGGTGATTTATTACAAGATATTTTATTTTACAATTTCATATGGACATAATAAAGATAAATTTGTTCTCAATAGTGCTACCTTAAACTTTTTAATATTAGTTTATTTATTCACACGTATATCATGCTCTTTGAAAAGCATGGACTTGTTAAACGAAGTGTGTGTTGAAGGTTACAAGACATTGTAGAAGTAGTGGGTGGGTATCCAATTTTTGTATTTTCATCCGTTTCTATATATCATATCAAAATAACTTGAAATATGAGACTACAAAATATCCTAATTAGGATATTTCACATTTTATTTATAATTAATTTTAAATAATAACTACCTATAATGTGATCATCCCCTTGATCAATTTCCATTATCGCATGTGTTTCATTGTCATTATGGTGGAGAATCCAAACAAAAAAACCAATAGTTTTTTCAAATTATGGTCAAAAAATATCATGGTAGAATTATTGGTATTATTATTTATTTTTTGGATAAACATAGTGCTTCTCATCATTATCTATTAATCGAAACAAGTATCCTTCATCTTCTCTCTATGTTCTTGGGATCGAGTGTAAGGACCCAAAATTTTATTAATGAAAATTATTCTTGATCTAATTAAATGTATTATTAAGTAAAATGGTTATATAAATCACATTAAATTATTTGTATTTTTGTTTTTTTATTTTAATTTTTTTAGAATTATTATCGTTTCTAATATAACAATTGAATAGTGATCACATGATTTCTATAAATATAGTACTTTAACAGGTCCAATTTACTGAGAAAAAGGAAGTAATGGCCTAATACAATTGAATTTCTCTATACAAAGTGCATTTTTTGTAGCTTGGAAAAAAGGTATCTTCACTTTTCATCGCTCTTAAACAACCCCAAGTCGTGCTTCAATACGTTAAACCTGAGTGGAACCACCTACGGAAGAAGTGGAAGTTAAAAGGGATTACCACCTGAACGATGTTATCCAAGCCACCTCATAAATCTATCACCATCACACTCCTTAACCATAGGTCTTATATGGGTGTTATAAGTGGTTATATAACAAAACCCTACCACTAATATTATCTGCATAATATACATTCATTTTATTATTGTTACTTTGTAAACTTTTTTTAAAGAACAAACAGTATTTTTTTAGTCAATATTCAATTAGTAAATCTATTTTGATAAATTAATAGATTTTTTTAACTCACTAATATTGTAATAAAATATTATAACTAAATTAATTTTTACTAAATATAAATGATCATATAATTTTTTTTGAATACAATTGTAATTTTTATTAAGTTTTGAAAGTTGTTTTTGTGAAAACCCATGAATTTTTTTATAAATGTCAGTTTTATTTTAAAAGTAAAAATTCACATATTTCAAAAATTATTTAGTTAAAATGAATATTATTTTTTTGGATTAGGACGTCTTAATTATCCAATGGTAAATTTTTCATACTTTTTTGAGATTGTCGAATGTTTTTTAACAAATTAAATACTGTTTAAATATATATTGTGTTTTATAACAACATAATGACCTAATAGTGATGTAATAAAATAATATAAATTCAATTTTGTATAATATATGTTTTAAATTAAAATTTATATGATTTTTGGTTTTTTGATTTTTTTTACGAAGAATTAGTAGACCCTCTAAGACTTATAAAACATTTTTACATTTTAAAATGATTTCCTTGAGAGTGAGGCTCACCTCCAAATAAGAATACATAATCTATTTAAAAATTAGACCATTTCACTTATAAAATAATGTTTTACACTCCAATTTGTAAAAAACGATGGTAAAAAACCATGGGATGGTTTATGGTTTGATTAATTTAATGTGTGGTGTCCAAAACCTATATAATAAAGAACTCCATCCATTTTTCTATATAATCCCACCCAAGAACCCACTTCTCTTCCCGAAAAACCTTTGGAGATAGACTAAAACCTGCCCTCCTCTTTCTAGATTCATTCCAAGGTTCTCCAAGATCCCAAGAAGCCTCTCTCAAGCCTCTCCCAAGCCTTTGGGATCACACTTCCATATAAGTGATTTCTTCATTTCCCATTTTTTGTCCAAAATTAATTATGTTGTTATGCCCTTTTTTCAATTAAAAATTTTAGGGTATGATTTTTCATCTCCCCCATACTACCCTCATTATTTTGAAAGTATGATAACCCACTTTCTCTCTAATTAATTACACCCATGTACACCCGTTACCGTGCCAAAATTGCTTAAGGAATTTCTATCTTCTTATTTACATTCAATAAATTATTTTGTATTATGAATCTAAATTCCATTAAATATAATGATACATGTATCTATATGACCCCATTACTGTACATTTCATGTAAATTTTATGATACACACATTTATCTCTCATAAATAATTTTTATGAATTCTTATCTCATGTCATTATGCAGCCGAAATTGCACGAAAAGTTTCCAAGACAAAGTGATTGTGTAGTAAATACCATACCCATTTCTCTATCAAGGGTATTCACCAATATGAATGTTTACGTATTGGTTTTATATTTTTATGTATGAATTCCAAATTCCGTTATCCTGAAATAAATTATGTTGATTAATGAACCCATGATATATTATCCATGTCGCACACATATGCCTGAAATGAAATGATTAAGAAGGGTGTGCCCTGATAGAGATCCAATTCATTATGTAAAGATTAGTATCATGATAAGTGAAGTAAAATGATAGTGTACTAATTCTAATTAAAGTTCAACGAGGTTTTACTCTTGTTCCATGTGCAATGAGCCTTTTATCATGCTAATATCATGTCAAATGTGGATGCCACATTTCCATGTTATGATAATGATGCTATATCATGACTTTATGTTCATGTTTATATTATGATCCACTGATATTCCTATTGACTAAAAATTATTTTATTATTCATATTATTCCTTGTTTACTCCCTTAATGGGATTTATAACATACCCTTTTCACATTTATGACCTTAGGTTATCCCTTGAAATTCTATGTTGGAGAGAATGTTGTGGTCACGTAAAGGAAGTTTTCAATAAATATGTTGAATTTTTATGTTCTAAGTTGCTATGTAATGTTCCTAATTTTCTAAAAAACGAGACGTATTGTAACTTAGAGTCATCTTAAGTGCATTTTTATGTAATAAATCATGTTTTCGTGTGTAATAAATAGAAGGGTTTTTATAGTTTTTATCAGAGGATAGGCTTAGTTATTTTTGGGATTATGATTAGAAAACCCAAGTGGAAGCCTATAGATAAGTTATGGAAACAAATATTATTTATTAGTTATCCCTTTTTCCATTGGATTCCCCTTTTATGTGTTACCCCTAACATTCCTTTTATTCCATCAAATCACTAATAATAAATGGAATCGGTCAAACAACCAATGTTTAGATCAATGAGATGACTATTCTAATGAGATGCCCAATCCAATGGGAGTGGGAATCGAAAACCTTATCATGATACTCTCTCAGTTAACTCATATTTTGAATAGAAACTAATATTTTTAATAAAAATAGGGGTCAATAGGAACATTCAACCCCCTCCCCCCCACAAAATTAATAAGTCACAATTAAGTGATTCATGATACAAAGGCCTCCTAATTTTAATGGATCATCTAATCCCTCAATCTACAAACAATGGATAAACTCCATTGAAAAGATATTCTCCATCCTTCAATGTTCTGAATGACAGAATGTACTACTGGATGCTTATCATATGGAGGATGAAGTTGATCAATAGAGGGTATTGATAAAAAATACAAAGCTTGAGGAGGAGATAAATTCCTTAGAATGGAAGTATTTCGAAAAAATGTTTTTCGATAAATAGTTTCTAAGAACCCTCCAATTTAAGATAGAAATGTACTACATTCCCCTCAAGAAGAAAGACAAATAATCTATAGAAGCATATGAGGAAAAATTCACAGGTGTTGCATGATACACCTTTGGCTTTATCATTGACCTTTAATTAAAGGTTGACCACTTATTTGGTGGGCTAAAACCTAGCCTTCAGAATGCCCTGGTGATCCGTGAATTCGAGTGCAATGAGGAAATTGTCTGATGTGCCTAAAAATTGAAATAGATATCTTCAAATCATAGGAGAATCATGGGTTAAAAATATTAAGGTGGAATTTAATTCAATATATCTGATGAATAAATCCAATGGTGATTATAAAATCTAGTACTCCACTTGCCAAAGGTGCGGAAAGAACCACCCCAGAAATTTCCTTAAGGGGATAAGGAAATGCTTTAGGTGTGGGAGAGATGGGCACCTATTCATTAACTACAGAAAAGAAAAACCCACAGCTATGATAAAGGAGGGTAACACTCTATTCTACCCTCAATGCATTGTTCATTGCTTCAACTACATAGAACTACGACACTTTTCAAATCAGTGCCCTAGGACAAGGGTTTTAATAGGAAACCAACAACCTCCAAGGTAGCAAGGGTGAGCTTTTTCTATCACTGACATCGATGTGAACCCCAACAAAGAACTGGGGATATATATTATAGTTATTCATTCAATAATAATTAATGTATTTTTATTATGATTCTATGCATTATTTTATATGCTAAAAGTTCAGTAGACCAATCCCAACACCACCACAGATCATGGAAGTAAAGATGTCGGTGAGAACGGCAAATGGGGAAATCATTGAAACCCATGAATATAACTCCTCCCCTATCAGAATTTTTGGATTGAACATTATAGAGAACCTCGTCATACTTCCTTCGGTATAATTTTATGAAATTCTTGGAACGGATTGGCTATCCTTATATAGATCCAACATAAATTTTCATGAGAGGGATATTACTCTCCATTTGTGGAATCGACCCCTGATACTATACAAGTTCAAGGAGGAAGATAAATCTTCTTTAACACCATCATCTCAAGAATTGATAATACTTCCATATGAGCACGTATATCTTTCTCAAATGATTGAGTCTAAGGAAAAAAAATCCTTGAAGACAAGCCTATTGTGAGGGAATTTACTGAATTGTTTCCCAATGAATTTTCCGGTCTTTCTATTAGAAGATATGTTGAATTATTGATTGATCTTATACCTGGGGTATTTCCAATATCCAAGACTCCATATAGAATGGATGTTGTGGATCTTGAGGAGATAAAGAAATAGCTATAGGATAATATGGATAAAGGTTTTATATACCTAGGTGTTTCACCATGGGGTGCACCATTCTCTTCTTCAAGAAGAAGGATGGTTCAATGCGCCTTTTCATTGATTATCGTGAGCTGACCAAAATCACGATAAAGAACAAGTATCCTCTTCCCCGAAATGATGAATTGTTTGATTAGCTATTTTGATCACAATAATTCTCCAAGGAGGATCTACGGTCGGGATATTATCAAGTACGGTTAAAGAAGTAATATATCCCCAAGACTACATTTTGTATAAGATACGGGCACTATGAATTCATATTAATGCCTTTAGGACTCACTAATTCTCCAAATATCATCACGGACGTGATGAACAGAGTATTTAGAGATTACCTCGACAAATTTGTGGTCGTTTTTATAGATGATATTTTAATATACTCAAAAACCAATTAGGATAATGAGGAGAATCTAAGAGCTATACTAGAGACCTTGAGGAAGGATAATCTCTTTTAAATGTACAAAAAGTGTGAGTTTTGTTTGAATGATGTCTCATTCTAGGGTAATATCATCACAAGAAATGGGATATCTGTGGATCCCTCCAAGACATTGACAATTGAAGGATGGTTGAGGCCTTCATCGATAATGGATATTCGTACCTTCATGGGGTCAGAAGGATATTATCGCTGATTTGTGAGATATTTTTTACGATTGTAAAACCCTCTTACCAAGCAAACTTGGAAGAATTTAAATTTTTCTTGGAGTGATAAATGAAAAAAATTATTCAAGGAGTTGAAAAAGAGTCTTGTCACTATGACCATTCTCACACTACACAAAAGTGGCGAACATTTTGTGATATTTAGTGATGTTTCGAAGAAGGGACTATGCAATCTGTTGATGCAAAATGAAAAATTCAGTTCCAATGCTTCAAGGAAATTTAGTGTTCTTGAGAAAAAATATCCAACACATTATCTAGAGTAGGATGTGGTGATCTTCACTTCAAAAATTTGGTGGCATTACCAATTTGGGGAGAAGTTCTAAATATATACAAAGCACAAACACCCCACGTATATATTCATAGAGATATATTTGAACATGAACCAACAAAGATGGTTAGAGATGATCAAAGACTATGACTACTTAATAAATTACCACATAGGGAAAATGAACAAGGTGAAAAATTCTCTAATTATAAAGGACCCAGGAATTATATCATTGATGAGAAGTGAGAAGAATCCAATCTTCTTATATTTGATAAAGATGGACATGGGAATCATAAAGAAGGGAACATCATCAATCCTTTCACATTTGATTGCTCAACAATCTCTTTTGGAAGGTATAAAGGATGCTCAAAAGGAAGATATAGGGATTCAGAAGAATTTGGTAACTATTATAAAAGGGAATTCCTCATATTTAAATGTTAATGAAGAAGTAATTGTGAGATTTGGGAAGAAGGGAAAGCTTAGTCCAAGGTACATCGGCCCATTTGAGATCCTTGATCACATTAGAGCAGTGGACTATCGACAATCACTCCCACTAAACATTTCTCAAGTACATGATGTATTCCATGTATCACCCTTGAGGAAGTACAAACATGATCCATCATATGTACTCAATATGAAGGTGGTACCATTGGATAATTACCTCTCCTATGAGGAGAAGTCAGTGAAAATATTATACTATAGGGAAAAAGTTCTATGAAATATGAAAATACTCCTCAAAGTGTTGTGGTGCAAGCACAAGTTTGAAGAAGCAATAAGGGAACCATAAGAAGTGATGAAGCAGATATATCATCATCTTGTTAGTGTTGGAAAAGGAAATTTTAGGGGTAAAATTTCTTATGGGGGAAGACTGTAACTACCCAACGTTCATTAATGAAAATTCCTCTTGTTCTAATTAAATATCTTATTATGTTAAATGGTTATATAAAACATATTGAATTCTATGGTTTTATGTTTTTGGTTTTGTAAATACTAATGATAATTGTTATCAATTTTAATATAATCATTTAACAGTGATCACATTATTTTTATAAATATAGGGGTTTAACAAATACAATTTACTTAGAAAAATGAATTTTTGGCCTCATCCATTAGAATTTCACCATACAAAGCCCATTTTTCGGAGCTCAGGAAATAGGTAGTATCACTGGGCTTCACTCTTGACCAAGATCAAGTCGATCTTCAACATGTTAAGCTTGAACGAAACCACCTTCAGATGAAGTGGAAGTTAATAAAGATTACCAACCAAGTGATGTTATCCGAGCCACCCCAAGAGTATGTCACCATCGCACACCTTACCCTTAGGTCTTATGCAGTTTTTATTAGGTGTTATGAAAAAAGACCCTAGTACTATGATTATGTGAATTATATACATTCATTTTATTATCGTTACATTGTAAATAGTTTTTAATGAACTAATATTATTTTTTAGTTAATATTCAATTAAGAAATCTATTTTGATGAGTTAAAAGATTTTTAAATTAAATAATATTTTGATAAAATATTATTACTAAATCACTTTTTATTAAATAAAATTGATCATATATTTTTTTATGAATAAAAATGTAATATTTATTAAGGGTTGAAACCGGTTTTTGTAAAAACCCATGAATTTTGGATAAATCTCAGTTTTTATTTTAAAAATAAAAATTCAAAAGTTTTAGAAAATTATTTTAATAAAATTAATTTTATTTTTTAAATAAGGACATCAATTTTATCCAATGGTGAATTTTTCATAATTTTTTGAGACAATCGCATTTTCGGGTAAAAATTAAATACTGATTGAATATATAATGTGTTTTATGACATCATAATGAACAAATTGAGATTTAATAAAATATTATAAAATGTTTATTCAGCTAGTATATGTTTGAAATTTAAAATAATTTGATTTTAGGTTTGTTTTCTTTATTTTAAAAAGCATTAGTGGACCCTCCAAGACTTATAAAACACTTTAACATTTTAAAATGATTTCCCTGAGAGTGTGACTCACCTCCATATATGCAAGCCTAATATTTTAATAAGTTCATATATTATCATTATAATATAATATTTGATAATACAATTTGGAAAAAACTATGGCAAAACCAATAGTATTGTTTGTCGTATTCATTAGTTTAATGTGTAGTGTCCAAAACCTAAATAATAAAGAATTCCCTCACTTTCCTATATAAACCCACCTAAGCACCAACTTATCTTCCCTAAAAACCTTTGGAGCTCGACCAAAACCTACCATATTTTGTCTATAGTTCCCCCTTGGTTAACAAAGTTCCAAAGAAGCCTCTCTCAAGCCTCTCCCAAGCCTTTGGTATTACACTTTCAAGTAAGGGATTTTTTCCTTTCTCATTTTTGTTCCCAAAATTTATTATGTCGTTAAACCCTTTTGTTTTCAATTAAAAATGTTGGAGTATTATTTCTCACCTCCCACATACATTACTAATTTTATTTTGAATGATGAGAGACCTATTTATCTCTCATTAGTGTCTCTCATGTACACTCGTTACCTTGCATAAATTTCCTATGGAATTTCTCTCTTCTCATTTACATTAAAGAAATTATTTCATATTATTAGTCTTAATTCCATTAAATATATTGGTACATGTTTCTATATTACCACCTTATTTTAAATTTCATGTAAATATTATGAGATGCCCATTTCCTTCTCATCAACCATTTTTATGAATTCTTTTGTCACGTCATTATGCTGCTGAAATTGAACTGCGTTTTTCAATACCAATGTCCTTGTGTAGTGAATACCATTCCCATCTCTCTATCAAGGGTATTCACCTTTTTGAACAATTATGTATTGAATATAGAGTTTCATTTATGAATTCCACATTCCTTTATCTTGGAATAAAAGATGATGATTAATGAATCCATGTTATATGATCTATGTGGCACACATATGTATGAAATGAAATGATTAAGAAGGGTGCGCCCTGATAGCACTCTAAAGAGTTGGATAAATATTAGTATCATTATGAATCAATTGAAATGAGGTTTTAATCATTATAATTCAATTTCAATGAGGATTTACTCGTGATCCATGTGCAATGATCCTTGTTTCATGCTAATATCATGTTAAATGTTGATGTGACATTTCCATGTTATGATAATCATGCAATATCGTGACTTTATGTTCATATATCTCTTATGCTCCATTGATATCCCTATTTCCTTACATGTATTGTATTATTCATGTTATTACTTGTTTCAAACCTTAATGGGCTTTATACCTCTCCCTTTTTACATGCATGTCCTTGGGATATCCCCTACAATGGTAGTTTCGAGGGAATGTAGTGGTCGTGTAAAGGATGATTTCAATAAAGTTGTAGTATTTTTATGTTATAAGTTGTTATGTAATGTTCCTAATTTCCAAATACACTAGAGCTCTCGATCCGATGAGTTGTATTAAGTGCAATTATATGTATTAAATCATTTTGATGTGTGTAATAAAGAGATGGGTTGTTATATAGAGGCTGAAAGTACTATTCTCTCTATGGATTGAGATAATTCAAGAAAGCATTCCATTATGAAAAAAACTATATTAACTTATGAAAACTGATTCAATATGGATTTTTTACATTGTATGAAAACAATTTATATTGGTACACCAGCTATTATTAATAAATATAATTGTTGTAATAGCCGATGAAAAATAAAAATGTCATTATTAATATTATATATTATGATAGCTTCTTATTTAAATATCATTTTTCAATAAATAGAAAAATATTTATTCAAATTATATTAAATAAAATATTCCATTTTCATCGGTCCATTTACTCAAACCATCAATCCTTCCATAGAGGACATGAAACCTCAAAAACTAAAATATTTATTCAAATTAATATTATTTATTCTATAAATAAATTAATATTATATTCACTAAAACAGAAAATAAATATTGTCTTTAATATTAATATATATATATAAATTAATTTTTTCACTATTAGATTAAATAAATAATTATTTAGTTTTTAATTTATGAATAATAAACCACATAAAACATTCTACTCATATATTCAAAACTTAGATTTCTCATTATTGAATTTATGAAATTAAATTCACTTGAATAATAATTATTCCAAAATTAAAGAAATTATATATTCTTATTAATAAATATGATAAAATTTTAGGGTATATTTGACACACTTAGTGTGTGACCTTTTTGGCCTCTTTAAATATGGTAGTAGTTGAACTTACAAAAAGTCGAAGATCAGTATCTAGAAACACATCATGGAACACATATTGAAATAAGTTAATGTCAAATTTATAAAAACATTCTTATAAATACAATTTTCCAATATAATATCATTAGGTACTAGTTTATCATAATGAAGGATTAATAATTGTGTCATTACACAATATGGTGGATTTATATTTCTTTAACTTTATTAAATGACCCTATCGATAAAATTTCATGGCCGTGAAATTCATCAGATTGTTCCATTTGAATCAAGGTCCATATATATCTTATTCGATTAATATGTAAGGGAATATATTTCTTGACTTTTTTAATTACTTATATACCACTTATGATTCACCAAACATATTCTACATCACTATGAGCATATGTTTTCAAATTATTTTTCCTCAAATAAAATATTCAGATTTATGATGGACAATATTAACAATATCAATTATAACGACCAATACACATATTCGTAGATCGAATTTTATAATTTAATATAAATATATGGAATTTCTATTGGTGATACTTTCCTAATGACCTCTCACCCAAGAGATCATCAATTGTGAACTTCATAATATGAATTCTATCTATCTTATGAGCCCCCAGGACTAGAGAGTCAAACATCATTTGTATCCTATTAGAATGATGTTGCATATACCATAGGATAAATGTTTATGAATATTTATATAGAATATTAGTGTCTTAATTATAAAAGGGAACACCGATAACTATTCCATGCAACAAATACACTAATGAGATTATCATATAATTATTACACAAAATAATAATACATATAATAGTAGATGTTGATTAATATTCAGGTAATTTATAGTAGAAAGTCAGTTTTTTCATGGTCAGAAACTCTAATAGACTCCCACATCAACATATACCAACTAAAACAATTTCACTAATCAGTAACTCATATGTGATTTGAAATATTTTTTATGCTATAGCTATAGTCATTAGGCCTACAATATTCTTCAATGTCTCTTCATCTTATTAAATATTAATTTTTTTCAATGAAAAATAATAGTGGATAATATACCTATGTATTTACTTATTATCCTCTTTCTTTAACAGGACTTCAAGGATAATATATATTCGAGAATATAATCAAAATTAATATTGTGATTGTATATTCTTTTTATGATACAATCCCATGAAATAAAATGAATCATAGCTTAAATATATTTTTAAGATTCATCAACACCCCTATTGTGGTCATCATATATAAATATGGTAACCAACTACTTAAATATGATTCAATTTATCATTTTTTCTAATTTATGTGATAGTATATTGAATTAAAAGAAAGGAAAAACTATTTTTGTATCCACTTAACAAAAAAAATTCATATTATACCAATTACCCAGAAAATACCCTCAATACATTCTCATGTGTTGTTGGGCAGTTCAAATAACACCCTCATGTAGCTCTTCATGTCATTTTTCATGGTTTATCACCATGATCGACGAATATGAAATATAAATTTCCTATATATACCATGTAATATGTGATACATTAAAACATATAAGCATATGGAATTATTTTCAATATAATAATCTCCTCTTTTTCATTGACACATAATCTTATAGGGATTTTATTCTACATGAAAGAGGAGAAAATCAATTCGTTAATTGTTCTATATTTTATTATTTGAATAAATTGTCAATATATGTACTATGACTATACCTAAGTCACCCAATAGAGATGTCATACCATATATAACAACCGATGTAATTTCATGTAATTGTTTTAAATATAAATTTTAATTTTGATCCCAAAATACGGGATGTCTTGAGAATTTGACCATTTAATGAGATTCTAAGGGTTGGTAAATCTCAAGAATTTATTTTTGTAAATGGATTAATGATTAAGGGTTGTTTCATGTGCTCAGATTAACATCTTATTGGTGTTTAGGTGATCTATTTTCTAAATTTTGGAGGTTGATGGCTCAACAGAGTATGTAGGGTGGCCATTATTCCACGATGGCCTTCTAAAATGAGGAACTATAGTATATTTTATGAAGTTTGTAATTTGAGTGGGGATACCAAAATTTGGGTGTCCATTCCATAACTATAGTAGGAATGTTGTGAAATAATGAAAATGGGGAACCTCGTGACTACATCGTGCTAGGTAATCATACTATGACCAAGTTGGGTCACTCCATGATGAAGATAGAGAAACGTCTCTAACCTATACCTAGGGTGGTCACGCTGTGACCGGTGAGGGCCACACCAGGATAAGGCCTGAAATTATTTCATTAATACTCGACCATTGTGGTTACATTGTGAACACTATATTGGTCTATTTTAAAATGAGGTGTAAAACTGATATTTTAGGTCCATCTATAACCTTAATTTTAGGTTAATAAGGCATGTGTGGAGGACCATTTTGGTCAAATAATCCTCCTATCTACCTCTTATTTTATTCCCCTTATATAGGGGAGGTTTTATGGTTATTTCTCTATGATTTGACATCATTTCCTTCCTCTATTCCCTCTTGTTTCTCTTCCCTTTCAATTCCTCTGATGTCGGAAAAATTTAGGCAAGGGGTTTATTAATAATTCCATAGTGGAATAGTGGAATAATCTTAATTTTTTGGGGATTTTTCATTTCCTTCATAGAGAAAATCACAAATATATTTATGCCTCATGTTTCCTTCAATTTATATGATTTCGAACTACCTAGTGAGTTTATCAATGATTATACAACTTTGTAAAAAACTATACAATTGTTTTTAAATAGTTATAGTTTTTATTTGGATATTGGTCCTTGATATAAGAGTTAGGATGTTGATGTAATCTTTGTAGAAGAATCTAAGTTCTTATTCAAGTGTGGATAGATCCGTGTGAGGATGGTAACTTTGTGTTTTAGGTAAAAAATTCCTTTAATACTAACCCATGTGTATTTTTATAAATGAATGTTAATTATTTCATTTTTTACATCCTTTTAAAGGAATCGCGATGGAGAGTACCCTATAAAAGTGTATTTTATGGTATTAATGCTCATATAGATGACATAAATGATATTTAGAACCTTAGGTAATAAAGGATCACCTGGTGACTATATCACCAATGGAAAATGGTTCCATTTTAGTTAATGTGAGACCTATTGTAGGACACATGATTCAAAATGTGATGTGGATACCCTATGTCTGTTTCCAAGGGATTTTCATACAGGAATGGTAGTTTTACACATATTGTGGATAGAGGAAAATGTTTTACATATAACAAATGGTGAGAGTCAACCTATTGAAGTTATTGTGGACTCTTAAATGTGTTATGATAGGGATGTGTCCTCCAGGACTAAATGGGAAGTAATGGAGAGGTATTTTCCACTAGGTTATTAGATAAGATATCCTATAATGTAGAGATGATATGAGAAGAAAGAGAGATTCGTGGGAACTATTTGGAGGACTCGTATTTAGGGTTACAAGATACATTAATTATATTAAATCAAGATAATACCTCATTATAAAGACAAAGTTCTTTGACAGAATCAGATGAGGATGAATACTTACCTCTCAAGTCTATGATTGAAAGGAAGTCTGGGAGTTTGGAATGTTTTGGGGCATTGGATGTTTAATTCTACTATTAATCAAATACAGACATGGTTTTGATTAGATTTGGATGTGATTCGAGATAGAATATGATACTTGATTTTAGTTACAGCTTTATCTCTTTACTAAATAACACCTTGTGATGAGTTTGTGAGCACTTGGGATAGATTTTTTACTTATTTTTTGTAATCTTGTGCTAACAATGTTTATGTGAATGGTGAGAAACCATGTTAATGTTTATTTGGGATCATAAGGATAAAACATAACTTGATTGATATAAGGGAGTGTAAGGACTCTATTTTGAGTGATAAGATAGTGGTTAGGATATCTTGAACATCCTTGAGTGGTAACATATAGTAAAAAACCCATATTTAGGGGAAGTTGGGTTGTTATGAGATATTAGACTCTACCTTTTGTGATAAAGTAGTGTTCAAGGTAATGGTCTCACCTTGAGTGACTATGAGTTTCCAAAGATCTCCATAAGTGAGAAGGTTGGTCTATAGTTTAACATTGTATAGGTAACTATGTTGAGTGATAATCTAGTGGTTAGTATATGGATATGGGTTCCTTCATTGAGGGATAAGGTTTTATACAAGAAGTTTATGTTGACCTCACCCTAAATGAGAAGTTTCTGATAATACCACCTTTAGTGAGAAAGAAGGTCCAAGTCTAGGATAAAAAATCATACCCTATAGAAGAAGGTAGAGTTCAATATATTGTGACACCCTACCCTAAGTAGTAGGGTACCGGTTGAGTCATATGGTATGAGGAAAATTGATTTTGTAAATGGATAAATTTAGGTATGGTTTAGTGTTGTTTTTTCATAGTTATCACATGATGACCTAATGTCTGTGAATATGGTAGTGGTGTGATATAAATTTCTAGAATAGGTCAAACAAATGTTGGGATGTAGTTTTAATTTCCTTGTTATCGAAAGATAAATAGACATAAATGTTTATTTTTATGACCACATGCATACATAAATGGGATGGTTTATATTAGGGGTGTATGGTGAGACCTATTAGATATATATTAATCACATATTTAATGGTAACCGTGGTGAACATTCAGCCTTTTATCTAATTTACCTTCCAAAGCATAGCTTGTGTAGTGGATTAGAATGGGGTATCTTGATATTATTTTTGGTATTAGAAATGAGGTGAGGCTTAGGGATGGTAATAGATAATACTTTATATAATTTTTACCCATTTGTTATATATTTAATAATCCTAGTATGTAATCGGTTATATTTTATAATAATATGCTTCCAAATGTTACATTATCAATTGAATATTATTTTTATTGATTATTCAATCATTGATTTTTATTGTTGATTATATTTTTTATTTTATATGTTTATTTACAAATATTTGAGAGAATAAACATTACAATGTTTGATTTAGTCTCTTGACACTTTTCGTAAGCCTTTAGTGTATGGGTAGACGAACATGAACCCATGTAACATCTCCAGTCAGAACACTAATTATTGTTCTAATGTCATGAAATGAAAAAGTGGCCATATATATTCTTTTTCTTATTATTTCTATTTAGGATATTGTTGATAATAAATTGGTGTGTGTCATAGATTTTTCATGATCAAGGAATGCGGACTTGTGAATAAGTTTCTAGTGGAAAATCCTGGCATTCGGGATTAGGGAATGGATGATATTAATTTTTTCCACTATGGTTGACATGTTTATTCAAATTTTATGTGATTATTGGAGATTTTTATTTATGTTCATTTGATCATATCGCATAGGTAAGAGGAATATGCACATAATACAAGTTTATAATATAGGTTTAACAAGATATATGTGTGCTTGTGTGTGATTATTTTTTTATAATGACTAATGCTCACCAGTTTAATGTGTCTATTATAACATTTATGTATTCTTACCAAACAACTTTTTTGTGGTATTATACTCATATGTATCATGTTTTACACGTATTTCCTATTCAGTAATCAATTCAGGAGTGTATATGTTTAGTTTGATGAAAAATACATTTTAAAAAAAAAGTATAGGTATGGTGGTTCATATTTAAGGGTTGAGAAAGGGAGTTGGTACCTCTATAATGGATAGGTTCATCAATGATGGATAATATCATCGTTGACTGCCCTATTTGAGAAATATCCTTCATATTTTTTATTTTATTGGGTGAGCATTATAGAGACCTGATTCCAGAAGGTCGTGAGCCAGTGTATGTTATCAATTACATTGGCATGATTACAAGGAATGAAATCCTAAAGGACTAGGTGTTGTGTAGTATTTTTACACCAGATATAAATAAGAATTTTATTTCAAAAGAATACACTAATTAAAAAATAATTTTGTTCAAATAAAAATAATGTTGAGGATAACTCCAGTATATCTAGTATATCTCTACATATCATTCATAGTACACTTCTTGGATTCTTAAGGAAGAAAAACATAATAAGGGTGAGCTCAAATGCTCAGCAAGGAAAAAATATGGCATAAAAAATATTAAATCAATTAGAATAGTAAATATAGAAAGGTAAATAACTGAAAACACAGGCCATATTATCAATATGCTGAATGAAAGTATGAAAAAAGTATGTCAAGGTAATAACTGAAATCATATTCCATTCAAATTACTATATGAGGAAAAGTAAATATGATAAGGATTGAAATGGAATCCCATTCATCTAAATAACAAAAAATGAAATGTATCCATAGATATATCGACACAATGTCTCATGGAAGAATAATAACAAAAACTAATGTGATAGAAATGATTGATTATTGGACAACTTGTTTTCTTGGTACACAGTACATTACTTTTAGGACCCTTCACAAGACGGTTTACAACTTATTGAGAAAAAAAGAAATCAATTGAGGTCACCAAATGATTCATCTTTTGAAACAACCAATGCATTGCAGGGATATCTATAACTATGCCCCGCCAGTGTCGTACATATCCAAAATACTCCTCAAATGTAATAATCAAAATAAATACTATAAAATATCAAATTATTTATCAAGTAAACAATATTGAAGTATCAAAATTTCCCAAAATAAAAAAATAACTATTAAATTAGGAATGATATTTGAAATGGTATACGGTTTGGGAAATAATAATATCCATGATAGATGATAGAGATACTTAGGTAAAATTCAATGTCAAATGATCATAGGAAATTGAATACTTTAAGGGGACTAAAAGTGATCAAAGAAGTGAATTTTGGTACTATCCTTATCCAAATCAATAAAAAACCATCCATTCTAGGGAAAATGATGGTATCATTACAACACACCCCAAGTGGAGTACAATAAATGGTTGATATAATTGACTAATGGAAATATTATAAAATAACTATTAAAAAAATTCTTGAGGAAAATATCATTTTGTTTCGAAAAACTTTTTGAAAAAACTTTTCTTTGAAAATGAATTTTGAAAATATTTTCATTAAGAAGTAAAAAATTAAACATTAAAAGGAACATTCAATTAAATTATATAGGGTAATTCTGTACAAGCCATACGAGGTAAAATAATATTCCTTTTGCATGGTTAAAGGTTAAGAAAATTCCTTATTCATAAATCAATAAGAATATTACTTTTCAAAACATTCATACAATAACTAATGGTAAAATATTATTTTTCATATAAATGTAAAAAAATTAAAACATTTTAAAAAACACAAGTTTTTCAAAAGAAAACAGGTTCTCCGACTAAAGAGAGAAACATTGTTGGATTTTATTAAAAATAATTTCTAAAAACATTTGAGTACCAACAAGTGGAAAAATGTTAATAGTACTTGAAAATGGTCATTAATAACCAGAGAATAAATAAATGGTATATTTTAAAATGGTTATATATTTTACTCAAATGGAAATACCATTGGCAGGTCATTAAATTTATTATTTAGGAAAACAATCTTTAAACATTTCAAAGTGTCCCATACCACTTGGAAACATTTTAAATCATAATCCTCAAGAAGGAAAAAAATTAAATGAAAGTTATAATACCATTATAGTAAATAGACTCATGATATATCATGAAAATTGGTATTATATACACCATATAAATGAAACTACATGAATAACAACAAATAAGTCTCAATGGAATGTAAATTTAGATGAAAGCCCATACCTTACATTTTCTTTTGGCTGAACATCCTATAACTTCAATTACAATAAAATTATGACAATTATATAAATTATTGAGAACATTTTTCATTTTTACAATTACTTTTATCTCAATTATTACTATTTTTTATATAACTACTTTTATAATTAATTTTACCTTTGGTGTTTTGACCAAATTTTGTTTATGTCTCAAAAAAAACTTTGGTTCATCAACTACGCTCAAAGGGGTCATTATATTAAATCTCAAGAAAAATAATTTGGAAATAAATACCATATTTATACATGATGTATACTTTTATAAACAATCATGAAATATTTTTATGAAAAATGAATCAACATTGCGATCATTGAAATTACAGTTCGTACGTACACATGTGTAACGTTTTCATTTTTAAATGATAAATATGAAAAGAAGTTAAGTAGAATAATATATATCCATAATGATAATTTTATTATATATACCATATTATTTAATAATATATAATTATATATAAAATTACTATGATGAAAAATGAATCACATCGTGTCAAGTAGGTGGTACTCCACATGTCAACAATTGACATCATCCCTTTTTAAGTGTGTGAAAGGGTAATAGAGGAAAAGAAATATATTATATTTAATTAAAGGTAATTATGTTGTGAATATAATATTGATTTATTGTGTCTCTTACTTTTAATGGTAAAAATATTTTATACATTTCATGGATCATGGGCACAAATCACATCACTTTGGGGGGACGGTAGTCCACACTTCCTCAAATGATGTTATCATTTTTACACAAAATGGATGGTCTAAATATAAGTTTTATAAAATAATTACAGAAGTGATAAAACATAATAAATATAATATATAACATATAAAAACAACTTTTCTATCATAATGTCTATCCATGAAAGTTGTTAATGGAAAAAAATGAATATTTATTATTTTGTGAGCCAGTAGTTCGTCGTACATAGAAACTGTATGTTAGTTTCCCATTAGATTGAAATTTGAGTAAATGTTGGTAAAAACTATAATAAAAACATATTAGTATATTTAGTAAGTTTTTTTAATTAAATAATTTATTAATAGGTTTTTAGGGTGTGTTATAATGGAAATAAAACTAAAAATATTAAGGAAAGACGTTACCTCTTAATCGGGTAAATCCTTTTAGTTTGAACAAAAACCTTCCTTGTATATATTTCATCACAATAATAGGATAATAGGATGATTGGAGGTAATTTTATGAGCTACTAGGGTTGATATGTTTTATGCTAAAGTTTCTTGAGAGGTGTGAAGAAGTGGAAGGAGGGTATGTCCTTTTATAGTGGGAGAGCAGTGGCACTCTTGTAATATTTTGACAAGGGAACTACATGCACATTTCACATGTTGAAAGTGGATCCAATAACGAACACCATTATATAAAATATAGTATAGGGTATATATATTTCCATAAAATGTCATTTGGACAAGTTTTTATGTCTTTTTAGGCCTTAAGTTTAAGGTTTAGTACCTTATTAATCTTAATTTAACATGGATTATTATAATAAATTTTAATCACTTTCACTAATAGTTTTTTTAATAAAAATTGGTCTTATTAAAGATTATAAATTATTCTTATTATAAATATGGAATCCATATTTCCAAATTCCAATCATATAATTGTCATAAATTAATTTAAAATTCATCTCATATATAGGACAAGAATGTGGGTTTATACAGTAAAAACGTCTAAAAGATTGCTATGTTTTTATATAAATTTTCAATGTGAAATTGATTACAATGAAATAATCCATATTAATTGAAAAAATTATTATCAAAAAAACTTTTAAAATGAATTAAAATTATAGTTATCCATATAAATAAATTAAATGAAAAAGTAATTTTGAAATAAAATTCAATGTTTAAAATATTTATCAATAATGATATGTTTTCGAAAAATATCAAAACATTAACCTAACAAAATTTTTATGTTTTTAATTCATATATTAACATTAATTAGACAAATTAAATCAATTAAATTTTAAAAAATCTTATTTAAAATGGGTTCACTTTTGAAAGTTGGTATAATTTTATTTTATAAAAATATAGGTTCTTACCTATAAAATTGAGTTTGTTATTATCTTATACATATCAATACTGATGGATAAATATAAAAAAAAATTAATATATAAAATATATATTTAACTAAAATAATTAAATAATTTTAATTAATTATGTTTATTAAGGTAAAATAGCTCGGTGGGAAAAAATTATTTTTTATATAAATATTTATTTTATATACAATTTCATGTTATATTCATTAATAATTAATTTGTAATGAATTAAATATTTTGGTAAAAAATATATTTCCATATGTTCATGAATAAAATTCATAACCACTAACATAATAGCTATGTTATATCATATTATATAAAATAATGATATTTTAACAATATATTTATGTTCACCAAAATTTAGTCTTGCTTGTAACACAAGCCATCAAGGAAGGTTTCTCTTTCTTATAATGCACGCTCACTCGGTGTTTCATGAATTAGAATATATACATTCTATTCTAAATAGTAAATATATTATAAAGTATATAGATATTATATTACCTTATGTTTTTACTATCATGTTTCATACACACTTTCAAATACAAGGCACTTACTTTAGATTTTTGGGCTATCACATTCTACCCACCTTATTTAAATTATATCCTCACTATTTAAACTCGATTATGGTGATATTTGGTTTGATACTTCTTATATTTGAAATCCCACATCATGATAAGGGTTTGTAAAACATCCTATAGAAAAGACATACCTGAAAGTACAAAGTTCTAATACACTACCATTTAACTAGGTCTTTATGTAGGAGAACATCAGTGGAATGTAGATATACGTACATGAAGGAAATGAGTAAATATTTAAAAAGATTTAATGATTTAGTAAAACAAAAACAATTCCAAAATCAATATAAAGTTAAGGGTCTCATATCTACAAATCTTTGATGATTTAAGAAACCACAAGTTCAAAAGAAATTAAGATATTAAGACAACATTATATTTCAAAGTCATTTTCCTAATGTGAGGTAATTCATCTACTGACTAAGAATATAACAAAATATTCTTACTTGATAGGTTTTAATTTTATATGAAAAATAATAATTTTTTTATTATTTGATAAAATTATAATTCATCCGTTTTCTCTTATAAATTAATTACCAATAATAAATTTTTTTCTTGAAGCTCTAAAAGAAGCCTTTAATGGACCATAATCCCTATAATAGAGTGGAATGTCTGACTATTTGTCTTTAAAAATCTTTTAAAACAAATATGGTTAATAGATTAATCATTAATCCTCAAAATTTCCAATATTGGTTCCTTATTATCATTGTTTCGTTAAATTATTTATCAAAAAAACATAAAATTAACTAGGAAATTTCATAGGTAATTTGTTAGTGTGAAACCCTTATCATCCATCATTCATAGGTTCAAATCCTATGGTCATTTCAGATTCGATTGGTTATCACCCAAATTATAGGTTGTTCTCTTCTAAAAGAAAATTTAAATAATTTCAAAAATAAATCTAATGGACATATTTTAAATAATGTTAATTACTAAATATAATTTTAACTATGGTTTTTAATAAACCTTAATACATAAATACTTCATCCATTTATTTCTAAAATTTTAATTCTAGGTTCTAGAGTTGATCTATAATATAATTTATAGGATTTCTAAATCATGCCACTTTATCTTCAATCTTAAACACATTAGGTTTAACATAGGTCATTCATTTTGAAAATCCTTCCTAGTGGTTTATAAAGAAAATTCGGATTATCCTAAGAATATCCCTAGAGAGTGTCAAGTCTAGTGTGAAATAAGGCCCATTTTTGTTGACCAGGTTACCACGAGTCAGGCTTAAAAATCCTTGTTGGATTTATCACTCCTTGGTACACAAGTTCCATAATTCGTTCCTATTGAAGTATCCATTCATGGATTTATTTCTAATAAGACCCCAATAATCTATAATTTACCAAAATTCTTGGGTGACATTCTATATATAACCTCAAATGCAACCTTAGTTTTGTGTTATCTAACCAATGTATTCTAAATCTTTCTCCCAAGGTTTCTACTAAACTTTATCAAAAACCAATTGTAGCAACCCAACCCCAAAAGGCCTGAAGTAGGCATCCACTATCATTTACATAGGCCATATTACAAGGAATCAAATCCTAATGGACTGAGATTATAGTAGTCTTCATAAACCATAAAATATAAATGAGACCTTTATTACCAAATAATATACTAATTACAACATTTTTTTAACTAAATAATATCAAGGATAAATCTAATCCATCTTTTATATACCTCTATATCTGTCATTTTACAATTTTGGATTCTTATTGAATGAAACATTATAAGGGTGAGATAAAATACTCAGTAAGTAAAAAATATAGTGAAAGAAATAATGAATTAATAAGAATAGTCATTATGGAAAGTTAAATAACTTAACACACATTCCATGTAATCAATAACTGAATGGAAGTGCTTAAACAGTATGGAAATGTGATAACTGAAAAAAAATTCCATTCAAATAACTAGATAAGGAAAAATAAATATGGAATTTACAGAAACTAAAACAAATGCATCTAAATAACATAAAATGAAATGTATCCATAGATATATTGACCCAAAATATTAGGGATGAATGATAACATGAAACTAATTTGAGATAAATGGTAGATAATTAGACACCATTTTTCCTAGTTACATGGTACCTTTATAGTAAATACCTTTCACAAGATGGTTTCCAACATATTGGGGAAAAACCCATCTAAGGTGGTTATCCAAATAACACATTCCATGAGACTACTGATGCATTGAGGGGCTATCTATAATCATGCCCCATATGTATCCTTCTATTCCAAAACATTCCTCACATTGAATAATAAAAATAAATAACCTTCCTTTTTAAAAAAACAATATTGAATAAAGATAACTTCATTATCAATATTTCCCCAAATAATGGAAAAACTTTCAATTTAGACACATTATGTAAAATGGTATATGTTTTTTAAATAGTAATATATATTAGATATGATATGGATACATACGAAAAATTCAATGACAAATTATCATTGGCAATTAAGTATTTTAAGGGGACTAAAATGGATCAAATGATGGAATGTTAATACTGTCCTGGGCCAAATCATTCAAAACTCATCCAGATGCAGTATAAGGATGGTATCAATACAAATACCCAATGCAATGTAAAATAAATGGTTTTTTCATTTTCATTGATAGAATAGAAATATTATAAAAAAATTTAAAAACATTCTTGAGGAAAATATACTTTTTTTTCAAAAAACCATTGAAAAAACCATTCCATTGAAAATAACTTTTGAAAATATTTCATTTAAAATGAAACTATTTAAACATGAAAACTAATCATAAATGAAATGGTTTATAGTATGTATGTTGAATCTATATGATGTGAAAAGAACATTCCATTTGAATGGATAATGTTTATAAAAATTCATTATTTAGAAAGAGATAAGATGATTCCTCTAAAAAAATTAGTAAAACACCAAAAGGATAAAAATTTCATTACCAGTTCATTTTAAAAACAATTTGGAAAACATTTTAATAAAATGTGGTTTTTATAAGAAAACATGTTCTCTAACTAAAGAGAGAAATAAAATATGGGTTTTCATAAAAACATTTTGAGTACCAACAGGTGAAAATATGGAACTAATACATGAAAATATCTGTGAATTAAAAGAGAAGAAAGAAATTTTTTATTGAAAAATGTTTATATAATTTACTAAAATATAAATACCATTGAAATAAAATTAATTTTATTGTTGAGGAAAACAATCTTTAAACATTCCCAAGTGTACTATACCACTTTAAAACATTTCATATAAAAAGAATCATGAATGAATAAAATCAAATGAATGTTATAATATCATGAGAGTATGGATATTCATGATATATCATGTAAAAGGGTATTATATACACCATATGAGTGAAACAACGTTCATAATAACAAATAAATCTCAATTGAATATAAATTGAGATGAAATACATGACCTTGGGTATCCTTTCCGGTGAATGCCTTTTAGTATCCTGTATAATTAAATTATGTTAATTTTATACTTTATTTATATTATTTTTCATTACAATCATTAATTTTATCTCACATATTTCTATTTTGTATACAGCTACTAAAACAACTAATTTTACATTAGGTTTTTTGATCAAATTTGGTTTATGATTCAAAACAACATTGGTATGTCAACTATGGTAAAAGGGGACATTATATAACATATAATTAATAATCATTATAAAATAATTTTCATATTTATAGATCAATTATACATTTAAAAAAATCATTAAATATGGTTTTGAAAATGAATCAATGTTATGATCTTAGAGATGGTAGTTTTTACGTACATATGAGTGACGTTCTCATTTTTCTATGATTGTTATGGAAAAAGTTATATAGAATTATATCATATCATAAGGATCATTATATTATAAATACCATACTATTTAATCATAAATACTTTTATTTATAATTATAGTGATGAAAAAAGAATCACATCATGTTTTGTAGGTGGTAGTCCACACGTCAACCAATGATGTTATCACTTTTTAAGTCATTGAAATGTTAATAAAGAAAATGGCATATATTATATTTAAAAAATGGTAATTATGTCATTAATATAATATTGATGCTGTGTATATATCATATGTTTAATTATAATCATTCTTTATACCTTCCATTGATCATGTGAATGAATGCAATTGCTTTATGGGAGCGGTAGTCCACACTTTCTCATACAACGTTATCGTTTTTACACAAAATATATTGTATAAATATATGTGTTATTAAAAAATTAAAGGTGCATAAATATGTAATAAATATAATATATAACATATAACATATAGTTTCCGTTATAAATTTTAACCATAAAAGTTGGTAAAGACAAAAATGAACAATCATCATTTCACGAGGCAATAGTTCGTCGTACATAAAAAGAGTATGTTCATTACCCATTAAATGGAAGTATTTATAAGTATTGGTAGAAAACATAGACTAAAATCATAATATTATATTTATGAGAATTTTTTTGTAAACTAATTTAATAATATGTTTTTAGGTTTTGAATAATGTAAATAAACTAAAAGGCTTAATGAAATATATTACCTCTTAATCGGGTAACTCCTTTTGGTTTGAACTGAAGGGATACTTGGATTTATTTCAACCAAATAGGAGGCTTATAGGATTATGGGAGGGACATTTAGGATCTATTATTAGAATATCTTGGATGATCCAAAGTATATATAGAGGTGTGAGGTGGTGGGATGAGGGGAGGTCCTTTTATAATGGATGAAGAGTGACACTCTTGTAATATTTTGACAAGAGAATTCCATAAATGTTTTTCATGTTGCATGTGGATCCACTAATGGAACTATTGATATAAAATATAATATAGGGACTATTTATGTCAATAAAATGGCATTTTTATAAGGTTATTGGTCGTTTTTTCCTTAATATTATGGTTTAGTCTTTTATTAAGCTTAATTCAACCTTAATCATTATATTTAATTTTAATAACATTCACTACTATATTTTGTAAAAAACAAAATTTTCCAAATTATAAATTATAAATAATGATAATTACAAACATTGAATCCATTTTTCAAAAATAAAATCATATAATTTTATTAATTTAATTTAAAATTCATCCCGCATGCTAGATGACAATGCGGGTTTTAATGTAAAAACATCTGATATTTTGCTATATTTTTAACCAATATCATAGTGAAGTTGATTCTAGAAAAATAAATAGTATTAATTGATAAAACAATTATCAGATTAAACTTTAAATCAAATTAAAATTGTTATTTAACCATATTGATAAATTAGATGAAAAAATCATTTTGAACTAAAATTCGGTATTTTTAACTGTTCATTAAAAAATGATATATTTCCAAAAAATATAAAAACATTAGACTAAACATATTTTTATGTCTATATTTAAGATATAATGTTAATTGTGTCATATTAAAATAATTATTATGTCAAAATTCAAATTTAAATTAGGTTCACCAGTAATAGGTGGTAAAATTATCGTTATAAACATATAGGTTACTGTGCGTAAAACAAAGTCTGTTCTTTTCATATGCATATGAAACCTAATGGATAAATATTAAAAAAACATTAATATATAAAACATATATTGAATTAAAATAATTAACCAATTGCAATTAATTATTTTTATTTGGGTAAAATGGATTTGTCGGCACAAAAATTGTTTTTTATAAAACATTTACTTTTATATTCCATGGTTGCTGTTTTCCTTTATAACTAATTTGTAGAAAAATAATTAGTTTGGTAATCCATATATTATCATTATTTGGTTAATAATATACATATCCACTAAGATAACATCTTGGTTATATCATATTATATTAATTAATAAAATTTTAATAATATATTATTTTTCAGTAAAATTCGGTCTTGTATATAACGCAAGCCACTGAGGAAGGTCGACCTTGCTTGAAAAAAATGCTAATTTGATGTTGAATGAATGGAAATATATATAATCTATTTTAAATAGAAAATATATTAAAATTTATCTGGATATTATACTACCTTATAGTCTTGGTGTCTCATGTGATACATGCATTCTAATACAAGGTTCTTAGATGATATTTTTAGGGAATCACAAGTATGGATTGGGAAGAGAAACACAAGTTTGATATGCAATTATATTGAGTTTTTCACTATATGAGTGTTTTAAGGGATGAAATAGATTTAGGAGTGTGTCATTGGATGTTGGATTTTATAACCATCTTTATTGGTGGATTCGATGAATAATGAGGATTAAATTTCAAGTAATCTAGGAAAAAGTGGTGATTTAATATTTATGTTGATACTAGGATAAAAGTGGGGCGGCCACATATAGTTATTTTTCGGTAATGTATAGGGCACGGTCCATGAAGATCAGGTGTTTTGGTTCAGTGGGGTTAGGAAAATGATATTCTTATGGTCATGAGTAGCTTATTGATGGTTGATGTATGACCCTCATATAAGAATTTTTGTTAATGTGGTGAGACTATTTGATGGATTTTCTAGATGATTTCAAGATTTTTATGCATGAAAAAGATCCCATTTTATCTTGTTCCTCAGAAATTTCATATTTTTTATTTAGATTCTTTTTTAGATAGAATTTAGATATTTTCATCATGCTTGGGATGGAGTGGATGTGATCCAGGATTTATCCAGATCAGATTTTTGTTGGTCCTCATGGAGATAGTATGATTTTTGGTAAACATACATATGGAATCAACCATGGGATTTAACCGACTGTTAGTTTTTGACTTTGATTTTGACATTTGAATTAATCTATTATGCATATTGAAAATAAGACAACATGATTGGGTGATGTAATGACACATCGATGGGTGCGACCAAGTGATTTTGAGGAATGATTGAAAAATAAGGAACAACCATTGTTTTTCTAGAATTGGACATAGTAAGGAAAGTCCTACATCATGCATGTTGATAGAATACTTGTAGTGTGTTTCCATTGTCCATTCCAATAGTGGAGAGAATTATGACCCAAAATAATCCATTATGAGTGGATTATTACAGTTGGAAGAATTATAATACAATAAATAAAATCATTTTCAACGTTTTCAGGACTTAGAATATATGTTTATTGTTGAGTTTCATCTTGTTGTTGGTGCAGTGGTGAGCGGGTGGCTTGGATTTTGGTGAATTGTTGACCCTTATGATAGTAACTGCACATAAGATGCTCACTCAATGTTTACAAATATAACATGGTGGGTTAATAGTTAATTGTTGAATGGGTAGGTTAATAATAATGGTTGGATTACCAAATTTGATACCCTAGTACGTGTAGCATTATAGTTTATGTTTTTAACGACATGTCGAGTTTGTGTATTTTTTTATACGATACTTGAATTTTATTCCTTAGGAAGGGTAAGTTTAAAGAAGTAGGACATGGAATGGGATTCATAGGGTATGACCATCTCAGGTATAGTTTTTTGAACATATATCAAGGTCATGATGTATTTTTGATACTCGAGTGAATGTTGAAGGGGGAACAAGGTGACCCATTTTCTATATTTTTGTTCCATATGGTGCATCACATCATAACAGGTGAGTATCATGTCATGATGGCTTGACACAAGTCTGTTCTATAGAGTATAGAAAAATTCATATATTGTAAGAGGATATTACACACCTTGGGTTATTGCGTATCACATAGATGAGTTGTGTCACTCCAAAACATTGATGGGTCATGCCATGATGTTTGTAACACCCAAATGTTTTATAATATTTTTTCTCATTAATAAATTTGAATTGTTTAATATAATAGTTTACATGAAACACTATTATTATGTAAATAATATTTATGAATAGAAGAATAAATAATATTATATGGAATATAAATTAAATATAATCATTGAAGATAAAATATAATTTATTTATGATATTTTATTTATCCAAAAGAACTATTTTGAGATATTTTGTTAAGGAGCATTTTTATCATGTACGTTTTATTTAATGGATATTTTCATGTAATTAAAAATTAATTTACAATATTAAAATATAAAAAAACATAACTTATGTAAAAAACCGAATTAACTGGTTATCAATTTGGTATAAATTAAAATAAATTCATTTTAACGTAAATTGTGTTATTTTCTCAAAAAAATATTATTTGTGTGCAATGTGATTTAATCATAACAAATTAATTAAATAAATATTTTGGAAAAATATTAATTAATTTTACATAAGATAAATTAAATAAAAAATTATCAATCTTTTAATAGTTTTTACGTGGAAATGAATGAAGGTGCACTTAATTTTCTAATTGAAAATGCATTTATCTAAAATGATTTTTATTGAGTTTTTCTCACTTATTTTAAAAATAATTTTCACTACTTATAAAATTTGAATAATGAAAAATGGGTTCCATTTTTTAATCATGCTAATGAATATAATTTTTTCAGTACTAATTAACTTTTAGTTATAATTAATAGTAAAAATAGTAAAAATATGATATTATGGTTAGGGAGAAACAAGTTTATCAGAGTTAAAATAAATGATAAGGTTAAAAATTCCAATAACATGTATAAATATTATTTACTTAAAATATGTAGATATTATATTATCTTAATTTTTTTAATTTATATTTTCTACCAATTTTACATGAAAGTGGCCATATATATTGTAAATATTTTCTTTTTTTCCATATCTATCATTGCCCTCAATTGTCAAAGGGTGCCTCTTCTCTATACTTATTCATATAAATTGACACTTTTAGATCAAATAAGAACTAACAGAAAACACTTCATATATTCCTTCCAATTTTTCTTAATATTATTATTTTACCCTAAGTTGATCCTTATAAGTCCAAAGGTGTAGGAAAAATTAGTTATCTTAATGAATAAGTAATCATCTTATCCAACTCTTTCAAATATTGATAATTCTTCAAACTTACTATAAATATATTATATCAATGCAAACATAATTAGTAAATAATAATTAATTTATTGATATATTATTATGGTTATGTGGTAATCATTTTCCACCTCATTTACATCATATAGAAAATAAATGTATTACTCATGTGTATGAGTGGACTACCGTATCCACGTAGCGATATGATTAATTTTCCATCACTATTTTTCACTGTAAATTATTATAATGAAATCTTAGTATATATATATATATATATTATGAAATAAATTTTCTATAATTATAATATTTTATCTACATTCCAATCTTCCCATCTATTGGAAAATCATAATTCCCCTCGTGCATATGTACTGACTACAATCTCCATAAAGTGATGTAATTAATTATTCATAACCACTTTATATGAATGATTATATATGTGCATATAATGAAACAATATGATACATATTTCATGATTAAAGTTATTTAGATTGTAAGACTGTGACTATGAGTGATTACCAGAACCATCATACTGAAACATGCATGGAAACAGACTATCTTCACCCGAATGTTATTTTTTTTATGAAATTAGTAATAAAAGGATAATTGCAAATTATAAAAAAAATCAAAAATTTAAGTAATCTATTTAAATTTTTATGGAAAATATTTATAACTATATTTTACTAATTTTATAGTAGGTTTCAATTCTTATGAAGAAAGATAGGACTTGAGGATAGGGTTTCTTATCACACCTTTATATCTTTGAGGAAAATTCTATATTCACCACATGTATTTTTTCCTGTAGTGTATACAATTCTCATGAATTTATTTTATAAATATCTTCATGAATACTGTGGAAATTAAAAATCCATCTATTTTTTATTCTTTTATTATATTTTATTTAGATATCACCAAATCATGAAGGGTTTATGTTACAATCTCATTTTTTAATATTTTTTATGATAAATTTTAATTATGGAAAATTATTGGGATATTATCTACTAAAAATAATATAATTTCATCTACTATAGTTATTCCCACAATTTTTATGTATTGGTAACATTTTCTTCTCTCTTTTTCTTCTAGATATGGATGAAAATATTTTTAAAAAAATTTGAAATTATTTCATTTTGGTCGAGGAGCCTTTTATTCTATATAAATACTATTCAAAATAATTATAGATATTTTTACCTAAAGATTAAATATTTTAAAGGTTTAATTCTCATTAACATTAACTTTATTTACTAATTTTAAAAGGAAATATTTTAAAAAAATTAATAATTATCATTTTATATTTTACAAAAGTTTGTAATGAATGTTCACTTTTTATATATACAGTATAATTGGATTATCACATCATCAGGATCATTTATTATTTAAATATTCATTCATATGTATTCATGGTTATTTTCAAAGGAAAAATATTTCTTTATGTTTTTGGTATTATTGGTGAAAATTTTATCAAAATAAGAGGATAAATTTCTCAAGTTTTCAAATAATGTTTTGAATGATCTTTTCACGGTATTTTTTCATCTATAACCACATCCTTTAAAGATTTTTATGATTAATTGGGAATACATTGTTCGAATTAAATAGACATTTCTTGTTTGATTATGATAATTATGATATTATGATGATTTCATGAAACTTGTTTCATTCCTATATGATAATTAATCAATGATGAGATAATGATTTCTCTTATGATACCATCCACTTATATTCTCTGATTGGATTATGATTATTTTATGATGATATGTTTATGATACTAATTTATTTTCAACATGTTATTTTATGATTTTCTGGAGAAATTTTTATGATATTTTGTCACACATTTGTATGGTTTTTAGTATATGATGGGTAGGCTTGGAATTATATAGCCCTCTAATATACTTGGTACAGAATGATATCTCATTTGATAGTAAGGATTGGGATAGATAGTGAACCCAATTTAGTAAGAGAATTTTCTAATAATATATTATTTAGAGTGAACCATGACTAATTATATGATGGAATGGGGACTGAACCCAATCCACTATGATAATATAGGTCATGAGCCTTGGAAATGGAAATGATTTTCTATACATAAGATCATTCCACAAACTTATTTCATTTTTTATGTTCTTAGGAATAATTATTTAATATCCATGAGTATGAACACATATGACTTATATATTTTGTGATAAAAAACCTTATGATGTTATTCATGATTAATGATATTTGGATGATTAAGTATTACTTTCTTTATATTTGATCATGTTTTCACACCGTTATGATTATGAAAATATATGATCATTTATTTATATCTCTAGAGTTTTACCCTAAATATAATTTAATATTACCCTTTCTACTCTTTCCATTTTCCCTAGATTACGAAAATATTTATTATGTAAGATATTTCAAAATTTGGTACTATGAAAAAATAAAATTTTGGGAGATATTGAATATATTTTACAAAATAAGTAGATTATATATATAATCCAAAATACTAAACATTTATAATCATTTGGTGTGTATTATAATTATATGAATTGAATATTAATTTTAAAAGATTTAAAATTTAAGTATGTAATACTCGGTTCACCTCAGTTTTCATCAAATCAATGTTTTAATTATTTCTATAGATTATGAATAAAGAACATTTTTTTAAAACCCTCGAGGTAATTCTAATAATATAAGGTTATCTGAAATATTTGAAAAATATATATTGTGTGGATTTTTAAAATACAATATATCTATTGTTGATATTTGAAAGTGGGTTCAAATGTGGAAGATATGCACCTAGTGATAACAACTTTGAAATGTGTGGATTGGTTGATTACTCAATCAAAACATGTGAATGATGAGTGGGCCTAAGACATCACAAATGGTTAGACACTTCAATGGGATATTTCTAGGATAATTTTTTTTATTTAAGAAAAATTATGAATGATTTGAAAATATAATGACACTGGATAGCCTAGGTTATAATGAAGGTGTCATAGATTCAAAAGTAGGTTTCATGATTTATATATCCTTGGAATGCATTTTATTTATTATATTATTAATCCCAATGATTATAGTTACTCAGAATATTTTTCTTGTTTTATTCAATATCTAGAACCAAGTTTAATTGCGTTAAAGCTTAATGTGATTGATAATGATATGATTTTCCACATGACAAACCTAATTACATGTGAGGTGGAATGTGAAAGCTTATGATTTTTCCTAAATATATATCTCTAAATATGATAATGAGACTCAAACTGGGTGAGTCTCTTTACATGACTAGTAAGAGAAAAATTAAGATTCCTGGTAGTTATATTGACAATAGCTCTGTAGAAAATATTTATCATCCAATATGTCAATAATGTGGGAAGAAGCACTCAGGGAAATGCCTTAAATAAATGGGAAGATATTTTATGTGCATAAATAAAGGGCATAGATAAAGTAATAGTCTAGTAAAATGAAGAGTTTGATGGAGGTAAATAAATTAAATTCAAAAGTTTCATTTATAGTTCAATGTATTATGTGCGGATATCATGTACGTTATCAATGTCAATGCCTTAATATATGGTCAAACTCCTAGAAAAATAAGTCCTTATTCTATGTCAATAGTTGAAGTTGATCAGGATGGTTAGGGCATATTTATCATTAACTCTAGAGTTGGGGATTTCATATTGATTTTTTAAAGAATATTCCATATGAAAATTAAATTGTTCATCATTTAGTGAAATGTTTTGTGATTTTGAGCATTGATTATCTCTCTCTACAAAGATTCCAAAAAAATCTAGATTAAGGAAGTGACATTTGATATAATAAATCAAAACGTGATAATTAATTCGTTATAGGATGAATATGAGATTACAATTGAAAAAAATAGCATTTTATTGGTCAACATTTCTATTCCTAATGGGTATTTATATTATTTGTTTTCAGAGAAACTCCATGTTGAATATGTGACAATTTTAAAAGAGTTTTTAATGTTATCATATAAGAGTATCTAATTATCCTCCCATATCGTGAATTTGATAATTAAATAGAACTCAAACATGGTTCCTTTCCTATTTAAAATAATCCTTATTTAATTTCCCCTGTTGATTTACAAGAATAAAATAAGTAACACTTGAATAATATTGAAAAGTTATTCATTCACTATACTGAATCTCCATGGGGTTCACATATTCCTTTATTAACAAGATTGTTGGTCAAAAGAATCTACTAATTTATTATCAGGAATATAGAAAAATAATGATCATGAATAAGTATCCTTCACCATATATTAATTATTTGTTTGATATATTATGAGGATCTCAATACTTCTAATTGTTTGATTTTGCATGGATACTATCAATTGGGGGTCAAAACTGAATTCATGCATAAGATATATTTCTGTATAAGGTATGGACACTATGAATTTATAGTGATTATATTCAGACATATGTATTCTATTTTTATCATTATGGATTTAATTAATAGTGTCTTTAGAGATTAAATTATTCAATTTTAGGTCATATTTATTATTGTTTTTCATATATATTCTATAAGTAAATAAGATCATAAAAATCACATGAGAATTATCTTGAAGACCCATAGGAAAGAAAACCTATATGAAAAATTAATTAAGAGAGAATTTTGGCTACAAAAGGTATCATTATTATGAAAATTAATCACAATAGAGGGTATATAAGTACATCCTTCTATGACGTAAGTCATTGAACATTGGCCCATACTAACCACTATGATAGAGATATGTTGTTTTCTTTTAGTTGATGGATATTATTAATTATTATTAAATAATTTTTCATTACTATATATTTTAATCACCATGATAACATATATGGGACCCTAGTTCGATTAGAAAAATAAATGTAATAAAAATTTGAAGGAATTGATGAGATGGTTGCTTACTGCACCAGTGCTCACAATACCCTACAGTGGAGAGGGGTTTGTGGTCTATATCAATTCATTGAAATAGGTATTAGGATATTTACACATTAGTAGTGATATGGTGATATCTTAAACCTCACACCAATTGAAAATTCATGTGAAAAATTAACTATCTCATGATATGGAGTTAGAGGTAGTAATATCTTTGTTGAAAATATAGTGGCATTGTATTTATGAGGAAAGATGTTATATATATAATGATCATAAATTCATTAAGTATATATTCACACATATAGAGGTAAATATTCTCCAAAGGTGTTGGTTGGGTTTGATTAAATATTATGAATGCTCAATAAATTATTCCCCAGGAAAGTAAAAAAGGTGTTTTATGCTTAGATTTAAAATGTCTGTGCTAGTTTGTCAATGAAGCAGATTGAAATATATGAAATACTTATGGATTTATAGAATATGGATTTTAAAATCATGAGGAAAGGGGATATATCTTAATTTTATCATATTAATTTTCAAAAATACATTGACATAAGGATGAATAAGGCATAGAAATAATAATTATGATTCATCATTATAGCACATTTTTTTATCAGTTCATTTTTGGGGTTAAAAATTTTTTTTATTAAAATAAAATTTTTATTGTGATTTTAACGTTTATCTAAAAAGAAACTATACCACTTCAAGAAATTTAATCTTGAAAATTTTATTACATATTCTTAGTCATTATTTGAAAAAACAATAACCCCCTTTTAGTTTTGTCCATTTTTAGTAGTAACAGCATTAAATATTTTTCACCTCAGTAAGTGTAAATGAGGTAATTAAGGTGAAAAATAACAATGTAAGGACTAAAAACCCTAAAACATGAATTTAATATATTTTTAGTCTTCATATACAATCATCATCCAGACATATATATTATTGAAATTTTATTAATTTTTAGTTGAAAATAAAAAAAATATATTATTTGAAGTAAATAAAAATACAAAATGTAATTATCGTGATTTTACCTTTTTCAAATTTGTTCACATTGGGATAAAAATAATGTTTTAACTAATATTAAATTTTATTTTGAGAGTAATGAAATTTTTATTTTAATGGTAATTTATTTTTTATTATTAACGATGAAATAATAATCTTAAGTTCTTACACAATGTTGGCATAGTGTTATACAATGCGTAAATACAACAAGTAAAAGATTTTAAAAACAATAAAAGTAATTGTATTAGGTGATTTATAGAGTTATATTAAATACATATATTTATATATAACATATTAGTGATATTTTAAAAGTGTATATTTTAATTTTATTTCCATCATCGAGACTTTAATATCAAAGTAGATAAACAGCTCCAAAAATGACGTTAATGAAATTTTATAATGAACAATATTTTTTAAAAGATTTAGAATTCATAAAATTACAATATTCATCCATGATAATGGAATATAAATATAAATTTAATACATTCTATATATAAGGGTATCTTTTCCTTTTATAGTAATATTTTCTACACCTAATGTATAAACACATTTGATATCATGGTAATAATAAAAATGGTTAATCAGTGTTAAAACAAATAGGTATTTGTGAAAACATCACAAAATATTGTCCAAATTATTTTTAATGATAGTAGGTACACCCTTAATATTACTATATTTAAAATATATAAATTTACACATTAACATGAATATTAATTTACATAACTTAATACTTTATGTAATGCTAAGAGTGCCCCTCCCCCCACTTATAGAAGGATACCTCTTATCCTTTATTACTCATAACTTTTAAGAAAACTAATACAGAAAATATATACCAAAATAACATATAAAAATTAAAATCAATTATGTTGATATATTATTTTTTACATAATGTTAACCAAAAAGGGATTAAGGTAATAATAAAAAAGATGTTTTCTAAAGAAAATGAAAAACTTTTAACAAAATGTTTTAGTTTTATTATTATACACCAAATTTATTTTATATGTTCTATAAGGGGAAATTTTAATATTAAATTACTAATCCTTCAAACATCAACATAATAATATTACAATTGATGTTACTCCATCCAATTGGTTTTTATTGTGAAGTTATAAAAGTGGTTAAGAGTTTCTCAACTCAATTTCCTTTAATTAGGTTATATAACTTCTTAATTGATTATATTATGTCATGATTATGTGTGAAATGAACTTTTTTATTTATATTTTATTTCTAATTGATTATTTGGATTTATAAGTATCACACATAATCATCCTACTTATTAATTTTCAATTTAATGATATGATCTTTATAACGGTTATTCATATCAATTTATATTTCTTTCGTATATACATTTATTTTATTAACCTAAATAATTTTATGAGGTGTACAAAATACCCCTTTAACATATTATACTCTGAATTTCCTAAATTTAAAGATATTTAATGATTCATTTGATGTTATTATTCCATAGGTATTAGGATTAAAATATTACTTATGTGGTAACTGATATATGTTTTAGTCCAATTTTTTTTCAGGATTGTTTATGGTTGAATTTTCGTTGATAAATTATATGATTCATATTTCATAAACTCATTTATTTTCTTATCTTCATGATAGATAAGAAAATTTGATATTCAATTCCCATTTTTGTCCCTTTTTAATCGAAATGGTTAAAAAATATTTTTAAGAAATTTAAACATTAGTTCTCCTATTTCATTTGGAAATTTGTTTTAACCCATATCCATTTCCACTAAAAAAATCCAACAAATATTTTTATTATTCATAAATGATTGTTTACCATAATTTTTACACATGTTTGAATTTTTACTAAAATATTTAAAAAGGTTATTCTTTTCTTTTTCTGAATAAGGTAATTTTTACCAAAGGTGTGAATAAAATAATTGTTTCAACTATTAAAATATGAAAAAAGTTTATCATCACAATTGAAATTAAATACATTGAAGTCTACTTCAAATAATTCCATGAATACTTTCACAGAAAATATTTTTCCTAATATTTGTGATGGTTTTATTTTAAAAAGGAAATTTTCAATGTGGAAAGGGTATTTTTCTCATGAATGTGTTAATGATATTTTTAGGGAATTTAATTCATAATCAACAAAAACCCTTGATTTTACTTATGATCAATTTATTTTACTTATGATATTTTAATGACCGATTATGAATATATCAAATAGATTTTCATGGAACCATTTTCTTTTCCATTGTTAAATCATTCTATGAAGGAAAATGGTTTTTATTAACACGAAAATGTAATCTTTAATGTGTTATAATTATATTATGGTTTATGGAAATTTTTTATAATGATGAGTCAGAATTACATTGATAATGATGATGATAAAGCATGAAATATTGTTTCAATGAATTGGAGAAAAAGATGAATTTAGCCAGTTATGGGTTTCTCCTAAGATATTTTTGTATTTTATATGGTTGGTTATACTATTTTAAGAGTGGTCGTGAGAGTTACATGAATGTGATGTTCCAAGTTTCCAATAAATTTTCTTTATGCTTCAATAAATTTCTAATTTATCCTTGTCTTCATTGATTGTTTTAACATGGATCATTATTATTGACTTATTTGAATCTTATCTTATGTTATAGGTGTATTCCTAGTATCATGATTTATGGTCCAGATTTCATGGTTATTCTTTCTCTTGTGTTATGTCCATGTACTTTGATTATGTCGTCATAACATTATGATCATCTTATATAAACTAATGACATTCAATTATTAGTGATTTTTTCACCTATATTGAGTGTTTGAGGTTATTGAGGTCCTTTAGGATATTTGGTTATTCAATTATATAATAATCTACCTTAAACCATTGGTGTTATTGTTCAATTTTTGAGATCAATGTATCATTCATTAATATATCGTTTTATTCATTTTTGGTATTATATTAACTTTTCTATCCATTTTTTATTAATGTCTAAAGATATGAAGAATGTCTTTCTATACTTTTAGGGATTATTTGATCCAATAAAATTATACTTTAGTACTTCAGACATGAAAAATTAATCTTATACACTAATATTTGGAGAAAAATAGGAGATTATAGTGGAAATTGATTAAAGAAAGAAAATTTACTTTTCATGTATCTATATTTCCTTATGTACTTTGTTAAATGATAATGGAATTTATCAACTCTAGGAAAAGAATATTGAAACAAAAATGTTATCTTATTACATTCATCTCTAGTTAATTGATTAACTTATTTGCTCTGCAGTGATTTATTTTTTGTGATCATTGAATTTCTATTGATTATTCAATTTATTTCGAACAATTTTCTCTTTCATTCTTCTTCATTATTTGGAAATTAATTTTTCTTCTCTGTTTATATTTTCACTTCTAGCTAATGTTCTCTAATTTGAAAAATAGTCATGAATTATTCAAGATTAAATTATTATTTCAACTTCCCTATTTTATAAATTATTTTTTATTATCCCTTTTTATTATGTGATTTTTAAAAATTTAATTTCAAAATATAATAAACGTATTTTTTTATTTACATAATTTTTATCTTACATTACTAGGAGTTAATTTTGGAAATGTTTTACACTCATTCTATCTAGAATGCAATAAATTTGTACTAATGTAATTTCCAAAATAAGGAAAGAATTTAACAACCAAGATAATTTTGTTAATAAATAAATTTAATTTATACTCATTATTTATAAATTATATTTTATAGAGTTTTTTTTTATAATTATTTTAAGTGAATTTTTGTTCAAAGGAAAAAAGATTTATTATAACAAAATTTGGTTCCCATGCATTATATGGTTTTATTTAAAATATAAATTTCAAAATTTTATAATTTTAAATTTAAAAATTTAACTTAAGATTTTTATTCAAAATATGAAAAAAAAAATTTCTTTGAAATTTTTGTTTTTTTGCAAAAAATATTGAATTTTCATTGAATATTGAAAAAAATCTATTTTTATAAAATAATTATTTCTATTCATTAAATAATTTAATTTAAATATAACATTTTATTATAAAGTAATATAATTATAATATAATTATAAATTATATAATTAATTAAATAAGATTTATCATTATACCAGGTTTTTGTATAAGATTATTTTGGTTCTTAAAAATGCATTTTTCTAAAAAAAATATTTTTCATTGTGTTTTTTGTTTTGATCTAAATTTAATTTTTCCCTATTATTAAAATTTAATATTCCAAAATTTGTTCAATATAGTAAATTAAGATGTTTATATTTTTTAAATAGTACCCCTTTATTTTTGGTCATTATGAATTGTTGCCATATTAAATATGTGTCACCCAAGTAAGTAATTAAGGTTGAAAAAGTATTTCATAAGGACAAAAATTATGATGACACCTACGTTTAATAAATTTTATGATTCAGTATGGCCCATCCTCATTAAATATTTTAATTTGTGGACATTTTTCACTATTTTTATTTGAAATGACATATATTATTTTAAGTAAAGAAAAAAAATGTCACTCCCTTTCTTTAAAATTTTTCATACATATTCTGATTGACATAAAAATATCATTCAAATAAATATTAAATCTTATTATGAGAATAATAAATATATTTCTATGATAATAAATTATGTAAACTTTTTATTGATTATATAATTACCTTAATTTCTTACACAACACCAGCATAGTGCTTATAATATAAGTAAAAAATCAGTTATATGATTTTAAAAACAATTAAAGCAATTTTTCTAGGTGATTTATAGAATTACTCTACTTTCATAAAAATATATATAACATATTAGGTTGGTTTTTAAATTATATATTAAAACTCCATTTGTATATTGATGAATTTAAATATAAATGTTATGAGTAGTTCAAAAATGATATTAATGATATTTTTTAATGAAAAAAATTAAATTATATAAATTTCCAAAAAATAATATATTAATAAAATTTAATGGTAAATGGTTTAATATATCAACCATGGTCTACTTATGGATCACTTTTCCTTTTATAATAAATTTCCTGACAGTTAAGGAGTAAAAAACATTGATATCATGAAAATCATCAAAAGGGTTAATAGGGGTTAAAGAAAAGAGATGAGGGTGAACACATAACCTGAACCTATCAAAATATTATTATATAAGATTATTTTTACTAATATTCATTCTATATTTAAAATATCAAAAATTTGTTTCTCTTTTATAATAAAATTAATTCATATTAATTCGACACATTATGTAATTACAAGAGTTCCCCACCACTCACATATAATAGAAAAGTAAATATTCTTTCTTCCTCTCCCATTTTGAGCACATTAGTTCAGTCAATACATCACAAAATACCTTGATAAAATACTAAAAAACATTATAGTGGTATAATTTAGGTATTAATACAATTCTATATTGGGATTCAATATGTAATGAAAATGAGGGTGTCTAAAGAAGATATATAAATTTTAACTGATTGTTTTAGATTTATTTATTCTTCTACCTTCTTAAAATATTCTTAAGAACTGAGAAAATGATAAAATCAGTATATTAAATATTCTTATATGTTTGTATTTTAATTTTATAACTGATATATAGATCTTACTTCCACAAAATAGGAAACAAAAGCACTATTTTTAAGTACGGCATACGACTGCCTTGTGAACAAATATATTTTTTTTCACAAACCACCATTCAAGGATGATTATAATGACGTATAAAATGTATATATATGATATTAATTTCATAATTATCATTATATAAAGATAATATGTCATATATTTTATTTCCATTTCATCCACTAAAAACTAATAGCGTCGTTGATGTTAAAGTGAGGATTCTCGCCTCCACAAAGCGAGGTGATTCGTTTTTCATAAACACCTCACATGGATAGCATGTATAAGTGAATTTAAATATAAAATAGTTTATTTATGATATAATAATAATAATGAAAACATAAAATGATACTTACCTTATTTCCGTCATGTTTGTTGGAAAATGAAAATGTTACTCATGTGTACGTATGGGAAACTGTCTCCATAATTATAATGTAATTAATTTTTCATAAAGATATTTCATATATAGTTTAAAAATAATAATTAATGACTATATACGATGCTTATTTAATGGTTATTATTATTTATATGATGGTATAATGATCACTTTGACCATGTTCAGCATGCCAAATTATTTTTTTATTATGAACTAAACGCCCTCAAAAGACCCGACATGGACTTAACCTCTTAAGTAATTAAATATTTCAATGAAATAAATGAAAAAATTGTGTAACAATAAATTTAAAAACCATGAAATTTATTTTAAATAAGTATATATTATATATAATTTTATTATAATGGACTTAAAAGACATACATTGATAGTCTGGTCCTAAGATAAGGGATTTATTCTCAATTTCAGTTCATTAAGGTGTGTTTTAACATTACAAAAAAAAATTTAAAATGGTGTATATACATGTATTTTTTATGTTATATCATGAATAATTAATACTTCATGGTATTTGAGTTAAAATTATCATTACTCCATCCAAGTTTTTTTAATTGGGATGTTACCAAAGCAGTAAGGGGTTTTATAAATCAGTTTCCTATTATTGAGTTATATCACTTCTCCATTGATTATATTATGTCAAAATTATGTGTGAAATGAACTTAATTTTATTTAAGATTTATTTACACTTGTTTTTTTGTTTACATTTTTTCAAAATAATATCTCTATTAATTCATTCTCAATTTAGTGATATAATCTTTATAAGGGTTATTTGTTAATAATTCTCTTTATTTGGGACATATGTTTGTATTATCAAAATAAAAACTTTTATGAGGCATATATACTACAAATTTAACATGTTATGTGATGAATCACATTATTTTAAAGATATTTATATATTCATTCAAAGTTATTCTTTAGTGGGGATTACTATAAATGATTTTTAAAGTAGTAATGGGATACTATTCAATCCCACTTTTAGTTAGGATTGTTAATTCGTGAATATACATTTATAAATTATCTAACAATTTTTGGATAAAATCATTTTTTATCTTATACCCTTGATATTTTTGTAATTTTGATGTTTATGTAGCTTTTTCATGCTTTGGAACTCAAAATGGTTCAGAAAATTATTTTAAGAAGAGATAAACTTATTTCTCCTCTTTCATTTAGAAAAATGTTTTTCCATATCCTTTTTTTGAAAATTTATTAATAAATAATTTTTAATATTATTAAAATAATTATTAAATTCATTTTTACCCATTTTTTATTTTAAAAAACATGATTAAAAATAATATTCAAGTCTTTTTTTAAATATGATAATTTTAATCAAAGGTTTGAAAAAAATAACAGTTTTAATGATTAAATATTTATAGAATATCATTATTTCATGATCGTTCGATGTTTTGATATTCATTTAAAAGTTTCAATAGTTATTTTCCTAGTATTAACGAAATTTTTAGTTTTTATAATTGATTTTCATATTGGAAAGGTAATTTCTCTCAAGATTGATTTGTAATGAAAATTTTATTGTATTTCTATTCATCAGAGAAAAAAATCCTTAATTTTATATCTGATCCACTAGGGATATATTAGAATGATACCATCATTAATCTTTATTTGGATAGATTATGTTTCTTTCAAATATATTTCCATGAAAAACATTTTTCAAGGGTAAAACTAGCTATAAAAGAATAATGGATATTATTATGTTGAAAAATGAAATATTTCATGTTTTTTGATTCTATTATGGTTCTTGAAAAAAAATTATGATAATGAGTGAGCTCAACATATCTTATGGTGATGGGTGAGCCTGATATCACTCTCTAGTACATTGGGTAAAGAGATGTATTTAACCGGTTATAGGTTTCTAATAAGTGATTATTATAATTTACAAGGCAGGATATTCCATTTTTAAGAGTGATTGTAATAGTAATATAAAATTGATGTTCCAATTTTCCAACACGTTTTTGTCATACTTGCATCAAATTCTAATGTACCTTTTATTCAAGGATTATTTTCACTTGGCTCGTGATTTTTTTCTTATATGAATCATGTGTTATGTTAATGTTTTTTTTCATGTATCATTATTTGTGAACCATGTTTGATGGTTATTATTTCTCTTATCTGATTCTCATGGACTTTGATTAGGTCATCATACCTTTATCCTCATCTTATAATCACAAGTGAAATTCCAATTTTAATGCTTAAGTTAACCTTTACAAAACATCTAAGCTCCTCCTTCCAATACTTATTTTCCATAGGTTAGGAATAAATATGTATCATAAGATGTGAATATAATTATTCCAAGTGAGAGACATTTAAGGAATAATATATAATAATAAAAGACAGTAATAGTGTTAAAAATTACTCTTTTAGGGACTTGAATAATTTTTTGTAAGTGTTTTTCCAATTTCTCTAAAAATCTAACCCTAAAATTTATTTGGGTATATAAGGAACCCACTATTTCATTTTTAATTTTTATGTTTTTTTTAAATTTTGTCTTGTCTATTGGTATCAAATCCATAAATGTAATGATTATGTTTTAAGTATTGGGTCTAGAATTATGTGTTTAGGGATTTTATAATATCCTTCATATAATCATCTCAGTCTTTTGGACTTCATTCAATCATCTCAGTCTTCCAGCCTCTGTATACTTTCCCTTATCTAGTTACTTGGGTGAATTTGACTTATTCTACTATCCATGGTTTGTTGGCCTCTTTCCATTTTACTCAGTAGGCAATCTGTAGTCGGTTCATCTCATATTTCTTAAACTAGATCATTCTGTTGAGAAAGTTCTTAAGGAAAAACATTAATGAATCTTCATGAATTTTTAAAAAAACATAATTCTCCAATCATGATGCACATATTTGAGACAATAATATCATATCACCAATCATCATAATTTTATCAAATACATAAACAAACATTTCCATTAATGTAGTAAATAAATGAAGTAATGAATATAATCTATTTTTTCCAAAGGGAATAACTTAGATTATCTTATTCTCATAGTGAAAGAAAATGGGAAATACTTTTCTTCTTCATCAGAACATTGAAAAATTCAATAAAAAAATTGAAAACATCAATAGAATCATTCCAAAAACTTCTTATTTACATCCTTTTTTACAAATCAACTTTAAAAAATATTTATGTTTCCCTGATAATTATTGACAACCATTGACAATAAATTCAATCACACAAAAAAGTGGGCGCTTATTCTGCTACCCAGACACAACCATCATGGCTCCCTGAATGTGGGGGCTCTAATCTATCGTCACCACACACATACCTTCACTTCCAACCAAAACTGGCCATCTACATTATAACATAACTTTTAGGGGCCAATATAATGCCAATTGATATTTAAAATGATAATTTTATATTCAGTTTTTTGCATACAATCGATGACTGTTTATAAATGATAAGTGATTTCTTATAAATTATTACTAAAGGTGTTTGGAATTTTATTAATTATATAAATTTTACATGATAATTTATTAATTAAATACTTTTGATTCATTTTATTAACAAACATTAAATAATATTGTGGGTTAATGTTAAATACCTTTTACAAAATTATATGACAAGCTTATAATTTGATAATAAATTTTTTATTTAGAAATTATACATAAAATTTATAATGGTATAAACAATATATATATAAATTGTTTATGGTTTATGATTATAAACATTTTCATAAAACTTAAATTGCAGTGTAAAAATTAACAAACATTATTTGAAATATTTTTTAAACCTCATAAAAAAGAGTTTTACAAAATGATACTATCAAGGTATAAATAATTTCTCAGCATGTTATATTTATATTATATAAAATTATTACATAATAGAAATTAAATTGTAAAATATTGGTAATTCATGAAATACCTTATATTTAAAATATAGGCTCTGTATAATAAATAATAAGAATATTTTAATTTAATAAATTAATGTAAAAATATTCATATTTAAAAATTATAGAATTATTGATAATAGAAAGATATAATTTTAAAGTGTCTAAGAGTAAGCTTTATTTTATGAATTTTTCCTAAATGGTTATCTCAATTTGGATTGATAATTTATTTAAATGTTTTTTTATTTTTAGTTTTTTCATCATAAAAATTGTTTATGTATTGAAAATAAGTTTATACTATAGTTTAATTTTTTAAACTGATTCATATAAAATGTTCATATTGTACATTACATACTAGAAAATTATATACGATTTATTTTTCATCTTCCTTGACCAAATTTTGTTGTCAATGTTATTATCTTTAAAAAATTAATTAAATATAGTTCATATATATTATTTTTTGGAGTTATGTTGAATTAGACACTCTATTGGGTAAACAACCCCTATAAAGAGATATAACATTCTACCCAGACTCATGATCTTGATAAAAGGAAAAGATTATACTAGCCTTTGGTGGAATACCCAAGACACTAAAGTCTAGAAATAAATTCAAAGGTCTTTCGAAATATTTGGTTGAAGGTTTTATCATAATACAAAACAACTTGAAAACAATAGACAATAAACATACAATAATTATGTAGTATTCATGAGTAGAAATAATAGATCCAAAAGTTAAATGAATAAATAAATAGTATGGTAGTGACAATGAAACATTATAAAACCAATAACAAATCCATGGGACTATAAAACCAAATCCATCAAAAGATATCTCCTAAACTCTATTAACCAGCTCCAAGATCCAACTCCACCTACCCCGACCCTCGTATCGTTATGAACTACTAGGGAAGTCTGATATCTTCCCTTTCCCTATATCCCAGTAGATGATATTTTCAAACACAATATAGTTCCCAATATAGGCATTAGTATACAATTATTAGTCATTCATCAAAGACTTACCAACTCCTACCAATTTGTTTAGAAGAAATTACAACAGTTTATATAAAATTATTTAGAAGTAGCTAAAATAATTTATATCCAAAACAATAAAAAAATCAATTGAAAACAATAAAAAAGTATTTAAACCCTTACTCATTATCCTTAATATTCAAACCAATCTTTCCCCATACAAACACTCACACTAACACCCATGCATCAAAAGTGATAATTATATACTCAAGAGTGGTTTCTCATCGATCCACTATGTCACCAGAAGGTAACCAATCACTATGTTCCCTAACGGAACACACCCCCTTATCTAGGGTCATGATCAAGAAATTATTTCATTGCAACCATTGTTTCAAAATTATTTTCGAAACCATTCAAAAATAAACCATTATTTCTTGATAAAATTTCTTCAAAAACATTGCTGGCGTCAAATGAAAACAAAATTTAAAAACTACCATTTTAAAATTATAGCTGATTGGTTTTCTAAAATATATCCAATTTTATAGACTATAAAAAATAAGGAAAAAATGGCATTTCATCCATAATAATACCATGCTTCCATATATAAATCTTTAAAAGAATTTAATAAAACTAATCCTTCATGTTCTATAATGGTGGAGATGAGAGATAATCCATCTACCACCCAAATCATTTTAAAATTAAAAAATGTCCCTTAAAAAATATAGTTTTGAGATAAATAAAACTTATAATCACTATATCCAATATGATCTCATCATGAATTATGTCACCAGACATATATCATTCCATTATATACTAGATATATGATATCGATAGGGAGAGAGAATAATAATAATAATAATAATAATAGTGTGTCTAAGAAGAACAAGTGGGAAGATATGGAGAAAGAGAATTGTGATGATTCTGTAAATCTAATTCATTTTAATTCACCCAAAAGACACTTTTGGATCAAAGGTAATAATCTCAATACTAAGAAGGGAGAGGAATTGATCATCCTGGGTGATTAAGGGACTAATGATGCTTTTAGGCCTCATTTCATTTTAAAAACACAAATTCTGGGGTATTAACTATACATCACAGGGTTTTTCATCCCATATTCCAACCATTCATTTGTTACTAAAAAAGGTCTAAGTATTCGCACTGTCAGTCCATGGAGTTAGGAAAACTATCTTCCCACTACACAATGCTATAATATAAATCCCAACAACCCACATGATTGGATTCCATAGTCATAAAATTTATGAACCCATCATGTTTTTCTGCATTTTTCCATTCCATTGTTTCCCCTACGAAATTTCATATTTTTTCCAAACTATAGACCAATTGTGTTCCTTCCTTGTAAGCCCTCAAACATGTTCTATAGTTTTCTAGATGTGGTTCAAAGTTTCTAATAACTGTACACCTCCAGAAACAAATCAAAAATATCCTAAGACCTTATAGAAACAAATTAAAATTAACCTAATTGTTATATAACATAAAAATAAAAGGGTAAGGTACAAGAAATTAGGGGTTTTCATTATCACCATCATTAGTCGTCCTATCCTATGAATGTATAATAGTTGTGTTTTTATGGAAGAGCTTGATCCATTATTCCAACATTTCATTTTCAATCTCCCAAGTGTCATCATAAATCTGACCATGCTACCATAAATCCCATACTAAACTGATGTTTTTCCTATGAAAGTTGTTATCTTGCCAATTCACAATCTATATAGGCACATGAATCAACGTAGCATTTGGTTCATGATTAATATGGTCCAACATAATCACTTGGTCAGGTTCAGGTTGGTACTAATTCAATTGGGATACATAAAACACATTATTCATATAACTGAAATTTGGCAGTATTTCCAAAAGATAATCCACCACACTGAAATGTTCAAGAATCTAAAAAAGGGAAATATATTTTGGACACAATTTTCCTTATTTACCAAAATAATGATTTCTTCGCCTTAGAGATATTATCAGGAAAACATGATTTACCACCTCAAATGATAATTGTCTCCAATGATGATTCATAAAAGATTTCTGATGATACTGATCCATCACTATTTTTTTTATCAAAATATTTTTCATTATTTATTACATAAGACTAATCTAGATAAGTGATATATCACATGTTTCCACCCAAAAAAGTGATGAACGATAAGGAATCCTTGAAATTTTTTTGAATGGATACATGTGTATTAATGTTTGATAAATTTTATTGTATAAGAACTCTACTAATGATATCTTCTCCTATCATGATTATCTAATGTCCATTACAAAATCCCTATGCATGCCTTCAAAAATTTGGATCATCTCCTAGGATTTTTTATCAGCTTGAGGATGATAAGTTGTGATCATATAAAAATAATGTTCAAAGAATTGTTATAAAGATTTCAAAAACTAATATATAAACCTAGAGTCCCCTTTAGAAACTATCAAAACTATAACCCCATGTATCTTAACCACTTTACAACATAGTGTTTTTAACAATCCATAGTCATATTTTATTCACGAATATGGTTGATGTAGGATAAATTTAGATTGAATCTGAAATCACCAATATGGAATCACATTTATGAACCATTATTGTTATACCTATAAAAATCTATAAAAAACTATTCCCATTTGGACATAAGAATTGATAAAGAGTGAAACATACAAGCTAGTTGTTGGTGCTATGTTTAAACCTACTGATATGTTAGTAATCTTAAAACAATCTCTCACTCTTTCCCCTTAATTATACATCACCAAATCTATGATCTCATCACATTATAAATATTATATATTCCTAGATGAATAAGCCATATCAAAGGTAGTTAGGCAAAAAGTATCTATTTCTGATAGGTTGGAGGAACAAAAATACGATCTATAAAACATAACATAGAATTCTCATCTAGGTATCATACCTCAATAGTCTCTACACCATTGAGCTTTGACGTCAAAGAAAAATATTCAATATTATATGTTTGGGATTCACTAACCATATCAACTAAATAAAGAACATATAACACTATAAAGAAGGTTATAGCATCACCCTACTAAGAACTATCCAGATATATATCTATTATGAATAAAATTCACTTACACTAATATGTAGCTTTATTAGTTAGATGATTATATGAAATACAACTAAATTTATTATCCATATAATTACTTTAAAATGGTGTATATATCAGGTCAAAGTAAAATATTTAATGTTATCTTATCAATATTGTTTCCTTAAATTCAAATATATTTTTGAAAAAATTTGTTCCAAACTCATATAATCTGTAAACACTATAAATTTTTAACCAAAAGTATAATAATGACATAATTTAAATTAATAGACTACATATGTGAATTCAAATTTAAATATTATGTAATTTTTCACATGCACTTGTAACTATTATAATCCACATGTAAAAACATGGTCTCCCTACATGTGAACACAACCCAACCCAAAAAACACAATATTCCCTTATCATCATTTTAACATTATAATGATAGGTTCTAATGTAAGTTAAATATTTATTTCTTGGAAATATTTTATACATTGATAATCCCAGTGAAAATTAACACCTTTCCATCTAAAAAATCAATAATGAAGCATGTTAGTAAAAATAATGAACAAAACATTAGTAATATCCTTCTAAGCTAATGAAACAAAATATTTAAAAAAAAATATATTTACTGATTTTCAAGAGATAGAAGCTTCTATATTTTTTGAATCTATAAAAAAACCATATCCATAAATGACACTTTCAAGGAAATTTACATCATGTATCTATAAATAACACTTTGAAATCTTATCATAAATGTGGTCTCCCTAAAAGCTGCTCAACACAATACCAAGTATCCCTCATGATCTTCTTTAAACCTATCATACAAAAAAATGTAATCAATGAACACCAATATAAATGAACCAAGACAACTTTGAATGATTTGATTCATTAATTCCATAAAACTGGTGGTTTATTCATAAGGTTAAATGTCATGACTGAGTACTCATAATGTTCATAACTTCCCCTCAAGGTTGTTTTTAGAATATAATCCATATAAAATCATATTTGATGATAACCTGACCATAAATAATTTTTTTTGATCCATTGGTATCCCCTAAAAGGATCAAATAGGACATCAATTCATGTAATAGGATAATAGTTAATTATCTTATCTTGGTTAAGCTTATGATAGTCGACAAAAAACTGAAGAGTTCCATCCACCATCTTTACGAAAAAAAAGTTCTACCCAAGGATATGTACTACATTAGATGAACCACTTAATTTTTATATCTTCCATTTAGTTTTTCATTTTAGTAAATTTCACTAGGTCCATCGAATATGATGACATTGAAATAGGACCGGTCCTTGTTAGGTTATCAGAAGTAAATTACACTTCTTGGTAGGGTGGTAATCTGGAAAATTTATCGAGGAAAATATCATGAAACTGGTCGATGATGGCTAAAAAAACATTGTGTTCAAATGAATCAATAAATTCCAAGTCAACTAATTCCAACTGATAAGGTATATCACCAATCATTGGAGAAAAGGTTCATTATATAGTTTCATATTAATCTTAATCTCATATAATGAGATGCTTAACACCACTGAAAAAATTGAAACTAACTTGACGGGAATAATTGTCGATGTATTATTTAAACAATGTTAACCAATCCATTAAAAAAATAAAGTCACAGTTGTCCATATCAATAAAAAAGAAGTCCCAAAACTATACAATTCCATTGATAGTAGTAATATGTTTCACACTTAAAATATTGACAATCTAGTAGGCCAAGAGGAGATTCATGTTTCCAAATAGAATGCATCATATCAACATGAACACCCAAAATATAAATGGAATGAGAATAAATAAAAGATTGTAATGAACCCATATCAAACTATTACTGTTTAATGTTAGAATTTATTGGAATAGTACCACAAATTTATTAAAGGGATGTATTGATAATTTTTTAACACCTTCCTAGCACCATATATTTTTTTATTCATTATCCCTTTATCTTTGTTTTCCTATAAGGGTCATACATCCTAAGGAGTGATGGTGTTTTTAGAATCACCTTGGCTTACTCAGTTTTGAGGATGTGTGTAATTCTGGAGAGATACCCCAGTCAAAGAATAATATTTCTAGGGTACAGAAGATGTATTTACTTTAATGATATTTGAAGAGATATGATAAAAATGATAGAGGTTACCAATATTATTATATTTGTGACATGATATTGGTGGTTCCATATAATATTTCTTGATATACTCAAAAGAACCACATTGAAAACATCAATAATTACCTTTAGGTTGGGGATGATATTTTATTAATCCCATAGTTGAATTCTGAAATATTCCACGACATTTGAAAGTAGATATCTCTCTCCTATATATTCGCAGCATTGGATTTCCCACCTGTTCTAGTGGGGATAAGAGAGATCCCTCTAACTTCATTCCCTAATATATACCATTCTTCCATAGTTTCCCTATTTCTAATTTTGGTATTGTCTATAATACAAAGGAATTCAGTCATTGAGTGAATTTTTTTTCATATCCAAGACACAAAAATTCATTTGTTAAATCATAACATGGAGAAACTTCTAGTATAATGTGAACTAATTTCATTTACTTAGTTTCATACTCTTTCAACTAGATATTCTATTATATTAAACTAAAGAAAGATTTTGTTCTGGTGATATAAAAGGAGTGAGGATATAATTTCTTATTGAAAAAATTTTCAATGTCCTCCCATGTAATGCCTTTGTCAAATATATACTAAAATTATAAATCCAATCACTGGTATGAAACATCCTTGAGCTTGTATATTCCTAAACTTACATTCAACTCTTCTTGTGTTCCAAGGAAACAAAATATTTGATTCACCCTATTCAGGTACACCACTTATTTTTTAGGCTTTTAATCCAACTGACTATTTAGTGGATTATATTTTTTAAACTAGTTAATGTGATACACTTATCAAGGATCGTCACTTTAGTTTCCTCTATCAATTGATAGAAAATAATGAATGACAATCTGGATGATATGTCGGTTAAAAAGTTTCTTAGGTGAAACCACATTTTCAACTGTTTATTTTGGTTGATTCTTAGGATGACTACCGTATTTCGTTCTCTATAACTAGACCAAAACTCCATTTAGTCTAAATCACTAGCAACTGAAGGGGTAAAAATTTCAAATTAACCTGTCAGAAAACACCAAAACCATTATTTTCAAAATCTAACCATTGTAAACAATACATACATTTTTTATAAATTATAAAAATGAACATGATTAATGTAGTCCAATTTTACAATATCACTTCCAATGAATGATATGAAATCCTCATAGGTTAAAACCATGATAATGATATGGAAATGCACCTTAAAGTTGTTTAAAAAAATTATATTCCCAAAAAACCCTAGAAACATGAATTTAAATATATATAGGTTAGCTATGCATTTTTAATCATTACATTTTATGTTCTTACCTTCATATCTTTTTGATGCCATCCTAAAAATACAATAGGACAGACCAAGACAAATACTTTTGTAATGTCCCACCCCGAATCGTTGTCTTGAGGAAGGAAAGAATGTTACTCACCTTTGGTGACATCCCTAAGACAACAAATGCTAGAAATAAATTCCAAGGTCTTAGGATACATTTTAGGGAAGATATTCCAGAACGTTAAAACAACCTCAAAATATTGAATAAAAGAGTTCCAATCCTACTATATGATGCATCAATAGAAATAATACTACCCAAAGTAGAACTATTAAATCAAAAATATAAGACTAAAAATAGAACATGATAAAACCATTGACTAAACTGAGGAATTAAAAAACCAAATCCATCAAAAGACAATATCCTAAACTCTACTCAACTTGCTCTATGCTCTAACTCCCCGATCCATACCAAAGGTATTAGGATGAGTCTCAATAGAAATGTGATATCTTCCCTTTTCATATGTCTCAGTAAATGACATATACTAATTCACTGAATTTCCAATAAATGGGTAAGTATAATCTCTGTATGTATTCCCCAAGGAATCCCTATCTCATTTAAATATGAGAATAATAAGAGAGTACATTTATGTAAAATATTTTATAAGAATCTAAAATAGTATATATTCAAAACTGTAAAAACATTATATATAATATAATTAGAAGTGTCTTAAAACAATTTCTCATTATTTGGAATATTCATTCCATTATATCCACACATGCACATACATACACACACCCTTGCATTCCAAGTAAATGTTTCATTTTCATGAGTGTTTTCTCATCGATCCATCGAGAATTATTAAGGTAAAAAAGATCTAGGTGCCCCAATGGTACACACCACTTATCTAGGGTCATGTCCATGCAATGGAATCACACCAACCATGTATTCCAAATTCTATTCCAAACCAATCAACAATAAACCATTATTTTATTGAATAATTCCATCAAACTCTTTTCTTTCATCAATTGAATACAAAATTTTAAAACTAGAATTTTAAAATTATAATGAAGGGGTTTTCAAAAAGAGAAAAAAATTACCAATCCCAATGAAGAAATAAAAAATGTTCTTTTTCAAGGAATAACACCGTATATTCACAATGAAATCAATTATAATTTTAATAAAACTAAGCCTTCATGTTCTATAATGGTTGAGATGAGAGAGAATCAGTCTATCTCTCATTGGATAGTGAAAAATAAATAATGTCGCTTAAAACATCTAGATATGATATCACAATAACTTGAAGTCACTATATCCAACAAGATCTCAATGCTATTTATTTCACAACACATATATCTATCTATTTTTAACTACATCAATTATCCCAGGAGAATGTAAAAGAGATAATCGAAGAAGAACATGGGAGAAAGGGAGAAAAAAAGGGTGTACAGATGATTCTGAATCTCTAACCCATTTTGATTATCCCATATGTCACTTTCAAAAAAAGAGAAAAGTCTCTCAAGATAAGGGAGAAAAAGAGTTATAGAAAACGGGACATTAGGGAACTAATGGGGCTTATAGGCCTTGATTCGGATTATAACCCAAAATTTTGGGTCATTAACAGTACAACACATAGTTTGGTCGCACAGTTTATCAAACCATAAACCAACCATGCAAGTGCTACTTGAAAACGACAAGGGAGATGTGTGGTTATGTCTCATAATTTTGAAAACCACATGCTAAGGCTTTAATCATATTTTATCAATCCTAATTCCCCATACTGTTAACCTCCACAGTTAGATTAATCATACATTAACTGTGCTTTTCCCACTATTTTTCATTTCATGGTTTCCCTTGGGTACTCATATGGTTTTTTCAAATTTTGTTCCCACCATACGACTTCCAAGTAACCCCAAAAACATGTTTTATAATTCTCTGGAGTTTTTTAATGGTTTCTAATGACCTTGTATAAACCAAGAAACTTTATATACAGCTCCAAAACATCTTGAAACCTTCTAAAATCTCCCCAAACATTACCTGGGTTCTGTATAAAATTGAAATAAATTAAATAAGTTTAAAGTAACTAAAACCTATGGGGCTACATTTGGGTTTTCATTTAGAATTCCCTTTTCCTTGAGGTTATTCCCTATTCATGATAGGTGGGGGTTGTCTATCTATCACTCTAATATATATAGTGTCAATATTATTCGTCTCATATAATTATAAACATTTTAAAGAAGATTTCATGTACCTTATGCATGAGATTAATTTGGATATGTTTAAATAAGTTATAATTATATTATTTTTTAGAAACACAAGAAATTAGCTGTATAAATAATTAAACCTTAATATGGTTTGAACATATTAATTTATTGTATTAGATATGATTGAAAATGAAATTTTTAGATCTGTTTATACATAATGGGAATCACCTGAGATATTATGGTGACGTGAATTCCCCTTTAAAATGATGAATTTAATAATCCTTCTAATGTGGCACTTTTCAATAACTCAATACTCTGATTAGAATGGTTCTTCCAAATTAGGGTTACTATATATTATAATGTGTTAGGAAATAAAGTAAAAGGCCACATGAGATCATCCTTGGGTATGTTTTTCCCAGGAATTTTTCCTCAGGAGAGGATTTTGAAAAAAAATTCTTATCAATTTATTTAGATTACACATAACTTTAAGACCCAAAAATTTAGAATAAAATAGTAATATAGTTGAGTTTTTCTATATGAATGACTAGGTAAAGAGTTATTCTACCCAAAATCCAAGAATCGTATATGATATGATCGGGATGATGTTGAAACAAAATAAGAAATTGTTAATAGAAGCGCTAAACATGACTCATTCCTTAGAGAATTATAGGTCTTGTAACATTGATATATATGATTAATTAAAAAGGGATAATCATTTCAGTGTGATATAATATTTAGAAATTTTTTTATTCAATGATAATAAAATTTGATACTCATCTAATAAAATATTATATTGTAGATAAATTGATGTTTTATCAGCTGGCTTGAAGTTGAGATCAATATTGGATAAACCAAAACTAAATTGAATTAATGTTATTGACTAATACTAAATGTAAATAACATTTCTCAATCAAGAAGGAAAATTTATCATGTCAAAACAAAAACTTCCAAATAAACTAACCAATGAAATTTTTCCACACATGATTTTTGATGTATATGATAATCACATAAATGATCCACTAGAGTTATCAACCTTCATTCATGGAACCATGGATTCTAATTAGGAAAAGAAACATGAGACCATAGATTCCTAAAATATTATAGATAACCTGAAAAGGCCTTATCAGGAGAAATATAAGAATGAAGGGTATTGGTAGTCAAGGGATCTTTATTGAGGTGAAATGGAATAAGGAACAACAATGTCAACTCGGGTTCTCAATATGGTTCACTGAATAAATGATTTTTAGAGGATAGGATCACCTGGTAAACTTGATTTAGATTTGGATATTATTATGAAACCACTTCTAGAAAGGATTTGATTGTTCATTTTTAATTATAACATGAATTAATTCTTTTATCCCTTATTTGGTATCCTCTATATGTTGTGGGAAATTGATAATAAAATAGGTTTCCTATGGTTACGTTCCATTTTCAAGGTATAGAAAGAGAAGCGTAAATTTATCATGAGCCAGAAATAGATTCCATATGAGCCGACACCCAACCTAGTCTGAGGCATGGCCCAAATGAAGTTCCTAATAGACATGATCTAGAAAATGGTATTAGGCATCCAAATAATCACTAAGGGAATGATATAGATCAATAAAACAGAATCAAATAAAAATAAACTGAATAAGACAAAGTATAACAATAACTAAATATCATTAAATATAAAAACAGATCCAGATACCAGATACAACTAAATAATCTCGAAACTAAATAAAAATCCAAACAAAACATCCACTAACATGATCTCCATGTGACCTCATGGTCACCTCCAAATATAAGACCAAACTGCTCTAAAAAAAGTACACAAACTTGGAACCTAAACCTTCAATGCAACCCAGGTCTAACAACACTAAATGACATAAGTAGGGTGTGATCTAGATACCTTAGTAGGAAAACACCACATAATTTGTACATTTCTTTTCTAGAAAATTGTTCATGACAACTAGTTTCAAATAAAGTTATGAAAATATTTTTTTCTCATTTTAAATAAATAACACAACTTCCCCTTTTTGAAGACAACATACTTAAAATTTCAATTAATCAAAACTATTTATAATTTGGGAATACCAAACCCAAACTAAAATCCAAACAACACATTTCTAAGACCTGTTGAAAATGAATAAGAAGTGTAATTTGGAAACCAAGTGTAGATGAAAAATAAGAACGAAAATATAGATAGTAAAACATAGCCATTTGCTAAACAAGCCAAGAGTTGTCCCTGGGCATACTCAATTCAGACTCACATGTCGGACTATGGTGTAGCTCCATAGTCAATAAGCATCCTGATACACTAAACTGGCCTCACTAGTGGCATATCCCACCTAGCCTCTAAACATCCAAGGGGTGTCAACCCATCCAATCGGTGTCAACAATAAATCATCACATGACCAACTAAAATACATCCAAAAAATGATGGTAACAATGCACTATATAAGTAGGAGGCCCTCCCATGAGTGACTCACCTTACCAACCATCACCACACTTGTCTACCACAAACACTAACACCACATATACAGTAATATGTATAAAGAATTTCTCCTATAGAGGTTCATATCATATAAAAAACCATTCACAAGTGCCAACTGGGCCTTTATATCACTTGATTTTCCAAACCATTTCTCAAAATGAGTTATTAGGACAACTGGGAATTAATACCTTAAAATAAAAATTCATTTTTGAAACACCATAAAGTAAACACCAAACCTACCAAACTATCAATTCCAATATATATCAAAAATGTTCCAAACCATTTCCAAAACAACATAAAACACCATTTTTATATTCAAAATTCCAAATGGGCCTTTAACATCACCAATCCTTCACCAAAACATGTTTCGAATCCAAATGGGTCAATCCAAATAGAACACATTTGGAGTCACAATTTTAATCCACCAGAATCAACATTTAAGAAATTGGAAAACATGGGAAAATTTTATGAGAAATGGAAGGAAGAAAATCTGAAAAACCTTTTTTGAAAAAACAAAGCTCAAGGAGAGTATCATCTTCAATTCCATAAACATTTGAAAGACCATACATTTGTACACTCTAGGAACCCATGGATGTTCTAACATCAAATGGAACATTCCAAGTTTCCATGAAACCATTTAGAAATCATTTTTTCGAAGAAGACTTGTTTTCAATCCAACAAAATTATATGCACAATGAAAAGGTCCTTAACAGGAATTTAATAACTAGAAGAACCTTTCCAAAACATTTTACCACAACTCATTAAGACATAAACTTCAAAAACACACAACATACCCAAATAATAAAAAATTTCACACTATAAAATGTAACCATGTACATCCATCACCATAAGTGCTCAATTTTTTTAAATAACAATTGAAATTTTAGAAAACACCATATGTGAATAATCATGTGCCTTATTGAAGTAAAACCTACCTCAATGGGGTGTGGATAAGAAAAAACTTTAAGATAAGAGAGATCCAAGACTGATACACTAACTATTACAAATTCCTCTAATTGAAAATTACACCATGACTCATGGTTTCTTGGGTAAGGTGCATGGTTTACCCTAACTATGTGCAAACCACGCGTAGACCAAAATTCACTTGAAACATCCAAAATTATAAAATTTTAATAGGGGATCAAACTAAACATAAACCAAATAGATATAAATCCAATAAAATAATAAGTTAACAGAATTAGAAAGGCCAGGGTGTGAAAATTTTTCCCACCACATACATGTTCAGCCCCCATAAATTCACTATATCAAATGATAAACAAAACATGACTCTTTACCTGATCAAAATCTAAAGAAAACACAAACCTCGAGTTTACCTTTCTCCTCAAAACTGGCAGTTGACCGATTTTAGAGAAAATTGCATCACAATGAATAATAATAGAAAACTATATGTTCCTCCCCATTATAATAAATAAACTAAACCCTTAGAATTACTTTTAATTGGAACCCTAAGTAAACCATCACAATATTTTTCATTTTAGCTGAGCAACACCCCCACCATGATTAGGAACTCCAAACACAACCAACCTAAACTTCTGCTCCAAAGAAAAATCAAACCTCAACTGAAATGGAAAATATACCAAACCTGTGAAAATTACCAACACAAAGGGATAAACCAATAAAAATATCTCCAACTTGAACAATGAACATGGAACCACCATCCATCAATTTCATAAAATCACAATCAACTCCAAATGAGGAAAACAAAAACCAAGACCAAACCATCCATGGGATAAGAACAATTTAGAAGAAAATTTGATTCAAAGATCCACATTAAAATAAACAAAACTACTAATGGTTTTATAGAAAAAGTCCATCACAATTTTACAACAAAATAATGAACATACAACAATAAAAAAACTACCAAAATAAAAAATTAAACATCTCCAACCCAACATAGGATACAGAAACTAAACCATGTTTTCATACACCCCTGATGATTTCTGACTATGTGTGATCTTCACTCTAGGTCCTATGGTTGGAGCTATGATGGTTGAACCATATACTACCTCGCATCCTGAATTTGATATCCTCTGATAAAAACCTCTTCTTCAATCAAAACATCATAAAAACATCTCTAGATAACCCAGACAACTACAATGATGGAACATCATCAGAGGATAGTGAAAATATGGCTTCAATTTCTTGAACTGGACACACTGGTGGTACACAATTGAAAGTTATAATGAACTAACCATTGGATCCTATGAAGGATACTATTCAAGGATAGGTTCCTCCAGTACGTACTTCTCACCTGATGGTTAACCTTCCCGAGAAATAAGGGACACTAGATATCCAACTGTCTATGCACTAGAAACTAACTCAGGTTAAAATTCTTCATCCACCAACTTATCAAAATGAAGATCATTGGATGATAAGACCCACATCTTGATGTATGTATGAATACCTTTAATGAAAAGGTAATCTATTAATAGATCCTATGACACTACCTCTGATGAAAAGGATACTAGAACCTTGGTGTGGTCGACATAGGCCTTCAATGTTTTTTGGCCTTACTAAATACACATGATCTCATCCCTTTTCTTTTTCTTCACCTCATCGGGTAAAAAACATCAGATAATGACTGAATTAATCACTTCCCATGTCATCCCAAATCACATCCATGGTGGGGAAAACAACTGCCATTCATCCAAGGCTGGACCATCAAACAACCCCAGAATAGCTTGAACTCTAATATCTTTGGGAGTTCCCCACAATATGATGATATACTCTACTTATAAAATCCCCTCCACTTCCTTCAACAAACCTCAATCACCACGAAATATGGTAAAAACCCAATAATAAACCAGAACTGGGCATGAAACACTAGAATATTTGGGGACATTTTAGGTGATATATTCAAAACAACATCAAAACACAAAGTTAAAAATCAACATCCCTCAAAATCATTACCAAAAGACCATCTTAGACCAAACAACTTGCTCAAGAGCCAAACACATACAAGAAGAACAAAATTGATCTTTTAAAAAATCCATTTTTTTTTAATTTCAAAACTATTTTCTTCCAAGGCCATTATCCGAATACAAAATACACTTTTCATGAAATGAAACCCACATTCTAAAAAAAATACAATTTAGGAAAACAAAGATGTAACGCTTATCTAAAATAGTCACCCAAGGAATCCAATGAACCATCACATATTTTCCCTTCCATTTCCATCTGCACAAGAAAACATGAACTTTCCACTCATGACCACACATATGAGAACTTTCATAAGGATTTCCCAGGGAGCTTAACATTTCATTTCCAAAACACATGAGTTTAATAAAATTTCAATCGAAAAAATTTTCCTTTAAAACTGATTTTCCAATAAAAACTCATTTCAAAAAATCATTCCCACTTCAAAAACATTTTTTCATTTCAAAATCTCACTTACATCCACTGAAACCAAAAAAGAACACAACTCACACGAGCTGAAACCAGCTAAATGAAAAACTCATATCAAGCACCTGAGATGAGGAACTAGTGGTCTTGCAGTAACTAGAGGTATGTTAAGGGTCATTAATTATTTAATCATCAGCACTATGGGAACCTTGAATTGTGCACTAGGATTCCAAATAGGGAACTACTCCATCTGAGGTCAAGAAATTCCACCGGCTTACCTACCTTCTCATTCCTTAGTCTCAAAAAACCAAGACAATACAAGTAATAAATTCCAAAACCACACCTAAAATCTCAGGCCTCATCATGAGTGTTGGTTATGAGGAACCAACCCATAACATGCATCCTGATCCCCGATAGTCCAAATATCCAATCTACTTAACACCCAAAATAAGAAAGGGATCACTCTGATACCATTTTGTGATGAAGTAGGTAGGGATGCCACCAAACCCGACACCCAACCTGATCTATGCCATATCCCAAAGCGCATTTTTGATTCCCACTGGCTAGAAACTAGTTTAATCCATCAAAATAATCACTAAGGGAAACATTATCCCATTAAACCAAGATCAAATAAAATAAATTAAACTAGAAAAAGACTAATAATAAATAAATCTCAATAAATATATAAATAGATCGATATACCATACATGACTAAACAATCCAGAAAAAAAATATAAACCCAAACCAAACATCCACTAAAATGATCTCAATGTGACCTCATGGTCATCTCTAATTCCAATCTCCTCCAACCATGATTAAATAAAATTAGAACCTAAACCTACAAAATAGCTCAAGTTTACTGATTCCCAATGTCACAAGTAGGGTGTGATCTAGATATCTTAATAGGTAACCCTCACATAATCAATACATTTACTTTCCCTAAAATAGTCTATTAACATTAATTTTAAATAAAATTATTAAAATATGTATTTCTATTTACAAATAAACAACAAAAGATTCCCTTTTTCAATAATACACACGTGAAATTTCCATTAATCAAAGTAGTTTATCATTTTAGAATCCCAATCCCAAATGTAAATCCAAACAAAAAAATAACTAGTCATGATGAAAATAAACAATCAGTGTAAATTTGAAACCTTGAGAAGTAGAAAAATAATAAAGCAAATACATATCACAAACCATGGGCATTTCTTAAACATACCTAGATTGATACCTCTATGTACTCGAGTGAGACTCACTTACCATCATATAGTGAATCTCTATAGTCAATAATGGATGCCCTAAACTAGCCTCACTAATAACATGTCCCACCTATCCTCTTGACATCCAAGGGGTTCTGACCAATCTAATAGGGTTCAACAATAAACTGTCACTCAAACCTCTAAAAGACACCGAGGAAACCCATGGTAATAGTACATATGTTAGTAGGAGGCCCTCACATGTGTAACTCACATTATCTACCACCACGTAATTTTCCCACATGAAACACTGACACTGCCTATATGATAATTCATATAGGTAAATCCCTCTATAGGGTTGCCCATCATATAACAAAACAATCACATGTACTAACTAGCCTTTCACTTAAGATGATTTTTCAACCCATTTCTCAAAATAAATTACTAATCCATCATTGTATTAATAACTTCAAACCCACATATCATTTACGAAACACTATAGCATTTCATCTCATCCTACCACACATTCAATTCCAATATATCTCTAAAATGTTACAAAACATATCGAAAACAACATCAAATACTATTTTCATATTTAAAATGCCAAAAGGGCCTTTAATGTCTCTAATCCTACAACAAAACAATTTTCAACACCAAATGGGCCAAGTATGAAAAACATTTGGATTCACACTTTTAAGCCTCTTGAAGAAACACATTACCATTTGTTAATCATGCGACCATTTTAAGAAAAATGAAGGAATAAGTGATGAGAAACCTTTTTAAAAAACAGATTCTTTAGGAGAGTATAATTTTCAATGCCATCCTCATTTGAAAGACCATCCATATGTCCACTACATGCACCCATGGATGTCCAAACAACCAATGGAACATTCCAAGTGTCTATATAACATTTTATATATCATTATAGATAAAAATTCTTGATTTCAAACCAATAAAACAAGTGACACACAGTCAAATCCATTAATAAGAATTTAAGAATATGGAGAACATTTCCAAAAGCTTTTACCATGAATCCTCATGTCATAAAGAGGATTCCAAACCACACAAAATACCCAAATAATAAACATGTTCTTTTCATATAATTTAACCAAATACAACCATCACCAAAAGTGCAATTTTCTTTTAAAATAACAATGGACATTATAACAGACAGCTTATGTGCATATCCATATAGCATATTGAAGGAAACCCCTAGGAAATCACTTCCATCAATTTTTATAAACACAAAAAAAGCCCTACCAAGCCAAGAAATCACACCAAAAGAATGCGAATCACATTTACATATTATTTAAAAAAACAATCATCAAACGGAATGCATCAAAAATGAAACAGATGGAAACACTTACCTCAGTGGAGTGCGAATGTGACAAAACTTTGGGAGAAGAGAGATCTAACCCTGAGACACAATCCTCATCCCCTAAAACTAAATAAATATAGTTACATACCAACACTATCCACTGAGGTTAATCCAAGAGAGAACACCCACCAATAAAACCATATAAATCCAATGAAGATGAGAAGAAGGGGAGAAAATAGAACAAAAACCACAGAAACTTTCCTTAGATCGGAAAGAGGATCATCCACATTGGAGGAGGATCAAAGGGAGAGAGCTTGGGGATCCCTTCATGTTAAAAAAGGACTATGGAGGAGGAAACATAGAAAGTTTTTAAAAAATATAAAAGGAAAACAATGAATTTTATGATTTTGAAATATTTGGGAAGCTCGCACTTTCTAGCCACATGATTTTCCAAACTTTGCGCCAACCGTACACCCCTCATTGTCCATAAGTGACACCCTATATGGCTTGGACACATGGTTTAAAAACAATATTCTAACCATTCCAAATTCCATTTTCCAAAAATGATACCAATCCACATGGTTTATGGGGTAGGACATACGGTTTCTCTTAACTATGTGCCAACTGTGCATATGCAAAAATTCATGTGAAACTCCAAAATTCAAAATTTTAAATTGGGCCTCAACCTGAACCTCATCCAAAAAGATACAAAGACAAGAAACAAAAAAATTAATGGAGTTAAAAAGGATGGGGTGTGGACAATGTTTTTTTGAAAAAATGAAAATAAAAGAGGTCATTGAGAGTACACCCCACTAGTTACGCCAAATAAGAAGGAGGTGTAATACTTTCATAATGGAAATATTTTTTATTTCAAAAAAAAAATCAATATTTTATAAGGGTCAGAAGAATCCATCTATAGAGAAAAATTAATATATAAAAGTTATATAATCCAATTCTTATATTCTTAATGATTTATGATACCAATTTTTTAATTTACGAGAGTTGTAAATATGTAGGAGGGTAGAAGTAAAGAAATAAATTTGTGATAAAACATGAATAATTATTACAAGAAATGAAGTAAAGGTTTCCCTGGATTAAAAGACTTCTATTTATAAAGATATTATGATTTTTAAAAAGTAATATATTTTTTATCTCATTTTTTATCTCCAAAGAGATTTAAAATAATTATTTCTTAAATAAATGAGATGAACATATTCAATTCACAAAGTTTAGAATTCATTCAATTATATAAATTGTTTTAAAGGATAATTTCAAACAAATAATTAAAAATATTGAAAATATATTAATTATTCTAACTGAAATAAATTAATTATTTTTTCCTAATAAAAAATGTATTTTGTATCATATCATGATATTCAGAAATGAATATAGAGTTTTAGGGGGTATTGAGGGTATGATTGAATATATAAAAGATCAATGTAAACAAATAAATTTTTCAACAATAAATATTAATATTGTTTCTCAATTTGTATCCTAAATATTTTATAAAATAATAACAAGTTAAAATATAAGGAGTTTCATTTTCTTGTCGTGAAAATTAAATATAACTATTTTTTAAAGGAGTATTCGAGTAAAAATTCAAATTTATGTCCACTTAATGTCTTAAAATTGTTCAGGATATGTTGGAAAAGTGAAATATAAAAAGTTAAATTTAGTTACAAAAACATAAGGGAATGTTACATTATCCTAAATGAGATTAGGATGTGTTAGTGAATAGTAATGTACATAGTTACAATATTTTTCAAGGAAAAAGTATTATAGAATGAGTTCATAGGATGATGTTGTTAAAAATAGAAATATTTTTAAGTAGAAAATATAATTTTACATTGTAACATTTGAATTTATGAAGTCAAGAATTTTAAATATGTTATCTGAGTTGAATATTAGTAATATGATTTTTAAATCACACCATTATTCAACAATTTTTATTCATATATTTCACTCCCAAATTTTTTATGAGGAGTTATTTTTCAAATGGTCATATAAAGTTGTTGTAGTAATTAAATATAGATAAAATAAGTTAACATTACCCATGAAAGTGCCTCAAACATAAGTCTAATCTAGATGTATATCATATATGATGTGCTTATGTTGGGATTTTTTAGGAATTATTAAAAAAAATTAAAAAATATAAAATAAATCATTTAAAATTCACTCTCTATTTTATTATTCTTTCATATTACATTTATAAATTTATATATACATGAATTTTAATGACAATTTACTTGTCAAATTATGACTTTAGGTTATCCCTTACTATGTTTTTTCACTGATTATTTTAAGTTGTAATGAAAATTTAAGGATTGTATGGATATGAATCTCTTATTGAGATTCAAAAAATACTCATGAATCACAAAACCTAAAAAAGGGTCTTTGTTATATATTGTATGACTCTTTAAGTATACCACATGGAGTATCACACACTATGTATCGCATGTTCTCATAATGAATGGATCATATTTAGTTCCCATTAAATGGGGTGTGAGGAATACCTAGCAAGATGACCTTAATACTTTCATACCATTCTTACACAATCCATTGTATCATACATAATAATTTTTTCGATATATTACCGATCATGTCATTGGTTAATGCTCAACCAATATTGGATTTGTACTCTCATATTATGATCATGAAATATGGGCCATCGATTTAGATAGATGGGTTTGTGTTTAACCACATCTAAATAGTAGATAGGATGTTCATATCTATTTCAATTAGGTGCGTGTGATAATTTTATCCAAAAAGTTAAATGAAATGTTATTTTTCACCTAATTGGTTAGTCAATACTTGGATAACTGATAATGTGTAAATTTATCATATTGGATTGGAATTATCTAAGTCGTAATTTTACATGATGTATTAGATAAATGGAACATGTGAGAATTAATTCTAGAATGTGTTGTGATAGGTGAAAAAAAAGTATAAAGATACATTGGTTTTATAAAGATCACTCAAAATCGCATTAAAGTGTGAGTGGTATTGATGCTTTGCTAAAGGTCTCTCATTCCATAAATTTTTGGATTTGGCGATTCATATTATTTTTCAAATATATAATGTCCTAAGAGAAAAAATTATATAGTTGACTATATGTGGATTTATTTTAACAAATAAATCTCCTCTAAAAAACATAGTGCTATTAAAGAATATTTTTGGAAGGATATTTATGAGGTATTACATATGATAAGATATAATGAAATATTATTAAAAGATTTATAAAAGTGTTTTAAAGTATATCTAAATGTTTTTTTGGATATTATTTCACTAGTTTATTATATATGTTTTAATATAAGGTGATATGTAATAAATAATATTAAGATTTAGTGTAAGCGGGAGATTAAAATAAAAATGTTCAAAAGATAGTATTAAATGAGATATATTTTGTTGATTTTTTCCATGAAGTTACATTTACCTAAGACATAACCTTATGTAAAAATATGAAAATACATTGTCACCAATATATTCTTAATAAAAGGCTTAAGATAAAAATGTCACTAATGTATAGTGGAAATATGTTATGCATAAGAAATTTTGGATAATGCATTTTTAAAATCATTTTCTTCCATATTAAATTATTCATCAAAGTAGATTTACATAAGTGGTATGTTAAAGGGATATTAAATTATATAATTCATGTACTGACCAAGATATTAACTCATACATTGTAACATGCGAGTTAATACACAAACACACAAGGAGCTTCTTCAAGGTCCCTATAAAGAGTCATATTCCATGCAATCACAAGTGGTGTCAGAAAAATATGTCAGATTAAGTTCCTTAACTTATAGAACTATTTATCTTCCTCCTTATCCAAATAAGGCACAATGACATCATGGTGGTTGGTATATCTGATTTTATGATAAATGATCTTTCTGTAACAAGACGGTATCTCTTCGGTATCATGAGTAATATCAAATTTTATAGGCATTGTGATCTTGGTATTGGGATTATAATGAAATTAATTTTATTTCATAAGTCTTAACAGAATCCCATGGCTCCATTTATGTATAACTCTACCCTAATCATGAGAGTAGAGTTAAAAATTTGTGACACCATACGATGAGTCTTTCAGTATGAGTTGGGTCATATAGTCTGAGGTTATTAGATTCTATTAATGGAAAAGGTAGTTATTTTCGGGTTTCATAGTTGTATGAGTGGGAAAATATTACCTAATCTATTTTTGGGTGGTAGAGGCATGAGTTAGATTTCTATAATAGGTCTAATAATTTAAGGTGGGGTTTCATATTGGTCTGGTTAGCACACGATGACTTGATGCCAAACTTAATTTTTGGCATTTATTTCCCTCATGGATACTTGTATATTCTAGTTTACATTACGGGTATTTGTTGAGAATAAAGTGAGATTCATGAGAACTATTTGGAGGACTTGTATTTAGGGTTACAAGATACATTAATTATGTTAAATCAAGATAATACCTCATTATAAAGACCATGTTCTCTGGCAGAATCAGATAAGGATGAATACCTACCTATCAAGGCTATGGGTGAAAGGAAGTATGGGAGTTGGGAATGTTTTTTGGTATTGGATGTTAAATTCTACCATTAGTCCAATACATATGTTGTTTTGATTATATTTGGATGTTAATCGAGATAGAATAAGATATTTTATTTTAGGTACGATTTTATCTCTCTAATAAATAACACCTTGTGATAAGTTTGTAAGCATTTGGGATGGATTTTTAACTTATTTTTTGTAATCTTGTGCTAAACATTTTCATGTGAATGTTGAGAAACCATGTTAATGTTCATTTGGGGTCATAAGTATAGGACATTACTTGAGTGATAGAATGGATTTTAAGGACACTATCTTGAGTGATAAGATAGTGGTTATGATAACTTGACCATCCTTGAGTGAAAACATGTAGTAAAAAACCCAGATTTAGTGGATTTTGGGTTGTTATGTGATATCAGACTCTACCTTTTGTGATAATGTAGAGGTCAAGGTAATGGTCTCACCTTGAGTGACTAGGACTATCAAAAGATCTCAATAAGTGAGAAGTTTGGTCTATAGTTTAACATTGTATAGGTAACTATGTCGGGTGATAATCTAGTGTTCAGTATATGGAAATGGGGTCCTTCTTTGAGTTATAAGGTTTTATAAATGAAGATAATTTTGACCTCACCCTTAGTGAGAAGTTTCTGGTAATACCACGTTTAGTGAGAATGAAGGTCCAAGACTAGGATGAAAGATGATTCCCTATAGAAGAAGGTGGAGTTAAATATATTGTGGCACCCTACCCTAAGTCGTAGGGTACCGGTTGAGTCATATGGAATGAGGAAAATTGATTTTGTAAATGGAAAAATTTAGGTATGGTTTAGTGTTGTGTTTTCATAGTTATCACATGATGACCTAATGTGTGTGCATATGGTAGTGGCGTGATATAAATTTCTACAATTGGTCCAAGAAAGGATGGGATGTAGTTGTAATTTCCATGTTATCATATGATAAATAGACATACATGTTTCTTTTTATGACCACATGCATACATAAGAGGGATGGTTTATATTTGGGGTGTATAGTGAGACCTTTTCGAGATATATTAATCACACATTTAATGGTACCCATGGTGAACATGTGGCCTTTTATCTAATTTACCATCCAAATCATAGCTTGTGTAGTGGATTGGAATGGGTTATCTCGATATTATTTTGGGTATTAGGAATGAGTTGAGGCTTAGGGATGGTAATAGATCATACTTTATATAATTTTTACTCATTTTTATTTTTTATATGTAATAATACTAGTAGGTAATCGGTTATATTTTATAATAATATGCTTCTAAATGATACATTTTCAATAGAATTTTTTTTTATTGATTATTCAATCATTAATTTTTTTTGTTGATTATATTTTTTATTTTCACTATTTATTTACAAATATTTGATAGAATAAACATTACACTGATTGATTTAGTTTCTTGACACTAGTTGTAAGCTTTTAGTGTATGGGTAAACCAACATGAGCCCATGTAACATCTCCATTCAGAACACTAATTAGTGTTCTAATGTCATGAAACAAAAAAGTGTCCATAGATATTCTTTTTCTTATTATTTCTATTTGGGATATAGTTGATAGTAAATTAGTGTGTGTCACAGATTTTGCATGATCATGGAATGGGGTCTTGTGAATAAGTTTCTAGTGGAAATTCATGGCCTTCGGGATTCGGGGATGGATGATATTAATTTTTTCCACTATGGTTGACATGTTTATTCAAAATTTATGTGATTCATGGAGATTTTTATTTATGTTCATTTGATAATATCGCATAGGTAAGAGGAATATGCACATACTTCATGTTTATAACATAGGTTTTACAAGATATATGTGTGCTTGTGTGTGTTTGTTTTTTTATAATGACTAAGGATCACTAGTTTAATGTGTCTATTATAACATTTATGGAGTCTTCCCAAACAACTTTTATGTTGTATTCTACTCATATGTATCATGTTTTACACCCATGAAGTGTTTTTTTATGACAAATCATATGGATATTGTAGATATTCTTTCTCACATGATGATATTTAGACATTCCCTTAATGTAATGGATTTATAGTTAACCTAGGTGGTTTAGTACATGCATATAATGCCTTCGGGATGGACCCCAGTGGGATTGATGAAAGAAAGTTGTGCATGGGTGTTGTGGTATATTAATAGACACCAGTTTCCTTGTGAATGTTTACACAATAGTGGGGGTTATTGAATGGCATGTGAAATGACATGGGTTATTAGGATATGTATAATATTGAGTACTAGTGGGATCGAGGTTAAATTTAGAGGGAAGTATCAATTGGATACCTATCCCCATTGATTTTGGGTGCACTTTCGAGTGGAATAGTGGAAGAATTGATGGAATCTTTATAGTTTTGGAACGATTTATGTGTGGTAGATGATCGTTTGTAAAGCTTTATAAAGAGTGAAATTATTAAATATTGTTCAGAGGAAACATTAAGGAATGATCCTATCTAGATGACACCAACATAGAAAGTAGAATTTTCAACGATTCAAGGGTGAGAGTTTAGTTTTTATGGGATGTGACTTCTTAGATTTTGGGCATGGTTGTGTAAATTAAAAGTATGGGTTGAAACACTTTTTGGGATTAGATGATATTGAGTTAGATAGTGTGTAAGAACCTATGATAGGGTTATTTAGAGATTCACTATAGTTGGAATAGGACAGTGGGAGTTATATTGATTTTCTAGGAAAATTCTTGATGTGTGAGGGTAAGTGTGTGTGGGTTACACACAGTTTCTATTCAGTAATCAATTCTGGAGTGTATATGTTTAGTTTGATGAAAAATATATTTTAAAAAAAAGTATAGGCATGGTGGTTCAAATTTAAGGGTTGAGAATGGGAGTCGGTACCTCTATAATTGATAGGTTCATCAATGATGGATAATAGAATTGTTGAATGGCCTATTTGAGAAATATCATTCATATTGTTTATTTTGTTGGGTGAGCATTATAACAACCTGATGCCAGAAGGCCCTGATCCAGTGTATGTTATCAATTACATTGTCATGATTACAAGGAATGAAATCCTAAAGGACTGGGAGTTGTGTATTCTTTTTAAAACATATATATAAATAAGAATTTTATTGAAAAAGAATACATGAATTAAAAAACAATTTCGTTCAAATAAAAATAATGTTGAGGATAACTCCAGTATATCTAGTATATCTCTACATATCATTCATAGTACGCTTCTTGGATTCTTAAGGAGGGAAACATAATAAGGGTGAGCTCAAATGCTCCGTAAGGAAAAAACGTGGTATAATAAATATTAAATCAATCAGAATAGTAAATATGGAAAGGTAAATAACTGAAAACACATACCATATTATCAATAGGATGATTGGAAGTATGCAAAAAATATGGCAAGGTAATAAATAATAACATATTCCATTTAAATTACTATATGAGGAAAAATAAATATTACAAGGTTAAAAACGGAAACCCATTCATCTAAATAACTCAAAATGAAATGTATCCATAGATATGTCGACGTAAAGTCTCATGGAATAATAATAATGAAAACTAATTTGATAGAAATGATTGATTATTGGATGCCTTGTTTTCTTGATACATGGTACATTACTTTTAGGACCCTTCACAAGAACGTTTAGAACATATTGAGTAAAAATCAATCAAATGAGGCTACCAAATGATTCATCTCGTGATACTACCAATGCATTACGGGGCTATCTATAACTATGCCCGACCAATGTCGTACCTTTCCAAAACATTCCTCAAATTTAATAATTGAAATAAATACTATGAATTATCAAATAATGTATCGAGTAAACAGTATTGAAGTATCAAAATTTTCCAAAATAAACAAATAAATACTAATTTAAGAATGATATTTGAAATGGTATATGGTTTGGGAAATAATAATATCCATGATAGATGATATAGATACTTAGGGTAAATTCAATGTCAAATGATCATAGGAAATTAAATATTTCAAGGGGACTAAAAGTGATCAAAGAAGTAAATTTTGGTACTATCCTTATCTAAATCAATAAAAAATTGTCCATTTTAACGAAAATGATGGTATCAATACAACACACCCAAAGTGGAGTAAAATAAATGGTTGATATAATTGATTAATGGAAATTTTATCAATTAACTTTTAAAAACATTCTTGTGGAAAATATCATTTTGCTTCAAAAAAAATTTTGAAAAAACTTTTCTTTGAAAACAGCATTTTTAAAAATTCAAAATTTATACCTGAAAAAGAAGATTCAATGAAATTATGGAGGGAAATTTTTTACAATCCATACGAAGTAAAAAATTATTTATTTTGCATGGTTAAAGGTTAGAAAAATTCCTTATTCATAAAACAATAAGAATATTCCTTTTCAAAAAATTCCTAAAATAAATAAGGGGAAAATATTATTTTCCATATAAATGTTAAAAAAAATAAAACATTTTAAAAAAACAGGGTTTTCAAAAGAAAACAGGTTCTCTAACTAAAGGGAAAAACATAGTCGGATTTTATTAAAACAAATTTCTATAAACTTTTGAGTACCAGCGAGTGGAAAAATGTTAATAGTACATGAAAATAGTGATTAATAACTAGAGAATAAATAATGTGTATATTGAAAAATGGTGATATAATTTACGCAAATGGAAATACCATTGGAGGATCATAAAATTTATTATTCAGGAAAACAATATTTAAACATTCCAAAGTGTACCATACCACATGGAAACATTTTAAATCATAAGCCTCAAGAAGGAAAAAAAATTAAATAAAAGTTATAATACCATTATAGTAAAGAGACTCATGATATATCATGAAAATGGGTATTATATACACCATATAAATGATACTACATGCATAACAACAAATAAGTATCAACGGAATGTAAATTGAGACGAAAGCCCATAACTTACTTTTTCTTTTGGGTGGACATCCTATAACATCATTTAAAATAAAATTATGTCAATTATATATATTATTGGGAACATTTTTCAGGTTTATAATTACTTTTATCTCAATTATTACTATTTTTATATAACTACTTGTATAATTAAGTTTACCTTTGGTGTTTTGACCAAATTTTGTTTATGTTTCAAAACAACATTGGTTCGTTAACTATGCTCAAAGGGGTCATCATATTACATCTCCAGAATAATAATTTGGAAATAAATACCATATTAATACATGAATTATACTTTTATAAACAATAATTAAATATTTCTATAAAAATGAATCAACGTTACGATCATTGAAATGGTAGGTCGTACGTACACATGAGTAACATTTTAATTTTTCAATGATCATTATGAAAAGATGTTCAGTAGAATAATATATATCCATAATGATAATTTTATTATATAAACCATATTATTTTATAATATATAATTATATATAAAATTCCTATGATGAAAAATGAATCACATCGTGTCGAGTAGGTGGTACTCCACACGTCAACAAATGACATCATCCCTTTTTAAGTGTGTGAAAGGGTAATAAATGAAATGAAATATATTATATTTAATGAAAGGTAATTATGTGGTGAATATAATATAGATTTTTTATGTCTCTTATTTTTAATGGTAATAATCTTTTATACATTCCATGGATCGTGGGCACGAATCACATCACTTTGGGGGGACGGTAGTCCACACTTCCTCAAATGATGTTATCATTTTTATACAAAATGGAATGTCTTAATTAAAGTGTTATAAAATAATTACAGAAGTGTAAACACATAATAAATATCATATATAACATATAAAAACAAATTTTCTATTATAATTTCCATCCATGAAAGTTGTTAAAGGAAAAAAATGAACATTTTTTGTTTCGTGAGCCAGTAGTTCGTCGTACATAGAAATTGTATTTTAGTATACCATTAGATGGAAATTTGTGTAAATGTTGGTAAAAACTAAAATAAAAACATATTATTATATTTAGTAAGTTTTTTTATTAAATCATTGATTAATAGGTTTTGAGGGTTTGTTATAATGGAAATAAAACTAAAAAAATTAAGGAAAGATGTTACCTCTTAATCAGGTAAATCCTTTTGGTTTGAACCAAAACATTCTTTGTATATATTTAATCACAAAAATAGGATAATAGGATCATTGGAGGTATTTTTATGAGCTATTAGGGTTGATATTTTTATGATAAAGTGTCTTGAGAGGTGTAAAAAAGTGGGAGGAGGGGATATCCTTTTATAGTGGGGGAGGAGTGGCACTCTTGTAATATTTTTACAAGGGAACTACATGCACATTTTACATGTTGAATGTGGATCCAATAATGAACAAAATTATATAAAAGATAGTATATGGTATATATATTTCCATAAACTGTCATGTGGACAAGTTTTTATGTCGTTTTAGGCCTTAAGTGTAAGGTTTAATACCTTATTAATCTTAATTTAACGTGGATTATTATAATTAATTTTAATCACTTTCACTAATAGTTTTTTTAAAAAAATGGTCTTATTAAAGATTATAAATTATACTTATTATAAATATGGAATCCATATTTCCAAATTCCAATCATATAATTTTCATAAATTAATTTAAAATTCATCTCTCATGTGGGAGGACAATGTGGGTTTTTACAGTAAAAATGTCTGAAAGATTTCTATGTTTTTATAATAATTTTCAATGTGAAATTGATTAAAATGAAATAATAAATATTAATTGAAAAAATTATTATCTAATAAAACTTTAAAATGAATTAAAATTATAATTTAACCATATAAATAAATCAAATAAATAAGAAATTTTGAACTAAAATTCTATGTCTAAACTATTTATCAAAAATGATATGTTTTCAAAAAATATCAAAACATTACCCTAAAAAAAGTTTTATGTTTTTAATTCATATATTAAGTATTATTAGACATATGAAATCAATTAATGTTTCAAAAATCTTATTTAAAATGGGTTCACTTTTGAAAGTTGGTATAATTTTCTTTTATAAAAATTTAGGTTCTTACCTATAAAATTGGGTTTGTTCTTATCTTATACATATCAATACTAATGGATAAATATCAAAAAAAATTAATATATAAAATATATATTTAAATAAAATCATTAAATAATTTTAATTAATTATGTTTATTAAGGTAAAATAGCTCGGTGGGAAAAAAATTTTATATAAATATTTATTTTATATACAATTTCTTGTTATATTCATTAATAATTAATTTGTAATCAATTAAATATTTGGGTAAACAATATATTTCCATATGATCATGAATACAATTCATAACCACTAACATAATAGCTAGGTTATATCATATTATATAAAATAATGATATTTTAACAATATATTAATGTTCACCAAAATTTAGTCTTGCACGTAACACAAGCCATCAAGGAAGGTTTCTCTTTCTTATAACACACGCTCACTTGGTGTTTTATGAATTGAAATATATAGAATCTATTTTAAATAGTAAATATATTATAAAGTATATATATATAAATTATATTACCTTATGTTCTTACTATCATGTGTCATACACACTTTCGAGGCACTTACTTTAGATTTTGGGGATATCACATTCTACCCACCTTATTTAAATTACATCCTCGATATTTAAACTCGATCATGGTGATATATGGTTTGATACTTCCTATATTTGAAAATACACTTCATGATAAGGGTTCGTAAAACATCCTATAGAAAAGAGAGAATGGAAAGTACAAGGTTCTAATAGACTACCATGTAACTAGGTCTTTATGTAGGAGAACATCAATGGAATATAGATATACGTACTAGGATGAAATTAGTAAATATTTAAAGATATTTAATGATTTAATAAAATAACAATAAAAAATCAATATAAAGTTAAGGGTCTCATATCTAGAAATATTTGATGATTTAACAGACCATCAGTTCAAAAGAAATTAAGATATTAGGACAACATTATATTTCAAAGTCATTTTCCTAATGTGAGGTTATTCATATACTGAATAAGAATATTAGGAAATATTATTACTTGATAGGTTTTAATATTATATGAAAAATAATAACTTTTTTTTATTTGATAAACTCTAATTCATCCCTTTTCTCCTATAAATTAATTACCAATAATGAATTTCTTTTCTTGGAGCCCTAAAAGAAACCTTTAATGGACCATAATCCCTATAATAGAGTGGAATGTTTGACTATTTGTCTTTAACAATATTCCAAATCAAATATAGTAAATAGATTACTCATTAATCCTCAAATTTTCCAATATTTGTTCCTTATTAACATTTTTTCATTAAATTATTTAACTAAAAAACATAAAATTTACCTGAAAATTTCATAGGTCATTTCTCAGTGTGAAACCCTTATCATCCTTCGTTCATAGGTTCAACTCCTGTGGTCATTTCAGATTTGATTGGTTATCACCCGTGTTATAGGTTGTTCTTTTCTAAAAGAAACATTAAATAATTTCCCAAATAAATCTAATAGAAATCATTGAAATTAGGTTAATTAGAAAATATAATTTTAACTATGGTTATTAATAAACCTTAATACATAAATACTCTATCCATCTATTTCCAAAATTTTAATTCTATGTTCTAGAGTTGATCTATAATATAATATATAGGATATCTAAATCATGACACCTCACCTTCAATATTAAACACCTTAGGTTTAACATAGGTCATTCATTTTGATAATCCTTCCTAGTGGTTTATAAAAAAATTGAATTATCCAAAGAATATCCTTAGAGAGTGTCAATTCTAGTGTGAAATAAGGCCCATTTTGTGTACAATGTTACCCCGAGTTAGGCCTAAAACTCCTTGTTGGATTCATTATTCCTAGGTACACATGTTCCATAATTCATTCCTCTTGTTGTATCCATACATGGATTTATTTTTAATAAGACCCCAATAATCTAAAATTTACCAAAATTCTAGGGTGATATTCTATATATAACCTAAAATGCAACCTTAGTCTTTTGTTATCTAACCAATGTATTCGAAATCTTGCTCCAAGGTTTCTACTATACTTTATCAAAAACCAATTGTAGCAACCCAACCCCCAAAGGCCTGAAGTAGGGATCCACTTTCAATTACATAGGCTTGATTACTAGGAATCAAATCCTAATGGACTGAGATTTTAGAAGTCTTCGTAAACCATAAAATATAAATGAGACCTTTGTTACCAAATAATATAATAATTACTACATTTTTTAACTAAATAATATCAAGGATAAGTCTAATCCATCTTTTATAGCCCTCTATATCTATCATTTTACCATTTTGGATTCTTATGGAATGAAACATTATAAGGGTGAGATAAAATACTCAGTAAGGAAAAAATATGGTGAAAGAAATAATGAATTAATAAGAATAGTCAATATGGAAAGTCAAATAACTAAACACACATTCAATGTAATTAATAACTGAATGGAAGTGCACAAACAGTATGGAAAGGTGATAACTGAAAACAAATTCCATTCAAATAACTAGATAAGGAAAAATAAATTTGGAATGTAAATAAACTAAAACACATGCATCTAAATAACAGAAAATGAAATGTATATATAGATATATTGACCCAAAATATTAGGGATGAATAATAACAAGAAACTAATTTCAGATAAATGGTAGATAATTAGACACCATGTTTCCATGTTACATGGTACCTTTATAGTCAAGACCTTTCACAGGAGGGTTTCTATCATATTGGGGAAAACCCCATCTAAGATGGTTATCCAAATAACTCATTCCATGAGACTACTGATGCATCGAGGGGATATCTATAATCTTTCCCCATACGTATCATTCTATTCCAAAACATTCCTCATATTAAATAATAAAAATAAATAATTTTCAATATTAAAAAATCATATTGAATAAAGATAACTTCATTATCAATATTTCCCCAAATATTCAAAAAAAATGTCAATTTAGACACATTATGTAAAATGGAATATGTTGTTTAAATAATAATATCTATTGGATATGATATGGATACACAGGTAAAATTCAATGACAAATGATCATTTGAAATTAATATTTTAAGCGGACTAAAATTGATCAAATAATGGAATGCAAAAACTGTCCTGGGCCAACTCATTCAGAACTCATCCAAATGAATTATAAATATAATATCAATAAAAATACCCAATGTGGTGTAAAATAAAGGGTTTTTTTCATTTTCATTGATAAAATATAAATATTATAAAAATTTATAAAAACATTTATGAGGAAAATATACTTTTGTTTTGAAAAAACCATTGAAAAAACCATTCCATTGAAAATCACTTTTGAAAATATTTTATTTAAAATGAAACCTTATAAACATGAAAAGTAATCATAAATGAAATGATTTAGGGTATTTATGTTGAATCTATATGATGTGAAAAGAACATTCCATTTGAATGGATAAAGTTTAAAAAAATTCTTTATCTAGAAAGAGACAAGATGATTCCTCTTAAAAAATTCGTAAAACACAAAAAGATTAAATATTTCATTACCAGTTCATTTTCAAAACAATTTGGAAAACATTTTAATAAAATGTAGTTTTTATAAGAAAACATGTTCTCCAACTAAAGAGAGAAAAAAATATGGGTTTTCATAAAAACATTTTGAGTACCAATAGGTGGAAATATGGAACTAAAACATGAAAATATCCGTGAATAAAAAGATAAGAAACAAAGGTTTTATTGAAAAATGTTTATATAATTTACTCGAATATAAATACCATTGAAATATCATTAATTTTATTGTTGACGAAAACAATCTTTAAACATTCCATAGTGTACTATACCACTCTGATACATTTGAAATAACAAGAATCATGAATGAATAAAACCAAAAGAATGTTATAATATCATGAGAGTATGTATATTCCTGATATATCATGTAAAAGGGAAGTATATACATCATATGAGTGAACCAAAGTTCATAATAACAAATAACTCTCAATGGAATGTAAATTGAGATGAAATCCATTACCTTGGGTATCCTTTCAGGTGAACATATTTTAACATCCTGTATAATAAAATTATTTTAATTTTATACTTTATTTACATAATTTCCCATTATTATCATTACTTTTATCTCACATATTTCTATTTTGTATACAACTACTTAAAAAATTATGTTTTCATTAGGTTTTTTGAACAAATTCAGTTTATGTGTCAAAACAACATTGGTATGCCAACTATGGTCAATGGGGACATTATATAACATATCAGTAATAATAATTATAAAATAATTTTCATATTTATAGATAAATACTACATTTAAAAATTCATTAAATATGGTTATGAAAATGAATCAATGTTATGATCTTGGAGATGGTAGTGTGTACGTACATATGAGTGACGTTATCATTTTTCTATGATTTTTATGGAAACATTTATGTAGAATTATATCATATCAAAAGGATAATTATATTATAAATACCATACTATTTAATCATAAATAATTGTATTTATAATTATTTTGATGAAAAAGGATTCACATCATGTTTTGGAGGCAGTAGTCCACACATCAACCAATGATGTTATCACTTTTTAAGTCATTGAAATGTTAATAAAGAAAATGGTATATATTATATTTAAAAAATGGTAATTATGCCATTAATATAATATAGATGTTGTGTATGTCTCATAGGTTTAATTATTATCATTTTTTATACCTTCCATTTATCATGTGAATGAATCCAATTCCTTTATGGGAGCGGTAGTCCACACGTCCTCAAACAACGTTATCGTTTTTACACAAAATAAAATGCATAAACATAGGTGTTGTAAAAAAATTAAAGGAGCACAAAGATGTAATAAATATCATATATAACATATAAAATATAGTTTCCATCAAAAAATTTAACCATAAAAGTTGTTAAAGACAAAAATAAACAATCATCATTTCACGAGGCAATAGTTTGTCGAGCATAGAAACGTTATGTTCATTACCCATTAGATGGAAGTGTTTGTAAGTATCCATGGAAAACATGGCCTAAAATAATCATAGTATATTTATGATACTTTTTTTTAAAATCATTTAATATGATGATTTTTGGTTTTGAATTATTGAAATAAACTAAAAATCTAAAGGAAATATATTACCTCTTAATCGGGTAACTCCTTTTAGTTTGAACCGAAAGCCTACTTTGATTTATTTAAACTAAATGGGAGGATTATTGGATTATGGGATGGGTTTTTAGGATCTATTATTAGAATATCTTGGATGATCCAAAGTAGATATAGAGGTTTGAGGTGGTGGGAGGAGGGGAGGTCCTTTTATAGTGGATGAAGAGTGACACTCTTGTAATATTTAGACAAGAGAATTCCATAAGCGTTTTTCATGTCGCATGTGGGTCCACTAATGGAACCATTGATTTAAAATATAATATAGGTCATATTTATATCCATCCAATGGCATTTTTATAAGGTTATAGGTTTTTTTTCCTTAATATTAAGGTTTAGTCTTTTATTAAGCTTAATTCAACCTTAATCATTGTACTTAATTTTAATCACATTCACTACTATATTTTGTAAAAAATAATTTGGCACTATTAAAAATTATAAATAATGATAATTACAAACATTGAATCCATTTTTCTAAAATAAAATAATATAATTTTATTAATTTAATTTAAAATGCATCATGCATGCTAGATGACAATGTAGGTTTTTAATGTAAAAACATCTGATATTTTGCTATATTTTTAACTAATTTCATAGTGAAATTGATTCTAATAAAATAAACAGTATTAATTGATAAAAAAATTATCCAGTTAAACTTTAAATCAAATTATAATTATAATTTTACCATATTGATAAATTAGATGAGAAAATCATTTTTGAACTAAAATTCGGCATTTCTAACTATTCATTAAGAAATGATATGTTTCCAAAAAATATAGAAACACTAGAATAAATTAATTTTTAGGTTTATGTTTAAGATATTAAGTTAAGTTTCTCATATTAAATCCATTAATGTGTCAAAATTCGTAAATAAATTAGGATCACCATTAATTGGTGAAAAAATTATCATTATAAATATATAGGTTACTGTGTGTAAAACAAAGTTTGTTCTTTTCGTATGCATATCAAAACAAATTTATAAATATTAAATGAAATTAATATATAAAATATATATTTCATTAAAATAATTAACCAATTGTAATTAATTATTTTTATTCAGGTAAAACGGATTTGTCGACATAAAAATTGTTTTTTATAAAAAAAATTACTTTTATATTCCATGGTTGTTGTTTTCCTTTATAATAATTTTATAAAAAATTAATTAGTTTGGTAAAACAAATATTTTCATTATTTGTTTAATAATATAAATATCCACTAACATAAAATCTTGGTTATATCATATTATATTAATTAATAAAATTTTAATAATATGTTATTTTTCAGTAAAATTCGTTCTTGCATGTAACGCAAGCCACTGAGGAAGGTTGAACATGCTTGAAAAACATTCTAATTTGATGTTGAATGAATATAAATATATATAATCTATTTTAAATAGAATATATATTAATATTTATCTAGATATTATATTACCTTATAGTCTAGGTGTCGCATGTCATACATGCTTTCTAATATAAGGTTCTTACGTTATATTTTTAGGGAATCACATGCATGGATCGGGAAGAGAAACACAATTTAGATATGGAATTATATTGAGTTTTTCATTATATGAGTGTTTTAAGGGATAAAATATATTTAGGAGTGCGTCATTGGAGGTTGGATTTTATAACCATCTTTATAGGTGGATTCGATGAATAATGAGGATTAAATTTAAAGTAATCTAAAAACAAGTGGTGATTTATTATTTATGATGATACTAGGATAAAATCGGGGCGGCCACATATAGTTATTTTTTGGTAATGTATTGGGCACATTCCATGAAGATCTGCTGTTTTGGTTTATTGGGGTGAAGAAAATGATATTCTTATGGTCAGGAGTAGCTTATTGATGGTTGATGTATGACCCTTATATAAGAATTTTTGTTAATGTGGTGAGACTAGTTGATGGATTTTCTAAATGATATCAAGATTATTATGCATGAAAAAGATCCTGTTTTATCTTGGTCCTCAGAAAAATTCATATTTTTGATTTAGTTTATCTTTTAGATAGAATTTAGATATTGTCATCATGCTTGGGATGGAGTGGATTTGATCCCGGATTTATCAAGATCAGATTTTTGTTGGTCATGATGGAGATGGTATGATTTTTCATAAAGATACATTTGGAATCAACCATGGGATTACACAGACTGTTAGTTTTGGACTTTGATTTTGACATTTTAATTAATCTGTTATGCATATTGAAAATAAGACAACATGATTGGGTGATATAATGGCACCTCGATGGGTGTGACCAAGTGATTTTGAGGAATGATGGAAAAATAAGGACCAACCACTGTTTTTTTAGAATTGGACATATTAAGGAAACTCCTACATCATGCAAGTTGATAGACTACTTGTAGTTTATTTCCACTGTCCATTCCATTAGTGCAGAGAATTATGACCCAAAATAATCCATTATGAGTGGAGTCTTATAGTTGGAAGAATTATAATACAATAAATAAAATCATTTTCAATGTTTTTATGACTTAGAATATATGAGTATTATTGAGTTTCATCTTGTTGTTGGTGAATGTGGTGAGCGGTTGGCTCGGAGTTTGGTGAATTGTTGGCCTCTATGTTAGTAACTTCACATAAGATGCTCACTCAATGTTTACAAATATAACATGGTGGGTTAGTAGTTAATTGTTGAATGGGTAAGTTAATAATAATGGTTGGAGTACCAACATTGATACTCAAGTACGAGTAGCATTATTGTTTAATGTTTTTAACAGCATATCGATTTTTTGTATTTTTTAGAGGATACTAAAATTTTATTCTCAGGGAAGGGAAAGTTTAAAGATGTGGAAAATGGAATTCGATTCATAGGGTATCACCATCTCAGGTAGAGTTTTTTGAACATATATCAAGGTCATGATTTATTTTTGATACTCGGGTGAATGTTGAAGTGTGCACAAGGTGACCCCTTTTCTATATTTTGGTTCCATATGGTGCATCACACCATAACAGGTGAGCATCATGTCATGATGGCTTGACATGATTATGTTCTATAGAGTATAGAAAAATTACTATATTGTGATAGGATATTACACACCATGGGTTATTGCGTATCACATAGATGAGTTGTGTCACTCCAGAACCTAGAGGGGTCATGCCATGATGTTTGTAACACCCAAATATTTTATAATATTTTTTCTCATTAATAAATTTGAATTGTTTAATAGAATACTTTACATGGACCACTAATATTATGTGAATAATGTTTATGAACAGCAGAATAAATAATATTATATGGAATATAAATTAAATATAATCATTGAAGATAAAATATAATTTATTTAGGATATTTTATTTATCCAAAAGAACTATTTTTAGATATTTTGTTAATGAGCATTTTTATCAAGTATGTTTTATTTAGTGGATATTTTCATGTAATTAAAAATTAATTTACAATATTAAAATATAAAAAAAACATAACTTATGTAAAAAACCGAATTAACTAGTTATCAATTTGTTATAAATAAAAATAAATTAATTTTAACATAAATTGTGTTCTTTTCTCAAAAAAAATATTATTTGTGTGCAATGTGATTTAATCATAAAAAATTAATTAGATCATTATTTTGTGAAAATATTTATTAATTTTACATAATGTAAATTAAATAAAAAATTATCATTTATTTAATCGTTTTTTCATGGAAATGATTGAAGGTGAACTCAATTTTTTGCTTGAAAATGCATTTATCTAAAACGATTTTTATTGAGTTTTTCTCACTTATTTTAAAAATAATTTTCACCACTTATAAAATTTGAATCATGAAAAATGGGTTACATATATTTAATCATCCTAATAAATATAATTTTTTCGGTAATAATTAATTTTTAGTCATAATTAATGGTAAAAATAGTAAAAATATGATATAATGGTTAGGGAGAAAAAAGTTTATCTGATTTAAACTAAAATATAAGGTTAAAAATTATAATAACATGTATAAATATTATTTATTGAAAATATTTTGGCATTATATTATCTTAAATTTTTTTATATTATACTTTCTACCAATTTTAAATGAATGTGACCATATATTTTTTAAATATTTTCTTTTATTTCATGTATGTCCTTGCGCTCACTTGTAAAAGGGCACCTCTTCTCTATACTCATTCATATAATTTGAAACTTTTAGATCAAATAACCACTAACAAAAAACACTTTCTATATTCCTTCCAATTTTTCTTAATATTATTTTTTTACCCTAAGTAGAACCTTATAAGTCCTAAAGTGTATGAAAAAATAGATATCTTAATGAATAAGTAATCATCTTACCCAACTCTTTCAAAGATTGATAATTTTTCAAACTTACTATAAATATATTCTATCAATGCAAACATAATTAGTAAATTATAATTAATATATTGATATATTATTATGGTTATTTGGTAATCATTTTCTACCTCATTTCTATCATATAGAAAATGAATGTATTCCTCATGTTAATGAGTGGACTACCGTATCCACGTAGCGATATTATTCATTTTCCATCACTATTTTTCATTGTTAATTATTATAATGAAGTTTTAGTGTGTATATATATATTATTTATGAAATAAAATTTCTATAATTATAATATTTTATCAAAATTCTAATCTTCCCATCTATTGGAAAATCATAATGTCCCTCGTGCATATGTACTGACAACAATCTCCATAAAGTGATGTAATTAATTATTCATGACCACTTTATATGATTGATTACATATGTGTATATAATGAAACAATATGATACTTATTTCATGATTAAAATTCTTTAGATTTTGAAACTGTGACTGTGATGTGATTACGAGAAGCATCATACTGAAACATGCATGGAAACAGATTATCTTCACCCGAATGTTATTTTTTTATGAAATTAGTGATAAAAGGATAATTGTAAATTATAAAAAAATTAACAAATTTAAGTAATGTATTTAAACATTTATGTAAAATATTTATAACTATATTTTACTAATTATATAGTGGGTTTCAATTCTTATGTTGAATGACAGGACTTGTGGTTAGGGTTCCTTATCACACCATTATATCTTTGAGGAAAATTCTATATTCACCACATGTATTTTTTTTATAGTGTATATACTTGTCATGAATTTATTTTATAAATATCTTCATGAATACTATGGTAATTAAAAATCCATCTAGTTTTTCTTCTTTAATGAGGTGTTTATTTATATATCACCAAATCATGAAGGGTTTATGTTATAATCTCATTTTTCAAAATTTTCTATGATAAATTTTAATTAATGCACATTATTGGGATATTATCTAATAAAAAGAATATAATTTCCTATAATATATTCATTAATACAATTTTATGTATTGGTAACATTTTTCCCCTCTTTTTCTTCCAAATATGGACAAAAGTATTTTTTTTAAAATTTGACATTATTTCATTTTGGTCGAGGAGCCTTTTATTACCAGCAAGATTAACCAGAAGCCAAGCTTATGACTATTTATTAAATAAAGAAAAAAGGTACATAGGTGGTGTGTGGGGTCAAACAAAGTAACTTGCCCTCATCTGTCAAACACAATATTACAGATCATAATAAGACATGTCATTCCCATAATCAGAGTCATCAGCAATTTCTTTATGTTTTGAGTATATAGTATAAATGGATAATCACATCATCATGATCATTTATTATTTAAATATTCATTCATATGTATTCATGGTTATTATCAAAGGAAAAATATATCTTTATGTTTTGAGTATTATTAGAGAAACTTTTATGAAAATAAGATGATACATTTCTCATGTTTTCAAATAAAGGTTTGAATGATCTTTTCACGGTATTTTTTCATCTATAACCACATTTTTTAAAGATTTTTATGATTCATTGGGAATATATTGTCTGAATTAAATACACATTTCTAGTTGGATTAAGATAATGATGATATTATGATGATTTCAAGAAAGTTAGTTCATTCCCAGGAAAGAATTATTCAATGATGAGATAATTATTTCCCCTATGATACCATCCTCTTACATTCTCTGATTGGATTATGATTATTATGATGATATGTTTATGAAACACATTTATTTTCCACATGTTATTTTATTATTTTTTGGAGAAATTTTTATGATATTTTGTCAAACATTTATATAGATTTCAGTATATAATGGGTAGTCTTGGAATTATATATCCCTCAATTGTACTTGGTACAGAAGGATATCTCATTTGATAGTAAGGATTGGGATGGATAGTGAACCCAACTTAGTAAGAGAATTTTCTAATAAGATTTTATTTAGAGTGAACCATGACTAATTATATAATAGAATGGGGAGTGAACCCAATCCACTATGATAATATAGGTCGTGACCCTTGGAAATGGAAATGATTTTCTATACATATGATCATTCCACAAACTTATTTCATTTTTTATGTTCTTAGGAATAATTATTTAATATCCATGATTATGAACACTTATGACTTATGTGTTTTGTGATAAAAAAAACCTTATGACGTTATTCATGATTAATGATATTTAGCTTATTAGGTATCACATTTTTAATTTTTGATCATGTTTTCACACCCTTATGATTATGAAAATGTATGATCATTTAATTACAACTCTATAGTTTTCCCCTAAATATGATTTAATATTAAACTTTCTACTGTTTCCATTTTACCTATGTTATGAAAATATTTATTATGTAAGATATTTCCAAATTTGGTACTATGACAAAATAAAATTTTGGGAGATATTGAATATATTTTAAAGAATAGGTAGATTATATATATATAATCCAAAATACTAAACCTTTATTGTTCTTTGGTGTATATTATAATTATTTGAATAGAATATTAATTTTAGAATATTTAATATTTATGTATGCAATACTTGGTTCACCTCAGTTTTCATCAAATCAAGGTTTAATTGTTTCTATAGATTATGAATAGAGAACTTTTTTTAAAACCCTCGAGGTAATTCTAATAATATAAGGTTATCTGAAATATTTGTAAAATAGATATTGTGTGTATTTTTTAAAAACAATATATCTATTGTAGATATTTGAAAGTGGGTTCAGATGTGGAATATATTCACCTAAGGAAAACAAGTCTGAAATGTTTGGATTGTTTGATTACTCAATCAAAACCGGTTCATGATGAGTGTGCCTAAGACTTCACAAATGGTTAGACACTTATATGGGATATTTCTTGGTTAATTTCATTTTTATTTACGAACAATTATAAATGATTTGAAAAGATAATGACACTGGATACCCTTGGTTAAAATGAAGGTGTTATAGATTGAAAAGTAGGTTTCATGATTTATATATCCTTAGAATGAATTTTATTTATTATATTATTAATACCAATGATTATTGTTACTCAAAATATTTTTCTAGATTTATTCAATATATAGAACCATGTTTAATTGTGTTAATGCTTAATGTGATAGACAATGAAATGATTTTCCACATGATAAACCAAATTACATGGGAGGTGGAATGTGAAAGCATATGATTTTCCCTAACTATATATCTCTAAATATGATAGATACTCAAATTGGGTGAGTCTCTAAACATGATTAGTAAGAGAATAACTAATATTCATGGTAGTTATATTGAAAATCGCTCTATAGAAAAGAATATTTATCTTCTAAAATGTCAATAATGTGGGGAGAAGAACTCAGGTAAATGCCTTAAATAAATGGGAAGATATTTTACGTGTGTAAATAAAGGGCATATATAATGTAATTTTCAAGTAAAATGAAGAGTTTGATGGAGGTAAATAAATTAAATTCTAAAGTTTCATTTATATTTCAATGTATTATATGTGGATATCATGTACATTATCAAATTCAATGCCCTAATATATGGTCAAACTCCTAGAAAAATAAGGTTTTATATTATGTAAATAGTTGAAGTAGATCAGGATGGTTAAGGCATATTTATCATTAACTCTAGAGTTGGGGATTTCAAATTAATTTTTTTAAGAATATTCCATATGAAAATTAAATTTTTCATCATTTAGTGAAATGTTTTGTGATTTTGAGCATTGATTATCCCTCTCTACAAAGATTCCACAAAAATTTTAGATTAAGGAATTCACATTTGATATAATAAATCAACATGTGATTATTAATTGGTTAGAGTATTAATATGAGATTTCTATTGAAAATACTAGCAGTTTATGGGTCAACATTTCTGTTCCAAATGGGTATTTATAATATATTTTCTCATAGAAACTCCATGTTGAATATATGATAATTTTAAGAGAGTTTTTAATCTAATCGTATAATAGTTTCTAAGTATCCTCCCATATCTTGAAGTTGATTATTCAATAGAACTCATACTTGGTTCCTTACCTATTTCAATGAATCCTTATATAATTTCCCCTACTGATTTACAAGAATCAAATAAGTAACTCTTGAATAATATTGAAAAGTTATTCATTCACTATACTGAATCTCTATGGGGTGCACATATTTATTTATTAACAGGATTGTTAGTCAAAAGCATCCTCTAATTTATTATCAAGAACTTAGACAAATCATGATCAAGAATAAGTATCCTTAACCAAATATTAATGATTTTTTTGATCAATTATGAGGATCTCAATACTTCTCATTGTTTGACTTTTGCCTTGGATACTATCAATTGAGGGTCAAACCTGAATACATGAATAAGAGATCTTTCTATATAAGGTATGGACACTATGAATTTATAGTGATTCTATTTAGACATATATATTCTCTTTTTATCATTATGGATTTAATTAATAGTGTCTTTAGAGATTACATTATTCAATTTTTTGTTGTATTTATTATTGGTTTTATTATATATTCTAGGAGTAAATAAGAACAAAAAAATCACATGAGAATTATGTTGAAGACCCATAGGAAGGAAAAACTATATGAAAAATTAATTAAAAGAGAATTTTGGCTACAAAAGGTATCATTATTATAAAACGTAATCACAATAGAGTGCATATAAGTAGATCCTTCTAAGACGTAAGTCATTGAACATTGGCCCATACCAACCACTATGATAGAGATATGTTGTTTTCATTTAGTGGATGGATATTATTAATTATTATTAAAGAATTTTTCAATACTATATATTCTAATCATCATGTTAACATATATGGGACCCAAGTTCCATTATAAAAATAAATTTAATAAAAATATGAAGGTATTGATGAGATGGTTTCTTACTGCACCAGTGCTCACACTACCCTATAGTAGAGAGAGGTTTCTAGTCTATAGCAATCCATTGAAATAGGTAGTAGGATATTTACACATTAATAATGATATAGTAATATCTTATACCTCACACCAATTGAATATTCAGGTGAAAAATTAACTATCTCATGATATGGAGTTGGAGGTAGTAATTTTTTTGATGAAAATATAGAGGCATTGTCTTTATGAAGAAAGATGTTATATATATAATGATCATAAATTTTTTAAGTATATATTTACACATAAAGAGGTAAATATTCTCCAAAGGTGTTGGTTGGGGTTGATTAAATATTATGAATGTTCAATACATTACTTCCCCAGGAAAGTAAAAAGGGGTGATTTATTCTTAGATTTGAAATGTATGAGCTAGTTTTTCAATGATGATGATTGAAATATATGAAATACTTATGGATTTATAGAATATGGATATTAAAATCCTGAGGAAAAGGGATATATCTTAATTTTATCATGTGAATATTTAACCATCCATTGACGTGAGGATGAATAAATCATAGAAATAAAATATAGGATTCATCCTTATACTATATTTTTTTATCAGTTCATTTTTGGGGTTAAAAACATTTTTTTGTTAAAAGAAACTTCTTTTTATGATTTTAATTTTTATCTAAAAAGAAACTATAACACTTAAATAAATTTAATCTTGAAAATTTTATAAAATATTTCTAATCATTATTTGAAAAAAATAACCCCTTTTAGTTTTGTCCATTTTTAATAGTAACAGCAATAAATATTTTTCACCTTAGTAAGTGTAAATGAGGTAATTAAGGTGAAAAATAACATGAAAAGGACTAAAAACCCTAAAACATGAATTTAATCTATTTTTTTGTTTTCAATACAATCATCATCTAGACTTATATATTAGTGCAATTTTTTCAATTTTTCGTTGAAAATAAAAAAAATATTATTTTAAGTAATAAAAAATAAAAAATGTAATAATCTTGATTTTACAATTTTCAAATTTATTCACATTGGGATAAAAATAATTATTTAACTAATATTAAATTTTATTTTTAGAATAATGAAATTATTATTTTAATTGTAATTTATTTTTTATTTCTAATGATGAAATAATTATCTTAACATCTTACACAAAGTCGGCATAGTGTTGTACAATGTGTAAATACAACAAGTAAAAGATTTTAAAAACTATAAAAGTAATTGTCTGGGTGATTTATAGAGTTATATGAAATACATATATTTATATATAAAATATTAGTGATATTTTAAATGTATATATTTTAATTCCATTTCCATCATCGAGACTTTAATATCAAAGTAAATAAATAGTTCCAAAAATGACGTTAATGAAATTTTATAATGAACAATATTTTTTAAATGATTTAAAATTCATAAAATTACAATATTCATCCATGATAATGGAATATTAATTTAAATGTAATCCATTCTCTATATAAGGCTAACTTTTTCTTTTATAGTATTATTTTCTACACCTAATGTATAAAAACATTTGATATCACGGTAAAAATTAAAATGGTTAATCAGTGTTAAAACAAAAAGATATTACTGAAAAAATCACAAAATATTGTCCAAATTCTTTTGTATAATATTATTTCTGCCCTTACTATTACTATATTTGAAATATATAAAGTTTCACATTAATATGAATATTAACATACATAACTTAATACATTATGTAATGCGAAGAGTTCCCCTCCCCTCACTTATAGAAGGATACCTCATTTCCTCTATTACTCATAACTTTTAAGAAAAATAATACAGAAAATATCTACCAAAATAACATCTAAAAGTTAAAATCAATTATGTTGATGTACTATTTTTTACATAATATTAACCATAGAGGGATTAATGTAATAAACACAATATGTTTTCTAAAGAAAATGAATAACTTTTAACAAAATGTTTTAGTATTATTCATTATTCTACCTCCTTTAAATATTATTAAATCATTTTTAAATAAAAAATAAATATCTTTAAAAAATAATTATGTTATTGAAATAAGAAATGTCTTTCTCCTTCTTCCATCAAATGAAAAATAAATCAATTCTTTATATGTACGGAAAACAACCTCCTTGTGAACCGATGTAATTCATTTTCCATCACCACCTACCACAGATAGTTATAATGATGGATTTAATATATATATATATATATATATGATATTTATAACAAAATTATAATTATATAAGGATAATATATCCTCTATTTTTGTTCTATTACATCCATTGAAAAATTATAACGTTACCCCTGCGTACATGTGGATTGCCACCCCCAAAAAGTGATATGACTCATTTCTCATAAATACATAATATGGATAGTATATATAATTATATTTAAATATAAAATATTATATTTATGATATAATTATAATTAAATAAATATAAAATTATTCTTATCATCTTTCCCATATGTAAATTGAAAAATGGAAATGTTACTCATGCGTCTAAACAGCCTACAGTCTCAATGGTTGTTATATAATTCATTTTTCATTAACATATTTCATAGATGGTTTTAAAATTATAATTAATTAATATAAATATTTATTATTTAATGGTTATTATTTTTGAAATAATTGTAAAATAATCTCTATAACCTTGATCAACAGACAAAATTCATTTTGAAATTATGAACCGAACATCTTAAAAATACCTGATTTGGACTTAACTGATTAAGTAATTAAATATTTCAAAATAACAAATGAAAACTTGTGTGATAATAAATTAATAAAACATTATAAGGTTCTAAAATGGTTAAATAATTGGTATAAGTTTATTATATGTGAGTTAAAGGACATACATGGTAATTTTGGACTCAAGATAAGGGATTTCATCCTAATTTCCATTCATTGATTCATGTTTTATTATTATACACCAAATTTATTTTATATGTTTTATAAGGGGAACATTAAATATTAAATTATTAATCCTTCAAACATTAACCTAATAATTTTACAATTGATGTTACTCCATCTAATGGGTTTTTATTGTGAAGTTACAAAAGTGGTTAAGAGTTTCTCAACTCAATTTCCTTTCATTAGGTTATATAACTTCTTCATTGATTATATTATGTCATGATTATGTGTGAAATGAACTTCTTTATTTATATTTTATTTCTAATTGATTATTTGGATTTATAATTATCACACATAATCACCCTACTTATTAATTTTCAATTCAATGATATGATCTTTATAAGGGTTATTCCTCTCAATTTATATTTCTTTGGTATATAAATTTATGTTATTAACCTAACTTATTTTATGAGGTGTATATAATACCCATTTTACATATTATATCCTGAATTTCCTAAATTTACAGATATTTAATGATTCATTTGATGCTATTATTCCATGGGTATTAGGATTCAAATATTACTAATGCGGTAACTGATATATGTTTCAGTCTAATTTTTATTCAGGATTATTTATGGTTGAATTTAAATTGAGAAACTATATAATTCATATTTCATAAATTCATTTATTTTCTTATCATCAAGATAGTTAAGAAAATTTGATATTCAATTCCCATTTTTGTCCCTTTTTATTCAAAATGGTTAAAAAATATTTTTAAGAAATGTAAACATTAGTTCTCATCTTTCATTCGGAATTTTTTTTATCCCATATCCATTTCCACTAAAAAAATTCAAGAAATATTTTTAATATTCATAAATAATTATTTATGATAATTTTTATACATGTTTGAATTTTTACTAAAATATTTAGAAATTATCTTCATTTAATTTTCTGAATAAGGTAATTTTTACCAATGTTGTGAATCGATTCATTGTTTTAACTATTAAATTATGAAAAATGTTTATTGCCATAATGGAAAATCAATACATTGAAATCTAATTCCAATAATTCCATGAATATTTTAATGGAAAATATTTTTCCTAATATCCACTAAGTTTATATTTTAAAAGGATATTTTCAATGTGGAAAGGGTATTTTTATCATAAATGTTTTAATGATATTTTTAGGGAAGTTCAATTCAAAAACAACAAAAACACTTGATTTTACTTATGATCATTTGATTTTACTTATGATATTTTAATGATCCATTATGACTATTTTAAAGAGATTATCATGGAACCATTTTTTTCCATGGTTAAATCATTCAATAATGTAAAAATGGTTTTTATTAACACGAAAATGTAATATTTAATGTGTTATGACTATATTATGGTTTATGAAAAAAATTTATAATGATGAGTGAGAATGAAATTTATAATTATGATGAGAGAGCATGAAATATTTTTTCAATGAATTGGATAAAAAGATAAATTTAACCAGTTATAGGTTTCTTCTAATATATATTTGTTTTTATAGGGTTGGTTATTCTATTTGTAAGAGTGGTCATAAGAGTGACATGAATGTGATGTTCCAAGTTTCCAATAATTTTTCTCTTTTCTTAAATAAATTTCTAATTTATCCTTTTCTTCAATGATTGTTTTCACATGGATCATTATTGTTTACTTATTTGACTCTAATCTTATGTTATAGATGTGTGCCTAGTATCATGATTTATGGTCCAGATTTCATGGTTATTCTTTCTCTTCTGTTATGGCCATATACTTTTATTTTGTTGTCATAACATTATGATCATCTTATATTAACTAATGATATTCAATTATTAATGATTTTATTACATATATTGAGTGTTTGAGGTTATGGTGGTCTGTTATGATATTTGGTTATTCAATTATAGAATAACCTACATTGAACCATTGGTGTTATTGTTCAATTTTGAAGATCAAGGTATAATTCATTAATATATCGTTTTATTCATTTTTGGTATTATGTTAACTTTTCTAACCATTTTTTTTTTTAAATGCCTACAGATATGAATAATATCTTTTTATACTTTTAGGGATTATTTGATCCAATAAAATTAGACTTTAGTACTTCAACCATGAAAAATTAATTTCTATACTCATACTTGGGGAAAAATAAGAGATTGTAGTGGAAATTGATTAATGGAAGAAATTTTACATTCCAAGTATGTATATTTCCTTATGTACTTAGTTAAATGATAATGGAATTTATCAACTCTATGAAAAGGATATTGAATCAAAAATGTTATCTTATTTCATTCATCTCTTATTAATTTATTGACTTCTTTGCTCCGCATTGATTTATTTTTTGTGGTCATTGAATTTATATTGATCATTAAATTTATTTTGAACAATTTTCTCTTTCATTCTTCTTCATTATTTGGAAATTAATTTTTCATCTATGTCTATATTTTCACTTCTAACTAATGTTCTGTAATTTGAAACCTATTTATGAATTATTTAAGATTAAATTAATATTTTAAATTCCCTATTTTATGAATTATTTTTTATTATCCCTTTTTTATGTGGCTTCTTAAAATGTTTTTTTAATATAATAAATGTATTCTTTTTATTTACATAATTTTTAGCTTACACTACTAGGAATTAATTTTACAAATTTTTTACACTCATTGTATCTAGAATGCAATAAATTTGTATGGATGTAATTTCCAAAATATTGGAAATAATTTAACAGCAAATATTATTTTAATAATAAATAAATTTAATTCATTCTCATTATTTCTAAATTATATTTTATAGAGTTGTATTTTTTATAATTATTTTAGGTGAATTTTCTATTCAAAGGAAAAAAGATTTATTATAAAAAAATTGGGTTCCCATTCATTTTATGGTTTTATTTAAAATATAAATTTTATAATTTTAGAATTTTAAATTTTAAAATTTAACTTAAGATTTTTATTCCAAATATGAAAATTTTATTAGTTTGAAATTTTTGTTTTTTTCAAAAAATATTGAATTTTCATTGAATATTGAAAAATAGATATTTTTATAAAATAATGATTTCTATTCATTAAATATTTTAATTTAAATATACCATTTTATTTTAAAGTAACTTAATTCTAATATAATTATAATTTATATAACTAATTAAATAAGATTAATCATTATACCTGTTTTTTGTATAAGTTTGTTTTGGTTCTTAAAAAATAATTTTTCTAAATAAAATGTTTTTTCATTCGGTTTTTTGATTTTATCTAAAATAAATTTTTCCTTCTTATTAAATTTTAATGCTCAAAATTTTGTTCATTATAGTAAATTAATATGTTTATATTTTTTAAATAAAACCCTTTTACTTATGGTCATTAGGAATTGTAGCCATATTAAATATTTGTCACCCAAGTAAGTAATTACTATTGAAAAAGTATTTCATAAGGACTAAAAATTTGATGACACATATGTTTAATGAATTTTATGATTCATCATTGACCATCCACATTAAATATTTTAATTTGTGGAAGTTTTTCACTATTTCTATTTGGAATGACATATATTATTTTAAGTAAAGAGAAAAATGTCACTCTTTAGCTTTAAAATTTTTCATACATATTCAGATTGACATAAAAATATCTTTCAAATGAATATTAAATCTTATTATGAGAATAATAAATATATTTCTATGATAATAAATTATGTATACTTTTTAATGATTATATAATTACCTTAATTTTTTACACAACACCAGCATAGTGCATTTACTATAAGTAAAAATCAATTAAATGATTTTAAAAACTATTAAAGAAATTATTCTAGGTGATTTATAGTATTACTTTACATTCATAAAAATATATATAACATATTATGTTGGTTTTTAAATTCTATATTCAGACTCCATTTGTATCTTGATGAATTTAAATATAAATTAGATGAGTAGTTCAAAAATGAGATTAATGATATTTTTTAATGGAAAAAAATATTAAATTGTATAAATTTCTGGAAAATAATATATTAATAAAATTTAATTGTAAATGTTTTAAAATATTATCCATAGTCTACTTATGGATCACTTTACCTTTTATAATAAATTTCTTGACAGCTAAAAAGTAAAAAAAACATTGATATCATGAAAATCATCAAAAGGGTTAATGGGGGTTAAACAAAAGAGATGAGGGCGAACACATAACCTAAACTTATCTAAATTTTGTTATATAAGATTATTTTTACTATTTTTTATCCTATATTAAAAAATCTGTTTCACTTTTCAAATAAAATTAATTCATATTAATTCAACACATTATGTAATTAAAAGAGTTCCCCACCACTCACATATAAAGGAAACCTAAATCTTCTTTCTTCCTCTCCCATTTTGAGCACGCTAGTTCAGTCAATACATCACAAAATACATTCATAAAATACTACAAAATATTATATAGGTATAATTTAGGTATTAATACAATTATTTATTGGGATTAAATATGTAATGAAAATGAGGGTGTCTAAAGAAGAGATATAAATTTTAAGTGATTGTTTTAGTATTATTTATTCTTCTACCTGCTTAAAATAGTTTTAAAACCTACAAAAATGATAAAATTAGTATATTAAATATTATTATATGTTAGTATTTTAATTTTATAACTGATATATAGATCTTAAATCCACAAAATAGGAAATGAAATCACTGTTTTCAAGTACGGAATATGACTACCTTGTGAACAAATATAATTTTTTTCCCAAACCACCATTCAGGGATGATTATAATGACCTATAAAATATATATATATATGATATTAATTTCATAATTATCATTATATAAAGATAATATTTCATCTATTTTATTACCATTTCATCCATTGAAAACTGATAGCATCATTGATGTTAAAGTGTGGATTCCCACCTCCACAAGGTGAGGTGATTCATTTTTCATAAACACCTCACACGGATAGCATGTATAAGTGAATTAAAATATAAAATAGTTTATTTTTGATATAATCATAATTATGAAAACCTAAAATGATACTTAACTTATTTCCCTCGTGTTTGTTGGAAAAATAAAAGTTTACTCATGTGTACGTATGGGAAACTGTCTCTGTAATTGTAATGTAATTAATTTTTCATAAAGATATTTCATAGATAGTTTAAAAATAATAATTAATGACCATAGATAATTATTATTTAATGGTTATTATTATTTATATGATGGTATAATGATCACTTTTACCATGTTCAGCATGCAAAATTCTTTTTTTACTATCAACTAAACGCCCTCAAAATACCCGGCATGGACTTAACCTCTTAAGTAATTAAATATTTCATTTAAATAAATGAAAAAAATGTAATAATAAATTTAAAAACCATGAATTTTTTTAAATAAGTAAATATTTTATATAATTCTATTATAATGGACTTAAAGTACATACTTGGATATTTTGGTCCTAAGATGAGGGATTTATTCACAATTTCAGTTCATTAAGGAGTGTTTTAACATTACACAACAAATTTTTTTAAAATGGTGTATATAAATGTATTTTTTATGTTATATCATGAATAGTTAATACTTCATCGTATTTCAGTTAAAATTAATGTTACTCCATCCATGTTTTTTTAATTGGGATGTTACGAAAGTAGTAAGGGGTTTCATAACTCAGTTTCCTATTATAAAGTTATATCACTTCTCCATATATTATATTATGGAAAAATTATGTGTGGACTGAACTTAATTTTGATTAATATTTATTTAAACTTATTTTTTTGTTTACATTTTTTCAAAATAATATCTCTATTAATTCATTCTTAATTCAGTGATATGATCTTTATAAGGGTTATTTGTCTTTAATTATATTTCTTTGGGACATATGTTTATATTATAAACATAACTTCTTTTATGAGGCGTATAAACTACAACTTTGACATGTTATGTGATGAATCCCATTATTTTCAAGATATTTATGTATTCATTCAAAGTTATTCTTTAATGGCGATTACTATAAAAGGTTTTTAAAGTAATAAGGGGTTAATATTACGTTACACTTTTAGTCAGGATTGTTTATTCTTGAATATAAATTTATAAATTATATGATAATTTTCTGATAAAATCATTTTTATCTTCTACCCTTGATATTTTTGTAATTTTAATCTTTTTGTAACTTTTTCATGCTTTGGAAATCAAAATGGTTGAGAAAATTATTTTAAGAAAAGATAAACTTATTTCTCCTCTTTCAGTTAGAAAAATGTTTTTTTCTATATCCTTTTTTTGAAAATTTATTTGTTAATAATTTTTAATATTCTTCAAATATTTATTAAATTTACTTTTACCCATTTTTTATTTTTAATATCATCTTTAAAAATAATATTCACGTCTTTTTTTGAACAAGTTAATTTTTATCAAAGGTTCGAACAAAATCATTGTTTTAATGATTACATATTAATAGAATATCTTTATGTCATGATCGTTCGATGTTTTGATATTCATTTAAAAGTTTTTATAGTTCTTTTCCCATTATTATAGAAATTTTTATTTTTTATAATTGATTTTCATATTGGAAAGGTAATTTCTCTCAAGATTGAATTGTAATGAACATTTTATTGTATTTATATTCATCAACAAGAAAAATATTTAATTTTACATCTGATCAACAGGGGATATATTATAATGATACCGTCATTAATCTTTATTTGAATACGTTATGTTTCTTTCAAATATATTTCCATGAAAACCATTTTTCAAGGGTAAAAATAGCTATGAAAGAATAAGGGATATTATTATGTTGAAAAATGAAATATTTCATGTTTTATTATACTATTATGGTTCTTGAAAAAAATTTATAATAATGAGTGAGCTCGACATATCTTATGGTGATGGGTGATCCTGATATCACTCTCCAATACATTGTGTAAAGAGATGTATTTAACCGGTTATAGGTTTCTTATATGTGATTGTTATAATTTACAACGCAATATATTCCATTTTTAAGATTGATTGTAATGGTAATTTAAAAATGAAGTTCCAATTTTCCAACACTTTTTCTTCATACTTGCATCAAATTCTAATGTATCCTTTATTCAAGGATTATTTTCACTTGGCTCGTGATTTTATTCTTACATGAATCTTATCTTATGTTAATGTTTTTTTATGTATCATGATTTGTGAACCATGTTTGATGGTTATTATTTCTCTTATATGATTATCATGTACATTGGTTAGGTCATAATACCTTTATACTGATCTTACAATCACTAGTGAAATTTGATTTTTAATGCTTAAGTTAACCTTTACAAATCATCTATGCTCCACATTCCAGTACTTATTTTCCCTAGGTTATGAAGAAATATATAGCATAACATATGTATATAATTATTCCAAGTGAGAGACGTTTAAGAAATAATATATAATAATAAAAGACAGTAATAGTGTTAAAATTTACTCTTTTAATGACTTGAATAATTTTTTTCAAGAGTATTTCCTATTTCTTTAAAAATCTAACCCTAAACTTTATTTGGGTATATAACGAACCCACTATTTCATTTTAAATTTTTTTTTTTTTGCAAATTGGATCATAAATATTGGTATCATATCCATAAATTTAACAATTGTATTTTAAGTATTGGGTCTAGAATTATGTGTTTAAGGATGTTATAATATCCTTCATATAATCATCTCAGTCTATAGGACTTCATTTAATCATCTCAGTCTATAGGACTTCATTCAATCATCTCAGTCTACCAGCCTCTGTATAATTTCCCTTATCTAGTTACTTGGGTGAATTTGACATATTATACTATCCATGGTCTATTGGCCTCTTTCCATTTTACTCAGTATTCAATCTGTAGTCGGTTCATCTCATATTTCTTAAACTGGATCATTTTATTCAGAAAGTTCTTAAGGAAAAAAATTAATTAATCTTCATGATTTTTTTTTAAATAAATAATTCTCCAATCATGATGCACATGTTTCAGAAAATAATATCATATCACTAATAATCATAATTTTATAAAATCCATAAAGAAACATTTCCCTTTAAGTATTATATAAATTAAGTAATGAATATAATCTATGTTTTCCAAAGGGAATAACTTAGATTATCTTATTCCCATAGAGAAAGAAAATTGGAAATACTTTTCTTCTTCATCTGAACAATGAAAAATTCACTAACAACATTGAAAACATCAATAGAATATTTACAAAAACTTCTTACTTACATACTTTTTTACAAATCAAATTTAAAAAATATTTATGTTTCCCTGATAATTACTGACAACCATTGAAAATAAATTCAATCACACAAAAAACGTGGGCCCTTATTCTTCTACCCAGACACAACCATAATGGCTCCCTGAATGTGGGGGATATTATCTATCATAACCACACACATCCCTTCACTTCCAACCTTCACTATTCATCTACATTAGGACATAAGTTTTAGAGGCCAATATATTGTCAATTGATAGTTAAAATGATAATTTTTATATTCAGTTTTTTTCATTCGATTGATGGATTTTTATAAATGATATGTGATTTATTATAAATTATAACTAAAAGTGTTTTGAATTTTATTAATTATATAAATTTTACCTGTAAATTTATTAATTAAATACTTTTGATTCATTTTATTAATAAACATTCAATAATATTGTGGGTAAATATTAAATACCTTTTACAAAATTATATGACATGCTTATAATTTGATAATAAATTTTTTATTTAGAAATTATACAAAAAATTTATAATGCAATAAAAGGAATATTTATAAATTTTTTATGGTTTATGATTATAAACATTTTCATAATACTTAAATAGCAGTGTAAAAATTAACAAACTTTATCTAAAATGATTTTTAAACCTCATAAAAAAGAGTTTTACAAAATGATACTATCAAGGTGTAAATAATGTCTCATCATGTTCTATTTATATTTTATAAAATATTTACATAATAGAAATTTAATTGTAAAATAATGATAATTCATTAAATACCTTATATTTAAAATATAAGTTCTGTATAATAAATAATAAGAAACTTTTACTTTAATAAATTAATGTAAAACTATTTATATTTAAAAATTATAGAATTTAGATAATAGAAAGATATAATTTTAAAGTGTTTAAGAGTAAGCTTTATTTTATGAATTTTTCCAAAATGGTTATCTCAATTTTGGTTGATAATTTATTTAAATGTTTTTTTATTTTTAGTTTTTTCATCAAAAAAATTGTTTATGTATTGAAAATAAGTTTATACTATAGTTTAATTTTTTAAACTCATTCATATAAAAAGTTTATATTGTACATTACATACTAAAAAATTATATATGATTTATTTCTCATCTTCCTTTACCACATTTTGTTGTAAATGTTATTATCTTCAAAAAGGTAATTAAATATAGTTCATATATATTATGTTTTGGAGTTATGTTGAATTAGACACTCTATTGGGTGAACTACCCCTATGGGGAGATATAACATTCTACCCAGACTCATTATCTCGATAAAAGGAAAGGATTATACCAGCCTTTGGGGAAATCCCAAATAAACTATAGGCTAGAAATAAATTCCTAGGTCTTGGAGATATTTGGTTGAAGGTTTTATCATAACACAAAACAACTTGAAAACAATTAACATTAAACATCCAATAATTATATAGTATTTATGGGTTGAAATAATAGATCCAAAAGTGAAACGAATAAATAAATAGTATCATAGTGACAATGAAACATTATAAAACCACTAACAAATCCATGGGACTATAAAACCAAACCCATCAAATAATATTCTCCTAAACTCTACTAACCAGCTCCAAGATCCAACTCCACCTACCTCGACCCTGGTATCAGTATGAACTGCTAGTGAAGTCTGATATCTTCCCTTTCCCTATATCCCATTAGATGACATTACTAGAAATGCAGTATTTCCCAACGGTTTAGAACCGTTGGGAAAGGCTGCAGAACTGTTGGTATATGTTATACCAACGGTTCTGCAACCCGTAGGGAAGTAAGCCATTGGGAAAGGTTTTTCCCAACAGTTTATAGTGAACCGTTGGGATAGGGTGCTGAAAATTACCCTATCCCAATGGTTTTCAAGAACTGTTGGGAAATCTTTTTCCCAACGGTTTACAACCGTTGGGAAATAGTGCACAAATTTATCATGTTTTTTCCAACGGTTTAGAACTATTGGGAAAAGTTTTTTACCAACATTTCACAGAACCGTTGGTAAAACAAGGCCTACGCATTCTATGCCAACGGTTCAAAACCATTGGCATAGCCTCTGATGGGAAAATTTCCTAGCAGCTCTGCAATTTCCCAGCACAATACCTCTTCAATTTCCCAGCAGATATCCAATTTGCCAACCAGGTCTCATTTTGTGGTTCCCTCTCATTTTCAATCCAATTATTTTACCTGTAATAAACTAACACATACATATACAATTATTGTACCTGTAATAACCAACTAACAATTACATATAGAGAACAAATTCATACACATTTAACATATAATGGTGGAACTATACACATCCATAATTAAATTATAATTCATAACGTTATTATAATTTAGATGAAAATTATATGTGGAATCCGGAAGTCAATTCATAATTTGATCGGTTTTCTGTATACCATATATTTTTACATGAAATAATGTCCATTTTAAACATAATACATACACCTAGAGAGATACTGGCAACACCGTGCCTCGGATTGAGGTGGGTTTAACTTATGCATGTCACATATGACCCATAGATGGTTGTGCTAATGTATCGACACAATCTGAATGCTTTTGGTAGGTTTTCTATATGTCAGCTGATGTTTTTCAATTAAAATGACGTAATTTTGAAATAAAAGGCAGTCACTTTGAGTGGTTTCGACCACACCGCGCCTCGGATTGAGGCGGCATTTACTCGTACACGTCACATATGACCCATGGATCGTTTTCCTAAAGTTTCAATGGAAACCGAATGCGTTTGGTCGGCTTTCCGTATGTACTTAAATTGTTGTCCATTTTAAGAAAAAGACAGACACATTGAGTGGTGGCGGCCACATTGCGCCTCGGATTGAGGCGGAGTTGACTCGTACACATCACATATGAACCATGGATCGTTGTGCTAAAGTATCGACACAATTAGAATGCGTATGGTCAGTTTTCCGTATGCCAGTTGATGTTTTTCACTTCAAATGACGTCCTTTTGAAACAGAAGACATACACTTTGAGTGGTGGCAGCCACACCATGCCTCGGATTGAGGCGTTGTGGACTCGTACATGTCACATATGACCCATGGATCATTGTGCTAATGTATCGACACAATCCGAATGCATTTGGTCTGTATTCTGTATGCCAGTTGATGTTTTTCAATTAAAATGGCGTACTTTTGAAACAAAAGATAGACACTTTGAGTGGTGCCGGCCACATCGCGCCTCGGATTGAGGCGGGGTTGACTCGTACACGTCACATATGACCCATCGATCTTTGTGCTAAAGTATCGACACAATCCGAATGTGTTTGGTCGATTTTCCGTATTTACTGAAATTGTTGTCCATTTTAAGCAAAACACAGACACATTGAGTGGTGGCGGCCACACCGCAACTCAGATTGAGGCGGAGTTGACTCGTACACGTCACATATGACCCATGGATCATTGTGCTAAAGTATCGACACAATCCAAATGTGTTTGGTCGGTTTTCCGTATGCCAGTTGATGTATTTCACTTCAAATGACGTCCTTTGGAAACAGAAGGCAGACACATTGAGTGGTGGCGGCCACACCATGCCTCGGATTGAGGCGGGGTTGACTCGTACATGTCACATATGAACCATGGATCGTTCTCCTAAAGTTTTAATGGGAACTGAATGCATTTGGTCAGTTTTCCGTATGTACTTAAATTGTTGTCCATTTTAAGCAAAAGACAGACACTTTGAGAGGTGGCATCCACACCACGCCTTGGATTGAGGCAAGGTTGACTCGTACACGTCACATATGTCCCATGGATCGTTGTGATAATGTATCGACACAATATGCATGTGTTTGGTCGGTTTTCCGTATGCCAGTTGATGTATTTCACTTCAAATGACATCCTTTTGAAACTGAAGACAGACACTTTGAGTGGTAGTGGCCACACCACGCCTCGGATTGAGGCGGGGATGACTCGTACACGTCACATATGATCCATGGATTGTTCTCCTAATGTTTCAATGGAATCTGAATGCGTTTGGTCGGTTTTCCGTATGTACTTAAATTGTTGTCCATTTTAAGCAAAAGACAGACACTTTGACTGGTGGTGGCCACCCCGCACCTCGGATTGAGGCGGGGTTGACTCATACACGTCGCATATGACCCATGGATCATTTTGCTAAAGTATCGACACAATCCGAATGCGTTTGGTAGGTTTTCTGTATGCCAGTTGATGTATTTCACTTCAAATGACGTCCTTTTGAAACAGAAGACAGAAACATTGAGTGGTGGCGGCAACACCGCGCCTCGGATTGTGGTGGGGTTGACTCGTACACATCACATATGACCCATGGATCGTTCTCCTAAATATTCAATGGAAACCGAATGCGTTTGGTCGGTTTTCCGTATATACATAAATTGTTGTCCATTTTAAGCCAAAGACAGACACTTTGAGTGGTGGCGGCCACACCGCTCCTCGGATTGAGGTGGGGTTCACTCTTACATGTCACATATGACCCATGGATCATTTTGATAAAGTATCGACACATTCCAAATGCGTTTGGTCAGTTTTCCGTATACCAGTTGTTGTATTTCACTTCAAATGACGTCCTTTTGAAACAGAAGACAGACACTTTGAGTGGTGGCGGCCACAACATGCCTCGGATTGAGGTGTGGTTGACTCGTACACGTCACATATGACCCATGGATCGTTATCTTAAAATTTGAATTGAATCTGAATGTGTTTGGTCGGTTTTTCATATGTACTTAAATTGTTGTCGATTTTAAGAAAAAGAGAGACACTTTGAGTGGTGGTGGCCACACCGCGCCTCGGATTGAGGCTGGGTTGACTCGTACACGTCACATATGACCCATGGATCATTGTGCTAAAGTATCGACATAATCCGAATGTGTTTGGTTAGTTTTCTGTATTCCAGTTTATGTATTTCACTTCAAATGATGTCCTTTTGAAACATAAGATAGACACTTTGAGTGGTGGCGGCCACACCACTCCTCGGATTGCGGCGGGGTCGAATCGTACACGTCACATATGACCCATGGATCATTCTCCTAAAGTTTCAATGGAAACCGAATGAGTTTGGTCGGATTTCGTATGTACTTAAATTGTTTTCCATTTTAATCCAAAGACAGACAATTTGAGTGGTGGTGGCCACACCGCGCCTCGGATTGAGGCGGGTTTGACTGATAAACATCACATGTGACCCATGGATCGTTGTGCTAAATTATCGACACAATCCGAATGCGTTTGGTCGGTTTTCCGTATGCCATTTGATGTATTTCACTTCAAATGACATCCTTTTGAAATAGAAGACAGAAACTTTGAGTGGTGGTAGCCACATTGCGCCTCGGATTGAGTCGGGGTTTACTCGTACATGTCACAAATTACCCATGGATCGTTCTCCTAAAGTTTCAATGGAAGCCGAATGTGTTTGGTCGGTTTTTCATATGTTCCTAAATTGTTGTCCATTTTAATCCAAAGACAGAAACTTTGAGTGGTGGTGGCCACACCGTACCTCAGATTGAGGAGGGGTTGACTCGTACACGTCACATATGACCCATGGATCTTTTTGCTAAAGTATCGACACAATCTGACTGCGTTTGGTCAGTTTTCCGTATGCCAGTTGAAGTATTTCACTTCAAATGACATCCTTTTGAAATAGAAGATAGACACTTTGAGTGGTGGCGGCCACACCGCGCCTCGGATTGAGGCGGGGTTGACTCGTACACGTCACATATGACACATGGATGGTTCTCATAAAGTTTAAATGGAAACCAAATGTGTTTGGTCGGTTTTCCATATGTACTTAAATTGTTGTCCATTTTAAGCAAAAGACAGACACTTTGAGTGGTGGCGGCCATATCGCACCTCGGATTGAGGCAGGGTTGACTTGTACACATCCCATATGACCCATGTATTATTGTGCTAATGTATCGACAAAATCTGAATGCGTTTGGCCGGTTTTGCTAATGTCATTTGATGTATTTCACTTCGAATGACATCCTTTTGAAACAGAAGATAGACACTTTGAGTGGTGGCGGCCACACTGCTCCTCGGATTGAGGCGGGGTTGACTCGTACACGTCACATATGACCCATGGATCGTTATCCTAAAGTTTTAATGGAATCCGAATGTGTTTGGATGGTTTTCCATATGTACTTAAATTGTTGTCCATTTTAAGCAAAAGACAGAAACTTTGAGTGGTGGCGACCACACCGTGCCTCGGATTGAGGCGGGGTTGACACGTACACGTCACATATGACCCATGGATCGTTTTCCTAAATTTTCAAGGGAAACCGAATGCATTTGGTTGGTTTTCCGTATGTACTTAAATTGTTGTCCATTTTATGCAAAAGACAGACACATTGAGTGGTGGCGGCCACACCGCGCCTCGGATTGAACACCCTGTGGTGGATCAGGAGTCGAAGACAATGGAATATAGAAGCTCGGAGAGACAGAAGTAGAAGGAAAAGAAGATGGGACAGCTGTCTGACCGGATGCTGACTGAGGAGTGGGAATCATCATGGGATGTGAAAATGAAGGGCCAAAAGATGCAGAAGGTAGCGAAAACATGGGAGGCCTAAATATCCCATGTGTCTCTAACAACACAACGGGATCAGAATGTGGGAAGGATGACATGTCAGTGGGAGGGGCAGGGTCTAGTTGTGTACACGCAGCTGCTCGTCCACCTCTGGTACGAACCCTCCTCATACCACCAGCCTGAGTACTAGGACCAGTACTAGTCTCCTTGTCAAATAACTGTCGACGTATAGGTGGATCATACAAAAATGTTTACAAAAAAATTAATCACATGAAATTATATATTCTTTAAATATATCAATTTGAAATAAAGTACTCATTGTAGGAACTAATGGTGGAATGCCCATCTCCGTCATTCAACGATTGTTCTCCATCATTCTTTTCCTTCGTCTCTCTTCAATTGGCTTCATTTCCTGCTTTTGAAAACATATATGTAATTAATTAGAAAAAGAATACTAATGTGTAACCCAAAAAATGTAATTTAAATAAAATTGCAACCAATAAACATTGAAAATTCACATAATGGTCAATTAAGCTATCAATTGTTTTAGAAGAGCTTGAATGTATTTAGTAAATCATACATGTTGTAATGTTCACCAAGTTAGAAATATTGTTTGACTATGTTTGAATATAGTTCAATTACAAATTAGAAAATGCAATTCAAATTAAACTGCAACCAATAAACATTGAAAATTCACATAACGGTCAAGTCAGCTATCAATTGTTTTAGAATATCTTGAATGGATTTAATAAATAAAACAACTTGTAATGTTCACTAAGTTAGAAATATGTTTGACTATGTTTGAATATAGTTCAATTCCAAATTAGAAAATGCAATTCAAATAAAACTGCAACCAATAAACATTGAAAATTCACATAATGGTCAATTCAGCTAAAACATATTTGTGATCAATACTAAATCAATTTGAATATTACCAACCTTAACAACCCAACTCGAGGTAAACCAAAAGAATTGAGAATATGGATGAATGATTCTATATATTTTCAACCACAACTTCAGGTTCACAATCAACTCTGACAATTGAGCTATTTGAGTCATCAAAAGAAATAAATGGATTGGTTCCAATGGCACTAGGGACAGTGTCAATTCCATCATCACCATCATCAAAAATATGTCTTAGAATTACTTCAACTATGACACCAAATTCAGGTCGAAGTTGGTCTTTGACATAAAAAACATTTTTAGCCATTGATGCCAACACATATGGTTCTTCGGTAGAAAGAGTGCGAGTCATATTAATTACTCGAAATCCACAATCATCAATAAATGTTCCATCTCTCGTCATCGAATCAAACCAATGGCATTTTATCATTGTGACACGTCTATGAGATTAATAATCCAATATTATTATTTTCACAAAAACTCCATAATAACCCACATTTTCAAATCGCGGTCTACTATCTGATGCACTGGAATAACAATCTATTGTGGAAGTAACCATAACACCATCATGTTGTGTTCTCATGTTTTTTGCTCGTTAAGTGACAATAAATTTGTACCCATTGATAACAATTGATTTACAGCAACAAACCACGGTATTAGGACCAAAAGACAAACCTCTTATTTCCTCAGAGACAGATTCAGCAGAAAAACTCAATACCTGAAATATAAATGACTATTAAAGTTAATTAAATATTGATATAATTATTTTAAACGTTAATTTTTTTATACCTTCAATTTTAACCAATCAGAAAACTCTTTGCTATGAAAAGTCTCTCTCCTTCTCAAAGATAAAGAATGATGCTTCCTATTTATCATTTTTTATGTTCCCTGTAGATAAAAAATATTAATAGTTTAACAGATGTATATTTATGATATACATAATCAATTTAGTTACCTGATATAGTCATCGAACAAATCACAGTTGTACAAAACTGTGCGATGTGCCATCTCCCGCTCTTCATGGCTTAATGTCTTCAATGTATATGATCCAGGAATTCCTCTGATTTGAGGAAGTGATGGAAAACTGGGTTCAATTTTCTCATACTATTCTTCTTCATTTCTCATTGGTCTGTTCAATCTTGTAGTATGATCAGACAAATACATCGAGCAGAAATCCATACATTCTTGAGCCAAGTAACCGTTCACGATAGAACCTTCAGGATGATTTTTGTTTTGGACATAAGACTTTAATGTGAACATATTTCTTTCAGTTAGATACATCCAATGAAAATAAACAGGTCCTCTGAGAAGTATTTCAGTGGGAATATGGATAGTCAGATGTAGCATGCATGTGAAAAATGATGGAGGAAATATTTTCTCCAACTCACACAAAATTAATGGGGCATCTGCCAAAATTTTTTGCAAGAAATACTTGAAAACTTTTTATCACAAAGATCTCTAAAAAATGGCACAACCAAATAACAACCACCCTTACATTATTGGGAAAAAGATGACGGATTGCTATTGGAAGCAACTCATGCAGTATAACGTGATAATCATGAGTCCTCAAAGATTTTAGCTTCAACTCTCTTCTGTTGACCCATTTAGATATGTTGCTTGAATATCCATCAGGAACTCTAATAGTCTCTAATACTTCCAGAAATTGTTTTTGTTTCCGCAGGTGTCATCACATAAGAATCAAATGGAAGTTGCCATTTATTTTCACTGATACGTACAGGATGCAATTCTGGTCTGATGCCCCAATCCACCAAGTCTCGCCGTGATCGTAAATCATCTTTTGTCATCCCCTTGACATTTAGAAGAACCAAAAGCAACATTTCTCATATATTCTTTTCAATATGCATTAGGTCAGAGCAATGACATAAAAAATTGATTGACCAATAAGGAAAAATCAAAAAAAATACTCTTCTTCCTCCAATTGTAATAGGTTTCATTGGAAACATTCTTTCTCCTTCCAGATTTCATTTGACCCTTCCCGAATGAAAAACTGAAATCTTTCAATTCATTAAGCACGTCAGTTCCAGACATACGCTGAGGTGGATCATCGGTCTCTATGGTATTATCAATTCTTCGACGATTCATTCTATATGGATGATCCTTTGGCAAGAATCATTGATTCCCATAAAACTGAAACTACAACGATGTTTCAGTCTTCTAGATCATGTATTCTTCATACAAACTGGACATGATAGTTTTCCCTTCATGCTCCATCCAGACATCATTGCATAAGCCGGAAAATCATTGATCGTCCACATAAGCGTAGCACGCATCTGAAATATGTCTTTCAAACATGCATCGTATGTGCGCACAACCACATCCCAAAGAAGTTTCAACTCTTTTATTAAAGGTTGCATGTATACATCAATATTAATGCCAGGATTAGAAGGACCAGATATGAGTATACTCATGAATGTGAAAGTTTTTTTCATACACAACCATGGGGGAAGATTATAAATGTGTATAAAAACTGGCCATGTGCTGTTTGAAGTAAGAATCTTACCAAATGGATTAAAACCGTCACATGAAAGACCCAGCCTCACATTACGCACGTCAGCTGCAAAATCAGGGTGTTGAGCATCAAATCTCTTCCATGAAAATCCATCTGCAGGATGAACCAACTCATCATTAGTCTTCTTTCTCTTGGTATCATTCCATCTCATTTTTATTGATATGTCATCAGACATAAAAAGATTCTGAAGTCTGGGGATCAATGGAAAGTGCCACATTACTTTTTGTGGAACGCAGGATGGTGTTCCATCAGATTTTGTCTTCCAGCGGGATGTGCCACATTTTATACAATCATTTCGTTCAGTGGTTTCCTCCCAGAATAAACTGCAATCTTTCGGACAAGCATGAAATTTGTTTCTTGAAAATCCAAGTTCCTCAACTAAATTCCATGCCATATAGTGGTTTGAGGGAATATCTGCATCATCTGGATGTAAATCCTTCAAGAGGGTAAGAATGTAATCGATTGCTGTATTAGAAATTCCATACATAGTTTTCCCATGAAACAATTTGATTAAAAATTATGGCTTTTCCATTTTATCGCATTGTCGATATACTAGAGTTGTGGCAGCATCATTCAATTTTTTCACCCTATCAATATCATCATTTTCACTAGATACATCAGCTGTCCTCATATCGATGTCTTCTTGAGTCGAAATCCTTTCTTTTTCATGATGACGAATAAACGGAAACCAAACATCTAACAAATTCTCCATTCCAGTCCTTTCATTCCGATCATCACCAATTTGAGATTTCATTTTCTCCCCATTGTGATACCACACAAAGTAGTTTTCTTGAAAACCATTTTTGATTATTTGGTAGCTGACTTCTTCATGGCTCAACCAAGGTCTACCAACACAATTGGAACATGGGCAGTGCATGAGACCACTATCTAAAGCATTGTGAAATGCAAAATCTATAATGCTTTCCAAATTGTTTTGAAAATCGCTTGAGATCCGATCGGTTTCATACATCCATCTTTTGTCCATTCTGTAAAAAGAATTTATATAAGTCATTTTGTCATAAACAATTCAATAGGATTGAACTTTAATAGAAAATACATTTAAGTAAATGATAAAGGAAGAAAATAGTCATGGTATCAACTACAGATGTGAAAAAAACATACAAATGTGTTATTGAAAAAATGTAAAACCAACAAGAAATTAATGTGTTATATCACATCATAGCTTGCCTCATCCCATAACCATATTAGTAGGGTATCATGAACATGAATAACATCAACCTTGTGCCATCCTCCTACCCTACATGACCCCAACCACATGCTACATCTTATTATAGCCTTATCACATCACACCTCACCGGAAAACACTAGGGAAATCATAGTACATCTCACCTAAAGACACATGGACAATCACATCACATCATGCCTAAAAACACATGGTCAATCACTTTTGAAGGAAGATTAGGGAAGACATGGCAGCTATCCAACCATATAACCACTATCCTAGATATTAGAAAAAATACCCATAACTCAAAACCTCTGATCGATGGTAAGTTTATCCAACTTTGGTTGGTAATGTGTAGAAATAACATAACAATACATGATATATAGATAGCACAAAATACTCAACCTATGGGTTCACATTAACTACATAATCACACACTTCACTACTACCATAAAACACATAAACCACACCACCACCACACAAGACGCATAACATTTCTCACTTTCATGTATAAGCCACTTCATTCACACTTACATTGTCCATTAATTTAATGTTAAATTAATTAAATCCATTTACCACACATCTATTTATATTCCATCTCATTTATTTAATAACTTGTTTTTTGGTTTTAAAAGCATAATTTATTCCATAGAGAACCAGGAAACTAATAAAACCACCACACAATAACTCACCATCTCACAATAACCATCGACGCCATGTTACATCGACCAACCATCTCACCAAAACAACCACGTATCACAACAAACATATTTCACATCACAAACCACCGCACAACCAAAACCACCACACAACCAAAACTATGAATCCTCAAAATTAGAACACAATAAAGAGACATTGTACCCTTATAAATGTAAATGTGTAATGAAAACATTAATTGGACATACACCGATAAAGGGATTTGACTACACAATTCGTGGAACAATCATAAATTTTTACAGAAACCCTAAAATTCGGGAATTAGGAAATCATTCAAAGAAGTGTATTCTTTATAATAGGTGGAACAAAAATATAGGAATCTAACCTAGTGGGTGGTGATCTGATGGAAGATGTGGGGATTGGGAAGTGATTCTGCCGAGGAATCGCTTCTGGAGGAGCTTCTGGAGATGAGCGGAAGGCTCTGGATCCGCTTCTGAATCGTGGGGAGGCCGCTGCTAGCATTAGGGTATTTGGGGTTTTTTTCCCAACGGTTCATAAAAACCATTGGACAAAACCAGTCTTTCCTAACGGTTTCATAAAACGGTTGGGAAAAATAAGTTTTTTCCATCATTTCCCAACGGTTTTCTGAAACTGTTGGGAAAGACTAAATTTTTTCCACTTTTCCCAACGGTTTCATAAAACCAATGGGAAAATTCTCTTCTAATATGTATTTCCCAACTGTTTATATAAACTGTTGGAAAAGACTGAATATACCAACGGTTTCTTTGAACTGTTGGTAAACAACTATTGGGAAAACTCTCATTTCCAGAAGTGTGAAATTTTCAATCACAATATATTTCCCAATATGGGCATGAGTATACAATTATTAGTCATTCCTCAAAGACTTCCCAACTCCTACCAATTATATTAGAACAAATTACAATAGTTTATATAAAATTATTTAGAAGTAGCTAAAATAATTTATATCAAAAACAATAAAAAAATTAATAGAAAACAATAAAAAAAGTATTACAACCGTTACTCATTATTTAGAATACCCAATCCCAAGTTTCCTCATACAAACACACACACTCACACCCATGTATCAAAAGTGATAGTTATATACTCAAGGGTGGTTTCTCATCGATCCACTATGTCACCAAAAGTTAACCAATCTCTATGTTCCCTAATGGAACACACCCCTCATCCAGGGTCATAATCAATAAAAGATTTCATTCAAACCATTGTTTCAAAATTATATTCGAAACCATTTCAAAATAAACCAATATTTCTTGATAAAATTTCATCAAAAACATTGCTGGCATCAAATGAAAACAAAATTTTAAAACTATCATTTTAAAATTATAGATAATTGGTTTCTAAAATATATCAAATTTCATAGACTCTAAAGAATATAGAGAAAATTGTATTTTGTCCACAATAATACCATGTTTCTATATATAAATCTTTAAAAGAATTTAATAAAACTAATACTTCGTGTTATATAATGGTGGAGATGATAGAGAATCCATCTACCACCCAAATCATTTTAAAAATGAAAAATGGCCATTAAAAATTATAGATTCAAGATAAATACACCTTCTAATCATTATATCCAATATGATCTCATCATGAATTATGTCACCAGATATATATCATTCCATTATAGACTAGATATATGATATCGATAGAGAGAGAGAGAGAATAATAATGATAATAATAATAATGTATCTAAGAAGAACAAGTGGGAAGATATAGAGAAAGATAATTGTGATGATTTTGTGTATCTAATTCATTTTCATTCACCCAAAAGACACTTTTAGATCAAAGGGAATAATTTCAATACTAATAAGGGAGAGGAGTTGATCATCCTGGGTGATTAAGGGACTAATGACACTTTTGGGCCTCATTTCATTTTAAAAACACAAATTCTGGGGTATTAACTGTACATCACAGGGTTTTTCAACCCATATTCCAACCATTCAAGTGTTACTAAAAAAGTCTATGTATCCGCACTATCAGTACATATAGTTAGGCAAACCATCTTCCCACTACACAATGCTACAATATAATGCCCAAAAACCCACATGGTTGGCTTCCATAGTTATAAAATATATGTACCCATCATGTTTTTCCTGCATTTTTCCATTCCATTGTTTCCCCTACGAAATTTCATAGTTTTCCCAAACTATAGACCAATTGTGTGCCTTCCTTGTGACCCCTAAATCTTGTTCCATATTTTCCTAGATGTGGTTCAAAGTTTCTAATTACTATACAACTCCAGAAACAAATCTAGAATATCCTAAAACCTTATAGAAACTCATTATAATTAACCTAATTGTTTTATAACATAAAAATAAAAGGGTATGGTACAAGAAATCAGGGGTTTTCATTATCACCATCATTGGTCTTTGTATCCTAGGAATGGATAAAAGTTGTGTTTTATGGAAGTACTTGATCTGTTATTCCAACATTTCTTTTTCAATATCCCAAGTGTCTTCCTAAATCTGACCATGCTGCCATTAATCTCATACTATACTGATGATTTTAATATGAAAGTGGTTATCTTTCCAATTCACAATCTATATAGGCACATGAATCAATGTAGCATCTGGTTCATGATCAATATAGTTCAACATAATCACTTGGTCAGGATCAGGTTTGTACTAATTCAATTGGGATACATAAAACACATTATTCACATAACTAAAAATTAGAAGTATTGAAAAAAGATAAGCCACCACACTGAAATGTTCAATAATCTAAAAAAGGAAAATATATTTTGGACACAATTTTCTTTATTTACCAAAATAATGATTTCCTAGCCTTAGAGAGATTATCAAAAAAACATTATTTACCACCTCAAATGATAATGGTCTCCAATGATGATTCATAAAGGATTTCTGAAGACACTACTCCATCACTATTTTCTTTTTTATTATCTAAATATTTTTCATTATTTATTACATAAGACTAATCATGATAAGTGATGTATCACATGTTTCCACCCAACAAAGTGAAGAATGATAAGGAATCCTTGAAAATATTTTGAATGGATACATGTGTATTAAGGTTTGATAATTTTTATTGTATAAGAACTCTACTAATGGTATATTCTCCTATAATGAGCATCCAATGTCCATCACAAAATCCCTAGGCATGCCTTCAAAAATATGGATCATCTACTGGGATTTTTTATCCGCTTAAGAATGATAAGTTGTGATCGTATAAAATAGTTTTCATGTAATTGTTATAAGGATTCCCAAAACTAATATATAAACCTAGAGTCCCCATTAGAAACTATCAAAACTATAACCCAATGTATCTTAACCACTTTACAACATAGTGTTTGTAACAATCCACAGTCGTATTTTATTCATGAATATGGTTTATGCAGGATAAATTTAGATTCAATATGAAATCACCAATATGGAATCACATTTATCAACCATTATTATTATACCTATAAAAAATCAATAACAACTATTCCCATTTCGACATAAGAACTGATAAAGAGTGCACCATACAAGCCGGTTGTTTGTGCTATGTTTAAACCTACTGACATGTTAGGAATCTTAAAACAATCTCTCACACTTTACCCTTAATTATACATCACCAAATCTAGGATCTCATCACCAAATCTATGATCTCATCACATTATAAGTTGGAGGGAAAAAAATACGATCTCTAAACCATAGCATAGAATTCTCATCTAGGTATCATACCACAATAGTCTCCACACCATGAGCTTTGACGTCAAAGAAAAATATTAAAGATCAGATTTTGGGGTTCACTAACCATCTCAACTAAATCAAGAACATATAACACTAGAAAGAAGGTTAAAACATCACCCTACTAATAACTATAAAGATATATATCTATTATGAATAACATTCACTTCCACTAATATAAAGCTTTATTAGTTAGATGATTATATGAAATACAACTAAATGTATTATCCATATAATTACCATTACATGGTGTATATATCAGGTCAAATTAAAATATTTAATGTTATCTTATCAACATTGTTTCCATAGTTTCAAATATATTTTTGAAAACATTTGTTCCAAAATCTTATGATCTGTAATCACTATAAATTTCTAACCAAAAGTATAATAATGACATATTTTTAAATAATTAACTACATATGTGAATTCCAAATTACATATTATATAAATTTTCTCATGCACTTGTAACTATTATGATCCACATGTAATAACATTGTCTCCCTACATGAGAACACAACCCAACCCAAATTTCAATACATGAAAAAACACAATATTCCCTTCTCCTCATTCCGACATTATAATGATAGGTTCTAATGTAATTTAAATATTTATTTCTTGGAAATATTTTATATATTCATAATCCCAGTTAAAATTAACACCTTTATATCTATAAACATTCATCAATGAAGCATGTTGGGAAAAATCATGAACAAAACATTATTAATATCCTTTTAAGACAATGAAAAAAAATATTTAAAAAAAAATATTTACTGATTTTCAAGAGATATAAGCTTCTATATTTTTTGAATCTATAGAAAATCCATATCCATAAATGACACGTCCAAGGAAATATTCCTCATTTATCTAGAAATAACACTTTGAAAGCTTATCATAAATGTGGTCTTCTTAAAAGCTACTCAACACAATGCCAAGTGTCCCTCATGATCCTATTTAGACCTATAACAAACCAAAATGTAATCAATAAACACCAATATAAATGAATCAAGATAACTATGAATGATTTGATTCATTAATTCCATAAAAATTGGGGGTTTATTCATAAGTTAAATGGCATGACTGAGTACTCATAATGTCTATAGCTGCTCCTCAAGGTTGTTTTTAGAAGATAATCCATCAAAAATCATATTTGATGATAACTTGACCGTAAATATATTTTTTATATCCATTGGGGTCCCCTAAAAGAATTAAATAGTACATCAATTAATGGAATAGGATATTAGTTACTTATATTATCTTGGTTAAGCTTACGATAGTCGACAAAAAACTGAAGAGTTCCATCAACCGTCTTTATGAAAAGAAAAAGTTCTTCCCAAGGATATGTAATAGGTTAGATGAACCACTTACTTTTTATATCTTCTATTTAGTTTTTCATTTCCCTAAATTTCACTAGGTCTATCCAATATGATTTCATTGAAATATGACCGATCCTTGTTAGGTTATCAGTAGTAAATTACACTTCTTAGTATGGTGGTAATCTGGAAAAATTATCTAGGAAAATATCAAGAAACGGGTCGATGATGTCTAGAATAACATTGTTTTCAAATGAATAAATAAATTCCAAGTCAACTAATTCTAACTAATAAGGGATATCACCAATCATTGGAATAAAAGTTCATTATATAGTTTCATATTAATCTTAATATCATATAATGAGATGCTGGAAACCATTGAAAAAATTGAAACTAACTTGATGTGAATAACTATCGATGTAGTATTTAAACAATGTTAACCAATCCATTAAAAAAATACAGTCATAGTTGTCCATATCAAAAAAAAAGAAGTCCCAAAACTCTACAATTCCATTGATAGTAATAATATGTTTCACACTTAAAATATTGACACCCTAGTTGGACAAGAAGAAATTCATGTTTCCAAATAGAAGGAATCATATCAACATGAACACGAAAAATATAAATGGAATGAGAATAAATAAATGATTTTGGTGAACCCATATCAAACTATTACTATTTAAGGTAAGAATTTATTGAAATAGTACCACAAAATTATTAAAGGGAAGTATTGATAGTTTTTGAACACCTTCCCAGCACCATAAATTTTTTTTACTCATTATCCCTTTGTCTTTGTTTTCCTATAAGGGTTATACATCCTAAGGAGTGAGGGTGTTTATAGAATCACCTTGGCTCGTTCAGTTTTGAGGATGTGTGTAATTCTTGAGAGAGACCCCAGTAAAAGAATAATATTTCTATGATAGAGAAGATGTATTTCCTTCAATGATATTTGGAGATCTGTGATAAAAATGATAGAGGTTTCCAATAATGTTATAGTTGGGACATGATAATGGTGGTTACATATAATATTTCTTGATATACTCAAAAGAAACACTTTGAAAACATCAGTAATTACCTTTAGGTTGGGGATGATATTTGATTGATCCCATAGTTGAATTCTGAGATATTCCACGACATTTGAATGTAGATATCTCTCTTATATATATTCACAGCATTGGATTTCCAACCTATTCCACTAGGGATAAGAAAGATCCCTCTAACTACATTCCCTAATATATACATTTCTTCCATAGTTTATCTATTTCCAATTTTAGTATAGTCCATTATGGAAAGGAAGGTACTCATTGAGTGAATTTTTGTTCATATCCAAGACACAAAAATTCATTCGTTCATGGATTAGCATGAAGAAACTTCTAGTATAATGTGAAATAATTTCATTTACTTAGTTTCATACTCTTTAAACTAGATATTCTATAATACTAAACTGAAGAAAGATGTTTTTCTATTGATATGAAAGGAGTGAGGATAGAATTTATTATTGAAAAAAATTTCAAAGTCCTTCCATGTAATGCCCTTGTCAAATATATACTAAAATTATAAATCCAATAACTGGTATGAAACATCCTTGAGCTTGTATATTCCTAAACATACATTAAACACTGCTTGTGTTCCAAGGAAATCAAATATTTGATTCACCCTATTCAGCTGCACCACTTCTTTTTTAATCTTTTAATCCCACTGACTATTTGGTGGATTATATTTTTTAACTAGTTAAAGTGATCCACTTATCAAGGGTCGTCACTTTAGTTTCCTCTATCAATGGATAGAAAATAATGAATGGTAATCTGGATGATATGTCATTTAAAAAGTTTCTTAGGTGAAACCACATTTTCTGCTATTTATTCTGGTTGATTCCTATGATGACTACCCTATTCCATTCTCTATAACTAGAACAAAACTCTATTTATTCTAAATCACTAGCATTTGAAGGGTTAAAAATGTCAAATTACCGGGTCAAAAAATACCACAACCATTATTTTCAATATCTAACCATTGTAAAAAAATATATACATTTTTTATTAATTATAAAAATGAAGATGATTAATGTAGTCCAAATTTGAAATCTCACTTGCAATGAATGATATGAAATCCTCATGGGTTAAACCCACGATTATGATATGGAAACCCACCTTGAAGTGTTTTAAAAAAATATATTCCCAAAAACCCTATAAACATGAATTTCAATATATATAGGCTATCTATGTCTTTTTAATCTTTACATTTTATGTTCTTACCTTCCTATCTCTTTGATACCATCCTAAAAATAAAATAGGACAGACCAAGACAAATACTATTGTATTTTCCCACCCTGAATAGTTTCCTTGATGGAGGAAAGGATGATACTCACCTTACTTGGCATCCCTAAGACACTAAATACTAGAAATAATTACAAAGGTCTTAAGAAACATTTAGGGGAAGATATTCCAGGAAGTTAAACCAACCTCAATATATTGAATAAAAGTGTTCCAATCCTACTATATGATGCATCATTAGAAATAATACTACCCAAAGTAGAACTATTAAATAAAAAATATAAGACTAAAAATAGAATATGATTAAACCATTGAATAAATTAAGTAACTAAAAAACCAAATCCATCAAAAGACAATATCCTAGACTCTACTAGACTAGCTCTTAGCTCTAACTCCACCAGCCATACGAAAGGGATTAGGATGAATCTCAAGAGAAATGTGATATCTTCCCTTTTCCTATATCTCAGTAAATGACATATACAAATTCACTGAATGTATAATGAATGGGTATGTATAATATCAGTATGTATTCCCCAAGGAATCACCACCTCATTTAACTAGGAGAATAACCAGACAGTACATTTATATAAAATATTTTATAAGAATCTAAAATATTTTATATTCAAAACCCTAAAAAATCTATATAATATAATAAGAAGAGTCTTAGAACAACTTCTAATTATTTGGAATGTTAATTACATTGTATCCACACATGAAGGCACATACAAACACCCTTTCATTCCAAGTGAATGTTCCATTTTCATGAGTGTTTTCTCATCAATCCATCAAGACTTATTAAGGTAAACAGGATCTAGGTTCCCCAATGGTACAAACCACTTATCTAGGGTCATGTCCATGCAATGGACTCACACCAACCAAGTATTCCAAATTCTATTCCAAACCATTCAATAATAAACCATTATTTCTTGGAATAATTCCATCAAACACTTTTCTTTCATCAAATGAAAAAAAAAATTAAACTATAATTTTAAAATTATAACGAAGGGGTTTTCAAAAAGACAAAAAAATTTCCCAATTCCTATGCATAAATAAAAAATGTACTTTTTAAAAGAATAACACCATATATTCACAATGAAATCAATTAAAATTTTAATTAAACTAAGCCTTCTTGTTCTATAATGGTTGAGATGAGAGTGAATCAGTCTATCTCTCAATGGATAGTGAAAAATAAATAATGTCACTTAAAACTTCTAGATATGATATCACAACACCTTTCATTCACTATATCCAACAAGATCTCAATGATATTTATGTCACAACACATATACGTATCTATTTTTAACTATATATATTATCCTAGGAGAATGGAAAAGAGATAATCGAAGGAGAACATAGGAGAAAGGGAGGAAAAAAAAGGGTGTAATGATGATTCTAGATCTTTAACACACTTTGATTATCCCATAGGTCACTTTAAAAGAAAAGGTAAAAGTCTACCATGATAAGGGAGAAAAGGAGTTCTAGAAAATGGTACATTAGGGAACTAATGGGGCTTATAGGCCTTGATTTAGATTATAACCCAAAATTTTGGGTCATTAACTATACAACACCTAGTTTGGTCACATAGTTTATCAACCCATGAACCAATCATGCATGTGCTACATGAAAACGTCAAGGGGGATATGTTGTTATGTATCATATTTTTGAAAAACACATGATGAGAATGTAATAATATTTTATCAATCCTAATTCCCCATACTGTTGACTCACACAGTTTGATCAATCATACATGAACTTTGCTTCTCCAACTATTATCCATTACATGGTTTCCCTTGGGCACTCATATGGTTTTGTAAATTTTTTTCCAACCATACGACTTCCAAGTAACCCCAAAAACATGTTTTATAGTTCTATGGAGTTTTTTCATGGTTTCTAATGACCTTGTATAAACCGTGAACCTTTAGATAAACCTCCAAAACACCTTGAAACCTTCTTAAATCTCCCCAAACATAACCTAGGTTCTATATAAAATGAAAATAAATTAAATAAGTTTAAAGTAACTAAAACCTAGTGTGCTATATTTGGTATTTTCATTTAGAATTCCCTTTTCCTGGAGGTTATTACCTATTCATGATAGGTGGGGGTTGTCTCTCTATCACTCAAATCTATATTGTGTCAATATTCTTAGTCTCATATACTTATAAACATTTTCAAGAAGATTTTATGTACCTTATTCATGAGATGAATTTAGATATGTTTAAATAAGTCATAATTATATTATTATTTTTTAGAGGCACAAAAAATGAGTTATATAAATAATTACACATTAATATGGTTTGAACATGTTAATTTAGTGGATTGGATTTGATTGAAAATGAAATTTTTAGATCTGTATATACATAATGGTAATCACCTGAGATAGTATGGTGATGTGAATTCCCCTTTAAAATGATAAATTTCATATTCCATCTAATATGGATCTTTTTAAGAACTCAATACTCTGATTAGAAGGCTTCTTCCAAATTAGGGTTACTCTATATTATCATGTGTTAGGAAACAAAGTAAAAGGCCACATAAGATCATCCTTGGGTAAGTTTGTCCAAGGAAGTTTTCCTCTGGAGAGTATTTTGTACAAATTTTCTTATCAATTTATTTAGATTACACATAGCTATGGGACCCAAAAATTTAGAATAAAATAGTACTATAGTTGAGTTTTTTCATATGAATGACTAGGTAAAGAGTTATTATACCAAAAATCCAAGAATCGTATATGATATGATCAGGATGATGTTGAAACAAAATATACAATTTTTTATGAAAACTCTAAAGATGACTCATTCCTTCGAGAATTATAGGCCTTGTAACACTGATATATATGATTAATTTAAAAGGGATAATCATTTTAGTGGAAGATAATAATAATAAATTTTTTTCTTCAATGATAATAAAATTTTATACTCATCTGATAAAATATTATATTGTAGATAAAATGATGTTTTATCAGCTAGCTTGAACTTAAGATCAATTTTAGATAAACAAAAACTAAATGGAATTAATGTTATTGACTAATACTAAATGTTAATAAAATTTCTCAATCAAGAAGTAAAATTTAACGTGTCGAAACAAAAACATCCAAATAAACTGACCAATGAAAATTTTCCACACATGATTTTCGATATATATTATAATCACATAAATGATTCACTAGAGCTATCAACCCTCATTCATGCAACCATCATTCTAATGAGGAAAAGAAACATGAGACCATAGATTACTAAAATATTATAGAAAACATGAAAAGGCATTATCCAGATAAATCTAAGAATGAAGGGTATTAGTTGTTAAAGGATATTTATTGATGTGAAATGGAATAAGGAACAGAAATATCAACTCGGGTTCTCAATATGGTTCAGTGCATAAATGATTTGAAGAGGGTATGATCACCTGGTAAACAAGAATTCGATTTGGATATTATTATGTAACTACTTCCATAAAGGTTTTGATTGTTCATTTTTAATTATAACATGAATTAATTCTTTAATCCCTTATCTGATATCCTCTATATGTTGTGGGAAATTGAGAATAAAATAGGTTTTATATGGTTACATTTCATTTTAATGGTATTGAACGAGATGAGTAAATTTATCAAGAGCTATACTAAAATTCCATATGAGCCCACACCCAACCCCGTCTAAGGCATGGTCCAAAGGAAGTTCTTAATACCCATGATCTAGAAACTAGTATATGGCATCCAAATAATCACTAAGTTAATGATATAGATCAATAAAACAGAATCAAAAAAAATAAACTGAAAAAGACAAAGTCTAACAATAACTAAATATCAATAAATATAAAAACATATCTAGATATAGGATAAAAGTAAATAATCTCAAAACTAAATAAAAATCCAAACAAAACACCAACTAACATGATCTCCATGTGACCTCATGGTAACCTCCAACTATAAGACAAAACTGATCTAAAAACAAGTACACAAACTTGGAACCTAAATCATCAATGCAACCTATGTCTAACAACACTGAATGTCATAAGTAGGGTGTGATCTATATAGCTTTGTAGGAAAACTTCACATAATCCATACATTTATTTTCTAGAAAATTGTTCATTACAACTAGTTTGAAATAAAGTTATGAAAGTATTTTTTTCTCATTTTAAATAAATAACACAACTTCCCCTTTTTCAAGACAACACACTTGAAATTTCAATTAATAAAAACTGCTAATAATTTGGGAATCCCAAACCCAAGCTAAACTCTAAATAACACATTTCTAATACCTGATGAAAATGAATAAGAAGTGTAAATTGGAAACCATGTGTAGCAGAAAAATAAGAAAAAAAATTTAGAAAGTAAAACATATCCATTTTCTAAACAACCCAAGAGTTTTCCTTGGAAATACTTGAGTCAGACTCACCTGTCGGACTATGGTGTAGCTCCATAGTCAATATCCATCTTGAGACACTAAACTGGCATCACTAGTGGCATGTCCCACCTATCCTCTAAACATCCAAGGGGTTCCAACCCATATAATCGGTGTTAAAAATAAATCATCACATGACTAACTAAAATACATCAAAAAAACTATGCTAACAATGCATTATTTAAGTAGGAGGCCCTCCCATGAGTGAATCACCTTACCTTCCTTCACCACACTTGCCTACCAAAAACACTAACACTACATATACAGTATCCTATATAAGGAAATTCTTCTATAGAGGTTACTATCATATAAGAAACCATTCACAAGTGCCAAATGGGCCTTCACATCACTTGATTTTCCAAACCATTTCTCAAAATGAGTTGAAAGGCCAACTGGGAATTAATACCTTAAAATAACATTTCATTTTTGGAACACCATAAATTAAACACCATACCAACAAAACTATCAATTCCAATATTTATCCAAAATGTTCCAAACCATTTCCAAAACAATATCAACCACCATTTTTATATTCACAATCCCAAATGGGTCTTTAACATCTCCACTCCTTCACCAAAACATGTTTCAAATCCAAATGGGTCAAGCCAAATAGAATACATTTAGATTCACAATTTTAATCCACTCGAATCAACACATAACCAATTGGAAAACATGGGAAAATATTATGAAAAATGGAAATAATAAAATATGAGAAACGTTTTTTGAAAAAACGAAGCCCAAGGAGAGTATCATCTTCAATTCCATCAAAATTTGAAAGGTCATCCATGTGTACACTCTAGGAACCCATGGATGTGCCAACATCAAATGGAACATTCCAAGTTTCCATGAAACCATTTAGAAATAATTTTTTGGAAGAAGACTTGTTTTCAAACCAACACAATGATTCGCTCAATGAAAAAGTCCTTAACAAGCATTTAACAACTAAATGAACCTTTACAAAACATTTTACCACAAATCTTTAAGACATAGACTTCAAAACCACACAACATACCAAAATAATAAAAAATTTCACACTATAAAATGTAACCATGGACATCCATCACCATAACTTCTCAATTGTTTTTAAATAACAGTTGAAATATTAGAAAACACCATATGTGAATAACCATATACCTTATTGAAGGAAAACATTATGAATTCACTTCCACAAATTTTTACCAACACAATAACACCTGAAAAACCCAAGATATTACACCATAATGATGTGAAACAAATATAGGTTTTATTTTAAAATAGAAAACCATTAAAAGGAATGCATCAGAAGAGAAACAGATGGAAACACCTACCTCAATGGGGTGTGGATATGAAAAAACATCAATATTAGAGAGATCCAAGACTGATACACCATCAATACACACTAAAATTCAATAAATCATGTTACAGACCAAACCTATCCACTATGGTTTGGCCAAGAGTGATCCCCCACCATGAAAACCTTAGAAATCCATGTAATATGAGAAGAAGTGGAGAGAATTAAACAAAAACAAAAAACACCTTAGATACAAAGGAGGGGCATCCACAAGGGAGGAGGATCAAGAGGAGGGTGTTTGGGGGCTCCCTTCTTAAGCTAATAAAGACCAAGGAGGGGGGAAATAAAGGGGTAAAAATGTGGGGATGGAAACATGGAGTTATAAAATTTTAAAGATTTGGTAAGCTTGTAGGGTTTGGCTGCACGGTTTTCCAAATCGAGCACCAATCATGCACCTATCACTATCTATAAGTGACACCCCACAAGGTATGGCCACATGGTTTAAACACTATACAATAACCATTAAAAATTCCTCTACTTAAAAATTACACCAGGCCTCATGGTTTCTTGCGTAAGGTTTATGGTTTACCCTAACTGTGTGTAAACAACACGTAGACCAAAATTCACTTGAAACACCCAAAATTATAAAATTTTAAAAGGGGATCAAACCTAACCTCAACCAAAATGATATAATTAAAATAAAAGAATAAGTTAATTGAATTCCAAATGTCATGGTTTGAAAATTTTCCCAACCTCATACATGTTCAGCCCCCATAAATTCACCCTATCAATTGATAAACAAAACATGACTCTTTACCCAATCAAAATCTAAAGAAAACACAAACCTCGAGTTCACCTTTCTCCTCAAAAGTGGAACTCATTCGATTTTAGAGAAAATTTCATCACAAAGAACAATAATAGAAAACTATATGTTTCTCCCCACCATAATAAATAAACTAACCCCTTAGTATGACTTAAAATTGGAACCATGAGGGAACCATCCCAAGCTTTTTCATTTTAGCTGAGTAACACCCCCCACCATGATCAGGAACTCCAAACAAAACCAACCTGAACTTCTCCTAAAAAGATAAATAAAACCTCCACTGAAATTGAAAATATACCAAACCTGTGAAAATTACCAACACAAAACAATTAAGCAGAAAATTTGATTCAAAGAGCCACATTAAAAGAAACAAAACTACTAATTTTTTTATAGAACAAATTGATCACAATTTAACAACAAAATAATTAACATACAACAAAAACAAAAACTACCAAAATAAAAAATTTAAAAATCTCCATCCCAATACAGGATACTTAAACTAAACCATGTTTTAATACACCCTCGATGATTTCTGAATATGTTTGATCTTCACTCTAGGGCCTATGGCTGGATCCATGATGGTTGAACCATCTACTACCTCATATCCCGAAGTTGATATCCTCTGATAAAAACTTCTTCTTCAATCAAAACATTATAAAAAACACCTCTAGATGACCCAGACAACTACAACGATGGAACATCATCAGAGGATTGTGAAATATGGCTTCAAATTCATGAACCGTCCACACCGGTGGAACACAATTGAAAGTTATAATGAACTAACCATTGGATCCAATTAAGGATACTCCTCAAGGATAGGTTCCTCCAGCACGTACTTCTCGCCTGATGGGAAAACCTTCACGTGAAACGAGGGACACTGGATAGCCAACTGTCTATGCACTAGAAACCAACTCAGGAAAAAATTCATCATCCACCGACTTATCAAAATGAAGATCCTTGGATGATAAGACCCGCTTCATGATCTATGTATGAATACCCCTAATGAGAAGATAATCTATTAATAGATCCCATGACACTACCACTGAAGAAAAGGAAACTAGAACCTTCAAGTGGTCAACATAGGCCTTCAATGTTTTTTGGCCTTACTAAATACACATGATATAATCCCTTTTCTTTTTCTTCACCTCGTCAGGTAAAAAACATCATACAATGACTGAATTAATCACTTCCCATGTCATCCCAAATCACATCAATGGTGGGGAAAACAACTACCATTCATCCAAGGTTGGACCTTCAATAAACCCCAGAATAGCTCAAACTCTAATAGCTTTGGGAGTTCCCCACAATATGATGATATAATCTACTTATAAAAGCCCCTCCACTGCCTCCAACGAACCTCAATCACCACAAAATATGGTAAAACCCCAAGAATAACCCAGAACTAGTCATGAAACACTAGAATATTTGGGGAAATTTCTTGGTGATATATTCAGAACAACATCAAAACACAAAGTTAAATAATCAACATCCCTCAAAATCATAACCAAAAGACTATCTCAGACCAGACAACCAGCTCAAGAGACAAACACATACAAGAAGAACAAAAATGATCTTTTCAAAAATTGAATTTTCATTTTAATTTCAATACTATTTTCTTCCAAGTCCATTTTCCGAACACAAAATCCACTATTCATGAAATGAAACCCACATTCTAAAACAAAATCCAATTTTTGAAAACCAAAATGTAACGCTTATCTAAAATAGAGTCCTAAGGAATCCAATGACCATCACATATTTTCCCTTCCATTTCCATCTGCACATGACAACAAGAACTTTCCACTCATGCCCACACATATGTGAACTTTCATAAAGAGTTCCTAGGGAACTTACCATTTCATTACCAAAACACAAGAGTTTAATAAATTCTCAGTCTAAAACATTTTTCATTAAAACTGATTTTTCCAATAAAAAATCATTTCAAAAAATCATTCCCATTTCAAAAACATTTTTTCATTTCAAAATCTCACTTAAATCCACTAGAACCAAAATAGAACACATCTCACATGAGCTAAAACCAGCTAAATGAAAAACACATATCAAGCACCCAGGATGAGGAACTAGTGTTCATGCATAAACTAGAGGTATTTTAGGGGTCATTAATTATTTAATCATCAGCACTATAGGAACCTTGAACTGTACACAAGGATTCCAAATGGGGAACTACTCCATCTGAGGTTAAGAAATGCCACCGGCTTACCTACCATCTCATTACATACTCTAAAAAAACAAAGATGATACAAGGAATCAATTCCCAAACCACACGTAAAATCTCAGGTCTCATCATGAGTGTTGGTTATCAGGAACCAACCCAAAACCTGCATCCTGATCCCTGATAGTCTTAATATCCAATCAACCTGACACCGAAAATAACAAAGGGCTTACTCTGATACCATTTTTTGATGAACTAAGTCAGGATGCCACCAAACACGACACCCAAACTAATCTACAACATGTCCCAAAGAGCATTTTTTATCCCCAATGGCTAGAAACTAATTTCATGCATCAATATAATCACTAAGGTAAAAATTATCCCATTAAACCTAGATCAAATAAAATAAATTAAACAAGAAAAAGACTAACAATAAATAAATCTCAATAAATATTTAAACAAATCAATCTAATGTACATGAATAAACAATCCGGAAAATAAATATAAACCCAAACCAAACTTACACTAACATGATCTCGATGTGACCTCATGGTCAACTCTAATACCAATATCCTCCAACCATGATCACATAAACTAGGAACCTAATCCTACAAAATATCTCAGGTCTACTGATTCCCAATGTCACAAATAGGGTGTGATCTAGACATCTTAATAGGTAACCCTCACATAATCCATACATTTAAATTCCCTAAAATAGTCTATTAACACTAATTTTAAATAAAATTATTAAAATATGTTTTTCTCATTATAAAAAAAACAACAAAAGATTCCCTTTTTCAAGACTACACACGAGACATTTCCATTTATCAAAATAGTTTTTCATTTTGGAATCCCAAACCCAATTGTAAATCCAAACAACAAAATAATAATCCATGCTAAAAATAAATAATCAGTTTAAATAAGAAACCATGAACAGTAGAAAAATAAGAAAGAAAATACAGATCCCAAACCATGGGCATTTCTTAAACATACCTATAGTAATCAATCTATGTACTCGAGTGGGACTAAATTACCATCATATAGTGCATCTCCATAGTCAATAACCATCTGAATTCCCTAAACTAGCCTCACTAATAGAATGTCCCACCTGTCCTCTTGACATCCAAGGGGTTCTGACCAATCTAATAGGGTTCAAAAAGAAACTATCCCTTGAACCTCTAAAAGACACTGAGGAAACCCACTGTAATAGTACATATGTTAGTAGAAGGCCCTCACATGTGTAACTCACATTATCTACCACCACCTAATTTTACAACATGAAACACTGAAACTCACTATATGATAATTCATATAGGTAAATCCCTCTATAGGGGTGCCCATCATATAATAAAACAATCACAAGTACTAAATAGTCCTTCTCTTAAAATGATTTTTCTACCCATTTCTCAAAATAAATTACTAAACCAACCTAGTATTAATAACTTCAAACCCACATATCATTTCGGAAACACTATAATGTTTCATCTCATCTTACCGCACATTAAATTCAAATATATCTCCAAAATTTTCCTAAACATATCGAAGACAACATCAAATACTATTTTCATATTTAAAATTCCAAAAGGGAATTTAAAGTCTCTAATCCTACAACAAAAAGTTTTTCAATGCCAAATGGGCCTAGTCTGAAAAACATTTGGATTCACACTTTTAAGCCCCTTGAAGAAACACATTACCATTTGTTAATCATGGGACCATTTTAAGAAAAAAAAATGAATTAATAAGTGATGAGAAATCTTTTAAAAACATAGATGCTTTAGGAGAGTATAATTTTCCATGCCATCCTCATTTAAAATCCCATCCATATGTCCACTCTATGCACCCATGGATGTCCAAACAACCAATGGAACATTCCAAGTGTCTATAAAATCTTTTGGAAATAATTATTGAGAAAAAATCTTAATGTAAAACCAATACAACATGTTACACAATGCCAAATCCATTAATAAGAATTTAAGAATAGGAAGAACATTTCCAAAAGCTTTTACTATGAATCATCGGGCCATAAAGAGGCTTCCAAACCACACAAAATACCCCAATAATAAACATGTTCATTCCATAAAATTCATCCAAATCCAAACATCAATAAAAATGCTAAAAAATTTAATATAACAATTGACATTTTAACAGACACCTTATCTGCATATCCACATAGCATATTGAAGGAAACCCCTAGGAAATCACTTCCACCAATTTTTAAAAACACAAAAAACCCTACCAAGACATGAAATCACACCAAAATCATGTGAAGAACATTTACATATTATTTAAAAAAACCCAATAATCAAACAGAACGCATCAAAAAAGAAAATGGACGGAAACCCTTACCTTAATGGAGTATGAATGTGACAAAACTTTGGGAGAAGATAGTTCTAACCCTGAGACACAATACTCATCCCCTAAAAGTAAATAAATATAGTTACATACCAACACTATCCACTGGGGTTCATCCAAGAGATAACACCCACCAAAAAAACCCTAGAAATCCAATGAATAGGAAAAGAAGGGGAGAAAATAGAACAAAAACCACAGAAACTCACCTTAGATCTGAAGGAGGATCATCCACATGGGAGGAGGATCAGAGGGAGAGAGCTTGGGGGATACCTTCAAGTTAAAAAATGACTATGGAGGAGGAAAAATAGAAAGGGGTTAAAAACAGAGTTGGAAAACATTGAATTTTGTGATTTTAAAGATTTGGGCAGCTCAAACTTTCTAGCCACACGATTTTCCAAACATTGCGCCAATCGTGCACCCCTCATTGTCCATAAGTGACACCCTATACAGATTGGACACATGGTTTAGAAACTGTATTCCATCCATTCCAAAATCCATTTTCCAAAAATGACACCAATCCACATGGTTTCTGGGGTAGGACATATGGTTGCCTCTAACCGTGTGCCAACTGTGCATAGGCCAAAATTCTCATGAGACTCCAAAATTCAAAATTTTAAATCGGGCCTCAACCTGAACCTAATCCAAAAATATACAAAGATAAGAAACAAATAAATTAATGTAATTATAATGGTCGTGGTGTGGAAAATGTTTTTTGAAATAACGAAAATAAAAGCTGTCATTGAGAGTCCACAACACTAGTTATGCCAAATATGAAGGTGGTATAATACTTTCATAATGGAATGATTTTTTATTTGAAAAAAATCAAAATTTTATAAGGGTCATAAGAAGCCATCGATTGAGAAAAATTAATATATTAAATTTATATAATCCTATTATTATATTCTGAATGTTTTATGATACCAATTTTTTATTTTACAAGAGTTGTAAATATGTAGGAGGGTAGAAGTAAAGAAATAATTTGGTGATAAAACTTGAATAATTATTTCATGAAATGAAGTAAAGGTTTCACTATATTAAAATACTTCTATTCTTCAAGCTTTTTTGATTTTTAAAAAGTAATATATTTTTTATCTCATTTTTTCTCTTCATATAGATTTGAAATAATTATTTCTTAAATAAATAAGATGAACATATTCGATTCACAAAGTTTATAATTCATTCAATTATATAAAATGCTTTAAAGGATAATTTCAAAAAAAATAAAAATAAATATTGAAAATATATTAATTCCTCCAACTGAAAGAAATTAATTATTTCTTTCCTAATAAAAAAGGATTTTTGTATCATATCACGATATTCTAAAATGAATATAGAGTTTTATAGGGTATTGATTGTATGTTTGAACAAATAAAAGATCAATGTTAACAAATAATATTTTCACCAATAAGTATTAATATTGTTTCTCAATTTGAATCCTAAATAGTTTATGAAATAATAATAAGTAAAAATATAACGAGTCTCATTTTCTTATCGTGAAAATTAAATATCACTATTTTTTATCTGATTATTCGAGTAAAAATTCAAATTTATGTCCACTTAATATCTTAAAAGTGTTCTGGATATGTTGGTAAAGTGAAATATAAAAAGTTAATATAGTTACCAAAACATAAGTGAATGTCACATTATCCTAAATGAGTTTAGGATGTGTTAGTGAATAGTAATGTACATTGTTACAATATTTTGCAAGGAAAAAGTATTATATAATGAGTTTATAGGATGATTTTATTAAAAATAGAAAGATTTTTAAGTAGAAAATATAATTTTACATTGTTACATTTGAATTTATAAAGTCAAGAATTTTAAATATTTTAACTGAGTTGAATATTAGTAATATGATTTTTAAATCACACCATTATTCAACAATTTTTCTTCATATATTTCACTCCCTAAATTTTTTATTCGGAGGTCTTTGTCAAATGGTCATATAAAGATGTGGTAGTAATTAAATATAGATAATTTAAGTTAACATTAAACGAGAAAGGGCCTCAAACATATGTCTAATATTGATGTATGTCAAATATGATGTTCTTATGTTGGGTTTTGTTATGAATTATTAAAATTGTTTTAAAAATATAAAATGATTTATTTGAAAAACACTCTCTATGTTATTATTCTTTCACATTACATTTATATATATATATATATATCATGATGTTTAATGGCAATTGACTTGTCAAATTATGACTTTAGGTTATCCCTTACTATGTTTTTTCACTGATTATTATAAGTTGTAATGAAAGTTTAAGGGTTGTGTGAATATGAATCTCTTATTGAGATTCAAAAAATACTCATGAATCACAAAACCTAAAAAAGGTTCTTTGTTATGTATTGTATGACTCGTTAAGTATACCACGTGGAGTATCACACACTATGTATAACAAATTCTCATGATTAATGGATCATATTTAGTCCCCAATACTTGGTGTGTGAGGAATACCTATCAAGATAACCTTAATACTTTCATACCATTCTTACACAATCCATTATATCATAGATAATCATTTTTGTTTTGATATATTATTGATCATGTCATTGGTTGAAGCTCAAACAATATAGTATTTTTCCTCTCAATCATGAAATATGGGACATTGATTGAGATAGATGAGTTTGGGTTTAACCACATCTAAATAGTAGATATGATATTCATATCTATTTCAATTAGGTGTGTGTGATGATTTTATCCAAAAATGTAAATAAATTTTTTTTCACCTAATTGGTTAGTCTATACTTGGAGAACTGAGAATGTGTAACTTCATCATATTGGATTGGAATTATCTAAGTCATAATTTTACATGATGTATTGGATAAATGGAACATGTGAGAATGGATTCTAGAATGTGTTGTGATAGGTGAAAAAAAAGTATAAAGATACATTGGTTTTATTAAGATCACTCCAAATCACATTAAAACATGAATGGAATTTATGCTTTTCTAATGGTCTCTCATTCCATAAATTTTTGGATTTGGAGATTCATATTGTATTTCTAATATATAATGTCCTAAGAGAAACAAATTATATATTTGACTGTATGTGGATTTATTTTAACATTGAAAGATCCTCTAAAAAACATAGAGTTATTAAAGAATATTTTGGGAAGGATATTTATGAGGTATTACATATGATGTGATATAATGAAATATTATTGATATATTTATAAAAGTGTTTTGTAGTATATCTAAATGTAGTTTTGGATATTATTTCATAGGTTATTATATATTATTTAATATAAGGTGAAATGTAATAAATAATATTAAGATTTAGTGTAAGTGGGAGATTAAAATAAAATTGTTCAAAAGATAATAATAAATGTGATATATTTTGTTGATTTTTTCCTTGAAGTTACATTTACCTAGGACATAACCTTAAGTAAAAAAATGAAAATACATTGTAACCAATATATTCTTAATAAAAGGCTTAATATCACAATGTCACTAATTTATAGTGGCAATATGGTATGCATAAGAAACATTGGATAATGTATTTTTAAAATAATTTTCCTCCATATTAAATTTTTCATCAAATGAGATTTACATAAGGGGTAAGTTAAAGTGTTATTAAATCATATAATTCATGTACTGATCGAGATATTAACTCATAAATTATAACATGTGATTTAATACACAAACACCCAAGGATCTTCCTCAAGGCCCCTATAAAGAGTCATATTCCATGCAATGACAAGTGGTGTGAGACTTATATGTTAGATGAAGCTCCGTAACATATAGAACTATTTATCTTCCTCCTTATCCAAATAAGGCATCATAACATCATGGTGGTTGGTAGATCTGATTTTATGATAAATGATCTTTCTGTAACATGATGGTACCTCTTCAGCATCATGAAAAATATCATATTTTCTAGGCATTATGATCTTGGTATTGGGATTATAATCAAATTCATTTTATCTCATAAGTGTTAATAGAATCCCATGGATCTATTTATGTAGAACTTTACCCTAATCATTAGAGTAGAGTCCAATATTTGTGACACAATACTATGAGTCTTTCAGTATGGGTTGGGTCATTTGGTATGAGGTTATTAGATTCTATAAATGGGAAAGGTAGTTATTTTTGGGTTTCATAGTTGTATGAGGGGAAAAATATCACCTATTATATTTTAGGGTGGTAGAGGCATGAGTTGGATCTCTATAATAGGTATAAGCAGGTAAGGTGGGGTTTCATATTGGTCTGTTTAGGACATGATGACTTGATGCCATACTTAATTTTTTGCATTTATTTCCCTCATGGATACTTGTATATTCTATTATATATTATGGGTATTTGTTTAGACCCTTTTGAGGTGTTTTATCACACCCTATAGAGGCACCTTGGTGCATGTAATGAACTTATTATTGCTTTATAGGTAAGATATTAAGATGTGTAGTAAATCAGGATGGGGAAAACCATATAGGGAATTAGGGATTGGGGTTGAGGTGAGGATCAGGGATGAAAATATCCACTTATATATTTTATACTTTGGTTTATATTGAATATTTGATCATAGAAGTGGATGAGGAGGTCTATTGTATGACTACAAGCTTCTACAAGGTAAATCTTATATAACATGTTTCTTGATTGATTATGGGTAAGCCAATGGTTTGGTGTGTATGATGTTGGTTACATCTACTATTTGTTTACTTTGATTATAGGTAATGGTATTTTCAACTTATGATTTAGACCCTCATCATTTTTTGAAAACCTTTTTTATATGGGGTGGAACATTTAAGACCATGTGATGTCACTGAATTAGATAATTATGAGTATTCCCTATTCAAGGAATTATATAATATATTTTCCCAATACTATTGGCTTCTATTTTAATCCTTTCTTAGATAAATATATTTCATTTATGTATTAACTAAAAATAATTCATTAAATATACATTCCCTTTTTTTGAAATATTTGAGTTTGAAAACTATGAAACTCCAATTAACCCCTTGAATACACCAAGATCACATATATTATTAATCAAACAAAACACTTTAATTGATTCATCAAATTGAATATTTTAGGATTTTGTTTATTTCTTTAGATGATAAATGCATTTCAGTACCTTAAATAAAAAATTTCAATTCATTGGTGTCACAATACCTTTAATTTCATTTTTATAGAAATAATTCACAAGGTTTGCCTTAAATATTGTGGTCATCATATCCATATTAAAATTTTCATTATGATAAAAGGTTTCTATGAAAAGTATAATTCTAATGCATTTTTCCATGATGACTGTTGAAAAGTTTACATCATGGAATATACCATGATGATGTTCCAAACCATCAAAAACCTATTTTTCTTTATAATTACCAGATTTACAACCCATGTATAGTTACTTCTTGAATACTCACTAATCATGTTACCTCAACTGGAGAAACCACCAAAACACAGAAATAGATTTTAATACATTGAAAACATATCTTAATTAATTTAAACTTTATTATATTAGTTTTTTCCATTTACTACTAACTTATATGATATATATTTCTTTCTTATTCTAGTAAAATAATACATGACCTAACATACTAAATATTATACTACATCTTTGGTTTTATCAAACCTATGAATTATGTGTCTATGAAACAATTCATTACACTAATTCTTGAATATTTTAGAGATCCTATACTAAATCATGTCGATCCAGATCCCTAACTTCATTGAATTCTATTATTCACCCACTATATCAATAGAAAAGTGATTCCCATTCTTAAAAATACAGTCAATTACAATATTAATATCATTCTATATTACGGATAGTTATATTTTTTATAGTTTCTAGAATAAATAACTGATATGAACTTAGTCGTTACTTGATGAACGTTTTTTACTAAACATATCCTTACAAAATCGTTCTTAAAAAAACAAAAAATGTTGTGACATTGTCAATTTCATTCATATTATAACACATATCATGTATATTATTCAATATAGTTGGTATATGGTTAATAATTAATGCTTCTATTTTCAAAACATTTCTTAAATGGAATTTTTGAATAATTGAAATAATTATAAAACTAATTGTCAATCCCCTTTTTATTTTCATTATCAAAATGATATGTATAAGGTTGCATGATTTCAGAAATAGATTTTCCCAGAATTTTAATGATCTATGAATTCTTGGTAAATATATTCTCAAACTAACCCACCTGGATAATATTATATCATTTCCAAGTATATTCACTAATCCAAAATAAAATGACATAAAAAATCGCATGAAGTATAAGAATTTACCTATAGAATATCCTTATAATAGATCACATGTATCTTGTGGAACTAATTCTAAAATATTTGGATTCATGACCTTTAATTTCTAAAGTATTTTTGTCTTATATATTAAAATTATATCAAAAACATAATAGTTTCAGCTTCTAAGATTCAAGACACCGTTATAAATATATTATTGAAAATTACCTTTAGTTTTAGATAATAAAGAATTTTATTTCTACAAATGGGTATAATTTGATTCTAATATTTTATATCCATAAATAATTTTGGATATTAAAACAACTATATTTCTAATATATCCTAAGTATGATATACCATAAAAACATTCATTTGAAATAATAAATAATCTCTTAAAGTTTCTAAAACTATACATTTATGAAAAATGTTTTGGTAACACTCATTTTAAAATAATAATATTATAAGAATCAATCCACTTGAAAATATTAAATTTATGATCTTATTTATCACATGAATGTGTCATGTACTATAAATAAATTCCTAATTCTCCATATATCATGTAACGTTTTGAATATTACTCATTCAATGAATCTCACATATTGTATTTTATACCCCATAAGAGAATTTAAAATATTAAATTTAGAAATGAATATAAATGAAGTGGAAGATTTTTCTTTCTTATATTTCATTCTAGTGTGTAACATCTTGTTACCTATATATCTAGTACATTTTAAAACATGTCTTGGATTTCCTTTTTTTCGGGGTAGTACTGAGAAAGAATTTAGGGGATACCCATATTTGTAATATAAGATATTTGTGGAATTTTTTAGCATAAAAATCTACTAATTATGCATCATCATGGGGATTTACACGTCATTTAATGTTTTTTACATTATTTATAACTTTGAAAATGAAAATAAATACATTTTTAACAAAATTTTTTGGGTTTTTCAACATTTATGGGATTTTCAATTACACAACGTGTAATTGGGTTACACATCATGTATTGTCCTCATAGTTGTTTTTAAATAGGAAGATGGGATTAAATTTTTGTTTCCTTTTCGCAAAACTTATTTTCTCTCAAATAAGCTCCATCTCTATGAGATGTTGGAACCCTCTAACCCTTCTGAGAGTAGTTCTTCAGTGATTTATCATTGTTGTGGATGTGATGTGACTTTCTGCGTAAGCGATATCCATGTCTCTTCACCTCTTTTTCTTTACCTACTTGGAGTATGATATATCATCTTGGGATTGATGAATCTAAACGTTGTGTTTTTTAATCTTGTTTATATATTGACTTACAAGATCTTTTGTGACTTCATTCTTGTTGGCGAGTTTGATTGTTGGCATTGTGTTTCCATGAAAAAAATAGTTGGTTCCTTTTTGATTAGAAAAATTTTATAAAAACTAAATTTATTGATTTAAATTCATTTGATTGATTTCAATTTAATTTCATGATAATTTTATTTCATTTGTTTTATTAAAAAACCATTTCCATTTAATTGGGGTATTTTGATTTGGTTTGGAATAAAATTTAAAAAAAACCCCAAATTTTATTGAATGGGAGTGAGTTTGTGAAATTGATAAAAAATTGTGTAATTTAAATTTTTTAATTTATATTTTGAAATTTATTTTATGAATTTTATTGAATGTTTATTTGATAAAAATTTCTTCAAATGTTTTTGATATAAATCTAATGGTTTTTCACATAGAAAATGACATTCTTTGATTAAAAACCTATGTATTGGTCTTTAAATAGATATTAGAATATTTGAAATGGGAGTATAGGATGAATTTTATTTTAAGAAGTCATAAAAAATACCATCATTGGTTATTATTAGTGCATATTAAATCTTAGGTAGTTAATGACTTATTGGGATAACACTTTTTTGATGCTTTACAACTGAAACAAACCATAGTGCAGTATGTCACATCTTTGATGAGAGGGTAATGATTCATCTTTTGGAAAGTGTCTGAGGGATGTGTGTATACATATATTTTGGAGATCATCATCATGTTTGGGAGGATCCCAATGTTTGTAAATATCATACATTTTTTAATATTATCCTTTTTCCCATCATTTGTTTATATATACACATTTTTTCATGTAAACTCTTTTCGAAATACCTTCTGAATTGATATAAATTATTTTATATAAAATGTTTATTAAGACATTTGTTTAAGGTATTTCTATCCTTTTTAATGTCAATAATGGATTATTTTAATTATTATTTTGAACTTCCATACATGTTTATTAAAATTGAAAGCATTATTATTCTTGGAATATTTTATAGAATCCTTGGTGAGACCCTACTGGGTTTTTAGCCTATAGTGTACCTATGCCTTCGGGTGATTGTATATTATCATCTTCTGAGTTCAAGAAAGGGTAACACGCCACTATGAGGTGGTTGTAGTTGTTGATCCTTGGGTATGGAGAGTGTGTCCACTGGGACAAGAGTTTTTATCCTATTTTATGGTATTCTTTTATAGTACTTTGGATTGTTTACATATTTGAATTCTTGGAAACTACTGCTTGTGGTGTGTTAATTGTATACATATTGCCTTTTTGTCTTAAATCTGTGGTTTTTATGGAAAATTCATCCACACTATCATTGTGTCTGATGTTGGGTGCTAATATCTAACCCATGGAGATCAAGAATGCCATGTGCACCATTTCGGTGTCGGTTTAGTAATTTAGTAACCAGGGTATCCAAGCATGTTCGTGAGAAAAATTTATCAGAAGTCATTGTTGAGATTCTTGTATTGATGTTAGTTTGAATTTCTGTAATCTTTTCAGGAATTAGGAGGTAGTTGTGATTGAGTACATGTCTAGCTCCCACCGTAATGAACCTTAGGCAACTAAGGGTGGTTAGATAATGTTATATTGGTGATTAGTTCTATTATTTTCCCATCTTTTGATTTAGATCTATTGAAATTAAACACTTTTTGTATGTCTATTGGAATTAATTTCCATTATTTCTCTATTTCAGTGTTAATATACTGTATTTGATTTTTTCTACATATTTTTTATCATTCCCCAATTAAGATGTGTGAATCATATCTAGGAGGAATCTGCTAATGAAACATAATGAGTGAATTCTATTTTGGACCAAAGTTTAGTTGACATGAATGTAAGTATTGTCCAAGCCCTAGGATAGAAACCACCACCTATTCTCATTCAAACTCCAGTTGTGCAACCTTATAGGGATTTTTTTCAAAATCCTTCTTATGAGTTATTTCACCATAATCTACCATCATTAAAAGGCTCCAATTCCTACCAATAGGTTGATGAATGGTTAAGCATAATCGAGCATTTGTTTGATTTCTTAGAGACACCTGATGAAATTAAGTTGAACTGTTCCACCTTTGTGTTGGAGGGACTGAGTAAGAGTTGGTGGGATATGATAGTTTTGGTGAAGAAGCATGAGTTAATAGATTGGAAAGAATTTAAGAAACCTTTCACTAAGAATTTATATATATATATATGGTATTTTTGGCCAAGGATGTAATGTTTTTAAAACGTGAGATGGTTGAAGAAACCATGATAGAATATGAAAACCATTTTGTAGAGCTAGTGCAGTGTTCACTTTGGATGGTATCAAATGAGGAGATAAAGGCTTTATTATTTGAGTTTGGACTTCAATACAATATTTTTTATGATATTTCTTGCTAATTTATACTGATGTGATGGATAGATATTTGATGATTGAAATCGACCTGGATGGAAAGACAAGGTTGATGAGAGTTTCTTTTTCTTCGAGGGGAAGAAAAAATTCTTCATAAATAAAGAGGAAGTGTGATGATTCTCATGGTAGTTGTTGACAACAATGATTTTATAATCCTCCTACGGTTCTAGGAAGATCCATTTGATTTTCTACCAGTGTTGAAAGCCTAAGAATTATAAGTGGATTTGCACTAAGGCGCCCATGATTTTTTGTTTATGTGGATTCTCTGGTCACCTGCAAAAGTTCTACCTTATCTTTTTAAATAAAAGTAGTGGCATTGGATAATCATAAACTTCTAAAATTTTGGTTCAATAATATGTTTCATGATCAAATGTTTTCTATCAATAGGTATCTGAAACAAATCTTATTCCCACAATGAAAGAGTCTCCAGATTAAGCAGATATGGGTCTAGAAACTGTGAGAGGTTGCATCACTATAGCTTCATCATTTCTGACCACTTTATTTGATATTTGTGAATCTTATTCATTTATTTAAAACTTTATTATTAATATGCAAAGACTTATATGGAGATATTTTCTTATGTGATGGATATTACTATACCTCTTTGAATGAAGAGAGTAAGATCTCTATAGTCCCACTTGTGTTTTCTATTTATCAAATGTTGATATTTCTTATAGTTTTCTAGTTTTCCACATTAAACTGCTAGACAATATATTTAGGATGGATTGGATCATTGTTAAAAACTCTGGTATTTATTTTTATCTTTGATGGGTCTCCCTTAACAAACTTGATTGGTTTTGTTGTATCTTTCAAGGGGAATGGGAATTGAGGTTGAGTAGAGATGGAACATCTTATTGGAAGTTTAGGATAGTAGTATTTGTGTCTGGTTTTGACCTAGAGTGTGAATCATTGAGTGGTTATCATCCTCCTATTGTCGTTGAGTTTCTTGACATGTTTCCTTATTAGTTATATGGTTTTCCACTGAGAGAGAAGTAAAGTTTTCTATTGATTTAGTTCCTATAACTCAACAAGTATCTATTAACTCATACAACATGGCGCCATTTGAAATGAAATATTTGAAGTCTAAGTTGGATGATCTTATAAAGACGGATTTATACACCATAGTGTGTCAAATTGAGCAGGCTGGTTCCCTTTTCTAAGAAAACATATGGTTTACTTCTACTTTTGTGGATAACTAAAAATTAGTAGAATCATGGGAGAGAAAAATTATATATTTCCATTTATTTATGATCTTTTTTATCATTTTTTTAAATAATGATCTTTTATTTTCTTACCATCAGTTGAGAATAAAAGAATTTGACATTCATAAAACCTCTTTTCAGAGAATGTATAACCATTATGGGTACCTTTTCATGCCTTTTTGGTTTAAAAATATATCCTTTAGTATTTATATATTTAATGAATAGGTCATTCCATAAGTATCTTGATTCTTTTTTAGAAGTCATTATGGATGAAATCTTCATTTCCTCCATGTATAAATAGGATCATGTATTTTAACTAAGATAATTTCTATAAATTTTAAGAAATCACTAACTTTATGATAAGATTTATAAATTTGATATATAAATTTGGGGAGTTAATTTCTTAGGACACATGTTGTCAAACCATGTTATTTTAGTTGTTCATAAAAAGTTATAAATTGTTATGACATGGTAACAATAATGAAATGTTTTTGAGATTTATAGCTTCTTGGGTCTAGTTGTGTATTGTCATTGATTCGTTAAGGTCTTATCAATGTTGGAATGTCTGATGAATTCTCTGACTAGAAATGGTGAATATTTTTATTCAGAGGAGAAATGATTGAATTATTTTATTGATGTGATAAATCATTTAACTACTTTACTACTATTGTCTCTCCCAGAGGTCAGGCAGGGCCATGGAGTCTTCTATGATGCATCGGGTTTAGGTTTTATATTATCTATTATGAGAAGAGCTCATTTAATTGCTTATAGATCTTATCATATTAGCCCATATGAGAAGAATTATCCATCCCATGACCTTGAACATACATTTATGATACGTGCACTTAAGATTTGGAAGCATTTCCTTTTAAGAGAAAATTTTACCATGTACTCTGGCCACAAGAGCATGAGTTTTATCTACTCACAAAAATATCTGAATCTATGCTAGATGTGTTAGGTAAAATATCTCCAATATTTTGACTTTTAAATCAACTAAAACCTAGGGAAATGGACTTTGATTCTATATGCATTATGATTGAAACTTCCAATATATGTTGTGAAAGAATCTTTGTAAGAGTTGAAATTCAAAGATATTTTTGCACAATTTAATATTTGAGTCTGGGAATCAAGGGATGAGGTTTCTTGTATTAGTGTTCAACTTATATCCACTCTTCTCAAGATGATACTACATGAAAAACAGGATTATGATGAGTTCTATGTAATTAGAGACACTCTTTATAGTGGGGATACAATGGCTAATTGGTGATTCTCAACCATGTGAATTCTATGTAATCAAAATTGTTATGTTGTTCCAGTAGTAGTAAGGAATGCTATGGTGGGAGATTTACATAATTCCTAGTAGGAAGTAAACCCATGAACCACATTGATGTTCTATGATATGTGGTGTAGATTCTAGTGTCCTGGTATAATATGGGGAATTACCAATAAAATTATCATTGTTATACATGTCAAGAGGTCAAAGAAGGGCACCAGAAACCTTTGGAATTAATTCATCCACTTTCATTGCCTACTTATAAGTGGGATGAGATCTATATGGACTTTTTGGTTGGGTATCCATGTACCTAGTGAAATAATAATGTGATATGGGTTGTGAATGATCATCTAACATAATGTTTTCACATTATACCCATTCGTGACACAACTAAAGTTGAGGAGTTGAGAAAATATATGTGACAGATATTGTTTGTTTGCATTGAGTTCCATATTCTATAGTCTCTCATATAGATCTATGGTTCTCAACTTGCTTTTGTAGAGTCCTCTAAGCGGCATGGGGACCTCAAGTCTATTTTAGTATGGAATTTCAACCATGTTTGAATGTCAATGTTGAAAGAGCTATTTATATTCATGAGTAAATGATCTGTGCTAGTGTTCTTGACATTGGTGGATCTTGGGATGACCATCTGGGGATGGTTGATTTTTCTAATTACAATAGTTACCAATCCATGATCAGAATAGATCTTTTTGAGGCCTCATATAGAGGGAATTATATATATCTACTATGTTAGTCAATAATTGGTGGATGTTACTTGGTCAGACTAAGCATGGTTCAAGATTCGACAGAAAAAATTTAGTGGATTCATCAAATAATGTTGATGGCACAATGATGGTATAAATATTATGTTTATCATCATCATTGGTGGCTGTAATTTCAGTTGGTTACCGTGTGTTCTTAAAAGTTTCACATTGTTTGGGCCTTCGATGGCTTGGGAGGTAAGGGAAGATTTCTCCTTGTTTTTGGGACCTTTTGAGGTTATTGAGAAGGTGGGTTATGTTTCTTACCATTTATAACTTCAAACACAAATTATTTCAAAACATAATTTATTCCATGTATCACCCCTCTTAAAGTATTTATCTGAACCATATCATGTTCTGAGCTGGAGTGACCTTGAGGTTGAACAAGATTTATTTGTGACTGAATAGCCAGTCAAGATAGTCGATTATCAAACCAAGGTACTTTGTGTGAGGATGACATATTTTTTTAAATTTCAATGGAAGCGTGGTTCAAATTCTCATGATACATGGCACTACGGGTCACTAATTAGAGAGAAATGGCCTCACTTTTTCGATATGGAAGCTTCTTAATTGGAATTCTGGTGAAAAAATATATATATTTATGGTGGAGAAGTTGTAAAATCATCTTACCTTTGTGTTGGGTAAATTTTAAAACTTGTTACAATTTTCATTTTTCTTTTTCTATGTAGGGATGAGAAAGAATATGAAGGGTGCCTATAATGAAGAAGTTTGATATTTTTTGGATTTCTCTGCATACAAACCTGCTAAATATGTACCCTTATCGGGATTTAAACACGATGTAATATGGTTAAATAATGAGTAAATTTAAAATTAATAACAAAAACATTTTTAAAAACTGGTGATGGGTTTTTTGGTGTTTATTGAACTTCACAATTACACAATAGTTAATTGGGTTACATGTCGTTTAAAGTCTGAAAATATGTTATTAAATAGAAAACATGGCTGAAATTTCTATTCACTCTTCTCCAAACTTATTTCCCCTCATTACGAGCCATCTATATGAGATTATAGAGCCCTCTAACGTTTATAAGATTTTCTGTTCAGCGATTCATCATTATTGAGGATGTTGTGTGACTTTATGGGTAAGCAGTATTCTTATATCATTGTCTCCTTCTCTTTCCCACTTTAGTGTTTGATAGAACATCTTGGAATTTGTGAATCTAAAATCTATTTTGTTGATTCTTATTTCTAAGTTGATTTCAAAGATATTTTTTACCTTTGTTATTGTTGGTAGATTCAGTTTCCGGCATTTTCCTTCCATGAAAATGTTGGGTGGTTCTGTTTTTATTTGCCAAATTTTTATAGACAAAAATTAAATTATTTAAACAAAAAAAATTATTTTAATTTAATTTAATGATAAATTTATTTCAATTGGTCTATTAAAAACCTAATTTAATTGAATTGGGATATTTGGATTTGATTTGTGATGAAATTGCGAAAACCCTCCAATAACGCTGAATTGTGGTGCCTTTGTGAAATTAATTAAAAATTGTGGAATTAAATTTTTTGAAATTAAATTGTGAAAAGGATTTGATGAGAATTATTTCGTGTTTTATTCAATAAAAATGTCTTAATATGGTTTTGATAGAAACCTATTGGTTTTTATCATGGAAAAAAGGTTTGTTTTGATTAAAAACATGGGTATTGGTTTTTAAATGGAAATTGGAATATTTCATACTGGATTACGAGATGAATTATATTTGAAGAAGTATCAAAATAAATTTCCCATAATTTCTGGGTAATAGAGAACAAGTAAACCTAACTAGTTAGTGATTTAATACAATAACACTTTTTTATTCTTTATTACTAAAACAAAACCTAGTGAAGTTGGTCACATCCCTAATGGGATGGTGATGAGTCCTATTTGGAAATTGTCATAGGGACATGTGTATACACATATTTTCATGATCATTATTTTGTGTGTGCAGATCTCGTAGCTTGGAACTATCATACCATTTATTATATGACTATGTTGCTCGTCGTTTTTATTTGAAATATATGATATTATTTGTTATAAATTATATTACACATTCCTTTTGAATTTATAGAATCTATTATATAAAAAATAATTATTAAGACATTTTTTAAAGTATTTCTGAAATTTGAAAAGTAAATAATGAATTGTTTTAATTATTCTTTTGAACTACAATACATTTTTATTAAAATTGAAATCTTTATTTGGTTAATTGAAAGTTCGAATCTTTTTTCGAATCCTTGGTAAGACCCTAAAAGTATATTAGATCACACACTACCTATTCATTTGGGTGTTTTTAGATTATCTTTTTTCAAGTTTGAGCTAGGGTAAGGGTTCACTTAGTGTGGTAGTAACTGTTTATCCTTGTACTTTTAGAGTGTGAATTCTAAGACATGGGTTTTTATCCTATTTTGTAGTATATTTTTTTATTACTTTAGGTTGTTTACCAGCATAAAATATAGTACACTAATCCATGTAGAGTTTTCCTTGATTGTATACTGACTTTTTGATCTTTCTTTTGTGATGTTTGTGGAAAATTATTTCCCACTTTAATTTATTGTGATGTCAAGTGCTAGTCTTCAACCAGTGGGGATCGGTAATGCCCTTCGGATCATGTCAGTGTCGGCTCGGTTATCGGGTTACCTGGGTACCCAAGATGGTTCATGACACATTTTAATTCCTCTTACACTGACCTTTCAAGCCACATGTAAAGCACATATATTCATTTTAATTTGTCTCCCTATAAAAATGTTTTCCCTCTGATGGTAATTGTTAAAGAACCACATACTCTAATATTTTCATTGGATTTTCATGATTTTACATCATTTTTTTCTTTTTAAAGGGTGTGGAACCATGATCCCATCAATCCTTCTCAACATGGAAAGTCATATTTAATGGATTCATATGTGTATTCTCTATACAATTCATCATATAGTTAATAATTAGTTTCGGGAAAGTATATGGTAATGGATTTAATTTACGATTAAGGGAAAATTTATTTTCCATATGGAAGCACAACTTAGCTAACTCATTGATATACTTTAATGTCATGATTACATAATTACTAGCTGGATAACTAACTTCTATTTTAAACTTTTATAGTTTAATGATAATATATTTTATATTTATCCTCTCTTTCTCCATTTCAATTTATCTGAGATGAGTAATCATGTTGTATGAATCCTCTTCCTTATGTTTCCTTTTCATCTCTCAAGAAATAGATAATAAAAAGATATTGTGAACATATAATACATCCTCAATGTATCTCATGCAAGCATCCTTATCTCCATCACTCACCGCCATTACTGAATGATTAAGAATATGTAATTCGAGACAAAAAAAATATTCTTGTTAAAGTATAATGTTCAAGAGTATGTACTACTCTTATAAGTTTTTGCTGGGGAGGAAATTTTTTCCAATACTAATTATAGTTTTTCTAAGGTTAAATTTTCCATATTCCACAATATTTACAATATTATTATTAGTACATTCACATGATTATAACTTCATTAATGAATTAATTAGTCTACCGATATTTTTAAAAAAACTCAACTTCTATTACCATTGGATTAAAAATATAATGTAGTTTGAATATTGTAGTAGTAATGATCTATATTTCCTTTATCATAACCCAAAATATAGACATAAATATTAATTAAATGTATTCATGTAGGAATTACATTTCAACAATATTAATTTATTATTTCTTCTTATATTGGATGGAATTCTCAATCCTGAAAATCTATATTTATATTTCCTCAACAATTTGCTCCAAATTTTATAAATAAAACAATGTTTGTTACCCTTAAAACTAATTTCAAAAATTTTATTCATTTACTTTATTAAAAAATATAAATAATTGAATTTTCCCAATTTCTGTGTTCAAATCGACACTTTAACTATAGTTGTTACCAAACCTAGATAAGGGAAGGTGTATTATAACATAATATTTTTATTAGTAAATTTTATTTCACTTATGCATAAAAAATAACTATTTCATCCATCACATGCCAGTAAATATTATATGGATCTTATATAACTAATTAACAATTTCTAATAAAGTAATTTATGGATAATTTTTTTTTATTTTATATTTATCTTGTTTGAAAATTTACATATCTTGTGTAATAACATTTAATCATTCTCATCAACCATGCTTAAATAAATAATTAATTAATTAAAAAGGCATGTATAGATGAGAGAAAATTTACATAAGATATGATCATGATATTTTTTCAATTGTTTCGATTATAAAGAAATAATAAACCAACATCGAACATCAGGAAATTAACTTCAAGAACCCATGTTTGGATGAAGTTGGAAAATTAGTCAATAGTCTAGTGCATCTACTTGGTTGGATTCACCATGGCCCTGGTTTTCAATTGTATTATTATGTTAGGAGATCCATATTTTTAAAAACAAATACTCACACACAAGTGACAAGTACTGGAGGTTTGGGGTTACATATAATATAACATTGACATATAGACCCATACATAAGAAATGAGAGAGGTATGATTCACATATTTTAATATCCAATTTAATAATAATTGATCGCATAAAACTATACAATAAATAAATTTATTAAATAAATTAATACAACATTTACATAGGTCAATCGAGCTCATGATCATTTTCATCATGAAATAGTTATGAAATTAGAATTCATACATTAATTTCAATTTATTTTAATTAAATTAAATATACTGTAATTAATAAATTAATGAACTAGTTAATTGATTAATTAATTCTTTATTTTAATATTTTTATTCAAAATATCCATAAAATTTAATAACATTCTCATCCTATAATATGAAAATAAATTTAAAAAAATCAATATAAAAAATTAAGTATATATTCTGTACATTGGAGGCCACATGGCTTATATATTTCATGTCATATTAAATCTATTTCAAAAATTTAAAAATTACACAATTTTTAATATCACAAAAAAAATTCATATTATACTTGCTATGTTTGGTCCTTTCTATTTGCTTTGCCTATGTGGAATGTCATGATATAAATCCTGTGTAGTTATATGGGTAAATTTCATCGTTTTGACGGCATGTATGACTATACATAATTCCATAGTATGTATGGCATGTACAACAAGAAATGATCATGTTTTATATAAATTATGTGAAAACTGTTACATGGTTTGTAGTAAATGAATTTAAATTGTGTTAATTATTAAATATGTGCATCCAATTGACACATACAAAAATACTAGTGTGGAATAATACGAATAACACAATGTATACATATTATTTCACATCATGTAGTTTTTTCGTTCATTAATTATACCATGTATAGACCCACATGACTTGCTAAAAATCTTGTCATGTTACTTGTATGGGTTCTCTCATGTTACACAATATGAACATGCTTTTTATACATCATGCATTCCACATTTGGCCAGGACATTGGTTGGAAACTAATACTCGATGTGTAATGATGCCAATATTTGACCAAATGGGGTCAAAATCATGTGTGGTTACATGGAATGTATTACAGCTACATATTGTGTAATAAATATCAAATTTAATGTCATATTTGTGATCAATACATGGTTTTTAATGTTTTCTCACACCGAGTCACCAGAAAATTTAGATTTCCATGGCACGCACCATGTTTGTGTTTAACATGGATACATAAAGTTTAATTTACCATTACAGATTGTGTATCAATGTAATTCCCCCAGAAACATGAACCTCTCAATGATATATTTGATTATAATTCTTGCATTTTTTATTATTTCATGCTCATAATAAGTCAAATATTCATGTTATCTCAACTATTGGATTAAGAAAAATAATTTGGAAATGAAAAATAAAAAAAAGAAATCCATAAAATAAATTATTGATTATTATTAATTGGAATGTGATCGGTTTAATGAAAATTAAAGTTTTTTTGTATTAATAGAAGAAATGGGAAGGTGGCCAATATTTATATTTTTCATCGATTAAAATAGAAAAAATTGGAAGAACTTGATGAAAATGACCAAAAAATCAACTAGAAAAGATTCTTCTCATTTAAGTGATACCCCTTCTCATGTAAAAATATTATTATTATTATATTCCATGATATGTTCTTATTTAAATATAATTTATCAATAAATAAAAACATATTTATTTAAATAACATTAAATAGAATATATCATTTTTAATGGTCCATTAACTCTTCCTATTAATCCTCCCATATAATTTATCTAATCCTGAATAATAAAATCTTTCTTCAAATAAAAATTATTTTCTAGATAAATAAATAAATATTATATTCACTAAACTCATGAATAAATTTTCATTTTAATATTCATGAAACAAAACAAATATTTTTATATAAAGTTATCCTCTAAAATCATGAATAAATATTTATTTTTTTATCAACATATAAAGAGTTAAAAATATTTAAAATTCAACCAAAATATTTTATACTCAAAAAATTCATGATTGAATTTATGGAGTCAACCATACATGAATAATTATTTTTTCAAAATAATATAATAATATTTATTTTTGATATAAAATTCATTAGAATTTAAGAAGGTTTTGGATAGACATAGTGTGTAACCCTCTAGGACTCTTTCTCAATGGAATTATGTAAACTTACACGAAGTTCATGATCACTATCTAACAACATGTCAAGGATCCCATAGATATATATGTTAATATCACACTAAAAAAATTGTCCTAAAAGTGTTATTGTGTAATATAATCCATTTCTCTATTGATATATCAACAAGTATGATTCTCCATGGAGAAGAAATTAATCAGATATTTCCATTTTAATAAAAATTCTAGATATATCTTCTTACATTCAAATAGAATGGAAATCATGTATTAACTTATTCAATCAATTGCATATCACTTATGATGCACGCAAAGTATGTTTCCTTGTCACAACAAGATGTTGTCATTACTTTCATCCAGGAATAAATGAATGTGACCCATGATACACATTAATAATAATCTAAAATCTAGGGACTATTACACCTGTTCCAGGATAACATATTTCAATGATTGAAAAACATATTAAATTTTTGATTTAGAGTTCATTCCTCATGACCTCCCTTCTCTGTAAGAGTCAATAGTTGATAAATCCTCTAGGAAAATATTTCCTAAGATGAATTCTTGAAATTATTAGTTCAACAGTAATAAAGAAAAATTCTAAATCCTCTTTCACAAAATCAATAAAGGGATAATATATATGGAAGATTATATCAATACCTCATACAAGATGGATTTATATTTCAAGAAATTAATTAAAAAGGATTCATATTGGAATAAATTCATGATTGATTACTGTCTTCAAATAGTTAAAGATTCTGAAATGCTAAATTTTATTTCAAATAGAGTTGATTTTTTCATTAATGTTTGAACCTTTATTAGTGATACTGTATTTTTCATATTCACATTCAACCTTAAGAATATTATTTTCTTAAAAAGGAAACAAATATAATTTGAGAGATAAAATGAACTACCTTCTCAGGCATAACTATATGTAAACATCCTAAGAGTAACTCTCAATTTATAATGAGCATCCATAACCTAATAGTCAAAAAAAATTCTGTCTTGTCAAATAAATTTATCTAGAAAATGGGACCGATGTTTAAGAATACTTTCTTTGAAATTCAAAAATCTCATTACTTTTATGAACTTTAATATCGTTTTGATGAAAAGAAATACTCTAAGTACATTGTCACATTATTTTCACAAATAAAACAATTTATGTGATAAGATGTTGATTGATATACTGGTAATAAAAAGTATAAATTCAATTATTGTTATGGAATATACTTTAATACATCCAAATAAGCACATTTCCAATGATCTTAGAAAACTTTTAGGGTAGTTACTCTTGCAACACCTATTAGTGGTCTTGATTAATCTTGGGAATCTATCCCAAAATCATTTTAATCATAATATTCCTATATAATTATACATTTTATTATACATGATCCATGTATAACACAGTTTATGGGTATCCATAAAATATTTTTTTGAGATAGGAAAACTTTTATCATCCCTCAAAACTCTTCAATGTGTATCTCAAAACACTTCACTAAAAATAGAACATTTCAGTTGAATCATAGAACATGTGCAGAAAACTTATATATTTCTCCCCCATAATATATTCTTCAGTCGTGGAAACATAAAAACACGATTTTTCAGACCATTGAACATTTCAAGCACAAAATAGTTCCTCCTCATATAAGCTAACCTTTAAAAATACGTTGTCCAACAATGATACAAATACATCCAATATAAATGTTTGGATTATTAAAAATATTCCAAAATCTAATAACTAAATTAAAATAAAATGTTTAACACATTTTATATTTAAATCCTAATTATTTTAAAATCTAAAAAAAATGTGTTTAATTACCATAAAAAAAATAAAATTTGTGGATATTAGGAGTGAATTTTAATAACAACTTATAAAAATATGATCTTTTATTAATCCCCTACACTTACTTTTCTAACTATATGAAAAAAATATCCTAGTCTAAATTAAGAACCCAAGTCAAATACCAAAGATCTTTTTTCAAATTTAAAAAAATTAACATTCCTCATATATGATTGTTTTTTAAATGATTGTCATTATTATTATCCACATGATAACTAACTATTAATATCCATTCATTCCCAATTTTTAACCTATATCAAATAAATATACATTATTTCTCTTCATTAAAGAGGCAAAATATACGTAGTTATTCTCATATATAGGAAAATGGATGTTCTACATAGGCATGTAGAAAATTTAACCCTCCCGAAAAGGAGATAATGGAAAAATAATTCATTTATAGGGTCTTGAGTTATAACAATAAAAAATAATGAAAAATTAAATCCTTATTCTATTATTTTTATTTCTTCATATATAACCATGTCTTCTAATTTTTTTCTTTTATATATTCAGGTAATTAATGTGAATCGGGATAACTTATTTTTCAAATGCATTAAAATGATAACACCCACTTATAACATTCCATTTAATATATGATTTTTCATAAAGAGATATATGAAATCTATCCCCCACACTCAAATATAAAATAATCTAGAAAAAAATATTTACAGTTATGGGTATTTAAGGAAAAATAATATTGGGATGTGGATTAAACAAAATAGTCTATTATATTATTTTAAGGAATTCATTATGAGTGATGTAAAGTAAGGGTTAGGGTTAATGAGGTATAGTTAAACAAATTCTCCACAATTTCAAAAAAAATATTCCATTAAAATACCTAAAAAATAATGATCACAAGTTCTATTTTTCATTAAAATCCTTTTTTATTAAGAATGTGATTCTATAAAAACTAATAATTTAAAGTCGGTATAGAAACCTCTTGGGAGGAGAAATAAAAAAATTTCCAGTAACTCATGGGTTTGGAATTTCAATATACAATAAAATAATTTATAAATGATTGAAAATAAAAAAAACAAAGAATCCCCAAACATATCAGGAAATATTTATTAAAATTTAGCATTATATGGTAAAATCACAAACATAATGAACATATAATCCAAAAAGGAGTTCATATGTTCATTTTAGATTAATTTATTTCGAAACCTATAAAAATGAATTAAAATAAAATAAAAAAACCCACAAATTTGAGAACACTAAAAATATAATCCCTCCCCCCTACACACACTATCAAACACTTAACTGATATAATTTTTCTAATGTAACTCTCAAACATTATATTCATGATTTTTAGTAAATATTATGGACATTGAAAAAAATGGATGAAAATATGTGAACTAGGTTATTAATGTTGATATTGAAGTCATCATCCACTTGGACGACTAAAAACAAGGAAAAAACATCTAAGAAATTGTTTCTAATTAAATAAAATCATCAAAAGAAAAAAAATATTGGGTTTCCACCGTTGATGCATTGATGTTATACTACTTATATCATAGAAATACCAATATTAAACAAAGTTAGAAATTTAATTTGGTTTTCATAACATTAACAACCACATATGAATTTAATCAATGTCTATAATTGTTAATTGATATTAGATTCCACCAAAAAAAACGAAATACACCACACCCCCAACATTAATAAATAATTGAATGTATGAATTTGGAAGGAAAAGAAATTAAGGGGACTATTTACAATTTGTATATTCTTTTAGTTTTTTTTGAGGAGTTAGTGGATTTTCCACATGTGTGACTGATTATTTAATTTCAACTACATCATTTCCTTGATGATTAGTCATCTTGTTTATCTCTCTCTTGGGCTAGGAATGGTTATACTATTACAAAAGAAACTTAAGATTAGAGAGTCATATATTTTAAATATATAAAATCAAAAACCAATGAATAAAAGGTTTATTCCACTCCATTTAATTAATAAAATTATAATATTGGTTTTTCTTATAAGGATATTAGGAGTAATTTGGAATGTTTTGGGAGTGGAGGGTTTTTTAATTTAGCTTCTACCACTTCAATGTCTATAAAAACAAAAAATTCATTTTATTATCATGCTTTATTCATTATTATTTTCAAATTTTATGTGTGTATATTTGGATTGTGGTGGTAATGTGGACTATTATTTAATTAAACTCCACTGTATCGTTTAGTTTATCATTGAATTTTTGGTGAATAACTCCTCGTTGTGTTGGATCTCTTCTAATTGATGGTAGAGGGCCATGTAGTTTTAATATTTATCAAGTTCATTGTTATAGAAAAATTCTTCCATCTATTCATTTTTATATAAATTTAGTTGGTGTATAAGAAAATGTTTCCATTGAAACTCTTACTCAAGAGAAACCTATGAGAAGATAAAGTGTTTGTTGTAAAAATTTTAGGTTTGGGTTGAGTCTTTGACCATGCCTGTTAGCTCATCTACTTTCATTAACTATGCATGTAATTGGTGATCCATTATATATAAATTGTCACATTAGTATATATTTAAAAGTTTATGAAAAGAATATAAGTAAAAAATATAAATAGAAGACTATTTACCAATGTTATGGAAAGAAATATACTAGATCAACATTCCCTAGAAAAATACAGGATTGATAAGAGAATAATTTCATGAATTACCAATCAATATAATTTAAATACCAAGGAATAAATCCTAGTGTATTACTTGGGTTGTCTCTTAGATAGAATAAACTTGATAATTGATATCTCATGGGGTTTCTCACTAGTAATTATTATTTAGTAATTTTACGTATAAAAACAAGAGGATGTGTGAAGAGGGATTGAAAATGGAAAAAAAAGAAAAGAAATAAACAAAAAAATTAGTGAGAAATATATAAAACCCCAGGTTCTTCTAGTGGGTCCTCAGTTTTTATCTTCATAGTGTTATCATCAATTAATTAATAAAATATGTTTCATTCATTATTCAAATTCCTCTACTGATATTGTGGGACTTAATTCACCATAGATACCTCCTTAGAACACTAAATCCCACAACTCTTATAGTTACAATGATAAGTATATCCCACAACCATGAAAACATCAACACATCAATAACCAACTCCATCATATATTCTTCATCATTCAACGCCCACAATCACATCACCCATTAGTGAAGTAAAATGGAGATAGTTAGTGATGATTTTGTATAGAAACAAATGAGGATGAGATAATGATGTGTGAGTTGGAAACCACAAAAACTCTACTCAAACCTTTGCTATCTTAATATGAAGGAAAATTAAATAGAGATATTATGTTAATGGAATTTGGAACACCAATAACTTCCCTAAGGATCAAACTTTCAGTTAGTTACCCCTTAATGTGGGTATAGAGTGACTCAATTGGAGAAGTATATAAAAAACATTGAAAATATTATAATTAAAATAAAAAATAAATACAAAATAAAATATAATATAATATCAAATGATGAGCCAAAAATGGGAACACTCCAAATGGGTCTTCATTCTCTTTTTATACACACTAATGAATATTTCTCAATGACATATTCATGTGTCTAGGCACATGGTTTTGATATCTCATTGTGTAAAGTAAGATAAGGTGATGATTTTGTGTGTGAATGATTTTGGATCCTTCTCAAAGATTCATATGGCCACTTTTATGATCATTGATTATCCCAAATACTTATTTCAATAAAATATAAAAAACATAATTTGGAAAAGAAATTAAATCATTTCTTTATTCAAAACAATAATGAGAATTCATTTTATCCATTATGGTCAGGGAAACCAAGAATTTATGCCATTTTTCATGAGGGTTGATAATAGAGCTTTAGAAATGCTTCATGTAACTTTTTATGAATTATAAAGTGTTACCAAATCCACTGATATCTTGGTTTCTTGATTCTCACATGGATCCAACTCATATAATTCCATGGTATTATTGCTCAGATTAAAAATAATTTAGAACATTTTGAGTAAACTCAAAATTAATTTTCACAATTAATTAAACATTTCCTATTGGTGCTCTAGTTTAATTATGAACATGTAGCCTAATCTCAGTTTATTCTTATGTTACCAACTTAATTACACATGCAATATTATATGTGATCCAATGCACACAATTCATGGTTGGCCAAACAATAATTGTGCAAGCTATTATCACTTCAGCTGGCCCTTGAAACACTTCTATTGGTAGCTCAAAATAATTTTCTGGAAGAAACATAAATTAGTTAGAACTCAGAACATCGATGAAAACCATATAAAATTTATGCTCTTAGAACATATTAACCATTCCTGACCACCTCAAAACATATATATTGTGATATTGAATGTTTTAGGGATGAAATTGTTTATCCTCATGTTGTTTTGCCTCCAAAACTCTAATGGTCTAAAATTATATAAATTTATCCCAAATAAAAGTATGGATTATTAAAAATAAACCTAAACCCAATAAATCACAAAAAATTACATATTTAACACATTTTATAAATAAATAAAATTTATTCTAAAATTATAAAAAAAATTACTTCCCATATATAAAATAAAATATGGAGATATTAACAGTGAATTTCAATAAAATATTTATGAAAATATCATATTTTATTAGTATACATATATATCTTGATCTAACCTATAATTTAATAACTTTTTCATAATTTCCAATAAAAATATTTTATTTCCCTTTCATAAATTAAATTTTATTTTTGAGTCTATTTTTATCTATATAAATGTGGTATAAATAACGGGTATCCAATATTCATGAGTTAGAATTAGAAAAATTGATTTTCTATCGATTCACATCTATACATTAATAATTCATCTCTTTAAGAACACTGTTTTACATTAGATATAAATCTATGATTTATTATAGTTCATGCCTATACAAGTTTTCAAAATGAAAATCATGTTGCACGTAATAATCTATAACAACGATATATTTATTTGTGAGTATGAGGTTTTATATCTTTTCGTCAAAACATTTTAATGATGGTAGTACCAATAAAATTGATATCTCCATACATCATATCCATTTAATGGGAAAATATCTGTAGATTAACATGATGTAACCACATTATTAATTCATTTGAATTTGTGGTTCTATCAGGTAGACCGCTATTTCATTCATATTACATATGACTCACAGAAATTTTAGTTCGTAACACCTTACCCAATTAATCATATGAATTATCCAAACTCTGTTATTATAGGAACATAATTTTTAGGTTCAATCATATTAATGTTTTTTAATTACACAATTCAAATCTTGTGATATTAGAATAAAAATATAGATCAGATATATATACACATATCTAAATACAATACATCAATAAGGTAAACGGATCCATTTCATGTAAAATCATAGAGTTATATGAAACCAAATTACATCAATGGAAAGTATGGTTTAATAGGTCACCAACCTTTAGGAAGTTCTAATCCAAATCTACACTATCTATAGATCAACACAAAAATAAATTTAAATTATAATATAAACCATAATAATAATATGTATAAACTATTATCATCATTTGAAATCAAACATATTACTCTATAAAGAACTGAAAACAAGGTAGAATAAAACTAAATATTTTATTATTGTACTAATCATCTAATTATTTTAAGCATGGTATGAAATATTATGAAATAAATTAAAGTATATATAAAATTCATATTATATAAACAATTAATTAATATGAATATTCAAATATGATTAAATTTAATTAAAGAACATTTCAGTTTTTTCTATACATGATATATTAATTTGAACATTTTATATTCTATTTAAGAAGAAAAAACATACATTTGTAGTGACAAAAACTACACATTTACAAATAATTTTTAAACTATATTTTTTAAAAAAAAATACTCAATATTAATTTTTATACAATATAATAATTTATAGTATATCCACTTTCATATATGAAGATAAAATCACCATATATGGTTTTTATTATTTCGAGTGTTATGTCATATCTTATAAAAAGCATAATTTTTAAGGAAAATTGAGATATAGAAAACATTGAGTGGGAGTTGAATCTATGTCAACCAATGTAACCCTAAAAATAATTCAATCTTATGATTTATAATTATTCATTTTATGACTTTTTATTCGTCATCGTTTTATAAATGACTTTGTACAATTAAAAAAGGAATAGTTTTATTTAAATAAATTGTTTTTCCATGTATTACAAGGTTTAATCTAAAAGTATAATTTATTATTTTAAGAAATTGAAATTGATAAATTGGAATTCATTTTGTTATTAGAAATATCAAATATAGTTTTTTGTAGTTTTTTCGATTTCTATGAGAATATATATGTTTTGGTGAATACTAAAAAATACGAATTTCTAATAAAATTTTAAATTCTTTTCAAGTGATAAAAAGTCTAATTATATCATGGTAATGTTTTAAAGGGATATTATTCCCCTTTGACAAATCTTAATCAAATTAATACCATAGTTATTAGAATTATAATTTTAATGGCCTCATTTTTTTCATATTTGTGAAACCTTATTTACATCCTTTTCTTTCAAGTTTTTGGTAGATCCTTTAACAAGTGATACCTATTCATTTTAAGGAGATTTATGTATCCTAAAAGATGGTTATGGAGATATCACTAATCAAATAATCCAACACCGCACCATGGTGAAATCCTTTTTGGTCCTCATTTTCTCTTATGTAAAACAATTAAGGGTTAACATATTATCTAGTAATGTTGGTTGTTGTAGTGAGGCCAAAACACACTAGACATTGTCACCTTACCCTGGTGGAAGACATTTCATCATAAAAATTGTTTTTAAGGGAAAAATTACTATTTCATTCATATATATCCATTAATAATCTATATTTGATCTTCAAAACATACTCTAAAATAATGGGGGGTTTATTGATACACTACTCGATCATTTTACCTTAATTAAAGAACTGAATTTATCTTACCATTCAAATAATGGTGAAATTGGGACCTTCTTAATGAAAGGGATCATTTGGTGCAATGATCTATATATTATCCTAGTATTCTCCCATTTGTGGATCAATTTTTTGTTTCCATTGATTTAAAAAGGCCATTATTTCTCTAACTTTTATAGTTCTTCTTTTCTGGTATATTTGGTGTAGAAATCAGTGAGTTATTCTTGTTCTAGTCAAAAAAACTCTTCTAATTATTTGAAAATCCTAATAAGGGGCTACTATAGTTATGTCCCTATTATATCATGTGATTTTTTGAGGATTTGGAAAATGTTGATGGATAGTTTCTCTTCTAAAGGAAATTTAGTATTCTATAATGTTTAAGCGATGGACCACTTATTAGATTTTGTTAGTGAGTATTTATCATTCTAGATATTACCTCTCCACTCAACAATACATTGATTATATCCTTGGGTATGTTTTTTGTACCCCCTTTTCTTATTCTTCATTAAGTATTTCTCAAACAATATATCACTTTATGTAAAATCTATTATAGGAGTTCTTCGAAGGAAAAATTGTTCTAGTTTCTATTTGAATGTAGTTCAACAGATGAACCCCAATAAAAAATTGATATGGAAATTGAAAAACATGAATTAAGAAGTTTCCTATCCTTTGGGTCCCCTATATACTCTTTTCTCTTTGTGATATTGGTATTACATAAAGGGGGAGTTCCCATGGCTTGTGATTAGGGATATGATGGATATGAGCATAGGGTAGGAGAATGATTGCCTATAGGTCTGACCTGAGGCAATGACATTGTGGGAATGAAGGCCTGGATGTGTAAAATGAGGTATAGATGCCATATGATTGTCTGGAGATCTAACCAATGATAGAGTCGGGATAAAATAGCCTAGAGGCCTGAATCAACTTTATTCTCTAAAAATATAGATATATATGACTAATATCCATCTATCTAGTTCCTGATCAATTGTAATATCCTACAATTATCCTTCTTATATAGAGCTGGAGCAGGAATAGTTGAGGCTCGTGGTGGCTTCATTATCACATGGGTGCTTGTTATAAGATTGTTTATGATATATTTCACATTTACTACTATCATGGAATACACTTAATATACCTATTCATCATTTTTAAAGATGAATTGTTGGTTTCCTTTTAGGTTTTATTACTCACACCCTGCATAAGAATCCCAATTCATGTGTAGTCTTCATGTATAGAGATCTATTAAAGGGAAAGGAGCCCACAGCAGATGATAGAACTAAAGACCACAAATCTGGTGACATCATTAGGGTGTACTTCAAATCATTCTGTAGTCTTACTTTTTTATTTACATTAACTCCATATCCTCAGTTTCTCTTTCCACTTAGGGTTCCATGTAATTTATTTTTATGACTTGTCTTCAATTTGTTATCAAAGATTTATATTTATCCATCTAGATGTTATTCTAATTATTATATTGATTTTTTTATTTATTTTATTTGTGTTTAAAAAATATACTAAGGGTATAGTCTCCCAAATTGTGGTATTCAGACGCTCTATTACAGTTACAAGCCCTATGCATATGGGAAGATGCACATGGGGTCTTTTGGATCACCAGGTCAAACCATAAGGTTTAGTTCAGGGTGTTAGAAAATGGTATTAGAGCATATATTTCTTCTTTTCATTTGATTAACCTAGAATATAGTAGAAAAGATATAGGTTGTGTAGTAATTTCGTGTGAGAGTTTCTATGTCCCAAGCTTGATTGTGTAAAATAGACCTCCAATTTTCCACTTATGGTATTTGGGTGTGTTCATGCATCATAACTAGCCATGCAGGACCACATTCCAAATATATTCCTTTTATGTTCTACACAATACTTGTTAATTTGATGCTGTAAATTATTATATATGTTTGAGTTAGACATTTATTCTTTGACTGAGTGATATATTTTTTTATTCTTTTGTGATATATCTATTTGTATTAATTAGTCGGATGTAAAAAAAAATTCAGGTTATATATATATATATCTGTGTGTGTGTGTGTGTGTGTTTGTGTGTGTGTGTGTGTTATTATGGCCTTGGTTAGTTTTAGGAGTAAAACACCAAGGGTTATGGGTATAATATAAGGAGAACCTTGTGTGATCCCATTAACTAGAAAGGATTTTTCCAAATAGATTTAGATGCTCTAAATGTTTCCTTTGTGTTATAGAAGAAACCACCCCATAAAATACTGATGGGACCACTAGTTGTTATGGGTCATGTTTCCCCCACTTGGAATTATTCCCTCATTCCACCACCTAAAATGTTGGAGTGTGTAGTAGAGAATGCTCCCAAACTAGTTTCAATAGCCAAGGCAGTACGTCCACCTCAATCTAGAGTCCTAACACTTGTACTTGACCGATACGGAGGGGAATCAAGGCACATAGTCGACTATACCATATACTTACAACTCCATCATCCACCATCTTTACAGGGACCTAGAGGGTCACAATATGAAAAGGTTTAGATATATATTATCAGGGGTGTATTTGAACTTTTTATAACACTTTTTGATTGAAATGTGAAGATGGAAGCGTTTATTGTATCTCCTCGACCCTAGTAAACTCAGATCTAGTGTCTACTACAATTACATTGGAAAAAAAAAAAGAAAATTCCACTCAAAGTACCATTGAGTTTAGAAGTCTTGGTAAACCATATACATACATGAGCCTTTTTTTAAAAATTAATATACAAATTGAAAACTAATTTTTTAAGGATAACTTTATTCCATCTTAGGATATCCTTGCATATCTTTCCATGTACAGTTGTTGGATTCTTAGGGAAGGAAAAAAAAATAAGAGTGAGCTCGAATGATAGTGAGGCATAAGTATAGTGGAATAAATAATGAATCAATGACAATAGTGAATATAGAAAGGTAATGGCTAAACACACATATCATGAAATTAATAAACTTAGAAGAAATTGAATAACCAATATGGAAAGGTAAATAACTAAAAACACATTACACTTAAACAACATGATAAGGAATAATCAACATGGAAAGGTAAATAACTGAAAGTCATTCCATTAAATAAATAACCTAAGAATTAAATGAATCCATAGATAATCAAAAATATAAAATCTCATAGATAAATAATAATAATAACTGAATTCAGAATTATGGAAATTCTTAATTAATGGAAGTCATGTCTGAGGCACATGAAAAGCTATACCATCAAGACCTTTCATAAGACAGTTTCAAACTATAGTAAGAATCCCATTTAATTTAAACCCATGATTTTTCTCATGAGATCCTTTTGATGCATTGAGGGGTTATATAAAGCATGGGACCCACCCGCCAATTCCAGCACAAATAATTCCTCATATCTAATAGTCGATTTAATTAATAAACAATATAACTTATCTAATATCCATATTGATTAAATAATATATATTAAACATTATGTACCTAAATTATAAACATAATTTCAATGAAAACACTAATTATAAAAATCTAATACGGTTTAGGTAATAATCATATTCATGATAAATATTGTGCAAATTTAGGGGAAATTTAATGTCTAATGGTCATAGGGAATTGAATATGTAAAGGGAACTAAAAAATAATCGAGGAAGTGAATATAAATATTATACTAGGTAAAATAAATCAAAAACAATCCAATTTTCAAAAATTATGGTATCAAAACAACATATCCCAATTGGTGTAGGGATAAAGGTTTGTTATTATAGATAAATATAAATTCCATAAAAGGAAACCAAAAATATAGATTTCATTTTTAATATTTTTTGAAAATCCTTTTATTTGAAATTTACTTTTAAAAACACATTTTCATTAAAAATTATACTTTTAAACTTTCAAAGGAAGATACAATGAAATAATGTCAGGTAATTCCATACATATCGTAAAAGGTGAAAAAGAACATTTCATTTGAATGATAAAAAGTTTTGAAAACTACCTTGTTTGGAAAGTGATAAGAAGATTATTTGCAGATATTTTTAAAAGAAAAAGGGTAAAAATATATTTAATTCTTCATTTTTTAAAGGTTAAAACATTTTTCAAAAAAAATTAGAAAATATGGTTTTTAGAAGAAAAAAGTTTCTCCAACTAAAGAGAGAAATGAAGTCATATTTTCCTAAAAATAATTAAAATAAATTTTGAGTACCAAAGAGCCTAAAATGGTAATATTACTTGAAAATTTTCATGAATGAACATAAGAGAATGAAATGAAATGGTTTATTAAATAATGATCAAATAATTTCTTATAATGAACATTCGAGAATAAACAGTCCTGAACAAAATGAGATTGTGAAAAAAACCCTTGAAAAGACCATAATGTTGAATTTGAAAATAAATTAATGAATATATTATGTTTTTAAACTGTAAATAATAAAAAAATATTAAATAAAACAATATATAAATTAAAAAGTGAATATACTCATAATATTATAATATTAATTACAATGTGGAAGTGATATAACCTAATGAAAAAGAATCATGTTGTAAAATTATTTTCTACTTGTTAACTTTTAATTCAAAGCCCCAAAGAATAAATAATTCTAATCAGAACTCAAAATAACATGAAGATAAAAAAATCATGATATAATAATTCAAAATAGGTATTATATTCACCACAAAAAATACTTAAGCACTGAATATGGCATTAATCTCACAGATGTAGAAGAGTGTGATGAAAATCACTCACATTTTGCTTTATTTTAGTGTTGTGTTATTTAACATCCTATATAGTGGTTAAAAATATGTTTCTAACTTATAAAAGAACTATAATTATATTTAAAATATCTTATATAATCTTATTATAATATCTTATTACCCATTTTATAATAATCATTCATTATTTTCATCATTTCAGGAGTTAATTGTAATATTTTTCATTATGTCTTGACTTGTTATTTTTGTTACACTTTTGTAGATCATGATTCCATAATCAATATAATTTTAACCATTATTTTAATACCATATATATTTAGTATTTGTTTATTTATATTAATCCATAAAAATTATTTATAGGAAATCAAATGCACCATTCATGGAGACGATAGTTCACACGTACACATGAACGCTACTTCCATTTCCTTGTCATGTTTAAAAGAATGAAAAGTAGATGATATATATGAGTATATTATAATTACATTGCCATATTTATCTTTCATATGTCTCTTAGGTTTATTAAAACCATCATTTATACATTCTATGTATAGTGTGAACGATTCACATCGCTTTCAAGAGTCAGTAGTCCACACATCCAAAATTGGTGTTATAATATTCCAAAAAAAAAAATAAATGAATGAATGTATTATATATAAAAAATATAGAATAATAAATAAATTATAAATAAAATATATATCATATATAAACTTTTGGAATCCTTGTTTTATGGAACATAAAATCAATATTATTGTGATATTTAATGAGTTTCAGGTTTTCTTTTATCATTTTATAAAATGAAATAGATTGGGATAATTTGACTAAGTATGAGAAACTATCATGGATAAGTCACCATAAAAAATTATCACCATAAAAAATGAGACACCATCACTAAAGTACCACCACCATGTATGAGACACCATCACCACAGTCTCACCACCATGTATGATACACGGTCACCAAAGTCTCCTCGTCATCTTGAGACACCATTAAGGATGTTATACCACCAAAACATATTTTTGAAAATGTATGGAAAGACTGACCATCCTAAGAAACAACGACAGCCTTAAACCCCACCATTCAGACATGTAGATAATGATGTTTCACCATTCCAATAACACAATACCAATGTATCACACCGCTAGACTAAGAAAATGCCAGTGTCACCATTCAAAGAGTCAACATCGATGTTTCAGTTTATTTTGAATTAAAAATTTCTAACTGCTAGTTTTTTGAATTTAATATTTCTTTCTATTTTAATGAATGTTCCTTAATTAGTTGATATAATTCATTGGTATTTGTTTCAAAAATATTGTATGAGGATGAATAGTATCAGACTGAGTCACTTTTCTTCAGTTGTTGTTGATAAAATAGGAAGTACACTCCCTCATTCCAGAGAACTCAATAACATGTAAATACACATAGAGAGCTATACACATACGGTAATTTTGAAATTACTAAAAAAACCATAAGTGTGTACCTTCTTCGTCCTATTTTCACTACGCTAAGAAATCCAAATCACATATTACATCTAATTTTTTCTTATAGTCAAGAATAAAGATTCTATGACAACTTATTCTGCAACTTCTAAAACATGACTCGATCCTCAGTTCAAGTAAATTTCAAAAGTCACTATATGTAGAGACAAAAATAATGATAAAAGATATCCCATTACATCTATTATTTTCTTAGTATTCTTTATTTCATTTACACTGTGATATGTATGTGTTTGTTCATAATCTATTTTATAGAATAAACACTATTTGCTACATTAAACTGTAAGAAAGCTTAATATCTTCCTAGACCTTTTTATCATTGTTCCCCATGTGTTGTGGTTGAGGTCTAGTTATGGAACGTTTATATTTACTCCCAATAAAACTATAGAAGATTCCATGTGTATCCTGGATAGATGGTATGCTATTGTAAATCTAGATCCAGGTTGGGGATATAAAGATAATTTTATATAAACTTCTTGGCATCAAGTGATTTCTAAGTGGAGAGTCCTAGGTCTCATCTTGAGATTGAACCTCTTGTTTTCAAATTCCACTGTGTGTTTTTTACTTTATTTATTTTCTTTATAATGATTTTGTTTTAAACTATAAATAAATTGAAACTTTAATAGTTTATCTAAATTCGTGTTTATATAGGATTTTTATTAAGTAATTTGATTTCAAACATTAAGTTAACATTTTATGGTTTTACTGGAGACCTAATAAATCTTTTGATAAATCTTTTAAAATATTAAAACTTATATAAAAATACAATTTTAGTAAATTGGGTTGTTTTATTTAAATAGTGGGACTTTTTTAAGCCACTTTAACTGAGATTTTTATTGGGTACTCAATTCACCACCCTCTTTAGATACTCACTCCAGCCAATATTTGGTATCATATGATAGGATTTTGAATCAATGCTTCTCAAAACATTTTAATTGTTAAATTCTTTGTTCAATAATGATCATTAATTTCTAATTTTTATAAATTTATTTCTTTAAATTTATGATAGAAAATATGGTTTTACTACAAACATACCTTCTTTTTCAATGTAAATAACTATCCTTAGTGGAATAAAAATATAGAAATTCATATAGAGAGTACAGGTTCTGAAATCTGTACTACGATAGAAGAAGAATATGAATTACATCCAACTTCCAGAGTCACATGGTCTAAATATACCACAACTTCTTATAAAAATAATTTTATAGCTATGAATTCCATTTAGTGTGCTTTAATATATGAGAAAGAGAGTAGAATTTTTTCTTCTAAAACATCTTTTGAAAGTTGGGATACACTATCTATTTCACATGAGGGAACAACTAATGTTAAAGAAAATGAGACTAAATACATATATTATTAAGTGTGTAACATTTAATATGATGCCTGATGATTTAATTTATGAAATGTATCTTATGAATAATGAGATTATAAAAACTATGAGCTCATTGGGAAATCTAGTATCTAACAAAAACCGCATTATGAGATTTCTATGACGCCATATATAGAGATGGAGAGAGACATCAATGTAAATTAGAGTTTCATGTGATATTAGAAAACCGCCAGTCAAGGAGTGTATTTGGAAACTATTGATTTATGAAGAAGAATTGAAAGTTAACTGAGAAGTATATGAATATTCAAAAATAATGTCAGTAGATTTAAATTCTACTTCATCCAAATAGAGACAAAAAGAAAAGGACAAGATCCAAACTACATGTTCAAGTGAAAGTGATCCACCTCCAGAATGTTATAAAGAAAATGGCCCATCTTTCCAGGAGATTTAATAAGTTATATAAGAATAAGTTTTTCAAAAATCTAAACTATAAAAGAAACTATGATACTAAAAGAAACTAAAAAAATTATTGGGATAAATAATGTTAATGAAATTACATGTTATGAATGTAAAAGAAAAGTACATGTCAAGGAGGACTATCCAAAACTAAAATACAAAAAAAAGTATGATGATAAAGACTGAAATTTTAATATATCTATTAAATTAACATGGAGTTACTATGAGGAAATCACTAGTGATTCTGACTCTACTACTGAACAAAATCCTGATAGAGCCAATATGTGCTTCATGATTTATATCTCTAAGGTACCTATTTTTTATTGTTTCACTGATGCTAACTGATAATAATTCTAAGAACGAACATGATGATGATGATATTTCTCTAAAAGGGAAGTTTTATTATTGAAATTTTCTAGAAGACACTTTTAATGAACTAAGATAAAAAAACATTAATAAAAGGAAATATGATCTATCTTCCATTATTATATTCGACTTATCTATTGAGAAAGAGGAAAATTCTCAATAGCTAATGCAGAATGTTGAACTTATACTATATAATGAATAAATGAAGATTTGCATATAATAGTAAAACAATGGTAGAGAAACACTTTCATAAATTCTGGGAAAATAATTTACTCCAAAATATGTTACCGGTATATGATACCAATATGGAAAAATAAAATTAGTTAAGATCACGTTTTTACTTAAATCTGAAAGTTTTTATTCCAGTTATTACTCTAGAGGACCAAACAAATGATTTATTCTAATAGTATTATAATTTTTTTATAATAAACCTATTAGAAAAAAATGGGTTCCTAAGTCTCTAATTAGTAACACATCTAAAACCGTGAAAATAATGGTAGAAAAATCATTTCTTGTACAATTGTTTGTCATAAAACTGCTTCAATACCACTGGTATAAGTCTATGGAACTTGGAAAAAAGATTTTAATTGAATATGATATGATATTACTAATGTTTAAAGATCCTAATAAAGTTTGACGGTGGTTATGTCCCCTTTTGGGATAATGCTAATGGTACAATCATTGGCTTTGTCCAAACTTGTAACGCTAATTTTATTTTAATTTCCGAAGTACTATTTTTTTATACTTGGAATCCCAACATCCTTTGCATCTCCCAATTATGTGATGATATTTTTCATGTTAAATTTGAGAATAATTCATGTAATTATTTTGATTATAAAGATTCTCTAGTTTTTACTACTTTAAGAAGTAAAATGTTTATGTTATTGATCTTATTTATTTAGTTTCGCAAAATGTTTCCTACTTGTGTTAATTTAAAATAAAATATTGATTTTGGCATAAGGTAATAGGAAATTATTCTATTCACTCACTTAGGAAGCTTAATAGGAATTTTTTAGTCAAGAATCTACCAAAACTGTAGTTCTTAAAAGAAAAAAGTCTGTAACCCAAGTCAAAATGGGCGACAATATATGATTTATTCTAAATAAAAGAAATATTTATCAACTTATCATCTTCTCAAGCTAGTTTATATGTATTTATTTGGACCATATATAGTTTCAAGTATAAATAAAAATTAACTATGTTTATGTACTAGTAGATTAATTCTCTAGGTATACATCAGTATTTTTTATCACACAAAAGTGATGTTTTCTCATATTCTACTAACTATACAAGATTTGTAGAAACATTAAGGGGCTTAGGATTAAGACCCTAATAAGTGACCATGTTCTTTAATTTTAGAATCATGAATTTGAATCATTTTTATTAAAAAATGGGTATTGTCATAACTTCTCTTATCTTAGGACACCTTAGATAATGTAGTTGTAGGAAGAAGTAAGAGAATCCTTCACGATATATCCTAGGTCATTCTAAAAGTATATTAATTACTTGTCTACATATAGGGAGTGGCTATGAATATAGCTTGTAACATAATAAATAGAGTTTTAATTAGACATGTATTAAAAAAGACACCTTTTGAGCTTCAGAAAAATATAAAGAATAAGTCTAATTACTCTACAGTTTTTGGTTACAACGAATTTATTATTATAACTATGGATAATCTTAGAAAATTTTCCTCCAAGTGTGATGAAAGAATTTTCTTGGGTCATTCAACCTATAGAAAATCCTATAGATTTTTCAATAAAAGAGCCAAGATTGTGTAAAAAAATTTCATTTTAAATTTGACAAGGTAGATTCACATGAGCCTAAGAACAATTTTGAAAACCTTGAGGAAGATTTATAAACTCTGAATCTAAATTCCAAACCCATTGATTCTGATATAAAAGTGTCAGAAATATCTTCCAATTTTAAGTAATTTCCAGATCATCCATAATCTGAAACTGAAGGAGAACCGAAATTTACCATCCCTAATTTTTCTAGATCTATTAGGATCCTTAAGTACTATCCCATAGATGTTGTAGTTAGAGACCTAGAAAAAGGTACACAATCTAGATCTTCTCTTTGAAATAAGTTTTAAAATCAATCATTCTTGACTCAACTAGAACAAATGACTCTCAATGATGAAAATAATTTTGTATTTTATGTAATTGGATATGCAAGAAGAATTAAATCAATTTTAAGAATCAAGGTATGGGAACAATTGGATAGACCCAAAGAAACCTTGACTATAGACACTAAATAAGTCTTTAGAAACACAGTTGAATAATCAAGGATTATAGTGAGAAACAAGGCTAGGCTAGTTTAATAAGATTATAGTCAAGAAGAAGGAATAGACTATGAAGAGACCATTGCACCAGTATCAGCACTTGAATCCATTATAATACAACTCATCTAGATTTAAAACATTATCATGTGGATGTAAAGATTTCATTTTTAAATGGTTATATAGTTGTGGATGTTTTTGTTGAACAACCCCCTAGGTTTCAAAATAACTATTTTCCAAATAGAGTTTCCAAATTATCTAAATCATTATATGTTTTAAAACAAGATCCTAGATCCTGGTATGATAGTATCAGCACTTTTCATATTTCAAAAGGTTTTTCAAAAGGTATAGCTGATCCAAAACTTTTTATAAAACAAATTTCAAAAGATTTTTTGTTGTACCAATATATGTAGATGATATAATTTTGGTATCTTAACAAAATTATTTATGCGCTGATTTTTCTAAAATTATGCAAAATGAATTTTAAATAAGTTTTATGGGTGAACTTAAATTATTTATCGTTATATAAAAATTTTAAAATAACTAAGGAATCATTTTAAATCAAATTAAAAATACATAGGCTCTTTTAAAATACATTAAATTTTATTGAACTAATAGTCATGGTACTCTTATGAGTACTACCTGTAAGTTGGATCTTAATGAAGCTGGAAACCAGTTTATAAAACCAGCTATGGAGGTATGATTGGAAGTCCTCTCTACCTCACTACTAGGGGACCTGATATAATGATTAGTGTATGTATGTGTGCTCATATTCATGAAAATACAAAAGAGTATCATCTTGTATCTATAAAAATGATTTTCAAATACCTTCAATATACTACATGTTTAAGATTATTTTACCCAAGAGGATAAGATTTTGATTTCATTAGTTATTCAGATGCTGATTTTTGTGGATGTATGTTAGATTGAAAAAACACCTCAGGAACATGTGACGTTTTTGCGAAGTCCCTAGTTTCACAATTTAGTAAGAAACAATATTTGGTTGAACTGTCTACTATCAAAGATGAATACATAGTTTTAGGTAGATTTTGTGAAAAAAATTGGATGAAACGCACATTACAAGACTAGGGATATCAATTCAAACATGTCATAGTAAACTATGGTAACAAAAGTGCTATAAATATTTTAAAGAAACTTCTCTCAAATTCTAGAAAAAAAACATATTGATATAATACCTTTCCATTGAAGATATCATATTCAAAAGGGTGATATCGCTCTTTAATAAAATGCTATAAAACATCATCTTGCTGATATATTCACTAAGCCTTTGAATTCAAATATAATGAATAACATCAAACATGAATTTGGTATGATTATTTTTGGTTATGTTCAATTGTTTGGGTCTCACCATTCTAAATGTATCACTGTTTTGATTGTCTTGTCATTGTGAATATATCACCATTTTGAATGTATAATTATTGCTAATGTCTCCCTATTGTGAATGTCTCATTATTTAAAATCTCACCATTGGACTTCTCACTGTTGAACATCTCACCCTTGGACTTCACACCGTTGGACTACTCACTATTGGACTTCTCACCTTTAGACATATCAGCGTTGTATATCATACCATTTTTTTATCATACCTTTTTGTAATTTTTAAATCTAAATTTTAAACCACCGATTTTTAAATTCCTTATGGTTTATTTTATATCTTGATTTTGAATTTACCCAGATTCCCGATTTTGAATTCATTAGATTTATAAGAATGTTAATTGTTAAATCTGTCAATTCTTTTAATTTCAATTCACACTCTTTCCTCATTCCTTTTTCTCTCAAGCCATGTATGTTTATTTTATCTGGACCTTTAAACCTTCCCTTCACATTCGACCAATCTAACTGATCCAACCACCATGGTCAAAGTGAAGTGATCATTGAAACCTTCATCAAACATGTCACCTTCTATAATGAATAAAAGGGGGGAATTGAATCATCCTACACCTATCGAACCAATTAACCCTAAGATTTCAAATGGGATTGTTATACTGATAAAGTATGTTAAAGAAGAATGGCTACTATTGAGTAAATCCTTAATGATAAATGTTATATCGAACCAAGGGTTGATGGATTGGATCTCTTCAAATAAGAAACCTTTTTATCTTATGTTGGTGTATGATTTCTATCAATATGTGGAGTTTGGTATTGAAGAAGAATAAGGGTATTGGCTGTGAAGTATGATTAATGTCCATAGAATCATCATTTCTTCAGGGTAGTGGGGTAGGTATTTAAATATCCAAAATGAAGGTGTTTTAATGATGATCAACGAATAATTCTATATGATGGTGATTATTTCATCTATAAAGAATATATTTCTGAGTTGACTGGAGATGGAATAGTTAGAAGACCGATTGCTTTAGATTTAGATTGAGAGTGCATACTACTCTTTGAGTTTATAGAGAACTGGTTGTGCCAAAGAAAGGGTGACTTTTCCACTATGAGGTATCAAGAAAAAATTTTCTTTATCTTATGAAAATAAAACAGAAGAAAAATATCTATAGATATCTTATGCTTCATATTTTGGATAACCTGAAACCTAAATCTAGATCAAATTCTAGGATTTATCCTAATTTCATTTCTATTATGCTTAAAGAAAAAGGTGTTATTGCCAAAGATAAATATTTAGTTATAGATTTTGGTGGATTTAGTATCACAAGGATAATATATCGAAGGATAAAGATCAGTTAGTACCCATTGAAGAAGAAATGAGAAGTTAATATTTAAAATCTATATGATGAGTTTAATCTAATTGGACACCTGTATAGACCATGGGGCCTTGTTTAACCTAATCTATAACATGAAAAAACAAATTAATATTCTGATGTGAATTAAGAAGAAATTTTTGTAGGAAAAGAAGAATATAAATATCCATTTGATGAGGGAAGTGACCCTGAAATGTCTCCAATTTTTTCATTTTTAACTTATGGAGCCCCGAGTCTGCCTAAGACTCTCACCAAAATATAGAAATTGGATACAAGTGATGAAGAAGATACATAAGTCTCTAGAAAAGATCAGTTCAAAATAAGATCAAAATATAATAATTATAATGGTAATGGTGATAATTCCAGTGAAGAATAAATTAGAAATGATAATGATGTTGATGAAGGATCAAATCCTGATGTTTCTAGTGAGAAAATTAGAGTATAGGCTATTGAGATTCCAAAAGATACTTTAACGTATCCTAGATGTTCTATTTATAGATTAGAAGAGGGGACCAGTATTGTTGATAAGATGTATGTTTCTTATAGAAAAGAGTGAGATGCATCTATTAAGTTGTAGAAATCCCAATGTTATTGAAGTCATCAATTTGGTAATTATTTTCTTTATGGAAACCATGCATCTATTTTTGGTGATTAGAAAATGTCAGATCAAGTCATTGTTGAGCAGATGATAATTATTGCTACTGTTGAGTATCATGTGGATGAATAAATGGAAGTGGAGCATTTAAGGAACATTTTTTATGATCATAAGTCTATCAATACATGTGGTTATGTTCAAGTAAGTGATTTGGATACTTTTGGTAAACATTATGTTGATGAGTACCTGGAGAGTTTACCTTGTGTAGAATAGAGAATAATTGAGACCTATGTTGGTGAACCTATTGTGTTATTATCTAGATTTGAAGTTTCTTCAATGGATGAGCCTCATGGAAATCATTCCAACAGATATATTAATCTCATGTCAAAGGAGTGGGGTTTATTTTCTGGTAAGGTTGGTAGTTTATGAAAGAATGGTGAACTTTCCATTCGAGAAGAGTGAGATCCTAAAGGATCAATGGTAGCTCAAATTGATTTTGTTGGTTTGTTAGAAAGGTTTACATCTATGAAAGAACATGAACCTATAGTTCAGATTATTCCTGTTGATTTCATCCCCAATAGTGACTTGGAAGAGTTCAAAAAAATATGGATTCAGATTTTGGTAATGTTTTTGAAAAACCAAGCTCCATATATCCCTAATAAATGTGAACAACATGTGAGTGTGTGAGATGGTGATCCACCACATTCAATCAAAGATGATGCACCGTATTCAAAAATTTCAAATTGAGAATAAAATGTTAGAAAATGTGTCAAAATCCCTAAAATCTACTATAGAAGGAATGAAATATACCTTTATAGCTTCAATGGATACCCTGCTTAAAATATTTTAAATTCCTACCTCAATGGAATCTAGTTCTATTACACCTCCAGATATTTTTTTGATGCTGAGTTGATTAGAACAATTATCAAGGATGAACAAAGAAATTCCTCAAGTAATACTTCAAGTAATGTTTTGTCCATACCTATAGATACTTTGAGGAAGTTTGCGAATAATAATGATCATTCTCATATGATTATAAGGGAAAACATGAAGGATATAAAGGAAAACCGAGAGACTATACATATGGCCATACATTATTATCTCTCTAGGATTTACTCTAAGCATGAGTTGAATTATCATTTTTACTTTTAAGCAAAAAATTTGAGGTTGCCTCTGGTGACCTGAGCCTTTATGGAAGAAGTCCATCAGTTGAATGTCCTAGATCCTCTATTAAATAATTTTATGTACGAAAAGAAAGATATATTTAGTGAAATGGCGCGAAGTATAAATATTATAATATAATTAATAAATATTGTGAAAACATTTCTTTCTATGCGTTGGACTATTATTGTAGCTCAGGAAGCTATACCAGTAACTTCCCACATGACACCTCCTGAAACAACCCTAGAGTATATCCAACATGGAGTGTCCAAAGACCCTATTTCACCTTTAACAACTATGTTATAGATGTATTCAATTACTCTGAGATAGAAATTACACCACCTTCGGCTTATCCTCATCCAAAAACTTCATCCTCCTTCAGCTATTACGGATGTTCCTTCATATATCCCTTTAGTACCCCCAACCAATCCTACAGCTAATTGAGGACCTCGTTCTAATCTATTTACCTCCAACAAGAAAAAGGGAAAATAATATATGTTTCCATCAACCCAACTTAAGTATCATTGATATTTAAACATTGTGTCTTTAAGGGTATTTTTTCTATGTATCTTTTTATTGAACATTTTTTGGGATGTATTTTTCATTGACATTCTTCATGAAAGTTATTATATATTTTCACATTCATTTCTTGTGTAATTCTCATTCAATTTTTTTACTATTCACTTTTTGATAATCCCAAAAGGGAGATAAGATCTATTATATTTATAAATTTATTTCCTTGATATCCATATATTAGTTTAACTTCCTCTAATACTATATGATATATTTCTTTCCTTTTTTCCTATGATACATTCCTACTTTATGAAAACCCTTTTTCATTTATGTTATGTGTTTCATATCATATGTATAAAATGTTACTATTTTACTTTGATTCCATGAATATAAAATGCAATGATTTATGATCTTCAAAAATAGGGAGATTGTTGTCCTCCTTATTTTAATGATAATAAAATTGTAATTATTTTGATATTTGGTGAGTTTCATATTTTTTATTGGAATTTTATATTATAAGAACGATCAAAAAAAAATTACTAACTATAGACGCTTCTAGAAAACCCTCACTACCAAGTAAAATACACTATAACCAAAGTATATCCACCAAGTATGAGACATCATCACCAAAGTCACAACACCATGTATGATACAAGGCCACCAAAGTCTCACCATAATATAGAGACACTGTCAAGGAGTTCATACAACGAGAATGGATTTTTGAAAAAGTATGGAAATACTCACCATCAAAGGAGACATTTCCAACCTGACATGCCACTAAGAAAGTGGCACCGTTCTAAGGACGCATTGCCAATGTATCAGAATTCCTAATATAGACACCTCCAGTGTCACCATTCAAACAGTATCCCCGGTTGTTTCAATTTATTTTGAAATAAAAATTTGTAACACCATGTTTATATAATTTAATGTAGATGTTTATTTTAATTATTGTTCCTTAATTTCTCAACAAAATGTAAATATATATATGTCATACATGCACAATAAGGATCTAGAGGATTTGATTTATTCTCTTTATTGGTGTTGATATTGTTGATAAACGAGAAAGAAAAATCCCCCATGCAAGAGAACTTAATAACGTGGATATAAACATATAGATATGTACACATGAAGTAATATTTACATTATTTCAATAACCATAAGATACTAACAGCTTCATCATGATTACACTCAATTAGGAAAGTTGAAGAACATATTAAATCTAGTTCTTTCATGTATTCAAGAACAAATTGTATATGCCACATTGTTTTACTGAAATTTCTGAAACATGACTTGAGCATCAGTTCGAATCACATTAAAGAGTCACGAGTTGTAGTTCCTAACAAACCGAGTAACATTATCCCTTTCTATATCTTATTTTCTCAGTCTTCTTTTTTTTATTTACATTACGAGTAGTGTGTGTGCATGTTCTATTTTATAGAATACACACTAAATCCTAATTTAAAATGAAAGATAAATTTATATCTTCTAAACTGTTTTTATATTTTTTTTCCCCACATATTGTGGTAGAGGTTCGATTGCAGACTGTTTATTTTTACACCCACAAAAACTGTAGATGTGGCCCCATGGGGTCAGAAATGTTTTTATACTATTGAAAACCCGAACCAGGTTATGGATAGAATTCTTTTTAATAAATGTATTAGAAGTAGTTGATTTCCAAGTAGAGAGGACTAACTCTCATCTTGCAAAATAACCTCTTATTTTCAAATTTCTGTGTATGTTTTTTTACATTATTTATTTATTTTTACAGAAATTTTTTTTTGAAATATAAAAAATACCACTACTTTGATATTATATATTAATAAGTGATTATATAAGATTTTTATTATGTAATATTATTTCAATGGTTAAAGTAATGTTATATTTTTTTACCTGACACAAAATCAATATTTTTTAAAAATCATCCAAGATATTAAAACTTATATCAAACTATGTTTTTGGTAAACTTGGTTGTTTTATTTAAATAGGGGGATTTTATTTAAATCCATTTAAACAAAAAAAATTATTTGGTACTCAATTCACACCTCTCCCCCCCCCCATTGAAATTATCATTTTGACCAATATATAAATTGAATACATTACTTTTTACAAACTTAGGCGCAAATGAAAGAATGAACGACATCGATTCGTGAGGAGGTAGATTTACATACACATGATTGATAATTGTGTATCCCATTTTGAAGGATATGTGTGAAAGTGTATGTTCAAATCTTACATAAGAACATATCAGTATATTGAATATATTTTGGTTATTATATAATCATTATATAAAAATAATTTAATAGGTGTATATTTAATTGAAACAAAAGTGATCATCGAAGATCATTACCTCTTATTCGGGTTACTCCTTTTGGTTTATACCGGATGACTTCCTTTATTTTATTTCAACCCAAAGTGAGGTCTCTATAAATAGGGGAGGTATTTTGGGAGATTATTTTGGTAGGATTTTTAAAATAAAATGGTCTTTAGAGGTTTGAATAAATGGTATGTGTGATTACCTTTTTATAATGGTTGAAGAGAGGTATTCATGTAAATATAAAATGTTAAGCACTATTGAGAGGTGTCCCTTACATCATGTGCCACCAATAATGATTAAAATCGGTCCAATAAATGATATAGTCTAAATATTTCCATTAAATAGGTTTTAGACAAGTTTCTATGTTATTTTTCTTTATAAGTTTAAGGTTTAGTCTCTGGTTAAGATTTATTTTACCTTAATCATTGTAATTAATTTTAATTTCTTCCACTAATATTTTTGGCCAAAAAAAATTATTTTAATCTTAATTATGAAACATTATGATTCCAAATTGGTAATTCTTTTTAAAAAATTACAATCATAAAATAGGAATAAATTAATTTAAATTTATTCCCACACATGGGGCGACAAAGCAGGTTTTCAAAATAAAAATGTTCAAACATTTAAATTGTTTTTTATATCCAATTTCATAATAAAATTGATTAAAATGAAATAAATTACATTAATTTATGTGAAATTGAACTAAATATACTTTAAAAACAAATTAAAATAATATTTATACTTATAAATTATTGATATGAAAATTCGGTTTTCAATTAAAATCCAGTATACTCATTATTCGTCAAAAAATCAAACTTCACCGAAAAAATCAAAAAATTGACCAAAAGAGAAATTTAAAAAATTTATTTGAGAAAATAAGTTTGTTATTACATATAATATTTATAAAAGTGTGCAATATTCAGTTTTAAAACAAGGTCACCATTATAAGCCAGTAAAAGTTTCTTTTCAAAAAAAATTAAACATGAAACTAGATTTATTCCTATCTTAAGATTATCAAATATATTGGATGAATATAAAAACTATTTTATTGAATAATATATATATATATATATATATATATATATATTTCATTAACAAAATTAACTAATAGAAATTAATTTAATTTATTATGATAAAAACACCTTTATGAGCATTAACTCATTTTTTATATTCAATTAATATTTATATTCATTTCTAATTAATTGGTAACCTATGAATACATTTTATATATTTGTAAACCATATATTTTTAAAACATAGTAAATACTACTCAAAAACTCAATTTTATCAACTAATTTAATTAAATAATAATGTTTTAATAATATATTATTGTTCGGTAAAACTCAACCTTATGTGTAACAAGAGTCATTAAAGAAAGTAATTGTTATGTGCGATGCAAGATAACTCATTATTTTGTGAATTGAAATCTATAAAATATATTTAATATATTGTAAATTATTGTGATTTTGTATTCCCATATGAACTTGGTGTTTAATGTCACAATGTTCTAACATTAGAATTTTATGGATTTACATTTATACTATACAGACCTGCCAAAAGGTGGGGCCTTGATAGGATAGGTTGGAAGACATGATGGTATCACTTAATATTCCTTCAAGAATCTATTTTTTAGGGAATTATTTCTAGTATAACGAAGTTGGACTAAGCTCAACAGACTATGGATCTATAGAAAGAGTCAATGAATGTATCTACATACTCTGCTCGATTCACGAACATACTTTATTTTACTTATATCATTTCCATAAATGATGCACTGATGGTCATGAAGTTTGAGATTGTTTTTATCCCAAAATCAGGTTACAAGTTATGACTTTTTTCATAACTTCTTATCTTGAGGTTCTAAGGAAGGCCTTATAGATTAAGAAGGTCCTTGAGGAGGATCAATCTATTAGTATTATTAATCATAATTATGATCAGGAGGTTAGACCTCTAACTATATTGATGACTGTATCCTCTAATAGCATGAAGAGAAAGACTAGGGACACCTATTATGATAGTTTCAAGAAGGTGAAGCAAAGCATGGAATTTTTATTTACCCCAGGAAGAAACCCCTACTGCATCAAAAGTGGAATGTTCATACATTACCTTAGGGTCTATATAGAACCTATATTAAAAATTTGGTTGTATAGAAAATACCTAATCATCAACAATTTTTCCCAAAAATTTTGAGGACAATATTCTATAAGGGATCGAGGTAGGTATGGTTAGGAAACTAGGGATTTGTATGGGGTTCCCAATAGTAGGCTCAGATGAAACTGACTTGGAAAATTCACAACCCCCAGGGATATGGTCGGGGATCTAAGGCCTGTGGAGTATATTTAGTGGATTAAACATTAGTAGATGGTGGTTAGGGTCCATCCATTTTTTTAGTATAGTATTGATAAATTCTGGAAATTGTACTCTTTTTTGGATATTGGGGCCTCAAATTCTCTTATATCTACACCATTTGTTGTTGGATATGACTTGTAGGTAAAGTTTTCTTCTAGGTTTCAAACCCTCGATACATCATTTACCATAAAAGTGGATCATATTCAGTGATACCCAGAGTGCCTTATAGTCATTTTTAGTAATATAAATCTCAAGTAATTTATGATTTCGGACAAGAAGATATTCTATTTGATTTTAGAATGGACTGGTTGTCCATATATCAACCCAAAAATTATTTTTATTGGATCCTGGTATCATTTAACACACCCATGGGAGATAATTTCCTGATGAATGATGAATAAGAGTTGGAATTTGGTAGTGTGGGTCTATAAATAAGCTATATTGAGATAATTCTGATACATATTTCAAGCTTTGATAATTCAAAAAAATAAGTGGTAGGACCCTAATACTTTCCTCCTATTGTGGACCTCTATCAGGATTTATTTCCAAATTAATTCATAGGACTTCCCCCTAATAGGGTAGTTCAGTTCAATAAAGAACTCAAACAAGGGTGAAGCTCATTTATATAACCCTTTATAATATAGAATTGGTTGAGTTTAATAATCTCAAAGTACATATCAGGGAACCAGAACTAAAGGTATTTATTATGATGAGTACATCGCTATGGGATTAAATTTTTTTTCTTTGCGAGGAAGGTGGATGATATTCTTTGACATAGTATTGATTACTAGAAGTTAAACTAAGTGATAGTGAAAATAGTTATTCTTTTCCAAAGATTGAAATATCTTTGATCATTTATAGGGATCCCATTGCTTCCCCAAGATTGATCTCAGGTCAACCTTTCACTAGTTTTGGGTTAGAGGGGAGGAAAAAAATTAAATGTTGTTCAGGAGTAGGTATGGGTTATCTGAGTACATGGTGATATCATGAAAATCATATGTTTTCCAAGCTTTTGAATTTTAACTTTTGGATTCATGATGTAAAAAAATTAAGGAATGTGCTTTCTAATATTGAAATTTTCTTATACCTAGTGATTGTAGTGGTGGTGATGTTTGGGAAATTTCTTGAGAATTTTTTTGAGATCTATAGATTTATAAGTTCGGAAGGATAGTGTTGGTATTTTATCCATGAATTATCCTATTTTGCAGCTCCCTTGATTGTGCTGACAAAGAAATGGGTGAAGTTTTAGTGGTTGGATAATTGTCGTGAGGTTTTAATTAATCTTTATAGGAGGTTTAATTCAGATCCAATGTTGATTGTTATTGATCCTGTGATATTATTTTCTGTATCTTTTGATTCATCTAGATTGGGGTAAGTATTGATTCATAGGGATTGGGTTGTAGCATTTGTGTGACAATTTGGTCCTGGTGACAGCACAAACACCCCACCTTTAACATCGCCATTTTTATTAATCTGTATAGGAGGTTTAATTTAGATCCAATGTTTATTATTCATGATCATGTGATAGTTTTTTCTAAATCATGAAATTCATTAGGATTGGGGTAAGTATTGATTTAGTGGGGTTGGGTAGTATCATATGTGTGACAATTGGGTCCTGGTGAGAGCACAGACAACCCACCGTTAACATGGTCGTCGAGTCCTAGCCCGCAAGGTACCACCAATTTCCCTGCAGACACGTAGTCTCCACCCTAGGGACCACACATGTGCCCGAAGGGGTCATCTGACTTGTGAAAGTTCCTATAGTCCAACACATCTCCTTTCAAGTGTGATTTTTCCTCACCCACACACACCCTGAAAACATTCAGGAAGGCCACCCATCCTGACCACTACTCTAATACAAGCACGCTTAACTGTTGAGTTCTAATCAGGTAGGCTCCTGAAAAAGAACGTGCACCTTATTGACATGAGTCATAAAATTTTATCATTTAACCCTTTATCATTCTCCCCACTTTAGAGAACAAAATCCTCATTGTGGGCTATGCATCTCAACCTAGGCAATGCGCTGCACTTAAGGCTGGGTACCACCTCTGATACCAAATGTAACAATTGGGGTCTGCTGACAGCACAGACGCCCCACCATAGGGCCCACACACATTCCCGAATGACTCATCTGACTAATGACAGTCCCCATAGTCCAACACATTTCCTTTCTCTTGTGCTTTGTCCTCACTCACACACACCCTGGGAAACTTCTTAGAAGTTCACCCATCCTGGTCACTACTCCAAACCAAGAACTCTTAACTGTGGAGTTCTAATCAGGTAAGATCCTGAAAAGGAAGGTGCATCTTGTTGAAATGAGTCATATAGTTTAGTCATTTAACCCTTTATCATTCTCCCCCCTTTAGAGCACAACATCCTCGTTGTGGGACCTACATCTCAACCCATGCAATGCACAACAGTTATGTCTGGGTACCATCTCTGATACCAAATGTAACAACTAGGGCCCACTAACTACACAGACACCCCACCCTGGGGCCCACACACGTCCCTGAACGGGTCATCTGACTAATGATAGTCCCCACAAGCCAACACATCCCCTTTCTAGTGTGCTTTTTCCTCACTCACACACACCCTGGGAAACTTCCTAGAATATCACACATCCAGATCACTACTCCAAGCCAAGAACGCTTAACTATGGATTTCTAATCAGGAAGGCTCTTGAAAAGGAAGTATCACCTTGTGGAAATGAGTCATATAATTTAGTCAATTAACCCTTTATCATTCTCCCCCATTTAGAGTACAACATCCTCATTGTGGGCCCTACATCTCATCCTGGGTAGTGCGCTGCACTTAAAGCTGGGTACCACCTCTAATACCAAATATAACAACTGGGGCCCGCTGATAGCACAGACACCCCACCCTGGGGCCCACACACGTGCCCGAACGGGTGATCTAACTAATGAAAATACCCATAGGCCAACACATTTTCTTTCTAGTGTGTTTTTTCCTCACTCACACACACCTAGGGAAACATCCCAAAAGGTCATCCATCCTGATCACTATACCAAACCAAGCACGCTTAATTGTGGAGTTGTAATCAGGTAGGCTCCCAAAAAAGAAGTTGCACATTATTGACATGAGTTATATTATTTATTCATTTAACCCTTTATCATTCTCCCCCATTATAGAAAAATTTCCTCATTGTGGCCCTACATCTCAACCCAAGAAGTGCGATACACTAAAGGATGGGTACCACCTCTGATACCAAATATAACAACTGGGGCCCGCTTACAGCACAGATACCCCGCCTTTAACATGGACGTTGGGTCCTGGCCTACTAGGTACCACCAATTTTCCCGCAGAAACGTGGTCCCAACATTGGGACCCACACACGTTCCCAAACGAGTCATCTGAATAATGGAATTCCCCATAGGCCAACACATTTCCTTTCTAGTGTGCATTTTCCTCACTCACACACACCCTGGGAAACTTACCAGAAGGTAACCCATCCTGATCACTACTCCCAGCCAAGAATGATTAACTGTGGAGTTCTAATCAGGTAGGCTCATGAAAATGAAATTGCACCTTGTTGACATGAGTCATATTATTTAGTCATTTAACTCTTTATTATAATGAGATGTCAAAATATGGTCCACATCAGTTGTAACCCCATGTGTGTAATCTTCCTACCCATGAATTAGAGAAGGCGGTCATTCTCCAGACATTGAAGTGTTGGTTACACTGTATATTTGGATATAGTATTATTTTCTTTAGGTAGATAAGGACCTCTTATATATCTTCACACAGGAAGACCTAAATTTGAGTTAGAGGTGTTGGGTAGAGTATCTGTAGAATTCCAATTTTGAGATGGCCAATGAATTGAGTAAATATAGCTTCATTGTAGATACTCGTGTCTATAAGATGTAGTTAGCTCGAGGGCATAGTGAATGAACATTGAAGGAATAGTGGGACTTGATGAGATTATTGGCCAATTGGAGGATATGATTTTGGGTCGGACCAATAATTCATTAGACATTGTGATTATCTCATAGGACCGGTTGATTTCATATATAATAGTAGTTATCATGTTATGATTTTGATTACATCTTATGATTCTCTCTATAGTTTTCCACATTACTCACTACTTTTTTGGCATGAAACTAGTGAGGCAGTAGTTATGGTGACCAATATTGTATAAGAGACATCCAAGAATGTTCATCTGATTTCAAAGAGGTTGATCACAGCTTAGAGAAGGAAAAAATATTTTGTGAACCAAAATAAAATTCCTTTTTATTTATCTTTAGGTGGATGGGTTTTTATTATAGTGACACCTAATTTGGGTCATCGATGTTTGAGGAAGTAAGGGAAGATAGTGATGCACTATATTGGAAAATCAAAGAACACTAAGTGAGTTGGAATAGTTATGTACAGTCTTGATCTTCCTTATTTATATTATTTTTTAAATGATGTGTTTCATGTGTCTCGGTCCAATAGTAACATGCCTGATCACATGAATGAAATTGACTGTGTGGATATTGAGAAAGATACTAGTGCATCGTACATGGAGTTCTCATAGTATATTTTAGACCATACTAAGAAATTACTATGAGGGATGGAGGTACCACTTGTCCAAATATTGTTATCTTGTAGAAAAATCAAATTAGATAAGTGGGAGTTTGAAGAACTTGTTCAGTCTTAGTGGGTTGAGTTTTTCAGGAATGACTTCTATAGATGATTCTTGGGGATGGGAAATATCTAAAAAGAGAGATTATAATGGTCATGGTATTTTTTCTTATATGTGAAGATAATGATTCTTCCATTTTCGTTTTAGTTTTAGGTGGATCCATGAGTGGTTCAATCCGAGTGTAATTTTAATATATTGAGAAATCGTAAAATTGGATTTTTGAGTTATCACATTCTAAAATAGAAAACAGTGCACCCTAGTTTAATCCATTTTGGTCCTAGATTTATCCTACATAAAATTGGAAAGGAAAAATATAATTTCAATTATTTTTGGAATTTGTGGTCAGGAAAAAATTATCTGTACATGGGAATTACTCCATGGTGGATGCTATTTCTGTATTAGGACTGATTTATAATGGAATAAATTTATCCTTCTACCTAAAATATTCATCAATAATCCATGTTTGGTCTTAAAAATTTGTTTCAATATAATGAGTGGTTGATTAATACCCCTTTAACTCATTTTCTCCTATTCAAAACAATCTATTTTCCTTCTCATTCAAAGACTAGTGATTTTGGGACATTATTGATAACAGTGCTAATTTGGTGTTATGATCTTTATCTGAGCCTCATTTTCCTCCTTGTTTGGATATATATTTTATTTCCTTTGATCTATGTAAGGCCTTAGATCTTATTTATCTACTGGTGATTCTATTTTGGGGTGATTTGGTGGAGAACCTAGCAATTTCTACTTATTCTATTGGAATACTTCTTCTCCTTCATTATATTATCAGGATATGTAATTATCATGGTTATGGACATGTTATATCATGTGATATTTTGTGGGTTTAATCAATTTTAATGGATATTATCTCTTCTCAAGTACCTTTGGTGTTCTTTAATATCTTGGTTTTGAACCTCTTAGTGAATTATTTCTTTGTGAGTCACTCCCATTAAAGATTTGATGTTTCAAATCAATTGGATTTAGATTCTTCAATCGGAGATGAATTTCATTGGGTAGTGTTGTTTTACCCACTTGGAATGTTATTCCTAGAGTCTCTCTCTAGAAAATATATAATTTTATATAAAACCATTTCTAGGAGTTCTTGGAAATAATAATGTTATAATTGTTTTGGGAATATAGTTCGAGAGATGACACCCTTGACAAAACATGATGTTTATATTGACAACCTTAAGTTCGGAAGTTCCTTACCTTTTGGGGCCCTTGTATACACATTTTTCCTTGGTGTGATATTTCTATGTAATATTTTGTATGGCCTTTCTAAATAGTGATTTCTTGTGGGTCTATGTGTGGCCCGTGAGACGAGTCTATGATACATGATTCCATGAGTATGCTCATATATCTTTTTTCCCTATTAGATTTTCATCGCATGTTTATGTATCTTTGTATTGATTGTCATGATGACATTTTTAAGTTTTTCCTTGTATGATAATACTTTTTATATGTGTACCCAATCATTTTTAGGTTTTTTCAATGTTCTTGGATTAGGTGGAGGTTTGTGATATGGTTACCCCTTATAGAGGGAGTACACACAGCTTGAGATGATGGAAACGATCGACCTAACCATAGGGTATGGGCATGAAATCATGGATTCATGAATCGATGTAGAATAATTAGGGGAATTATGGAATGTATTACTTTAACAAGAAGTAAATTGGGTACGGTGGCCAAGAGGCCTTACCCATGATAGAGTTGGGATACAAGGACATAGAGGCCTAATCTAACTCGATTCCTCGAGACTGTTGAGAGAAATAGTTACCATACTTATGGCTATTTCTTTATCACCTGTTATGTCCTATGAACAAAGTGATGAGCTAAATTCCAAGTAATGGAATAAACATAAGAATAAATCTTAAGTACATGGGTTAGAATGCATGACATAATGATATAAAAAGGCATGGAACATATGGAATCATAACATATAAACACGGGGTAATAAAAAATATAATCATAATAATGGTAAAGAAACAGAAAACATTACTTTATGATGAGTCCAGGATCATTTCACATATAGGATCACAAGTCAAGTTTAACCACCAAGACCATTGCACGTGGTAGCATGAGTCAAGGCTAACTGCCAAGACTGTTGCACATAACATCTCATGAGAATCATGTTTACCCAATGAATTTGAGAACTATATGGTTTCACCCATCATAACATGTTTATGATTATTATTTCCACATAATGAATCATACATAATCTATCATACATAAACATAAGGGTTCCCCTGGAATGAAGTGGGTATCATAATCTTATAATAAAGCATAATAAATGGTGGTATCATACAAGTGTCCAAGAAATAAATTTATTAAAACATATATGGACTCTCATAAGGTAAAATAGTCAAATATCATGGTATGTTTTGTTGAACATAAGCGAAAACATGATTGAATAGAATTTAATAAATTTTAGCATTAAAAAATTTTTGTGCGGTTTTAAAGAAAATAATAAATTTCACTTAAAATTGAAAAGGCCATAATATTTTATATAAAAATAGATGTGAACCAAGAATTTTTTCATAATAAAAATTCATATTTTAGAAAAACAATGGTTTGTAAAAAAATATGATAGAGTGCACTTGACATTCAGTAAGAATTCAGGATGTTCCCTTAAAACGGCCTGGCTTATGAGGAATAATTTGGAGGGAATCTTTAAAAAATATGTATATCCCTGAATGATAATGATGAAAGGATCATGATACATGAATTTTGATCATATAAATAAAATTTATAATATGTTCATAAAAATCATAGATAACTTAATTTGGGTAAAAATAAAGATAGAACAACCCGAAGGAATAATGAAGGATCCGGTAGAGTCCCTTACCATAAGTCTGCTGGTGTCCTTCACATGATCTTAATATCCTATATAACTGAATTAAATTCATTAATTATTATTTCTAGAAACTTTCTTTATTATGTTTATTTTTTATATCCTTATTAATTTTATTCATGACCTTTTTGATGGGTTAAGAGGTTAAATTTCATTTTTTGGGGGAATTTGTTTCCTTGGTTATCATGATTGGTTTACTTATATACATGTAATGATAAACTTGTAACATGAGAATGTCTATCTAGAATTTATGTTTTATGTTATTAGTGAAAATCCAGAAGATTAAATGATCATAAAATCTATTTGGCTGTTTGAGGTGAAGATGAATAATTATATAAAACATTAATGATAACCCTTTTGGTTAAATGGTGGTTTTTTTATCACACAGAAAACATTATTATTTGTAAATTAATATCATGTGTACAAAAGATTCTAGTCCCAAAAATTATAAATAATACAAAAATTATATTCTGGTTCTACTATCAAAATGGTTTCATGACCATAATTGAAGATGGTAATAGAAATTGAAAATTTGTCGTCCTTGAATGTGATAAATTAACACATCTCATGTGGTGTTTTTATTTCTAGTATAGAAGGCGGGAAAGAAAAAATGATGATGAATTATTACACAATCAAAAAACATTATATTACATGTAATGTACTTGAGTTATCATAACATTTGTATGAAATGAGGTGAAGAAAGGAAAAGGAAAGAAATAAACATGAAAGAAAATAAAAGAAATGAAAAGAGGAGTTCACCACTTGAATATACCTTCCTTGAGAACCTCTTTAGGGGAGAGGATTTGGTATTTTTAAGAGAAAAAGGTCCATTGGACGTGGTATAAGGAATTAGGGAGATATTTTATCAAAATTTAGATAAGTATCAAGTCTTGAGAGGAGCAAATGGAAGAGGTAAAGAGGGGTGGTAATTATAGTGGAGGGTATGAGGGGTTTCCCATTATTTTAATCATTACTCTAATATTTTTTTCTCAAGACTATGAATAGTAATAATTATTGTGAAACAAAAATAATAAGTGAATTTGAGTTCGAACCAATGTCCATTTACATCATCCATGAATCCACCATGATGCATAAATTCATGTTGTAGCACTTATCGTAAATTATTGTACTTTACAATTCATCAAAAAATCAAGTATTTCAGAAAAATCCGAAAAATTTTCCCTAACCATTTTTTGATGTCTTTATACAAAAGTTAAATATATTTTATAAAAATAATTTTCTAAATATGGGAAATTTAATTTTTAAACAAAATCAACATTTACTTGAAAAATACGTATTTTAAAATTATAACTGATTTTATGATACTTTGAAAAATTAAATAAGGTCTCATAAAATTATCCAATAATCATTAGGAATAAAAAAAATTAATTTATGAATACATTTTTTGAAAATAAAATTTCTTTTAAATTATTAAATAATTCATAAATTTTAAATTAAATATTTATGACTTAAAAGAATATCAACACTAACATATTGTCACTTATAAGATATATAAATTTTATTTATACTTTTACTTGTAAGGTTACTATTTACATGGCCAATTTTATATTCATAAGGGTCACATTACTATTCATAAGGGTAACATTACTATTCATAAGGGTAACATTGCTCTTCATAATGGTTTTTTAATATTCACCAAAAATTAAGTTTCTCTTATCTGACTCCAAACGTCTTACTGATCACAACTGTGTATGTCAAATTTTTGAAATTAATATCATAAAAGTTAAAATATTGTGTTTTAAGTTCACATAGATCTTAGTAGTTCATTATTTTTTGATTTCGTGTTATTATATGACATAATTATAAGAAGGTAGTTTCCATTGATTAATGTTTGGGTCATTACACTTTTCCACCATATGAAATTTCACCCTTGAATTTTTTTTTTACATTCTATATAGAAAATAGGTTCGGTACTTCTCCTTTATTGACTCCTTCATTTCCCATGTTTCCTCTTCATACTATTGGTTCCACTGTAGTACATTGACCAGGAGAGTGGTCTTGTTAAGTAGAACTTTATATCTATGATCCAAGATCTTCACTAGATGCTCCTCATAAGAAAGATCATTCTTTCACTGCACCACCTCAGAAGACAATACATATGATGGATTTGGTATGTACATTCTTAAGAGGGATACATGGAAGACATCTTATATTTTAGACATGGTAGGTGGAAGTGCTAGTCGATAGGCCATAGCTCCAACATGATCAAGAATCTAGAATGGGTCGATGTACCTGGGAATTACCTTTCCATTCTTCCCAAACTGCATGACCTTATTCCATGGAGATATACAGAGGAATACCTTATCTCCAAAATTGATCACAAGTTCCTATTAACGATTGTTTTCATAATGCTTCTATTGAATTTGGTCTGCCTTAATGTGCTGCTGAATTGTTTTCACTAACTCCACTATTTCTTAGACCACTTCAAGCCCTACCAGCTTATGGTCACCAAATTCATCCCAACATGCTTGTGTTCTACACCATTTCCCATAAAGGGCTTCATATGGTTCCATTCTGATATTGGAGTAGAAACTATTGGTGTAGGAGCATTAAACTAGTGGAAGATGTTGGTCTAGTCCTCCTTTAATGTCCATAGAACACACTCTTGACATGTCTTCTAGTGTCTGAATATTTCGCTCAGATTGGCCATCAGTTTGAGCATGATAGGTCGTAATGAAGTTCAATTTTGTGCTTAGAGCGTGTTGAATAGTTTTCCATAACATCAATGTGATCTCAAATCTCTATTAGACACAATATATAGTGGTGCTCCATGAATCATTATCATCCCTTGGGCATGTCACGACCCGACCCAACGGGGCTCGAGCCACGACTCCCCAAGCCCGCCTCCAATAGGCCAGGGGCTGGCGACCAGCGCTGAGTAGGCGATCACACACATGGGAGGCATTAGCCTAAGGTACCTGTACACACGCACCCACAAACACCTCCATGCAATAGTGCAGAGATAAAGAAACTGAAAAGTAAATGCATGCATACAATCTATCCCAACCCAGAGTGCAATAGCAAAAGTACAAGGGCAAAACAGGGCCCACCAAAAGAAAACTACAAAGCGCGTCCAACCTGCTCTGAAGAAGGGGAACGCTGCCACAAACAGCCGCCGGAAAGCTCCCTCGGCACGGTCCCGGTAAACACCCCAGTCAACTCGCTCACTAAGCTCCGCCTACTCCGGGTCCTCCTGGGACTCCGTCAAAAGGCCTGTGGTCTGCACAACACACAAACATGTGCGGGAAAAGCCCGTGCAGGGGTGAGTATACTCATTAGGCACCCCAAAAACCCAAAACCCAAGGGAGCAATTGAAAGGCAACAGTCCACTCAACCCAGCCAGAGGGAACCCAGATGAGAGAGAAACTCCATCTCGTGACCATCCTCTGCTAAACACAACAAGTCAGCTCAGCTCAGCTCAGCTCAAGAGTATGCCCATACATACACCTTGAACAATCCAAATATACACAGCTCACGCCACAAAGCCACAAGAGGTACCGACCTCATCACCAGCAACTGTCCACAACCAGGAGAACATGCTCCACGATCACTGTCATACCAGATGACACTCATCCGAGAGATACACTCCATCGGATCCAAAACAAACATCTCATATGCTCACCTGAGAGACCACGCTTGTCGGATAACATCACTGAGGAAACCTCACTGAAACAACATAACCACCAAACTCCTCGGATAGGGGATCGCCGCTAGGGTCTTCTAGGGGATACCAAGACCCACTCCGGTATACATAGCTCACAGATAGGGGATCACTCCCAGGGTCTGCTAGGGGATACCACGACCCGATCTGGCATACATAGTTCTCACAGATAGGGGATCACACCCAAGATCCACTGGGGGATACCACAACCCGATCTGGCGCTCGACAGAAGCTCAACACTCAGATAGAGGATCATCATCCATATAATGATGGTCACGACGATACTGGAACCCTATCTGGTATAACTCGCGATGTAGGGGATCGAACCGACGATGCCGCAACCTTACCGAAACCACGAGTTGAGTAGGGGATCGTATAACCAACGATACCGCAACCCTACCAAAAACATCATGCTGAGTAGGGGATCGTAAGCCCGATGATGCCACAACCCTACTGTGCACGACCCACCCCGTAGGGGATCATATGTCCGATGATGCCACAAACCCTACGGGGTTAACCTGCTAGATAGGGGATCGCCGTCCGTAAATAAATAGTCATAGCGATACCAAGAACCCGATCTAGGGTAAAGATGCTAGAGGATCCACTCCGAGCCCACCGGAGGGATACCACAACTCTAACAGTTTAAACATCCCATCGAGAGGATCACAAACCCATACGAAGGTTGTGATACCACACGAAACCTCGTAGGAACGAACCAAGGGAGAACCCTCAACCACTGCTGGTCCAAACGTCGCTAACCCGAGCGACTCTCCACAATGCCACACTGCGCACCTCTGAAGCCAAAACTGAGGCCACCATCGCGTTCCACGTGGAAAAACATGCGGGATAGGCTGTTTACTCGCCCGAAACGGAGCACCGGTGAGAAAGGCACTATTCACCATAGCTAGCTCGTGCGTGGCCCACACAACGATCCCGAAACCCATCGAGCGGATCACACCACGATGATCCCCTCGGAAAAACAAGCGGAATCGACTACTCGCTCACCCAAAACGGACAACCAGTGAAAAAGGTACTATTCACCGAAGGCCGGCTCGGGTGGGGCCCATGCCTAGATTCCAAAACTCATCGAATGGATCACACCATTGCGATCCTCTCGGAAAAACACACAGGATCGACTATTCATCCGCCAAAATTGGACTCCTGGTACAAAAGCTGTGTTTCTCCGTAAACGCCAAAACCCGGCCTCATGGGGCCCGCACCCCGTTCTCAGTCCCAACACCCGGAAACCATCTCAAAAAATCCGTCGTACTATCAGGGTCTCAACTCCACTGACGGCACGTCAATCGGACGCTCCGGGTAGAAGTTACAACGGCCCGAAGTCATAAAATAATAAAATAATATTATTTTATACGACGTTTCTAGCTCCCGGGCCTTGATCCCGAACCTTTAAACCCTCAAACCCATACCGGAGGGTTTGCCTCATCGTCAGGGTCACATCGCCACAAACGGCGCGCGAATCCGACTCCCGGAGTGCATGATACGGGGGTTTAAAGACCCCCGTATGCGAAAAGAGGTCGGACCGGCCCCGACCGGCCGGCGGCCCTCCGCCCCGCTGGGCGGCCGGCAGCCGCGGCTCCGCCGCGCGCCGCCGCACCGGTGCCGCTCGGGCGGACCTTCCACGGACCTCCGGGAGCACCCTGGTGGCCCGTTTCGCGATCCGGAGGCGTCTACACGACCCTCGGGACCCGATCTACACTGCTACGTCTTCAATTTGCAGAAAAACGCAGCAAAAACGGGATCGGGGGTTAAAACTCAATCCGCCTACCTCGCGGGCGACACGCCGATGTTCTGCCTTAGATCCGCACTCTAAACCTTCCGTTGCGTGCTCCTGGAACATCCGTCGTCGAATTCTGAGCTCGTGGGCGCTCCGTTTGCTCGATTCGGCGGAGTGGCGGCGAAGAACGACGAAGAACGGCGAAGTACGATTACAAGGGGGGGGCGCTGATATTTATATCAGCCGCCCGCCGGCGCCAAACCCACCTCGGACTCGACGCCCGATGCGAAAAAAATTAAGGTCAGCCCTAGGGTAAACGCGTCATTCTGAATGCAACGGCTGTCTCAGATTTTCCATTTGAGACTATGTTCAGAAGTTATTCGAGCCGACGTTTGCACAGTAACTTGCTACTTATTTACGGAAACGCCCCTGGTGGCGTTTCTCACCGCAGGCCCGCGCCCGCAAAGATTACACCCCGCCTAGGGTAAACGGCACGTTCCGGACGGAACCGTGCCCTCAGATTCCCGTTCTGAGCTACCGTTTAGGAGATATCACACCCCCACCACGTGCATAGTATAAAAAAACATAATATTTTTATAAAATTAATTACGGGCACACCGGGCCTCGGAATCGCACGCCGTCTTCGCGCCTTGCTCTGGAATTATTCGTAGAAATATTCCAAAGTCTGATGGGGCCAAAAACCCGAGTCACTACATCCTCCCCCCCCCCCCCTTAGAACTTTTCGTCCCCGAAAATCCCTAAGAACAAGGAAAGCGACTGGACTCTCAACTGGGTCTCACACACCAGCGAGCTCAGCAACAAACAACCACTCAGGGTCTTAACAACACCCTGAACAAAACTCGAGCAATAAACAAAAGGAAACAAGGGGTACCTCGATCCATCCGCGGTGCCTATGGGTCGACTGCCTCCAGGGCATGCAGCTGTCCTCGCCCTCACCCACCAGCTCCCTGAGCATGGCCTGGACCACCTTGGGGTGGGGGTGGTGGCAACTGGTACTTTCTACCACCGCCTTCCGTTGCACCAGCTCCGCCGCCATGTCCGCCGCCCTGCGGACCTCCTTGCTCGAGGCGCTGCCTCTGCCAAGGCGGTCCATCAACCGGCTCCCTCTCAGCAGCACGTTGGGTCGGACAATCTCTAGCAAGATGTCTCCGACCATCGCAAGCGTAACACCGCCTCTCCTGCGGCTGACCAAAATTGGCCTGCGAGCCCTGTGAGCCCTGAGGCTCAGATCCTCTATCCTGGGGTCGCCTCCTGAAACGTCGACCACATCCAGACCCCTGAGTCTGACATCGGCTACCAGATGCCGATCCGACTGACGAAGTCTTAGCTCTCGAGTTCCCATCACTAACAGGCGAGATCTGCTCAACCAGAAAGCTCTCCACCACCAGCGCTCGCTCCATCACCCCAGCATAGGTGGGCAGGCACAAGGAAACCACACCTGCCCGGATATAGCTGTCCAAGCCCTTCTCGAAGGTCTGATCCCTAAAGAACGGGTCTCGAACCATATCCAGGGAGTAGCGCGACAGGTCGGTAAACCTTGCTGAGTACTCCGACACAGTCAGGCTCTCCTGTCGAAGCTGCAGAAGCTCCTGGATCCACACTGACCTCAGCGTCACCGGATAGAACTCCTCCCTGAAGAGCCGCTCAAACTCTGCCCACGTGAGCATCTCCTCGTCATGGGACTGCGTCACCAAACTCCACCATCGCCCGGCCGAACCATGCAGAAGGCTCGCCGCTAGGACCACCATCTGATCAGGAGGTGTCCTCACTAGGCGGAAAACTCGAGTGACTTCCTCGAGCCAGTCATCAGCTGCCTGGGGGTCTGGATCACCCCGAAACCTCAGAGGTCGCTGCCTCTGGAACTCGTGCAGCACACTCAGCCTGCGCGCAACCTCGTCCTGCACCGCCGGCACAACCAGCTGCTCGACAGGTGGTGGCTCAACTGGCAGAACACCTGGAGGTGCAACCTCAGAACCTGCGCCCTGCTCCACAGCCACTACACGGGGCGGGTCATCGGCACAATCCTGCTGCGGAACCCTCGCTGGTTTTCGTCGTGGAGGCATCCTGAAATACATTCAAGACGCACCATAGTCAAAGAGTATATCTGGTGAGCTGACTCAAGAAGGACAAGGAAAAACCAAAAACCCAGTCCTATATGATGCATGTACCATTATGTCCCCGCGACCAGTGTACGAATGTCCTGAGTCGAAAGGCAGGTTATCAGAGTCCTGGTGTATGGATACGTCGGCCGCCGCACCAACACTGGAGTCCCTAGCCTGAAAGCCGAACTCGAAACACCCTAACACTGCCGCTATGCAACCCAAACCAAACTCACAGCTAGACCAGCTACGCTCTGAGATCCCAAAGGTGGAACCTCCTCTGATACCACTCTGTCACGACCCGACCCAACGGGGCTCGAGCCGCGACTCCCCAAGCCCGCCTCCAATAGGCCAGGGGCTGGCGACCAGCACCGAGTAGGATATCACACACATGGGAGGCATTAGCCTAAGGTACCTATTCACACGCACCCACAAACACCTCCATGCAACAGTGCAGAGATAATGAAACTGAAAAGTAAATGCATGCATACAATCTATCCCAAACCAGAGTGCAACAGAAAAAGTACAAGGGAAAAACAGGGCCCACCAAAAGGAAACTACAAAGCGCGTCCAACCTGCTCCGAAGAAGGGGAACGCTGCCACAAACACCCGCCGGAAATCTCCCTCAGCATAGCTCCGGTAAACACCCTGGTCAACTCGCTCACTAAGCTCCGCCTGCTCCGGGTCATTCTGGGACTCCGTCAAAAGTCCTGTGGTATGCACAAGACACAAACATGTGCGGGCAAAGCCCGTGCAGGGGTGAGTATAAACATACTCAGAAGGAACCCTAAAAACCCAAAACCCAAGGGAGCAACTGAAAGGTAACAGTCCGCTCAACCCAGCCAGAGGGAACCCAGACGAGAGAGAAACTCCATCTCGTGACCATTCTTGGCTAAATACAACAAGTCAGCTCAGCTCATCTCAGGTGTATGCCCATACATACACCTTGAACAATCCAGATATACACCACTCACGCCACAAAGCCACAAGAGGTACCGACCTCATCACCAGCAACTGTCCACAACCAGGAGAACATACTCCACGATCACTGTCATACCAGATGACACTCATCCGAGAGATACAATCCATCGGATCCAAAAAAACATCTCAGACGCTCACTTGAGAGACCACGCTCGTCGGATAACATCACTGAGGAAACCTCGCTGAAACAACATAACCACCAAACTCCTTGGATAGGGGATTGCCGCTAGGGTCCACTAGGGGATACCAAGACCCACTCCGGTATACGTAGCTCATAGATAGGGGATCACTCCCAGGGTCCGCTGGGGGATACCACGACCCGATCTGGCATACGTAGTTCTCACAGATAGGGGATCACACCCAGGATCCGCTGGGAGATACCACAACCCGATCTGGCGCTCAATAGAAGCTCGACACTCAGATAGAGGATCATCGTCCATATAAAGATGGTCACGACGATACCGGAACCATATCTGGTATAACACGTGATGTAGGGGGATCGAACCGACGATGCCGCAACCCTACGAAACCACGAGCTGAGTAGGGGATCGTATAACCAACGATACTGCAACCCTACCATAAACATCATGCTGAGTAGGGGATCGTAAGCCCGATGATGCCACAACCCTACTGTGCACGACCCACCGTGTAGGGGATCATATGTCCGATGATGCCACAAACCCTACGGGGTTAACTTGCTAGATAGGGGATCGCTGCCCATAAATAAACGGTCACATCGATACCAAGAACACGATCTAGGGTAAAGATGCCAGAGGATCCACTCCGGGCCCACCGGAGGGATACCACAACTCTAATAGTTTAAACATCCCATCGAGAGGATCACAAACCCATACGAAGGTTGTGATACCACAAGAACCCTCGTAGGAATGAACCAAGGGAGAACCATCAACCACTGCTGGTCCAAACGTCGCTAACCCGAGCGACTCTCCACAACGCCACACTGCGCACCTCGGAAGCCAAAATCGAGGCCCACCATCGCATTCCACGTGAAAAACATGCAGGATAGGCTATTTACTCGCCTGAAAAGGAGCACCAGGGAGAAATGCATTATTCACCGTAGCTAGCTCGTGCGGGGCCCACACAACGATCCCGAAACCCATCGAGCGGATCACACCACGACGATCCCCTCAGAAAAACAAGCGGAATCGACTACTCGCTCACCCAAAACGGACACCTGGTAAAAAAGGTACTATTCACCGAAGGCCGGCTCGTGTGGGGCTCACGCCTGGATTCCGAAACTCATCGAACGGATCGCACCATTACGATCCTCTCGGAAAAACACACAGGATCGACTATTCATCCGCCAAAATCGGACTCTTGGTGCAAAAGCTGCGTTTCTCCGTAAACGCCAAAACCCGGCCTCGTGGGGCCAGCACCCCGTTCTCAGTCCCAACACCCGGAAACCATCTCAAAAATTTTGTCGTACCATCAGGGTCTCAACGCCACTGACGGCACATCAATCGGACGCTCCGGGTAGAAGTTACAACGGCCCGAAGTCGTAAAGTAATAAAATAATATTATTTTATACTATGTTTCTAGCTCCCGGGCCTCGATCCCGGACCTTTAAACCCTCGAACCCATACCGGAGGGTTCGCCTCGTCGTCAGGGTCACGTCGCCGCAAACGGCGCGCGAATCCGACTCCCGGAGTGCTAGATACGGGGGTTTAAAGACCCCCGTATGCGAAAAGAGGTCGAACCAGCCCCGACCGGCCGGTCCGGCCGGCGGCCCTCCGCCGCGCGCCGCCGGTGCGCCCCCGCGGCTCCACTGTGGGCCGCCGCGCGCCGCTGCGCTAGGCGGCCGGCCGCCGCGGCTCCGCCGGTGCTGCCGCGCCGGTGCCGCGCCGGCGGACCTTCCGCGGACCGCCGGGAGCACCCCGGTGGTCCGTTTCGCGATCCGGAGGCATCTACACGACCCTCGGGACCTGATCTACACTGCTACGGCTTCAATTTGCAGAAAAATGCAGCAAAAACGGGATTGGGGGTTAAAACTCAAATCCGCCTACCTCGCGGGCGAAACGCCGACGTTCTGCCTCAGATCCGTGCTCCAAAGGTTCCGTTGCGCGCTCCTAGAACGTCCGACGTCGAATTCTGAGCTCGTGGGCACTCTGTTTGCTCGATTCGGTGGAGTGGCAGTGAAGAACGGCGAAGAATGATTAAAAGGGGGGGCGCTGATATTTATATCAGCCGCCTGCTGACGCCAAACCCGCCTCAGACCCGACGCCCGATGCGAACAAAAGTAAGGTCACCCCTAGGGTAAACGCGCCGTTCTGAATGCAACGGCGGTCTCAGATTTTCCATCCGAGACTCCGTTCAGATGTTATTCGAGCCGACGCTCACACACTAACTTGCTACTTATTTACGGAAACGCCCCTGGTGGCGTTTCTCACCGCAGCCCCGTGCCCGCAAAGATTACACCCCTCCTAGGGTAAACGGCACATTCCGGACGCAACCGTGCCCTCAGATTCCCGTTCTGAGCTACCGTTTAGGAGATATCACACCCCCTTCACGTGCATAGTATAAAAAAAACTTGATATTTTTATAAAATTAATTCCGGGCACACCGGGCCTCGGAATCGCACGCCGTCTTCGCGCCTAGCTCTGGAATTATTCGTAGAAATATTCCAAAGCCTGACAGGGCCAAAAACACGAGTCGCTACAGGGCATATATTAGTGAAATTGGATCCAATGATAAGTCTTTTGGAATTACGATAAAGTGAGATGTCTTTATAATGTGATCCAAAATGACCCATATAGCATTTTTTCCTCTGTATGTCCTTGGAAGTCCTGTGAAAAAGTTCATGGTGATGTTCTCCCGCTTCCATGTTAGTATAGGCAGTGGTTTCATCATCCCCTTAGAATTTTGTCTTTCACCATTCAATTATTGACATACCATGCACTATGATGTATATTTAGAAATATATTTCTTCATATTGTCCCACCAAATGTTCTCTTAGTGATCTGAATACATCTTTGTGCACCCAGGGTGAATATGTAAGGTTAAGATATGTGCGTCATTCTAAATCTCCTTCTTTATCACTGGATCAGATGGTACACATAATCATGACCCAATTAATAAAACTCCTTTCTCATCAATCTTGAACATAGAGGATTTCTAATTTTTGATAGCTTCCCCCTTTTTGAATTTATACATCTTTTCTTTGGGAATCCATTATATTCTTTATGAGTGATGGTTGAGAAAAAATTTGAGAAAGGACAGATGATGTTTATCCTGTAATGATTCCCATGTCCATCCTCTAAAAATCTTAGAAGATTTGATCAATTTCAATTCTCATCATTGATAAAGATGGAGGATCCTTTATACTTAGAGCATCTTTCACCTTATTTTCCTTACCAGGATGGTAGTGGATTGAGTCGTCATAATCCTTGATGACCATTAACCATCTTCACTGATTCATATTAAGCTCTTTCTCTGTGAATACATATTTTAAAATCTTTTGATCATTATATATCTCACACTTCTTCTCATCTAGATAATTTTTCCAAATTTTCAATTCAAAGATCACATCATACAACTCCAAATCGTGAGTAGGATAGTTTTGCTCATGTATTTTCAGCTGCCTTGAGGCAAAGGCAATGACATTATCATTTTGCATCAAAAAACATCCTACGACATTTTCTTAAGCATCATTGTATACCACAAAGAGTACTCCACTTGTTTGGAATGTGAGTATCGACGTAGTGATAAACCACTTTTTGAGATCCTTAATGATTTCCCTATATTTTTTAGACCAGCCGCACTTCACTCCCTATCATTTCATATTGGTCATTGGGTTTAAAAATTATGATAAGCTCTTCAAAAATATTTGAGGATATGCAGCTAGACACAAAAAGTTGTGTATCTATATTACAGATATTGGCTTGGGCCATTCATTGACTGCCTCTATCTTGGATGGGTCTACAGATATCCCTTGGTTGGTGATTACATGCCCCAAGAATGATACTTCCTCCATCCGAAACTCACATTTACTATACTTTTCATATAGTTTCTCCCATCCCATATTCTTTATCATAGTACTCAAATACTCCTCATGTTCCTCTTTATTCTTAGAGTATTTCAGAATATCATCAATAAAGATGACCATAAATTTTTTTATGTAATATCTAAAGACTCTATACATTATATCCATAAAAATTGATGGAGCATTATTGTGTCTGAAGGGAATCACTATGAACTCATAGTATCTTTACCTCGTTCGAAAAGTATTCATGGGAATATCTTCTTTCCTCACCTTTAATTCATGATATCCCAACCAAAAGTCCACCTAAGAGAATTTACTAGCCCCACGAAGCTGATTTAAAAAGTCATCTATTTGGGGTAGGGGATACTTGTTCTTTATCTCAACTTTATTGAGCTCATGATAATAAATGCATAAGTGCATTGAACCATCCTTCTTATTGATTAAAAGGACTGGCGCACAACATGATAAAGCACTTGGGTGTATAAAATCCTTCTCCATATTCTACTGTAACTTCTTATATTTCCCTTCCAGCTCTATGGTGGTCATTATAGAAGGTGTCTTTGATATAGGTATGGATCTTGGAATAAGTTCAATTCAGAAATCAACCTCTCGAACAGGATGAAGACCAGGAAACTCTTAAGGTAATACATCCGTGTAAAACCTCAAGATGGTAATATCATTGGAGAGTATCATCTCCCTTTTCTCAATCATTTGATCAAGACGTACTTGCGCATAAGGCAGTAATACCCACACTTGAGATAATGATTCTAAAAGAGATTCATCTTCCTCCTTACACTTGTAAATAATTCGAGGATACTTTCAGATCTGAATAGTAATCTCCCATTACCAATAGTTGATGTTGTATTTTTATAAAGATATCCAATCCATGCCTAAGATAACATCAAACTCCACTAAAGTAAGTATGAAAAGAGTTTTTGTGAGGTTTAGTACACTAGAATTTAACAAGGGGGAGATATAAACCTTAGATACAATAATTTTCCCATTCACTATTCTCATAGTTTAATTATCCTCCAAAATCTAAGGTGGTGTATGAATAGATTTAATAATATTGAAAAATATGAAAGAATACATTAAACTAGAATCAAATAGTACATTTTCTATTCTTTAATGAATAACTAGCATACCTGTCACAACATAGTTTTCCAGCTCCCCCTTAGCAGTAGTGATAGTATAAGACCTTCCATGTTTCCTTTGAGGTTGTTGTTGATTGCCTCCGACAACCTTTGGCTTAGGGAAACTGTTCTCAGAATTCACATCCATTAATTTGTAACACTACATCATGGGTTGTTCATTGATATGAACCTTTCTCTCTTCTTCCACATTAGTGGGATTCTTTATATCCCTTCGGTAGTTCTTTCCTAGATTTCCCATATTTCCACATTTGAAGTAATTCCTAGTTCCTTTTAGAAATTTCCTAGGACGCATATTCCCACAATTTTTACATGTGGGATGTTTGATCCTCTTTCCTCCTTGGGATTTATTTTCCAAGCCACCTATATTAGACTCTATATTACGCTTTTTCTCACTGAGACCACGAGACCACTAGGATTCTCTACTCTCTATTTCATCCTTGAGGGAATATTGTACAATCTCCTCATAAATTTTTAACTCTCAAATCACCAATGATTTTCACAGACTCATCTTTAATCTGCTAAATAAGTGATCCACCTTACTTTTGGTGTTCATGAAAAAGCATGAGGTATATCTTGTAAGAATTGTGAATTTTTCTTCATACTTTATGATTGGCTCATCTTCCTTCTTCTTGGGTCCAAGGGACTCTCTTTCAATCTTTAGGTGGAGGGTTTGGGGAAATATTTATTGAAAAACATTTTCTTGAATTCCTCCCAATCCATTGATTAAATTTCTTCTTGGGACATTGTATTCTTGATCAGTGACCACCACAAATCAGTTTCCCCATCAAAACAATCGACCTCTAGTACAACTTCCTCTTCTTCTGTGAACTAGAGGATAGAAAATATGTCTTCAATGGAGTTAATCCCATGTTCCATGAGGTGGGTATCAAAATATCCACTAAACATGGAATTCCATTGCAGCATGATAGATTCAACAGTAACTTTCTCTTTCTTTGGAGGTGGTGGGTGTTCCACATGATTCATGTTATTATTCATAACTTGGGCCAACTGATCAAGTATTGTTATGATTTTTTGAGCACCCATTCCTATCATATTTGGAATATCATTATGGAAATCTTCACATTCTGTATCATATTTATTGTTATCATGAGCTCTTTTTTTCCCGCCATTAATTATGAAAAAGAACATACAATTTGGGGGCCAGAATACTTAGTAAATAATCACAAAAAGGAAACTTTAAACATAAGGGGAGAAAATCTTAATGAAAACTTATATCCTAACTTGTGATTACAAAGGTTTCAATTTAAGATATCCTTGATTTTTTTATTAAATTATCTTCTTATGGGATCTTTTTTTATTCCCTTAATAATGGTTTTTACTAAGCTTATGAATTTACCAAAGCATGTCCCCGGGGAGTGTCAAACTAGGAATGTAGCAAGGCCTATTGTTGTGCACCAGTTCCTATTTGAGTCAAGATTAAAGCGGTGTTTTCAGGTTTTACCCCTAGATACATATATTCTAGACCCACATCCACGTGTTTATATCTATATATCGATTTATTTTATTGATAAACCACTTACTCTATACTTACCAAAATTTTGGGATGTCTACTTATACTTAGTGTAATCCTAAAGGTTCTTACTAAAGTGATCTATTCCTAATATCCAAAAATAACTACACCTTGCATCTGATACAAACTATATTAACCCTATACTTTTACACATATCATTACATGATTTTAATCATGATTAAACTTCTAATTACAGTCCAAGGATCATAAATTCTTGTATTTTGGAAGACTAAAAACATAAAATCGAAAACAAGGGACTAAATAAAACATTTCTTTATTTCAACTTCATAAAGTTCTCCTAACATCCATTTTGATCATATATCTTTATAGGATAAATTGTGGATAACATGAAAAAAGGGATGAGTTAAACACCTAGTAAGGGAATAAACATAAGAATAAATAATTAGCATATGGTTTAGAAGGAATGACAAAATTATATAAAAAGGCATGGAACATATGGAATAATAACATATTAAGGTGGAATCACAAAATCATGGAGTCATAAAAAATGTTACTGAAACATAAAAAATGACTTTTAGTATGATTCAAGGATTATTTCACATAGAGTAGAAAAATTCATGCTTAATCATGAATACTATTGTATATGGTAGAATGAGTCAATGATAACCTCCAAGACAGTTGCACATAATGTCTCATGAGACTCAACATTACCCAATGAATTAGAGTGCTATCTGGGAACACCCTTCATAACATTTTCATGAATATTGTTTCCATGTAATGAATCATACATAATCAATCATAGATAAACATAAAGGTATACATGGACAGAAGTTTGTATCATAATACTATCATAAAGAATAATAAATGGGAGTATCGTACATGTTTCCATGAAAGAAATGTATTAAAACATATATGGTCACCCATAAGGTAAAATAGGAATATATCACGGTAAGTTATTTTGAACATAAGTGAAAACATGTAAAAAAGAGTAATTCAAAAAATTTAGCATTAATAAATTTTATTGTGGTTTTAAGGAAAATACTAAAGAGAATTTAATTTAAACAAGGGAATAATTTTTTATATAAAACCGGAAGTGAACCAAGAAAGTGTTAAAAATAATCATACTTATTTAATAAAAACAATGGTCTCTTAAAACAGTTGATATAGTGTACTTGAAATTTGTTACGAATTCCCGAAGTTCCCTTAAAACAGACTTGCTAATCAGGAATAATTTAGGAGTGAATCATTTAAAACATGTATATACCTAAAATATAATGATGAATTAGTCTTGATACATGATTTTGGAGCCTATAAAAATAATTTATAATATGTTAATAAAAATAATATAAAACATCATTTGGGTAAAAATAAATATAGAATAACCTGAAGGAAAAATAAAGGTTTGGGTAGAGTCCCTTATGTTAGGTCTGATGGTGTCATTCACTTGATCTTAATATCCTGGATAACCAAATTAAATTCATTAATTAATATTTATATAACCTTTTATTCATGATATTTATTTATTGTATCTTTTTTAAGTTCATTTATGACCTTTTTTTATTGGATAAGAGATTCAATTTCATTGTTTGGGAGAGTTTGATTCCTTGGTTTTAATGATTGGTTTACTTATTTACATATAAGGACAAACCTATAAGACGAGAATGGCTATCCAGAATTGAATTTGTATGTTATTATTTAATGTAAAAAATATTTAATGGTCATAAAATTCATTTGGTTGTTTGGATTTATGATGAATCATAATACAAAACTTTAATGATAACCCTTTTAGTTAAATGGTCGTTTTTTATCACGTTGATCACATTTTGATTTATAAAATAATAAAATCTATACAAAAGATTAAAAAAAATTACATTAGACATAATAAAAATATTATATTCTCGTTCTACAATCAAAATGGTTTCATGATAAGAATTGAAGATGATAATATAAATTAAAAACTTGTCGTCCTTGTATGTGATAAATTAACACATATAAGATGGTGTTTTAATTTATAGTATAATAGGAGAGGAAAGGAGATATGATGTTGAATTATTACATTACCATAAAAAATTACAATACATGTAATTTAATAGAGTTAACCTAACATTTAGATTAAAATAGGTGAGGAAAGAAAATGAAATAAAGGAACAGGAAAAAAATAAAAATAAATGGAAAGAGGAGTTGACCTCTTGAATATAACATCCTTGAGAACCGCTTTAGGGGAGAGGGCATGATCTTTTGAAGATACCAAGGACTGATACACCTAAAATAGTGTCTTAGGGATATATTTTAGCCGAATTTAGACAAGTCATGAGGCCTGATATGAGTCAAGAGAAGAGGTAAAGAGGGGCGGTATTTATAGTGGAGGAGATGAGGGGTTTCCCATTATTTTAATCATTAGTTTAATATTTTTTCTCAAGAATATGAATATACTTGATTATTCTAAAATAAAATAGTAATAAGTGAATGTTAATTCTAACCAATGTCTATTTACATCATCCATGACTCCAGCATGATGCAGAAATTCTAGTTTTAACACTTATCATAAATTATCATATTTTACAATTCAAAAAAAAATCAAGTATTTTAGAAAGATCTCAATAAATAGTTGTTGTTATTTTTTGAAGTATAGAATCAAAAAAATAAACACCATTTTTTGAAAAAATATTCCAAATATAGGAAATTTAATTTTTAAATTATATCATCATTTACTTGAAAACTACATATTTTAAAATTATATCTAATTTTGTTTTACTTTGCAAAATTAACTAAGATCTTATAAAATTATCCAATAATCATAAGACCTCAAACCAGTAATTTATGAATACATTTTATGAAAATATTTTTTTACTTATTAAATTATTAATTAATTTGTAATTAAATATTTATGACTTATAAAAATATCAACACTATCATATTGTCACTTATAAGATAAATAAATTCTATTTATACTTCCATTGGTAAGGTTAATATTTATTTCACTGATTTACAATTTATAAGGGACATATTAATTTTTATAAGTGTAACATTACTATTCATAAGGACAACATTACTAATCATATGGGTCAATTACTATTCACTAAAAATTAAGATTATCTTATTGGACTCTAAAACATTACCGATCATAACCCTGTATGTCAAATTTTCAAAATTCAAATCACAGAAGTGAAAATATTATGTTTAAAGGTCGCATAGAGCATAGTAGTTCATTGTGTTGTGAATTCATGTCATTATATGACATAACTATAAGAAGAGAATTTTTATTTATTAAACTTTGGTCATTACACCATAACTACTAGTATGTATCCTCTGGTATATAAGGAGTCATGCATGAGGCCTTGTGAAACTCTAGCTCAGACTCAGAGATTCGGTTTCAGGTGTTATATGCTTTAATTTTTATAACATAGTTTTTTTAAAAGTAATTTTCCAAAAATACATTTTAATTATAGTTTCCATATATATGTTAACATTAATTTTTTCCAATCATGAAATATATATTTTTGAAAATATATTTCATATTTAGAATTATTATTTTCAAATTTTCTATAAGGTCAATTTAATTTATGTTTTGTATGAATGGTTACCATGGTAAAAATTAGTTACTATAGCAGAGGGGAAAATTGTTTAATTAAGGAAAAAATTATTTGATAAGTCCTCAAAATATTATCATAATTGTTATTACATGATGGTATTTCAACTATTATCACCATATACCCTAAATTAGACCTTTTTTTAGAAAATGTTATATGAATTAGACTTTATATAATTTTAAAAGTTTGAGAAATTACAAGTGTGCCACTCTACTAACTTATTAATGTGAAACTCCTCTCCACACTTATTCACACAATTTTATCCTCCTATTTCAATGAATATCTACCAAAATATCTTCCCAAAATCAATCCCCATGTGATATAATTTTTGGTCTCACTAAAATAACAAACTACAAAGTGTTATGGTGCAATCAGATGAAGGTTTCTAAACATGTGATATAATTCATAACAGATTGTTACATGATTATTATTATTCTATCACCTTATTATATAATTTAAACATACTGAAATAATTAAATAATTAAATTATATATAGAATATCATTATTATCTTCTTACAATCCCTTTTCATCTCATTTTCTATCATATCGGAAATGAAACCATTACTCATGCATATGTGTAGACTATGACCTCAATGAAGCCATGTGTTTTATTTTTCATTTACAGATTATATGGATGGTTAAAATGATGGATCATATGAATATATATGATATTCATGACATAATTAACATTCTATAAAAATAATATATCACTAACATTCTTACTCTTTCTGTTCGTTGGAAATTGATAATGTCGTTTGTGCATATGCATAGAATACCACCTCCACGAAGTGATTTGATTCAATTTTCATTACTGAATCATATGGTAATTCATCTAAATAAATAAAAATTGAATTTATATAATTTTCATGATTATAGAAAATTAAAATATTATCTAGTATAATTGTTTTCCACCCAATATAACAATGTAAAAATCATTCTTGCGTACGTATGAACTATCATAACCGTGAAATGACGTGATTCATTTTTCATAACACCCTTCAAAAAATGAATTTCAAAGTTTATTTAATGTATAAATTTTAAAATTATAACATTTTTATGATTATAAAGGTAATTTAACCATAAACCCCGAGACAATGGACAACTCATTGATGTTGTTTTTAGGTTATAAACTGAATGTCCCCAAAACGTCCAAAGTAAACTCGACCATTTTAGTAAAAAATGATACATGGTAATAAATAACATCAAAGGAATAATACTGATGAGCAAGAATAGAAATTTTTTTATTAATAATTTAGGAAACTAATATATTTTTATTATTCATCGTTTAATGTATGTACAAAGCTAGATGAGACCTAAGGTAAGGGATTTTCTTTTAAAACATTGTTTTAAATGTTTTAAACTCGTTCTCCTCTATACTCATGTTCATCAAAATATTTAAAAAATGTTCTTATTTACACATGAATTTTTTATTAAATTCATTTTCAACAAATTTTTAAATTCTTTTTAATGTTTTAAAAGTGTATATTTTTAACATTTAATATATGGGGCATTATTATTTTTTCCAAAGTGAAAAAGAACACTTCTTTTACATACATAAATTGACCAAATTTTCCAACTATTATAGTATTTATTTATTTTAAATATTACTATATAATTTAAAAAAATTCAAAGAAAATCAAATTTCCTATCTTCTGTTAATTTTTTATCTTTAAGACTTTTCATAGAAAAATGGTATTTATTCTTATGATATGTAAAAAATGAAAGTGTTTCGCTTATGGGTCCTAATGATTTTTTCAAGAATTTTATGATTAAAAAGTGAAATATTAAAAATATTGTTTCCATAAAATTATAATTTTTATTTATAGATGATAATGGGTGAGCTTGATATAGATAATGATGAAGGGTGATCCCAAAATTTATCTTCAATGCATTGGGTAAGAATTTAGTCTTCGAATGAGAAAATGACAAAGAATATTGGGTTATTTAATCATATGAAATCAAATAGAACTTATTTATCTGAAAATATTTTAAACTTATGTAAACATGGGATCTTAATATGAAGCTCCAAGATACCTACATTATTATTGAAAAATGTTTTTCTTGGAAAACTTTTGATTTCATGAGGTAAAGAAAATTTTATATATCAAAAGATTATTTTTTTAAGGAATGTTTCTATAATTTACCATGTTCCCCAAGATTCCATCATATTTCTCCTTATTCATTCTGAGGGTTTTCTATGATTTTATTTGAGAAATTATTTTTTTTCACTTTTGGAAATGTTTTATTTATTTGTTTAAAGTTTTATCATGAAAACGGTAAACGTCCAATTGGGCTTTCATAGGTTTCACTAGACTAATGGGTTAATTTAATTTTATATCCTTTATTGAGTTTATTTTTCTTGTCCCATGTATTCAGATTTTTTTTATTAAGATATAAGGGTGAATATAAATTTTTTAAGAGTTGATATTTTTGTTATGAAAACTCATCTTAAATGAAGTAAATGTGTCTTAAATGAAATAAGGGGATAAACAAAAGGTTATTTTTGGTAGAATAAATGTACACTATATAAATGTTTTTCCATTATTATGTATATATAAATATCTAAATAGAAGAGATCCTGGAAAATTAAGAAAGTGAAACCCTTATTATAAATTATGTAATTATGGGATGATTATGACCTGGGTCGTTATAATTGTAATTAGGGTAAACGTTTATATACCTTTAGAGGTTAGGATAATCTTATTATAAAATTTAAAGATAATATTAATTATAGTTATATTTTAAGGAAATGTATTTTTGAAGATTTCCTTTTTTGCATCATCTAATCCATTTTTGTTCATATTTTATTCCGTAAATGAAATGGGGAAGATGAATTAGGAAGGAATCAAGAGGATTATAAAATTTTGAATCTGAAACCTATAATTTTTGGAGTGGAGCATTATGTTGCTGTATAAACACAGTTAAAAAGGATATTAATAGAGGAACCCATGAAAGGCGGTCATCTAATTCTTTATACAGAAACATTTATATAGTGGAGAATTTCATGAACTATAGCCTCTAGATTTTGGTGGATCTTTAGACCTGATGAAATGTAAACGATGGATAAATTCATTAGGTAATATCTCTATATTTTTAGGATGTACATAACATAAAAATTTAACACAACCAATTTATCATTTTGTAGGTGAAACAAATCTATGGAGGTCTCTAATTTAAAATACTATGTTATAGGATAATATTGATGACGTGGAGTTTAAAATATTCAAAGATCATTTTTTTGATAATTATTTCACTAAATTTCATTGACATAGAAAAGAAATTCAATTTCTAGAGTTAAATAAAGAAAATTAATCCTCAACTACAGTTTCGGATGAATATTTTACTAGATTGGAATGGTATGAACCAAATTTCAATCTGGACTATTAAATTTAAATTTGTAGATTTTAAATAGGTTTGAAACCAATTTTATGAAAAGTGTTTCACTCTTATGAATTTAAAATTTATAGTGAGTTTGTTCATTCTGTAAATAAATTTAAGTTGGATTTTGTAATAACCCGGCCCACTGGGGCCTGCCTAGCCTGCGGAAGGCTATCGTCACAACTCCAGGCCCACCTAATATTGGCCATGGTCTAGATACTAGATCTGAGTCTGTATATCATAGACATGGGATCTCTAATCCTATCTTACAAGTATTCACACACACACACCCACCTCTATGAACTAATATAGAGTTAAAAATACAACTGATATAAAAATGCATGCAAAAATATATCCTAAAATTAGAGTATAGATAAGGTACTAAATGTATGAAAATGGAAAAATAAAATCCCACTAGAAAATAATAAAATTTTACAACCATATTATAAGATGGGGACTACATTAAAAATTCAACCAATGGTATACACCTCAACCTATCTTGCACACTATGCACTGCTTTCTCTAGGTCCTCTTAAGACTCCATCGTAAGGCATGCCATCTACATAAGAAAAAAACATGTGTGGATAGATCCCATAAAGTTTGACTATAAAAATACCCATTTGGTGCCTCAAACCCCCAATATATAAGGGATAAACTGAAAGTAAATAGTCAACTTGACCCAAATCTATAGGTGAAATCCCTAGAAAGAGAGAATGGGAAACTCCATCTCAACCACTCATCAGTTACACAAGACTATTCATCTCATATCCACGTGTTTTGCCAAAAATGATTTGTGACGTCACCATAAGGACACTATGGATATCCCATATATACTCATATTACACTTCAAGTGCTACGATCTCTACCATAAACCCTTCCATAATATTTCACTCATAACTCATTGGGTATCACTTATCCAAGAGTACTGTCTCCATGATCCGTACTATCCCCAATGGATCACATCTCTGATATCTCACTCATTAGGTATATCTATCTCATCCTATATTGAACTCTTATGAGAGATTTCAGTCATTAGTTATAGCTCTTCCATCCTATATAACACTCATATGAGAGATCTCACTCATCTCGTCTCACTAAGTCAATGGAACATCCCAGAAAACCATGACAGCATATATCCAAGAGAAAACTTTTGTTGTGTCTCACCATAATAAATGTCATTCTACAATCCATATTAATGTGATACTCGGATAGGCGATCCCTCTCATCCCATATTGGGGGATCCATAAACCCTACTAGAACCCAGAATATCTTAACTCCCATATAAGGGATCAGACCCAATACTGCTAAGGGACACCATGAACCTAATCTGGAACATATGAGATTAAAATTTTTAGATAAGTGATCACTCCCAGTACTAATTGAGGACACCAAAAATCCAATAGAATCTCAAAAATGATACATGGATAGGGGATCTCACTCAATACCATATGTAGATATTGTAAACCAAATCTAGATATGTCCGTAAAGTAGGGGATTGTACACATGAATATACCATAAACCCTGATAGATCATCCCAATAGGTAAGGGATCAGTACTTGTTAAATAGGGTCCCAAAAATACTACAAACCCCACTTTATAAAGGTAAAGTGATAGAGGATCCTACCCCAAGCTCTCAGAGGGATACATAAACTCTATCTAAACTCATTCAGTTGAGGAGATCAAAATTCTATATAGAGAATGAAATTCCACACTATACCCTTATTGGTGTTGATCAAGGGAACACTCCCACAAATAATCATCTATGTTTATCTAAACAAATCCCACAATAAATACCTTGCTTCGCATCTCTCGCACCAAAATCATGGACACCATAACAATATACTTGGAAAACTACTCTAGATAGGATACTCACAGAACTCCATCCATGTCTTAAAGGTATAGATTCATGAGGGAGGAATCTCTAGGGGTAAATGGAAGGCCTCTAAAAACAAGCCCTTGGAAGTGTACAATCTTGGTATTCAGTGTGTATAAGAACAATACAAGAAATATACCCCATTTCACCTAGTGTTTATCCTTGTCTGAACACCTGGGCTTGTCCTCGCAATCTCACGGGATGGATAACAATGTCCCCATACATATAGAACACACATAGTTCATAGAATTTTCCTCTTGGCCAATCCCAAATCTGTGTATAGGATCCCATGCTTTTTTACCACATCTCATGCTAGTCTATATTTTTTTCCTCTGGAATGTGTGCACCTGGGATCTATATGTGTAATTACACACTTCTATGTCCCCTTACATAGTGTGCATTCCAATGTCCTTGACCACATATCCTAGGCTCACTACTTGGATTTGAACTCTACTACATAGATTTCAGTCCACAAAAGATTATTTTCCCCAAATGGGAAAAACACATGATAGCGTCTCCTGTATCGCATACTTTGTGATTGAAAATTTCAAGCAGTAATTTTCTACTAGCCACCAAAATCCCTTTATTTCCACTAGAAACCCATAGATCTACAGAAAAAAGATCTCTAGAAGTCATATGGCTATTAAACCATAAAATTATATATACATGGGAATAGGGATGTAAATATCATAAATGTTCATACCATGTTTTGAAACACCAATGCTTCCAATCCAACACAATTCTTAGAAGCTATTGAACCCCAACCAACTATTGATCAATGTCAAAAATAGGTTCTGGAGGCACCTCCTCATCTCTGTTGCTCCTTGGGTCATCTCTCAACAATGAGAGGAAAATATCCTCTCCCACATTCTAATCATGGAAAATAATGGGGGTGTATTTCATTAATTTAATTTTTTTAAACTATTAAACCCATGATTATCATCCTGCCAATGGTTTCCTCAAAACAAGAACCCAATTTCACCAGGCTTTATTTCATGGCTGGTGTAAAAATCACATTCTAAACTCAAACATTGTATTAGATTTCTGATTCAAAACTCCACATGGGATTAATTCCAACTTTCTAGAGAACCTACATGTCAACAATATAAAATGATTAATATTTTTAATATCACCACCCTGAGGTTCTTCAAGCCCGGTAATCCCAACTGACTCATCACCTATATTCATAAATATTATTATAAATATTAAAAACTCTTACATGGACAATCAAGAGTCATTACCCTCTCACTGATTTCAGTATTTCCATCCTAAAAAGATAAATCCAAAGCACAAATGGGGAAACTGACCTCTCAATTGGGTGTCCCATGCTAGTGATCTCCCCAATGGTTTCTCATTTTTTCTACAAACATACACTCTTGGAACCACAAGCCTAAGTAGTGTTCTCTCTAGATATATCCCAAACACAATTGGGTACCTCAAAATTCCAATCCACACATATCATGATACTCATCTAGCTATGTATCTTCCAATGAGGCATGAACATGTCGCATTTACTATGAGAGGTTGAAAAACAAAAAGTAATTATTCGAACTATGTTCATAGGTTCAATTTGAACACTACCTTGTGAACATGACACTAATACAGACATACCTCGGTTTTCCTCATCTGCTCCAAGATGTACCAATGCACCAAATATAGGCCCAAAAATAATGTCTCTTTTTAGATTTGACTAGTACCAAGGTAAACTGAAGCCCTACCAAACTTGTAATGAAATGGCGCAACACTGCTAATCGATTGAAAACAACACCATTTCAACATTAAAACCTGAATCATGTTCTACAGAACCTGAACAGTTCACTATACATGGAACGTCCAACCCACTCCATGGTGTACTACTAAGGGAAATAAACCTACTCATCACTTCATCTCACAGCATAACTAGTGTAATCATAAATCCGATGAAAGTTGATGTATATATCACATTCATTGAGTCCATAAATAACTTGTCCAATGGGTATATGGTCATGTTAAACATTTCAAACAAAATCCCCTATCTATACCTTTGTGACTCGTTGAAAAATAAAAGGGGTAACCACCAACAACTATAGAGATGTAGTGTTATACTCACCCACAAAGTCCAATGAAAAATATATTAACTTATTTTATAACACTCTCAAAATATTGAATACAAAACCTCACTATAATAATATAATGTTATAGGCACACCCTTGGGTGGATCCCAAGATATAAAAGCCCCAACTTTGTTTGGTTCCACTATTGCTCCCATGTATTAGGAAACATACCATAAGAAGTGGACCTCCTGACACAAGAAATGTCTCTATGATATATCCCTAAGATGCTAGTACTCTCAGAGCATGTCCAAATCTATCCTTAGGTTCCTTATCTGAAACTCTAATACTGATATCAAGAGTGAATAAATGAAGGAGATTCCCAAAACCCAATCCTAATGGGTGAAGGAACTGGTCCAGGTGAACACATAGCTACTGAAGAGTACACACTGGGTTTCACTAGGTCATCCTTATACAAACCTCTATCTTCACCACAGCTCAGAAAGCTCTATGAGACTCAAATAATGTTCTAATGAAAATATTGTGGTAGTCCCAGGGTTCTAGTTTATGAAGAAGTTCAACTATCGGTAGGGATGTCAATGCAATATGTCCTCATGAAAATGTCCACAACACCACCCCTAATGTGGGGAACCTAAATATCAAAGAACTTCTGCTCCAAGGTTCATACTACCCATATGATAAAATTTGGTCATATCTTCCCACACATGATCCCATCATGCTCAGCCTAGAAACAGCCTTCTATAAAGGAATGAAACTCCATCCCACATGTAGGAAACACCTCCACCTCCACCGGTTGCGACCATCTGATTATAAATGGTAGAAAACCAATACATACTAAGGCAGATCATCGCAAAGGCCCTCTCTACCTCAATGGTAGGGTTCTATTTGAAGATCTCCCTCTTGTATAGTTATTTTACACTATGGATATATGTGTATGACCTCTGATCCTATCTTATTGTGCTTTTAAGTATATGGGTCTAGTAAAAATGATCCACTAGTGTCACTAGGCCAATAATAGGTTCTATAATTAGGAAAAAATTACCCGTTACTCGGCACAATTTTTTCTAGAACAGTATGGAAACATGGAATACCAAAAACCACACTCGAGGCTCTAGGATAGATGTCATTTATTATTGAATCCCATCATCTCCCTTGACTACCTATTCACCCTATCCAATACTTTCTCTAACACCTCAACACACTAACTCACCCCAAACACACAAGTCAAAGAAACTTTTCTTCCACACCTTGACACTATTTGCTTTGGGAAGAATTGAATTTCCTACATGTTTTTGTATCGCATATCAAAGATTCATCTCAGTGATGGGAAGAATCCCATTTTATTGAGATTATGAAGCTATATCAAACATCTCCATCACAGTTCTCTACAGATGCCTTGCATCACCCTGGATAATCCTCATGTAATAAGTATCAACAGAATGGTATCTCACACATGTATCTAAAAATACTACTTCAAAAGTAGAAATGATAAATATCATACCATTAATAATCTACAAATCCTCTCAACCATGGGCCTATGTGGCCTACAATTGTTCTCTATGTCATCTTCTAGCTCCATGAGCCTGGTGTGGACCACCTGGGGGTGGTGGAAATAGATCGAGCCATCCCCCACCTCCTTCTTCTCTTCCCACTGCTCTACCACATACTCCATCATGAATAACTCCATTCTCCTATTTCTATATCTACCATGTAATTTCATCTACCATCTCCCTCTTAAAGTCATGGTGGGTCAGAAAATCTTGTGTTTCATGTCCCTATCCCTCACAAGGGAACACATCCTCTTTTCTAGCATACTAGATCTAGACCGAGAGACTTGATCCACATACTCTCCTTGTGAAAATATCCTAAAGCTTCTCACATTCACATATCACTAAGACTATCTTTGGCTTCCAGTGGTTGAGGATTCAGTTATTGTGTGCCTAGAACCAAGATTCAGAGTGTGCTCTTCTACAAATCTCTCCACTACCAAGGCCCACTCAAGCACTCCGTCATAAATGGGAATGCATTGAGAAATCACTAGATCCATAATATCTTGGTGTAAGCCCTGGTAAAAGAACCCTAATATAAAAAATGGATCACATACCACATCTAGTGAGTATCAAAAAAGGATAGTGACCCTCATCAAAAACACTTCCACAGTCATGATACCTTACTAAAGCTTCCAAAGATCTAAAGGCTCTTGGATATGAATTTATTGTAATATGGATTGATAAAAACCATCCTTAAAGATATGAAAAAATGTTTTCCATGTGAGGGTCATATCATCACGGGTCTTTGTCACCAGGTTCCACCATCACTCAATAGAGCCATGAAAAAGACTCACCCCTAGTACCATAATCAGATCCATAGGTTTCCTCATAAGGAAGAAAATGTGTGTGATGGAATAAATCCAACCATTAGATGTCAGGGGGCAAGATCACCCCGATACCTAAGAGGTCTCTACCACTGAAACTCATGCAATGTACTCAGCCTCTTGGCATCTTCAATCAGAACTTCCATCAATAACTACTACACAATGTGTGGGGGATCGTCTGGAAAACCACCCATAGAGACAGCCTCTTATATAGATCCCAAAGATAAAGACTCATCACTATGTGGATCATCATCAAAATCACTCTATGGAACCCTAGTTGGTTTTCATCATTGTAGAATCCCGAAATAGAATCCAGAACATCACATATAAAGAGTATATTTGGGGATCTGACATAAGAAGGACATTGAAACCATAGCCCAGTCCAATATGATTTGTGTACCAATGTATTCCCACCACCAGTGCCTACATGTTCTGAGTCAACAAATAGGTATCATAGTACTAGTGAATGGATAATTTTTCTACCACACCAACACTAGTGTCCCTAGACAGAAAATCAAATATGTCAGATTTCAAAACATTAACCATAAATACGAAACTAATCAAATAGTTAGATAGATCCTTAATCTAGTCTTAAGAATAGATAGGATTTGATACCACTCTATAACAACCTCACAAACCTGGTTCCACCAAGCCTATGAAAGGATAAGCCATCATAACACAAATCCCTCTTTCAGTAGGTAAGAGGATAGAGACCAGTGCTATGTAGGCATATCACACACATCATTGGCCTTGGCCTATGGTACCTTTACACACACACCTATATATATATATCCATTTACATGAAACAAAACAGAGATAAGAATGAAAATAATATTGGAATACATGAATACACATATCACATAATCATAGTACACAAAAAGTCCTAAAATAATGAAAAGGGGAAAATATAGGCCCACCAAAAACTGATAAAAGCATCAAAACTACTTAGAATGAGGGAACTTCTATCAAAATGAAACCACTGGTACACATCATAGTCTATCTATATTAGAATGCTCCACCTATTTGAGGACCTCCTTGGACTCCATCGAGAGGCTTATCATCTTCATAAGACATAATATGTTTAGGAAGTTCCTATGAAGGATTGAGTATAGCAATACCCAAATGGGGGCCTCATAACCCAAAAATAAAATTGAACTACAGAAAGGAAACAATAAGATGGACCAAAATATAGATCATAAAATCAAAACAAGAGAGAACAAGAAATTCCATCTCGGCCACTCCTTGGCTATACACAACTAGTCAGTTCAACTCCATGTTGTATGGAAATGAAGATAAGTTACATCACTGTAAGGACTCCCAGAATAACCTAGATAAACTTTTCTCAGAATCTATGTCTCATGGTCTCAATCATACATCCTTCCACAAGATTCTACTTCAGGCTCAAAGGGTATCGCTTCTCTAAACATACTCACACTATGAGCTCTACCATCCATTATGGATCGCATCTAAGAGAACCCACTCATCATATATAGATCTTACATCCCATATCACACTCATATTAGATATCTCACTCATCGGTTACAGCTTTACCATCCCATATGGTACTCATATGAGAGATCTCAGTCATCAGGTGTCACTAAGCTAATGGAACATCCCCACCATCCTTGGTGGCATAAATCTAAGAGAATATTATTTTCAAGACTCTCCATGAATAAATTCATTATGAAAGTCTTTATATATTGATACTAAGATAGAGGATACCACCCAACCCTGATTGGAAAATCCCCAAACCCTACTAGATCCCATAATATCTCAACTCACAAATAGGGGAACACATGCAAGGCCACTGGGGGACACCATGAACCCTCTATGGAACTCGTATGTCCATAACACCCAAATAGGGGATCACTCCTTGGACAACTGGGGGACACCACAAACCCTATTAAAACTCGTATCAATGATACAATTATAGGGTATCTCGCCTCGTATCATTGGGAGATATTGCAACCTTAATCTGGATCTATCTTATAAGTTGGGGATCATACAAATGATGATACTAAAATCCCCATAGTGTTCAAACCACTAAGTATGGGATAAATGCATATGAAATAGGGTCACATCGATACCAAAAACAAAACATAGGAAAGACGAAGTGATATAGGATCCCTCCTTGGGCTCTCGAAGGGATACACAAACTCTATCTGAACATGTCATGTCAAGGTGATCAGAATGCTATGTAGAGGACGTAATACCACACTACAACCTCAAAGTGATAGATCAATGGAACACTCCCACTGATACTTATCTATGAATCACTAATAAGAGTCAGTAAATAACTACACTTACCACATCTATCACACTAAAACCATGTTGACCATCATGTTTTACATGAATTACAACTCCAGATAGCATACTCATGGGCCTCTATCCGAGCCATGTAAGTAGTGATGTACAACATATAAATATTTGGGGAGAGTACATTCCATGTACCTACAATCAACATGTATCTCAAAATTGACCCATGGTCATGTCCCCTCTCAGTACACAATGTGTATAATAAGGATAAAATATGTATACCCACTATCACAAACTGTGTGACCTCGTCTGAACACCTGGGCATGTTTTCACCCACACATGGACAGGATGGCCATGTGTCCATACACAGTTTTTACTCAGAGTGCATGGAATGTTCCTATTTTCATTCACCAAGACCATGGCCTTTATTATTTTATTGTATAGAAACTTGGGCATGTGTACCATGGATCATTCCTGAATACCTACCCATATCCTCTTTCCCATGAACACCTCAAATTCGACCATGTACTTTCACAAGGTCATGACCCCTTACATGGCATGCATGCCCATGCCCATGGACATATGGATTGGGCTCACAACCAGGAATATACCCCCTGTAGATGGTGTGCACTCCCCAAAGGATAATCTTCCCCAAATAGGATATACACATGTCATGTTCCCCTACTCTACACATCATGTGTTATAAAATGTTGGATGGTAATTACAAGTGTGCCACTTGAAACCCTTGATTTACAACTAAAACCCACATATATTCCACTATGGGGTCTCTAGTAGATGTAATAGGGCTCTAAATCCACAAAATAATGCAAAATGGGTATCATGACAAAAATCTCATAAATTCACATACCTAAATGTGAAATTTCTTAATTTTAGGTCCAAAATGTTGACCAATAGATATTACACCCCAATCTGTTAATGGTCCATGTCAAAACAAGGTCTGGTAGTACCTCCCGGTGTTAGTTCCTATATGGGTTGTCCATCATCCATGGGGGGAACCTCATCTCCCTCTACTAATCATGAAAGACAAATAAAGAGGGGTCGATTGATTAATTGAATATTATTAAATTAATATACCTCAAATCAATGTTCCTCCACTAGTTGAATCCAACCAGACACTCAATACCAAAAAATTATATTTTTCTTTGGGTAAAACTTACATACTTAACTCAACCATGCTTTCAGATATTTTTATCTGAAACTATACTCTGTATTTATTTTCCATTTCTAAAAAACTATTCACGTTTGATACAAAATATTTAATTTTTTTAATATCACATCCCTAATGTTCTATAGGCCATATAATCCCACTCTGAATCAGGTTCTATCTTCAAAAATATTCTTATAAATATTTAAAAGTTTTATATAGAAAAATCAAGTGTTTTTATGGATTTATTTGACACACATGTACTTTATTAAAATAATGGTAAGAAGTGGTTTAGATGATTGCAATGAAGAATCCATAAACCAAGAAATCTGAATCTATGCCTTTTCCAAATGTGGTAAATCAAATTATAATTAATGCATTATAGGATCAATGAAATGTTATTGATGTGGTAAGATCGGTCATTTAGTGTGTGACTCCAAATAAAATAGTTATCTTCAAAAATGTAATGGGATAATGTATAATAATCCATCAGAAATATGTTTTAATCACAACATGTTGGGAAATTGTGAAAACAATTTCCTATTCATTCATGGTGGGAATAATCAAAATTATAAATATAAATGAAATTAAAATTATTCTTTTCTACAAGAGTAGATACAGGACCCTCAAATGATGTGGTGATAGGTACATTATTTATTAATTAAATTATTAGAATCTATTATTTGATTATCAATCCACACATTCATTTATAGCATGGAAATTGTCTTGCAAAATGGAACACCATTTCAATATATTAATTCAGGACTTTTAAGAAAAAACTCATGGGCATAGTATAAAAGAAACAATAATTTATTGAAACCTTTCTATTACCGACTATGGAATGGTATTTCTTTAAAACCATGTTTTCTTTCCCATTGTAGTGTTCACTATTATTATGTGCATGCGTTGGATATCAATTTATCTTTCTAAGAAAGATTTCTGATTTAAATAAAAAAATTCAAAATGAGTTTCAATTTATATGTGAGAATAAATTCATACATTTGATAACATATCAAGAAGCTTGTCAACTGATAAAGGATAGAAGTTAAATTTATATTGCACGTATTTTGAAAAGAATGGAACTGATCAAATTAGTGACATTCCAATGGTAAATGAATATCCATATTGATTCCCCAATGACATTTCAAATTCTATTCATAATTGGGAGGCTGAATTTACCATCAAATTAGTTCCTAACGCAAATCTAAATTCAAAACCCCATTACTGGATAGATCTGGAATAATTTTTGGAATCAACAAGGTGGTTAAAAGAGGTTATGGATTGGTATTTAATCTACCCTAAATCTTCACCATGGGGTGCTAATGTACTATTTTTTAAAAATAAGGATGGTTCTATGAGACATTTCATTCATTATAGAGCACTCAATAATATAAATACTAAGAAAATATATTTGTTCCCTCATATTGACGACTTGTTTAATCAGCTCCAGAGTGCTTAGTATTTTTTGAAGATTGATGTCGGGTCTGTGTACCTTCAACTGAAGGTTAAGTAGAAAGAAATTCTGAGGAGTGTTTTCCCTGTGAGGTAGGGTAACTTTTAGTCAGTGGTTATTACTTTTGGTCAGATTAATTCACCTATTGTAATTATATATATTATGAATATATTTGTCCCTGAGTTTCTGTATAAATGTGCATGATTCTTTATTGATAAGATTCTATTTTATTCTAAAAGTCTTTAGGAATATGTGAAACAACTAATTATTATTTACAGGCCTCAAAAAAAATTTTATGGAATATTCAATAAATTTGAATTTTTTTATAAAAGGTTTAATTTCTTGAGCATATTATTTATAAATATTGTATTACTATTGATCCTATTAAAACTAAATCTATGGACGAGGGTCCAAGGCCAACAAATTTCAAATATATTTGAAGTCTTATTAGATTAACAATATATTATTGAAGGTTTTCTAAAAACCTAACTCATTTATCAATCCCAGTAATTTAGTTAACCAAAAAAATGTGTAAAATTCACCTAGATGAAAGAATGTGATGAACATTTCTAATAATTGAAAATTTAATTTTTTTTTAAATTATATAGTTTTGTTATTTCTAATAATAAATGGTGACCTTTTTATTTACAGTCATTCATTTTTTAGAAACATGGTTTTTTTCTAATAAAAGAGGATCAAGTAATTTCATATGCTTTATGTTAATAAAAAATATATCAGCATAAATATCATACCCAAGACAATGATCTTGTAGTAGTGGTTTTTGGTTTAAAAATTTCGATGCATCTTTTATATGGGCTAAAAAGAAAAATATATACTAACCATAAAAGGATAAAATATATATTTAGTCAAATATAGGTCAAAATGATGTGAAGAAGATGGTTTAAACTGATAGAGGATTATTATTGAATGATTTAATCTCATCAAAGAAAATAAAACTAAGTATTTGATACCTTAAATAAAAAAATAATATTGTAACACTAACAATTCCATGCCTAGAATATCATCCTTTGGTTAATGATTTGATAAATGTTGGGCTAGAAATTTTGAAAATAGGAACTCACTCTATTTTGGTGAAAGTGTTAGTGAAATTATCTTTTCATAAAAAATTATGCATCCTTAGAATGATGATTATGGTTTCCAAGAAATGGTAGAATTTTCCAAGAAGGGTATGTTTCCAGAATTTGAGGTTGATAAAGAAGGTGTAATGTGACTTCTAAAAAGAGGTTGTGTGCTTAGTGATTTACATTAGAGAAAAGAGTTATTAAATGAATCTAATTTCTCACCATTTTTTATTCATCCTAGCAATACTATAAAGTATATATACCTTTAGGAATATTATTAAGGTGGAATAAAAAATATATTATTGATTTTACAATGAAATTTCACATTCTTCAATAGTTTGAATCCAAGTGAAAACTACCGATTGTGATATTTCAGAATATATTAGTGCTTTAGTATAAATTATAGAATATATTCAATGATTTAATGGTGGTGTTACCAAATAAATATCATGGTAATAGTGTGATTTAGTTTATTGTTTATCATTTGAAAACAATTTCACATTTTCTTCTTATTCGAGATACTATATATTTAGATAAACTTACTAGACATTATCTTAATGAGGTAGTCAAATTACATGGATAATCTCTCATTATTTTAGCTAATCATGATCCCAAATTTAACAAAAGTTTTCAAAGAGGACATCAGGATTCATTGTGTATTAAATTAAATTTAATTATATTATTTCATCCTCAATTTTATGGAAAATTGGAAAAAAAAACTCATACTTTGGAAGATAAGACTATTGATTGTTATTTTTATTATAGGGGATCTTGGAATTAGTATATATCATTGGTTAAATTTTATTATAATAGAATTTTTTATTCTAGTATACAGATTGTACCATTTCTGGAAATATATTGAAAACACCTTCCAACTCCATCATGTTGGGATGATCTTGGTGAATGAAAGTTATTGGGAACAAAAAGTTTTTAAGATATGGTTAAGAAAATAAATATGATTCATCACCATATAATGAAAACTCATAGTAGATAGAATAGTTATGTATATAATAATAAGAAATTCCTTTCATTTGGGAAAGGTGATTATGATTTTATTAAAGTATCTCCTTGGAAAAGTGTTTTTGTTTTAATAAAAATGGAAAGATAAGTCTATGGTTCATATAACACAATGAAAATATTGATAAATTTGGTTTTCTTTCTTACAAGGTGTATTTATTGTTATTTAGATAATTATTGTACAATTAGTTAAGAAGGGGGTTGTATTATGTTCTTGAAATATTCTTCCTTGAAAAACCACCCACTATTAAGGGATGAATAATTCGGATCTTCCCTTTTCACAAATAAGAAATTGGATAAAAACTAAGAGAAATTTTGAAACTTCATTATATATTTCCAATAGTGGAGATAAATGAATCAATAAATTCATCCTTTTCATATTTAGAAAACACATTTTATTGTGCTTGTGAGGGAAAAGGTAGACTTTTCAAAAGATATATCAGTGGTAAAGAGTGTATCCAGATGATACTATAACTCTGAGAATAAAACATTGATCCATAAAAAGATAATTAAATATGTATAATAAAAATATCTATAAAAAACATTCTCAAAATTTATTTTTATCATCATAATATACTACATCTTATATAAGATAAGACATACTAGATCTTTCACCTCTTCAGCATGTAAGATAATTTACTTGTAATGTTCCTTTATTATAAGATAAATTGAAATACATTTAAGAGAAAATAACTAGCTAAACAAGTATCTACTTTTTATTTTTGAGCATAACATCTTACTATAATAAAATTAGTCTAATCCTACTATTATATAATTAAATTATAAGATAAAAAACATACACCATCCTTAAATAAGATAAGATCCTTTTTTGCAAACTGAATTTTTTTCACAACTAATTAGTCTGTCCATAAGATAATTCTTTTTCTAGGTAAGAAAACTTCCAATTCATGAGACAAATTCCTCAGCCAAACTTTTTACAACAACTCAAAGAAATCAAAAGAGTTAACAATAAGAGATATGAACCCAAAACCCTTAAGATAAGAATAAGAGATATGATCCCAAAACCCTTAAGATAAATATATCATTAAAACCAAAGAGGATTTTTTTAGCATCAAAATATAGATGGGTTTGTAAAATATGGTGGAACAAAATATATGTGTCCAACAATATCCACCTTTTATATGACCACAAAACCAACAAAAATAATCAAATGGATATTGCAAATACTTACTTAGTAATGAAAATTATAACGACCCTTAATTTACATACATTGTGATTACATCAGAATTTATTCATACTTATTACAACATATAACAAAACCATGGTCGGACCGTATAGGTATAGTGTCTTTAGAAACTGGGAAACATAAACAACTAGTTCATAAAGTAACTACACTGTAACCCATTTATTTCATCATATCTAGAGTCCCTTTTGGCATATCCTACTTAATAACCTTATTCCTGAACTAGGGAAAGGAAAACATACAAAAGGGTCAGCTCAAATGTTAATTAAGGGTAAACAAAAGAAATATCAATCATATCATATTCATAAGAACATAACATTTTGAAAATCTTAACCTGTAAAAGAAATCATAATATCATAACATGGGATAAAACATAGTAGTAAAATGTAATCCCAATAATCATAAATTAAAACATGAACCATTATGGAATACACACATAATCATATAAAATCATTTATTATTAGTCAAGACTCATTTCCAAGACTATCTTAGTGGACAATGTCCATTTCTGAACTGATTTCACTCCTCGTTTCAGTCCTGTATCACTTAACCGAATTAACTTGCCATTCTAGCCATGTCTATCTCATGAGATATAAATCTTTACCCAATGCATTGTAGGGAGATATATGTCCCACCCATCTCATAATGAAACCATTCTTATGTGTGCCACAAAATCAAAAATCATACATCATAGCATAACCCATGTAATAAAAATGGGATTCTTAAACATCATTCCATCATAACATAAACCATATAAGATAAAAGGACCTCATAAAAATTGTAACACCCCGAGATTTTATGAGATATATTCTTTTTAATTTGTTTCATATATTCTGTTGTATGCTACACCAACATCATCTTGTGCTATACGTGACACCGTATTACCTTGCAGTATATGCAACACTAATCTTGGATCTTGTTACACACAATTTCACGTTTGTTTGGTAGATGTAATTCTACGCAACATTGAGTATATATATATATATTAAATGTATTAATGAAATATGGTTAGATTTTGTTATACGAAAAAACAAAGGAGTCTTGCACTACACAGAACCCTGACTTGTCTTGCATTACACGCAATCGTGACCTTCCTCGATAGCGTGTGTTGTACGCAATACGGGTTTCACTAAACAACGATATATTATTATAATATTATTATGAACTATAAGTTATGAATAGTATTCACTAAATTTTGAATTTTATGACATTATAATTCATCTTACACATCTTATAGAACATGGTATGAGAATAAAATAAATGTTTTAAGTGAAATAAGTATTTTTCAAAAAATGCAGTTTTGCCGACTTTTGATGGTGCATCCATTTTAAATATAATTTTTGAAAATTATATAAGTTAAATTTTACAAAATAAACTTCTTATTTTGAATAAGGATATAAAAATTTACATTGGAATAATGTTTTGATATTTTTCTGAAAACTTTCATATTTTAATGAATAGTAAAAACATGCAGTATTTTAATTAAAAACAACTTTTTTCATCGTAATAATTTGTTTGGTTTAATTATAATATTTAATAGTTTTAAAGTATAAATAGAATATATTTTTACCATTTAATATAATTTATGTCAGTATCATTGATTTTACATTGAATTCATAGGTTAAATCAATTCAATCTTTTGCAATGTTTTAAACAAAAACCCGTTTTCTTTTGAAAAGGGGATTAATTTTAATTAAATTTTTGTAACTTATGTGTATTGAATTTGGAAATATTGATTCCATATTTGGAATCATTTGTTCCAAATTATATTAATAGAATATTTTTTATTTTTTGGCATTATGAATAGTAACTACTGTAAATTTTATTTACCATAGTAAAAGGTAAATCGGGTAATTAAGGGTAAATATAATATTTTAAAATTACCCTAACACTTGTATTAATACAATTGGATGATTATATTTCGTCCTAAGTCATATTTGGGTCGAAATGGAATCTATCATAACCCACTTGGAGGTGATTAAGACCTTTTGTTTATTTTATTTAAAGGAAAGTGAAATATGTATCACTCAAACTTTAATAATTAAAGTATTTCTAATATAAGGTTATATAGAATATAAATTCGGTTATAAATACTCATTTTAAAGAAAAAATGTTTTTTTTATCATGGTAATTTATTTATAATTTTCATGAGATATTTAATTACTTTAATAGCATATACATTAAGGAGGCAGAAATTATTTATTTAGTGAAAAATAAGTAATATAGTCTTTATTGAAATAATAATACCCATTAAAAGGCTCAAAAACCTAAAAAAAACTTATTTTTAGTGTATATATATACCATAAGAATCCAATGACAGAATACATGACTGTTTGGATTCTTATAAAAGTGATTATGACACTTATATTATTTTATTTTATATGATGTCAAAGTTGTCACCTTCATAATTTAATAAATATAATATAAATCCGACTAAATGTATTATTATGAAAGATATACGATTTCTATTATTCTTAATATTTCATTTTTAATTTTTATTCAATAAATAAGTATATTTAATAATTATAATAAATGTTGTAGTAATTATTTTATTAAGAGAAATATCAAATAAATAGTTTTACAAATAGTAAAATAAATATTATATGAACTATTTAATGTGATCCACTAATTTTATAGATTAATATGACATTTTAGGAACCTATTAAATATTTTAGTTCTAATATATCCTCTCTGTGGATTTTATTTAAATTCAAATAAATGAATAGTGTCAAAATTGACACTATTGTTATTTTATAAAAATAACATATTATTAAATTGATTAAAAGTCACAAAAATATTTAAAATTTATAAATTTAAATATATATTGTTGAAAAAGTCATAAATTATCTAATTATAGATAGTTCATGGCACATAAGTAATTATTTATAACAATTTAAAATTTAGAATCTTATTACCACAAATAAAATTTAATAGATTAAATAAGGATAAATCAAGTTGATAATGTCTAAAATAAGTTCCCTACATGTATTAATTTTATTGGTGGATGAGATTACAACCCTATATCATCTAATATTTTAATATGAGTAATTTTTTGTGGTTTTTAAGTGGGGTTAGATTTATTATAAATTCATATTTTTAGGATTTCCAAAGGTGCCCCTCTCCTCCCTTATGAAAGGGCACCTCCTCCCTCTCATCTTTACACAACTTTGAGCCTTCAAGATCTGAAAACCCCTGCCCATTTCCCTTATAAACTTTCCTTGAAATATTATAGTGGTCCTGTTCTTCTTTAAAGAAAAATTTTAGTGCCCTAAGAGGAGGTTTCAAAGAGGCGTGTCAAAGAAGAGGTAATATCTATTACTGATTCTTTTAAATTTATTTCTTCTTCTAATTCCTCTTCTTTAGTTGTTTCATTATGAAGTAATAACATAAGTATCCCTTATATAATGATATTCTATTATAAATATGAAACAACCCTATTTAACCTTCTATTCATCCTACGGAAAACAAAATCACTGCGAGTGTGTACGTACCGAATACCGTCTCCACGCCGTGGTGTAATCTGTTTTTCCACCAACACCTTACATGGATGGGTATAATGGTGTGAAAAATAACTATATATGGTTATTATAATATCATAATGATTCTTATATATTTTACCATCCACTCCAATTCTATTAAATAGTTATGGGAACGATATCATCGCTCGTGCCTACGTACGGACTACCGTCTCCATGACGCGATGAGATTCACTCTCGATGTTAACCATACATGAATGATAATATAGGTTATATAATGAATAATAATGAAATATATGAAATAATAATGCTAATGGATTTATGTATATATATATATATGTATGTCATCTATTTAGTTTCATTCAATTCAATAAGGAAACGAAAACAACGTTCATCCGTACGTACGACCTACCGTCTCCATGAATGGTGTATTTCATTACTTTTATCGATCTATAATATATATATGTATATGATGAATATATATTATATATAAATCATTATTACATTCTGGAATTATGTAAATCATGATATAAGTAATAATATCAAGAACTAAAAGTCGAAACACATATGATAAATGAAATGATTTTACCAAATATTCTGCTTTAACATGGAATTTACAAAATAACGGGTAATATAAAGTCATAAGTGAAACATATATGATATCATAACAATGAATATGATTATTTAATAAGTCAATGACATTATTTAAATCATTATACAAGAGTTTTGGATCCATACGAAGCATATCGTACCTAAGGTAAGGGATAACTATTCCAATCTCGTTCTTATCCGAGATTGTTATTCGTAAGTATTTACTGGGGTAATTTTTATCATCCATGCCCATGTTTTCTAAAAATGTTTCCTTGTATTTTTAAAGTCTTTTTTCCCTTTTTTAAAATTTACCACATGTTATGAAAGGAATCTTACTTTTGTTTACCACAGGGAGAACTTTTTGACTTTTCTGACAAAAGTATGAGGAGAATGTTTTTTTAACTTATACGGCATGACGGGATTTTTATAGTTTTATGAAGCCTTATTTTCATGAAGCTTACCCAAAAATATTTCATTACTATTTTCAACAAAATCCTTTTCTTTTAAAATTTCATGACAATTTTTGAAAAGAAAATGATTTTGAAGAAGAAAGGATATTTTTCTCAAGAATTCATTTCAAGTGTTTTATCAAAACCATTTTCCATCTAAGATGACATTATATGTGTATGATTCAAGTATAATGTCTCTATGATTTACATGGTTCCACTTTTCTTATGATGAAATATCCATTTTTTTATATGGATTCTGTGATGATGGGATGATGTTTATGAAAACCATTTTATTCTTTGGGTTATGTTGAGTGATGTATGATTGTTTTGTGGCACAAGTAAGAATGATTTCATTATGAGATGGTTGAGACCTATATCTCCCTCAAATGCACTAGGTAAAGATTTATGTCTCATGAGATATACATGGCTAGAATGGTATGTTAATCCGGTTCAGTGTTACAGGACTGAAACGAGGAGTGAACTCGATTCAAAAAGGGACTTTGTCCACTAAGATGGTCTTGGCAGCAATGCCTTGGCTACTATGAAAATCATTACATGTGTTTAATGGTTTCCACAATTACATGTTTTATTCCCATTATATTTTATCATGGTTGATGTTCCATTATGATATATGCCTTACGTACTTCCATTATTTATGTCTTTGCTCAAGATTTTGATATTTAAATTTTATGTTCATGTTTTTGCTTTCAAATGTTTACGGATTGTTTTATGTTCTCTATGTTTTCCCTTACTGAGCATTTGAGCTCACCAATTTTATTTTTTATTTTCCACAAAAAATAAAGAAAGGTTTTAGGTAAGGAAACAAAAAGGGGAAGATCGTTATGGGAGTTGTTGAAGATATTTCAATATGATTAGAAGTTTATATTCCGAGTTTCCAAAGAAACTAAACTATTACGTTCCTTTTGTGTCTGTTTTTGTTATGTATTAATTATTCCGAAAAAGTAATGTAATGTCCATGTACGTTAAGCTTCAGGTATCTACAGTTGGTATCAGAGGAAAGCTTTAGTTAACCTTTGGAAACTAGGATGCGAAAACCTTAGTGAGATCCCTAGAAATATTTCTAAAGTATGTTTAGGGATGTTCCTAAGGATAATATACTTACAGGTTATAGTAATAGAATTATAGTAACGATATTATAATTAAACCTAAGATGTTAGATATTAAAGGTAATCCCCCTTTATTATGATTTTTTCCTATCACACTATTCTTTTTGGGTTTTAGAAAATGGATGGAAATTTAGAAGATTCACGATAATGGAAGATATGATGGACAATGGAATGATATTCTTCATGAGAAACCTAATGAAATTGGATCTCGAAGTCCACATATCATTATTATGCCAAATTATCAATCTAATAATATGATCAATAATCTCAACTTTGGTAAGCATCCCAACTCAGCTAATAAGAGAAAGATTGATTTTCATGATGATCAAAGAGGAAAGAAAGTTCAATTCCCCTCATGTAAATCATTTGGGAAGAGGCATCAGGGAGAATGTTTCAAAGGAACTAGAAGATGCTTTGGGTACGGAAAAGAAGGAAAAAAATCCAGTAAGTGCAAAGGAAAAGGTTCAGTTAACACCATGGATAAGGATAATGGTATTGCTACGACATCAAAAATGATTAGATGTTTTAAATGTGGAATGTATGGGCATTATGCAAACCAATTCCCAAAGGGGAAATCTAATGAAGAGAGTCAGCATGGTCATATGGGTAGTATTTATGTGGATGATGATGAGGAGACTAAAAATGATATATGAGATGAAAGAAGTATTGAAGCTCAGTCCGTTGTTTTAGAAGGTAGTGGAATGATTGTCTGTTTATCAAGAGGTATGTTGTATAGTTAATGGTAATATGGAATAATGAATCATCTAAGGATTGTTACACTATTTTTTTTTCTAAAGTATTTGAAAGTATATGTTGAATGGTACCGGTAACCATGAATGGTTATTCAGATATTTTTGGAAGGAAGATGATATACAGATAAGGAGAAAATAATATGTTTTATAGTATTCATGATCTCATGATTGATATATGGACTAAGTTATATCATGGTTTGATTATATAGAATTTTTGGGATTTTGGTATGTGGAAAGATTTAACTTTTGACAGCACTCATGTTTTCACTAAGGTTCTACGGTAATTCATGTTTCAAAAGAATATAGGATTAAGGTATTCACATGTTTGGAATGTAAACAACAAGATATATCTTATGATATATAAGGGATAAATGATGGTATTCACATGCTCGGTAGATGAAATTTCTAGTAATTGTTTTCTTTATACTATGAACTTGGACATAAGTATTTTGGATAAGCCTAAAGATTGGAATGGATTGTGTTGGACATAAGTTATTATTGTCTAGGTCTAGAACTTTTTTTATTGATGGGTTGTTATAATAATGTAGTTTTAGAATAAGGACAACCTGCAGGATGGGCGACAACCCATCGCGTTGGACTAGGTTGCGAGAATCGAACACACAGCTGAAGTGCGATAGGCCTTTATTACCTACCACATGCCTTCAGGAAGTCTATGGTTAGTAGAAACTAGTTTTATTTTATTAAGCGGTATGATAGATGATATAAGGCCCCAGCCTTAAAACTTACTTAATCTTGAGTTATTACAAGATTACACATTGAGGATCTTTTCAGGTTTAGAGTTTTAGAGAATTAGATCATGAAACTTGCATTACATTCCACATTTAAACAAAGTGGATTACATAAAAGACAATATTCATTCTTCCCATCAACGAGAACATATTTAAAATAAAATATGGATTCTCTCTTAACACATCCTTGACTCTAACGTCTTATCATGTACCTTTCCTCTTGACCTGAAAAACATTTCAGAAACTTGGGATGAGCATAAAAAGCTCAGTAAGGGACATAAAAATATGGAAAGGAAACATGAGTTCATGTATACATAAAGATGAAATCATAATTTACCCATAAAACATAGGCACTTTAACCTAACTCCCCAAAACATGAATAAATCATAGAAATCATAAGACATAAAGGTAACTTGAGGCATTCATAACATTCTTACGTAGGGAGTAACCCTCTTTGTTACGTTTGGAATACCCATCACAGTATATTCCCTAAAATCTCTTCGGAGAAACCTTAACGTTTCACTCCTTCGCGTTACCCAATGCATTGGAGAGCTATAACGGGCTCACCCGCCCTTAGTTTATCACGGAACCACCCGTTCTTCATAACAATGCCCAAGAACCATAACATACACGTATCACATAAAATATTCATAAGGAAACAAAACATTTCCACATTTCAAACACAACATAACATTTTAGTATTTTGAAATAATGAATCCATATAAAAAGAAACCATTTCCAAAACCATTTAAAACATTTAATAAAGATATTTTTGAATCAAAGTGTCCCATACCACCTTGAAGCTTTTAAAATTTTAAACCATTAATATCCATATAAATAAATTCTTAAAACCACTTTGAAAACATGGATATTAATAAGAACGAATAATTAAAACATTTAAAATGATATTTTGGTTAAAGGGGTTTTACCAAAATTAGAGACACTTGAATACAATAATTGAGGAATAACGTTTAGTCAGAACTTTATAATATCATGAGAATAAATGGATTCATGATATAATACTCCAAAGGACAGTATATACACCATATAAGAGTGAATTGGTGCATAACAACAATGAACCCTCAATAGAAATGTCAAATGTGATGAAATCCCTTATAAAGAAGGTATCCTTAAATTAAGGACAAATCAATCTCAAAAATATGTTTGAAGAATATAAATACACCCAATATAAGTGGATATTAAGTGTAAAACAATAAAATGTCATTCACACATATTGAATGGATGACATATTCAATGACTACATGTCGAACCCAAAGAAATCGAAATTGGGTTAAGAAGTTCCCTTGACAGCCTAACGGCGACACATCAAAATGAGTTGATGAGAGATAAAAAGAGTATCTCATCACTTGGACACAAAATTTACATCATTAAGGATACATGAGAACATATCCCAATGTAACAATATGTAAATTAAAAGACCCAATAAAAGAAGTCTTTTAAAAAGAGGGGGGTGAAAGGTTCCCTTACCGACTTGGGTATCTTTCAAAAAATACACCCCATGAAAGAGGGACAATAGATCATTTATGTAAATACTCATAAACGAAAGTATTTTACACAAAGTGTAGAATAATGGGCAGTACATACACCACTCAATGAAATTTGTGGCAAAAGTAGCGTAAATCTCACGAGAATAAAAGTGAGATGAAAAATCCCTTACGAGAACTCGGCAGCCTAACGGCGCCACATAAAACTTCCAAAATGGATTGATGAGAGAGAATAGGGTCCCTCATCACACGAACATAAAAATTACAGTAGGATTAATATAAAATAACATCCCAATCATCAGAAAGATGAGCTTAAAAGAAATGACATAAAAGAGTGTACTTAAAGAGAAAGAGAGTTGCAGGATCCCTTACCTCGGGTCCGACTTGACTCGATCGTTCTTTAACGTCCTGAATAATAAACTTGAGTTAATTTCTATTTTCTTAAGAACCTTTTCCAAGTTCATTATTCCTTTTATATCAATTATTGACATGTTGTGAACATTATGTAATCATTTAAGTTAATAATGTTCATTTTGTCGGTATTTGGTTCTTAAGTCGAAAGTGGACTTCTTACAATTACATGTTGTTCATGTGGCCAAATGTTTATTATATCCAGAATTGTATTCATGTTGTAGTTATAATATATGTCATATATATCCAGTACATTCATGCATTTATAACATTACATAATCATTTAGAGGTAAGAAATGAAATGCACCGTTCATGGAGACGGTAAGCCGTACGTACGCATGAACGCTACTTTCATTTCTATTCGTATTTTATAGAATGGAATAATAATGATATAAAGGTATATTATAATTCCAGTATAATATCATATTTAATATCATAGTTCCATCCTTTATATGTCCCACATATGGTATTTAACGAATCAAATCACTTTGAGGGGGCGGTAGTCCGCGCTTCCTTAAATGAAGATATCGTGTTTACCCATAATGGGAACCATAAAGGTTTGACCAAAATGTAAAAAAACAGAATCTTAAGGAAAACATAAACATACTATATATCATATATAAAAATAGTGACATCATAATGGCCACCTTTGAAGGTGTTAAATGAGTATTGAACAATCATCGTTTCGGGAGGCAGAATTTCACCATCCACGGAAACCGTATGTTCTTTAACCATTTGATGTAGTTGTGTGAGAGTGTAGCTCAAATAAATATTATAACAACATCCTAGTATATTTAAGATACTGTTGTTGTTACAAAAGAAGTAAATAAAAAGAGATTAGGGGGTTGGAGAAGCAAAATAAAACAAATGAATATGAGAGAAACAATTACCTTTAAAAGTGTAACTCTTTTTGATTTGAGCCTAAAGTCTTCCTTTGAAAGGATTCTGCCCAAGGTAAATCCTCTAGGATGAGGAGAGGGATGTGGAGAGAGAAAATGGGCAGGGGTTGGCCGAGACAAAGGCTTTTGAAGTGTGTGAAATAAGGTGGAGGTGGGGGCCTTTTATAAGAGAAGAGGAGGGGCACTTTTGGAAAGCAAAGAAATATTACTTTATTTGAAAATGCTTTTCGGTTTTAAAGGGTCCCACATTGGTAGAATTCGTGGATAAGGTGATAAGGCATCGAAATCCACTCATCCAATTGGTTTTGTCCATGTGTATATTGTAGATGTTTCATTATCTTTCCATTTTAATTAAATTGTCAAATAATGATGTCATCGCTGCATCATTATTATGTCATAAATAATTTAATTTCTTTAATGTCGAAAAATTATAAAAAAAATACTATGATATAGGAAATCTTTTTATCTTTCCAATGACTATTTATAATCAAAATTTGGACTTGTATAACCCCACTTAAAAATTGTTTTAGTAAAACATACTATGTTAGTGTCATTTTCACTTTAACATTAAATTAAAAGTATTTTATGTTATTTCCCAACAAAAGTGGATCCATGGGGTCCCAAAGTTAGGCCATGGCTTGTCTTGGTCGGCCATGACACAACCAATAGGGTTGTGACATGTGTCTAGGTCATTTCATTTTTTTTAAAGTATTATTTATACCTTAAACTACACTAATTATCACTAATCGCGATTAAAAACTTAATAAGTTACTATTCACCAAAAAATTATTATAATCTCATTGAACCACATTTTACTTCTTAATGACAACCATGTATGTAGGATTTTCAAAATTCAATACACATTAGTGGTAAACTTTCATTTAACTGAAAAATCAGTTTGCTTGATTATCACTTAGTGGTTTCACTAATCATCAAAAATTGAAGTTTTTCAGAAAATTACCAAAAATTCACCCTAAGCTATATTTGATATTCTGAATTCAAAAATGAAGTCCGTTTTACAAAATTCAAAACATATTAGTCACATTAATTAATTTAATAATTAATTCCCGCTGTCAGAGCAAATAGCGTGTTTTTATAAAACAATAAGTATCAAAAGATTGACACCAGTTTAAGTCTGATTTCAAAGTGAAATTAATTCCAACCACCACTATTGGATTAAATGGTAAAAATATTTCCTAATTTCACTTTAAAACCAATTCAAAAGATAATCTAATCATATAAATAAATTAGATTAAAAAGTGGTTTTGAATTAAAATACAACATTTACACTATTCCTTAAAAAAAATGAACTTTATCGGAAAGATACCAAAAATTTACACAAAGTAAATTTTGATGTCCCGATTCTTAATAAGAGTTTTATTTGGTCCAAAAGAATGTTTAAGAGTGAACAAAACTATATTTAATGATGGTTCAACATCAAAAGGTGATAAGTGAACCTTTAGTGAAAACTAGGGCATATACGCCTAAAATTGAATTCTTTCCGTATTTTAAGCCTCTATTCATTATTGGATAAATGTAAAAACAATTAAAAACATATGAAATCATATTTTAGTTATTTCTATCCATTCCCGCCAATACAACGGCTACATGTTAACTATCATTTAAAATAATATTATTTTATTATTAGAGTGCAACGTAAGATTCCCAAGAAACTCGTTGTTGCGTGTTGGGTACGCCATCGAGCATAGCGTCCCCTTTAAAGTCATATTAATATTTTATTCACAAATATGGATAAATACAAAAATGTCGTATTCTTTATTTACCTGGGGTGTTACATCCTTCCCCCCTTTTGGGAATTGCGTCCGCGCAATTTTAAAATTGGACTTGGAAACATCCTTGAAAGTCCCACATCGGAACAAGAGTTGGTAAAACAATCACTTTAAAATAAAGAAAGATAAGTACAAAGGTCACCCGAGTTAACCCATACTAGGACTCCAAGTATGAAAATATGGACATGGAGGAAAAAACAAAGGGTCATGTCCTGATGGAGAGTGTTAGAAAACATGTTTAGGAGAAAGTTAACCACGAGAAAATCACAAACTTGTGATGGGTTAAACGGTATTCGATTCCCTAGTAGAAAAAGTTAATAGACAACATTTTTGTTTTAAGTTACATTTTATTGAGGAATTTTATTCATAAGGAAACATAATCACTTATCATGTTGACCTTCAACTTTTACTAGATTCCTTAATCAAACTCATATTTTTTTCAAAAGACGAGTATTTAGGGAGACTTGTTCGCATTCAGAGTACCATAATCAACTTCTAGAGAATCACCTAATCCACAAAAGAGAGCTATATACTTCCCATGTCTTTAGACATTATCCAAAAACAAAACCAAAAAGGCTAGTACAAGATCGGATAATCCAGAAAAGGATAACCCTTTATAAAAATAAAATCTATTCTTAACATCCAAAATTTGTCAAACAAAACCCAATGTTCAACAAGGATCATTCGATAAACAATTTGTCCATAAAATTCTTCAAAGTAAACCAATATAAGATCGAAACCCAAATATTTGAAAGATTTAGTCACATAGTCTTCCAAGTTAAATCGTAACATTTATCTCCAAACAACATCAGTTGCTCCTAAAGTCACGCATTGAAAAGTAATTATCCCAATCACATATCCTCCATGATAGGGTAATCATTTTAATAAATAACCCAAAATCAACTTACTCTTAATTCATAAAATCATATAACCAAAAGAATCAGTCAAACTAACCAGGGACTTCACGTAGTCCAGTGGTAGGCGATAAATACCAGTCGCACTTTGGTTGTGGGTTCGATTCCCGCAGCTTTGTCCGACGCGACGGGATGTCACACGGTCTGCGTGTTGTCCTTTTTCCAAAACTATATAATTCTTAAAACATTCCCCAAAACGAGATAAAATCTTCAAAATAATCATAACACATTTTAACCTCAATTTCATCTCATGCCCTCCACTTCAATCATAACCTTTAGTAACCCATAATTACCTCAAAAGTAAGGATCATATAAACCCAAGTGGTTCTTTATAACTATGTCCACGAAAGAAAAGGTAACTATTCCTTGGATAAAATTTGCCTATATTAATCATCAGGGTTACACATAATATAAAAAGTCTTCTAATGTAACCCCATCATCAAAAGAGACATAATACTCTTAAGAATTTCACCATAACTCTTGAAGCCCTTATATGTTGACATCTTACTCATTCAACATTCTTCATGATCCATTATCCATTCCTTTCCAACCTATTCCGAAATACCTCTTTCCTACAAACAAAATCATGAATCATATCCTAAGATTTCAAAATAGGAAAACAACAGTCATGAAATAGTACATACCTTTGATTGGTCATTGTCAGTTTCTTCATCCTCAATAGGAATGGCATTAGGTATTGGTAAACGAACATTTGTACGCTCTTGGTGACCCCATTCACGATACTTCTTCATAGAACATGTGTTTGCATAATGACCATGCACACCACATTTAAAACATTCAATTGATCCCTCAGAAAGAACTTCTTTCTCTTTCCTCGAGTCAACGGGATGCTTCCTTTTTCCATTACAGGTTCTTGCTTTATGACCTTCATTTCCACATCTATAGCATATTTCTGTCCCTTTGAAACATTTCCCTAGGTGTTTCTTTCCACATCTCTGACACATAGGTTTTTGAACACTCATACCTTTATGATTATTACCTGCACTTCCGTAGGGATTTGTTTCTTGCATATTTGATGCCTTAGAGAAAACTCCAAGGTTTAGGTGGTCAATCATGAATCCAGATAGTTGGTTGAGGATAATCAGAAGAGTTCTCATTGCAGCTCCTATATCATTCAGTTGCTTGCTCAAAAGACTATCACAATTTCCTTCACATCCACTGTTACTTTGGTGCCTGCTAGATCCAGCCATTTACTAAAACCAAAAAGGTCAGTGTGAGTATATCAACAAAACCATCATGTACTAATGAGGAAGATAAACACTAATATACACTTACTCATTCACTTTATCTAAAACTAGGACTCTTTCTGAAATCCTAACCATTATGGTAATGTCACTTATGCTTAAGGAATACCCTAACCTCTAAAGTTATCTAAACCTCCCTTTGATACCAACTATAAGGCCCCAGCCTTAAAACTTACTTAATCTTGAGTTATTACAAGATTACACATTGAGGATCTTTTCAGGTTTAGAGTTTTAGAGAATTAGATCATGAAACTTGCATTACATTCCACATTTAAACAAAGTGGATTACATAAAAGACAATATTCATTCTTCCCATCAACGAGAACATATTTAAAATAAAATATGGATTCTCTCTTAACACATCCTTGACTCTAACGTCTTATCATGTACCTTTCCTCTTGACCTGAAAAACATTTCAGAAACTTGGGATGAGCATAAAAAGCTCAGTAAGGGACATAAAAATATGGAAAGGAAACATGAGTTCATGTATACATAAAGATGAAATCATAATTTACCCATAAAACATAGGCACTTTAACCTAACTCCCCAAAACATGAATAAATCATAGAAATCATAAGACATAAAGGTAACTTGAGGCATTCATAACATTCTTACGTAGGGAGTAACCCTCTTGGTTACGTTTGGAATACCCATCACAGTATATTCCCTAAAATCTCTTCGGAGAAACCTTAACGTTTCACTCCTTCGCGTTACCCAATGCATTGGAGAGCTATAACGGGCTCACCCGCCCTTAGTTTATCACGGAACCACCCGTTCTTCATAACAATGCCCAAGAACCATAACATACACGTATCACATAAAATATTCATAAGGAAACAAAACATTTCCACATTTCAAACACAACATAACATTTTAGTATTTTGAAATAATGAATCCATATAAAAAGAAACCATTTCCAAAACCATTTAAAACATTTAATAAAGATATTTTTGAATCAAAGTGTCCCATACCACCTTGAAGCTTTTAAAATTTTAAACCATTAATATCCATATAAATAAATTCTTAAAACCACTTTGAAAACATGGATATTAATAAGAACGAATAATTAAAACATTTAAAATGATATTTTGGTTAAAGGGGTTTTACCAAAATTAGAGACACTTGAATACAATAATTGAGGAATAACGTTTAGTCAGAACTTTATAATATCATGAGAATAAATGGATTCATGATATAATACTCCAAAGGACAGTATATACACCATATAAGAGTGAATTGGTGCATAACAACAATGAACCCTCAATAGAAATGTCAAATGTGATGAAATCCCTTATAAAGAAGGTATCCTTAAATTAAGGACAAATCAATCTCAAAAATATGTGTGAAGAATATAAATACACCCAATATAAGTGGATATTAAGTGTAAAACAATAAAATGTCATTCACACATATTGAATGGATGACATATTCAATGACTACATGTCGAACCCAAAGAAATCGAAATTGGGTTAAGAAGTTCCCTTGACAGCCTAACGGCGACACATCAAAATGAGTTGATGAGAGATAAAAAGAGTATCTCATCACTTGGACACAAAATTTACATCATTAAGGATACATGAGAACATATCCCAATGTAACAATATGTAAATTAAAAGACCCAATAAAAGAAGTCTTTTAAAAAGAGGGGGGTGAAAGGTTCCCTTACCGACTTGGGTATCTTTCAAAAAATACACCCCATGAAAGAGGGACAATAGATCATTTATGTAAATACTCATAAACGAAAGTATTTTACACAAAGTGTAGAATAATGGGCAGTACATACACCACTCAATGAAATTTGTGGCAAAAGTAGCGTAAATCTCACGAGAATAAAAGTGAGATGAAAAATCCCTTACGAGAACTCGGCAGCCTAACGGCGCCACATAAAACTTCCAAAATGGATTGATGAGAGAGAATAGGGTCCCTCATCACACGAACATAAAAATTACAGTAGGATTAATATAAAATAACATCCCAATCATCAGAAAGATGAGCTTAAAAGAAATGACATAAAAGAGTGTACTTAAAGAGAAAGAGAGTTGCAGGATCCCTTACCTCGGGTCCGACTTGACTCGATCGTTCTTTAACGTCCTGAATAATAAACTTGAGTTAATTTCTATTTTCTTAAGAACCTTTTCCAAGTTCATTATTCCTTTTATATCAATTATTGACATGTTGTGAACATTATGTAATCATTTAAGTTAATAATGTTCATTTTGTCGGTATTTGGTTCTTAAGTCGAAAGTGGACTTCTTACAATTACATGTTGTTCATGTGGCCAAATGTTTATTATATCCAGAATTGTATTCATGTTGTAGTTATAATATATGTCATATATATCCAGTACATTCATGCATTTATAACATTACATAATCATTTAGAGGTAAGAAATGAAATGCACCGTTCATGGAGACGGTAAGCCGTACGTACGCATGAACGCTACTTTCATTTCTATTCGTATTTTATAGAATGGAATAATAATGATATAAAGGTATATTATAATTCCAGTATAATATCATATTTAATATCATAGTTCCATCCTTTATATGTCCCACATATGGTATTTAACGAATCAAATCACTTTGAGGGGGCGGTAGTCCGCGCTTCCTTAAATGAAGATATCGTGTTTACCCATAATGGGAACCATAAAGGTTTGACCAAAATGTAAAAAAACAGAATCTTAAGGAAAACATAAACATACTATATATCATATATAAAAATAGTGACATCATAATGGCCACCTTTGAAGGTGTTAAATGAGTATTGAACAATCATCGTTTCGGGAGGCAGAATTTCACCATCCACGGAAACCGTATGTTCTTTAACCATTTGATGTAGTTGTGTGAGAGTGTAGCTCAAATAAATATTATAACAACATCCTAGTATATTTAAGATACTGTTGTTGTTACAAAAGAAGTAAATAAAAAGAGATTAGGGGGTTGGAGAAGCAAAATAAAACAAATGAATATGAGAGAAACAATTACCTTTAAAAGTGTAACTCTTTTTGATTTGAGCCTAAAGTCTTCCTTTGAAAGGATTCTGCCCAAGGTAAATCCTCTAGGATGAGGAGAGGGATGTGGAGAGAGCAAATGGGCAGGGGTTGGCCGAGACAAAGGCTTTTGAAGTGTGTGAAATAAGGTGGAGGTGGGGGCCTTTTATAAGAGAAGAGGAGGGGCACTTTTGGAAAGCAAAGAAATATTACTTTATTTGAAAATGCTTTTCGGTTTTAAAGGGTCCCACATTGGTAGAATTCGTGGATAAGGTGATAAGGCATCGAAATCCACTCATCCAATTGGTTTTGTCCATGTGTATATTGTAGATTTTTCATTATCTTTCCATTTTAATTAAATTGTCAAATAATGATGTCATCGCTGCATCATTATTATGTCATAAATAATTTAATTTCTTTAATGTCGAAAAATTATAAAAAAAATACTATGATATAGGAAATCTTTTTATCTTTCCAATGACTATTTATAATCAAAATTTGGACTTGTATAACCCCACTTAAAAATTGTTTTAGTAAAACATACTATGTTAGTGTCATTTTCACTTTAACATTAAATTAAAAGTATTTTATGTTATTTCCCAACAAAAGTGGATCCATGGGGTCCCCAAGTTAGGCCATGGCTTGTCTTGGTCGGCCATGACACAACCAATAGGGTTGTGACATGTGTCTAGGTCATTTCATTTTTTTTAAAGTATTATTTATACCTTAAACTACACTAATTATCACTAATCGCGATTAAAAACTTAATAAGTTACTATTCACCAAAAAATTATTATAATCTCATTGAACCACATTTTACTTCTTAATGACAACCATGTATGTCGGATTTTCAAAATTCAATACACATTAGTGGTAAACTTTCATTTAACTGAAAAATCAGTTTGCTTGATTATCACTTAGTGGTTTCACTAATCATCAAAAATTGAAGTTTTTCAGAAAATTACCAAAAATTCACCCTAAGCTATATTTGATATTCTGAATTCAAAAATGAAGTCCGTTTTACAAAATTCAAAACATATTAGTCACATTAATTAATTTAATAATTAATTCCCGCTGTCAGAGCAAATAGCGTGTTTTTATAAAACAATAAGTATCAAAAGATTGACACCAGTTTAAGTCTGATTTCAAAGTGAAATTAATTCCAACCACCACTATTGGATTAAATGGTAAAAATATTTCCTAATTTCACTTTAAAACCAATTCAAAAGATAATCTAATCATATAAATAAATTAGATTAAAAAGTGGTTTTGAATTAAAATACAACATTTACACTATTCCTTAAAAAAATGAACTTTATCGGAAAGATACCAAAAATTTACACAAAGTAAATTTTGATGTCCCGATTCTTAATAAGAGTTTTATTTGGTCCAAAAGAATGTTTAAGAGTGAACAAAACTATATTTAATGATGGTTCAACATCAAAAGGTGATAAGTGAACCTTTAGTGAAAACTAGGGCATATACGCCTAAAATTGAATTCTTTCCGTATTTTAAGCCTCTATTCTTTATTGGATAAATGTAAAAACAATTAAAAACATATGAAATCATATTTTAGTTATTTCTATCCATTCCCGCCAATACAACGGCTACATGTTAACTATCATTTAAAATAATATTATTTTATTATTAGAGTGCAACGTAAGATTCCCAAGAAACTCGTTGTTGCGTGTTGGGTACGCCATCGAGCATAGCGTCCCCTTTAAAGTCATATTAATATTTTATTCACAAATATGGATAAATACAAAAATGTCGTATTCTTTATTTACCTGGGGTGTTACAGATGAAGTATAAGTCCATTTTTGGAATGATATACGGTAGATGGACTTATGTATATAACTATTGCTAACCTTTTGTTTGAGACAGGTGGAATGACCTATAATTCTATCATATGATCTGCTAACACTTCACGAATGACAAATTCAACTTCATTTCTTTAAGAGATGAAGTATAAATTGTTCAAGGCATGAACAACGGTGAGATTATATCGAAATAAATTAAATATTTCTTCTAGTTAAAATTCTTCAACTTTAGGGAAATGATCTTGAAAAAAATAAATGTTGTCCTAGTGCCCTTATATCTAATGAATAAGATGCTACCTTAGATCATCACAAATTTATGGCTTTGTGATTTTTGGCTTTTTCATAGTCATGTTCTCTACCACTCTTCATCAGAACTTTATGGTTATATTTCTCTTACAAAGACATATTTTCACCTATGTTATCCTATGTGGAAACCCAGTGATTAGTTAATTTGGGTAACCGTTACGTTTCATACTTTAGTTTTTAAAGAAAATTTTTTGTATTACTTTTTACAATTTGGGTTTCTATGAAAGAAACTCTCATGTAATAAACCATTTATAACCCCGACGAATTTAGAAGGTGAAATTCATTTTAAGGGGGGTAGAATGTAGCACCCCGAGATTTTATGAGATATATTCATTTTAATTTCTTTCATATATTCTGGTGTACGCTACACCAAGATCATCTTGCGCTATACGTGACACCGTATTAGCTTTCAGTATATTCAACACTAATCTTGGATCATGTTACACACAATTTCAAGTTTGTTTGATAGTAGTTATTCTACGCAACATTGAGTATATATATATATATATATATTCAATGTATTAATGAAAAATGGTTGGAGTTTCCTATACGCGACAAAAAAGGAGTCTTGCACTACACACAACCCTGACTTGGCTTTCATTACACGCAATCGCGACCTTCCTCGATAGCATATGTTGTACGCAATACTGGGTTTCACTAAACAAAGATATATTATTATAATATTATTATGAACTATCTGTTATGAATAGTATTAACTAAATTTTGAGTTTTATGACATTATAATCCATCTTACACATTTTATAGAACATGGTTTGAGGACAAAATAAATTTTTCAGGTGAAATAAGTATTTTTCAAAAAATGCAGTTTTGCCGCCTTTTGATGGCGCACCCATTTTAAATATACTTTTTGACAAGTTTATAAGTTAAATATTAGAAAATAAACTTCTTCTTTTGAATAAGGATATAATAATTTACATTGGATAAAGTTTTGATATTTTTCTGATAACTTTCATATTTTAATGAATAGTAAAAACACGTTGTATTTTAATGAAAAACAACTTTTTTCATCGTAATAATTTATATGGTTAATTTATAATATTTAATAGTTTTAAAGTATAAATAGAATATATTTTTTCGATTTAATATAATTTATGTCATTATCATTGATTTTACATTGAATTCATAGGTTAAATCAATTCAATCTTTTGCAATGTTTTAAACAAAAACCTGTTTTCTTTCGAAAACATGATTAATTTTAATTAAATTTCTGCAAATTATGCGTATTGAATTTGGAAAAATGGATTCCATATTTGGAATCAGTGGGTCCAAATTATATTAATAGACTACTTTTTATTTTTGAGCATTATGAATAGTAACTACGGTAAATTTTATTTACCATAGTAAAAGATAAATCGGGTAATTAAGGGTAAATATAATATTATAAAATAACCCTAACACTTGTATTAATACAATTGGATGATTATATTTCTTCCTAAGTCATATTTGGGTCGAAATGGAATCCATTAGAACCCACTTGGAGGAGATTAAGACCTTTAGTTTGTTTTATTTAAAGGAAATTGAAATATGTCTCACTCAAACTTTAATAATTAAAGTATTTCTAATATAAGGTTATATATAATATAAATTCGGTTATAAATGCTCATTTTAAAGCTAAATTTTTTTTCTTTATCATGGTAATTTATTTATAATTTTTATGATATATTTAATTACATTAATAGCTTATAAATTAATAATGCAGAAATTATTTATTTAGTGAAAAATAAGTAATATAGTTTTGATTGAAATAATAATACCCATTAAAAGGCTCAAAAACCTGGCCAAAACTTATTGGTAGTGTATATATATACCATAATCATCCAATTACAAAATATATGACCGTTTGGAGTCTTATAAAAGGGATTATGACACTTATATTATTTTATTTTATATGATGTCAAAGTTTTCACCTTCACAATTTAATAAATATAACATAAATCCAACTAAATGTATTATTATGAAATATATAAGATTTATCTTTATCGTAGTGTTTTATTTTTAATTTTTATACAAGAAATAAGTATATTTGATAATTATACAAAAATATTGTAGTAATTATTTTATTAAGAGAAATATCAAATAAATGGTATTACAAATAGAATAATAAATATTATATGAACTATTTAATGTGCTCCACTAATTTTATAGATTACTATGACATGTTAGGAAATTATTAAATAGTTTAGTTTGAATATATCCTCTATTTGGATTTTATTTAAATTCAAATAAATGAATAGTGTTAAAATTGACACTATTGTTATTTTACAAAAATAACATATTATTAAATTGTTTAAAAATCACAAAAATATATAAAAATTACAAATTTAAATTTATATAGCCGAAAATGTCATAAATTATCGAATTATGGATAATTCATAGCACATAAGTAATTATTTATAACAATTTAATAATTAGAATCTTATTACCACAAATAAAATTTAATAGATTAAATAAGGATAAATCAAGTTGATAATGTTTAAAATAAATTTCCTTCATGTATAAATTTTATTGTTTGATGAGATTACAACCCTATCTCATCAAATATTCTAATATGAGTCATTTTTGGAGGTTTTTAAGTTGGGGTAGATTTATTATAAATTAATATTTTTAAGATTTCCAAAGGTGCCACTCTCCTCCCTTATAAAAGGGAACATCCTCCCTCTCATCTATACACAACTATGAGCCTTCAAGCTCGGCCAAAACCTGACCATTACCCTTCTCAACTACCCTAGAAATATTCTACTGGTCCTGGTATTCTTCAAAGACTAATTTTAGTGCCCTAAGAGGATGTTTCAAAGAGGCATGTAGAAGAAGAGGTAATATCTGTTACCAATTATTTCAAATTTATTTCTTCTTCTACTTCCTCTTATTTAGTTGTTTAATTATGAATTAATAACATCAGTATCCCTCATATAATTATATTTCATTATAAATATGAAACAACCCTATTTCACCTTCTATCCATCCTATGGTAAACAAAATCACTATGTGTGCGTACGTACGGAATATCGTCTCCACGCCGTGGTGTAATCTGTTTTTCCACCAAAACCTTACATGGATGTGTATAATGGTGTAAAGAATAAATATATATGGTTATTATAACATCATACTCATTCTTATATATTATACCATCCACTCCAATTCTATTCAATAGTTATGGGAACGATATCATCGCTCGTGCATATGTACGGTCTACTGTCTCCACAACGCGACGAGATTCATTCTCCATGTTAACCATACATGAACGATCATAAAGTTTATACAATGAATAATAATTAAATATATGAAAAAATAATTCTACTGGATTTATTTATATATATATATATTTATTTCATCTATTTAGTTTCATTCAATTCAATAAGGAAACGAAAATAGTGTTCATGCGTACGTACGACCTACCGTCTCCATGAACGGTGTATTTCATTCCTTTTATCGAACTATAATATATATGTAAATGATGAATATATATTATATATAAATCATGTTTTACATTCTTAAATTATTTAAATCAGTCTATAAGTAATAATATCAAGAACTACAAGTCAAAACACATACGATAAATGAAATGATTTTACCCGAAATGTTGCTTTAACAAGGAATTTACAAAAGAACAGGTAATATAAAGTCATAAGTGAAACATATACGATATCATAACAATGAATATGATTATGTGATAAGTCAATGACATTATTTAAATCATTATACAGGAGGTTCGGATCCATAAGAAGCATATCGGACCTAAGGTAAGGGATAACTATTCCAATCTCATTCTTATCTGAGATTGTTATTCGTAAGTATTTACTGGGGTTATTGTTATCATCCATGCCCATGTTTTCTAAAAATGTGTCCATGAATTTTTAAAGTCCTTTTTACCCTTTTTTGAAATTTACCACATGTTATGAAAGGAATCTTACTTTTGTCTACCACACGGGGAACTTTTTGACTTTTCCGACAAAGTACGAGGAGAATGTTTTTTTAACTTATACGGCATGAAGGGAGTTTTACGGTTTTATAAAGATTTATTTTCACACGGCTAACTGCCAAATATTTCATGACTATTTTCAATAAAATCATTTTCTTTTAAAATTGCATGACATTTTGTGAAAAGAAAATGATTTTGAAGAAGAAAGGATATTTTTCTCAAGAATTCATTTCAAGTGTTTTATCAAAACCATTTTCCATCTAAGACGACATTATAAGTGTATGATTCAAGAATAATGTCTCTATGATTTACATGGTTTAACTTTTCTTATGATGAAATATCCATTTGTTTTATATGGATTATGTGATGATGGGATGATGTTTATGAAAACCATTTTATTCTTTGGGTTATGATGAATGATGTATGATTGTTTTGTGGCACACGTAAGAATGATTTCATTATGAGATGGGTGGGACCTATATCTCCCTCCAATTAATTGGGTAAAGATTTATATCTCGTGAGATAGACATGGTTGGAATGGTAATTTAATCTAGTTCAGTGTTACAGGACTGAAACGAGGAGTGAACTCAATTCAGAATGGTACTTTGTCCACTAAGATGGTCTCGGTAGCAATGACATAGATACTATGGAAATAATAACATGTGATGAATGGTTTTCACAATTACATGTTTTATTCCCATTATATTTTACCATGGTTTATTTTCCATTATGATATATGTCGTATGTACTTCAACGATTTATGTCTTTGCTCAAGATTTTGATGTTTAAATTTCATGTTCATGTTTTTGCTTTCAAATGTTTATGGATTGTTTTAAGTTCACTATGTTTTCCCTTACTGAGCATTTGAGCTCACCCTCTTTATGTTTTATTTTCCCTGAGAAATGAAGAAAGGTTTTAGGTGAGGAAACAAAAAGGGGAAGATCATTATGGGAGTTGTTGAAGATATTTCAACATGATTAGAAGTTTATATCCGAGTTTCCAAAGACACTAAACTATTACGGTCCTTTTTTGTCTGTTTTTGTTATGTATTAATTATTCCACAAAAGTAATGTAATGTCCATGTACGTCAAGCTTCGGGTCTCTACAAAAATAATTCCATCATAACATAATCAAATCAGTGTAAAAATAGGGATAGAAACAGAACCCTATATTATCATAGATGGAAAATAATTTTGATAAAACCCTTGAACTCCATTATTGAAGAAAATATCCTTTCTACTTAAAAAACATTTTTCCTTTCTTAACATGTCATAAAATTTTAAACTAAAATAAGTTAATTAAAAATAAACTTAAAAACTTTTAATTTAATCTTCATGGAAATAATTTTCTATGAACTTATAAAAATCCATTCATGCTGTATAAGTTACAAAAACATTCTTCTCGTACATTGGCTGGAAAAGTCAAAAAGTATCTCGTATTGAAAATAAAAAAGATTCCATTCTTATATTTTACTAAAAATTCACCAATAGGTAAAATTGGATTTAAAAAATTTGTTTGAGGATATAAATAATATTACATATTGAGGAAACATGGATGTGGATGATAAATATGCCCCAGAAAATTCTAAAGTACAAACAATCTCGGATAAACATGAGATTGTGAGATCTTCCCTTACCTTAGGTCTGATTTGCTTCATATGTATCCAAACCTCTTGTATAATGATTAAAATAATGTCATTAACTTATTAAAGAATCATATTCATTGTTATGATATCAAAATATGGTCATATTATTATCTTCTTATGAGTAATATTTCTTTGCTACATGTTATTCGGGTGTTCGTTGCTTTATGTTCTTATGAATGTTTTGTCGAATAAATTCTTATTATTCATTTTAGGATATAGATACCTAATTTACATAATGGTATTAGTGTAATATATGTCATATTAATTTATTAAATTCATTGATATAATCATTATTCAATGAGGATCATGTAGAACGAGTCGCATCACATCGTGGAGATGGTAGGCCGTACGTACGCATGAGTGATGATATTGTTCCCATGATCGTGGAATTGTATTGAAGTGTATGTATACTATTTAAGAATCAATATCACTTTAAAATAATCTTATATAGTTATTATTTACACCATTATACCCATCCAAGTACGGTGGTGGTGGAAAACAGATTACACCACGACGTGGAGACGGTATTCAATACGTACGCACGCACGGTGATTTCATTTTACGTAAGATGGTTAAAAGGTGAAATAAGGTTGTTTCATATTTAGAATTAAATATCAGTATATGAGTGATACTGATGTTATTACTTCATAATGAAACAACTAAATAAGAGTAATTAGAAGAAGAAATAATTTTGAAAGAATCGGTAATGGATATTACATCTTCTTCGACACGCCTCTATGAAACCTCCTCTTAGGGCACTAAAATTGGACTTTTAAGAAGACCATTACCTCTATTATGTTTCTAGGGATGTTGATAAGAGAAATGGTCTGGGGTTTTTAGAGCTTGAAGGCTCAAAATGGTGTGAGGTGGAGAGGGAGGAGGTCCCCTTTATAAGGGAGGAGAGGGGCACCTTAGAAAAAACTTAAAATATTATTTTATAACAGAGTCATATTCGCTTTATAATAGCTCCAAATTGATTTATTTAGACGCTAAAGTGGGTATGGGTCGAAATCCTCTCAACCAATAGGTTTTAGACAAGTTTAGTTTAATATTTTAACCATATCATTTAGATTTAACTCCTAGTTAAATATTTTAACTTTTATTGTGTCTTCTTGTTTTCTTACACTATATGGTTAATTAACTTACTATATCAAGCCAAAAGAACTACAAGTGGTTAATTATTAATATATATAACCTTATATAACTCATTTTATAGAACTTTAGATTTTTAGGAATAGAATAACAATTAATAATATAATATTTGTCTTAAAAACTATATTATGTCAATTTTGACACTATTTGTTAATTGATTTTTCGTAAAAATAATAACAGCATGATTAGTTCAAAAAAAGTTAATTATATCCATACTAAAATGTTATATGAACCAATAAAATTAGTTTAATTCATAAAAAGTCTCAAATTATATTTATTTGGGTATTTATAATATCAATTATGTTAATATTTCATAAACAAGGTAATTACTACATAATCATTGTGTCATAAATAAATAAAATTATTTAATGTTTAAAAATTATAAATAAAATACCATTATGTAAGAAATAGTTTATCTTTATAATGAATATTTATATTCGAATTTATCTTATGTATAACGCTACATTAAAATTTTTTTTAGTTATTAAACTTTGATTTTAACTATTTTAACACTTCTTTAAATAAAATAATAATAATTGTCCTAATCTAATCCAAGTGGACCTAAAGGGTAGTATTTTATTCCTAAGGTTGTTTTAGGTAGAATTAAACTTATCAAATAGAATTATTACATGTTTTAGGGTAATAATAATATCACATTTACCCATAATTACCCTATATACTTTTAACCGTGGTAAATAAAAGTAAAAAGTTATTATTCACCAAAAATTACTTTTATCTTATTGAACCACATTTTACTCCTTGATATTAACCTTGTCTCTGAAATTTTAAAAATTCCTCTCACAGAAGTGGTAAAATAACATTTTATGTACACTTTCCAATTCTCCAAGGAGGTGGGTAAAAGACGGTGAAAAGTTCAATAAAATTTTATATATCTAAAATTATTATAAAATGACTTTAATGAATTACATTGAACTTATATAGGTATTATGTATAAATTTTAACATAAAATAACTTTAAATAAAATAATTAATTATTTAAATAAAAAGTCTGTTTTTAAATAGTAACCCAGCGTTTTCACCATTCATAAAAAATTGAATGTTTTCAGAAAAATAACAAAATTTCACCCTAGGCTAATTTCAATATTCTAAATCCAAAAATGAAGTCCATTTTGAAAGATAAAATTTATAAAATTTCAAAAAGTTGGTATTACTGTTCATAATGGCTAGTTTATATAATATTTTAATAACATATCGTTGTTTAGTGAAACTCGATATTGCGTACAACACACGCTATCGAGGAAGGTTTCTCTTGCGTATAACGCAAGCCAAGCTAGTGTTGTGTATAATGGAAGATTATTTTTATGTTGCGTATAACATAAGACATAAAAAATATACTTCTCATGAAATATCATGGTGTCACATTCTACCCCCCATAAAATGAATTTCGCCCTCAAAATTCATCACTTAGTAACAAACAGATGGTGATGCCTCTCCATCATCATATCCTCAAGCTCCCATGTAGCTTCTTCTAATTGGTGGTTCCTCCATAAAACATTCACCAAGCTAGTGGTCTTGTTCTGTAGAACTTTTTGCTACGATCCAGAATCTCTATCGACTGTTCTTTATAAGAAAGATCTTGATCTAATGGTAGAAATTCTGAGCTTAGTATATGTGAAGGATCGGGTATGTACTTTCTCAGGAGAGATACATGGAACACATCGTGATCTTGAGAGAGATTCGGTGGAAGCGCCAATCGGTAAGATACCTTCCCAAAAAGATCCAGTATTTTGAAAAGAATGATATACCAAGGGCTCTGCTTTCCCTTCTTTCCAAATCTCATTACTCTCTTCCAAGGAGATATTCGTAAGAACACTTTATCACCCACTTCAAACTCTAGGTATTTACTTCGTTTGTCAGCAAAACGTTTTTGTCGAATCTGAGCTTCTCTTATGTGTTGTTTAATAGACCTGACCTTTTCTGCCATCTAATCAACAAGATCAGGTCCTAATAGCTTTCTTTCCCCAACTTCATCCCAGCAAGTTGGAGTGCTGAATTTCTTTCCATAGAGAGCTTCATAAGGATCCATCTGAATACTGGAGTGAAAGCTATTATTATAAAAAAAAATCCACCAATGGTAGGTGTTGATCCCAACAACCTTTGAAATCTATAGATCGTGCTCTCAACATGTCTTCTAAAGTTTGAATTGTCCTCTCAGACTGACCGTCTGTCTGAGGATGATAAGCAGTGATGAAACTCAACTCTGTATCTAGATTATGTTGAAGACTTCACCAAAACTTTGAGGTAAACCTCGGATCCCGATCAGATATAATGGAAAGTAGTACTCCATTAAATCTTACCACTTCCTTTACATATATCATGGCAAGCTGATCCAGAGAGAAATATTCTCTAATAGCAATGAAGTGTGCTGACTTCATAAGACGATCAACTATGACCCAGATAGCACTATTGCCTTTGGATGTTTTAGGAAGTCCAGTGACAAAGTCCATAGTGATGTTTTCCCATTTCTATTCGGGTATGGGTAATGGTTGTAACATCCCCTTAGAGTTCTGTCTCTCAGCTTTAACTTGCTAACAAACCAATCATCGAGAGACATATTCAGCAACATCTATTTTCATGTCATCCCACCAGAAGTACTCTTTTAAGTCCATGTATATCTTCGTGCTTCCAGGATGAATAGTTAATGAAGAACTATGAGCCTCATCCCATAGCTCCTACTTTAATTCTGGGATGAGAGGAACACAAACCCGATTCCTGATCCTTATTATCCCATCAAAATCAAGGTTGAATTCATAAACATTTTTCACCTTCTTTTATAACTCTACATCTTCTTTTTGTGCCTCTTTAATCTCCACATGTATAGATGGTTGAACATTCATTTGAGAAAGATAATATTTTTCACCTTCCATTATAATTCCAAGATCCATCCTTTGAAAATCCATAAATATTGGATCTTTTGTGATCCTCATCATGGATAAGCTAGTATGGTCTTGTCAACTTAATGTATCTTCCACCTTGTTTGCTTTCCTAGGGTGGTAATGAATTGAGCAGTCGTAGTCCTTAATCAACTCCAACCATTTTCTTTGGCACATATTCAGCTCATTTTGTGTGAAAATATACTTTAAAATTTAATGATCAGTATAAATATCACACCTTTCACCATAAAGATAATGCCTCCAAATCATTAATGCAAAGATTACTGCAGGTAACTCTAAATCATGAGTTTGGTAATTTTTCTCACGGATTTTCAACTATCGTGAGGCATAAGCTATCACCATATCATTTTTCATAAGAACAAACCCCAATCCCTTATTGTATGCATCACTTTAGATCACAAACTTTTCTCCACTACAAGGTAGTGTGAGCACAGGTGCACTGGATAACCTTATTTTTAACTCTGTGAAATTTTCTTCACACTCCTCCATCCAAACGAACATAACTCCTTTTCAATTCACCTGGTTAGTGGATTAGATAACCTTGAAAAATCATTCACAAAATGTTGATAATATCCAGCCAATCCAAGAAAACTTCATATCTCAGTTATAGTTGTTGGTCTCGACCATCTTTCGATAACCTCTGTTTTTGCTGGATCCACAGATATCCACTCTTTTGAGATTATGTGACCAAAAAATAAAACTTTTTGAAGCCAAAATTCACACTTGGTAAATTTAGCATAATGCTTATCCTTTCTTAGGGTCTTTAATAAAATTCTCAAGTGATCTTCATGTTCTTCCTTTCTCTTTGAATAAAAAAGAATATCGTCTATAAATACTACCACAAACTGATCAAGATTGTCTCTAAAGACTTTATTCATCAGATCCGTGAAGATAGAAGGGGCATTAAGAAGACCAAATGGGATCACAATAAATTCATAGTGTCCATACCTTGTAAGAAAAGTCGTCTTTAGTATATCCTCCTTTTTGACCCTTAATTGATGATACCCTGAACAAAGGTTAATCTTGGAAAAGTATGGAGCTCCATGTAGTTGGTCAAATAAGTCATCAATGCACGGGAGAGGATATTTTTTCTTGATAGTGATCTTATTACGTTCTTGATAATCAATACAGAGTCTCATTGATCCATCATTAGTCTTAACAAACAGAATAGGTTCTCCCCAAGGTGATGCACTAGGGAATATGAATACCTTATTAAGATTCTCTTGGATTTGCTTCTTCAATTCCTGAAACTCATTTGGTCCATTCTATAAGGTGTCATTGAAATGGGCATAGCACCCGGTATGAGTTCTATTGAAAATTTAACTTCACGATTTGGTGGAAGACCTGGAAATTCCTCTAGAAAGATATCATCAAACTCCCGTACAATGGGCATATTCATAAATATGAGTTCCTCTCTAACTATTTGATATAAATAACTTTCATTTAGTGGAATCAAGACCCATAAGATAGAAGAAATTTCAACTGGAAGGTCATATTCATCCTTGAATCGATAGATGATCATAGATTAATCTGAATATAAAATGTGACTTCCCTTCCTTGGAAATTTATATGAGCTCCATATAAAGAAATCCAATCCATGCCAAGAATCATATAAAATTCAACATTAGGAAGGATCATAATATTTGCAGGAAGGACTTTCCCACACACTTCAATTGGAGAATAATTATAAACTTTTGATCTGATCGTTGTGCCATTAGGAGTTGTTACAGCTAACTCAACATCTAATTGTGGAGGTAATATGGTGATACCCTTAGAAAATTCTTCAGAAATGAAAGAGTGGGTGGATCCAGAATCAAATAAGACATTTTCTACTTTAGAGTGGATGGTAAGTGTACCTTTCACCACTTCGTTATCGTACTCCACGTCACCGATAGTAATTTCCTGTGACTTTACTTTGTCATTGGCCTTATGAGTTTTTTTGACATCGATCATCATCAACAACCCTTGGATTTGGGCATTGATTGGAATAATTCCCCATCTCCTTGCACTTGAAACATTGAATTGTAGTAGATGCATTCTATGTATCCCTTTCTTTGTTCGCATCATTAGACATATTATTCCCATTATTTTGACATTCAACTACCCGATGACCTTCTTTTCCACACTTAAAACATTTACTTGTCCCTTTAAGTCAATTACCTCTATGTTTCTTTCAACACTTTTAGAATAAGAGAAAACTCATCTTCTTTTCAGTGTGGTCTTTAGATTTTCCCTTGAATTCCATTTTCCTCTTCTTATCAAACCCATATGATGGATGGGTTACTCCAATCTCCATCTCAACCTTGAGATCACATCGAACGATTTCCTCATCGCTATTTAAGTCCCTTATGTCTAATACCCTTTGAAGACTTTTTTTTAAGCCACTAATTAATTGATCGATTTTACTCTCAGGTTTGATAATAATTCTGGAAGCTTACTTTGCAAGTCTTATAAAATTTGCTTCATAGGTACCAACTGATTCATCATCTTTTTGTTTCAGTTCAAGAAACTCTTTCTCTATCTTTGTTCGAAGAATACGAGGGAATTACTTATTCAAAAATAGTTCTTGAACTCGTCCCATTCCATGGACTCAATTTCATCCCATTTCCTCATATTCTTAATAAGATTCCACCATTGATCATCTTCACGTTCCAAATGTTATAATGCTAAGATGAATTTATCATGTTCAGAACATTGTAGAACTGAAAATATCTTTTCAATGATACTGATCCATTGTTCAGCCACTAATGGATCAGAAGACCCGCTGAATGAAGGTGGGCGCTACCTCATGAAGGATTCAATAGAATGTTGCTCCTTTCTTTTCTCATTTGGAAGTCCTGCATGATTCATTGCTTGAGAACATTTTGTGAGCATGGCTATAATATTTTTCATTATATCTCCAATAATGTTTGGTTGCTCAGGGGGACAATCATTGCTTTTCCCTTCGCAATTATCATTAACACGGTTCCTTCAGGTTCCATCCATTGACTAAAACTAAGAAGCATAGTGTGAGAAACACCAATCATAATAGGAAAACCACAAAATCAAGAATAAAGTTTCACACATTAGGTCTTATCATAGGTTGTTCATGTCCCTTTCTAAAACACTAATATTGTGTTCTATGCTTAGACATATCCTTAGGGTTCTTACTAAGGCTTTCACATCCTACTTTTGAAAGGATGACTATACCATTCCTCTGATACCAACTATAATGAACCATAATTTACATACATTCTTATTACATCAGAATTGAACCATACTTATTAAAACATATAATAAAACCATGGTAGGACCATATAGGTGTAGTGTCTTTAGAAACTTGGAAACATAAACAACTGGTTCATAAAGCATCCACATTGTCTCCCATTTATTTCATCATATCTAGAGTCCCTTTTGGAATTTCCTACTTAATACCCTTCTTCCTGACCAGGGGAAAATAAAACATACAAAAGGGTGAGATCAAATGCTCAGTAAGGGTAAACAAAAGAAATATCAATCATATCATGTTCATAAGACATAACATTTTGAAAATATTAACCTGTAAAAGAGGTCATAATATTATAACATGGGATGAAACATAGTAGTGAAATGTAATCCCAATAATCATAACTTAAAACCTGAAAATTTGTGTCATACACACATAATCATAGAAAATCATTTCTTATTATTCAAGACTCATTTCCAAGACTATCTTAGTGGACAAAGTCCATTTCTGAAACGAGTTCACTCTTCGTTTCTGTCCTATATCACTGAACAGGATTAACTTGTCGTTCTAGCCATGTCTATCTCATGAGATATAAATCTTTACCCAATGCATTGGAGAGATATATAGAACCCACCCATCACATAATTAAACCAATCTTATTTGTTCCACAAAATCATAAATCAAACATCATAGCATAACCCATGTAATAAATATGGGATTCTTAAACATCATGCCATCATAACATAAACCATATAAGATAAAAGGACCTCATAAAAATAATTCCATCATAACATAATCAAATAAATGTAAAAATAGGGATATAAATAGAACCCTATATTATCATATATGGAAAATAATTTTGATAAAACCCATGAACTCCATTCTTGAGGAAAATAACCTTTCTACTTCAAAAACAGTTTTCCTTTCTTAACATGTCATAAAATTTTAAACTAATAGAACTTAATTAAAAATAAACTTTAAAAAATTTAAAGGAAGCTTCCTGGAAATAATTTTCTATGGACTTATAAAAATACATTCATGCCGTATAAGTCAAAAAATCATTCTTCTCGTACTTTAGCCGGAAAAGTCAAAAAGTATCTCGTACAGAAAATGACAAAAGATTCTTTTCATATCTTTTACTAAAAATTCACCGATAGGTAAAATTGGATTTAAAAAAATTGTAGGAGGATATAAATAATTATACATATTGAGGATACATGGATGTGGATGATAAATATGCCCCAGTAAATTCTAAAGTATAAATAATCTCGGATAAAAATGAGATTGTGAGATCTTCCCTTACCTTAGGTCTGATTTGCTTCGTACGTATCCGAACCTCCTGTGTAATGATTTAAATAATGTAATTGACTTATTATAGAATCATATTAATTGTTATGATATCATATATGGTCATATTATTATCTTCTTATTAGTAATATTTCATTTCTACTTGTTATTCGGGTGTTCATTGTTTTATGTTCTTATGCATGTTTTGTCGAATAAATTCTTATTCTTATTTTTAGGTTATAGATACCTCATTTCCAGAATGGTATTAGTGTAATATATGTCATATTTATTCATTCAATTCATTGATATACTCTTTATTCAATGAAGATCATGTAGAATGAGTCGCATCACATCGTGGAGACGGTAGGCCGTACGTACGTACGAACGATGATATTGTTCCCATGATCGTGGAATTGTATTGAAGTGTATTTATACTATTTAATAATCAATATAAATTTACAATAATCTTATATAATTATTATTTACACCATTAAAACCATCCAAGTAAGGTGGTGGTGGAAAACAGATTACACCACCGCGTGGAGACGATATTCCGTACGTACGCACGCGCGGTGATTTAGTTTTCTGTAAGATGGTTAGAAGGTGAAATATGGTTGTTTAATATTTATAATAAAATATCAGTATATTAGTGATACTAATTTTGTTACTTCATAATGAAACAACTAAAGTAGAGTAAGTATAATAAGAGATAAATTTGAAAGAATCGGTAACGGATATTACATCTTCTTCGACACGCCTCTTTGAAACCTCCTCTTAGGGCAATAAAATTGGTCTTTGAAGAAGACCAGGACCTCTAGTATGTTTATATGGAATTTGTGAGGGAAAATGGGCTGGGTTTGGCCGATATTGAAGGATAAAAATGGTGTGAGGAGGAGAGGGAGGAGGTGCCCTTTTATAAGGGAGGAGAGGGTCACCTTAGGAAAAACTAAAAATATGTTTTTATAATAGAGTCATATTCGGTTTATAATAGCTCCAAATTGATTTATTTAGATGATAAAGTTGGTATGGGTCGAAAGCCTCTCAACCAATAGGTTTTTGACAAGTTTAGGTTACTATTTTAAACTTATCATTTAGATTTAACTCTAAGTTAAATATTTTAACTTTTATTGTGTCTTCATGTTTTCTTACACTATATGGTTAATAAACTTAATATAACAAGACAAACAAACACAAAGTGGAAAATTATTAATATATATAACCTTATCTAAGTAATTTGACCGAACCTTAGATTTTTAAGAATATAATAACAATTAATAATATAACATTTATTTTAAAAACTATTTTATGTCAATTTTGATACTATTTGGTAATTGATTTTTTGTAAAAATCATAAAAGCATGATTAGTTCGAAAAAAGTTAATTATATCAATACTAACATGTCATATTAACCTATAAATTTTTTTTAATTCATAAAAAGTCTCAAATTATATTTATTTGGGTATTTATAATATTAATTATGTTAATATTTCATAAATAAGTTAATTACTACATCATCATTATGTCGTAAATAAATTAAATTATTTAATGTATAAAAATTATAAATAAAATACCATTATGTATTAAATAGATATATCTTCTTAATGAATATTTATAGTAGAATTTATCTTATTTATAACCCTACATTAAAAATGTTTTTATTTATTAAACTTTGATTTTAACTATTTTAACACTTCTTTAAATAAAATAATAATTAATGTCTTAATCTAATCCAAGTGGACCTAAAGGGTAATATTTTATTCTTAAGGTTGTTTTTGGTTTAATTACACTTATCCAATATAATTAGGACATGTGTTAGGATAATTATAATATCATTTTTACCCATAATTACCCTATTTACTTTTAACCGTGGTAAATAAAAGTAAAAAGTTATTATTCACCAAAAATTATTTTTATCTTATTGAACCAAATTTTACTCCTTAATATTAACTGTGTCACTCAGATTTTCAAAATTCCACTCATAAAAACGGTAAAATTTCATTTTATGTACACTTGCAAATTCTTCGAGGAGGTGGGATTAAGACTGTGAAAAGTTCGATAAAATTTTTCTATATCTACAATTATTATAAAATGACTCCAATGAATTACATTGAACATGTATAGGTATTATGTATAAATTTTGATATAAAATAAATTTAAATAAAATGAATAATTATTTAAATAAAATGTCGGTTTTTAAATAGTAACCCAGCGTTTTCACTATTCATCAAAAATTGAAAGTTTTCATAAAAATACCAAAATTTCACCCTAGGATAATTTCGATATTCCAAATCCAATAATGAAGTCCATTTTGAAAGATAAAATTTATAAAATTTCAAAAAGTGGGTATTATTATTCATAACGGCTAGTTTATATAATATTTTAATAACATATCTTTGTTTAGTGAAACTCGATATTGCGTACAACACACGCTATCGAGGAAGGTTGCTCTTGCGTATAACGCAATCCAATCTAGTGTTGTGTGTAATGAAATATTCCATTGATTTTGCGCATAACATAGGACATAAAAAAATATACTTCTCATAAAATATTAGGCTGTTACAAAAATGAGAAAAATTAAAAAAATCATATAAAATATTTTGATAATTACTCCCATAAATAATCCCCATTTTTTATAATATCAAAATTCATGATAAAATGTATAGGGAAAAACATTTAATGTAGCACCTAAAGATGTATAAATGATTTGAATATAAAGAATCAAAATGAATACATACTAACATAGGCAAAAAAATTATTAGTAAGGTAAAAAATTCTAAGATAATAAATATAAACATATAATGGGAGTAACGAAAATCATTCAGAGAATAACCATTAAAAATTCATAGTAAAAATAATTCATACATTAAAATGTTATGAAAAATCATTAGTTAAACAGAATACAAATAAAAATTATTCATTTGGAGGAACAGTAGAAGGGTTATTTTTTAGAGGTGTCTTATTAAAAGACTGAGGACAGATGGATAAAAAAGACAAGGTAGAAATATGACAAGAATATATTTTTAAAAAAAGATCACTAAATGGTACATTTGAGGAAAATCATCCTCAAAGGATAGATCAATCATGTGGAACGGTCTTAAAAATACTACACTAAATTTGATTAGATTATTTTAGGATATTTATCTAAATAATATTAGTCTATGGGAGAAAACTAAATATTCAAGGTGGTGGTAGCTGGATTTGAGGATTTAGAAACATGATTTTGATTCTCCCTATCATACATGGATATAGGATCAAATATCTCTTTTAGGCACAATAAGGAAGTAGTGTTGCGATCGGGAATAGAAATATAAAGAGATCATTTTCCAAAAAACTGAAAGTTTTCATCTAAACACTTGTCAATCCACTACATAATATTAGTAGTATATAGGTCATGATTAACAATAAAACTTTTCTATGACTTCTATAAAAAGATATTGATATAAATATGAAAATATGAATTTCTTACACAACTAATGATTAACCTCTTCAGTGCGTCTATATGACTATCTAATATACTTAAAACACTTCTGTTAAGGGAATATTTAACTATAAAATCCTAAGTAATAGAGACAATATTTTATTTACCCTACTTAATAGTAGGCCACTCTATTGTTTCAGAAAAAGGAAACCTCTTTATTCTATGAGGAATCAGATGAATGAGAGGGGTGAACAACTGATAATGTTATATAATACTTCCTTCAGGAACATAAAATTTATTGTAAATTAAACTAGCCATATTTTCATGTTCAGATAAAATAAATCTTATACACTTCAAGGTATTTTCAGATATCTATTTTATAGAATATATGTTTTCATGAAAAAAACATCCCAAATATTTCTCATCCTTGTTAATATTATAGAAATAACTTCATAGAAAACTATAAATACTCTTAATATCCATAGTGAGACCTACTTTAACAACATTCATGTTCTCTACAGAGATAAGATCACATTCCACTTAATAAATTTTCATAGTAAGAGAGTCAAGTGATATAGAGATAGCTTCCAAATTCACTCCCACGATAGCTTGAGAAATAGGTCCATCATTTGATGATCCAGTAATATGAACTCCTTTATTTTAAATCAAAATGAATTTGATACTTCTCTATAGTCCATCAAAATTTCCCCTATCATCCAAATTAGGTTGGGAAGTTTTTTTATATACTCAAACAAAGACACCAGCATCTTCTTTACAACATCTAAATCATCCTTAGATGCTAAATTGTCCTTTCTAATTTGAATCACAACTCTATATATTTCTAACATAGGATTTAAATAACTAACTTTCGCTAATAATACAACTCATATAGAATTCGATCACCACAATTCAAAACACCAGTAGCATGAACCTTAGTTCTACTATGATAAGCTTCTACGTGAGATGGAAAAATACCTTCTTGATTTTCTTATACATATCAATTTTATTCCCTATAAGAGGGTTCAATAAAAACTCTATTTTTCATCCTTAAAACCACTGACAGAACATCCCATTCAAAAATATCTTTTTCTTCCTCTTATGATTCAAAAAATTCACTCACAAAAAAATTAATTATATCTCTTTTGATTCCCCTTTTAGCCATAGTTGGTCAAGATACAATGAATAACGGAACAATACCAGAAAATATAGAGATAGAACAAAGGTAACCAATACTGAATGGCCCCAATATGGTCATATCCAAAAATTCATGGGTTTCATAAAATGGAACAATTGACACTGGCATTGGATTTTCTATAATCCTTTCTCCATGAACATGAGGTGAGGAATATTCAATTGTAGGTTTCTTAAATACAACTGAATTCACCATGGATTAAACATATTGAGAAATATCCTCAATTATAATAGTATCTTTAGGTTGAATCTCATCTGATATCACAACTCCAACTATTATTAATTATTGAAAAGGAGTTGTATCCTTTAAAGGGACTTCCAAATCCACACACGTAGCAACTTCTCTAGATCTCCTAGTAACCTTAATTTCTCATGATTTCTCCCCCTCAACTAGAGCAAGAACCTCTTTGACATATTATTTAGTTCCAATCGGTAATATTTTCGTAAGAGTGGAACTATAAAATTATCCACTACTTATTTTTTTCAAACTATGATAATGATATATCATAGAATCATTCAAACAAACAAGTTACTTCACAAAGATGAGAGTAAGAATCCTTCAAACATAATATAAATTTATAGTCTTTATTGATATAACAAATACATCATATGATTTATCTTGCAAGATTGATGAGATTATATATCAAAAATAAATACATCAACCAAATATCCTAAAATATAATTTTTTAAAACTCACCTACTTGATGAGTACTTGTATATTGAATGAACTTAATAATAATTTTTCTTTCTATCTCTTGGAATTGAATAACCTTATTCTCTACATATGTAACTCCAAAATGATGCATAATAATCACAGGATGAATTAGTTCATCAATGTTATCCATATAGGTATTAAATTTGAATCTTCTCCCATTAGAACACTAGAAACTCCCACTATTTACACAGAATACCTTAAGAACTCTTTCTGATTCACTGTTGTGGTAAATAGGTCTTCATTATATCCAAAATTAAATACCGGGTAATTCTAAAATTCTTTCAATTATTATTATTTAAAAATAACTTCATCCTCTTCTTATAACAAATATACTCTCAATCATTATTATTTATGAATTTATTCAGAAACATATATGTTCTATCCAACTAAATGAAATATATTACTTTTCTATTAATCAACTTTCTCAATGACCTTGGACACTTTGAGTTGTTGGAAGAATAACAGTGGTTATTCTTTATAATTCCCATGATTAAAGAAAAAAATAAGCTGGGTTCCAGGATTTAGGTTAATAAGGGTTTTATAATTAAGAAATAAAGAAGTTGTAAGGTTCGCAATTTTTATATATCTTCATATATAATACAGAATTAATCTCTCTTCTGAGACAGATAAAATGTCACACAACTGATTTGAAAATTAATCATAAAAAACCAAAAAAAAACATGTCACTTTATTACTTTTTGAGAACCAAAATGAAAACTATAAATACACAACCTATGATGTTGAAGAAAAACATGGCAAAAAATATATTTCCACATGGAAAATAATAAAACATAAATGTAAATCCTGGAAATTTCATGGTAAATTTTTTCTTAAATACATGGTAATTTTACAAGTCTTTGAAAATTGACGGCGCATGATTCCATGGCCCGGTGTGTCCGGAAACAATTTCTGATGTTTTTTTCGGGTACGTTCAGTAAATGTACAAGCAGGATTTTTATAACTTTTGAACTGGTGCTCAGAATTGAAATCTGAGGGCACTGTTGAACTCGCAGCGCCGGTATTCGCTTAATGAGACTTCCACTTCGATGGCAGTGAGTCAAGAATAAAATGTAGTTTTTGGGTTTTCATGGAAAGTAATAAAATAAAGTGAGCTTTACTTTTTTTAAATTTGAGCTTCCATGTGGGTGTTTGGAGGTGGGTCCCACTAGATCTACAACATCCTTGTGGTGGTAGGATGTTAAAGGTGGTACCATCACACCTTATCCTCCCATGAGAGGTTCTGGTGGTGGCGCCCACCCGAACCTAACCTCCTGCGAGAGGTTACGACTTGGGGACCACACGGGACTAAACCTCCCTATTAATGGGAGGAGAGGAAAATCCCTCAACTACCCTCGCTAATGAGGGGGATACCCTTGACCTTCTCTACCAATTATGGTTCCACCACTTCCCCTTTAATTATTTGAACCAGCGCAAAATTTATTAGGACAAATCCATCACATTAATTAGGTGGATCTAATTAAATTATTTCATCCAATTTAAATATTGTGCCAATGAATTAATAAGATATCACAATCGCTTTTTATTTTGGTTGGCATTGTTCTTTTGGTGGACCTAGGGAGAAGAGAGAAAAGATCCCAACGAAGAACGAAGAACGAAGAACGCGTTTTTCCAATGAAGAATGTTGTAAAGGATCATCTTCGAATTCTTCCTTAGAGGCAACCGACGGGGGATGTCTTCGACGACCAACTTCCCTCCTCATTGTCTTCAACGAACCGTCGCACGAGCTCGGGATTGGAAGTGTGCAGTAGACATGATGAACGGCGACAACATCGTCTTCTTCCCCGAAACTCCATCGACAAATGACGAACAAAGGTTGGGGGTTAGTTTTTGAATTACTATTTTCCTTTCCTTATACTCTTCTTAGGTTGGGAAGGAATCGTTGCGGAGGTTGTAGAACAATTGAAGTTCATCTTTCTTACTTCTTGATGATCCAAGTGTTACAACCCTAAACGTGGAGGATGCGGGCCAAAAAAAATTGATCGACCCCTCTGTCATTCTTGTTTGTGATGATCTTCGGCATGGTGATGTAACAAAGAAGTGGTGTTGAAGGCGAAGAAGGCAGTAGGAAAAGGTTCTGCTGCCCGCAGCCTCCGCGAACCGCACCACGCCCCAGCTGTGCTATGCACCGGGCCGAACCGTGGCCCTCTGGTCGAGCCGCCCTGGTCGGGCCATCCGTCAGCCGAACCAACCTAGCCACCCCATCCTACACCTCCATCGGCTTCCCCGGCCACCCGCAGGCCTACCTGCGCCCCCCCAGCTCCCAGCCGCCGCTGGCCTCCCGCACGCCCCGACTGTTCTCCGCCGGAACGCGCCATCCCGAACCGTGTCGTCCCGGCCTTCCCACCTTCCAGCCGCCCACCGACCTACCTACTGGCCTAGCCGGACCCCTCTCAGCTACCTGCTGGCCCGCCTCCTGGCCAGCCCGGCCGCCTCCTGGCCTTCCCGGCAGCCACACGGCCACCCACTAGCCCGCCTAACAGCCTGCCCTGGCGATCGGCCTCCCGAGCTACCACCCGACCGAAGCGGCTCCCTGGCCACGCCGGCCTCCCAAGTCAGCCCACGGCCCCCCATGTGGCGTCGTGGTCGAACCGGCCTGGTCATGCCCTCTGGGCCGCACCCTCGCGGCGCTCAGGGACGAATCGGCCATGAGCCCGGGCCGAACCGCCCACGCGGCCTACTGTGCTGGGCCTAGTGGGCCAGGATGAATCTAACAGGCTGGCCCGCTCAATGGGTTGGGCCAGACCCAATAGGTCTGACCGGGTCGACACTATCTGGGGCAGTCCGACCGTGTCGAACCGAACCCGGGTCCACTTCCGACCCTTTACTTTCTTTGGCCATATCTTTGGCACCGGACGAGCGTTTGACGAAACGTCAACGGCACTAGTAATCTTGAAGAGATACAATCCCTTTGAGTATACCCAATTGGAGTTCGGGGTATAGTTGAGATATGGTCAGGTTGGATCGTGCACGAATCCAATCGGGCCCCCCGGGACTAAAAGGCTAATAACTCACAGAAAGGGCGTCTGATTGACATGTCATCTATTGTGTTAAAACCCCTATGATGTGGCGCACCGTTGAGATACTTCTATGTGGGACTTCGTGACAGTTTCAATATCAACTAGTAGCTCGTGGAGCGGATCCTCCCAGAGAAGAGGGAGCATTGTTCGGAGACCTAGTAGTTGGCTAAGACCAGATGACTACTGACCAATTCAACTCGGAGTGATTTGACTAGCCTAGTGGGAAGTGCCTTGGTGTCGCGTCAGACCCACAGTGGGGAGTGCCTTGGTGTCATGGTAGACCCATGGTGGAGAGCACCTTTGTGAAAAATTAGACCCACAGTACTTGATAGGAGGAGTACCTCAGCTGTCCATGGTTAGTGGGAAGCACCTTGGTGACGCGGCAAGCCCACTGTTCTCGATAGAGGAGGAGTTCTCCAACATCCGAGGTTTCAACAGTGTGATTGGGGATGTTACTTGATACAACCCGTAGAATAAAATCCTGGTTTGGGCTGAGTCAGTAACTTTTTTGTTTTCCTCATGATTGAGATGGATTGCTTGATAACTTAGGTATATGTATGGGCATATACCTAAGTAGGTTTATCTATTTATTTTCAGACTTTGTGGTTTATATTTGATGGATTTTGTGAGACATTGAGGGTCTCGGGGTCCCTAATGAGTATCGTTATACTCATTCATGCACAAGCAATGCCCGCACCTTGTTGTGTTGGATGCAGACGATGGACATAACAGAATGAGGCTGAGTGTACCAGGACTGGATGGTACCTGGAGGTGGAATACATGCCGTGATGGTACATAGGGGAGACGGATGGATGTGGAGTGTTGTGGAGGCTATTTGTACCTACCCTTTAGTTAGGATTTCCCAGTGGATGATCCAGGAGTTGTTTCCCTTTTTTCAGCACTTGTACTTTACAATTGGGCTTGTATTTTCGGCCCCTTTTACTTTCAGTACACTTTGTTATACAGTTTTACATAGTGTTATACTTCCAAATTGTACTCTCTTGTGTGTATTTTCAGGTTATAAAGGCAATGTCTTCCCAGTTTTAGGGATTTACGCCTTTGGTGCTAGTCTCAAGCCCCTGGCCTATGGAAGGCAGGCTTGGGGTAGTCACGGTAGGGGACCCGGGGGACATGTCGTGATAAATTGGTATCAGAGGAGTCAGTTCTACTGCAGAACATAGGACTCTGATCTTTTTTGTAAAGCAATAGTGTTAAGGGTACTGAGTGTGGTTTTCAGTTAAGGGAGTCCAGTGTTGGTGCGGATTTTGAAATATCCATACACCAGGACCCTGACTACTGATTTCTAACTCACTGCACAAAAACATTGATTGTGTTTGCGTTTTTAAAAGTTTTCTTCATGTCAGCTCAACCAGGTCAGCTCACGATGTATAATCATTGACTGTGTCACTTCTGTTTCTTTCAGGATGCCTCCCCGAGGATGACCAGCTAGAACCCCTAGAGTTGTACGTGTAGATACCCCACTGAGATATGAGGCCTCAGTATAGGTCCCTCTTCCAGTGGAGGCACCAATGGTACCTCTACCCGTTGGGCCACTTATGCCACCAGGCCTAACAGCTGATGATGCACGCCGCTTGAGCGCGTTGCACGAGTTCCAGCACTAGAGGCCGACTTCATTCAGGGGTGAGATGGACCCATAGTTAGCCTAGAATTGGATACAGGCTATGGTGAGAGTCTTCATACTAGTAGGGACAGTAGCCTACCATATGGGGATCCTTGACGCGAGTCTCCTTCAGGCGGAAGCAGGAAGATGGTGGAGTCTGATGCTCCAAGTGCATGACGAGGTGACACTACTCTGGACAGACTTCAAAGTGCATGTTTCAGGCAGAGTTTGTCCCAGCCACCCTACGTGCAGTGCGGATACAAGAGTTACTTCATCTGTAGCAGAGTAGCATGACGATGGCATAGTACTCAACGAGGTTCACCAACCTCTCTCCCTACTCCACAGATATGGTACGAGAACCATTCTTTAGAGCCCATAAATTTGGCCAGGGGCTCAGATGAGAGATCATGGCTTTGATGATATCCCTCAGCATCCCGATGCAGGCAGGGGGGTTGGAGTGACCCCCCATACTAAAGAGTTTCCTTGTTGAGCAGTCACCAGCAGGGAGACCCACCACTAGCCGACACGCAGTAGAGTCATCAGCAGCTGGAAGTAGACAGATGTCAGAGAGGTCCAAGAGGACCAGACCCACAGGTGGGTGACCGCATCACTCATGATCGGTTGTGTGGGGCACCCGGGGTAGAGGCATACATGCTGGGAGTCAGAAGTGTTTCTCATGTGGAGGGCAGGGTCACGTGGCTTGTGACTGTCTGAACCGTTGTTTGGATGATCAGAAGATGGTTGAAGGACCTCCTAGGTAGAGACAGAGATTCGATCGAGGTGGTCCGCAGGGAGCAGGAAGACATGGTATAGGATTCGGTCGTGCAACTGGCGGTGGATGACGTTTCCAGGTGTTACCACCACCACCACCACTAGGTGGTCCACCCCGACCATAGGGAGTAGGTGGACAAGCGATATCTCAACTCCAGGCAGCTGAGGCTTACAATCATGGCATTCTGGTGATGATTCGAGGCACGGTCTGTGCCTACTCAACCTTAGATATAGTTCTTATAGACACAGGTGTTAGTCACTCTTTCATTTCCTCCACCCACATTCGGAGCTCGGAGATTCTGACAAAGCCATTGGCTCGATACTTACAGTTAGAGACTCCTCTGGGAGTAGACTCGATGATTACGCACCGGTGCCGGTAGTGTGAGCTCACTCTAGGAGGCTAGAGATTTAGATAAAATCTCCTAGTAGCGGCGACGAGGCCTTACGACGTCATCTTGGGTATGGATTGGTTATCTACAGTCTATGCTCAGATCGACTGTTTTAGGCACAAAGTGTGGTGTGGCCATGCGGATGGGACCAGGTTTACCTTCACCTGTGAAAAGAGAGCCTTTGTAGCACAGGACAGACTTACTTGGAGGAGGGTGCAACCGATCACTCATCATTTGGCCTGCTTTACCTTCGGAGTAGTTGATGTGGAGAGTCTGAGCTATCTTGTAGTGGTGGACTAGTGCGCGGATGTTTTCCTTGATGATGTTCTAGGACTACCTCCTCACAGAGAGGTGGACTTCTACACTGACATGTACCCTGGGATGGAACTGATATCTACACCAGCATATCGGATGGCTCTCGCGAAGCTTGACGAGCTGCAAGTACAGCTAGAAGACATGAAAGAGAAGGGATTCTTTCGGCCCAATGATTCTCCTTGGGAAGCCTCGATTCAGTTCCCCAAGAAGGGAGATGGGATATTTGATACTTTCTGTCCACTACCGTCACCTAAACCAGGTGACCGTGGAGAAAAAGTACCCACTCCAGAGGATTGATGACCTAATTGATTAGTTGAAGGGAGCATGGTGGTTCTCGAAGATAGACCTTATATTAAGCTATCAACAGCTCAGAGTTTGATATGAGGATGTGCAGAAGACGGCTTTCAGATGTTGGTAAGGCCACTACGAGTTCTTGGTTATGCCTTTCGACATAACCAACACTCCATCAGTGTTCATGGGACTCATGAACAGAATTTTCCAACATTAACTTGATTGCTTTGTCATAGTCTTCATCGACAAGATTCTGATCTACTCGACTACTGAGGAGGCGCATGCCTACCATTTGAAGGTGGTACTGGACACACTCTGAGAGCAGTAGCTTTATGGTAAGCTCTTGAAGTGTCAGTTTTGGATCCAAGAGGTTCACTTCTTGGGACACGTCATCTCAGAGGCTAGAGTTACAGTGGATCAAGTGAATATTGATGCAGTACTTGCTTGGGAGTCACCTAGGAGTGTGACGGAGGTATGAAAATTACTGGGTTTGGCTGGTTAGTTCCGGAGTTTCATTCCAAAGTTTATTATAGTTGAAACACCACTATCATCCTTGACAAAGAAGGGCCAGGCCTTGATGGGGTCAGAGAGATTCCAGTAGAGCTTTTAGAAGCTGAGGCAGATCTTGACTAGTGCCCCCATCTTGAGGCTTCCAAAGGAAGGCGTAGGGTACGTATTCTATTGTGACTCATTAGGAACTGGACTTGGGTGTTTCATAATGCAGGAGTAAGAAGTTATTGTGTATGGTTCTCGGCAGCTGAGAGAGCATGAGAAGAATTACACTACCCATGACCTAGACTTAGCAGCAGTGGTCTTTTCTTTGAAGATGTGGTGACACTACCTGATGGGAGAACGTTTTACTGTGTACTATGATCACAAGAGTCTCAGGTATATCTTCTCTCAGAAGGACCTAAACCTGAGATATTAGTGATGGCCTGTGTTCCTCTCAGACTATGACTTTGGGATAGTCTATACTATTGGAAAAGAGAACGTTGTAGCAGATGCACTCAGTAGTAGATCTGGAATACAGCTTCTAGGTGAGGCAACGGAGTAGCTGGCCACTTTGCAGATATACTTTGTGGATAGAGATAGAGCAACTTTCCTTCAGTCACTTACAGTCACTCCCCCATTTCTTCAGCGAGTCATAGAGGCACAACATGGAGATGCTGATTGCGAGACACGACGTTCTAAGATATCTAGAGGGTAGGCGCGTGATGGCTTTTCTGAATGTGGGGAGTACGTCATCCTCTTCAGAGGACATACTATGGTACCAGTTTCACTTAATGAAGAAGTGTTTTGGGACTTCCACACATCCCCTTTAGAGGTACATCCAAGAGTGGCGAAGATGTACCAGGACCTTCGACGACAGCACTGGTGTCTAGGTATGAAGAAGGTAGTAGTGGAGTTTATCTGTTGATGCCTCACTTGTTAGCAAATGAAGGCGGAGCACCATTTACCAGAAGGCTTGGTTCATCCTTTAGAGGTCCCATAGTGGAAGTGGGATGGGATATCCAAGGACTTCATGATAGGACTTCCATGTACATCCATGGGTCACGACATGATTTGGGTGATTGTTGATTGACTCACCAAGTCGGGCCACTTCCTACCGATCAGAGAGCAAGTTTCAATAGAGAGCATGGTATTCCTCTATATGCAGAAAATTATGTAGATACATGGAGTACCTTCATCAATTTTCTCTGATCATGATGCACGGTTTACTTCCAGACTATGGAAGGGGTTGCAGGAGGCTTTCGGGATGTAGCTTTGTCTGAGCACTACCATCCATCCTTAGAAGGATGGCCAGACTAAGTGGACCATTCAGACCCTCAAGGACATGTTGCGTTCTTGTTTCCTCAACTTTCATCGCAGTTTGGAATATCACTTACCTTTTGTGGAGTTTTCATATAATAATTTCTATCACACCACTATAGGGACGACACCTTTTGAGGCATTATACGGACGACCTTGCAGATAACCTTTGTGCTGGACTGGCCCTGGGGAGTCAGCAATAGTGGGACCAGAGATCGTATGGGCTACCATAGAGAAGGTAAAAAACATCCAAGAGTAGATTAAGACTGCACAAAGCAGACATAAGTCATATGATAACAGGAGACAGAGACCTCTGGAATTCAAGGATGGCGACCACGTCTTTCTACGGGTCTCACCTCGACGAGGACTATGGAGATTTTTCCGAGGCGGAAAGTTATCTCCAAGATTCATCGGACCTTTTCAGGTCCTCAGCAGATTTGGCAAGGTGGCTTACTGCTTAACTCTTCCACCTCAGTTGCACCAGGTGCAGGATGTCTTCCACATATATCAGCTGAGAAGATACGTCCATGACCCTTCTCACATCATCGACCATGGAGAGCTGGATGTCGATGATGGGGAGACATTCACAGAGGTTCCAGTGGAGATTGAGGATCAACAGGATCAGGTCCTACATGGATGGACGATACCTCTGGTGTGTGTTTGCTGGCAGCACGGGAACCTCCAGGAGAGCACATGGGAGCGGGAGGCTCAAATGTGTGCTCAGTACCCCCACTTGTTCCCTTAGTTCGAGTTGTAGCTTATGGGGACGTAAATCCCTGAGTTAGGGAGAATTTAACGACACAGAAATTCGGTGAAAATGTTTTTCTTAAATACATGGAAATATTACGAGTCCTCAAAAATTGACGGTGCATGATTCTAAGGCCCGATGTGTCCGGAATCTATTAATGAAGTTTTTTTCGGGTACATTAAGTAAATGTATGAGCGGGTTTTTTATAACTTTTGAACCATTTATTGGAATTGAAATCTGAGAGCATCGTTGATCTCGCAGCGCTGGTATTCGTTTAAGGAGACATTCACTTTGACGACAGTGAGTTGAGAATAAAATTTATTTTTTGGGTTTTCGTGGAAAGTAATAAAATAAAGTGAGATTTACTTTATTTTTTTTATTTTAGCCTCCATACGGGTGTTGGTAGGTGGGTCCCACTTGATCTATGACCTCTTTGTGGAGGTTGGAAGTTGGAGGTGGGACCACCACTTGTTAACCTCCCATGAGGGGTTATGGTGGTGGGGCCCACCCGAACCTATCCTACCGCGAGAGGTTACGACGTGGGGACCACGCAGGACTAAACCCCACTATTAATGGGAGGAGAATAAAATCTCTCAACTCCCGTCATTAATGAAGGGGGAGACCCTTAACCTATTCTGCAATTTATGGTGCCACCACCTCACCTTTAATTATTTGAGCCAACGCATAATTTGTTATGCCAAATCCTTCACATTAATTAGGTGGAGAAATTGAAATTATTTCATCCAATTTGAATATTGTGCCAATGAATTAATATGATATCACAATTTCTTATTATTTTGGTTGGCATTGATTTTTGGTGGAACTAGGGAGAAGAGAGAAAGGCTCCCAATGAACAACGAAGAACGAAGAATGAAGAACGCATTATTCCAATGAAGAACACTGGCATGAAGCATATTTGATTTCATCCTCAGACGCAACCGACGTGGGGAATCTTATACGGCTGACTTAAATCCTCATCATCGTCAAGGAACCGACGCATGAGTTCAGTATTGGAATTGTGTGGCGGATGCGACGAACAGCGACAAAACCATATTTTTCACCGCGACTCCGTCGATGAATGACGAACAAAGGTAGGGGTTAGTTTGTGTATTACTACTTTCCTTTTCTTATTCTCTTCTTCAATTGGAAAGGAATCGTTGTGGAAGTTGTAGAACAATTGAAGTTCATCATTTTTACTTCTTGATGAGCCAAGTGTTACCACCCTAAACGCGGAGGGTGCGGGCCAAACCAACATTGCTCGACCCCTCCGTCGTTCTTGTTTGTGATGATCTTCAGCATGGAGACGTAACAACGAAGCGGCGTTGAAGGCGATGAAGGCAACCAGGAAAGGTTGCGCCTCCCGTGGCCTCCGCGAACTATGTCGAACCCTAACTGCGCTGTGCTCCGGGCCGAACCACAGCCCTCCGGCCGATCCACCCTGGCCGCACCATCCTCTGGCCGAACCAACCGAGCCACCCTGTCCCGCTTTGACGTCTTCTTCCCCGACCGCCAGCAGGCCTGCCCACGACCCCTGGCTCCTGGTTGTCGTCAGCCTCCCGAGAACCCCGGCCGCACCCCACCAGCTGTCGCCAGCCCGATCCACACCGAACCGCGCCGACCCGGCCTCTTGGCTGCCCGCCAGCATGCCTTCCGGCTTGGTTGGCTGCCTCCCAGCCACCCACTGGCCACCTGCCAGTCCGCCCGGTCACCTCCTGGTATACCTGGCCGACTGAGGGCCTACCTTCTGGCCTGTCGGGCCTCCCAAGCCGCCACCCTACTGAAGCGGCGCCCTAGCCGCGCTGGCCTCCCGAGTCAGCCCGCGACCCCCATCGTGGCGCCCTGGCCAAACAGGCCCGACTGCTCCCTCTAGGTCGTGCCGCATTGGGCCGCACCGTTGTGGCGCTCCGGGGCGAATATGCCCTGAGCCCGGGCCGAACCTCACATGCGGCCTGCTAGGCGGGACCCAGCGGGCCGGGCCGAACCTAAAAGGCAGGCCCGCCCAATTGGCCGGGCCTGACACAACAAGTCTGACCGGGTCGACCCATACTAGGTCGGCCCAGAAGTGGTCGGACCGGGTCGGTCTGGGTGGGTTGAACCGGACCCGGGTCCACTACCGACCCTTTACTCTCTTTTGCCATATCTTTTGCACCGGATGACCATTTGACGAACCATCAGTGGTGCTGGTAATCTTGAACAGAGACGGTCCCTTTGAGTATACCCCAGAGAAGTTCAGGGTATAGTTGAGATAAGGTCATGTTGGATCGTGCACGAATCCAACCGGGCCTCCGGGACTAATAGGCTAATAACTTACAGACAGGGGGTCTGATTGATGCACCGTATGTTGCGTTGAGACCCCTATTATATGGAATACAATTGAGATAATACTATGTGGGACTTCGTGAGAGTTGGAGTATCGACCTATAGCTCATGGATTAGATCCTTCTAGAGAAGAGCGAGCATATTGCGGAGACTTAGTAGCTGTCTGAAACCTGACGACTGCTAACTGATTCAACTCGGAGTGATTCGAATAGCCTAGTGGTAAGCGCCTTGGTGTCGCGATAGACCCATAGTGGGGATGGCTTTGGTGTCGCGGCAGACCCACGTGACTCAACAAAAGGAGTACCTCAGCAGGCTATGAGGGGGAGCGCCTTGGTAACGCGATAGACCCATGGTGGGGAGCGCCTTGGTGATGCAGCAGACCCACATTACTCTACAGGAGTAGTACCTCAGTAGTCCAAGTTTATTGGGAAGCGCCTTGGTGACACGGCAGGCCCACTGTACTACAGAGAGGAGGTGTTCTCCAGCATCTGAGGTTTAGACAATGTGACTAGGGATGTTACTTCATACTACCCCTAAAATAAAATCCTGGTTTGAGATGAGTCAGTAACTTTTATTTTTTCCTCATGATTGAGATGGATTTCTTGAAAACTTAGGTATATGTTTGGGTATATACCTAAGTAGTGTTATCTGTTGATTTTTCAGACTTGGTAGTTTATCCTTGTTGGAGTTTGTGAGACCTTGGGGGTCTCGGGGTCCCTACTGAGTATCTTTATACTCACCCCTGCACGGGTTATTCCCGCCACCTCGTTGTGTTGGATGTAGATGATGGACAGTGATGACCGAGGTTGAGTGTACTAGGACTGGACGGTACCCAGAGGTGGACTACACAGCGTGATGGTACACAGAGGAGGCGGACCGACGTGGAGTGTTGTGGATGCTATCTGTACCTACCCTTCAGGTACGATTTTTCAGTCGATGACCCAGGAGCGGTTTCCATTTTTTTAGTACTTGTACTTTATAGTTGGGCTTGTATTTCCGACCCATTTTACTTTCATTACACTTTGTTATATAGTTTTACTTAGGGTATTTCTTCCATCTTGTACTCTGTTGTGTGTGTTTTTAGGTTATAAAGGCAATGCCTTCCCAGTTTTAGGGATTTACGCCTTTGGTGCTAGTTTCCAGCCCCTGATCTATGGATGGCGGGCTTGGTGCAGTCACGACATGGGCCCCGAGGGACAATTCGTGACAATACGATTAGAATAAAATCAATTAAAGTAAAAAAATACTAATTCAAATTTGATAAATTCAAATTGAATAGTAGTTAATGTCTTTAAAAAAATATCATCTAACTAACTCTCTGTAAAAATGAATTCCATAAATATATATTTCATTTGTAAATGATCTCGTATGATGTTATTTATTTAATGTATGTTTCTTATTATTGAATGTTTTATTGGATTTTCTTATTTTTTTTATCACTTGTGTTAAAAAATAACATTCTTTTGTGGTCAAAACTAAATCCAAAATTCATTAGGGAGTGTTTCATCCACAAAACATGTGTACAATAACTACCAGTTGAAATATATTTAGCTTATATAGTAATTAATGATACAGATTATTACTTCATGCTAGACCAAGATACTAAATATTTTATAGAAAAATTAAAGGATCTTGAGGTTCTATTTTTTCAAGTCTACACCTACAAAAATCTACATTGTAAAATTAAGTTAAAGAAAAGTCGGAGGACTTTAGAAAAATAAATGAAAAATAAATTACTCTTTTTTAGTGTCTTAAAATTAATTTAGTATCTGTGAAATGAGATTCTAATGGTTTTTATAGAAAAAAGGAATGAAAAATTACTAAAAACATAATGTATGGTGTACTTGTAGTGAGATAAAGAAATCTTCCAGTTATTCCTCTATATATGTTGTTTTTGATGAGTTTTTTAGCTTCATCAAGACTAGATAAATATTGGAATACATGGTAGATGAAAAGTTCTTACTACTTTCATGTCCAAATATTTTAAATAAATCAATTATTTATTATATATGGATTAAAAAAATTCATATATCCTTTTAGTAAATTTGAAATCCAAAAAAAGTCTAACTCACCCATTAAGATCATTTCAAATTAATTTTTTATGAATTTTGAAAATTCAATACACATTTTCTAGATTATTAAATCGAATATGACTTCATTAGCATAAATTTGTACCGATAAATTATCCCTCAATGAGATTTTTTATGAAAAGAGTGGGTTCTTACAACCTGACATTAAACCCATTCGATAAACGGAATGAACATTGTCTATTATACCAATCTATAAAGGATTATTTTATACCACACAAGGAATTGGTAATTTTGATAATAGAATTTTGAAAATAGAGGTATTAAAAATTATTGTGGTGTTCAACATAAACTCCCTCCAATAAAATTCCAGTTAGAAAAGTATATTTAATATACATGAGATATAATTTAAAATTATTATGATATATTTATTGTAAAAGTGTTTTAATGAATTATAATATAGAAACATGGGAAATGATTTTCATCATAATATATTCTTTATTATTGACTATATCATTGCCAAACTAATTTTTCCTTCTTTCAAGTGATCACAAAATGATCATCCTGTTTGTTCTTAAATACCCATTTAGTTTTCATAATAAGATATTCATGGGTATATCATCTAATTCTCAAACCGCGTTCCAATTAAACTGGTTTATCTCTTTTTTTCATATGACCAGCCTAATTTTATTTATATAGGGATTATTTTTTGGTTTTAGGTTTAATATAAAAAATAAAAAATAAATAAAAAAGGTTGCATACACTTACATTCCTAACACATACATCTAGAATTTCTATATGAGTTTCTAGAGTATGGTCATCAAGGATTCTATGTTATCAATGTAATACAATTTGCCTATTTTTTAGAATCAATAACATAAATTTTTTATTATTCCTTATAATATTCCAAATTATCATACTTTCATTCCTAAAATAGGGTTTCATGTTGTACTTTTTCTATTGAATCAATTATGTTATAAATTTTAATCTTTAAAGGATCAAAAGGATAACTTTAATTTTATTTTACATGAGTCGATTCTTCAAAAACCTTTGACTTATTATTGAAAATCAAAAAATATTTTGATGTGTTAGAATGTCATTGTAAGATTCCTTCATTAACCTTTTGATCAAAATTTCAAATATTATCAATGGTGTGCAATATATATACTTATTATCTAAAAACATCAAAGTATAGAACCCTTGGTATCATTTTATTCCATGACATGTGGGGTATTTTCTTTAATATAGGTCTTATTTTAACTATATTAATGATATAAAATGTTGTGTTATGATATTCACCAAAAAGTCAGTGGGCATGCTATATTCACATAATATCATTCCAATGGTTTCTCGCAATGTCTAGTTCCCACTTTCAGCAACTCCAATCTATTGGGGTGGTTTTGGGGAATAAAAGGTATGTTTAATTCCATGTTTTGAGAAAAGGGACTTAAATTCATGATTATAAAAGTATCCCCTATGGTCACCTCTGAAATTTTTGAGTTTTTCATATTTTTTATTTTTTAAATGTTTTTAAAAAATAATAAACATATAACATTCTTCACTCTTAAGTCTTTAAAAGTAAACCCTAGTAAATCTAGAGAAATCATCAACTAAATCATAAAAAAAAAGACTTACCACTGAAGATTTATGTTCTATAAGGATCAAAAAAAATTATGAATATAATTTTCAAGTGTCTAGAAGTAGATCCATGATTTATTTATTTTGGGAATTCAAATAGTTTAACTATTTTCTACACCAAGAATTAAGATCTATGGTACATAAATTTTCTATTATTGGTGCCTTAAATTTCATTAGTTTATTTTTAAAAACTGAACATGCATTATTATAAAAATCAATTGAATATCTATCATCCCAAAGTTGAGAAATATTTATCATGATTGATTCATTTCAAAATATCGAATGAACAGAGATGGAAGGATGTAGCAGAATATGTCTTCATCAAATCTTCATATTCTTCTAAATAAACACTTTATTAAATTCATCCATTCCTTATTAAAAAATCATTTATAATGCACATAAAATCAATATTAGATGTTTTAAAAGATATATAAATATTTAATATTGTCCCTAAATGATGTTCCAACTATGAAAATAAAATATCAATCCTTTTTAAGATAATATTATTAGTGTAAGATGGATGTTTGAACCCACTATTTTTGTAATATAATTTGAGTTTATTAAGAAAAAACAACATCTGTAAGATAATAATTATCATATATTTTACTAATTTATTGTTTATGATTAATTAAATTCAATATTATTATTTTAAGATAATTTGAGTTCCATTTAAGGAAAAATACTTAGCTGAACATTTATCTTCTTTAGATTTTTGAGCTTGATTTCTTTCTATAAGAAAATTCATATACTCTAGAGATAATTTACTCACATAATAAAATAATCATTTATATAGGTCCTATATAAGATAAAATACTTTAGTAAAAATTAAATTTTCAGGAAATCATTGATTCTATCCATAAGATAATTATTTTGGTGAATAAGATAAATTCTTTAGGAAAATTCCTTACAACATCTCAATGTAATCAGACAATTTGTGAATAGAGATATGATCCAAAAATAATTAAATTAAACAAATCAGAAAAAAAATGGGGATTTTATGAGTATAAAAACATAGATAAGTATATGAGATATAATGGAATAACATAAGTTCATCTAGCACTTAACTTATAGTTTATCTTAAGTATAGGATGTGTTTCATGTAACTTTTATAAGGTAGTATGTACTTGAGGCATCTCATGTTTTTATCCCTATGGTGGTATAGTTGGAAGTGAACCTTTTTTATGAAGAAAAGATACTTCAAAATTTTTATGTAAAGTATATAGTACTGTAGAATAAGTTGATTTAATGAGTAAAGTTATAATGGATGTGTCAAATGATTGAGGAATAATCATGGGGATTAGAAAATGTTATGAGTGAAATATACCCTCACTCATTTAAGTGATGAATAAAATTATAATGATGAAATTTCATAGTGGGGGAAGAATGTGACAACCCAGGTAATACTAAAAATAAATTAATTTTATTACTTATAATTATTCATTTTACGTATTCATATTCATCATAGTTTTATAAATGTATTTATATAATCAAAAAAAGACTAATTTAATTTAACTAAATTTTTGGTTTAATTTATTATGTTGATTTTATCTTGAATTTCTTAATTATATAGTTTTAAATTTATAAAATAAAATTAATTTTTGGATTCATCATTTCAAATTTTTCTTACTATGAATATTTTGTATTTTTTAAAAAATATTGATTTTTGGGTGAATAGTGAAAAAAATAATTTCTAATAAAATTATCGACACTTTTCATGTATTTAAGAAGAATTATTCCATATTGAATTTATTTTAAATTTAATTTCGTATCCTTTGAATAATAAAAATCCAATTAGTTTTTTATTAACCAATATTATACTTGATATTGAAAGAAAATATTTTTATACTTAAAAGGACAATTTTCTAAATACTATTTTCATAGTGGTTTTAATATTTATATTAAAATTAATTTATATCACATTTAAAAATTGTATATTAAAAAATTTATTTCATAATTAAAATCCGTATTTTTAAATTAAATAAAAATTTCAATACTATTTTTGGTCCTTATGAATAGTTATCATGGTAAGAATTAGTTACCACGCTAAAGGGTGAAACGGGATAATTGAAGTAAAAAAAGTGATAATTCCCCAAAATTTCATCTTAACTATTATTTTATGATTATTTTTATACTGTTTTCAAATTAATTTTTAATTTGTATAGTTTTAGATTCAATTTACCATGACTAAGACACTCTATTGTTTTATATTTTTGAAAAAATACAAGTATGTCACTCTCCTTGTTTATAAATGATAACACATTATTATCCCTTTTTCACACTCTATTATACATTAAGATCGAATAATACCTTCCCAAATATCATCCCAAAATATATCACCATATAAAAGAGTTTCTGGTCTCAAAGAAATACCAACCTAAGAACACTTAAGGTGTAAACTATGTGATGTTTTCCAAAGAAGATGTATAATTCATAACATAGTGTTTCATGTATATTTTTTTATACCTCCTTCAATTATTTATTAACCATTATTAAATAATAACAAAACCACATTATGTATAATAAAATTTTATTCAGATTGTGGTAAAACCATTTTTCATCTCCTTTTCAATCATATGATAAATGAAAACATCAATTGTGTTTATGAACGAACTACCATCTCCACAAAGTGATAGGTTTTGTTTTTCATCACAGGATTATATAGATAGTGAAAATGATGAATCAAATGAATATATATGATATTTATTTAATTCTTATTATTTATAAAATAATATATATTACTTAACTTCTTACTTACTATCTGCTTAAAATTGATAATGTCACTCATGCGTATGTGTAGAATATTACCTCCACTAAGTGATGTAATTAATTTTCCATTACTGCCTCTAATGGTTTGTTATAAAGATAAAAACAATAAATAAATAATAAATTTATAACATATTTATAATTTTAAAAATTAAAATTTTAACTAATTTATTTTTTTCTAACCATTATAAAATAGGAAATGTCATTCACGCGTACATACAGAATACTGTCTCCATGAAAGGACATGATTCATCTTTCATGAACACCTTCATGTTATAAAAAGAATGAACCAAAAACATACAATAATAACTTGACCATTTTAGTAAAAAAATAAATCAAGCTATTAAATTTAATTAAATGAATAATTACAATTAAATTGATTTTAAAATTATAATAATCAAAGTATAATTTTATTATTCAGGATTTAGAAAATGTATGAAGCAAGGTGGTACTTAAGGTAAGTGATTTTTTTTAAATGTTAGTTTAAATATTTTAAACTATTTCTCCCGCATGCCCATGTCATTAAAAAAATTATAAAAAATTATTATATTTATTTATAGAATATTTCTGAAATTTATTTTCAATAACTTTTTTACTTTTTTTAATGGTTTAAAAATAAATATTTTAAAATTTTATTATGTTGGTCATTTTAACATTTTTATCAGACTGAAAACGAATGTTTTTTATCATGTATGACTTGACCACATTTTTAGGTCATCATAACCATTATTAATTATCATGAGTACAATAAAAGTTAGCGTAGTTTTAAAAATAATATCATATTCTAAATCTATAAGAAATTTTATATTTTTAAGAGATTTTATAGAAAAAAGATATTTCAACTTGCAATTTCATGAAAATGAATAGCATTTTTATTGTGAGTTAAAATGATTTTTTCAAGGGTTTTGTGAACAAAAAGATCCTAATTATAATTTTTTTTTCATTATATTATACATGATCTTTTTTTATGAGTACGGGTGTTCCTAATATATCCTATGATGGTGAATGGTCCTTAAATATCTCTCCATTACAATGGGTAACGATTTAGAAATTGAAGGGGAAATAGGGGAGATAATCGGGTTAGTTACTCCTATGAAATATACTAGGATTCAGTCATCATATCATGGTTTAACCACAATTGAAAATTGGTTATGAGTATGATTCTACATGATACCTATACTATGCTTTGGAAAATATTTTCTATAGAAATATTTTCATTTCATGAGATGCGGGGATTTTAGTGGTGAAAGGTTTGTGTTTTAGAAGGAATGTTTTCATGGGTTCCCAGATGCATGAGGATTCCGTCATGGTTTTTACTATTCTTAGTAATAGGTTTAAAAGATTTTATTTGATAAAATAATTATTTTCACTTGTGAAAATGTTTCATTTATTTTCTTAAAGTTTAAATATTAAAAAGGTAATCATCCTCTTCAGTTTTCATGTTTCTAAACTAACTAACAAGATTCCTGTATATTTATATACATTAATAAGATTTATTTTTTTCATACCATGTTTTGAATTATTTTTCATAAGACCAAACTATGATTAAATATTTTTAGAAAGTTTAATATATCTATTATGGTGACTCATCTTAATCAAAAAAAAATCATATTGAATGAAACAATGATGTAAACTAAAAGCTAATTTTTTATAGAGAAAATGTACATTTTGTGAAAGTTTTCACTTTTTATGTGAGTTTTTAACAAATTATCTAATACTCTAAGTTAAAAATATCTTAGAAAAGTAATAATTTCAAACCAAAGTAATATATCAATAAATTATGGGTTGATAATATTATGGGTTGTTATAGAATCAGTGTTGTATGATTCCTTACCAAAAAAATCTTTCCTTAACATTGTACCTATTTAGTGATTATATATCTCTCAATTTTCTCTAATATATTGGGATATATATAGTATGAATAGGAAATAAACACCATTAAGTACTGAATGGTTTGTTAATGGTGTTTATTTTCAATATGAATAATTATTCCTCAGGTGTATGGGGGATATTATCCCATGCACAAATGGATACTATTTAATTATAAATAAAGGCTTAGGAAGTCTAATGTCGTTATAACTATACTTTGATAAACAAATAGGTATAATAAAATCACTAATAAGATATTATTTTTGTAATTACCTATGTTTTAAGACACATTAAGGTTTTCTTATAATTATAAAAGAATATTTCAAAGTAATTTCAGAACAATTAGTATATTATTACAGATAAATGCATACACTATATGAACAAATATTATGAAAATGAATTCAATTATAATTGAATATTATAATTAAGTTACATAAAACTATATACTACATACAGTAGATTATTACACATACGTATGACTACATTCTTTAAAACTGTGAAATTTGAATAGAATAATATCTTTAGAACCAATAAATCCCTTAGAAAATTTTCACTTTTAAATAACACCACTAGTATCCCCAACAAATGAGAAACAATTTCATGAATTAAGAAATGATGTTATGAGATCTAAAATGAAAACTATGAAAAAGGGAAGTGTTAATGGAATAAGTTTACTAAGGTTTTATTAATAATAAAATAAATAGGTCATTATAAATATAGTCATTAGTAAAATTAATTTTGAATATGGTCATTGGTGATATGTTCATTATTTATATATCCAATAGGTGTACTAGTTAATTTTATTATTATATAGTAAATTTAAAATAATATAACTCCAAATAGCATAAATGTAAGGACCAAACAATAAAAGTCACATATTCTGGTGATTGTAAACAAGAATTCACATTATTATAATTCCAAGGATCTTTTTAGTTTATATTTTTAGAGAATTGCAACAAAATATTAAATAGTAAACCCATGTTTAAAAATATGGAACATCAACCCAGTATCCATTTGTTTTTCAAAATAATAATTTTTTGAAATTAAAACATAGTTTATTTTCATGATTGATCTTCACAATTCTTATCTTGACTAATTCCCTTTCCCTAATCTTCCTTAAACCCTATAGAAAATCATTTTTAAAACATGGTATGAGCACAAAAGGCTCAATAAGGGACATAAAAAGATGAAATGTATTAGTCTAATGAAAAAAATGAAAACCCAAGAAATATTTAACATCATCACAATGTACATTAAGAACATAAATATATTTACTTTCATATTAAAACACACACACTTTTAGCTTAAAAAAACTATTAGAACCCATCACAAGCTAAATAAAACCCATTCTAGAAACATAGAGCATCACATTCATAAAACCATTTCAAAAACCCTTTAAAATAGAATATACTTATGGAATACATCCAATATAATCATTACATATTGTATTGGAGATATAAAATGATCCTAGTTGTTTTTATAAGCTATATTGGGCTCACTTGTGATCTATAAATGGGATCAACCCTTTGTATAAGCTGTATCGGGATCACCTGTTTTTCCTGAGTGATAATGGGGATCAACCCTTCATATAAGTTACATCGATCTCAACTTAGAGCTATAGTGGGGCTCAACCATTTTTATTAATGGAATAACCAATACGGTTAACTTCCATCTTTAGTGTACCCAAAGCATTGGATGTTATAATGTTACCGTTCATCCTTTGTTTATCAAGGAACCACCTGTCAATGGTTAATAATAGAACCACATGTCTCTACGTTATCATGGAACCACAAAACAAATTATTATCTAACCACCATAAATCATAAAAACTACTTAATAAACAAAACATAAACATAAATTATGAAATATTTCATCATAAAAACATTCTTTGAGGAAAATAAACTTTTCATTTTCAAATCACTCATTTTGAAAAACTGTGTACATAAAATGGAAAAAAATTTCTTAAAAAGATGAAAATAAAAACATATAATGTATGATTAAAATTATTAACTTCAAATAATGTATGAAAATAACATTTATCAAATATATATAATAAAAATATTAATTTTAAATTTTTAAAAAAAGAATTCTTAATAGATGATTTTGAAACAAAAAGTCCCCTATGTAAAACCTTAAAAACCATTTTTGGAATCGTTTGAGTGAAATTAATAAAATTATCTACTTTTAAAACATTAATATACATATAAATAAATTAAATAAATAATTTTATAAACATGTACATGAAATATAATGATTTATAAAATAAATCTTAATAAAATTTAAAATGGAATTGTTTTGTTAACCAGTCTATTACCGTGTATTTTAAGGTTCTTAACATGATATTAATATATTGCATAATCAAATTAGATTATTTAATTAAATAATTCAGAAAATTTTTAAAAAACTATTTATTATATATTTATTATATTTATTTATGTCTATTTGAGTGAGTTATAAAGTTCAATTTCATTGTTTCGTGAGCGTTTATTCCATAGTTTCAAGGTAAATTTACTTGAGTATAATTATGCAAATTCTATAATGGAAACACTATTCAGAAGTATAATTAAATTTTATTAATAAACTTACATAATTATAAATTTTTCCATATATTGTTTTTTATCACATGAGTATAATTCATTTGATAATACGTTAATGATAAAAGATGTTTCATTTTAATGGTTTTTCTAACCATCGTGAACTAGTTTCATTTTATTTAATATTATATATATAATTTGTTTAATGTAAATTAAATAAGTTATTATATAATTATTAAAATATTATTTAATCATAATAATAGTATTATGACTATGCATGAATGAGGTTATGGAAAATGAAAAATCATTGTCCATAGAGAAGGTTAATCATCAAATTATGGAAAATGCTTTCATTTCTTTGAATAAGAGGAGAAGAGAAAAGGGACAGAATAAATATATTCCATTAAAAATATATAATTAATTTCTATACATTATACTGGTGTTTTTATGACATTATGGATTAATTAGGTGGTGAGAAGGTAGAATAAGTGAATAAACTGAGAGAGGTGATTTTATAAAGTTACCTATTGGATATCACCACCTTGAATGATCCCTTAAATAACTGCAAATTGGTATTTTGGGTGAGACCAGAAGCACTCTTATTACAATAAATGGAATGGTCAGTAGTGGTATTTATAATTCCGGGGGTGGATTTATGTGGCTAAATAATGATTATTTTATATTTAAATCCAACCAAAATTGGGTGGAAATAATTAGAATAAATTATATTGATAATTAATGTTTTAAATGATTTTTAAGATTTATGAACACATAAAACACACACATAAAGTTTATGTTTTTAATTATTTTAATCATTTACCTTTTGACATTAACCTGTTTAATTAGTTTACCTCTACTACATAATTTTACCACAATAAATTTTTTATACCTAAAAAATAAAATAAAACTAATAACTTATTTGAAAATTAAAATTTAAAAAATTGAATCTTTTTTAAAGTTTTGAATTCACATAAATGGAAAAATTAAATTTCAAATAAACACACACACGTGATAAAAAAACAGGATTTCAAAAAGTGTATTTTTCATGTAAAATATGATATTATATTAAATCTATGTGTAATTATAAAAAAATTTGAAAATAAATTAATATTTAATGATATATAATCTATAAATTTAATTTAATATATTTCCCCATTAGTTATTACATAAATTAATTTAAAAGGACAAACATCATGTACTTTAAAACAATTTTCCAAAAACAAACGCATTTTAGAACAAAAATAAACTTATTTTAAAATAAAATTTGAATTTGACCAAAAATAATTTGAGTGAATGAAATATTAATAACTAATACATAGTTTAAATAAAAATATTTTTGAACCAAAATGGTTATTTTAAATTTATTAATTTATCTAAACGAAATTACATTTTTACAAAAAATATTATTTTTCACCATTCCTTGAGAAAAAAAATTCATAAAATTATAAACATTTAACCATAGGATAATTCTGATATGATGATTTAAAAAATTAATTTCATTTTATGAAATTCATTTTCTAAAATTTCTAAAAATTTATTATACTATTTTCACATAAAAATAAATAAAATAAGTTTTTTAAAGAAATAAGATTTTGATTAATGAAATTACATTAATAAAAAACAATTACTTATTAAAAAATAATTAAATAATAAAATTACAATGAGTATTAACATTATATATTTCTAAATTCCATTAAAACTATTAATTCTCCCTAATTTAATGGATAGCTTATAACAATCACATTTTAAAAAATAGGATTCTCTTTTTGATTTAACCTCGAAGTTACGTATCTAGTATTCTATCGAACATAGTCTTTTCTTTTAAAAATATTGATATGTTACATTATCCCCCCATTTAATAAATTTTGTCCTTCCAATTTTAACTCAATATCAAAAAATAGGGGTTTGAATTTTCAAATATGATTTTTGAAATGTTAGATTATAAAAATCTTTAATAGAAACTTCACATGAAAATTGAGAAAGGAACGTGTGAAGGTCACCAAAGATAACATGTAGTAGGTTTCCACAAAGGAAAAAATGGGAATGGACAATAAATAATAACTAACATGGAATGATAGAGAGTGATATAGAACATGGTCATGAGAAATTTGACCATTATAGGTCCATGATAGGTTAAAATGTCATTGATTTTTGGGTAATAAAAGTAAAAAATTAAAATTTTGTTGTAAAAATATTTTTTTAGTGTTGAGGAATTATTTTACTACCTAGATTTTAAAAATATGGAAATAGACTTACATGAAACGTAGAATTTTTATTCACATAATTTCTACGAATGATGAGTATTCAAGATGAACTTTTCATACATAAAACATCATAATCGCATTCTACATATCATAGAATCCACAAAATAATAACTACCTATTCCTCTTGTCTTTAAGAATTAACCAAAACAAAAATTGATAGTTTAATATAATTTAATTATCTAAAAATAATAAACCATTATATAAATAAAATATACTTTAATTCCTAAAATTATATAATAATACCCAATGTTCAATATTGATCAATCAACATATAACTATCTATAAAATTCCTTGAAATATTCTAGATAAAAATTGAAAAAAAATTCTTAAGTATTTTATCACAAATTCTTCCAAGATAAATTTAATTATTATATTAAAATAATATCAATCATTATTAATTCCTCATAAAAAAACTTAATCACCCTATTCAGGCAATCCCAAAGATATGCGTATTATTTCTATAAATTACCTGAATCACCATAGATCCACAATAAAATATTATATTCCTCTGAAAGCCGATTCAACATTTATTCCTCAAAGGCTATCTCATACCTTCAATTTTTCATCCCAAAAATTAATAAAAAATAATTACCTCCAAAACATAGATTATATAATCCAAAAACACTTCCAATTCCTTTAAACTTATGTCCATCAAAACTAAAGACATTGTTACCGAAATAACCTTTTTCATAGCATACAATTAAGGTTTACATTTACCTAAACCAAAAATGTATCCCAAAAAATATAACATCTTCAAAACATTTTAAAGGTATCGATTCCCTCTCACATATGATTCGATATTTCTAAAAACTAAACCCAATTTATTAAAATCATTATATGTTCAATAATTCCCATAATATTTATAAAATATCACCATATCATAGTCTTAAAAATTGAATACATAAACCCATCCACTATTTAAGTTCCTTATTAAACCATTTTATGTGATTCTATGTCTTATTTATTAATACTTCATTCCTAGAATCAAATATGTTAACCATATCTATATGATGCATCAATATCAACAAAAAAACAGTCTAAGAATATAAATAATAATTCCTTAAATCCAAGCATCAAGATTTCTGTGATAGCCCCTTTAACATCAAAATCCATAAAGTAAATGGTCATGTAATTTTTGTAAGTTAAATTTTCTGGAGAGTGGGTAGAGTAGAGATTTTGAAATCAAAAGAAAAATTTTCCATGATCCATAAATGAAATTAGAAGAGAAAATGTGTTAGATAAGTCAAACTGTTTCTCGTAGGTGATTTGAATACACAGAAAGCTATCAAAATTATTTGAACAGTATTTTGAAATAATAGTAATAATAAAATTATCCATAAGAGATATAAAGGTTTGTAAAGATATATTTCATTCCTTCTTGATAAAAAATATTTTATCTATAGAAATTAACATCATTATAACATTAAATGAATTGTGACCTGTTTAAATGAAAATAGTCATTATAAAGAAAATACCCTTATAAACTCAATAATAATTTATCTTAAAATCCTTTATTCCTAGATCGATTAAATTTATAAATCCAATGTCCAAAAATATCATTAATCTCCTATAAATCCATTACTTTAATCAATTTAAGGTGTTTCAAAAACATTGAACTTATAATTCTATTTAAACTTGTAAACCATATGATGATATCCATAACTCTTAAGAAAACATCATAATATCTAAAGTTATCTAAAACTATCTATGATACAAATTATAAGAACATGACCTAAAACATCACATATTCTATTTATGGTAAACTATAATTAACTTTATTACAATCCCAATGATTATTTGAGTAAATAGTTTTAGAGAATTAGTATAAACTATTACATAGTGAAACCAAATTCTAAAATTAGGACACTTCAAACCAATATCCATTTGTTTCAACAAAAATAATATTAAAATTAAAACATGGTTTATTTTCATGACCAATATTTACAATTTTCATATTATCCTCTTCCTTGTCCCTAATCTTCCATAAACCCTTTGAAAAAAAAATTTAAAACCTGAGATAAGAACAAAAAAGCTCATTAAGGGACAAAAAAAGAGAAAATCTATTAGTCTAGTGAAACATATAAAAGCCCATGAAATATTTAACTTCATATTAATTGTATTTTATCAATTAAATAATTCATTTTTAAATGAAAACACACTCAATTTTTGATCAAAACTCATTAAAACCGAAAGAAACTACAAGAAAACCCTTTTTGGAAACATAGATCATTACATTCATAAACCCTTTGAAAACCCACTTCAATTATAATAACCACAAGGAAAATTTATCATATAATTATTAACCAATTTATTTAAGATATATGATGGTTATAACCCTTCATATAAGAAATATTGGAATCACACATGAGCTATGATAAGGATCAACCATTCCTATAAGCAATATCGGGGTCATCCCATTTTCCTAAGCTATAATTGGGCTCAACCCTTCATATATTCTATATCTGGATCAACTAGGAGATATAATGGGGATCAACCCATTGAATAAATGGAATAAAAAATGTAGTCAACTTCCATCTCTAGAGTACCCAATTTATTAAAGGTTATGAAATAACTGCCCATCTTTTGTTTATCACAGAACCACACGTCATTCGTTAATAATGTAACCACTCATACTTGGATAATCACAGAACCACCCACCGTTGTTTTAAAAAGGAACCACCAGTAATCATAAAAAAATTTCAAGAAGCATAAAATATAAATAAATCATGAAATATTTCATCTTAAAAACATAAGATGATGGAAATTGACATTTCATTTTGAAATCACTCATTCTGAAAAACTAGGCACATACAATTGAACACTTTTATTATAAATTAACCGTATAAACATTTAAAGTAAGTATAAAAATATTATGTTGAAATGACATAAATAAATTCCATTAATTCAAAAAGTATAATCAAAAAATTCATTTTTAATTCTGTAAAAAGAAAATTTCAAAGGTGATTTTTTAAGAAAGTTCCTTATATAAAACCATAAAAAAGAACACTTTTGAGAAAATTTGTGAGAAATTATAAAAACATATTTTTTAAAACATTAATGTTCTGATAAATAATTTTATAAAAATAATTTTAAAAACATCTACATGAAATAGAAATATTTTTAAAATAAACCTTTAAAACACTTAAAATTAGGTTTTTTTAGTTAAAGAGTCCCTTACATTGTGTTTGAAGGTTATTAACTTTCACTTAATGAACTGTAAAATCAAATTAAATTCATCAATTACATAATTAATAACCTTTAAAAATATTTATTATTTATCATAATTGTATTAAAATAATTTGTTACCATTTTAGTGAGTTATAAAGTCTAATTTCGTTGTTATGGGAGAGTTTGTTTCATGGTTTCATGGTTGATTTACTTGAGTATAATTAGAGATGTTCTTTTAAAAAGGTAATATTTCTCTATAAGTGGAATTACATGGTATTAATGAAGTTACAAAATTATAAATTTTCTAATATACCATTATTATTGACATGATAATGAATTATTGGATAATAATGTTAATTATGAACAATTATTTTATTTTTTTCATTTATTCCAAAAATCACAAAATACATTCATTTTATTTAGTTTTATGTATATAATTTAGTTCCAAAACATGTAATAAGTAATAATATACTTATTAAAATATTAATTAACCATGATAATAGTTTTACGGACATATTTAAATTTGGTAATGGAAAAAAATCTTTATCTTTAGAGATAGTATATAGCCATAATTTACACAATGGTTTCATTTCTTTGAAAAAAGGAGACGAGAAAAGGGAAGAATATACGATATACCATTTTAAATACAAAATTCCAGTATGTATATGATAATTTATTTATTATTTATTAATGTATAAGTTATGTTAGGATAATCTATAAAAGTGAAGAAATTGGGAGAGGTGGTTTGTGAAAGTTACCTCTTTAATATCACCTTCCTAAAGGATTCATTAAAAAACTTGAAATTGGAATTTTGGATGAGACCAAATGCACTTGTATTTGTGGAGAGTGGGTTGGAGAGGGTTTTTGAAATATTTTAAGTGGTTTATGTATTTTTAGAATAAAGGGGTGGCCAGTAGTGCTATATATACATGTGGAGGGTGGCTTTAAGTAATTAAATAATGATGATTTTATATTTAAAGACAACAATATTTAGGTGGAAATAATTACAATGATTTAGATTGATAATTAATGTTTTAATTTATGGATACGGTCTATAAACACATCAACCACCCAATTAAAGTAATATTTTTTACTTATTTTAGGCTTTTACCATTTAACTTTAACTCGTTTCGTTATTTTACTTGTAATATAGTAAATATTTTTTAACCATGGTAACTTTTTTACTCCTATAAATGAAAACTTCCTTAATAAAAAAATTGGACCATATGATTCCAAATATTTAATAGAGTTACCAAATTTTATTCACATAATAAGAAAAATTAAATTTAAAACAAAACCCACAGATGCGATCAAAAATCGGGTATTCATAAAGTGTATTTTTCACGTAAAAGAAGTTTTTATATTAACTCAATGACTACTAAAACTCATCGTATGAAAATAAATTAATATTTAATGACTTTTAATTGAAAATTTTAATTTCATAAATTTCACCATTAGTAATTATTTTCATTAATTAAAAATAGTAAACATTATGCACTTTAAAACAATTTTCAAGGAAATGCCATTTTTGAACTCAAAAATAGAATTACCCAAAAATATAATATAAAGTTGATTCGAAATTATTTAAGTGGATTTAATGTAAATAAATAATACATGTGTTAATTTAAACTGTATGAAAAACATAATGGGACTTTTAAATTTCTTAATTTATATTAAATAATTGACATTTTTAAAAATATTGGTATTTTCAACTATTCACTAAAAAATTAATTTTTTCCCAAAATTATCAAACATTCAACAGTGGATAATTTATATCTGGTGATTTCAAAAATTATTTTTATGTTACAAAATACATTTACTAAAATAATTATAAATTAATTACTTTATTTTTATATAAAACAATAAAAATCATTCTTTGAACGAAATATATTTTTGATGAATAAAATGACTTTACTAAAAAATATAGTACTTATTCATAAATAACTAATTAATATATTTGAAATGAGTATGAACATTATCAATTTCATAATTACATTAATTATATAGATTCCCTCCAATTTAATGACTTGGTTATAACGGTCACATTTAAATAATAATATTTTTTGTTTCTTTAAGCTCAGAGTTGAGTATCTTGTATACTATCAAAGAGTATTTTATTTTAAAAATCTCACAATGTTATAATAAAAATATTATATTATAATATTAAAAATATTTATTTATTTTTTACATATAAATAATATTATTTATATTAAAAAATTTGTGATTTATATATAAAATTTAAATAGATATTTTAATATCAATAGGGTTTTAAAATTAAATAATTAATTTTAATTGTATTTATTATAAAATTATTATATTTTTTTCAAATGAACCTTTTTTTAAGTATTATTTTATTTATCATAATTTATTAGATTGTATAATTTTAAAATATTAGTTTATATAAACTAATATATTAACATATTTTAAATCATAAATTAATAAGAAATGATATTAAGAACACTTTTCATTTAAAACATAATTTTTCAATTAAATCAGTTCCTTTATATTTTTTATTCAAATTTAAAAATTTTAGAAAGTAAATTAGATAAAACTAACATCTTTTTTGACTTATAAATTCAATATTATTGTCTCTAGAATTTTTGAGAGTTTTCTCAAGAAGTGATTTTTAGGTGAATAGTGTAATACATCAATTCTGCATTGTTTATGTCATTATTAGAATATAGTTTTGACATAGAAATTTATGAAACCACATTCTTGAAAAAAAATATTATATAATTTTAATTATTTTGATTTGATTTTACCATCAAATGTTTGTAATTTTATAACACAATAAATATTTTCCCACAAATTATTTTAAAACATTATACATTTCTTAAATCAAAATTAATTTTTAACAGTTTTAGAAATTGAATCATAAGAAATAGATTTAAATATTATAATCATTGGTTCCAAATTATCTAATAAGTAAAAATTTATTTTTAGGAATAATTATTCAGTGACATTTGGTAAAAAATTAGTAACTACGGTAAAATAGTTATTTTTCAAATAAAGATACCTTCATAAATATTGTGTATTTTCTTAAATTAAAGGGACTTATTGTAAATTAATAATCAAATATTATGTTAAAAATATATTCATAATAATTAACACTCATAATTATTAATCAATATTAAATAATATTAATAACACTTAACGATTAAAACCACTTTTTTCTACAAAAATAATTTTACTACACATTATATTTTTTAATATAAATGTTAATTTCCTCATTATTATAAATTGAATTGGGATAAATTTTTCCAATTTTGGAATCATAATGTCTATATTTTTTAATAAGGTTCATCTTATAATTTTTTTAATAAAATAATTAACATGGATAATTTGTTTAGAGATTAATAATGGAAAAATGGGTAAATGAAGTATATCAAACTTTTAATAATTAGAAGGCCATTTACACCTTCTAGAAATCCTATTTAGCTATGAAATTTATACACACATTACTCACCTACCATTAACTCACATAATTCTTCTAACTTTTTAGACCTACCTAACCACCACCTGAAACCATTATTACACTTCACCAAAATTTACTTCAAATGGAAATTACTTTCTTTGAAAAATATAAAAGGAGCTCACTCTCAACCATTATTTCATATATATATATACACCAAAAATTAATTAATCTGGACGTTACATCCACTAAACCCTTAGAAACCCCTCCCAAGGAGTTCAAAATGTTTAAATGAGTTAATATTTAGGAATCTACTTAGCAAGGTAAGGGTACTCCACCTACTCCTTTTGATTTAACTACTTCTTTCATGATAATACCTTTTGATTTCCATAATATTATGCTCTCATGAGATCTTAATAAATAATTTACTATAAAAATAATTCCATAAGGATTATATATTACCCTTACCTATCATTAAACCCATTTTAAAATCCTTTTTATCATCGACATGATATCAAAATAACTCTATGATTATATACTCCCGATTTTCAATTCAAGATCTTCCTTTATTATAATCCATTTTAATTATTTATATTTATTCTCACACATGTTCTTAATCAATCCTTTACTCTCCAAATTATTTCCTATTAGTTATATACTTCTTTTATACATCATTAAACCCATTCTATAATACTTCTGTATGCATATCATGCAACCAAAATCATTCCTTGAATTTCCATCTTCATGTTGTGTATACAAAAATCTAATATCATTCAAGTTTATCCATATAATTTAATTTTATAAAATTTTATGGATATGAAAAAAAATTATAAATAGATTATTAATAGAGTTGTGTTTTTATTTATTATATTAAAGATCATTAGGGTAATTCAATAATTAATGTAACGGGTTTTCTTGACTCAAATTCTTTACTTGTTTCATATCACTATACTTTGACTATAATATTTCAAGATTGAATTATCATACCCTATGATAATTTTATGTTGTATTTTCATATTATTAACTATTTAAATCATGTTTCAAATCTAAATACTCTTCCTTTATGAATCTATTTTTTCCTAATAAATATAATTTTGTTACGAATAATTCACATCACTTTTAATGAATGTTTCCTCCATATCCTTGTGTTTACTTCCAACTAATGTATTACTTTTCCTGTTGGAAACATAAATTATTTTATATATCCAATGAACTTTATTTTACCATTAATTAATTTAAATAAATATTTTATTCGTTTAATAGTGTGTCGTTTCAATAAAGGCATTTTTAAAATATTTACAAGGGTTTTCCTTACCGAGAGCTTATATTCTTCACGTCTACTTGACATTTTGGCATATGTATTATTTCTTATCAAAGTCTTATTATTGTAATTTTTTTATGAATTTTTCTATTCATATTTAAAAAATGATTTTGGAAAAGTGATTTTATAATCATGACTTTTCGGTTAATATTATGAAACACTTTTTAAGTTAAATACTTTTTTGTGATTCCTCTTCCATTTTGGAAGGATTTTTACCCAATGAAGTAGTGGTTTATAAATCACCCAATATTTTCAATTTTTAAATACTCATTTTGGGTGATCATACTTTTGGTATGAAATGATAATTTTTAATTTTTGTAATTCCATTAATAAAAGTTATCAAACCTATTTTCCTCCAATGGGTTATTTGTGATATGTTGAATGATTTGATTTTAAGTGCTACTCATTTGTATAGATGATGAAAGGTGGGGTAACATACTTCCCTATAATTCATTTTTTAATGTTTTATATCTCATGATACAGCTATAAGAATCGACTAATAAATTCCCTATACATTATGGGGATTGAGTTAGGATTTCCCACTCTTGTATGGGAATCATGTAGGGATTCCCACTCCATTGTGTTATGTGAATTAGGTGGTTATGCCTACTCCGCTATTAAATACTTTACAATGATTATGTTTTTCTACATATTTTTACTAAAAAATTATTTATTTACAATCTATTGAAAAAATTATGATATTCCATGTTTTAAACATACTCAACTTTCTTAGGTCACGATTTAAGGTTTCGTTTGATTTTTGGTATATGATATTAAATAATGTTTTTAATGATATTGTTTGGGTTTTATGTTTTTTATTACATGATCAATAATGATAAATAATGTTTTATGATTTTCACTTATCATTCTATGATCTTTTTATTTTATATTTCTCTTATAATAATTTTTTCTCCAATGTTTATAATGAAACGGTAATGACTAGTTTCTAAGTTTCTCGTACTAAGAATTTGAACTTGAATCTTTCTTATGTTTCCATTCCCCAAGTTATGAATATAATTATATAATATGATATCTATATGATAGGTAATAGAGGATCATGTTTATGGATAAATGAAAACATGATTTGTAAAATAATGTGTTTATGTAGCTAGTCTCCAAGACACTAAAACTTTCGATCCTGGAGTTGTGTGACTGTATGTGATTTGTGTTATATTAAACATGGAATCAATTTAATATTTATTTATTTTTATTACAATATCCATATTTGGAAATAAATGTAAGGTTGTTTTATTTTTTTATATTAGTTTAGTTACCTCTTGTATTAGGGTTAGAAAACCATAGTGAAAACCACAGAGATGAGTCTAAGTATTGGATGATATACTGAAATATTGGTAAAGTCTTGATTATGTGGTTTTCCATGAAAAAAATAAAATTATGGATACTGGAATTAGATACTATTATGGAATATATTAACCAAGAGGTAATCACCCCAAAAATGGTTTGTTAAGAATTAACTCAGTCATCACCCTAATGCATGATGTGTGGGATTAAGATTGCACACTTATATAGACACTATATAGGATATGGTTTGGTTGATAACATAAACATTATGAACCACCTTTATGGATTCATTTCCTAGATACTTTGTGGTATTATTTTAAGAAGTATAAGATAACCCATATTAATGGGATCTGGGTTAATCTTGCATTGGTATATCTTGAACTCAATGAATTACAGGTTAACGGGATGAGAATGGTAAAAGGTTTTAAGATTGAATTATTTTTATGTTATTGATTATGATAATTAACATATATTGTTAATAATTATTAAATTATGTTAACCATTTTTATTTTATTAATGGGTGAAACTATAAGGAACCACTCCTATAGGGGGAAATTAAGATATAACCTCAATGAATAACCCATCAGAATTGGAGTTGGAGTGAGAAAAGTTGTGATTATAACAAACCAGCTATCATGAAAAATTATTAACAATGTGTACATAGTTAATGTTCCAAAAAAATAAAATAAATATTGATTCCCATGAAAAATCAACGGATGAATATGTTTAAGGAAAGAACATTCAATTTATTATATGTCGAAAATGTGGAAAGAACCACCAAGGGAATTTCTACAAGGGGATTGTAAGATGTTTTATCTATAGTAAAGAAGAACACTAAAAAATAATATTCAAAAGAAAAATAAATAGTTCATTTTACATGATGGAAAAAAATAATGATCCTCTTAAAGGTATAATAGATTTGTGATGTTTTAGAAGTAAAACATTTGGGCATTATGAAAACCAGTTCACTAAACCAAGGTATTAAGATAAAATATGACACTAACATCCTCCTAGACCAAGGGATCAAGTAAAATCTTATACAATGACTACTATTGAAGTGGATTGTCAAAATTAGGTGGTTTTAGGTACACATATTCTTTACTCAAGATTTTAAGGTGTCTTATGTTTTGTATTTTTTCACTAACTATTAGTAGTTAAAATAAAAACACTTAGGGGTATCATTATTATATCAAAGGAATATAAATCTTCTTCAAGGGTTTTGGGATTAAAATAAATCAATGTCTTATCATCCTTCTGTTGGATGCATTTAATGTGATTTTGGGAATTTATTTTTCTCTATACTAAGAAGAAACTTTATTTTTTTGAATATGGAAGTCATATTTCAAATCAACCTATGATAGTATATGGATTCATGGAAGATTGAAGATAAAATCTTAGCTCAAATGGTTCTATAAGAACTCAATATTAGGGATTATCCTATTTTTATAAAAAAGATTTGTTCCCTATGTTTATAAGGTTATAATTAATCTCTAAATTATACCTAAAACCATAAATATGATTTTATAGACTTAGATTCTTCCAATATTTTGTTGTAATGAAAATTTCAAGGGTGTAATTTATTTAATGTGGGGATAGTATAACCCCTCAAGATTTAGGATCCATTAATTTTTTCCCTTATAATTAAAAAATAATATTTCTCTATTCCTTGAGAAAAATTATTTCCATATTAGAGATTGGGCCATATAAAATATGAAAAAATCTAACAACACATCATTCAATTATAACTGACCATTAAAACAAAGGTACAGAAAATCATGTATCGCATACAATGGATTAGTACACATCATGGAAAATTATATACATTGAAACTATAAAAAATAAATAGGGGTGATAAATTAAAAAGAAAACCATTTATAGAACTATCATCTGCCATGGGCCACCGACACCTTTAAGATTCTCTAATTGTATGAAAAAACTAACAATGAGAAAGAAAATATGAAAGGATCCATCATATTATTAGATATAAAATCAAAATTATAAAAATTGGAAGTTTTAATGGTATAAGTTTAGTAAGGTTATTTTTATTCGAACGAAATTTGGCCATTGAAAATATGGTCATTACAAATATGGTCATTGTAAATGTTGTCTTTAAAGATATTTTAATTGGTCTTATATATAATAGGTATACTAAGGTATGGTATTGTTAAGTTGTAAATTTAAAATAATATAACTCACAACGAACAAAAAATATGATATTAAAATATTATAAATATATATATATATATGTATTACACATATATATTAATATTTTTATTAAAATATCATATTATGTACATTTAAAATTAAAATAAATTTTTTAATATCAATAGAGTAGTAAAGGTAAATAATTAATTTTAATAGAATTGTTTAAAGTATCTTTTATTAATAGAAATATTTTTTTTTTCAAGAACTATTTTGTTAAGTACTGTATATTTAATTATAATATATTAAATGGATAAATTTTTCAATGTTATTATATATTAAATAAAATATTACCCAATGTTTTATAAATGGAAATTCCCTTCTTATATTTATGTCATATAATCACATGAAATCACAATATAATGAACTACTAAGTACTATGTGACCTTTAAACATAATATCGTCACTTCTGTGATTTGAATTTAGAAAATATAACATGCACGGTTGGGATTAGTAAAATGTTTGGAGTATGACGGAACAAACATAATTTTTTGTGAATAGTAACCAACCCTAATGAATAGTAACATACCCTTATGAATATTAATATGAACCTTAGGAATATTAAATCTTATAAAATATTATTAACCTCACCCTTGAATGTATAAATAAAATTAAGGCATCTTATAATTGATAATATGGCCATAGTAAAAGTGTTGGTGTTTTTGAAATTCATAAATAATTGATTATAATTAATGAATTAATTTAAAAAAAAATATTTTCCCTAAAAGTTTTTCATAAATTTAAAATTTTATGTCTTCTGGTTTTAAAATAATTTTATAAGTCCTTATTTAATTTTTGAAAGCATTATAAAATCAGTTGTAGTTTTAAAATCAGTATTTTTCAAGTAAATTATGATTTTAATTAAAAATTATATAATTCATATTTAGAAAATTATTTTCTAAAAAATTAAATTATTTTTTTATTATAAAGGTAGAATAATAATTAGTGTTAGTTTATGGGATTTTTCTAAAATACTTTAATTCTTTATGAATAGAAAAATACGATGGTTATAGTATATATACATTATATGTTAAATATACTATTCATGGAGTCATGAATGATTTAAGCACCTTGGTTTCAAAGTCACATGAACATGTTACTATTTTTGGGTCACATGAATCGTTAATATTGTATTAACAATTGAAAAATAATAAACTAATGATTAAAATATTAATAAAACCCTCCCCTCCTCCAAAAAAACCACCCACAATTCCCTCTTCTCTTCACTCCTCTCAAGCCTTGTGCCTACCCTAATTTCTTCCCAAATATATCCCCAAGATCCTACCCCACGTTTAGAACCCTTGGTCTCCTCATAAGACCAAATCATCTCCCCTTAAGAGTCTCTCAAGGATGTTTAAATCAAGAGGTAAATTCCTCTTTTCTTTTCTTTCATTTTAATTTCATGTTCCTTTTTTCTCTTTTCATTCCTAACCTATCCTAATCCAAATGTTATGAAAAATACATTACCATAAATGTAATATAAATTTTATATTATAATGTTATAATTCATTATCATATCTCATTTTCCATTCTTTTATATGAAAGAAAAGAAAACACCATCTGAGATGAGTTAATTTATCACATTCAATGATGACGGGTTATCAATTTCTATTACCATCTCCAATTATGGTCATGAAACCATTTTTGGGTTTTAACCAGACAATTAAATATTAATTTTTATCTTATTTTATGTTATTTAATCCTTATTTACACATGATGTAAAATAACAATACAAAACAAGTTAATTATGAGCAAAATCGCCAAATTAATCCAAGTGTTTATCATTAATGTTTTATAAAATGATTCACCTTCACCCCAAATAAGCAAATAAATTTTATAACCATATAATATTTTTTATGTTAACTAAGTTCATATTACATCAATTCTAAAAAAACTTTACCATCATACATGTTAATCTGAACATGAATATAAGTGAACTAATGATTAAAACCAGGGAAGCAAACACTCCCAAACAATGAAATTAAACCTCTTAACTCATCCAAAAGTATATGGATGAACTTAAGAATATTAAACTAAATCAATATCATGTATTTTATGTTCTGTAATTTTTAATTAATAAACCTAATTTTATTATTCATGTCATTAAGATCCATTGAAGATCACCATTAGACTTAATGTAAGGGATCCTCTCTTTCACACATTTATTCAAGAATCTTTTCTATGTGATGTTCTTTTACATGTAGTTCCTAATAATAGAGTATGATTTAAAACCTCCCCATTACATAGATAATTATGTATAAAATAACAAAATCCCATTTCTCTCTCATTGAAACCTCCTTAATACACATAGTACTATGCAGATATTTCGTAATGGATTCTACACAAACCTCCATTATTCCTTTGAGTTATTCTTACTCTCTTTTTAACCAAGTGAAATTAAATATTAAGTTTATGTAAATATTTTTATTTATATTTATATGTCCAAAATAAGTTATAAAGATCCATTTCCATTCTATTTTGGGGATATACATGCTTTTAAGTGATTCCCTCCTCAATACTTTCGATAAGGAAACTCGTTTTAAGAGAAATTCCCAAATTCTTACCAAATTTCAAGAACACTATACAATATATTTTTAAGAAACCATTATATTTATAAAACCAGTATTTTTATCATGAAAACCGTATTGGATAACTTATCATTTTAAATAAAATATTATTCACTTTCATGTTTTAAATGATCTTTGATATTTTCATTAGATCGCACTAAAATGTTTTAATTTTAATGTTTCCAAAAAACTCTTTTTCATGTTACCCATTAATATTGCATCACATATTATGATATATGTATATTATACCTTGTAAATTTCCATACATTATCTAATTAAATTTTTCTTGGAAACCTGGATGATATGCCCATTAAATTATGCTTTATGGATTGATTATGATACCCATTTCTTTCCATGGGTACCCTTATGTTTATGTATGATGGATTATTTATGATTATTTATGTGGAAATCATCTTAATGAACTTGTTAATATGGGTTAACCCAGATAGAACTCTGATCTATTGGGTAAATTTGAGTCTCATGATATGTTATGTGCAACGGTCTTGGTGATTTTCCTTGACTCGTGCTACCATGTGCAGTGGTCATTGGGGTTAACCTTGACTTATGCTTGTCTATGTGAAGAGAGACCTTACTCATGATAAAGTAATTATTATTTTGTTTTCACATTCCTATTATTAAATGTTTATATGATCCCATGTTTATATATTATGATTCTATATGATATTTTATATCTTTATGTCATTAACTATAACCTATGTGTTAAAGCCTTATTCAAATGTATATTCCCTTACTGGGATTTTAGCTCTACCCTTAGTTCAAGTGATCCCCATGGTACCCTATGAATATGTAACATATCAAAGAAAGATAGGAGTTCTTTATGAAGATTAAATAAATAAGTATCTTTTTTAGTCCTAACTTTTATGTTTTATGTACCTGGTCTTTCAAGACACTTTACGTTACGATCCTTGGCTTGTAATATGATATTCTGTTATGCTTAAAATCATGGAATGATATGTTTAGAAGTATAGGGTCACTATATAAACATATATTAAATTATAAAAGGATATGAAACAATATTAAGAACACTTAATATAAAAAAATGATTATTTTCAATAAAATGCAGTTTTTCTTTATATTTTTTATTTTCATTTAAAAATTAAATTTATAAATTTTAGAATCAGAATAAGATAAAATTAAATTAATTTTTGGATTTATTATTTAAAAAAATTTCTTATCATTAATTATTTATATTTTTCTAAAAAATAATTTGTAGGTGAAAAGTGTAATCTACCGATATTGTGATTTTATGCCATTATTATCATATCGGTCTGACATAGAATTTATGAAACCTATTTCTTGAAACAAATATCTACATTATAATTGAAATTATTTTTATCATAGTTTATAAAGAAATATTTGATATTTTTGAACTTAAGTAATATTTTCCTAAAAAATAAATCTAATATGTTAATAATTTAATATAAAAAAATATGTTCTAATACTTTTTTAAATAGAATCATAAGAAATGGATTTAAAATTTATAATTAGTGAGTAAAAATTCTCTAATAAGTACCACTTTTTTATCCAAAAATATTAATTTACCTTATGTAAAAAACTTAGTAACAGTAGTGAAACTGTAATTTTTTCAAAGAGTGATACCTTCCAAAATATTGGGTATTTTTATTAAATTAAATGGATCTATTTTAAATTGATAATATTATATAATATTTCAAAATATATTAAAATGAATTAATACAAATATAATTTGTAATTAATAATAAATTATATTAATATCATTTAACGATTAAAATGACTTTTTTCAAAAAAAATAGTTTTTCTACACATTATATATTTTAATTTGGAAGTTAATTATCTCAAAATTATAAATTTAATTATGTTGAATGGATATAAAATTTTGATTCATATTTTAAAAAAACGTATTAATGTTCATATTATAGCTTTTAGTAATATAATAATTTCCGTGATTAATTTTACTATAAAGATTAATACCGTTTAAAATGGTTAAATGAAATAGAAACATTTTTAATAATTAGAAGGTATGTTACACCATCTAAACATCCTTTTTATGATTTAATATCATAAACCCATGTATCACCTTCCATTTATCCCCCACATAATTCATAAAACTAACCTCACGCACCAAACCACCATGTGGTACCATTCTTATCCTTTACCAAACAATAGTTTTCCGAGAAAGTCCCGTCGTTTTCAACAATAAAAAAAGCTCACTCACACAAATTATCCCATACCTATACACGAATAATTATTTTATTATAATGATCCCTTCTCAATACCTCTCTAAATCCCTCACATGGTGTTATTAATGTTCAAATGAGTTCTCCTAAGATTTATGAAGCTTCTTATTAGGTTAACGGTTCTCCTCCTCCTTTTGATTCAAGAACTTATTTAGTGATAATTCCTTTTGAATACAATATTAATATGAATAAATTTATTTATAATAAATCCTTTAATGTTTTAATTATTCCCTAATGATAATATATTATCATTATTTCTCCAGAAATCTATTTCCGAATCTCGTTTACATAGTCATCATGCTACCTAAATCACTATGTAATTCCCTCCATCCCCTTTTAAATTAATGAACTTATTTTTTTTATAAACTAATTCCATAATCCTTTTTTATACCCATTATGTTCCTAAAATAATTCCTTAATTTTACATATTCATGTTTTTAATACCCAACTATAATATTATTATTCAAGGGTATGAATATAAATCATGATTATAGAAATATTTTGATATTGAAAATGTTCCTAAATAGATTATTAAGATAGTTTGTTGGTTATATATAAGATTCAAGAAATTTAGTAAAAGATAGGAATTATGGTAAGGGGTTTTCTTGACTATAAGTTTTATATTAATTCATAAATCACCATATATGTTATCTTTTTAAACACATTTTTGGGTGATTATATTTTTTGTATCAAATGATCATGTTTTTTTTATGTGATACCATTTAGAAAAGTTATGAAACCCATTTTCTTCCTATTGATTATTTATGATAAAATGAATGATTATATAAAAATTAGCACTCATATGTATGGATGATTATAGGTGGGGTAAAATATATCCCAATAATTAATTGGTTAAGGTTTTTTATCTCATCAGATAATTATATTAATCAATAAAGGAATATTCTCCCCATTAATGGAATAAATTCTGGAATGCTCACTCCACTATGAAAATTTGGTAGGGATTACTGATCCACTATTTTATAGTAATAAAGTGATGATTTATACACCAATATAAAATTCCTAATAATTCTTATTTTTGTACCACTTATTTTTTATATTCTATTCTTTATTTACAGGTTATTCCAAATAATTGTGATATTCCACATTTTGATAATATTCTAATTTCTTGTGTCGTAATTTTATGTTGGGTTTGATTTTTTCAAATGTTATTAAGCCATGTTTTTCTGACCTTTATTGGGTATTAAGCTTCTATTATATGATCCCAATTAATAAACCAACTTTTATAATTTATATTTATGGTCACTTGTTCATTTTATTTAATATTTCTTTCATAATAATGTTTTCCCTCAAGCTTATAATTTAACACTTATGACTTGTCGATAACTTTACCTTACTGATAATTCAATATCATCAATTTATTATGTTTTTGTTAAATAGAATTTGAATATGATTTTATAAAAAAATATTTCTCAGAATGTAACAATTGAATATTTTATGAAATATATTTTTCAAATAAATCTAATATCTTCTATAGTTTCGTTAAACACAACACTGAGTTTTAAAGAACCGTAAGATAGTTTACTATTATAACCTTATATTTGAGCTAGTGAGTATGAATAGGCCTTAATAAATTATGAAAATTATATGTTTTCCACTTATATATAAAAATTCACAAGTTATCAATTTATTATACATCAAAATAAAAATCATTTGAAACTAAAAGAAATATTTTTCATAAAAACTATATTTATTCATATAAAGTGATTTTATCTTATTAAATTAAAATAGACACTATATTTTTATTATTTTATTTAAATTTAAATATTATATATTCAATAAAAAAATTATCATTCATTGAATATTTTTTCTAGAAATTTATAAGAATAAATCCTATTTTATGCTCAAAAGGTGTTTTTCTAAAAAAACAGTTTCATCACATTTTTGTAAACATATATTAAAATTAATTTTTTATAATTTTATAAATTTTATTTAAAAATTTAAATTTATTTTCAATATAATCATTAAAAAAATTATATTAGATTTAATTTTAGAGAATTTTATGAAAAGATTAATTTTTCAATGAATAATGAAAAATATATGTTTTTATTGAAAATTTATTTTTAGTTTAATGTTTTTAAAAAGTTAAGTTTTGTATTAAAATGGTTCAATAATAAAATTTATTAAATTATATTAATATTAATCCAAAATCTTCAATTATAATCAATTTTTGGTTCAATTTTGATATAAAAACTATTTATACTTATGAAAAATGCTTCTTAGGAAAAGTGTTTCTCTATCATGTCTGTGGGTTTAATTTTAAATTAAATTCTACAAATTTAGTGGATTTAATTCTATAAAATGGATTTGATATTTGTAATAGTATTAATTAATATTATATAACAATTTAAACTTAATTTGTTGTCTTAATTGATAGTGAAAATAATAAAAATTAATTACCATGGTTAAGGTTAAAAAAAAATTTATCGGTCATTTAAACTAAAAAGGTAAGGGTAAAAATGAACTTAATAATATATAATTTCTATTTTATGGTCATATTTAAACCCTATATCATTTAAGGTTCAAAATTAATCCATTTTGGAGCCTTTTCTTGAAGAATTTTACCTGTCATTATTGTGAAACTTTGAAAAATTGCAAGTATGCCGCTCACCTCAATTATAAAAGGCCACAACCTTTTCTCATTTATTCACGTTTCCAAAGACTAGTTATTTTGAAAATACCTACCAAAATACATAAATTATTTAATTTACAAAAACATATACCGATTTTTTATTAGGGGACTCTATTATAATCCTTTTGGTGTAAACCTAAAGAGGTTCCCCGAGGAAAAGGTATCACTCTTAACCAATAATTTTTGTTTCATTTCTTCTTACACATCATTAAAATATTCTTGAAATTTATAGAATAATAACATAAATATCACCCATACACATAATTTTTTGTATGTTAATTTAATAACCTATATTCATCACATCTTAATTTAAATGGGGAAAAAATTGTCGATCATGTGTTTGGGGGACTACCACCTCATGAACCAATCTAGTTTTTTTCCCATCACCACCCCTTAATAGTGGATATAATGATAAATTAAAATTATATATATGATATTTATGATAGAACTAAACTTTTGGATAATATAATTGAATTTTTATATAGAATATTTATACATAGGGGTAATAACATAGAAAACGTTTCATTGGGATTTGACTTAATCATCACCTGGTTCATGACAAGGGCCTTACTACATGCTTGGTTTGATACTATCAGAGGATATGTTTTGGAAACTCGCTAACTCTTTAAAACCCATCATAAAGGATTTTAATAGATTATGACCATGAATTAACATGGTCAAAACTAAATTGTTATAGATTGAAAATAATATTTCATGAATTAAGAAATCTTTTAAATTATCATTCATGATAATATGGTTTCCCATAACGGTTATTATTACTTGAACCCTAATTTTTGGTTTTAGTAAATGGCTGGAACCTCAAGGAAGCCTGTTAATGCTGATTTTTATTAGAAATTTAATGATTATCCTCTTGATAAACAAAATTTTCTTTGAACTACAATGAAAAGTATCATTCTATTACCCACAAAACATTATTAAGTTATCAATCAATCCAAACAACAAAACAATCAAAGGAGGGATCAATGTTTTTTTTATGCCTTTAGGAGGAAACACCCACATTTTTTTAGAGGTTCCACTTATCTAATAGTTTCTAAGCCATGTATCTGTTATATTAAAAACATATTAAAAATTCTATAGTGTTCAAAGATTGAAAAATTCATCATGGTTGTTTATCATTTGAAAGGAAAAGTATATATTTGGTATACTCTTATCAAGAATACAAGGCAACTTGATGAAATTGAATACATGAATTGGGAGAAGTTTAAGATCTTATTTTCCATTAATTGCTTCCCTCACATTCTTCGTATGAAAAGGGATAAGTAATTACTTGAGAGAAAATTTAAGTATGATGAATCTGTTTGTACCAATGAGGATAATTATACTGACCGACTGAAAATTCTATTTTTTTTCTAAAGAGCCTCTGTGAGGATATTAGGTGACCATAAATGTCACGTGGGATACCAAATTACAATTTTAGAACAAATTTGAAATTCAAAACGGGATACCTATCCAAAGGAGTCCTCGAGCCATAGGCCACTTGTGGGAGAAGAGTCTTGTCACTTGCATCTTCCATCATCTATCCACCATTATTGAACCATTGTCATCCTCAATGCCCTCCATCACAACTGGTTCTGGTGACTGGATCAAATAAAAGCATATAAACATTCAATCCAAATTGAAAAAATGAAAAAAAAAACACCACTAATAACCTCACCACCCATCAACCCTGTCATCACTACTATCCAAACACCCCTCGACAGAGGCCTTAAAAGCATATAAAACACGCAAAGATGAACAGATCTCAACTACAAATAGAACCATCACCAAACAAGCATTAAAACCATTCAATGATAATAAAAATCCAAAAACCAGACCAGATCCAAAGTCAACTTTGTATTCACCAATGGAAAATAATTCAGATCTCCCAACCAGAACCATCCACATCAAAGATTAAGAAGACCACCACAGATCGGATCAAGGCTTGGACTCGCCTCCTGGAACACCATGACTGAACGAGTGCACATCCTAGAGCCTCCTTGAAACCATCACAATATTTCCTTGATAAATTCTTTAGTGGCATAAAAATAAGTATCTAAAGGTTTTAATATATAAGTAAATTCATTATATATTGATAAATCATTAGTTATTCTATCAATATTCATAGTAGAGATTTGTGTTACCTATAAATCTATTGTATTTGATAATAAAATAAAGATTAAATTCAATGTAAATACTAAAAATCCAGGATAGAAGAATATAATATTTCCTTCATTATAAAAGTGTGGAAGGAAACCTGGATGAAACCATATAAATCTGACTAGTAAATTTTTTATGTGTTTAAATTAAGGTCATTAGTTAATAAATGATTGAGTGATCGTAATAAGTTTTCTAATGATATGAATAGAGATAAAGATCTATAGAATTAACTACCAACACTCTAGTGTTACAAATATAAGAGAATGGTAATTATGCTACCTAGTGGTCAAATATGAAGGTTAATGATGATGATTGATTAAAAAATTCTTAATCTGAGAGACAAATTGAAATGTCATATGATTACTATTTATAATGAAGGGTATGATAAGGCCATGGTGAAAGGTATAAATACCATCCACTATATAATTGTTAATTCCTTATTTGATTTTATATCTACAAAACCTTTTATATAAGAATAATTTCCTATTGGTATTTTAGTAAAACCACAACAATTAGATTTGTAATTAGAATCGAATAGCCTTAATGGAATGATGATCACATATCATTTCTATAATTCTTCTCTAGTTGAAGTTTATGGAAATTCACTTCCTACAGATATCTTCACTCTTCCTCTTGTTGAATTTGATATTATCTTAGACATAGATTAGGATTCTCTACATAAATACCACATAAATTTCAAATTAAGGGAATTTAATTTTGATATTCACAACCATCCTATAATCATCTATTAGTGTGATGATAAATATGAATATCTGATGAAAATCACAACCATTATATGTGTCTTGATTTATAATCAAAATATATTTTAAGGAAATTATGTGGGAGTTTGTTTAGTTATTTATAGAATAGTTTTCTATTCTTCGACTGAATCATGAAGTTGAGGTCTTATTATATTTCATACCTAGTGATACACCAATTTCAAATACTCCTTGTAGAATTTCCCTAATTGAGTTATAGGGATAAAATAAGAAACTCTTGGAGAATATTAACATAGGATTCATTTAGCCAAGTGTATCACCTTAGAGTGTTCCTATTTTCCATATTTTCCTATAACCTCTTCTTTTTATCTTCCACCTCTATGATTTATAATCTATAATGTGTCTTTGATATAGGTACGGATCCATGAATAGGTTCAATTTATAACACAAACTCTCGATCGGGATGAAGACAAGGAAATTCCTCAGGGAATACATCAGTGCAATCCCTCATTATGGGAATATCTTCGAGAAGTATCATCTACATTGTCTCAATAAATTGATCTAGACATAATTTATCATAAGGAAGAAATACCTACACTTGAAAAAATGATTCTAAAATAGATTCATCATCCTCTTTACACTTGTAATGAATTGGAGGATGCTTTGGGATATGAAAAGTAATGTCCCTTTCCCGATAGTTGATGTTAGATTTGTATAAATATATCCAATCCATGCCCAAAGATAACATCAAACTCTACTAAAGAAAGTATGAAAAGATTTTTTGGAAGGTTCATTCCACAAACATTTACTAGGAAGGAGATATAAACATTAGATGCAATAATTTCACCAATCATTGTTCTCATAGTTAACTTGTCCTCCAAATTTTGAGGTGGTGTTTGAATAGTTCTACTAAACTAGAAAGATATGAAATAATAAATAGAACTATAATGAAATAGTATATTTTTTATTCTTGAATGAATAACTAGCATACATGTCACCACATCATTGTCCAACTCCACATCAGTAATAGTGATTGCATAATCCCTTCCATGTTTCCTTGGAGGTTGTTGTTTACTGCCTTTGACAACCTTTGGCTTAGAGAAATTGTTTGCCTAATGCTCATGCTCTTTTCAGTTTTAACACTACACTATATGAATATCATTGATCTAAACCATTCTTTCTTCTTCCACATTAGTGGGATTATTTATATCCTTTTAGAGGTTCTTGGCTAGATGTCCCATTCTTACACATTTTAAGTAATTCCTGGTTCCCTTTAGAATGTTCCCAGGATTCTTCTTCCCATAATTTTTACATGTGGGATGTTTGATCTTCTCTCCATCATGGGATGTATTTTCCAAACCACCCTTTTTAGACTCCATATTACACTTTTTCTCACGAGTCCTATGAGGCCACTGGGAGTCTATGCTCTCCAATTCAACCATTAGGGAATAATGGAAAATCTCCTCATAACATTCAAAGTATATAATCACAACACTTTTCATAGACTCAGCTTTAGTCATCTAAAGATGTGATCCACCTTGCTTTCGGTGTTCATGACAATTCCAGAGGCATATCCTGCATGCCTTATGAATTTTGCTTCAAACTCCCTGATTGGATAATATTTCTACATATTGAGTCTGAGGAACTCTATTTCCATATTGAGTTGGAGGGTTTGGGGAAATATTTATTGAAAAACATTTTCTTGATAGAGTGTACTTGAAATTCCGTAAGAATTCAGGAAGATCCCATATAACGGGCTTGCTTATTGGAATAATTTAGGAGGGAATCATTTAAAAACATGTATATCCCTGAAATATAATGATTAATAGATCATGATAAATGATTTTAGAGACTATACATAGAATTTAGAATATTTTCATAAAAATAAAAGATAACTTCATTTGGGTAAAATGAAAGATAGAAGAACCTGAAGGAATTATAAAGGTTCAGGTAGAGTCCCTCACCTTAGGTCTGATGGTGTGATTCACTTGATCTTAATGTCCTGGATAACCAAATTAAATTAATTAATTAATATTTCTATAAACTCCTATTCATGATATTTATTTATTATAGCCTTATTAAGTTCATTCATTTCCATTTTTGATGGGTTATGAGGTTCAATTTCATTGTTTGAGAGCGTTTGTTTCCTCAGTGTCCATGATAGTTTTGCTTATATAAATATAAGGATAAACATGTAACGTGAGAGTGGTTTTATAGAATTGAAGTTGTATGTTATTATTGAACATATCAGAGATTCCATGGTCATAAAATTCAATTTTTTATTTGTATTTAACATGAATCATTATATAAAACTTTAATGATAACCCTTTTTGTTAAATGGAAGTTTTTTTATCACATCGAACAAATTTTTCTTTATAAATTAATATCATGTGTAAAAAAGATTCCAGAACATTAAATTAAACATAATAAACATATTATACTCTATTTCTACCATCAAAATGGTTTCATGACCATAATTGAAGATAGTAATAGAAATTACAAACCTATTATCCTTGTATGTGATAAATTAACATTAGTGTAATATTTTTGCTCAATGATATGAATATTCATAATTATTGTAACATAAAATATTAATAATTTCATGTGAGTTTGATCTAATATCCATTTACATCTTCCATGACTCAAGCATGATGCAGAAAGTTTGGTTTTAGCACTTATCGTAAATTATCATATTTTAATATTCATAAAAAAATCAAGCATCTCAGAAAAATCCAAAAAATGAATCCTAACTATTTATTGAGGTTTATAATCTAAAAATAAACTCCATTTTATGAAAAAAATTCTAAATATAGGAAATTTAATTTTTAAATAATATCATCATTTTTTTGAAAAATACTTATTTTAGAATTATAAATGATTTAGTAATACTTTGACAAATTAACAAAGGTCTCATAAAAATATACTATAATCCTAAGACATCAAAATAATAATTTATGAATGCATTTTATGAAAAAACATTTTGTCTTTTAATTATTAAATTATTCATAAATTGTTAATTAAATATTTATGACTTATAAAAATATCAACACTATCATATTGTTACTAATAAGATGGATAAATTTTATTGATACATCCATTGGTATTCTTACTATTTACTTGGTGATTCACTATTTATAAGGGTCATATTACTTTTCATAAGTGTAACATTACTATTCATAAGGGTAACTTTACTAATCATATGGATCGGTTACTATTCACCAAAAATTATGTTTTTCTTATCAGACTAAAAACATCTTACCGATCGCAACCATGAATGTTAAATTTTTAAAATTAAAATCACATAAGTGATAAAATTATGTTTAAAGGTCACGTAGAACGTAGTAGTTCATTATGTTGTGATTTCATGTGATTATATGACATAATTATAAAAAGGTAATTTCTATTGATTAAACTTTGGGTCATTACACCCTCACTACTAGTATATAGCCTTTTTTATATGGGGATGCATGCATGATGTCTTGTGGTTATCTAGATCAAACTTAGATTTTTAGGTTCGGTTGTTATATTCTTTATTTTTTTATAACATGATTTTTATTTAAAAAAAAATTTAAAAAAAATTTCATTGTGGTTTTCATATTTATATTAAAATTAATTTCTTCCAATTATAAAATATATATTATTGAAAATATATTTAATAATTGTAATTATTATGTTTAAATTTTCAATAAGGTCAATTTAATTTCTATTTAGTATGAATAGTTACCATGGAAAAAATTAGTTACTATAGTAGAAGGGAAAATAGTTTAATAAAGGTAAAAATTATGTGATAGGGCCTCAAAATCTTATCATAATTATTTTTATATGATTTTATTTCAACTAAAATCATCTTATACTAGAAATTGGATGCTTTTAGAGAAAAATTTCTGTGATTTATACTTTATATTATTTTTAAAGTGTTAGAAATAACATGTCTGCCACTCCCCTCACTTATTAATGTGAAACACTTCTACGCACTTATTCACATAGTTTGACCTTTTTTATCAACCTATAGCTACCAAAATATCTTCCCAAAAACCATCCCCATGTCCTAGAAGTCCTGGACTCACCACAACATCAACCTACTAAGGGTTATAGTGTAATCATAGAGAGGTTTCCAAATAAGTGGTATAATTCTTAACCGATTGTTACATGTGTATTTATTATTCCATCACCTTAAAATATAATTTAAACAAACTAAAATAATTAAATGATTATATAATATATAATAAAATATCATTATAATCATTATAAAATTATTTTCCATCTCCTTTTCCATCCAATGGGAAATGAAAGCATTGCTCATCCATATCTCTAGACTACCACCTCAATGAAGCCATGTGTTTTATTTCTCATTTCAAGATTATATGGATGGTTAAAACGAGGGATCAAATATATGATATTTATTACATAATTATGATTCTATAAAAATAATATATTACTTACTTTCTTACTCTTCCACTTCTTTGGAAATTGATAATGTTGTTCGTGCGTATGTATGGAATACCATATTCACGAAGTGATGTGATTACATTTTCATTAACAACATATATATTTAATCATCGGGATGAATAAAAATTAAATTTATATAATTTTCATGAATATAGAAAATTAAAATATAATAGAGTATAATTATTTTTTACCAAGTAGAAAAATGGAAACATCGTTCATGCGTACATATGAACTACCATCATTGTGAAGCGACGTGATTCATTTTTCATGAAAACCTTAAATAGATTAATTTTAATGTTTATTTAATATATTAATTTTATAATTTTATGATTTTTTATGATTATTAAGGTAATGTATAAATTACCCCCGAGACCGTGGACTACTCATTGATGTTGTTTTCAGGTTATAAATTGAACGGCCCCAAAACGCCCAATGTGAATTCAGCCATTTTTTTAACAAAATGAGACATGGTAATAAATAAAACGAAAGGAATAATACATATGAAAAACAAAAGGAAATTGTTTATTAATAATTTATTAAACTAATATTTTTTTATTATTCATCATTTAGAGTATGTATGAAGCTAGATGAGACTTGAGGTAAGGGGTTTTCTTTTAAAACACTGTTTCAAATGTTTCAAACTCTTTCTCAACTATATCCATGTTCATAAAAATATTTCAAAAAAGTTCTTATTTAAACATAAAATATTTTTCAAATTCATTTTCAACCAATTTTTAATTTCTTTTTAATGATTTAAAAATTATTATTTTTTAACATTTAATATATGGGACATTTTTTGTGTTTTTTTACCAAAGTGAAAAAAGAGAACTTTTTAACATATATGACATGACCAAATTCTCCAACTATTGTAGTTTTCATTCACTATAAATCTTTCTCAACAATTTAAAAAAAATTAAAAGAAAATAAAATTCCCTCTCTTTTGGTAATTTTTTATATTGAAGACATTTTAGAGAAAAATTGTATTTCTACATATGATATGTAAAAAATGAAAGTGTTTCTCTTATGGGTCCTAATGATATTTTCAAGAGTTTTATGATTAAAAAGTAAAAAATAAAATTATTTTCTTATGAAATGATAATTGCTATTTATAGATGATAATGGGTGAAATTAATATAAATAATGATGAACAGTGATCCCAAAATTTATCTCTAATGTATTGGGTAATTATTTAGTCTCCAAATGAGAAAATAATAGAGAAGATTGTGTTATTTAGTCCTAGGAAATTAAGTAGAACTTTTTTATTCTAACATGATTTAAACTTATGTAAACATTGGATCTTATTATGAGGCTCTAGGATACCTAAATTATTGTTCAAAAAAGTTTTTTTGGAAAACATTTGATTTCATTAGGTAATGAAATTTTATATATCAAAGGATTATTTTACAAAAGAATGTTTCTATAAATAACCATGTTTCTCAAGATTCAATCATGTTTTTCTTTATGTGTTCTAGTGAATTTTTTTTCAATGAGAAATTATTGTTGTTCACTTTTGGAAATGTTTTATTTATTTGTTTATAGTTTAATTGTGAAAAAGGTAAACGTTCAATTGGGTTTACATGGTTTCACTAGACTAACAGGTTAATTTATTTTTATATCATTTATTGATTTTATTTTTCTTGTCCCATGTTTTCAACTATTTTTCTTGGGATATAAGAATGAATATAAATTTTTGAAAAGTTGATAATTTTGTTCTGGATACTCATATTAAACGAAGTAAATGTGTCTTAAATAAAAGAGGGTAATAAACATATAGTTAATTTTTTTTGAAAAAAATATATACTATATGACTTTTTTTCCTTTATAATGTAATATTTCGCCTAGTTCTCTAAATATCTAAACAGAAGAGATCTTTTAAAATTAAGAAATAAAACCCTTATTATAAATCATGTAATTATGGGATGATTATTTCATGGGTCGTTATAATTGTAATTATGGTAAACATTTATATACCTTAGAGGTTTGGATAATGTTATTAGAAATTCAAAGAGACTCTTATTTATAGTAATATTTTTATGATATTGATTTTGAAGATCTCTATTGTTCAACATGTAATCCATTTCTATTCGTATTATATTCCATAAAGTAAATAGGGAATCTGAATTAGGAATGAATCAAGAGGATAATAACCTTTTGAGTCAATAACCTGTAATTTTTGGACTGGATAATTATGTTTCATTATAAACTTATTTGGGAAGGGCTATTAATAGGGTAAATCATCAAAGGGGGTGATCAAATTCTCTATAGAGAAACATTTATATAGTGGAGAATTTCATGAAACAATAGCCTCTGAATTTTGGTGGATCATTAGACCCGATGAAAGGTAAACGATAGATAAATTCGTTAGGTAAGATATATAAACTTTTAGGATATACCTAACATCAAAAGGTAACACTTCCTATTAATCATTTTGTAGGTGAAGCGAATATATGGTGGTCTCTAAAATAAAATACTAAGGAATTTGATAATATTGATGACATGGATTGTAAAATATTTAAAGACCATTTTCTTGATAATTATTTCACTATATAATTTTGACATAGAATAGAAATGCAATTTCTAGATTTAAAGAAATAGAAAGACTCATAAATTGTGGTTTCTGATGAATATTTTTATATATTGGAAAGGTATGAACCAAATTTCATTCTGGACTATAAAATTAAAATTGGTTGAATTTAAATAGGGTTCAAAACATGTTTATGAAGATTTTTTAACTCTAAGGAATTTAAATTTTATTATGAGTTTGTTCATTATGTTAATAAAGTTAAGTTGGATTATGTTACAACCCGACCCATTGGGGCCAGCCTGGCTTGCAGAAGGCTATCATCAAATCTCCAATCCCACCAACAATTGTCCAAGGGCTATAGCCTACATCTGAGTCAGTATAACATATACATAGGAGCCCTTAGCCTATGGTACAAGTATGCACGCACATAAATCCGCCTCCATAAAGTTATGTAGAGATAAAAATACAACGGATACGGAAATGCATGCATAACACTATCCCGAAATTAGAGTATAGAAAAGGTAATGGATGTATGAAAATGGAAAAATAAAATATCACTGGAAGCTAATAAAATTATTCAACCCTCTTAGAAGAAGGGGACTACATTCAAAATGAAACCAGTTGTATACACCTCAACCTGTCTAGCACGCTATGCACTGCTTGCTCGAGGTCCTCTTAAGACTCCATCGGAAGGCCAGTCATCTTTATAAGAAAAAACATGTGTGGATAGATCACACACAGGCTGACTATAAAAATACCCATTAAGTGCCTCAAAAACCAAATATAGAAGGGATAAAAGGAAAGGAAATAGTCTAATTGACCTAAATCAGGAGGAGAAAACCCAATACATAGAGAATGGGAAACTCCTTGTAGACCACTCATCAGTTACACATGACTATTCATCTCATATCCACATGTTATGTCAATAAATATTTTTGAAATAACCATAAGGACACCATTAATATCCTAGATGTACTCATTTTACACTTCAAGTCCTATGGTCTCAACCATAAACCCTTCCACAAGATTTTACTCATGGATCATTGGGTATCACTCCTCCAAGAGTACACTCTCCATGAGCCCAACTCTCCCCAATGGCTCACATTTGAGAGATATCATTCATTAGTTATACCTATCCAATAGCATATTAAACTCTTTTGAGATATCTCGATCATTAGTTATAGCTCTTCGATCCTAGATAACACTCATATGAGAGATCTCACTCATATGGTCTCACCAAGTAAATGGAACATCCCTAACAACCCTGAAATAATACATCAAAGAGATCATTTTTGTTGAGTCTAAGCATAAAAAAATGTCATTATAGAATCCATATTATTGTGATACTCGAATAGGGGATCCCTCCCTTCCTTGATTGGGGGATCCAAAAACCCTACTGGAACCCAGAAGATCTCAAATCCCAGATAGGGGATCACACCTAGGACTACTAAGGGACACCATGATCAAATTCTGAAACATATGATATTATAATGATTAGATAATTGATAACTCCTTATACAACTAGGGGATACCAAAACCCTATATAGTCTCAAAAAAATGATACATGGATAGAGGATCTCACTCAAGACATTAAGTAGATACTGTAAACCCAATCCAGATCAGTCTGACAAGTAGGGCATCGTACACATAAAGATACCATAAACCCAACTAGATCAATCCAATAGGTATGGGATAAATACTTGTTAAATAGGGTCAAAAAAATACTACAAACCCCACTTAATAAAGATAAAGTGATAAAGGATCCCACCCCCGGATCTCAAAGGGATACATGAACTCTTTCTAAACTCATATAGTTGAGGGGATCAAAATCATATTCTGAGGATGTAATAACACATCATACCCTTACTGGAATTGATCAAGGGAACACCCCCACAAAAACTCATCAATTTTTATCTAAAAATAATCCCACAAACATTACCTCTCTTCGCAACTCTCGCACAAAAATTATGGTCACCATAACATTATACATGGAAAACTACTCTAGATAGGATACTCACCGACCTCCATCCATGTCGTAAAGGAGGATATGCATGAAGGAGGAATCTCTAGGGGTAAATTTAATGACTCTCAAAACAAACCCCTGAAAGTGTAAAATCTTGGTACTCAATGTGTATAAGAATGATACAAGAAATCTACCCCTATCACCTAGTGTGTAACCTCATCTAAACACTTGTGCTTTTCCTTGCAAGCTCATCGACTAAATAACGATGTCCTCATAAACAGTGAATACCCATAGTTCATAGAATGTTCCTCTTTTCCTAGGTCAATCCTGTGTATTGGATCCCATGCTTGTGTACCACATCTCATGCTCTTCTATATTTTTTTCCTCTAGAATTTTTTCACCAAGGATATGGATGTGTACTTCATCACGGCCTTTTACCCTTATATTTTGTGCCTTCCCATGTCCTTGAACACACATCCTAGGATCAATACTTGGATTTTAACCCTACTAGATAGAGTTCAGTCCAAAAAAGATTATTTTCCCTAAATAGGAAGAACACATAATAGCTTCTCCTATATTGCATGCTCTACGATCGGGAATTTTGAGCGGTAATTCACTACAATAAACCTGGAACCCCTTATTTCCACTTGAAACCCATGGATCTACCCCAATAAGATCTCTATAACTCATAGGTCCATAAACCTTAAAATTATGTATACATCGTAATAGGGATGTCAATATTTTAAATATGCATACCATGTTGTGAAGCACCAATGCTTCTTGTCCAACGCGATGCTGAGAAGCTGATAAACCCCAACCAATTCATAATCTATGTCAAAAACTAGTTTTTGAGGCATCTCTTCACCTCAGTTTCTCCTTGGGTCATCTGTCAACAATGAGAGGAAAAAATATTCTCCCATATTTCAATCTTGGAACATAATGGGGTTGTATTTCATTAATTTTATTTTATTAAACTAATAAACCCATCGTTAACATCCTTCTAATGGTCACCTCAAACCAGGAACCCAACATCAATAAGATTTATGTCATTCCTGGGATAAAAAACACATTCTAAACTCAACCACTGTCATATAGTTCTTTTTCAAAACTTCCCATGGGATAAATTCCACATTTCTAGAGAACATACTTGTCCAAAATATAAAATGATTAATATTTCTATTATCATTTCCCCAAGGTTCACCAATCTCGGTAATCCCAACTGACTCTGTGCTTATATTCATAAATAATCGTATAGATATTCAAAACTCTTACATGGGAAAACAAGAGTCATTAAACTCTCCCTGATTTCATTATTTTCATCCTCAAAAAGATAAATCGTAAGAAAAAATGGCAAAACTGGCCTCTCAATTGGTTATCCCATGCCAGTGATCTCCCCAAAGGTTTCTCTTGTTTTCTACAAATATGAACTCTGGGGAACCACTAGACTAAGAATTGTTTTCTTTGGATAGATCCAGAACACAATTGGGTACCTAAAATGTTCAATCCACACATACAATCCTACTTAACTAGGTAGATATCTTGCAATGAGGAATGAAAAATTCTCCTATACTATGAGATGTTAAAAAACACAAAGTTATTGGTTCAACTACATTCGTTGGTTCAAGTTTCACACTACCTTTTGAACCTGACACTGATATAGACATACCTCGGTAATCTTAATCTTCCCCTAGATGAACCACACCTTCAATAACCATCTCTAGCAGTAACTATAAGCCCTAAAATATTGTCTCCAACTGAATCATGTTCTACAGAACTTGGACGGTTCACTATACTAGGAACATCCAACCCTCTCCATGGTGTACTACCAAGGGAAAGCAACCTTCTCATCCCCTCATCTCACAGCATAACTAGTGCCATCATCAATCCTCTAAAAGTTTATGTATATAAAACCTTCAAAGAATCCATAAATAACATGTCTAATAGTTATCTGGTAATGTTGAACATCAGAAATAAAATCCCCTATCTTTTTCTTTGTGCCTCGGTGAAAAATACATGGGGAAATCACCAACAACTAGAGACATGTCATGTTATACTCACCCACTAGGTCCTTCTACAAAGATATTAAATTCTTATATACCTCGATGAAAATAGTGAATAGAAACCCTCACTATAAAAATATGATGCTATAGCCACTCCCTTGGGTTGCTCCCAATATATAAAATCCCAAACCTTGTTTGGTTCCACTATCACTCCCATGTATTAAAAAACATGTCATAAGTATTGGACCTACCAAAACTAGACATGTCTCTTTGATATATCCCTAAGAAGATATTACTCTTATAGAATGTCATGATACATACTTTGGTGCCTCATGTGAAACTATGATGCTAAGAAAAAGAAGAAACAAATAAAAGAGATTCCTAAAAACTAATCCAAATGGGTGAAGGACATGGTCCAGGTGAACACATTGCTACCCAAGTGTACACATTGGTTCTTACTATTCCCTCCTTCTACAAACCTCTATCTTCACCATAGCTCACAAATATATATGGGACTCAAAGGATGTGTAGATGAAAATATTGGGGTAGCCCTTAGGTGCTAGTCTACGAAGAAGTTTAACTATTAGTGTGGAAGTAAACCCGACATGTCCTTGAGAAAATGTCCAAAACCCCACTACAACTGTGGGGAACCTAAAGCACATAGAACTACTGCTCCAAGGTTCATACTATCCATATGATAAAATTTGGTCATATTTTCCCACACATGAGCCCATCCTTCTCAGCCTAGAGACATCCCTCTATAATAGAGTGAAACTCCATCCCACAAGAAGGAAACACCTTCACCTCCACTGGTGGCAACCATCATATTATGTATGGTATAAAACCAACACATACTAAGGAAGATCATCATAAAGGCCCTCTATACCACAATGAGAAGGTTCTATTTGAGGATCTCCCTATTATATAGTTAGTTTACACTACAGATATATTTGTATGACCTCTGATCCAATCTTATGGTGCTTTTAAGTAGATGGGTCTAGTAAAAATGCTCTACTAGTATCTCTAGGCCAATAATAGGTTCTATTATTAGGGAAAACGACCCATTACTATGCCCAATTATTTCTAGAATAGTATAGAAACATGGAATACCTAAAACCACAATTGAGCCTCTAGAATAGACGCCACTTCTTATTGAATATCATCATATCCCTTTCCCACCTATTCACCCAGGCCAATACTTTCTATGACACATCAACACACCAACTCACCCCAAACACACAAGTCAATGAAACTAATCTATCACACCTAGACACTATTATCTTTGGGAAGAATTTAATTTCCATCATGTTTTGTAATCACATATCAAAAATTCATCTCTGTGATGCGAAGGGTCCCATTTTATTGAGATTATGAAGTTACATCAAACAACACCATCACTGGGCTCTACAGATTCTATCCATCACCCTGGATAATCCTCAAGTAAGAAGTATCAACAGAAGGGTATCTCACACATGTATCTAAAAATACAACTTAAAAAGTATAAATGATACATATCATACCATTAATAATCCTCAAATTATATCAACCATGGGCTTATGTGGCCTGCTGATATCCTCTCTACCATCGTCTAGCTCAATGAGCTTGGTGCAGACAACCTGGGGGTGGTGGTAATATATCAGACCATCTCTCACCTCTTACTTCTCTCCCCACTCCTCTACAACATCCTCCATCGCGAATAAATCCATTCTCCTATTGATATCTCTACCATGTAATTTCATCTCCCATCTCCCTCTTTAAATCATGTTGGGTCATAAAATCTTGTGTTTTATGTTCCTATCCCTCCCAAGAGAACACCTCCTATTTTTTGGCATACTTGATCTCGATCGGGAGACCTGATCCACATACTCTCCTTCCTGTAATCTTCTCATAAATTATCTCACATTATCATATCACTAATCCTATCTTTGGCTATAAGTGGTTAAGGATTCAGATATTGGGTGCCCATCCCCAACAGTCAAAGTCTACTCTTCCAGAAATATCTCCACTACCAAGGCCCACTCAAGCACTCTGGAATAAATGGGAATGCAAAGAAATATCACAAATCCCTAATATCCAAGTGTAATCCCTATTAAAAGGTCTATACTATGAAAAGAGTATCACATACCACATTTAGTGAGTATCAAAAAAGTCCATTGACCCTCATCAAAAACTCTTCCATAATCATGATAGCTTAATGAAGCTACCAAAGATCTAAAAGTTGTTGGATATTAATTGATTACAATATGAATAGATAAAATTTGTCCTTAAAGATCTGATCAAACATTGTCCAAGTGAGTGTCATATCATCGCTGGTCTATGACACCAGACTCCACTATCGCCCAATAGATCCATAAAAAAGACTCACTCATAGGACCGTAATCTGATCCGGAAGTGTCCTCATAAGGAAGAAAATGTGTGTGATGGACTCAAGCTAAACACTAGCTATCTGGGGGCCTAAAACACCCTGATACCATAGAGGTCTCTACCACTAAAAATCATGCAGTGTACTCAGCCTCTAGGTATCTTCATTCAGTAGTTCTGACACTAACTACTACTCAATGGGTGGAGGATCGTCTGGAAAATCACCCATAGTCAGTGCCTCCTATATAGATCCCTACACTAAAGACTTATCACTGGGTGGATCAACATTAAAATACCTCTATAGAACCCGATTTGGTTGTCATAATTGTAGCATACTAAAATAAAATCAAGACCCCCCACATTTAAAGAGTATATATGGTGATCTGACCCAAGAAGGACATGGAAACCACATCCCAGTCCTATAAATTCATGTACCAATGTTTCTATGCAACCAGTGCCTACTTGTACTGATTCAACAAATAGGATATCAGAGTAATAGTGAATGGATAAGTTTTCTTCCACACTAACACTAATATCCCTAGCATGAAATTCAAACATGTTACATTTCAAAACACTCACCATAAATGCCGAACCGATCAAATAGCAAGATAAATCCTTAAGGTAGTCTTAAGAATGGATATGCTATGATACCACTCTGTAACAACTTGACCCACCTAGGTCCACTTGGCCTATGAAATTCCTAGCCATCACAACACAAATCCCTCATCAAATTGCTAAGGGTCTAGAGACTAGTGCTAAGTAGACCTATCGCACACATCATAGGCCTTGGCCTATGGTACAATTATACACACACACACATATATATATCCATCCACATGGAACAAAACAGAGATAAGAATAAAAATAATATCGGAATGCATGAATACATATATCCAATAATCATATTACATAAAATGTACTAAAATCATGAAAAAGGGAAAATATAGGCCCATCAAAAACTGATAAAATCAACCAAACTACTCAGAATGAGGGTACTGCTATCAAAATGAAACCACTAGTACACACCAAAGTCTATCTATGTTGATATGCTCCACCTGTTTCAGGGAATCCTAGGACTCCATCGAAAGTCTTATCATTTATATAAGACATAATATGTTTAGAAATTTCTTGTGTAGGATTTGGTATAGCAATAAAAAAATGGTGTGTCAAAACCCCAAAATAAAATCGAGAAACAGAAAAGAAAAAATATGATTGAACTTATCTAGATCAAAAAACTGAAACAAGAGAAAACAAGATACTCTATCTCGACCACTCCTTGGCTATACGCTACTAGTCAGTTCAAATCCACATGGTATGGAAATCAAGATACGTGGCATCTCTATAAGGACTCCTAGAATAACCCAGATAAACTTTTCTCATACTCTAAGTCTCATGGTCACAACCATACATCCTACCACAAGATTCTACTTCAGGATCAAATGGTATCACTTATCCAAGATAACTCACACCATGAGCTCTACCATCCGTGATGGCTCACATCTAAGAGATCTCACTAATCATATATAGATCTTCTATCCTAGATCACAATCATATTACAGATATAACTCATCGGTTGTAGCTTAACCAACCCATATATAACTCATATGAGAGATCTCAGTCATCAGGTGTCAGTAAGATGGCGGAATATTCCCACTATCCTTGGGGGAATACATCTGAAAGAATATTTTTTTTCAGGTATCCCCATGAATAAATTCATAATGAAACTCATTATATATTGATACTCAGATAGAGGATGCCACCCATCCCAGAATAGGGACTCCCCAAACCCTACTGTATCCCATAAGATCACAACTCACAAATAGGGGGTTACACACAAGACCACTAGGGGACACCATGAACCCATTATAGAACTCTGATGACCATAACACCTAGATAGGAGATCACTCCTTGGAAAACTGGTGGACACCACCCACCCTAAATAAACTCATATACATGATAAATGGATAGGGTATCTCACCTAGTATCATTCAGAGATACTAAAACCCTAATCCGGATCTATCTTACAAGTTGGGGATCATACACATGATTATACTAAAAACCCCATAGGGATCAACCCACCAAGTAGGGGATAAATGCCTATTAAATTAGGTCACATTGATACTAGAAACTGAACGTAGTAAAGACAAAGTGATATAGGATCCCACCCTAGGATCTCAAAGGGATACAAAAACTCTATCTGAACATGTCATGTTAAGGTGATCACAATCTTGTGAAGTGGATGTTATAATACATGACACCCTCATAGTGATATATCAAGGGAACACTCCCGCTGATACTTATCTATGAATCAGCAATAAGAGTCACTAATGAATCAACACATACCACATCTATCACACTAAAACCATGTAGACCGTCATGTTCTATGTGAATTAAAACTCTATGTAGGATACTCCCAGGCCATTTTCCTAGTCATGAAAGTAGTGATTTGCAATAGATGAATCTTTGGGGGGAGTACATTCCATGTACCCACAATAAACAACATGTATCTCAAAACTGATCCATGCTCATGTCCGCACTTAGAACTCAATGTGTAAAAATATGATAAAATATGTATACCCACTATCACATGGTGTGTGACCTCATCTGAACACTTGGGCATATCCTCACCTGCACATGGCCATAATGTCCACATGGTCATACACGGAATGTACCCAGAGTGTGTGGTGTGTTCATATATTTATATCCTAAGACCATGACCTTGATTGTTCCCATGTATAGGAACTCATGCCTGTGTACCATAGATCATTCCCATATACCTGACCATATCTTCTGGAACTTTCACACCTCAAATCGGACCATATAAGTCCACTATGTTCTATCCCCTTACATGACATGTATACCCATGTACTTGAACATATGTATTAGGATCACAATATGGAATATACCCCCAAAAGATAGTGTATAGTCCTCATAGTATCATCTTCCCCAAACAGGATTAGCATATGGAATTTTCTCCTACTCTATACATCATGCGTTATGCAATTCTAGATGTAAATTACCAGTGAGCCACTGGAAACCCCCGATTTCCACCTAAAACCAACATATCTTCCACTTTGGGGTCTCTAAAAGATGTAATAGGGCTCTACATACTTAAAAGTATGCATAAATGGGGTTCAGGACATAAATATCATAAATTCGCATCTCTCAATGTGAAACGTCATAGTTTTAGGTCCAACATGATGCCTAGAAGATATTACACCTAATCTGCTAACGGACCATGTCAAAGGGAGGTCTAAAAGTACCTCCCCATCTCAGTTCCTCCATGGTTTGTCCATCATCCATGGGGTGAAACCTCATCTCCCTTATACTAATCATGAAAAACAAATAGGGAGGGGTAGGTTGATTAATTGAATTTTATTAAATTAATAAAGCCCTTCTCAATGTTCCGTAAGTGGTTGCATCCAACCAGGCACTCAATACCAAAAAAAATATATTTTTCTTTGGGTAAAACTCACATAAATAACTCAACCATGATCTTATATTTTTTTATTTGAAACTATAATCTGTATTTATTTCTTATTTCCAGAAAAACTATTCCCACATGATATAAAATATTTAATTTTTTTAATATCATCTACCTAAGGATCTTTAAGCCCCATACTCCCACTCTGAGTCAAGTCCTAACTTCAAAAATATTCTTATAATTGTTTCAAAGTATAATATGGAAAAAAACTGGAGTTATTATAGATTTTTCTGACACACATGTGCTTTATGACAATAAGGGTAAGAAGGGGTTAGATCGAATGTAATGGATAAGCCATAAACCAAGAAATATGAATGTATACCTTTTACAAATGTGGTAAAAGGTATTATCATTAATGTATTATAGGATAATGGAAATTTTGTTGATGTATTAAGAATGGTCATTTTGTGTGTGACTCCAAATAAAATAGTTCTCATCAGAAAAGTAATGGTATAATAGATAACAATCCCCTGGTAATATGTTTTAATTGCAAAAAATTGAGAAATTATAAAAAGTATTACCTATTTATTCATGGTTGGAATGATCAACATCAGAAATATAAATGAGAGTACAATTATTTTTTGACTACTAGAGAAGATATGAGAACCTCAAATTATGTGGTGATAGGTACATTCTTTATTTATTAAATTTTTAGAATGTATTATTTGATTATTGATCCATAAATTCATTTATATCATGGAAACTTTTTTATAAAACAGAACACCATTTCGATAAATGAATTTAGTACTATTGAAAGAAAACTGATGGAAGTAGTATAAAGGAAATAATAATTTTTATAAACCTATCTGTTACCTTCTATGGAATGGTATTTCTTTAAAAACTTGTTTTCATTATAATTATAGCGGTTAATGTTATTATGTGTGTGCATTGTATTTCAATTTATCTTACTAAGAAAGAATGTAAATCTAAATAAGTTATTTTTCAAAATGAGTTTCAATTTATATATGAGCCTAAATTTATACCTTTAATAACATATTAAGTAGCTGGTGAACTGATAAAATATGGAAGTGAAATTTTTGTTGCACATATTGTTGAAAATAATGGATCTGATTATATTAGTGATTTTCCAATGGTAAATAAATATCTAGATAAATTTCCTGATCAATTTCCAAATTTTATTCCTAATTGGGAGGTTGAATTTACCATCAATATAGTTCCTGATGAAAATCAAAATTAAAAACCCCCTTTCTTAATGGATCAGGAATAATTTTTTTCATTGAAAAGGAGGTTAAAACAATTTTTGGATTATTATTTAATCTACCCTAGCTCTTTACATTGGGTTTATAATGTAATATTTTTTAAAAATGAGGATGTTTATATGAGACATTTCATTAATTATAGTTCACTCAATAACATTATTTTTAAGAAAAAGTATGTGTTCCCCCATATCGATGACTAGTATAATTGGCTCCAGAGTGATTAGTTTTTTTTTTAAGATAGATCTCTGGTATGTGTACCTCCAACTGAAGGTGAAGTAGGAAAACATTCTTAGGAGTGTTTTCTATATGAGGTATGGGTATTTACATTATGTGGTTATTACTTTTCAGATGATTAATGAGCCTATTTTATTTATAGATATTATGAATAGAGCTTTCCATGAGTTCCTTTATAAATTTGTGTGATTATTTTTTAATGACTTTATATTTTATTCTAAACCTTTTGAGAAATATAAGAAACAACTAATTATTTTTTCACAGGCCTCAAAAGAAATTAAGTTGTGTGTAATATTCAATAAACGTGAATTTTTTATAGAAGATTTCATTTATTGAGCATATTATTTATAAATATCGAATAAATATAGATCCTATTAAAACAAAATTTGTTGAAGAGTGTCCAAGGCCAAAAAAATTTCATTGTGATTCGAATCCTTCTTAGATTAAAAAGAAACTATTGAAGGTTTTTTTAAAACTTTTCTCATTAATCAATCCCATTAACATAGTTAACCTAAAAAGGAGGAATATTCACCTTGATAAACGAATGTGATGAACATTTCTAGTAATTGAAAATTTAATTTTTTCTAATTATGTAGTTTTGTCCTTTCTAATAATAAATTGTGACTTTTTTATTTACAATTATTCATTTTTGAGGAACGTTATTTTTTTCTAAAAAAAGAGGATCTGGTGATTTCATATGATTTAATTCAATTAAAAATATATAAGAATAAATATAATATCCAAGACCACGAGCTTGTAGTAGTGGTTTTGGTTTTAAAAATTTGGATGCATCTTTTATATGGGTTAAAAGGTAAAATATATAGTAACCATAAAAGTTTAAAGTTTATATTCAGTCAAAAAGAGGTCAAAATGATGTAAAGAATATGGTTGGAACTGATACAGGTTTATGATTAAGTAATTTACTATCATCCAAGAGAATAAAACAAAGTATTTCATAACTAAAGTCAAAATAAATAATGTAAAATTAACAATTTCAAGCCTTGAATATGATCCTTTGGTTAATGATTTGACAAATGTTGGCCTATAAATTTTGAAAATAGGAACTCATTCTCTTTTGGTTCAGGTGTTAGTGTATTTATCTTTTCATTAAAAATTATAAAGCCTTATAATAAAGATCATGATTTCTATGATATGGTAGAATATTTCAAGAAGGGTATGTTTTCAGAATTTAACATTGAGAAATAAGTGTAATTTGACTTCTAAAGAGGTTTTCTGTGCTTAGTGATTCACAATTGAGGAAAGATTTGTTGAATAAATCTCATTTCTCACTATTTTCTATTCATCCTGGTAGTACTAAGAAGTATATATACATTTAGGAATATTACAGGGGGTAGAATATGGAAATATATTATTGATTTTAAAATAAAATGTTACATTCTTCAATATGTTGAAGCCGAGTGACCACTACGGAAGGTGATGTTTCAGAATATATTAGTTCTTGAATATAAATTAGAGAATATATTAAAAGATTTAATGATTATATTACACAATAAATATCAAGGTAACAATGTGATTGAGGTTATTTTTTTTCATCTGACAATAGTTTCACGTTTTCTTCTTATTCGAGATACTATCTATTTAGATAAACTTACTAGACTTTATCTTAATGTGGTGGTTAAATTAAATATATTATCTCTCATTATTTTAGTTGATCCTAATCCCAAATTTACTTAAAAGTTCCAGAAAGGACTTTATGAATCATTGGGTGTTGAATTAAATTTAATTACAGTATTTCATCCACTAATTTATGGACAATCGGAAAAAAACCAGACATGGGAATATATGCTTCTTGATTGTTCTTTGGATTTTGAGGGAGAATTACTATATTTCATTGGTTTATTTTTATTATAATAACTTTTTTCATTCCAATATATAGATGGTACCATTTTGGGCATTATATGGTAAACAATTTCCAACTTCTTCATGTCAGGATGATATTGGTGAAAGGAAGATATTGGGAAAAAAAGTTGTTAATATTTGGTTAAGAAAATAAATATGATTTAGCACAATATGATGGAAACTCATAGTATATAGAATAGTTATGTAGATAATAGGAAGAAAGACCTTTCATTTGAGGTAGGCTATTATTCTTTTATTAAAGTATCTCCTTGGAAAAGTGTTTTTGTTTTAGTAAAAATAGAAAGATAAGTCTATTGTTCATAGAACACAATGAAATTCTGGATAAATTGGGTTTTCTTGCTAATAAGGTTTCCTTATTGTTTGTTAGATAAATATTTTATAATTAATGAAAAGGGGTTGTATTGATTTCTTGAAATATTCTTCACTGAAAACCCACCCACTCTTAAGGGATGAATAATTCGGATCTTCCCTTATCACAAACAAGAAATGGGATAAAAATAAGATAAATATTTAATCTTAATTACATATTTCTATTATTGGAAATAAATGAATAAATAAATTCATCCTTTTTAGATTTAGAAAACACATTTGTTGGTACTTGTAAGGGAAAAAGTAGACTTTTCAAAATATACAGCAGTGGTAAAGAGTGTATCTAAATGATACTCTAACTCTGAGAATAAAATATTGATCCTTAAGAAGATAATTCAATCAGTATAATGAAAATTTATAGAAAAAATATTCTCATAATATATTTTTTTCATCATAAGACACTACAGCTTATATAAGAGAATAAATACTAGATGTTTAGCCACTTCATCATGTAATATAATTTACTTATAATCTTTATTTTTTATAAGATAAATTGAAATCCGTGTAAGAGAAAAGACATAGCTAAAAATATCTACTTTTTCTTTTTGATCCTAACATCTTACCATAATACAATTTATCTAATCCAAATATTACTTAATTAAATTACTAAATAAATAATTTACACCAGTCTTATGTAAGATAAAATCCTTTAGTGCAAACTGAATTTTTTCCCAAGTGGTTAGTCTATCCAGAAAAGAATTTTTTTTCTATATAAGATAAATCCAAATTCATGAGAAAAAATCCACATCCAATTTTTTTACAAAAACTCAAAGAAATAAAAATAGTTAAGAATAAGATATTTCATCATAAAACCCTTAAGATAAATATATTAGTAAAACAAAAGAGTATTTTTTGAGCATTATAATATAGATGGGTTTGTAAAATATGGGGGGTAAAATACATATGTACAATAATATCCACTTTTTATATGATAGAAAAACCAAAAACAAGTAATCAAATGGATCTTGTAATTACTTAATTAGTAATGAAAATAGTTAAAATTAAAAAAAAATCATATAAAATATTTTGATAATTATTCTCATGAATAATCCCCATTTTTATAATATCAAAATGAATGATAAAAGGTATAGAGAAAAACATTTTATGTATCACCTAAAGATATATAATTCATTCGAATATAAAGAAACAAAATGAATATAGACTGGAATAGGAATAAAAAAAATTAGTAAGGTAAAAAATTCTATGATAATAAATATAAACATATAAATGGTGTAATGAAAATAATTCAGAGAACAGCCAGCAAAAATTCATAGTAAAAATTATTCATACATTAAAATGTTATGAGAAACCATTAGTTAAATAAAATATAGATAATAATTAGTCATTTGTAGAAACACCAGAAAGGTGATTTTTAATAGGTGTCTTATTAAATGATTGAGCATAATTGGATAGAAAAGACATGGTAGGAAAATAAGAATAATGTATTTTACCAGAAAGATCATTAAATGGTACATTTGATGCAAATTAACCTCAAATGATAGCTATATCATGTGGAACATCATTAACAATAATACCCTGAATTCAATTAGACGATTCTAGAGATTTATCTAAATAATATCAGTCTTTGTGAGAAAACTAAATATTTAAGGAGTTGGTATACGAATTTGAGGATTTAAGAACATGTTTTTAATTCTCCCTTTCATACATGGAAGGAGGATAAAATATCTCTTTTATCCACAATAAGGAAGTAGTGTTGAGATCAGGAATAGAAAGATAAAGACATCGTTTTCCAAATAACTAAAAAATTTTACCCACACACATGTCAATACACTACACAATATTAGTAGGATATAGGTCAGGAAGAACAATAAAACATTTTCATGACTTATAAAAAAAGATATCGTTAGAACTATAAAAATATGACTTTCTTACACAACTAATGATTAACCTCTTTATTTCATATATATGACTATCTGAGATGATTGAAACACTTATGGTAAGGTAAGATTAAACTATAAAATCCTAAGTAATATCCACAAAAAATTATTTACCCAACATAGTAGTAGGTCTCTCTAATGGTTTAGAAAAAAGAAACCTCTTTATTCAATGGGGAATCAAATGAATGAGAGTGGGTGAAAAACATATAATGTTATATAATATTTTCTTTAAAAACATAAAAAAATTTATAAACTAATCTAGCCATATTTTAATGTTTAGATAAAATAAATCTTATATACTTCAAGGAATATACAGATATCTATTTGATAGAATATATGTTTTCATGAACAAAACTTCTAAAATATTTCTCAATATTTTCAGGATTATAGACATCACTTCATCGAAATCTAGGAATACTATGAATATATATATTGAGATCTCCTTTAAAAACATTCTTGTTCAATGGAGAGATAATATCACATTTCATTTAAGAAATTCTCACATAAAGAGAGTCAAGTGCTAAAGAAATAGCTTCCCTCCCATGATAGCTTGATCAAGGGGTCCATCTTTAGATGATCTAATAATAGGAACTCCTTGATATTAATACAAAATGAATTCTATATTTCTCTTTAGTCTATCTAATTTTTTCCTATCATCCAAATTATGTTGAGAAGTTTTTATTTTTTTGATATAGTCAAACTCAACTGCTAACATCTTCATTACAACATCCACATTATCTATTGATGCTAAATTGTACTTTATAATTTGAACCACTACTCTATATATTTCAAACACGGCCTTTAAATAATTAACTTTATGTAATAATAGAACTCAGATAGAATTTGATCACAACAATTTAAAACACCAGTAGCATACACCTTAATTCTACTATGATAAGTTTCAACATTAGATGGAGAAGTAACTTCTTTATTTTCTTATACTTATCAATTTTATTCACCATAAGAGAGCTCAATGGATACTCTCTTTTTCTTCCTCATAACCACAAACAAAACATCAAATCCAAAAATATCTTCTTCTTCCTCTTATGATCTAATAAATTTACTAAAAATATTAATTGTCTCTCTTTTCATTCTCCTTTTATCTATAGTAAGTCAAGATACTTTGAATAATGGAACAATACTAGAAACTACAGAGTTAGAACTTTCTTAACCAATACTGAATGACCTCAATATGGTCATATCCAAAAAATATTTGGTCGCATAAAATGGAACAATTGACTCTGGAATTTGATTTTCTATAATCATTTCTCCATTAACTAGAGGTGAAGAAGATTCAATTTTAGGTTTCTTAAATACAACTAAATTCACCATGGATTCAACTGATGGAGAAAATCCTCATCTATAATACTATCTTTAGGTTGTATCTCTTCTAATATTATAACAAAAACTCTTATTATTTGGTCAAAAAGAGTTATATACTTTTAAGGGCCTTCCTAATTCACATAGGTTGTAACTTCTTTAGGTCTTCCAACAACAATGATTTCTCAAGATTCCCCCCCCCCATAACCAGAGCAAGAACCTCTTTGACATATTCCTTAGTTATAATGGGTAAAATTTTCTTTAGAGGGAAACTATAAAATTACCCACTATTTATATTTTTCAATATAAGATAATGATATATAATATAATCATTCAACCAAACACATTATTTCACAAATATGAGAGTAAGAATCCTTCAAAAATAATATAAATTTGTTGTCTATCTGGATATAACACATACATCAAATGATGTTTCTTGAAATGTTAAAGAGATTCTATATCAAAAATAAATAAATCAACTAAATTTCATGAAATATAATATTTTCAAACTCATATTCTTGTTGATTAATTATATATTGAATTAACTTAACAATAATTTTTCTTTCCATCTATTGGAATTTAATAGCCTTATTATCTACATCTGTAACTCCAGAAAGAGAAATAATAATCTCAGGATGGATACATTCATAAATTTTAGCCAAATAAGTATTAAATTCAATTCTTCCCTAATTATAACACTAAAAACAACAACCATTTACACATAATGCATTGAGAAATCTTTCTGATTCACTATTGTGGTAACTCGGTCTTCATTATATCCAAAATGAAATACCGGGTAATCTTAAAATTATTGCAATTATTTTTATTAAAAATTAACTTCATCCACTTCTTATCATAAATATACTCTCAAACATGATTATTTATGAATTTACTTAGCAACATATAGGTTCTATCCAACTAGATGAAATCTATTACTTTTCTATTAATCACCATTCTCAATGACCATTTCCACTTTGGGATATTGGAAGAAAAGTTGTAGTAATTCTTTATAATTTCCATAATTGAAGAAAAAAAGAAGCTAGGTTCAAGGATTTCATTCAATAATGGTTTGAGAAATAATAAATAAAGAGTCTATGAGGTTCGCAATGGTTTGATGTGTTCATATATAATACAAAATTAGTCTCTCTTTTGAGAGAGATGAAAGCTGAAAAGAGTGATCTAAAAAGTAAACATAAAAAATAGAAAATGTTTCACTTTATTACTTTTAAAGAACCAAAATGGAAACTATAAATACACAACATGTGATGATGAAGAAAAACATGAAAACATATATTTTCACATAGAAAATAATAAAACAAACAATTAGAATAAAATCAATTAAAGTCAAACAATCCTAATTCAAATTTGATAAATTTAAAATGATTAGAAGAAAATGTATTAGAAAAAATATATTCTAAAAAATTATATGTAAAAATGAATTCCTGAAATATATATTTCATTTTTGAATGACCTCTTATGATGTTATGCCTTTAATGTATGTTCGTTATTATTGAATGTTAAATTGTATTTTCTTAAATTCCTATATCACTTTTGTTGAAAAATAAAATTGTTTTACGATCAAAAATAAATCCAAAATTTGTTAGGGTGTGTTTCATCCACAATACTTGTGTAAAATAACTAACAGTTGGAATATATTAATCTTATTTAGTAAATAATGATACAAGTTATTAATTTATCCGGACTCGATTAATATTAGAAAAAATGTGTGATTAAATGGTCATGCTGCTTTCAAGTCCAAATCTTTGAAATAAATAAATTATGTATTAGATTTGTTTTAAATAAATCAAAAATATTTTTAATAAATTTGAAATCCAAAATAAAGTCAAACTAACCAATTAAGATCATAATAAATTAATTTTTTATAAATTTTGATAATTCATTACACATATTCTAGATTATTAAATGAAATATAACTTCAAAGTCATAAATTTTTACGAGTAAGGTATCCTTTAATTATATTTTTCATGAAAAGTGTGGGGTCTTCAAATCAGACATTAAAACCATTCATTAAACAAAACAAACTTAATCCTTTATACCTATCTCTATGGGATTATTTTAGACCACACAAGGCATTATAAATTTTGATTATAGAATTTTGAAAATAGAGGTATTCAAAAATAGTAGGGTGTTAAGCATAAACCCCCTACATTAGAATTATATTTATAAAAGTATATTTAATATACATTAAATGTAATTAGAAATTCATATGATATATATATGATAAAATTGTTCTAATTAATTGTAAACTAGAAATATGGGAAATCTTTTTCCTCATAATATATTCCTTATTCTGGATTATATCCTTTTCATACTAGTATGGCCTTCTTTCAAGTGATCACCACATGATCATCCAATTTGTTCCAAAATACCCATTTTGTTCTAATAATAATATTGTCATGGGCGTATAATCTAATTCTCAAACCTCGTTCCTCCTAAACTAGTTTATATCTTTTTTTAAATCACCAACCCAATTTTATTTATATAGGGATTCTTCTTTGGTTTTTGGTTCAAGATAATAAAAAAAGAAAAAAATTATGCAAAGTTTCATACCCTTCTTCTAGTCCTAAAACCTACATCTAGGATCTCTAAAACATTTTATATAGGATAGTATTCAAGATTTCTATGTTATCAATGTATTATAATTTCTAGTTTTTTATAATCAATCACTTAAATTTTATATTATTCATTATAATATTCCCAATCATAAAACATTCTACCCTAAAATAGGGTTTAAAGTTCTAATTTGTCCTTAGAATCAATTAAGTTATAAATATGAATCTTTATAGGATTAAAAGGATAACTTTCATTAAATTTTACATGAGTATATTCTTTAACAACCTTTGAGTTACTATTGAAAATGAAATAATTTTTTGATGTGGTAGAATATCCTTGTAAGATTCCTTCATTAAAATTTGGATCAAACTTTTCAATATTGTCATTGGTGTTCAAGATATATACTTTTTATCCAAAAACTTCAAAGTATAAAACCTTTGGTATCCTATTATTCCACGACCCGTGGGGTATTTTCTTCAATATATGCCTCATTATAACTCTTTTAATGATATAAAATGTTGTGTTACAAAATTCTCCCAAAAAGTCAGTGGGCATGCTATATTCACATAATAACATTCCAATGGTTTCTTGCATTTTCCAATTCTCCCTTTCAACAACTCTAATATATTGAAGTGTTTTTGGGGAATAAATGGTATGTTTAAAGCCATGTTTTGAGAAAAAAGGAATTAAATTCATGATTCTCAAATTCTCCCCCATCGTCACTTCTCAAAGTTTTAATTTTTCCATATTTTGTTATTTTGTAAAAGATTTATAAAAATAATAAACACATAACATTCCTTAACCTAAGTATTAAAAAGTAAACCCTAGTAAATCAATTGAAATTGTAAATGAAAACATAACAAAAAGACTTACCAACTAATATTTATGTTCTATAAGGTTCAAATATATCCATGTGGATAATTTTTAAGTGTCTAGAAGTAGGAACCACTTTTATTGATAAAAATATAATTTTCTTGGTTTCTCATTGAGAATACATTACATAGTATATTTTTATTCAATTTAAATATAATTAATTCAGAAATAAAATATCTTTTAGATAACTATATTAAGTAATAAATATTACAATGTCTATGTATCCTATACTATAATCATTATTCATTTATTTTTGGCTTTAAAATAGTTTACATATTTCCTACAAAAAGAATTAAGATATAAGGTACAAGAAATTTCAATTCATGGTTCCTTAAATATAAATAACTTATTTTAAAAAAAAAATAGAACATGAATTATTATAAAAACCATTTGAATAACCATCATCCCAAATTTGAGAAATATTTATCAGGTTTTTCTTTAATAATTTAAAAAAATTACTTTACTGATGAGGATTTATTGGGGATCTTTAACTGATCCACAAACAACTATATTCCCCTTGATAATGTCACCAAATGTAATAAGTCCTCTATCAGTCTTAGATAGTCAGTTATTTATGTTAAAATATTCACTCATTTATCTTTAAAAAACACTAAAAATTATTAGTTTTTCAATTCTATTGATATATATCATTCTCTATAAATACAAATTTAGAAAAAAATATGTTTGGTACCCAAATTATCTTTGGTCCAGCAGTGTTAACTATGAAATATTTAGAATTCCAAATCATCTTATGTTCTCTCAAATTTTCATAATTAGAATTAGATTACAGAAAAAAAATTCTTTTATTATTGCACATACCTAAGGGTTTTTAAGGAAAAATAATTTCAAAAATTGTTTTTTGTTCCCCAATTAATGTAGGTAATATTAGACATATTTCAATTTTTATAAATTGGTATAAAATAACTTTTATACATCTTGGGTTTTTCTCCCTTACTTCACATGCCATATTTTTTATTATTTTATAAGATCTTACTAAGGATTTTGTTTGAATATTCCAACCAATTTGTAAAAAACTATCAATATACTTTGTATATTCAACTTAAACCTCAATTTATTTTATTTCTTTGCCATAGAAAACTCAGTAAGAAATATAACCATCTTGGTTAACAGTGATTTTAGAAATATATTTTTTTAACTTATTTTTCATTGAAAACAAAATTATATTATTTCTTTTTAATATTTTTATTTATTTTTCCAAGACTCATAAAGTTATTCTAATATACAATGATACTCAATTAATTTTTCATTGGATTGGTTTCTAGGTTCAGAATCAGAAGAAGACTAATATGTATAATATACCTCATCAATTTGTCCAATGTAACACATATTTTCCTTCTTATTATATACTTAAGATATAGAATCTAAACAGGATTCATTACTAGAATACTCTAAGGCAATCTGTGTATAATTTATGGGTTTTTTATTTTATTTTAATATCGGACCATTTTTAGTAACTTCTTTTTTGATATCTTATTGTCTTATAATTAAGGGAACTCTACCATGAAGTGTCAATGATTCTTACACTCATGGAATTTGACTTACCTTGTGTTCCAATCATATATTGTGTACTTTTTAATATATTATTTTAATCCACTTCTATAGCTTTAAAAAAATTAAAAATAATGGAAAGTTGTGAAATCTCATCACTTGACTATGAATGGAATAAAATTTATTCATTAAATGGGAAGGAAATGTTTTTTTATTTTTTTCCTCTAATCTATTGAAGTCGAACCCTTTAAAGTAACATTTTATCATTTTATCATTTTATGCTCTCCAACCTCAGCTTCTAAGTCATATTCATACATCATGAGTGTACTAATAAAATATTTAATTTTTGAAATATTTCAAAATGGTGGATTGTATAAAGGAAGAAATAATTATATACCATTTAGATGGTAGAACTTTGAGAATGCCAAGAGCCTGATCAGGTTTAGGAACCAGATTTCATAAAGCAACCACATTGTTTATAATATCAGTCATCCTTCTATTCATCTGATTTATTATTTCACCACAAATTATTATCAATGTATCCAATGATAAAAAATTATTTCTTTTACCTTAGTTGTATTACATCATTGATACCTTCACAACTGACATGTAATTTTTCCATATTTTATGTGTTATAGAATGTTAAGAAACTCTATTGAACACATCTAGACCATGCCCACAAATGATTTCATTCATATATTTTTATTTTAGATCATATTTCTATTTAACAATAGAATTAAAAAGCTTAGGTTCAGTCTTAGGGATTTTATAGGGCACAACAACATTCAAATAAATATTTAGGCTAAGACTTTTCAAATATATAATCATCTGAGCCTTCTAACATCAATATTTTTCACTATTATAATTTGAATCTTGTAAAACAGGAATTAACTATCTATTTTTATTCATTTCATCCATTTTAAGATTAAAATTACGAATTAATAATTTTAGGTTTGATAACTCAACGATCACAACCTTTGATAAAAAAATTTGGTCATATAAATGGTGCATGATGACTCAAGAGGAGGTTAATTTAGTTCTTGAAATTCTCTACACAAAAAACCCACTATTTCATAAGGGATGAATGATTATTATATACTCTTATTAAAAACATTAATGGATATAAAATAGTAAGAGAAAGATATAAAAAATATTTATATTGGTTCGAGGCATAAAGATCCCCTCATCAATTCCAACAACACTCTACCGAATGAGTTTTGATGAATATCCCATTACATACCCTTTATCGAGGTATGCCTAGCAGATTCCAAGAAGATGTTACATAGTAAAAAGGGTATAAGAGTTTCTAATGAAGATCTAAATTTATGATAACTATTAATGGTCATATCATACTCAAATTCAACTAGTGATTGTAGTTATAAATATTAAAATAAATATTGGGATAGATTCAACACAATGTTTCAAGCAGTAAATCATAGATGAAAAAAGAAATGTTTATAGAGATAGAATTTCATTATGGGACAGATCTAGTGGTTATTAAGCTGAAAAATATTAACTTGTAAGAATATTAAAAAATATGATTAATAATTTATCATGAAGCAGAGAAAAGACTATGTGTTTTTAAAAACTATCTTCACTCTTTCATGGATTTGTGTACTCTTCCTTTTATATCTAATCCTTCTGAATTTGAACTTAGTAAAATTATTGATCTCAATGGTTAAGTGAATAATAATTTTAAAAATTTAAGTGATAGGTTCTTAATTATCATGTTTCATTCCTTTCGAAATACGGCATGAATAGAGATGGATGGATGTAGCAGATTGTTTCTTCATCGAATCTTCATATTCTTCTAAATAAACACTTTATTAAATTCATCCATTCATTATTAAAAAATATATTTTCTAATTCACATAGAATCATAATCAGATGTTTCAAAATATATATAAATAGTTAATAGTGTACCTAAATGAAGTTCTAACTATGAGAATAAAATATCAATCCTTTTTAAGATAATTTGATTAGTGTAAGATAGAAGTTTGGAAACACTATTCTAGAAAGATAATTTAACTATATTAAGATAAAACATCATCTATAAGATAATACTTATCATATTTTTTACTTATTTAATGTGTAATATTATTTAAATTAAATATTAATTTTTTTAAGATAATTTTATTTCCACATAAGGAAAAATACTTATCTGAACATTTATTTGTATTATATTTTTTGAGAATTACTTATTTCTATAAGAAAATTCATTTACTCTAAAGATAATTTCCTCACATAATAAAATAATCATTTATATAGGTCCTATATAAGATAAAATACTTTAGTAAATAAATAATTTTGAGGAAATTGTTGAGTCTATAAATAATATAGTTATTTTTTCACATAATATAAAGTCCTTAGGAAAATTTCTCATGATAACTCAATGCAATCAAACAAGTTGAGAAAAAGATATATGATCCAAAAATAATTAAATTAAATATATCATTTAAACAATTGGTGATTTTTTAGTATAAAAACATAGATGATTTTATGAGATATAATGGAACAATATAAGTTCATTCATCACTAACATTAGAGTTTGTCTCATGTACAAGATGTGTTTAATGTTACTTTATATGGTAATATGTACTTGAGGCATCTCATGTTTTTATCCCTAAGGTGGTATAGTTGGAAGGGAAACTTTCCTATAAAAAAAATATAGTTCAAAGTTTTTAACTAATGAATAAATTACTTCAAAATATGTTGATTCACTAAGTAATGTTTTAATGGGTGAGTCACATGATTAAGGAACAAACACGGTGATCAAAAAATCCTATGAGTGAAAAATACCCTAATATGCTTAAGTGATGAATAAAATTATGATGATAGAACTTATTAATGGGCGAAGAATGTGACAATTCAGTTAATCCTTAAAATAAAACAATTTTATGATTTATAGTTATTCATTTTCTGAATTTATATTCAACATAGTTTTATAAATGTCTTTATATAATAAAAAAAGACTAATTTAATTTAACTAAATTGTTGTTTAATTTATTATGCGGTTTTTTAATCTTATATTTCTTAATTATATAGTTTTGAATTTATAAAATGAACTTAATTTTAGGATTCATCATATCAAATATATCTTACTATGAATAGTTTTGTAATTTTCTAAAAAAATTGATTTTTGGGTGAATAGTGAGAAAATCTAATTTTTAATAAAATTATAAATTATTTTCATGTATTTAAAAAAGAATTAATCCATATTGGATTTATTTTAAATGGAATTTTTTATCCTTTGAACAATAAAAATCCAATTAGTTTCATATTAATCAATATTATACTTGATATTTGAAGAAAATATTTTTTATAATTAAAAAAAACAATTTTCTAAAAACTATTTTCATTGTGGTTTTGATATTTATATTAAAATAAATTTCTTCCACATTTAAAAATTCAATACTAAAAAATATAGTTCATATTTAAAATCCATATTTTTTAATTTTATAAAAATCTCAATACTATTTTTAGTCATCATGAATAGTAACCATGGTAAAAATTAGTTACCATATCAAAGGGTGATACGCGTTAATTAAATAAAAAATGTAATAAGGCCCAAAAATTTTACCTTAACTCTTATTTTATGATTTATTTCTATCCTTTTCAACTTAATTGTTAATTTAGATAGTTCTATATTCAATTTCCCCTGACTAGGACACTATATTGTTTTAAATTATTGAAAAAATACAAGTGTTCCAATCCCCTTGTATATAAATGAGAACCCATTATTATCCCTTCTTAAAGCACTTTTAGACATTTAGATTATCTAATACATTCCCTAATTCCATCACCATATCGTAGAATTTTTTATCATATAGAAATACCAATCTAAGAACACTTAAGGTGTAAACTATGTGATTATTTCCAAAGAAGATTTATAATTCTTAACTGAGTGTTTCATGTATATTTTTTCTTATATCAGCTTCAAGTATTTATTAACCATGATTAAATAATAACATAACCATATTATCTATAAGAAAATTTTATTTAGATTACGGTGAAACCATTTTTCATCTCCTTTTCTATCATATAATAAATGAAAACTTCACTCATGTATATGACTGAACTACCATCTCCACAAAGTGATATGTTTTGTTTTTTATCACAAGATTATATGGATGGTGAAAATGATGAATCAAATTATTAAATATTATATTTATTAAATTATTTTTATTTTTAAAATATTATACATTACTTAACTTCTTACCTTTTTTCTGTTTAAAATTGATAATGTCACTCATGCGTATGTGTAGAATATTACCTTCACAAAGTGATGTAATTAATTTGTCATTTTCGCCTAAAATGTTTGGTCATAATGATGAAACTAATAAATAAATAATAAATTTATGTCATATTTATTATTTTCAAAATTAAAACTTTATCTAATTTTTTTCCGAAAAATTATAAAAATGCAAATGTCATTCATACGTACATACAAAATATTGTCTCCATTAAAGGACGTGATTCATTTTTCATGAACTCCTTATATGGTTATATTTAAATTTTTATTTAATATATAAATATTTTAATTATAACATTTTTATGATTCTTGAGGTAATAGAACCATAATCCCTTGTCCATTGTCAATTCACTGATGTGGTTTTCAGGTTATAAATACAATGAACCAAAAACTTATAACATGAACTTAACCATTTTAGTAACAAAATAAATCAAGGTAATATATGGTATAAAAGGAGTAATTAAAATTAAATTAATGTGCAAAATTTTAATAATCAAGAATAAAACTAATATAATTTTATTATTCAGGGTTTAATGAATGTATGAAGCTAGACGGTAATTAAGGTAAGGGATTTTTTTTTAAATTGTTATTTTAAATATTTTAAACACTTTCTCCCCCATGTTCATGTAATTAAAAAAATTATAAAATTGTTCTTATTTATATATTGAATATTTTTTAAATTCATTTTCAATAACATTTTTAATTTTTTGATGGTTTAAAAATAAATCTTTTAAAAAATTACTATACTTGTCATTTTAACTTTTTTATCAAAGTGAAATGGAATGATTTTTAACATATATGACTTGACCACATTTTCTGCTCATCATAGCCATTATTAATTATCATTATTACAATAAAAGTTATCATAGTTTTTAAAATAATATCATATTCCCAAACTATTATAAATTTTATATTTTTAGGTTTTTTACAAGAAAATGGATATTTATCCTTACAATTTAATTAAAATGAACAAAATTTTTATTGTGAGTTAAAATGTATTTTTCAAGGTTTTTATGATCAGAACGTTCCAAATTATAAATTTGTTGTTTATTATATTATACATAGCTTTATATATGAGTATGGTGTGCCTAAGATATCATATGATGGTGAATGATCCGGAAATATCTCTCATGTGCAATAGTTAATGATTTATACATTGAATGGAAATAAGGTAGATAACTAGGTTGGTTACTCTTATTGAATTAACTGGGATTCACTCATTATATCATGGTTTAAAAATAATTGAAAATTGGTTATGAGTATGATTCTACATGATACCTATACTATTCTTTTGAAAATACTTTCTATGGAAATATTTTCATTTCATGAGATGAGGAGATTTTAGAGGTGAAAGCTTTATGTTTTAGATGGAATGTTTTCATCGATTTTCACATGCCTCAGAATTCCTTTATGCTTTTTATTATTCATAGTAATAGGTTTAAAATGTTTTATTTGAGAAAATTATGATTTTAAATTTGTGGAAATGTTTTATTTATTTTCTCAAAGTTTTAATATTAAAAAGGTAAACATCCTCCTCATTTTTCATATTTCTAGCCTCACTATTTGGATTTCTTTTACTTTTATATCGTTTAATAAGACTTATTCTTTTCCTACTATGTTTTGAAGTATTTTTCATAAGAGTCGAGTATTATTAAAAAATTTAGAAAGTTTAATATATCTATTATGGTGACACATATTAATATAAGAAAATGTGTATTGAATAAAACAAGGATGTAAACTTAAAGCTCATTTTTTATAGAGAAAATGTACATTTTTGTGAAAGTTTACAATTTTATGTGAGTTTTTACCTAATCATATAATACTCTAAGATTAAAATATCATGGACATGTAATAATGTTAAATCATAGTATTATATCAGGAAATTATGGGTTGATACTATTATAAGTTGTTATAGAATTATTGTTGTATGATTCATTAACAAAACAATCCTTTCATTAACCCTATACCTATTTAGTGAATGTATCTCTATATCTTTTCTCACCATATATAGGGATACATATAGCTTTAAAATAAAAGAAACACCATAAATTACTACATGGTTTATTGATGGTGTTCATCTTCCAGATGAATAATTATTCCCCTGGTGTGTGGTGGCTATTATCCCATGCATAAATGGATTCTATTTAAATATAAATAAAGGCTTATGATATATAATATCCTTGTACATGTACTTTAAGAATAAAATAGTTATAATAAAATCACTAATAAGATAATATTTGTGAAATTTCTCTTGTTTAAGGATATATTAATTTTTTCTGTATAATTATAAATAATCTTTCTCAATTATTTCAGAATAATTAATACTTTATTAGAGATAAATACATACACTATATGAATAAATCTTATGAAATTTTTTTCAATTAAATGGAATTTTATAATGAAGTTACATAAAACTATATATCACATACAGTAGATAATTACACACTTGTATGACTAAATTCTTTAAAACTGTGAAATTTGAATAGAATAATATCTTTAGAACTTGTAACTCCCATAGAAAATTTTTGCCTTTAAAGAATGCCGCTAGTATTGCAAAAAATTAGAAACAATTTCATTAACGATGAAAAAAAGTTACAAGATCTAAAATGAAAACTATGAAAATGGGAAATGATAATGGAATAACTTTAATAAGGATTTATTAACAGTAAAAAAATTGGTTATTATAAATATGGTGGTTAAGAATTTTCATTTTTAATATGTTCATTGATGATATGTTCATTATTTATATATTCAACAGGTATAATTGTCTGTTGTATTTTTATGTAGTATATTTAAAATAATATAACTCACAATGACATATATGTAAGGACCCAACCATAAAGGTCACATATTCTAGTTATTATAAACTAGAATTAACATTATTATAATCCCAATAATATTTTCAGTTTATAGTTTTAGATAATTAAAACAAACTATTACATAGTAAATGAATCTTTTAAAAATAAGGAACTTCAACCCAAAAATCAATTTTTCTCTCCAAAAAAATGAAAATAAAACATATCTTATTTTCATGATTGATCTTCACAATCATTATCTTTACCACATCCCTATCCCTAATTGTCAATAAACCCTATGAAAAAATATTTTTTAAAGCATGGTATGAGCACAAAAGCTCATTTAGGGACATAAAAAAGAGGAAATATATTAGTCTAATGAAAAACATGATATCCCAAGAAATATTTAACATTATCAAAATTTTATTTGATAAAATAAATATATTTACTTTCACATGAAAACACACAAACTTTTAGAAGAATGAAAATAATTATAACCCACAACAAGGAAAAGAAAATCCTTTCTGGAAACATAGACCATCACATTCATAAAACCATTTCAAAAACCTTTTAAAGTAGAATATCTATGTGGACAAATTCCAATTTAATCATTTCCCAATGTATTGGAGAGAGAAAATAAGTATCACCAATGAGTCACACCATTTTTATAAGCTATATTGGGAAACCTGTGATCTATAAAAAGGATCAAACCTTCGTATAAGCTTTATCGGTATCACCTGTTTTTTATGAGTGATAATGGGGATCAACCCTTCATATAAGCTACATCCTGCTCACCATTAAGGTATATTGGATATCAACCATTTTTATTAATGGAATAACCAACATGGTCAACTTCCATCTTTGGGGTACCCAAAGCATTGGAGGTTATAATGTTACCATATATCCTTGGTTTATCATGGAACCACCCATCATTGGTTAATAACAGAACTTCATGTCTCTACATTATCATGGAAACAAAAAAAAATTTATAATGGAACCCCCATAAATCATAAAAAAATACTTAAGAAACAAAACATTTACATTAATCATGAAATATTTCTTTATAAAAACATTTTTTGAGGAAAATAATCTTTTCATTTTCAAATCACACATTTTCTAAAACTGTGTACATAAAATGGAAAACATTTTCTTTTAAAGTAACCAAAAAAACATATAACACAAGTTTAAAATTATTAATTTGACATGATGTTTGGAAATTACATTCATCAAATATATATAATAAAAACATTACTTCATAATTTTGAAAAAAAAAACCTTAAAACAAGATTTTGAAAACAAGTCCCCTATATAAAACCTTAAAAAGATTCGTTTTTTAAAACAATTGAGTGAAATTAGGAAATTATATTTTTTAAAACATTAACATCAATACAAATATATTAAATAAATAATTTTATAAAAATGTACTTGTAGTAGAATATTTATAAAATAAATCTTAATAACATTTAAAATTGAATTTTTTTGTTAACTAGTCCATTACCTTGTGTCTGAAGGTTCTTAACTTGATCTTAATATACTACATAATAAAATTATATTCATTAATTAAATAATTCAATAAACTTTTAAAAAATTATTTATTATAATTTTATTATATTTAATTATGTCCATTTTAGTGAGTTATAAAGTTCAATTTCATTATTTCGGGAGTGTTGGTTTCTTGGTTTCAAGGTAAATTTACTGGAGTATAATTACACATGTTGTCAAATAGAAACACAATTCAAAAGTGTAATTAAATGGTATTAATGAACTTCTATAAGTATAAATAGTTTCATATAGTATTTTTTATCACATGAGGATGATTCATTTTATTATAACATTAATGATAAAAAGATAGTTCATTTTGAAAAAATTTCTGACCAAAATGAACTATTTTCGTTTTATTTATTATTATGTATATAATTTATTTAAAGTAAATTAAATAATTTATAATATAATTATTAAAATATTATTTAATAATAATAACAGTATTATGACTATACATTAAGGAGTTAATGGAAAGTGAAAATCATTATCCATGGAGATGGTTAATCGCCAAAATTTTGACAATGCTTTCGTTTCTTTGAATAAGAGGAGCTGAGAAAAGGGAAAGATTTAAGATATTCTATTATAAATATAAAATAAAATTATATACATGACAATGGTGTTTTTATGACTTTATTGATTAATTAGGTGGTGAGAAGGAAAAATAAGGGAATAAATTAAGAGAGGTGCTTTCAGAAAGTTACCTCTTAAATATCACCACCTAGAAGGATCCCTTAAATAACATGAAATTGGTATTTGGGGTGAGACCAGAAGCACTTTTTTATGGTTAGAGTGTGTATCATAGGTTTTTTAAGATACTATAACATATTATAATCTTATTATAATAAATTAGGTGGTCATGATTGGTATTTATACTTGAGGAGGGGTGGATTTAAGTGGCTAAATAAAAATTATTTTATATTTAAAGCCAACCAAAATTGGGTGGAAATAATTAGAAGGAATTATATTTGATAATTAATGTATTAAATAATTTTAATGATTTATTAATACATTAAGTATACACTTAAAGTATATTTTTTCATTATTTTAAGCTTTTAACTTTTAACATTAACCTTTTTCATTATTTTACCTATACTGTGGAAAAAATTTTATTTTACCACAGTAAATTTTTTATACCTAAAAATGAAAATATTTTTAATAAAAAATTTAAAAATGGAATCAATTTAAAAAAATTGAATTCACATAATTTGAAAAATTAAATTTAAAATAAACTTATAGACATGACGAAAAACCAGGTTTTCAAGAAGTGTATTTCTCATGTAAAATACAATTTTATACTAAATATATCTGTAATAATAATAATAATTTTATGAAAATAAATTAATATTTATTGATATATAATCTATATATTTAATTTAAAGTATTTCCCCATTTTTTAATACCTAAATTAATTATAAAGGAGAAAATTATGTAATTTAAAATAGTTTTGAGGGAAAAAAGCATTTTAGAACCCAAATAAACAAATTATAAAATAAAATAGGAAGTTGATTAAAAATCATTTGAGTCATTTAAATATGAATAAATAAAACTTATTTTACTTAAGACTATTTTTAAACCACAATGGTACTTTAAAATTTCTTAATTTATTGAAACAGAATGACCTTTTTACAAAAAACAGTATTTTACACCATTCCTTGAAAAATTAATATTTTCATAAAATTATAAAACCTTAACCATATGATTTTTCTGATATGCCGATTTAAAAAATTAATTTCATTTCATGAAATTTATTTTCTAAAATTTCTTTAAATTTATTATATTATTTTCACATAAAAACAAATATAATTAATTTTTTAGGGAAATAATATTTTGATTAATAAAATGAGTTTAATAAAAAACTAGTAATTATTCACGAAGAATTAATTAAAAAAATCAATTATTATTAACATTATATATTTCAAAATTACATTAAAAATATTAATTCTCTCCAATTTAATGGTTGTGTTATAACGAAGACATTTAAAAAAAACACGATTCTCTTTATAATTTAATCTCTATGTTACATGTCTTGTATTCTATATAATGTATTCTTTTATTTTAAAAATATTTATTTGTTGAAATATCCCCTCATTTAATAAATTTTTTCCTTATAATTTTAACTCAATATCAAAAAATAGGGGTTTGACCTTTCAAAATACCATTGTTGAAATGCAACATTATAAAAAGGTTCAATAAAATTTCCACGTGAAATTTGAGAAAGGAAAGTATGAAGGTCACCAGAGATAACATATACTGGGTTTCAACATAGTAAAAAATGGAAATGGAATAGAAATGCTAAATCTTATGGACTTATAGAAATTTATATAAAACATGGTCCTGAGAAATTTGACAATAACAGGTCTATGATAGGTTAAAAGGTCATTTAGTTTTGGGTAAGAAAAGTAAACGAATAAAATTTTGTTTCAAAAATATTTCTTCTAGAATTTAGCAATTATTTTAAAACCTATATTTTAAAAATTATGAAATATACTTACTTGAAATTTAGAATTTTTATTCTCATATTTTCTCTGAATGATGAGTATTCAAGATGAAATTTTCATACCTAATGAATCAGAATTGCATACTACATATCATAAAATCCACAAAATAATAACTACATAATCCTCTTATCTTTAGGCATTAACCAAAACCAAAAGGGATAGTTTAATATAATTTAATTAGCTAAAAATAATAAACCATTATATAAATAAAAGATACATTATTCCCAAAAATTATACAATAATACCCAAAGTTCAACATTAATCACTCAACAAATAACTATCCAGAAAATTTCTTAAATTATTCTAGTTTAAAATTGAAACACAAAAATCTGAATTATTTGATCACATAGTCTTCCATGATAAATTTAATATTAATATTAAAATAATATCTATCATTATCAATGCCTCATACAAAAATGTAACCAACCTAGTCAGATAATCCCAAAGATATGCTAATTGTTTCTATAAATTACCTGAATCACCATAGATCCATAATAAAATATTATATTCCTCTGAAATCCAATTCAACATTTATTCCTCAAAGGATATTACATACCTTCAATTTTTCATCACAAAAATTAATAACTAATAATAACCTCAAAAACTTAAATCATATAAACCAAAAACACTTCCAATGCCTTTAAACTTATGTCCACCAAAACGAAAGACATTGTTACATAAATAACCTATTTTATAACATAAAATTATGTGTTACATGTACCTAAAAAAAATATATGCCAAAAAATAAGAACTTTTCAAAAAAAATTAAAGGTATCGATTAAATCTTTCATATGATTCCAAATTTTTTAAAAAAATAACCAAATTTTTTAAATCCTTATGAGTTTCATGATTCCCATAATATTTTTAAAATATCATCGTATCAAAATCATAAAAAATGAATACATAAACACATCCCCTATTAAGATTCCTTATTAAACCATTAACCATGATTCATTATCTTATTTCTTAATACTTTATTCCTACAATCAAAGATATTAACTATATCCATATGATTCATCAATATCAAAAAAAAATACTCGAAGAACCAAAATATAATTACTTAAATCCCAACATCAGGGTTTCTATGATATCCCCTCTATCTTTAACATCCATAAAGTAATTGGTCACATACTTTTTGTAAGTTCACATTTTATGAGTGTGGGTGGAGTTTAAATTTTGAAATAAAAAGGAAAATATACCGTGATTCATAAAAAAATTAGGATAGAAAACGTGTTAGATAATCAAATAGATCTTGCAGGTTATTTGAAAACAGAAAAATCTATCAAAAACATTTGAACAAGATTTTGAAAAAATAGTAATAATAAAATTATTCATAAGAGATATAATGGTTTTTAATGATATATTTCATTCTATATTGATAAAAATACTTTGATCTTTCAAAAATAACATGATAAAAACATTAAATGAATTATAATGTGTTTAAATAAAAATATTACTTATAAAGATAATACCCCTATAAACTCAATAATGTTTTTTCCATAAAATACTTTATTCCTAAATCAATTAAATTTATAAATATAATGTCCAAAAATATCATTAATCTCTTATAAATCCAATACATTAAACAATTAAAGGAGTGTCTTAGAAATTGAAATTATAATCCTATTTATACTTTTAAACCATATGATGATATCTGTAACTCTTAAGAAAACATCATAATATCTCAAGTTATCAAAACCCATCTATGATTCCAATTGTAAGAAAAAGGCCTAAAACGTCACATATTCTATTTATTTTAAACTATAGTTCAAATTATTACAATCCCAATGATCATTTTAGTTTATAGTTTTAGATAATTAGTACAAATTCTTACAAAGTAAACTCAAATTATACAAGTAGGACACTTCAAACAACTATCCATTTGTTTCACCAAAAAATAATTTTAAAAGTAAAACAGGGTTTATTTTTAGGATCAATATTTAAAATTTTCATCTTAGCCTCATCCTTTTCCTTACACTTCCTTAAACCCTTTGAAAACCATTTTTAAAACCTGGGATAAGAACAAAAAGGCTCATTAAGGGACATAAAAAGAGAAAATATATTAGTCTAGTGAAAAATATAAAATCCTATGAAATATGTAACATTATATGAATTTTCTTTTATAAATGAAATAATTCATTTTTAAATGAAAAAACCCACAATTTTATCTCAAAAAATCATTAAAACCCATAGCAACCAAAATAAAGCCCTTTTTAGAAAAATATATCATTACATTCATAAACCCTTTAAAAACCCTCTTCAATTATAATAACCACAAGGAAAATTTATAATATTATGGTTAAACAATTTACATAAGATATATGATGGGTATACCATTCATAATATAAATATCAAACTCACACATGAGCTATGATGGAGATTAACCATTTGTATAAGCAATATCGGGATCACCCGATTTTCAGGAGCTATAATAGGGCCCAACACTTCATATAAGCTATATCTGGATCAACTAGAAGAAATAATGGGGATCAACCCATTTGAATAAATGGAATAAAAAATATTTTCTACTTACATCTCTAGAGTACCCAATTTATAGAAGGTTATGATATAACCAGTCTTCTTTTGTTTATCACAGAACCATTTGTCATTAGTTAATAATCTAACAACTCATCCTTCTATAGTCACAGAACCACCCATCCATAGTTTACAAAAGAACCACCAGTAACCATAAAAAATTCTAAATAACCATAAAATATAAATAAATCATGAAATCATTCATCTTAAAAACATTCTTTGATGAAAATTAACATTTCATTTTGAAATCACTCATTTTGAAGAACTAGGCACATACAATTAAAAAAAGTATTAGAAAGTAACCATATAAACTTGTAATTTAAGCATAAAAATATTAAGTTTAAATGACAGAAATAAATTCCATTCATTCCATAAGTATAATCAAAACATTATTTTACAATTTTGTAAAAAGAAACTTTAGAAGATGATTTTTTTAAGAAAGTTCCTTATATAAAACCTGAACAAATATCCCTTTTGAGAAAATTTATGAGAAATTATAAAATTAAATTTTTTGAAAACATTATTGTACTTATAGATATATTTATAAAACTAATTTTAAAAACATATACATAAAAAATAATGATTTATAAAATAAATCTTTAAAACACTTAAAATTGGGTTTTTTAGTTAAAAAGTCCCTTACCTTGTGTCTAAAGGTTATTAAATGTCCATTAATGTATCGTATAATCAAATTAGATTCGTTAGTTACATAATTAATAACCTTTTACACATATTTCTTATTTATTATAATTTTATTACAATAATTTTTGACCATTTTAGTGAGTTGTAATGTTCAATTTCATTGTTAGAGGAGCATTCATTTCATGGTTTCATGGTTGATTTACTCGAGTATAATTATGGAGGTTCTTTTCAAAAGGTAATAATGATATATAAGTTGAATGAAATGGTATTAATGAACTTAAAAAATTTTAAATTTTACAATATACCATTATTTCTGACATGAGGATGATTCGTTTGATAATAATGTTAATGAAAAAAGGTTAGTTTATTTTGGTAGTTATTCCAACCAACATAAACTATTTTCATTTTATTTAATTTTATGTCTATAATTTAGTTACAAAACATGGAATAAGTTATAATATACTAATTATGATATTATTTAACCATGATAATAGTATTATGAACATATTTGAAGATGGTAATGGAAAATAATCTTTATCCATGAAGATAGGTAACAGCCATAATTTTTACAATTGTTTCATTTCATTAAAAAAGAGGAGACGATAAAAGGGAGGAATATAAGATATTCCATTTGAAATAAAAAATTCTAGTTTATACATGATAATTAATTTATTATTTATTTATGGATGAATTATTTTAGGATAATCTAGAAAATTTGAGAAATTGGGAGAGGTGGATTGAGAAAGTTACCTTTTGAATATCACCTTCCTGAATGATTCCTTAAAGAACTTGAAATTGGCCTTTTGGATGAAACCAAAAGCACTTTTATTTGGGGAGAGTGGATTGGAGAGGGTTTCTAAAATATTTAAAGTGGTTCAGGTATTTTTAGAATAAAGGGGTGGTTAGGAGTGCTATATATACATGTAGAGGGGTGGTTTTATGTAATTAAATAATGATGATTTTATATTTAAAGACAACCACATTTGGTAGGAATTAATTAAAATGATTTAGATTGATAATTAATATTTAAATGTAAGTTTAAGGTCTCTAAACACACAAACCACCTAATTAAAGTAATATTTTTAAGGTATTTTAGGCTTTTACCTTTTAACAATAACTCATTTCGTTATTTTACCTGTACAACAGTAAATCTTTTTTTACCATGGTAAATTTTTTTATTCTTATAAATGAAAATATCCTTAACAATAAATTTGGACCTTTTGATTCCAAATTTTTAATCCATTTTACCAAATTTTATTTTTAAAAATTGGAATATTTAAATTTAAAACAAAACCCACATATGCGATGAAAAAGAAGGTTTTCAAGAAGTGTATTTTTCAAGTAAAATATGATTTTATAATAACTCTATGACAAATAATAATCATCGTATGAAAGTAGGGACCCCAAGACCCCCATGGTCTCACAAAATCCAACAAGGATAAACCACAAAGTATGAAATCAACGGATAAACATTACTTAGGTATATTACCATACATATACCTAAGTTATCTAGTAACCCATCTCAATCATGAGGAAAACACAAAATTCATTGACTTAGCTCAAACCAGGATTATCATTATCGAAACCACGGCTGCTGAAGAACTCCTCCTCTGTCGAGTACATTGGGTCTGCTGCGACCCAAAGGCGCTTCTCACTAACCTTGGATTTTTGAGGTACTCCTCCTATCGAGTATCACGGGTCTACTACCAACTACTAGGCACTCCTCCACTGTGGGTCTACCACCTACTATCAAGAGCTCCCCCTAATATCCTGTAGAAGTAAAACTCCTCTCGAGTACCAGGGGTCTGCCGCCAACTACCAGGAGCTCCTCCGCTGTGGTTCTGCCGCCAACTACCAGGCGCTCCCCACTGGTCTAGTCGAATCACTCCGAGTCGAAACGGGAAAGCAATCATCAGGTCTGCCAACTAATAGGTCTTCACACTCTGACTGCTCATCACTGAAAGGATCTTCTCCATGAGCTACTGGGAAATACTCCAACTTTCATGAAGTTCTAGGAAGAATTATCTCAAAGTTCCTTCACATCATAAGGGTCTCAATGCAACAGATAGTACGTCAATTGGACGCCTGGTATGTTAATTATTAGCCTTTTAGTCTTGGGGGCCGGTTGGATTCGTGTACGATCCAACCTGATCGTAACTCAACTATACCCCAAACTCTAGTGGGATATACTCAAAGGGATGGCTACGCTCTAAATATATCAGTGTCAAGGAAGGTTTTTCAAACGGACGTTTGGTGCCAAAGTTATGGCCAAAACAAGTAAAGGGTCGGTAATGGGCTCGGGTCCGGTCGGACCGACTCGGCCCAACCCAGTCTGGGCCGACCTGGTCTGGGTCGACCTGGTCAGACTTTTTGGGTCTGACCAGGCCCGTTGGGCGAGTCAACACACTATGTTTTGACCTGGTCTTGTGAGCCCGGTCCAGCGGACCGTGAGGGTGGTTCGGCCCTAGCTCGGGGCCAATTTTGCCCAGAGTGTTGTGAGGGCGCGGCCTGGCACAGCTCGGCCCAGAGGGCGTGGCTAGGCCGGTTCATCCAGGGCACCGTGAGCGGACCGGAACTATAATGCCCTGACCCTAGTTACCCAGAGTCTGTTCATTATTGTAATACATTGGTAAGATTACAAGGAATCAAGTCCCGAAGGACCGATCAGTTTAGTAGTCTTGGAAAATAGATTACATACATGAATGTTACATTGCACTTTAAGACATACAAAACAACAAAAATAATCTTTATGGATGCCATTATTCCCTTTACATAACCCTGCATATCAATCACAACACACTTCTTTGAATCCTGGGAAAAAATAAAACATAGAAAGGGGTGAGATCAAACGCTCAGTAAGGGTAAGAAATACAGAGGAAACTTTCATAAATAAGCATAAACATTTAAGGCAATGTATAACTAAAACAAAAGCCTTTTAAACATGAACTTTAGCATAATATTTCAGAAATAAAATTCTATAATGTCATTTACTTATTCACATGGACATTCTACTAGTCAAATAATCACATGAAATATCACTAACCACTTTCATAATGATGGAATGCATAATTCCGAACATTAATTTTTGTTTCAAGGCCTCATGCCAAGACCTAAGGGATAACTTTAACCGAAACCCAACCCGGAGAGCCTCTGTAACCAGACTCCATCTCGGAGATCCTCTATAACCGGACTCCAACCTGGAGTTCCTCTAACAACCAGACACCAACCCGGAGTGCCTCTAATAACCGGACACCAACCCGGAGGGTCTGCTGTAACCGGACCCCAACCCGTAACATACTAGTCCAAAACATTCATCTTAATAAGAGAATGAAATATAATATAAACATTCATATTAAAACTAGAATACAAAATGTCAATACTTTCTCTATAAACCATGAATGGTATAGAAATAAAACATCCACAGTCAAATTTATCACAAAAACTTCAATACAATATGGAATATTTGTATCATAATAAATCATCTACAAACAAGTTTAAAATCCATCAAAGGATGTTGACATAGATGAAAATGATTTGTAAAACTCTTTGAGAGAAATATCTATTTTTCTTGAAAACATTTAAAAGTAACACAATTTAGAAAAGAATTCATTTAAAGAAATTTTTTAATAAAAGTGTCCCATACCACTTTAAAACTTTTTAAAGGAATTAACATTTCAAAAACATTCATGTCCATATAAATAAATCCTTAAAACCCATTTTGAAGAAATGGAAATTAATGAGAATGATTAAAAGAATAAATATTTAAAACATTTGAAATGATGTTTTAGTAAAAAGTACCTTAAAATAATCCCTTTGAAAACTCTTTCATAAAACATGGACATGGATAATAAATATGTCCCAGTAGATACTTACAAAAACACAACCTTGGATAATAAAGAGATTGTGAAATTAACCCTTACCAATTTGGTAGCTTACGAAACATACAACCCATGAAAGATTTATCATATAATTAATATTAATATAAACATAAATTGAAGTGTATTATACAAAGACTACAATTATGTGCAGTACATACACCACACAAAAGGTAATAGTGGCAATATGGCATGAATCTCATGGGAATAATGAGTGAGATGAAAAACCCATTACCTTGTACTTTTTCGTGATAGGGTGTAGGTTAACCTCTTGTATAATAGTTAAATCATTGTTATTAAATTATACAAGAATCATATACATAAATATGATATCATATATGATCTTTTAATATTTCATTGTTAATAATATTTTAGTATTATCGTCGTTTCGGGTGTCAACTGATTCGTTTTCCTTTATATGATTCGTTACGTAAGTCATGTTTGTTATGGATAGGTTGTATCTTATTCATACCTAGAATGATATAAAGTCCTTAAAAATTACTTTTAATCATCAAATTAGACTTATTCTTGAATGGGTATGATGGGGAAATGAATCTCATCGCATTTGTGGAGACGGTAATCTGTACGTACGCACAAACGCTACTTCCATTTCATTTTTCATTTTAAAAGGATTCAAAACCAAATGATACATAGGTATATTATTATTCCAGTATAATATAATATCTTATATTTGTTACTTAAGTTCATTAACACCATTCTTTATATGTTCCATGTATGGTATGAACGAGTCATATCACTTTGAGGGGGCGGTAGTCCGCACTTCCTCAAATGAAATTATCGTATATATATATAACATGAAAAGAACAATGGTATGCTATAAAATGGAATTACATAAGATTATATATAAAATAGGTATCATTAATATCATATTTAATTATAGTTCCATCATAATGGCCACCGTGAGAGGTGGTATGAGATAATTGAACAATCATCGTTTCGTGAGGCGTTTGGTTTCCATCTAGAGAAACATTATATTCTTCACCCATTAGATGGAGGTGTGTGTAAGTGTAGTTCTAATAATTCTCATAACAATATCCTAGAATATTTTGGATACTGGTTTTGTTACAAAATAAAATAATAAGAAGAGTTTAGGTGTTGGAGAAATAAAATAAAAGAAAAGAAGCTAAGAGAAATCGTTACCTTTAATTTGGGTAACTCCCTCTGGTTTGAACCAAAGAGGACTCTTGAAGTGCCTTCTCCCTAAGGTAAGGCTTTTAGGAGTAGTATAGGGATTTTGGGAGCTTAATTGGGCAGATTTTGGACTAGAAAAAAGGCTTGAGAGGTGTGATGAATTGGTTAAAAGTGGTGTCCTTTTATATGGGGGAGGAGGGGCTCTTTAGGAAAAACTTAAAGTATTATTTTATAATAAATTAATTTCTGGTTTATAATGGCTCAAAACTGGATTATTTAGAGTCTAAGGTGGGGATTGTTCTAAATCATTTCAACCAATAGATTTTAGACATGTGTGGGTCATTATATAAACATTATCATTCATTTCTAACTCTTAGTTAATTAGTTTGACATTTATCATGTCGCTTTTTATTATTATATTATATAGTTAATAAACTTACTATAAACTTCTAAGAGACCCCCAAGTGGACCATTAATAATACACCTATCATTATATAATTTTTTTGGCCTAACCTTAGATTTTTAGGAATAGAATATGAATTAATAATATAATTTATTTTTAAAACTCTTTTATGTCAATTTTGACACTATTTGGTATTTTGATTTTGATAAATTCATAGGAGCATTATTACTTAGAAAAAAATTCAAATAATCGATAATAGTATGTCATATTAACCTATAAAAGTATTTTAATTCATAAAAAAATTCAAATTATATTTATTTTGGTATTTATAATATCAATTATTTTAATATTTCACTGATAAGGTAATTACTACATCACCATTGTGTCATAAATAAATTAAATTACTTAACGTCTAAAAATTATAAATAAAATATTATTATGTAGGAAATCTTTTTATCTTTCTAATTAATATTTACAATCTTATTTATATTATGTATAGCCCTATATTAAAAATGTTTTAGTAATTAAACTTTCATTTTAACTCTTTTAACTCTCCTTTGAATTAAATTATAATAAATGTCCTAATCTAATCCAAGTGGACCTAAATGATAATATTTAATTCCTATGGTTGTTCTTGGTTTAGATACACTTGTCCAATAGAATTATGACATGTGTTAGGGTAATATTAAAATCATTTTTACACTTAATTACCCTATTTACTTTTTACTGTGGTAAATAAAAGTAAAAAGTTACTATTCACCAAAAACTATTTTCACCTCATTGAACCACATGTTACTCCTTGATATTAACCTGGTCTTTCGTATTTTTGAAATTCCACTCAAAAAAGCGGTAAAATTAAGTTTTACGTGAATTTCCAAATTCTCCTAGGAGGTGGGAAAAAGACGGTGAAAAGTTCAATAAAATTTTTATATATCTAAAATTATTCTAAACTAAATTCAATTAATTACAATGAACATATATAGGTATTATTTATCTATTTTTACCGTAATTAGAACTAAATAAAATAAATAATTATTTAAATAAAATTCGTTTTTAAACCATAACTAAGTGTTTTGTTCACTATTCATCAAAAATTGAATGTTTTCAGAAAAATACAAAAAATTCACCCTAGGCTAATTTAGATATTCCGAATCCAAATATGATGTCCATTTTGAAAGATAAAATTTATAATATTTCAAAAAGTGGGTATTACTATTCATAATGGCTACTTTGATTGGTTCCGGTGTGTTAGAACTTGAAGTTACGTATAACAAATGCTATTGTATTATTCAAAGAGAAGTGTACCATGAAATCTTGGGGTGTTACATTCTCCCCTCCTTCATTAAATTGCATCCTCACAATTTATGCTCGGTATTGGAAACATGGGGATGACATTTCAAAATATCATAGTTGAAATCCCACATCAAAAAATGGATTAATGAGGCCCCTATTTAAAATAAAGACTGGTAAGTATGAAGGTTACCAAAATAACACATACCAAGTTTCCATGTAGGAAAACATGGATATGGAAGAGAAATGTAACCATCAATATCTGATGGAGAGTGATAGAGAACATGGCTATGAAAAGGCCAACAATCACAAAGCCAAGAATTTGTGATGATCTATGGTACTATCTAGGACAACGTTTTTCTTCTAAGTTCATTTTATTAATGTTGAGGAATTTATTTATGAGATTTCATAAGATCATAAGGAGATATGACTAATTTATAATTAGAGTTTTACCAATTAATACATTTCTACCAAAAACCCATCTTTCACTCCAAAACATAATACAACTCAAAAATACTCTATTTATCCAAATCATATAGGGTTCCAAATATAATGAATTTATAATTAACATATCAGACCCTTTAAAAAAAGAAACTACATTATACAATCCAGGGACTTCTTGTTGTCTAGTGGTAGGTGATAAATCCCAATCGCACTATGGTTGTGGGTTCGATTCCCACAGCTTTGTCCGACACGACGGGTTGTCACACGGCCTGCGTGTTGTCCTTTTATAAAAATCCAAAAATAAACTTTCAAAATTAATCCATTCCAACCTTTAGATATATCCAAAATACTATTATCCAAACTCACACTCGAAAATTTATAAGGAATTTAAACACAAGGAAGATCCTTTTTTCATGTAATAACATGTTATCCCCTTCACCACGTATTATTTTAAAACATGGTAACATCTTGAGTTACCATAAAACCTTATTAACTACATTCATGCTCCATTATTCTTTATAGAATACTGGATATACTCCTTCTATCCAAAAATTTTGTAAACTCCAAAAATGAAAAATCATTAATCATTTTCAAGGTAGTCAAGAATATCCAATATAATTTATTCAAATCAACCATCTCTTATTCCAAAATCACTACCTCATCATTGGGACCATATTAAGGATTACCTTTCCTTCAACCATCAAATTTCCAAAAATTGTAACTTACTATTATGTCACTTCTCTTATAACCATACAATCTCAAATCCTCAATAAAATAGTACTATAGTACAATCCTTATTTATCTCCATAATTCATGTAACCAGTATACTGTTGATACAACACTCAAATAAAAATATTTTATAATAACAACATAAGAACACTAGTAATTCCTCTTCATCTGAGTTAGTATCATAACTTGATTATTATACAATAGCATCATTAGGTGCATACTCTGATGATTTGGACATCGGTTTTCGTAGTGTCCCAACTCCTTGCTGATGAAGCATTGTACATTTGAAAACTTTTCCTTACCCTTGCAATCACGTACTTGGTGTCCTTTTTCTCCACACTTATAACAAACACCCATTCCCTTCAAGCATTTACCAAGGTGATTCATTCCACATTTATCACATATTGGAAAATCCTTCTTTCCCTTATTCCCTTTATCCATATTTCTTTTTACCATCCTTTTCTTCTCTGGATTCCCTTCAAAGACATTGGACTCAGAGAATTCATTACTTATCTTATTAACACATGATACTATTTCTTCATATGATGATAATACGTGGGACACTATTTCCCTTCTAAATTCTGGCTTAAGACCATGAAATATATGATCCTTCTTACTCTTTGGATCATGCGTATTGCTGGAGTTCTCATTCCTTCTACTGGGCACCATTTATAAACAATGGAATACACTAGATTAGTTTATGAATAAAAATACCTAATCCCAAAACTTGTAAAACACTTAACATACATTAAACAGTTTATGGATATAATCTATAATCATAAAAATATTTTCTTTGAGGAATTATATACTCCTAAACCCTTCATAATGGTTTGTAAATAAAATGAGAATTATCCTAAGAATATCCCCTGGGAGTGTTGTAAACAAGAGTGCAGCACGGCCCGTCATCATTCACCAGTTCTCATTCGAGTCTAGCTCAAAGCGGTGTTTTTGGGTTTTACACCAAGGTACATATGTGCCAGATCCTCCTCTACCTACACGAATCCAGGCAGGGATGTATTGCTCAGAAAACTCACAAAATCTCTACAATACAAAAAATCTAGGATGTTCTTATATAATAATCCTCAAAGTCTATCTTAGGGTAATGTGCTCTAATCACAGTTTATCTAAATCTAGTTTCCAAGGTTATTTCTAAACTTCCTCTAATACCAACTATAATTCTCTGACCCTAGTTACCCAGAGTCGGTGCATTATTTTAATACATTTGCATGATAACAAGGAATCAAGTCCCAAAGGACCGATCACTTTAACAGTCTTGGAAAATAGATTACATACCTGAATGTTACATTGCACTTTAAGACATACAAAACAACATAAATAATCTTTATGGACGCCATTATTCCCTTGGATTAACCCTACATATCAATCATAACACACTTCTTGGAATCCTGGGAAAAAATAAAACATAGAAAGGGGTGAGCTCAAACGCTCATTATGGGTAAGCAATATAGCAGAAACATTCATAAAGAAGCATAAACATTTAAGGCAATGTATAACTAAAACAAAAGCCTTTTAAACTTGAACTTCTTCATAATATGGAATAAATGAACTAAAATAATGCCATTTACTTATTCACACGGACATTCTACTATTAAAATAATCACATGCAATATCACTAACCACTTTTATAATGATGGAATGCATAATGCCGAACTTTAATTTCTATGTCAAGGCGTCGTGCCAATACCTAAGGAATAACTGTAACCGAAACCCAACCCAGAGAGTCTCTATAACCGGACTCCGTCCCGGAGAGCCTCTATAACTGGACTCCAAATCAGAGTGCCTCTCATAACTGGACACCAACTTGGAGTGCCTCTGATAACTGGACACCAACCCGGACGGTCTGCTGTAACCGGAGCCCAACCTGTAACATACTAGTCCAACACAATCATCTTAAGAAGAGAATGAAATATAACATAAACATTCATATTAAAAATAAGATACTAAAAGTCAATACTTTCTCCATAAACCATGCATGGTATAAAAATAACACATCCATAGTCAAACATATCAAAAAACCTTCAATACAATATGGAAGATTTGTATCATTATAAATCATCTTCAAACAAGATTAAAATCTATCAAAGGATATTGACATAGCTTAAAATGATTTGTAAAACTCTTTGAGAGAAATATCCATTTTTCTTGAAAACATTTAAAAGTCACAAAATTTAGAAAAGAAGTCATTTAAAGAAATTTTTGACTAAAATTTTCCCATACCACTTTGAAACATTTGAAAGGAATTAACATTTTAAAAACATTCATGTCCATATAAATAAATCCTTAAAAACCATTTTGAAGACATTGACATTAATGAGAAATATTTAGAAGAATAAATATTTAAAACATTTGAAATGATGTTTTAGTAAAAATTACCTTTAAATAATCCCTTTTAAAACTCTTTCACAAAACATGGACATGGATAATAAATATGTCCCAGTAGATACTTATGTAAAAACAACCTCGGATAATAAAAAGATGGTGAAATTAACCCTTACCAATTTGGTAACTTACGAAACATACAACCCATAAAAGAGGTATCATACAATGAATATGTATACACACATAAATTAAAGTTTATTACACAAAGAATACAATTGTGAGAAGTATATACACCACACAAAAGGTAATAGTGGCAATATGGCATGAATATCTCGGGAATATGGAGTGAGATGAAAAACCCCTTACCTTGTACTTTTCCTTGATATGGTGTAGGTTAACCTCCTGTATAATAGTTAAATAATTGTTATTAAATTATAAAATGATCATATACATAAATATGATATCATATATGATCTTTTAATATTGCTTTGTTAATAATATTTTAGTATTATCGTCGTTTCGGGTGTCAACTGATTCATTTTCCTTTATATGATTAGTTACGTAATCCGTGTTTGTTATGGATAGGATGTATCTTATTAATACACATAATTATATCAAGTCCTTAAAAATTACTTTTAATCATCAAATGAGAATTAGTCTTGAATGGATATGATGGGGAAATGAATCTCATCGCGTTCGTGGAGACGGTAATCCGTACGTACGCACGAACGCTACTTCCATTTCATTTTTCATTTTAAAAGGAATCAAAACCAAATGATACATAGGTATATTATTATTCCATTATAATATAATATCATATAATTGTTACTTATGTTCATTAACACCATCCTTTATACGTTCCATGTATGGTATGAACGAGTCATATCACTTTGAGGGGGCGGTAGTCCGCACTTCCTCAAATGAAATTATTGTATATATATACAACCTGAAACAAACAATGGTATGCTATAAAATAGAATTAAAGAAGCTTATATATAAAATATATATCATTAATATCATAATTAATTATATTTATATCATAATGGCCACCATGAGAGGTCGTAGGAGATAATTGAACAATCATCGTTTCGTGAGGCGTTTGGTTTCCATCCACAGAAACATTATATTCTTCACCCATTAGATGGAGGTGTGTGTATGTTTAGTTCGAATAATTCTCATAACAATATCCTAGAATATTTAGGATACTATTTTTGTTACAAAAGAAAACAATAAGAAGAGTTTATGGGTTGGAGAAGTAAAATAAAATAAAAGAAGCTAAGAGAAATCGTTAGCTTTAATTTGGGTAAATCCCTTTGGTTTGAACCAAAGAGGACTCTTTAGGTGCCTTATGCCTAAGGTAAGGCTTCTAGGATGAGGAGAGGGGTGTAGGGAGCCTAATTGGGCAGATGTTGGATGACCCAAAAGGCTTGAGAGGTGTGAGGAATTGGTTTGAAGTGGTGTCCTTTTATAAGGGGGAGGAGGGTCTCTTTAGGAAAAACTTAATGTATTATTTTATAATAAATTAATTTTCGGTTTATAATTGCTAAAAACTAGATTTTTTAAATTATGAGGTGGATATGGGTCTAAATACTTTCAACCAATAGATTTTATATAGGTTTGGGTCATTATATTTACCTTATCTTTAGTTTTAACTCTTAGTTAATTAGTTTGAGATTTACCATGTCACTCTGTATTATTATATTATATAGTTAATAAACATACTATAAACTTCCAAGAGACCCCCAAGTGGTCCATTAATGATACACATATAATGATATAAGTATTTTGGCTGAACCTTAGATTTTTTAGGAATAGAATATCAGTAAATAATAAAATATTTGTTTTAAAAACTCTTTTATGAAAATTTTGACACTATTGGCTATTTTGTTTTTTCTAAATTTATAACAACATTATTACTTAGAAATAATTCATATAAACAATAATAATATGTCATATTAACCTATAAAATTATTTTATTTTATAAAAAAGTCTCGAATTATATTTATTTGGGTATTTATAACATCAATTATGTTAATATTTCACTAATAAGAAAATTATTGCATCACTATTGTGTCATAAATAAATTAAATTATTTCATGTATAAAAATTACAATTAAAATACCATTATTTAGGAAATAGTTTTATATTTCTAATGAATATTTACAATCTAATTTATCTTATGTATAACCCTATATTAAAAATGTTTTTTAATTAAACTTTGATTTTAACTCTTTTAACTCTCCTTTGAATTAAATAATAATAAATGTCCTAATCTAATCCAAGTGGACATAAATGATAATTTATTATTCCTAAGGTTGTTTTTGGTCGAGATAAACTTGTACAATAGAATTATAACATGTGTTATGGAAATATTAATATCATTTTTACCCTTAATTACCATATTTACTTTTTACCGTGGTAAATAAAAGGAAAATGTTACTATTCACCAAAAAATATTTTCATCTCATTGAACCACATTTTACCCCTTAATATTAGCCATGTCTCTGGTATTTTCAAAATTCCACTCACAGAAGCAGTAAAATTAAGTTTTACGTGAATTTTCAAATTCTCATAGGAGGTGGTTAAAAGACGGTGAAAAGTTCAATAAAATTTTTATATATCTAAAATTATTCTAAACTAACTTCAATGAATTACATTGAACTTATATAGTTATTATGTATCTATTTCTTCCTTAATTATATTTAAATAAAATAAATAATTATTTAAATAAAAATTCGTTTTTAAACCATAACTCAGTGTTTTTTCACTATTCATCAAAAATTAAAAGTTTTCAGAAAAATACCAAAAATTCACCCTAGGATAATTTCGATAATCCGAATCCAAATATGAAGTCCATTTTGAAAGATAAAATTTATAAAATTTCAAAAAGTGGGTATTACTATTCATAACGGCTACTTTGATTGGTCGCTGTGTGTTAGAACTTTAAGTTGCATATAATAAACGCTATAGTATTATTCAAAGAGAAGTGTACCGTGAAAGCTTGGGGTGTTGCATTCTCCCCTCCTTCAATAAATTGTGTCCTCGCAATTTATGCTCGGTATTGGAAACATGGGGTTGACATTTCAAAATATCATAGTTGAAATCCCACATCAAAAAATGGATTAATGAGGCCTCTATTTAAAATAAAGAAGGGTATGTTTGAAGGTTACCGAAAATAAAACATACCAGCGTTCCATGTAGGAAAACATGGATATGGAAGAGAAATATAACCATCAATATCTGATGGAGAGTGGTAGAGAACATGGCTATTAAGAGGCCAACAATCACAAAGCCATAAATTTGTGATGATCTATGGTAATATCTAGGACAAAGTTTTTGTTCTAAGATCCTTTACTTAATGATGAGGAATTTATTTATGGGATTTTATAAGATCATAGGAAGATATACTTACTTCATAATGAGAGTTTTACCTATTAATAAATTTCTACAACAAACCCATCTTTCACTCCAAAACATAATACAATTCAAAAATACTCTATTTATCCTAATCGTATAGGGTTCCAAATATAATGAATTTATAATTCACATATCAGACCCTTTAAAGAAAGAAACTACATTATACAATCCAGGGACTTCACGTAGTCCAGTGGTAGGTTATAAATCCCAATCGCACTATAGTTGTGGGTTGGATTCCTGTATATTTGTCTGACGTCACGGGTTCTCACACGGTCTGTGTGTTTTCCTTTTATAAAAATCCAAAAATAACCTTTCAAAATTAATCCATTCCAACCTTGAGACATATCCAAAATACTATAATCCAAACTCACAGTCCAAAATTTATAACAAATTTAAACACAAGGAAGATCCTTTTTTCATGTAATAACATGTGAACACCTCCATCACGTATTATTTTAAAACATGGTAACATCTTGAATTAGCATAAAACCATATTGACTACATTCATGCTCCCTTATTCTTTATAGAATACTGGATATACTCCTTCTATCCAAAAATGTTGTAAACTCCAACAATGACAAATCATTAATCAGTTTCAAGGTAGTCAAGATTTTCAAATATAATTTATTCAAATCTACCATCTCTTATTCCAAAACCACTACCTCATTATCAGGACCATATTAAGGATTACCTTTCCTTTAACCATTTAATTTCCAAAAAGTGTAACTTACTATTATGTCACTTTTCTTAGAACCATACAATCTCAAATACTCAATAAAATAGTACTGCAGTAAAATCTTTATTTATCTTCATAATTCATGTAACCAGTATACTGTTGATACAACACTCAAATAAAATAATTCTATAATAACAACATAAGAAAACTAGTCATTCCTCTTCATCTGAGTTAGTATCATAACTTGATTATTATCCAATAGCATCATTTAGTGCATACTATGATGATTTAGACATTGGTTTGCGTAGTGTCCCAACTCCTTGAAAATGAAGCATTGTACATTTGAAAACTTTTTCTTACCCTTGCAATCACGTACTTGGTGTCCTTTTTCTCTACACTTATAACAAACTCATATTCCCTTCAATCATTTACCAAGGTGATTCATTCCACATTTATCACATATTGGAAAATACTTCTTTACCTTATTACCTTTATCCATATTTCTTTATACCATCCTTTTTTTCTTTGGCTTCCCTTCAAAGCCATAGGACTCTGAAAATTATTTACATATCTTATTAACATATGATATTATTTCTTCATATGATGATAATACGTGGGAGACTATTTCCTTTCTAAATTATCACTTCAGACCATGAAATATATGATCATTCTTACTCTTTGGATCATGCGTATTGCTGGAGTTTTCATTGTTTCTATTGGGTGCCATTTCTAAACAATGTCATACACTAGATTAGTTTATGAATAATAATACCTAATCCCAAACTTGTAAAACACTTAACATACATTAAACAGTTTATGGATATAATACATAATCATTTAAAAGTCTTCTTTGAGGAAGTATATACTCTTAAACCCTTCATGATGGTTTTTAAATAAAACAAGAATTATCCTAAGCATATCCCCCAGGAGTGTCATAAACAAGAGTACAGCAAGGCCCGTCATCGTGCACCAGTTCCCTTTAGAGTCTAGCTCAAAGCGGTGTTTTCGGTTTTTACCCCTAGGCACATCTGTGCCAGAGCCACCTCTACTTACTTGTATCCAGGCAGGGATGTATTTCTCGGAAAACTCACAAAATCTCTAAAATACCAAAAATCTAAGAAGTTCTTCTGTAATAATCCTCAAAGTCTATCTTAGGTTAAGGTTCACTACTCAGAGTTTATCTAAATCTAGTTTCCAAGGTTATTGTTAAACTTCCTCTGATACCAATTGTAACACCTTGAACCTAGTTACCCAGAGTTGGTGCATTATTTTAATACATTGGCATGATTACAAGGAATCAAGTCCTGAAGGACCGATCAGTTTATCAGTCTTAAAAATAGATTACATACATTAATGTTACATTGAACTTTATTACATACAAAACAACATAAATAATCTTTATAGACACCATTATTCCATAGGCTTAACCCTGCATATCAATAACAACACACTTCTTGAAATCCTGGAAAAAAAATAAAACATAGAAAGGGGTGAGCAAAAATGCTCAGTAAGGGTAAGCAATACAGCGGAAAATTTCATAAATAATCATAAACATTAAAGGCAATGTACAACTAAAACAAAAGACTTTTAAACTTGAACTTCATCATAATATGGTAGAAATGAACTGAAATAATTCCATTTACTTATTCAAATGGACATTCTAATAGTCAAATAATCATATGCAATATCACTAACCACTTTTGTAATGATGGAATGCATAATGACGAACTTTAATTTCGTGTTAAGGACTCGTGTCAAGACCTAAGGGATAACTGTAACTGGAACCCAACCTAGAGAGCCTCTGTAACCGAACTCCATCTCGAGGAGCCTCTGTAACCAGACTCCAACCTAGAGTTCCTCTCATAACCGGACACCGACCCGGAGTGCCTCTAATAACTGGACACCAACCCAGAGGGTCTTCTGTAACCGGACCCCAACTCGTAACATACTAGTCCAACACATTCATCTTAAGAAGAGAATGAAATATAACATAAATTTTCATATTAAAACTAGAATACGAAATGTCAATACTTTCTCCATAAACCATGAATGGTATAAAAATAAAAAATCCACAGTCAAACATATCACAAAACCTTCAATACAATATGGAAGATTTTTATCATTATAAATCATCTTCAAACAATTTTTAAATCCATCAATGGATGTTTACATAGATGAAAATGATTTGTAAAACTCTTTGAGAGAAATATCCATTTTTCTTGAAAGCATTTAGAAGTCAAACAATTTAAAAAAAACTCATTTAAAGACATTTTTGAATAAAAGTGTCCCATACCACTATGAATCTTTTGAAAGGAATTAACATTTTAAAAACATTCATGTACATATAAATAAATACTTAAAACCCATTTTGTAGACAATGACATTAATGAGAAATATTTAGAAGAATAAATATTTAAAACATTTGAAATGATGTTTTAGTAAAACGTACCTTAAAATAATCCCTTTGAAAACTCTTTCATAAAACATGGACATGTATAATAAATATATCCTAGTAGATACTTACGTAAAAACAACCTCAGATAATAAAGAGATTGTGAAATTAACCCTTACCAATTTCGTGACATACGAAACATAAAACCCAGGAAATAGGTATCATACAATGAATATGTATATACACATAAATTAATGTTTATTACACAAAGAATAAAATTATGGGTAGTACATACACCACACAAAAGGTAATAGTGGCAATATGGCATGAATCTCACGGGAATAAAGAGTGAGATGAAAAACCCCTTACCTTGTAATTTTATTTGACAGGGTGTAGGTTAACCTCCTGTATAATAGTTAAATAATTTTTATTAATTTATACAAGAATCATATACATAAATATGATATCATATATGATATTTTAATATTGATTTGTTAATAATATTTTAGTATTATCATCATTTCGGGTGTCAACTGATTCGTTTTCCTTTATATGCTTCGTTACGTAATCCATGTTTGTTATGGATAGGTTGTATCTTATTCATATACATAATTATATCAAGTCCTTAAACATTACTTTTAATCATCAAATGGGAATTATTTTCTAATGGATATGATGGGGAAATGAATCTCATCGCGTTCATGGAGACGGTAATCCGTACATATGCACGAACGCTACTTCCATTTCATTTTTCATTTTAAAAGAAATCAAAACCAAATTATACATAGGTATATTATTATTACAGTATAATATAATATATTATATGTGTTACTTAATTTCATTAACACCATCCTTTATATGTTCCATGTATGGTATGAACGAGTCATATCACTTTGAGGGGGCAGTAGTCCGCACTTCCTCAAATGAAATTATCGTATATATATACAACATGAAACGAACAATGGTATGCTATAAAATGGAATTACAGAAGCTTATATATAAAATAGTTATCATTAATATCATATTTAATTATTGTTCCATCCTAATGGCCACCATGAGAAGTGGTAGGAGATAATTGAATAATCCTTGTTTTGTGAGGCATTTGGTTGTCATCCACAGAAACATTATGTTCTTCACCCATTAAATAGAGGTGTGTGTAAGTTTAGTTCGAACACTTCTCATAAAAATATCCTAGAATATTTAGGATAATGTTTTTGTTACAAAAGAAAATAATAATAAGAGTTTAAGGGTTGGATAAGTAAAATAAAAGAAAAGAAGCTAAGAGAAATTGCTACCTTTAATTTGGGTAACTCCCTTTGGTTTGAACCAAAGAGGACTCTTTAAGTGCCTTCTGCCTAATTTAAGGCTTCTAAGATAAGTATAGAGATGTAGGGAGCCTAATGAGTTAGATTTTGGACGAACCAAAAGTCTTTTGAGGTGTGAGTAATTGGTTATAAGTGGTGTCCTTTTATAAGGGGGGGAGGGGCTCTTTAGGAAAAACTTAATGTATTATTTTATAATAAATTCATTTTCGTTTTATAAAGGCTCTAAACGGGATTAATTAAATTCTAAGGTGGGTATGGGTCTAAATCCTTTCAACCAATAGATTTTAGATAGGTTTGGGTCATTATATTAACCTTATCTTTTAGTTTTAACTCTTCGTTAATTAGTTTGACATTTACCATGTCACTTTGTATTATTATATTATATAGTTAATAAACTTACTATAAACATTCAAGAGACCCACAAGTGGTCCATTAATGATAAAACTATAATGATATAAGTCTTTTGGCAGATCATTATATTTTTATTAATATAATATCAATTAATAATATAATATTTGTTTTAAAAACTCTTTTATGTCATTTTTGACACTATTGTGTATTTTGTTTTTTCTAAATTCATAACAGCATTATTACTTCAAAAACAATTCATATAACTAATAATAATATGTCATATTAACCTATAAACTTATTTTAATTCATAAAAAAATCTCAAATTATATTTATTTGGGTATTTATATTATCAATTATTTTAATATTTCACTGATTAGGTAATTACTTCATCACCATTGTGTTATAAATAAATTCAATTATTGCATGTATAAAAATTATAAATAAAATACCGTTATGTAGTAAATATGTTTAGATTTATAATGAATATTTACAATCGAATTTATCTTATGTATAATCCAATATTAAAAATGTTATAGTAATTAAACTTTGATTTTAACTCCTTTAACTCTCCTTTGAATTAAATAATAATAAATGTCTTAATCTAATCGAAGTGGACCAAAATGATAATATTTTATTCCTAAGGTTGTTTTTCTTGGAGATACACTTGTCCAATAGAATTAGTACATGTGTTATGGTAATATTAATATCATTTTTACTCTTAATTACCCTATTTACTTTTTATCATGATAAATAAAAGTAAAAAGTTACTATTCACCAAAAATTATTTTATATCACATTGAACCACATTTTACCCCTTGATATTAACTGCGTCTCTCTGAATTTAAAAATTCCACTCATAGAAGCGGTAAAATTAAGTTTTATGTGAATTTCTAAATTCTCCTAGGAGGTGGGTAAAAGACGGTGAAAAGTTCAATAAAATTTTTATATATCTAAAATTATTCTAAACTAACTTCAATGAATTACATTGAAATCATATAGGTATTATGTATCTATTTTGACCTTAATTATATTTAAATAAAATAAATAAAAATTCGTTTTTAAACCATAACTGAGTATTTTTTCACTATTCATCAAAAATTGAATGTTTTCCGAAAAATACCAAAAATTCACTCTAGGATAATTTTGATATTCTAAATCCAAATATGAAGTCCATTTTGAAAGATAAAATTTATAAAATTTCAAAAAGTGGGCATTACTATTCATAACGGCTACTTTGATTGGTCGCAGTGTTTTAGAACTTGAAGTTGCGTATAACAAACGCTATTGTATTATTCAAAGAGAAGCGTACTATGAAGGCTTGGGGTGTTACAGGAACACTGGCTTGGTCGAGTGGCCGCGAGGGTACCGGGACGCCGTGGGGGTGTCGGGCAGGGCACGAGGGCCTCGGGCAGGCCGCGGTAGGGGTTGGGCAGGCGGCGGGTTCGGTCAGGGCGTCGGGTAGGGCGCAGTAAGGCACTGAGCAGCGTGCGGTGCAGTGCGCAGGGGGGGTGACTGTAAGGGAATCTAGATAGGTTGCTCCATCCTTATCCACAAAGGATATCTGTAAAGGATCCAGCTACTCTGTCGCTTCGCCTAGCAGCTGTATACCTGTCCTCCTGCTGAGAGCATCAACAACAACGTTCCCCTTCCCATGAGTATAGACTATCTCAAAGTCATAGTCCTGGAGAAACTCAATCCATATTCGTTGTCTCTTGTTCAGGTCCTTCTGAGAGAAGATATACCTGAGACTTTTCTGATCAGAGTACATGGTAAGACATTCGCCCATCAGATAGTGCCACCACATCTTCAAGGTGAAGACCACTGCTACAAACTCCAGGTCATGGGTAGCATAGTTCTTCTCATGATGTCTCAGCTACTGAGATCCATAAGAAATCATTTCACTCTCCTACATTCAGACACACCCAATTCTGGTCCCTGATATGTCATAGTAAACTACGTACCCTATGCCTTCCTCTAGAAGGCTCAACATGGGGGCACTAGTCTACCTCTGCCTCATCTCTTGAAAGCTCTACTCGCATCTCTCCGACCACACGAAGGGTTTCCCCGTCTTCGTAAAGGCTTATAGTGGTGATTCAACACTGGAGAAGTCCGGAACGAACCTCTGGTAGTACCCAGCCAAACCCAATAAACTTTGTACCTCTGTCACACTCGTGGGTGGCTCCCAAGCAAGTACCGCCTCAATCTTCACAGGATCCAATGAAACTCCAGCCTCTGAGATGACGTGTCCCAAGAAGTGAAACTATAGAATACAAAATTGGAACTTCGAGAACTTACCATAATCTGATGCTCTCGAAGTGTGTCTAGTACTACCTTCAAATGGTTGGCATGGTCCTCCTCAGTAGTCGAGTAGATCAGAATGTCGTCGGTGAAGGCTGCAACATAGCGATCGAGGTAAGGCTGGAAGATCATGTTCATGAGACTCATGAACACTATTGGAGCATTGGTTATGCCAAAGGGCATAACCAAGAACTCATAGTGGCCATAACAACACCTGAATGTCATATTCTCTGCATACCCATCTAGAACTCTGAGCTGCTGATAGCCTGATCTGAGGTCTATCTTCGAGAACCACCGAGCTCGCTTCAGCTAATCAAAGAGGTCGTCAATCCTTGGGAGTGGGTACTTGTTCTACATGGCCACCTGGTTCAGGCGACGGTAGTCAACACAAAGTCTCAAGCTCCCGTCCGCCTTCTTGGCAAATAGAATCGGGGCTACCCAGGGAGAAACACTAGGCCGGATGAATCCCTTTCCCTACAAGTCCTATAATTCTACCCGCAGCTCGTGAAGCTTAGCAGGAGCCATCCGATATGCTGGTGTAGATATCGGTGTCGTCCTGGGGTACAGGTCAATGTAGAATTCTACCTATGTCACGAACCAGGCCGGGTCGCAATCCAACCCAATGCCTGACCCGGTCCACGTCAAGGCCCGAGAGGCGTTCCCGATCCTCCCGAGCTGGCGACAAGTGTCAGGACATCAACAGGGCAAGTGGGAACGATTTCTCCCAATGAAGATAAATAAAACAGCGGGGAAAAAAGGTAGAACAATGTACTAACCTGACCACAACAAAAAACTCCTCAGGACCTTGAGATTCACTCTCCAAACCACAACCAAGTCTCACCCACAGCGAACAAGCTCGTGGCAAACCTGCAGCAAAAACTAGAAACAATAAAACACTATATGAATGATTATTAAAACTCAGTAGGCTATCCTGATATCTATTCCCAATGCACTACCATTAAAATAAAAGAAACACCATTTCATGTTTTAACTACATTTTATAAAATTAAGGTTTTCTACAAATTACTCAAAAACCAAGTATGGGTCATTTCCCCTATTCATTTCTCAAAAACCCAAGTCATTCTTTTAGTGAGACATTAGCATTTTTCAAAGCATCAGTGATGTTTACATTTTCAATTTTCACAAAAATTATAAAACACCTTTCTTTGAAAATAGTTTTCATAAACCACTTTAAAACCACATATCAATTTCTAGTAAAAACACTACACATGAAAATGATATAGTAGTTACACGGTAAGGGAAATGAAAAATATATATATATACAAGTACCATATTCATCACAGCAAGTAACTGAAAGCCAACAGACATGGGTGAACCTTGGAGATCAAGAATAAACCAGAAGACACCAATACATGATAAATCATCCTCCTTGAGATGTCACACACGATGAAATCAAAACACCCAATACGCTCGACCATCCTTTCTCAAGCAGGTCGAGGGCAAATCCAAGAGTAATAAACCCAACATATCTACCTATTATGGGCCACTGTTCAGTACCATGACCTACCAGTGTAGCAATCATTCTTAGAATATTCACTCAATATGCCACATTCCCATGTCTCACGTTTTTGGAAAGGGGGTGAGCTAACCGATGCCAACCAAACATCCAATCATATATATATATATATAAAGCACAACAAGCATCACTCTGAGACATACCAAGGGACTACCTCTTTCCTTTAAACTACTCAAGTACCCAGGAGCCTCTAAGCGTGGCCTCCCAAACAATCAATTGCAGCCAAGGAAGGAGAGTTATCCTAGGAGGGTTTTTATAAAAACATTTTCATCATTTTCTATAAAGTTCCAAACGGGCATTAAATACATTTCACAGTCACCACTTTAAAAAGAACCAAAACGCTTGTTCAAGATTTAGAAGAAATCATTTATCATTAAAACCATAACTACAATGGAAATTCCATGAATTATGTTTAAAATCCAAACCGGCATTCTTTCACTACTGGGTGTTCATTCATCATGAAAATATTTCAAGTGTCCTGTATAAAATAAACAGCTCTTTTTACACCAAATAATCATTTTAAAATTAATTGACTTATATTATCCCACATTTATTAAAATTAATAAAATATTTAATATGAAAAAATAGTGTGCGCAAACAGCAGGATATAATTTAACTTAAATTTTAAAAAACAGTGCATTGGGGACCTACCTCGACTCACATCTTGAACGCAGCAACACGACAACACGACACGCCTCGCACAGGCACACAAGCACACACAAACCGATGATCGCGGTAATGCGGTGTTACCCCACCAACGCTCTGCAACCGCAAAGATAAATAAAATACATGAACACGGACTTAAAACAATCCATACAAAAAATAGCACAAAAGAATCACCTTGACCTACTTTCAATGCATGACTTGCACCATTCGTATTATTTATTAAGTCACTTTAAAATTGATAAAACAAATCCGAAGAGACTCGCGGTTTTACACACCCAAAACCAATTTCCCACATTGTTGAAAAGTCCATTACTATAGTTAAACAAACTGCCAGAACAACTTTCCAACCCATTTAAAAATACGCTACAAGACTAAAACGCCAAAAATCCACTCAAAAGCTCATTTATGGCATGACGCGTATAGATGCTAAGCCAAAACACCACTCGCACTCTCTGCACATTCAAACAAATAATTTGAACAATTTATAAAACACTATTAAATAGTTTAGAATGAGTTTTCCACAAAAATAATTACCCACATGCAGCATAAACATGTTACTACTAAATCAAATATGAATTTGATCCCAACAAAACAAATTCACAGCAAGAGAACTAATAATAAAAGTGCTAAACAAAAAAAACTCATAAATTAATTTTCCAAACAATAAATATAAATGGAACCACCTACCACGGTGTCAGAAAACCCCAATTATCAAAGCAATTCTTGATTCACACACCAAATTTGCCACAAACAACTCAAATGAACTCTAGCATCAAAACATCAATCTGATTACACCAAAATTAAACCAAATTCCAAACCAAAAACCCCTAACCACAACATAAAAAAATTGAAATAATTGAAAATAGAGGTATATCACACCAATGGAAAGGGACCGAAGAGCAGTCCGAGCAAGAGGTAGGGTGTCGGAAGGCGTCACTCCGGCTGGACTCGTCGGAATAAGAAGGAGGGGTGCAGAAAAGGTTGCCTGGCAAGGAGGGTAGTTTGCCGGAGAGGGAGAAGAGGGTCACAACTCAAAGGTTCAATAGAGGGGGGGTGATGCGTGACAATGGTTCACTGATGGAGTCCATCGAGGCAGCGGCGTGGGTAGAGTAGTAAGTCCGGCGAGGAGAAGAGGTGAAGGGCGTGTGGACGGTGGCTGATGGCATGGCAGATGGGAGCAGAGGTCTGTGCTAGAGGAGATGTGAGGCAGTGGGAGCCGCGTGAAGGGGATGGCGTGCGGCGCGCGGTGAGCCAGAAGGGAAGCGTTGGCATTGCTGGAAGAGAACGTGCGGCCAACGAGTGGACCAAAGGGAGAATGGGAAAAGGGAGGCGACGTGCTAGGGTTGCAGGGGGAGGGGTTCCACGCGGGGAGAGAGGGAGAGGGGTATCAAGTGGGAGAGAAAATAAAATAAAAATTAAAATAAATCAAATAATGAAAATAAAATACAATAAAAGAAAGAAAAGAATAGAAGAATAAAAATAAATCTAATAAAGAAATTAAGAAATTTCATACTAATAATAATAAAACCCAAAATAAATAAACCTACCACATTAAAATATTAATAATATTAATAATATTAATAATAATAATGAATAATGTAATAGAAATATTAACTTAAATACTAATAATAATAAAAAAACTAAAATAATAAATACATTAATTATTGAATATGGACCCAATGTACAGCCGCGTGCATAGCTGCAAGCATAGTTGTGTGCCCGTGTAATAATTAATTTAATAATTAAAACGTCTTGTTATTTAATTTGGGCACTACACATGGTCACGCATATGGTCGTGCACTATATATGAACCCAACTCACTAAAAAACCCGGCTAACCTACAGCTAAAAATGAGATCCAAAATAATTAAATTAAAAGGATGTGTTGGTCAGGGTGTGACAACCTCTCTGCGAGGAGAAAATCCTGGAACATCGTCAAGGAAAACATTCGCATACTGGTCTACCACTACATGATATGTCGGACTCTCCACATCAACTGCTCTGAGGGTAAGGCAAGCCAACTGGTGAGTGATCGGTTGCACCCTCCTCCAAGTAAGTATGTCATGTGTGGCTAAGGTTCCCTTCTCACTGGTGAAGGTAAACCTGGTCCCATCCATGCAGACACACCACACTTTGTGCCTAATACAGTTGATTTGAGCATGGACTGTATATAACCAGTCCATACCCAAGATGACGGTGTATGCCCTCAATGCTGCTACTAGAAGATATCAGCTGAATCTATCACCTCCTAGAGTAAGCTCACACTACCGGCACTAGTGCGTAATCGCTGAGTCTGCTCCCATAGGATTCTCTAGTTGTAAGGATCGAGCCAATGGCACCGTCGGAATCTTCGAGCTCCGAACATGGGTAGTGTTAATGAAAGAGTGAATGGCACCAGTGTCTATAATAACTGCGACGAAGGTGAAGTAGACACAGACCGTACCTCGAATCATCTATGGAGCACTGTGATCATAAGCCTAAGCTTCCTGAAGTTGATCTCTCCCCTATCCACCCATTCCATGCTGTAGGGGTCGACCTCCAGGTTGTATTGGTGGCAAAACCTCAAAACATCGTCCACTGCCACCTTCATGTCCAGCTCCTCTGCCACGTCCTCCTAGTCCCTACGAACCGCCTCGATCAAACCTCTGACTCTACCTAGTAGGTCCCTCAACTGTCTGGTGATCATTAGAACGGCGGGTCAGACAGTCACGAGCCATTAGACCAATCCCACTGCATGAGTAACATTGTCCGCTCCTAGCATGTCTAGCTCTGTCTCCACTCTAGGTGACCCGCACAACGGAACCTGAGTCATGCGGTCGACCACTTTTAGGTCTGGTCCTCTTAGACCTCTGCAACATCTATCTACTACCAGCCGCAGAAGACTCCACTACGTTTTAGCTAGTGGTGGGTCTTGCAACTTGAGACTGCTCAGCAAGGAAACTCTTTACTAGGAGGGATCTCTCTAGCACCCCCGCAAATGTTGGGATGCTAAGTGAGATCATCGGAGTTATGATCACTCGCATGATCCCCTACTCGAAGGTCTGGGCCCTGAAAAATGGGTCTCGTACTATATTCGTGGAGTAGCATGAGAGGTTGGTGAACCTCACTGAGTACTGTGCTACTATCATGCTACCCTATTGTATATGTTGTAGCTCTTTGTAACTTCACTGCTTGAAGGGTGGCTGGGACAAACTCCACTTGAAAAAGGCTCTCGAAGTCGATCCATAGTATAGTCACCTCGTCATGCACCTGGAATATCAGGCTCCACTATCTTCCTACTAATGCATGAAAGAGGCTGGCACCAAGGATCACCATGAAGTCCGCTGGTGTCCCTACTAGCCTGAAGACTCTCACCACAGCCTCCATCCAATCCTAAGCCGCTTGTGGGTTCGTCTCTCCCATGAACCTGGGAGGCCTCTAGTGCTGTAACTCGTGAAACTCTCTCAAGTGGTGTGCATCGTCTACTTCTAGGGATGGTGGAATCCGTGGACCAACGGGACGTAGTACCGCTAATTCCTCCACTAGGGCCTCAACAGAAAGTGGGCCCTACACAGAGGCCCCGTCGCTCAGTGGTCTGTCATCGCGTATGACTCTCAAGGCTCTAACTACTCATCTATGGGGAGGTATCCTGAAAGAAACATATGTGACACAGTAAAATGAATATACCTTGTGAGCTGATCTGGTTGAGTTGTCTTAAAGAAAAACTTTTGAAAACCCACACACAATTAGTGTTTTCATGCCCTGAGACAGAAATCAGAAGTCAGTGTCCTAGTGTATGGATGTGTCGGTCGCCCGCACCAAAACTGGACTCCCTGAACTAAAAACCACACATAGTACCCTTAAAAATATTTCTTCATAGAAAAGAAATATCAGAGTCCTCAGTTCTATGGTAGAACCGACTCCTCTGATACCAATTTGTCAGGACCCATCCCCCGAGACCCGTATCGTGACTACCCCAAGCCCGCCTTCCATAGTCCAGGGTCTAGTGACTAGCACCAAAGGCGTAAATCCCTAAACTAGGAAGGCATTGACTCTATAAGTGTAAATAAACGCAATAGGGTACACAACTGGAAGCAAAACACTAAGTAAAACTAAATACAAGAGAAGTGATGGAAAGTAAAAAAGGGCTAGAAATACAATCCCATAAAAAAAGTACAAGTAAAAATGAAAAGCAAGTAGAACTTAAGAAATGTAAAGCAGCTACTAGGTCATCATCTGGGGTTCCTACATGAAGGGTAGGTACAGATGGTCTCTTCAGCACTCCACGTCCGTCAGTCTCCTCCATGTACTATCACAACGAGTGGTCCACCTCCGGGTATTGTCCAGTCCTGCTACTCTCTGCCTCAGTCAGCAATGTCCATCCTATGCAACCAACACAATGAGGTGCGGGCATTCCCCGTGTATGGGTCATTATAACGACACTCATTAGGGACCCCAAGACCCTCAAGGTCTCACAAAATCTAACAAGGATAAACCAAGAAGTATGAAATCAACAGACAACCATTACTTAGGTATATCCCCATATATATACCTAAGTTATCTAGTAACACATCTCCATCATTAAGAAAACACAAAATTCATTGACTCAGATCAAACTAGGATTTTTATTATCGAAACCACGGATGCTAGAGAACTCCTTCTCTATCGAGTACAGTGGGCCTCCCGCGACACAAAGGTGCTTCTCACTAACCTTGGACTGCTGAGGTACTCCTCCTGTCAAGTATCGTGGGTCTGCTACCAACTACCAGGCACTCCTCTATTGTGGGTCTGCCGCCAACTACTAGGCACTCCCCCTAATAGCCTGTAGAGGTACTCCTCATGTCGAGTACCGTGGGTCAACCACCAACTACTAGGCGCTCCCCTGCTGTGGGTTTGCTGCCAACTACCAGGTGCTCCCCACTTGGCTAGTCGAATCACTCCGAGTTGAAATGGCCAAGCAGTCATTAGGTCTGCCAGCTACTAGGTTTCCTCACTCTGACTGCTCATCACTGGAAGCATCTGCACCACAAGCTACTGGTCAATACTCCAACTGTCGTGAAGTTCCATAAAGAAGTATCTCAAAGTTCTTTCATGTCATAGGGGTCTCAACGCAATAGACGGAAAGTCTATCGGACGTCTGGTCTGTTAGTTATTAGCCTTTTGGTCCCGGGAGCCCAGTTGGATTCTTGTACTATCCAACCTGATCGTAACTCAACTATACCCCGAACTCCAGTGAGATATACTCAAAGGGGTGGCTATGATCCAAGAATACCAGCACTGCTAATGGTTCATCAAATAGACGTCTAGTGCCAAATTTATGGCTAAAAGAAGCAAAGGGTTGGCAATGGGCCTGGGTCTGGTCCGACCCGGCCCGTTGGGTGGGTCGGCCCGCTATGTTTTGACCCGGTTCACAGGGCCCATCCCGGTCTCGGGGCCAGTTCACCCTAGAGTGTTGCGAGGGCGCGGCCCAAAACGGCTCGGCCCCGAGGGAACGGCTGGGCCGGTTCAGCTAGGGCACCGCGAGGGGGCTGAAACATCGGCACAGACGAGTGGTCACAAGGGATCCGAGAAGCTAAGGGGGTTCTGAGTAGGGCGTTGGGGCATCGGGCAGGACGCGGCAGGGGCCGGGCAGTGCACAGGTTCGGCCAAAGCGGCGGGTAGGGCGCAGCTCGGCGCCGGGGCCACCAGGTTGTGTGCGGGGCAGCGCGCAGGGGCACGGGCAATGCGCGGGGGGGAGGCGGAGGGTTCCGGTGGGGGCGGGTAGGCCACAGGGCAGCGCGCAAGGGTGCGGGCAGTGCGCAGGGGCACCGGGCAGGCTGCTGGCAGGACTGGGCAGGCTGCAGGGCAGCGCACGGGGGCACCGGGCAGGGCACCGGCGAGGCTGGGTAGGCCACGGGGCAGCGCGCATCGGCCCGAGAAGCACGCAAGAGCGCTAGGTAGGGCACTGGTGGGGTCGGGAAGTCCATGGGTTTGGCTGGGGCGTACGTCGGGCAGGGCATCAGGAGGCTGCGGGTAGGCATGCTCCTCCTCAGTAGTCGAGTAGATCAGAATGTCGTCGATGAAGACTATAACAAAGCGATCGAGGTAAGGCTAGAATATCATGTTCATGAGACTCATGAACACTACTGGAGCATTGGTTATGCCGAAGGGCATAACCAAGAACTCGTAGTGGCCATAACAACACCTGAAGGTCGTCTTCTACACATCCTCATCTCGAACTCTAAGTTAGTGATAGCCTAATCTGATGTCTATCTTTTAGAACCACTGAGCTCCCTTCAGCTGATCAAAGAGGTCGTCAATCCTCAAGAGTGGGTACTTGTTCTTCAAGGTCACCTGGTTCAAGTGAAGGTAGTCGACACCAAGCCTCAAGCTCCCATCCACCTTCTTGGCAAAGAGAATCGGGGTTGCCGAGGGAGAAACACTGGGTCGGACAAATCCCTTTCCCTGTAAGTCCTCTAGTTGTACCCGCAACTCGTGAAGCTCAGCGGGAGCCATCCGATATGCTGGTGTAGATATCAGTGTCGTCCTGGGGCACAGGTCAATGTAGAATTCCACCTATCTATGAGGAGGTAATCCTCGAACATTGTCATGGAAAACATCCACGTACTGGTCCACCACTACAGGATAATTCGGACTTTCCACATCAACTGCTTCGAGGGTAAGGCAAGCCAACTGGTGAATGATTGGTTGCACCCTCCTCCGAGTAAGTCCTTCCTATGCTGCAAAGTTTCCCTTCTCACCGATTAAGGTAAACCTGGTCCCATACCTACGAACACACTGCAATTTTAGACTAATACAGTCAATCTGAGCATGGACTGTAGATAACCAGTCCATACCCAAGATGACATCGTAATGCCTCGACGCCGCTACGGGGAGATCCCAACTGAAGCTCTCACCTCCTAGAGAAATCTCACACTGCCGGCACCAGTGTGTAATCGTCGATCCTTCTCCTGTAGGAGTCTCTATCCGTGAGGATCGATCCAACGACTCCGTCCGAATCTTTTTCCTCCAAACGATGGCAGTGGCAATGAAAGAGTGATTGGCACCTGTGTCTATAAGAATTGAGGCTAAGCTGTAGTAGAAACAGATCTTATCTCGAATCATCTCCAAAGCACCTTGATCATAAGCCTCATCTGCCTAAAGCTGAGTTCTCCCCTGTCCACCCGCTCCCTGTAGTCGGGGTGGACCTCCTGGTGGTGGTGGTGGTGGAAACACCTCAAAACGTCATCCACCGCCAGCTGCACATCCATCTCCTCTGCCACGCGCGCCTGCTCCCTGCGGACCGCCTCGATCGAACATCTGTCTCTACATGGGAGGTCCCTCAACTATCTGATGATCATTAGAACAGTGGTTCTGACAGTCATGGGCCATGCGACAAAGCTTTCCACATTAGTAACAATGTCTTCTCTTGGGATGTCTGGGTCTTTCTCCACTCGGGGTGCCCCACACAACTGATCCTGAGTCATGCGGTCGACCACCTGTAGGTCTGGTCCTCTTAGTCCTCTGTGACATCTGTCTACTACCAGCAGAAGAAGACTCCGCTGAATGTTGGCTAGTGGTGGGTCTCACTGCCGGAGACTACTCAGCAAGGAAACTCTCCACTATGAGGGCTCTCTCTAACACCCCCGCCTATGTCGGGATGCTGAGTGAGATCATCGGAGCTCTGACCTCTCTCCTGAGTCCCTGCTCAAAGGTCCGGGCCCTAAATAATGAGTCTCGTACCATATTCGTGGATTAGCACGAGAGGTTGTGAACCTCACTGAGTATTGTGCTACTATCATGCTACCCTACTGTAAATGCAGTAGCTCCTGTATCTGCACCGCTCAAAGGGTGGCTGGGACAAACTCCGCCTGAAACAGGCCCTCGAAGTCTATCCATAATATCGGCACCTCATCATGCATCTGGAGCATCAGGCTCAACCATCTGTCTGATGCTGGCTGAAAGAGGCTATAGGCTAGCAGAAAAGATCACCATGAATTCTATTAGTGTCCCTACTACCCTAAAGACTCTCACCATAGCCTCCATCCAATCCCAAGCCGCCTGTGGGTTCTTCTCTCTCCGAATCCTGGGTGGCCTCTGGCGCTGGAACTTGTGCAATGCACTCAAGCAGCATTCATCGTCTGCTACTGGGGCCGGTGGCACCGGTGGCCCAACAGGAAGGAGTACCGTTGGTGCCTCCACTAGTGCCTCAACTGGAAGAGGGACCTGCACTGAGGCCTCGTCACTCGGTGGGGACTATCATTAGTCAGATGACTTGTTCAGACATGTGGGTGGGACCCAGGGTGGAGACCACGTGTCTGTGGGGAAACTGGTGGTATTTGGCCGGCCGGGACCCGACGAACGTTTTAAGGCAGGGTGTCTGTGCTGTCATCGGGGCCAAGTTTTCACAATTGGTATCAGAGGAGTCGGTTCTACCACAGAACATAGGACTCTGATATTTATTTTCTATAAAGAAATAGTGTTAAGGGTACAAAGTTTGGTTTTCAGTTCAGGGAGTCCAGTGTAGGTGCTGGGGGCCGACTTATCCATACACCAGGACCCTGACTTCTTATTTCTGACTCAATGCATGAAAACACTGATTGCGTGTGTGTTTTGAAAAGTTTTTATTGAAGTCATCTCAACCAGGTCAGATCACTAGGTATAATCTTTTGACCAGGTTGCATCTGTTTCTTTCAGGATGCCTCCCTATGGATGACCAGTTACATCCCCGAGAGCCATATGCACTGAAATACCACCGATAAATGAAGCCTCAGTGAAGGGCCCTCTTCTAGTCGAGACACCAGCGGAGGAACCAGCGGTACAACTTCTCGTTGGGAGAATGAGGCCTCCAGCCCCAGCAATAGACGATGCACGCCGCTTGAGCGCATGGCACAAATTCCAGCACCAAATGACACCCAGGATCAGGATAGAGACAGACCCACAGACGATTGAGGATTAGCTGGAGGATGTGGTGGGATTGTTCAGGCTAGTAGGGACACCATCATAATTCATGGTGATCCTTGCTGCCAGCCTCTTTAATGCAGTAGCAGCAAGATGGTGGAGCATGATGCTCCAAGTGCATGGCAAGGCGATGCTACTATGGACATAATTCGAGGGCCTATTTCGGGTGCAGTTTGTTCCAGCCACCCTTCAAGCGGTGCTGATATAGGAGCTACTACATCTACAGTAGGGTAACACGATAGTAGCAGAGTACTCAGCGAGGTTAACTGACCTCTCACGCTACTCCATAGATATGGTACGAGACCCATTCTATAGGGCTTGGACCTTCGAGTAGGGGATCAGGTGAGATATCAGAGCTCCTATGATCTCACTCAGCATCCCGGCGCAGGTGGGGGTGCTAGATAGAGCCCTCATAGTGTAGACTTTCCTTGTTGAGCAGTCTCCCGCAGCGAGACCCACCACTATCTGACACGCAGTGGAGTCTTCTACAGCTAGCAGTGGACAGATGTTGCAGAGGTCCAAGAGGACCATACCTATAGGTGGTTGACCACATGAATCATGATCAGTTGTGCGGGGAAAACAGAGTGGAGACAGATCCATATTTTCTAGGAGCGGACAGTGTTACTCATGTGGCCGTCTTGGTCACATGGCTCGTGACTATCTGACCCGTCGTTCTGATGATCAGCAGATAGGTGAGGGACTTCTTAGGCAGAGGCAGAGGTTCGATCGAGGCGGTCCATAGGGATCAGGAGGATTTGGTAGAGGATCTGGACGTGTAGCTAGCAGTGGACGACGTTTCGAAGTGTTGTTGCCACCATCAAGAGGTCCACCCCGACCGTAGGGAGCGGGTGGAAAGGGAAGTGCTCAGCTTCATTCAGTTGAGGCTTATGATAACGGTGCTCCAGAGATGATTTGAGGTAAAATCTGTGTCTACTCTACCTTAGCTTCAGTTCTTATAGACACAGGTTTTAGTCACTCTTTCGTTGCCACTGCCCTCGTTCAGAGCTCTGAGATTCCGACAGATCATTTGGCTCGATCCTTATGGATAGAGACTCCTACCGGAGCAGACTCAATGATTACGCACTGGTGGAGGCTGTGTCAGCTTACTCTAGGAGGTGAGAGCTTCGGCTAGGATCTCCCCATAGTAGTGCCTAGGCCTTACGATGTCATCTTGGATATGGACTGGTTATCTATAGTCCATGCTCAGATTGACTGTATTAGGTGAAAAGTGTGGTGTGTCCGCACGGATGGGACTAGGTTAACCTTCACTGGTGAGAAGGGAGCCTTTACAGCATAGGATGGACTTACTCGAAGGAGGGTGCAGCCGATCACTCACCAGTTGGATTGCCTTACCCTCAGAGCAGTTGATGTGGAGAGTCCGACTTACCCTGTAGTGGTGGACCAGTACGCGGATGTTTTCCCTGACGATGTTCCAGGATTACCTCCTCGCAGAGTTGTGGACTTCTACATTGACATGTACCCAGGGATGGTACCGATATCTACACCAGAATATCAGATGGCTCCTGCTGTGCTTCGCGAGATACAGGTACAGCTAGAGGACTTTCAGGGAAAGGGATTCATCCGGCCTAGTGTTTCTCCCTGGGAAACCTCGATTTCGTTCTCCAAACTGTGGATGGGAGCTTGAGACTTTATTTCAACTACTGTCGCCTAAACCAGGTGACCAGGAAGAACAAGTACCAACTCCCGAGGATTGGCGACCTCTTTGATCACCTGAAGGGAGCTCAGTGGTTCTCAAAGATAGACCTCAGATCAGGTTATCACCAGCTAAGATTTAGAGACGAGGATGTGCATAATCCAACCTTCAGGTGTCATTACGGCAACTAAGAGTTCTTGGTTATGACCTTCGGCAAAACCAACGCTTTAGAAGTGTTCATGAGTCTCATGATCAGGATCTTCTAGCCTTACCTCGATCACTTTGTTGTAGTCTTCATCGACAACATTCTGATTTACTCAACTACGAAGGAGGAGAATGCCTACCATTTGTAGGTAGTACTGGACACTCTCTGAGAGAACAATCTTTATGGTAAGCTCTCAAAGTTCCAGTTTCAGATTCGAGAGGTTCACTTCTTTGGACACATCATCTCGGAGGCTAGATTTGTTGTAGATCTAGTGAAGATTGAAGTGTTACTTTATTGGGAGCCACCTGGAAGTGTGACAGAGGAACGGAGTTTCCTAGGTTTGGCTGGATACTACCGGAGATTCGTTCCAGACTTCTCTAGAGTTGTAGCACCACTATCATCCTTGAAAAAGAAGTGGAAACCATTCGTGTGATCAGAGAGATGCTAGAAGAGATTTCAAGAGCTGAGGCAGAGGCTGACTACTACCCCTATCTTGAGGTTTCTAGAGGAAGGCGTATGGTACGTAGTTTACTGCGACACATCAAGGACCAGACTCATGTGTGTCGTGATGGAGGAGTGAGCAGTGATTTCTTATAGTTCTCAGTAGCTGAGATAACACGAGCAGAACTACGCTACCCATGACCTGGAGTTAGCAGCAGTGGTCTTTGCCTTGAAGATGTGGCGGCACTATATGATGGGTGAACATTTTACCATATACTCTGATCACAAGAGTCTCAGGTATATAATCTCTCAGAAGGACCTTAACCTGAGACAACGGCGATAGCTTGTGTTCCTCCAGGACTATTACTTCGAGATTGTCTATACTCCTGGGAAGGGTAACATTGTTGTGGATGCGTTCAACAGGAGGACTGGTATATAGCTGCTAGGTGAAGAGACAGAGCAGGTGGATGCTTTATAGATATCCTTTGTCGATATAGATGGAGCAGACTATCTACAACCTCTTGTAGTCACTCCCCCCTTCTTCAGCGAGTTAGGGAGGCACAACATGGATACACTGACTGCGAGACACGACGTGCTCAAATATTCACAGGGTAGGCACCGGATTGATTTTCTAAAGGTGGGGAGCACGTCATCTTCTTCAAAGGACATAATATGGTAATAGTGTCACTTCAGGAGGAAGTGTTGAGCGAGTTCCACACATTCCTTTTAGAGATACATCTAAGAGTGGTGAAGATGTACCAGGACCTCAGACGATAGCACTGGTGGCCAGGTATGAAGAAGGAAGTTGAATAGTTTGTCTCATGGTGCCTCACTTGTCAGCAAGTGAAGGTCGAGCACCAGGTACCAACATGCATGGTTCATCCCTTAGAGGTCCTAGAGTGCAAGTGGGATGGGATATCCATGGACTTTGTGATGGGTATGCCATGTACATCCAGGGGTCACAACTCGATTTGGGTGATCGTTGACCGACTCACCAAGTCAGGCCACTTCCTACCAATTAGAGAGAAAGGTTCAGTAGAGATCTTGTGATGCCTCTCTGTGCAAGACATTGTGTGTTTTAATGTTATTCCTTCGATGATTGCCTCAGATCATGATGCACGGTTTACTTCCAGGATATGGCAGGGGTTGCAGGAGGCTTTTGGGACACAGCTTTGCTTGAGAACCGACTTCCATCCTAAGACTGATGGTCAGACTAAGCGGACAATTCAGACCCTCGAGGATATGCTACGTGCATGTGTCCTCGACTTCGGGTACTTTCAGTAAACATATGAGCAGGTTTTTATAACTTTTCAATCGGTGTTAAAAATTGAAATCTGAGGGCACTATTGAACTCGCAGCGCCGATATTCTCTTAAGAATAATTTCACCTCCATGGTAGTTGGTTGAGAATAAAATTTAGTTTTTTTGCTTTTTATAAAAAACTAATATAAAGTGTGAAAAAACTTTATTTTATTTGAGCCGCCTTTGGGTGTGTGGAGGTTAAACCCTCCAAGAGGAGGTTGGAGGTGGGGGTCGCCACACCCTAACCTTCCAAGAGAGGTTATGGTGGTGGGGACCACCCGAACATAACCTCCCGTGAGAGGTTACATAGTGGGGACCACACGAGACTAAAACCCCCCCAATTAATGGAAGGGTGGAAAATCTCCCAACTCCCCTCATTAATGAGGGGGGAGCCCCTTGACCTCCTCTACTATTAATTGGTTCCATCTCCCCTAATTAACTACGCCAACGCGTGTGAATTAATTAAGGGGAGCCTCTTAATTTCTTTCTCCATTTGAATTGCATGCCAACAATAAATAATAGACAACCTATTATTATTATTTTGTTGGCATTTTCTTTTTGTGGAACGGAGGAAGAGAAGAGCTAGGGAGAACCATCCTCCCAACAAAGAACTCAAAGAATGCCAGTGACACTTTTTCCACTGTCTTCTACCCCGGACACTTTCTGACGTAGAGCAACTTCCCTCCTCATCGTCGTCAAAGAACCGATGCCCAAGCTTGGATAGAAATGTGTGACAAACACGGAGAACGATGAAATTAATCATCTTCTTTCCACAACACCATCAACGAACGATGATCGACGACCACCGAATCAAAGTAAGGGTTCAGTTTCTTTTAAGTTTCATGTTCTTCCTTTCTTTTAAAAATGAATAACGAGGATGTTTATCTTTTACAGGTGGAATATTGTGCTTCGTTCTTGAGAACCAATTGTTACAACCCTAAACGTGGAGGGTGTGGGCCAAACCAACATGGCCCAACCCCTACGCCGATCTTGTTTTTATTTAACCTCTGCATGGCGATGAGGTGCCAACGATGAAGACGACAATGATGAAGGTCGCGCTACCCGCAGCCTCCGCAAATCACGTTGGCCCTGGGGCGCACTGGTGCTCCAAGACGAACACTGCCGACCGAGAGGTGCCCGAGAGGCGCCCGACCCGCCTACCCGTGGCCTCCCCGCAGCTTGCCTGGCCCCGCCGGTGCTCAGCCCGACGCCCCCGCACGCTGCTCGCACACTTGCACGCTACCCCGCGGCCTACCCAGCTTTGCCAGCACCATGCCTGGTGCACCCCGTGCACTGCCCGTGCCCCTGTGCGCTACCCTGCAGCATGCCCGGCCACAACGTCGCCCTGCCTGGCACCCTCGCGCCCCTAACGGCTACCCTGTGGCCTGGCCGAACATACTGGCACTACACGCACTACCTATTCCACTACATGCAGCCCCGTGGCCTGCCTGGATTTGTCGGTGCCCTGCCTGGTGCCCCGTGCGCTGCCCGGAGCCCTTCTGTGCCCTACTCGGAGCCCCGGCCGAACCCGCGGCCTACTCGGCCCCTGCTGCGACCTGCCCTACGCCCGCGCTCCCTGCCCGGCGCTCCCGTGGCATCCCGGCTCCATCGCGGCCACCCAGCCGGGCCGGTGTCCCGGGCCCCTCACGGTGCCCTGACCGAACAGACCCTTCCGCACCCTCTGGGCCAAGCTGCGTCGGTCCGGGCCCTCACAACACTCCAGGCCGAACTGGCCCCGAGCTCGTGTCGAATCGCCCTCGTGGTCTGTTGGGCTGGCCCTAGCGGACGGGGTCCAGACATAGAGGGCTGACATGCCCAACGAGCTGGGTCAGACCCAGCAAGTCTGACTGGGTCGACCCAGACCGGGTCGGCCCAAACTGGGTTGGGCCGAGTTGGTCCGACCGGGTCTGACCGGACCCGGGCCCATTACCGGCCCTTTACTTCTTTTGGCCATAAATTTGGCACCGCACGTCCATTTGAAGAACCGTCAATGGCTATAGTATTCTTGGAGAATATCTATATCTTTTAGTATATCCCACTAGATTCCAGGGTATAGTTGAGTTACGGTCAGGTTGGATCATACACGAATCCAACAAGGCCCCCAGGACTAAAAGGCTAATAACTAACAGACTGGGCGTTCGATTGACGCGTCGTCTGTTGCGTTGAGACCCTTATGATGTGGCAGACCTTTGAGATCATTCTTCGTGGAACTTTGTGATAGTTGGAGTATTTCCCAGTAGCTTGTGGAGTGGATCCTTCAGGTGACGAGTAGTCAGAGTGCGGAGACCTAGTAGCTGGCAGACGTGACAACTGCTTGATCGTTTCGGCTCGGACTGATTCGACTAGACCAGTGGGGAGCGCCTGGTAGTTGGAAGCATAACCACGACAGAGGAGCGCAAAGTAGTTGGCGGCAGACTCAGGTGCTCGATCGGAGGAGTACCTCTGCAGGCTATTAGGGGGAGTGCCCTGTAGTTGGCGGCAGACCCACAGCGGAGGAGTGCCTGGTAGTTGGCAGCAGACCCACGGTACTGGACAGGAGGTGTACCTCAGCCGTCCATGGTTAGTGAGAAGCACCTTTGTCTCGCGACAGACCCACTGTACTCGACAGAGACAGAGTTCTCGAGCAGCCATGGTTTCAATAATTAAAATCCTGGTTTGAGCTGAGTCGATGAATTTTGTGTTTTCCTCATGATTGATATGGGTTACTAGATAACATAGGTATATCTATGGGAAAATAGCTAAGTAATGGTTATCCATTGATTTCATACTTTTTGGTTTAACCTTGTTGGATTTTGTGTGACCTTGAGGGTCTTGGGGTCCCTACTGAGTATCATTATACTCACCCCTCCACAGGCTATGCCCGCACCTCATTGTGTTGGTCGCAGACAATGAACAACGCTGACTATGGCAGAGAGTAGGAGGACTGGATAGTACCCGAAGGTGTACCCCTCAGTGTGACGGTACACGGAGGAGACGGACAGTCGTGGAGTACTACGGAGACCATATGTACCTCCCCTTCAAGTAGGAACCTCATAGGAGGATCCAGTAGCTCCTTAAATTTTCTTCAGCTGTACTTGATTTTCAGTTGTACTTGTACTTTCCTATTGGGAATGTATTTCCAAGCATTTTTACTTTCTATAACTTCTCTTGAATTCAGTTTTACTTAGTGTTTTTCTTCTAGTTGTGTACTATGTTGTGTTTATTTACAGTTTTAAAGTCAATGCCTTCCCATTTTAGGGATTTACACCTTTGGTGCTAGTCGTCATCCCCTGGCCTATGGAAGGCGGGCTTGGGGTAGTCACGATACGGCCCCGGGGGAAATGGTAGGCATGCTCAGTGTTAGGGCACCGGTGGGGCAGGGCAGGCCGCAGGGTAGCGCACAGGGGTGAGGGTAGCGCGCGAGGACGCTGGGCAGGGCATCGGCATGGCTGGGCAGGCCGCGGGGCTGCGTGAAGGGGCACGGGTAGCGGGCGGGGGCACTGGGCAGGGCGCTGGTGGGGCCAGGCAGGCCATGGGGCAGGCCACGGGTCCTGCCAGGGTGTGTGCCGGGTAGGGTATCAGGAGGCCGCGGGTAGGCGAGTCGGGCACCGCTCAGCCGCCGGTGTTGGGCCAGGAGCACCGGTGCGCCGCAAATGCAGTGCCATTCGCGGAGGATGTTGGTATGGGGGTCGAGCGCTGCTCGGTCGGTGGTGTTCAGCTGGGAGCACTGGTGCTCCGTGGGGGCGGTCTGATTCGCGGAGGCCGTGGGTAGCGAGGCCTTCGTTGTTGTCGCCGCCATCGTCGCCGCCTCATCGCCATGCCGAGGTTCAATCAAAACAAGATCGGTGGTGGGGTCGAGCCATGTTGGTTTGCCCCGCTCCCTCTACTTTTAGGATGGTAACAATTGGTTCTCAAGAACGAAGCATAATATTCCACCTGTAAAAGATAAACATCATCGTTATTCATTTTGAAAAGAAAGGAAGAACATGAAGCCTAAAAGAAACTAAACCCCTACCTTGATTCACCGATCATCGATCGTCGTCCATTGACGGTGTTGCGGAAAGAAGACAATGAAATTCTTCATTTTCTGCATTTTTCACGCATTCCCAATCCAAGCTCGTGCATCGGTTCATTGATGACGATGAGGAGGGAAGTTTCTCTACGTCGGAAAGTGTCCAGGGTAGAAGAACATATAAGAAGCATTGTCGGGGCTCTTCACGTTCTTCATTGCGAGGATGGTTGTCCCCAGCTCTCCTCTTCCTCCATTCCACCAAAAGAGAATGCCAACAAAATAATATTAATAATAGGTTGTCTATAATTTTATTGTTGGCACGTAATTAAAATGGAGAAATAAATTAAGGGGCTTCAGTTAATTAATTCATATGTGTTGGTGTAGTTAATTAGGGGAGATGGCACCAATTAATGGTAGAGGAGGTCAAGGGCCTCCCCCCTCATTAATGAGGGGAGTTGGGATATTTTACACCCTCCCATTAATTGGGGGGTTTTAGTCTCGTGTGGTCTCCACGACGTAACCTCTCACAGGAGGTTATGTTCAGGTGGGACCCACCACCATAACCTCTCATGGGGGGTTAGGGTGTGGTGCCCCCACGTCCAATGTAGAGACCCGAAGCTTGACGTACATGGACATTAAATTACTTTTGTGGAATACTTAATGCATAACAAAAACAGACAAACAAGGATTGTAATAGTTTAGTGCCTTTGGAAACTTGGAATATAAACTTCTAATCATGTAGAAAGATCTTAAACAAAACCCATAACGATCTTCCCCATATTGTTTCCTTACCAAAAACCATTCTTTATTTCCTGGGGAAAATAAAACATAAAAAGGGTGAGATCAAATGCTTAGTAAGGCCAAACATAGAGAACAAAAAACAATCCAGAAACATTTGAAATCAAAAACTTGAACATGAAAGTTAAACATCAAAATCTTGAGAAAATACAGAAATTGTCGAAGTATGTAAGGCATATATCATAATGGAACATCAACCATGATAAAATATAATGGAAATAAAACATGTAATTGTGGCAACCATTCAGCACATGATATGATTTCCATAGTAGCAAGGGCATTTCTGCCAAGACCATCTTAGTGGACAAAGTCACTTTCTGAATCGAGTTCACTTCTCGTTTCGGTCTTGTAACAATGAACCGGATTAACTTACCGTTCCATCCATGTCTATCTCATGAGATATAAATCTTTACACAATGAATTAGAGGGAGATATAGGTCCCACCCATCTCATAATGAAATCATTCTTACTTGTGCCACAAAATAAACATACATCATTCATAATAACCCAATAAATAAAACGGGTTTCATAAACATCATCCCATCATCACATAATCCATATAAAAAAATGAATATCATTTCATAATAAGAAAAGTGAAACCATATAAATCATAGAGACATGATACTTGAAACATACACATATGAAATAATGTCATCTTAGATGAAAAATGGTTTTGATAAAATAGTTGAAATGAATTCTTGAGGAAAATATCCTTTCTTCTTCAAAATCATTCTTTTTCCACAAAATGTCACGCAATTTTAAAAGTAAAGGATTTTTCAGAAAATAGTCATGAAATATTTTGGAGGAAGCTTCAGAAAAATAAGGCTTTATAAAACCGTAAAAATCCATTCGCGCCGTATAAGTAAAAAAAACATTCTTCTCGTACTTTTGCAGGAAAAGTCAAAAAGTACCTCGTAAAAGAAAGATTCCATACATACCATGTAGTAATAGTAAAAAATAGGTAAAAAGGACATTAAACACACATGAAAATATTTTTAGAAACAAGGACATGGATGATAAATATAACCCCAGTAAATACTTACGAGTAAACAATCTCGGATAAAAACGAGATTGGAAAGGTTATCCCTTACCTTTGGTCAGATATGCTTCGTATGGATCCGAACTTCCTTCATAATGATTTAAATAATTTCATTGAATTATTACATAATCATATTCATTGTTATGATATCGTATATGTTTCACTTATGACTTTTTATTGCCCATTCTTTTGTAAATTCCATGTTAAAGCAGCGTTTTGTGTAAAATCATTTCATTTATCGTATGGGTTTCGACTTGTCGTTCTTGATATTATTACTTATATCCGGATCTAAATAATTCCAAAATGTAAAAAATGATTTATATATAAAATATATTCATCATATACATATTTATTATAGATCGATAAAAGGAATGAAATACACCGTTCATGGAGACATTAGGTCGTACGTATGCATGAACGTTGTTTTCGTTTCCTTATTAAATTGAATGAAACTAAATAGATGACATACATATATATATACATAAATCCATTAGAATCATTATTTCATATATTTTATTATTATTCATTATATAAACTTTATAATCATTCATTATTATTTCATATATTTCATTACCTGATTTACCATTAATTATGGTAAATAAAATTTACCGTAGTTACTATTCATAATGCCAATAAATAAAAAGTGGATTATTAACATAATTTGGACCCACTGATTCCAAATATGGAATCCATTTTTCCAAATTTAATACAAAAAAGTTTCATAAATTAAATTAAAATTAATATTGTTGTCGAAAGAAAATGGGTTTTTTTTTAAAACATTGCAAAAGATTGAATTGATTTAACCTACGAATTCAAGGTAAAATCAATGCTAATGACATACATTCTATTAAATGGAAAAAAATATTCTATTTATACTTTAAAACCATTCAATAATATAATTTAACCATATAAATTATTACGATGAAAAAAGTTGTTTTTAATTAAAATATAGCGTGTTTTTACTATTCATTAAAATATGAAAGTTATCTAGAAAAATATCAAAATTTTATCCAATATAAATTTTTATATCCTGATTCAAAAGAATAAGTTTATTTTGTAAAATTGAACTTATAAACATGTCAAAAACTAGATTTCATGTGGATGCGCCATCAAAAGGCGGCAAAACTGCATTTTTTGAAAAATACTTATTTTACCTGAAACATTTATTTTGTTCTTATATCGTGTTCTAGAAAATGTGTAAGATGAATAATAATGTTATAAAATTCAAAAGATAGATAATACTATTTATAACGGATAGTTCATAATAATATTATAACAATATATCGTTGTTTAGTAAAACCCGGTATTGCATACAACACACGCTATCGAGAAAGGTCGCGATTGCGTGTAAAGAAAGAAAAGTCAGGGTTGCGTGTAGTGAAAGACTCCTTTGTTGTTGCATATAACAGAATCCGACCATATTTCATTTATACATTGAATATATATATGTATACACTCAATGTTGCGTAGAATAACTTTTATCAAATGAACTTGAAATTGTGTATAACACGATCCAAGAATTGTGTTACTTATACTGCAAACTAATACAGTGTTGCGTATAGTGCAAGATAATCTTTGTGTAACATACAACACAAGACATTAAATAAATTAAAAATAATACTTCTCATAAAATCTCAGGTTGTTACATCCAACCACCTCTTGGAGGTTTTAACCTCTACACTCCCAAGGGCGGCTCAAATAAAATAAAGTTGTCGCACACTTTATTTTATTATTATTTTTATAAAAACCCAAAAACTAACATTTATTCTTCACAACTAACGTCAAGGTGAAAGTCTTATTAAGTGAAATCGGAGCTGTGAGTTCAACGGTGCCCTCAGATTTCAATTCTGAGCACCGATTCAAAAGGTATAAAAACCCGCTGATACGTTTACTGAATGTACCCGAACAAAAGTTCAGAAATTGATTCCGGACATAGCGGGCCTCGGAATCAAGTGCCGTAAATTTTCACGGACTTGTAAAAATCCCATGTATTTAAGAAAAAATTCCAGGGAATTTCCCTGTCTTTACATAAATTTATTAATTAATATTAAATAATTGATATTTTTACAAAAAATTGTATTTTCACTATTCATTAAACAATTATTCTTTTACAAAAAATTATCAAACATTCACCAGTAGATAATTTCTATATGATGATTTCAAATATTAATTTAATTTTTTAAAATACATTTAAAAAAATAAGAAATTAATTACATTATATTTACATTAAACAATAAAAAATCATTCTTTAATTGAAATATGTTTTTGATGAATAAAATGACATTACTAAAAATATAGTACTTATTCAGAAATAACTAATTAATATATTAGAAATGAGTATGAGAATTATATATTTAATAATTATGTTAATACTATAGAATCTTTCCAATTTAATGGTTAGGTTATGATGGTCACATTTAAATAATAAGATTTTGTTGTTTCTTTAAGCTTGGAGTTGCTTATATAGTATGTTATCAAACATTATTTTCTTCTAAAAATATCACAATGTTGTAATAAAAAAATTATATTATAACATTAAATATAGTTATTTATTTTTTATATATAAATATTATTATTATAATTAAAAAACCTGATTTATATATATAATTGAAATAAATATTTTAATATCATTGGGGTAGTAAAATTATATAACTAATTTTAATCGTATTTTTTAAATTTTATTTATTTTAAAATTATTATATTTATTTCAAACAGAAATTTTTTTAGGTATTTTATTATTTATCCTAAGAGATTAAATTTCATAATTTTAAAATATTATTTGATATAAAATAATATATTAACATCTTTTAAATTATACATTCGTAAGAAATGATATTAAGGACACTTAACCTTTAAAACATCATTTTTCTATAAAATCAGTTCCTTTATATTTGGTATTATAATATAAAATTTTTAGAAAGAAAATTAGATAAAACGTACATCTTTTTTGATTTATAATTTTTAGATTATTGTATTATGAATTTTTGAGAGTTTTCTAAAGAAGTGATTTTTAGGTGAATAGTGCAATATACTATTTTGTGATGTTTATGTCATTCATAGAATCTATGTTTCAAATAGAAATTTACGAAACCACTTTCTTGAAAAAATATTTGGTATATAAAATTAATTGTTTTGATTCAATTTTTCAATCCAATATTTTATATTTTATAACTCAATAAATATTTTCCGTAAAAATTATTTTAATACAATATACATTTCTTAAATTAAAATTAATTTTTAATACTTTTAGAAATTGAATCAAAGTAAATGGATTTAAACTTTATAATCATTGGTTCTAAATTATCTAATAAGTACCACTTTTATTAGGCTTAATTATTCACTCACATTTGGTAAAAAATTGGTAACCGCTGTAAAACAGTTATTTTTCAAAGAATGATACATTCCTAAATATTCTGTATTTTCTTAAATTAAATGGATTTATTGTAAATTCATACTCTAATATGATGTTTAAAAATATATTAATAATAATTAACACTCATATAATTATTAATCAATTTTAAATAATATTAATAACACTTAATGATAAAAACAACTTTTTTCTAGAAAAATAGTTTTACTACACATTATATGTTTTAATATACAAGTTCATTTTATAATTATTATAAATTTAATTAGGATAAATTGAACCAATATTTGGATTAATAATTTATATATTTGTCAATAAGGTTCATCTTATATTTTTTTTTAAACATAGTTACCATGATTAATTTTTTTAGATATTAATAATGGAAAATGGTCAAATGAAGTATCTAACATTTTTAATAATTACAAGGTCATTTAGACCATCTATAAAGCCTATTTAGGTAATAAATTCATACCCAAATTACTAACCTACCATTACCCCACCTATTCTACTAACTTACTAGACCCACCTGACCACCATCTGATACAATTCTTACCCTTCACCTAAATTTACTTTACATTGAAAGTCCTTGTTTTGAAAAATATAAAAGGAGCTCACTCTCACCCATTATCTCATCCATATACACCAAAAATTAATTTATCATGAATTTACCTCCACTAAAACATTATAAACCCCACCCAGGGAGTTCAAAATGTTTAAATCAGCCAATATTTATAAATATACTTAGCAAAGTAAGGGTACTCCACCTCCACCATTTGATTTAACCACTTCTTTTGTGATAATACCTTTTAATTTTCATATTATTATTCCTGCATGTGATCTTAAAAAATATTTTAATATAAACATAATTCTGTAAGGATGATATATTACCTTTATATATCATTAAAATCGTTTTTTTTTAATTTTTATAGTCGTAATGATATCAAATTCCCTCTATGATAATTTCATCCCTCCTTTCAATTCAAGAACTTCCATTTTTATAATCCTTTTTAATTCAATGTCATTATTCTCACACATTTTCATAATCAATACTTTACTATCCAAATTATTTCCTATTAATCATATACTACCTTTATCAATCATTAAGATCATTCTACAATCCTTTTGTATGCATATCATGCTACTGAAATCATTTCTTGATTTTTCATCTTAATGTTGTGTATACACAACTCTAATTTCATTCAAGGGTATCTATATAATTTAATTTTATAAAAGATTCTAGATATGAACATCTTTTAAAAATATATTATTAAGATAGTGGTTTTGGTTATTTATGATATTAAATAGCTTTAGGGTAATTCAATAATTAATGTAAGGGGTTTTCTTAACTCAAATCCTTTACATGATTCATATCACTAAACTTTGACTATAATATTTCAAGATTGAATTATCAAAACCTATGATAATTTTATGCTTTATTTTCATCTTCTTCACTCTATAAATCATGTTTCTCATTGAAATAATCTTCCTTTATGAATCTATTGTTTCCTAAAAAATATAATATTTTTAATAATAATTCACATCACTTTTAATGGATGTTTCCTCCATATCCATGTTTTTACTTCCTGGTAATGTTTTACTTTTCTTGGTGGAAACAAAAATTATTATTTATATCCAATGAACCTTATATTCCCGTTAATTAAATAAAAATATATTTTAACCTTTTAATAGTGTAGGTTTTCAAAAAAATATATTTTTAAAATATTTAAAAGGATTTTCCTTACCAAGATCTTATATTCTTCCCTTCAAATTGAAATTTTGGAATATGTTTTATTTATTATCAAGGACTCTTTATTGTAATTTTTATTAATAATTTTCCAGTAATATTTTAAAAAAAAGGGAAGTTATTTTATAATCATGGATTTTTAGGTTAATATTAAGAAACACTTTTTAAGTTAAATACTTTTTTGTGACTCCTCTTCCGTTTTTGAAGGATTTTTAACCAATTAAGTAGTGGTTCATAAATCACCCAATATTTTCAATTTTTAAATAATCATTTTTGGTGATCATACTTTTAATATGAAATGATATTGTTTTATTTATGTAATTCCATTAATAAAAGTTATGAAACCCATTTTCTTCCCATGGGTTATTTATGATACGATGAATGATTTGATTTTAATTGCTAATCATATGTATAAATGATGATGGGTTGGGAAACATACATCTCTATAATTCATTTTTTAAAGTTTTATATCTCATGATACAACTATAGGTATCTACTAATGAATTCCCTCTACATTATGGGGATCGAGTCTAGAATTCTCACTCTAATATGGGAATCATGTTGGAATTCAAAATCCACTATTTTATGGGAATTAGGTGGTTATGCCTACAACACTATTAAATACATACCTATAATTATTTTTTTCCACTTATTTTTACTAAAATATTATATATTTATAATCTATTAAATATATATGATATTCCATGTTTTAAACACATTCCACATTCTTATGTCATGACTTCAGGTTTTGTTTGATTTTTGTTATATGATATAAAGGAATTTTTTTAATGATATTATTTGGGTTTTATGTTTTTATTCCATGATGAATAATGATAAATCATGTTTTATGATTTTCACTTTTCATTACATGATATTTTTATTTTATAATAAATTTTTCTTTAATGTTTGTAATCTAACGGCTATGACTAGTTTATAAGTTTCTCTTACTAAGAATTTGAACTTCAATCTTTCATATGTTTCCATTCCCCAAGTTATGAATATAGTTATATCATATGATATCACTATTATAGGTAGTAGAGGGTCATTTTTATGGATAAATTAAAACATGTTTTGTAAAATAATGTGTTTATGTAGCTAGTCTCCAAGACACAAAAACTTTCGATCATCGAGTTGTGTGACTATATGTTATTTGTGTTATTTTAAACATGGAATCAATTTAATATTTATGTATTTTTATTACAATATCCATATTTATAAATAAAGGTAAGGTTGTTTTATTTTTGGATATTAGTTTAGTTGCCTCTTGTATTAGGGTTAGAAAACCTTAGCAAAAACCAGAGAGATGAGTCTAAGAATAGGATGATATACTGAAATATTGGTAAAGTCAGGAGTATGTGTTTCACTGGAAAAAAATTACATTATTGATATTGGAATTGAATAATATTATGGAATATATGAACTACGAGGTAATCACCCTAAAAAGGGTTGGTTGAAAATTAACTCGGTCATCACCCTGATGCATGATTAGTGGGTTTAAAACTACACACTTGGATAAAAACTCCTAGAAGATATGGTTTGGTTAATAACAAACAATTTATAAACCAACTTGATGGATTTACTTCCTATATATATTGAGGTATTATATGGTGAAGTATAAGATAACCAATCTTAATGTAATCTGGGTTAATCTTGCATTGGTATAGTTTGAACTAAATGAATTATAGGATAACGTGATGATAATGGTAAAATGTTTTAATATTAAATCCCATTTTATGTTATTGATTATTATAATTCACTGATGTTGTTAATGATTATTCAATAATGTTAACCATTTTTATTTTATTAATAGATGTAAGAAGAAGGAACCATGGCTATGAGGTGAAATGAAGATATTACCTCAGTGAATAACCGATCAGAATGGGGGTTGGAGTGAAAAATACAATGATTATACCAAACCAGTTGTCATGAAAAATAATAAACAATTTTTACATCATTAAAGTCCCACAAAAATAAATAAATATTTATTCCCATGAAAAATCAAGGTATGAATAAGATTAAAGAATAAACATTCAATTTGTTATATGTCAAAAATGTGGAAAGAATAACCAAGGGGTGTTCCACAAGGGGACTGGAAGAAGTTTTATCTATAGTAAATGGGGACACTGAGAAATAATATTCAAAATAAAAATATATTTTTCAGTTAATATAATAGAGAAAAGTAATCATCAGCCTTAAGGTCTACTAGATTTCTGATGTTTTAGAGGTCAAAAATTTGGCCATTATGCAAACCAGTGCACTAAACCAAGGTATTGATATAAAAATTGACACTGACAGCCTCCTAGACCATATAATAAAGCAAAATCTCACACAGTGACTACTATTGAAGTGGATTGTGAAAATTAAGTGGTTCTAGGTACCCTTATTCTTTAATCAATATTTTCAGTTGTCTTAGGTTTTTTATTTTTTCAATAAATATTAGCGGTTTAAATAAAAACAATTAGTGGTATCATTATTGTATTAAAAAAATATGAATACTCTTAAAGGTTTGTGGGATTAAAATTCCTGTGAGTCTTATTATCCTTATTTTGGATGAATTTAATGTGATTTGGGGAATTTATTTTTCTCTATAATAAGAGAAAAATTTATTTTTTTAAATAAGGGAGTCATATTTCAAATCAACCTATGATAATCTATTGATTAAAGGAAGATTAAATATAAACTCTTAGCTCAAATAGTTGGATAAAAACTCAATATTATGGATAATCCTATTTTTACAAAAAAAAAAAAGATATGTTCCCTAAGTTTGTAAGGTTGGATTTTATCTAGAAATTATACCTTAATTCATAAATACCTTTTTTATAGCCTTAGATTCTTCCAATATTATGTGATAAATAAAATTCCAAGGGTGTAATTTATTTAAGGTGGGAAGAGTATAACACCTCAGGATTTAGGATCTATTAATTTTTTCCCTGTAATTAAAAAATAATATTTCTATATTCTTTGTGAAGAATTATTAACCGATTATATATTGAGCCATATAGGATATGAAAAAAAAGATAATGACACATTATTCAATTATAATAGTCCATTAAAACAGAGGTGCGTGAAACTATGTATTGCATACAATGCATTAATACACATAATGGAAAATTGTATACATTAAAACAATAAAAATTAATGGGGTGATAAATTGAAAATAATAACATCTATAGAACTATCATCTACACTAGACCACTATCGCCTTTAATAATTGCCAATTGTATGAAAAACCAAACAATGGGAATGAAACCACCAAAGGATCAATCATATTGGGTGACATAAAATAAAAATTACGGAAATGAGAAGTTTTAATGGTATAAATTTAGTGAGGTTATATTTATTTGAATGAAATTTGGCCATTAAAAATATGGTCATTACAAATATGGTCATTGAGAATGTAGTCATTAATGATATTTTCATTAGTCTTATATCTAATAGGTATACTGAGGTTGGGTTTTGATAAGTTGTAAATTTAAAATAATATAAATCACAATGAACTAAAAATATGATACTAAAATATTATAAATATATATATATATATCTTACGCATATATATTAATATTTTTATTAAAATATGATACTATTTACACTTAAAATTCAAATAAATATTTTAATATTAATTGAGTGGTAAAGTGAAATAATTAATTTTAATAGTATTTTTTAAAGTGTATTTAGTTCAATGTAATATTTCTTTTTTTCAAAGAACTATTTTTTAAGTACTGTGTATTTCATCCTAATATATTAAATTGAAAGATTTTAAAATATGATTATATATTAACTAATATATTAACTATAACAACCCAATGTTTTATCAATGGAAATTCCCTTCTTATAATTATGTCTTATAATCACATGAAATCACAACATAATGAACTACTAAGTACTATGTGACATTTAAACATAATATCCTCACTTCTGTGATTTAAATTTTGAAAATCTAACATACATAGTTTTGATTAGTAAAATATTTGGCATACGATGGAACAAACATAATTTTTGGTGAATAGTAACCAACCCTTATGAATAGTTACCTACCCTTATGAATAGTAATATAACCCTTATGAATATTAAATATTCTAAAAGAATATTAACCATCCCCTTGAATGTATAAATAAAATTTAGGCATCTTATAGGTTAAAATATGATCATAGTAAAAGTGTTGGTATTTTTGTAAGCCATAAATAATTAATTACAATTAATTAATTAATTTTAAAAAAAAATATTTTCCTTAAAATATGTTCATAAATTAAAATTTTTATTTCTTCTGGTTATAAGATAATTTTATCATACTTTATGTAATTTTTTAAAGCATTATAAAATCCGTTGTAGTTTTAAAATCTGCATTTTTCAAGTAAATTATAATTTCAATTAAAAATTAAATTAATAATATTTAAAAAAATATTTTTGAAAAATGGATTTTATTTTTGGATACTAAAGGTCTAAAAATCATTAGGGTTAATTTTTTTTTATTTTTTTAAAATAGTTGAATTTATTATGAATAGTAAAATACAATAATTTACCGTATATAAACATTATATGTTAAATACGCTATTTATTGAGTGATGGATGATTTAAGAACCTTGTTTTCAAACTCAACTGAACATATTACTATTTTTGGGTCACCAGAATTATTAATATTGCTTTTCCTATGGAAAAATAATAAACTAATGATTAAAATATTAAGAAAATCCTCCTCCCCTCAACTATAAAACCCACCCACAATTCACTCTTCTCTTCATTCCTCTCAAGAGTCGTGCCTCCCCTAAATTATTCCAAAATATATCTCCAAGATCCTCCAACAAATTTATAATCCCTTGATCTCCTCAAAATACCAAATCATCTCCCCTTAAGAGGCTCTCAAGGAAGTTTTAATCAAGAGGTAAATTCCTCTTTTCTTATCATTCATTTTCTTTTCATGTTCCTTTGTTCTATTTTCATTACTAACCTCTCCTAATAAAAATGTTATGAAAATCCAGTACAATAAATGTACTATAATGTTTTATTATAATGGTATAATTAATTATCATCTCTCATTTCCCCTTCTTTTATACGAAAGAAATGAAAACACCCTCTGAGATGTGTTAATTTATCACATTCAAGGACCACGGGTTCTCAATTTCTATTACCATCATTAATTCTTATCATGAAACCATTTTTATAGTTGAACCAGAATACTAAATATTTATTTTATCTGATTTTATGTTCTTTAATACTTTTTCACACATTGTGTAAAATAATATTACAAAACAACTTAATTATGAGCAAAACCGCCAAATTAATCCTTGTGTTTATCATTAATGATTTATATAATGATTCACCCTCACTCCAAATAACCAAATGAATTTTATAATATTTTAATATTTTGGATGTTAACTAATTTCATATTACTCAAATTCTGTACAACCATTCTCATCATATATTTTTATCCAAACATGAATATAAGTGAACTAATCATTAAAACCAAGGAAGAAAACGCTCCCAAACAATGAAATTAAACCTATAACTCATAAAAAAGGACATGAATGAACTTTATAAGATTATACTAAATAAATATCATGTAGTGCATGTTCTTTAATTATTAATTAATGAACCTAATTTGATTATTCAGGTCATTAAGATCAAGCGAAGAACACCATCAAGCTTAATGTAATGGATCCTCTCTTTCACACATTTATTCAAGAATCTTCTCTATGTGATGTCCTTTTACGTATAGTTCCTAATGATGGGGTATGATTTAAAAACTCACCCATAATTCCCTACTTATTTATAAAATAATAGAAACCCATTTCATGTCACACCCAAGCTCTCAAATACCCGGATCTGGTGCCAGACAGAGGATCAAATTCGGTTCAGGATTTGAGAAACCACCTACTTCTGAAATGTTTCATCTGCTAAAATCTATTACCTATAAATTTTTAATAAAAAAAGTAGGGTGATCATATGAATGCCTAGTAAGGAGTTATAAAAAATAAAAAAATTTAAAACATTCTTTAAAACTTTCCATAACATATTTTTTTAAAGAAAAGTTGTAACAACAAGTAATGTATCATAAAAGTGCTCAATTAAAAATGTGCTAAAAAATTACAAGGATTCATGAATAAAATATAGGAATGCTCATTTGGAGTAACAAATAAAAGACGTTCTAAACATGTGTGACATATGCATATGAGAGCACAAATTAAACAGCTAAGAGTAATGAATAATCAGAGTTGTGCGTAAAGGTAATAACTACAATTTCATACATCGAATACTAAATCACTGAGTGCTAAACATATGTCATGGCATAAGCTTTTACTTTTATGATACTCATAAGTACTAGATATTAAAATTTGATATTATACTATTCAAATATCTATTTGGTTAATTAATTTTCATACACATAATGAGAGAATATATAATCCCGGACATTAATTTCTATGTCAACGCCTCGTGCCAAGACCTAGGGGCTAACTGTAACTGGACCCCAACCCGGAGAGCCTCTATAATCAGACTCCATCCTGGAGAGCCTCTGTAATAGGACTCCAACCCAGAGGGTCTACTATAACCGGACCCCAACCTGGAGGGCTTACTTTTACCGGTCCCCAACCCAGAACATAGTAGTCCAACACATTCCCCGTCTATTTGAAAAGGTCATGTATCCAAAGTGTCCCATACCACATTGAATACCTAATTCCATGTCTTTTTTCAGGTGTCCCATACCAATCCAAATAATTAAATTCTTAATTAATTATAATAATAGATAAATAATAAATAGTTTGATTTATCACATAAATTAATAACTTTAAAACTGCTTCCATAAACTTCCAATTCATTACATTGCATGTTTATAAATTCAGATAGGTGTTGTTTATGCTCAATTCATGTGATGAAAAAAGGAAATTACATTGGACTAAATTATAAAATGTTCGTGGTTATTTAAATAATAATTCCCCAATGAAATGCATAAACTTGTATACGTTCTTTGTGCATGTGATGTTAATTTAAAACATGAAAGTAACTGGGTTACCACATAAAATGATAGTTCCTTAATTTTCCAAATCCTTGACTCATGGAAATGAATATTTTTAGTTAAAAAACCAATTTAAATTAAGACAGATGTCATTTGTACACAACCATGTGCCGATAAATGGTCATGTCTTAATAAATGGTCATACCCTCTGTTGCATAGCATATATGGTCAACTAATTCACAGTGAAACATTTATGCATACATTCATGTGAATTTAATTAAGCATATCAAAAACATACTTTAACCACTGAAGTTTGTTTTAGGCCAACCTATTTCATATCACTGTTCAAACTTATAGGTGCATACATATAACCATATATATATATATATACATAAAATATGTATATGTCGGACCCTATATATATTCTGAAAACTAAAATTATATATACATATACGTAAGTATATATATATAATAACATATTACAAGAAAAGGAATTTGTTTAATAATAACTACCCTTAGCATCATAAAATTAATTCACATTTTAAGAAAATAAACTACCTTACCAGAACTATAAAATAGAGATTGTATAAAGTAATAAATAAATTTCCCTTAAATTTTAAAAACATCATTTCAAATCAACACTTCATAGAATTAAAACTAGATGGATTAAAACTATATAGGTGTATTCCAAATAAATATACCAATCCATTTGAACCTGAAACATTATTGGCACCCAAGTCTTTATTTAAAGATTTTAAATCATCTTTGATAACATAAAATAGAAATAGATTGAAATATGTGTGTATGTCTTAATATACACTATGTGTATAACAGAAAATAATTATAAATTAAAATAACCCTTAACTTCTGTACACATAAAATAATAAGTTATATATATATGTGTGTACATATATATATGTATGTATATACACACATATAACTACCGTAATTTGATCAAATTACACCCTCACAAACCATAAAATTTAAAGATAAATACTTAAAATTTAAAACCATTATCATTTTAAAAATTCCAGGTTATATAGATAGATACTTTTTGTTATATATATATATCGAAACGTATACCTTTTTATAACAACATGGTTTAATAAAAACAATTAAAACCCTTTCAACACATAGATTTTAAAATCATAACCCAGTTGGGAAAATAATATGTTATAATCAAATATATAGATTCATATAAACATTTATACCCAAGTATATATGTGTGTACTTTTGTAAAAAAAATAGACAACAAAACTGATCAAATTAATTAAACCCTTAAAAAATATACTTTTAATGAAAACATAACCCTTACGTCCATTATATCACCTGAACCCGAAAACCCGAAGACCTAGTTTCAGCACAAAAGAACTTTTAAACTACTGCAATGTTATAAACATGCCATTAGGATCATATATAAGTATATACTCTCAAAGAAACACGACATGGAAAATTTACAACCCTTAGAAATAAATTTGAAACTAATAAATCCCATACCTGATAGTGGAAACCGAAAGGGAAGAGTTAATCTCCTCATTCCATAAGAACATGAACCTAAGGAAGCGGTCTCATGCATGTGTTTTACCCTCATAAAAGAGGGGTTCTTCTATCACTTATTTATAAAAAAAATTACAGGTTCGCAAGATTCTCAGTGAAGCAAAGTTGTTATATAAATTTATATTTATTAAAAACAAAACTAAAGAATTACTGGTCATCTATACTAATTATTAATATATATATATATATATATAATGACATGTTATTATTTTTTTATCTTTTTTTTCTAAGGGTCGATTTATTTTTTTGTCATTTGGTTCCCACGGGTCGGTCTCTTTTTTTATTGTCATGCAACAACACTTTTTTCCCTCTTTTTTTCATCACGTCTTCTTCATTTTTTCATATCACATGTATTTTGCTTTTTTCCTGTAATCATCGCTTTTAATATATTATTATATTATATATATTTTAAAGAGTTTTTTTAACAATAATCACTTTGTGTATTTCATGTTTCAAAAAATTCATTTGTTTTTATTTTTAATTTTCATTATTATTTTTATTTCTTTCTCACATTAATAACAATATTACACATATAGATTTTTTAAAAATATATAAATTTAGAAACTTATAACATATATATATATACATATATATAAATGAAAAAGATAATTACCAATATTTATAAACAAATACTTATATATATTTATTAATTCATGTTTATATATATATATATATAATATCTACATATTTTTATAAAACATTTCACACATTTTCTAACACATTAAAAGTGAATTTTTGTATTAAAATAATTACATAAATGTATAAATTCGTTTTTTTTATAATATATATATATATATTCAAAAATATCATAATTCTCATAATTTTTTATTTATATATTTCATTAAACATATTGATATAATATTAAAATTTAAAGCTTATTTATTTCTAATCACCTCAAAGTTATAATACCATTAATTAAAATAATGTTACTAAAAAACACACTTGGCATTTTAATATTAAAACTTATAATACATGAAAATAATAATTTATTTAATGCACCCAAATTCTGATAAAATAATTAACATATTATTTCTATAATCACAAAATAAATAACATCATTATGGATAAAATTAAACACATTCATTCAAAATATTTTGTTAAATAATCTTTTGAAAAATATTGTTATTAAAACTCTTATAATAATCAAATAATGAAATATTTTGTTTTTTTAAGAAAAAAATAAATTAGAAAAATATAAATAATAAGTATACTTAGTTATAAACATTAAAATATAATAAAATTAATTAAAACAATTATTTTTATAATTATTTTTCTAAAGAACCTTGTCTAAAATATTTATTAGTTAGTTTTAATTATAAACTAATACATATACAAAAGTACTTTTTTGGTAGTAAAATAATTATATACATTAATGTTTAACAAATATTATGAAACTACACATAATATTTATATATATATATATTTAGAAATTATATTATAATAATAAATTTTTTTACCCTTGATTATTATTATTGTTATTATTCTATTTGATAACATTTAAAAATAAATTCAATTTTTAAAAAATAATAATAAACATATATATTTTAAAATACTCTTTCAAACAAAGGAAAATAATATTTATTTTTAGAAAAAAATTAAAAAAAATAATTAATTATAATTAAAAAACTTGATTTCAAATATTATTTCCTAAGAACATTGTCTAAAAAATCATTTTCAGTTGGTTCAAATTATAAATAAATTCAATTAAAAATTATTTTCATATTAAAACATAGTTTGGAAATTTTGGGATGTTAGGTTATTCCCACCTCAAAAGTATTGCGTCCTTATAATTATAAAATGCACGTACACAACCAGAGAAACACTAGAAACACATCACTCATGAGGTTCCCTTTCTGGGAACACCACTGTTGGTAGGGTGGTGATGACCTCACGTGGATTCCTAAGGTAGTATTCAGCTGCTCAATCTCTTTGGCCCAGACACACTGTGAATAGCTGGGGTCTTACCTGTTCCTAAATCACTCGGCCTTCCATAAAGAGGCACAAGAAGTGTGGAGGTCAGAAATTACAGAGTGGACCAAATCCCTATAAGTCCCATGCACCATGTCGTTCTTGAAAATATTGATGTCATAGAGTTATCTGTACATACTAAAACTCAGGATGTGGAATAAGTAGGTCGCTCGATGGTCACCATACAAAGTAGCTTCTAGAAATTTACCTACAGGTCGGTAGTTATCATCCAAAGTGAAACATAGAAAAAGTGCTTCATGAAACTTCCCTCTTCGCCTATATGCTACAAATTGTGCAATTTTTATACGGTAATAGACAAGATTGCTTCCTTGGTAATGATGGAGAAGGTTCGGGCGGTTCGACACCTGATGGACTTGTTTACAAGTCAGACGTAAGTTGGAATAGGGCTGGTGCTCCTCGGAGCACGTCTTGATGATTATAGTCTCTAACAGTTTAGTAGGAAGAGATAAAATATTGGTTGGGGAACTCATGTCTTCTATCTGAAAATTTTTAAGAAGTCAACCTTCAATATGGAAATTCTAGTTTAATCAGAGTCATTGTTTAATTTAAAAGCATATCAAAACAGAGTATAAAACATCATTCATTTAAAAATGATTTATAAAACTCAAGAAAATACGTAATCTCTTGCTCCATCTCACAAAACACTAGTATGGATTTCCTGACATCCTCTAAGATGACTCCTCATATATTTCACCGATGTTGGGGATTTCCCCAGTTCTCAGACAAACAGATCCCGAAAGTGGTTCTAAATTCTTCTATCTCCTTGGTCCAGATGCAATGTGTGAAACTAGGATCAACAGTGTGTGGACATCTTGAATTCAGATTGAGAGAATCATGTCGTGTATAAAGTTGAGAGACATCGGTATAAACTTGATGCTGATAATGAAAATGTGTAGTCTCGTTCTCAAGGGCTTCAAAGTCCATAACTTGACCACGGAGACAGTAGGTTAAAATCTGACATAGATATATTGTCCGCAGGTCTCCCCCTTGTGCAGCCTCCTCAATGTCCTCAAGAGAAAAGATATTATTGGTCAGGGTAAAACATTTAAAGATACCCTCAAAATATTTCCCTTATATTACATAGCAATGGAATTGAGCGTTCATCATGAGGTAATAGACGAAACCTTCTCTTTAGGGAAGTTGGAGTACAGAAGGAGAGTTGGATACTCAGTAGAGGGTTTTTTATGATAAACTAAAATTTTGAAAATTCTTGTAGTTTTCTACACATGATTTTTCAACTATGGTTTCTAATACTTCTGTTGGAAGAGACAAAAGACTATAAATTTCATTTTCTATCTGAAAATCAAGAAAACATTGTTCTTAGTATTTATTAAGAATGTTTTTCATTGTTCAGTTATGGTTTTCCAGGGTTATCTGAACCGAATCCTCTAATACCAACTGTCACACCCCAGCTCTCGAAAACCCGGAGTCGGTGCAATACAGAGGATCAAATTTGGTTCAGGCCTTGAGAAACCAGAACTTCTGAAATGTTTCATCTGCTAAAAGATGTTACCTAGAAAATTTTAATAAAAAATGACGGGTGAGAAAACGAATGACCAGTATGGGGTTTCAAAATAAACCATTATAACTTTTGAAAAAATTATTTAAAAATTTCCATAAGACATTTTTCTTAAAGAAAATCAATAACACAAGTAAAGTATCATAAAAGTGCTCAATTAAAAATGTGCTAACAGAAATAAAAGTATTCATGAATCAAATATAGTCATGCTCATTTGGAGTAACAAATAAAATACATTCTAAACATGTATGACATATGCATATGAGAGCACAAATTAAATATCTAAGAGTAATGAATAATCATAGTTGCGTGTAAAGGTAATAACTTCAATTTCATACACAGAATACTAAATCACTAAGTGCTAAACATATGTCAAGCCATAAGCATTTACTTTTATGATACTCATAAGTACTGGCTCTCTACCATGGATATTCAAATAGTCGAATATCCATTTTGTTAATTACTTTTTATACACATATAGAGAGAATGTATAATGTCATAATTTAATTTCTGTGTCAAGGCCTCGTGCCAAGACCTAGGGGCTAACTCTAACCGGGCCCCAACCTGGAGAGCCTTTGTAATCGGACTCCATCCCGGAGAGCCTCTGTAACCGGACTCCAAACCGGAGGGTCTGCTATAACCGAACCCAACCCGGAGGGCTTACTTTTACCGGTCCCCAACCCAGAACACACTAGTCCAATACATTCCTCATCTGTTTGAAAAGGTCATGTATCCAAAGTGTCCCATACCACTTTGAATACCTAATTCCATGTCTTTTATTTGGGGTGTCCCATACCACTCAAAATATTTAAATTCTTAATTCATTCTTATAAGAGATAAATAATAAATTGTTTGATTTGTCAAATAAATTAATAACATTACAACTCCTTCCATAAACTTCCAATGCATTAAATTACATGTTTATAACTTCAGATAGGTATTATTTTTGCTCAATTCATGTGCTGATAAAAGGAAATGACATTGGACTAAATTAAAATATGTCCATTATTATTTAAATAATAATTTCCCAATGGCATTCATAAACAAGTAAACATACTTTGAGTATGTGATATTAATTTAAGACATGCAAGTAATGGGGTTACCACATAAAATTATAGTTCCTTAATTTTCAAAATCCTTGATTCATGGAAATGAATTTTTTTAGTTTAAAAAAACCAATTTAAATTAAGACTGATGTCATTTATACACAAGCATGCATTGATAAATGGTCAAGTCTTAATAAATGGTCATATCCTATGTTGCATAGCATATATGGTCAACTGATTCGCAGTGAAACATTTATGCGTACATTCATATGAATTTAATTAATAATAACAACAACATACTTTAACCACTAAAGTTTTCTTTAAGCCGACCTATTTCAGATTATTGTTGAAACTTATAGGTGCATACATATAACCATATATATATATATATACATAAAATATGTATATGTCGCATCCTTACATTATATATTATGAAAACTAAAATTACATATAAATATACATATATATATATATATATTAACATCTTACAAGAAATGTAATTTGTTTAATAATAGCTACCCTTAGCATCATAAAAGTAATTCACATTTTAAGAAAATGAACTACCTTACCAGAACCAGAAAATAGAGATTGTATAAAGTAATAAATAAATTTCACTTACATTTTAAAAAAATTCATTACAAATCAACACTTGATAGATTTAAAACTAGGTCGATTAAAACTATATGGGTGTATGCGTAATAAATATACCAATCCATTTAAACCTGAAACGTTTTCACACCAAAGTCATTATTTAAAGATTGTAAATCATCTTTAATAACATAAAATAGAAATAGATTGAATTATGTGTGTATGTCTGAATATACACTAAGTATATAAAATAAAATAATTATAAATTATAATAAACTTTAACTTATGTACACAAAAAATAATAAGTTATATATGTGTACGTATATATGTATATACACACATATAAATAATGTAATTTGATCAAATTACCCCCTCGCAAACCATGAAATTTAGAGATAAATACCTAAAATTTAAAACCATAATCATTTTAAAAATTCCATGTTATATAGATAGATATGGTTTCTTATATATATATATATACACACACATGTATAACATTTTATAACAACATGGTTTAAGAAAAACAATTTAAACCCTTTCAACACATAGATTTTAAAATCATAACCCAGTTCGGAAAATAATATGTTATAATGAAATATATAGAATCATATAAACATTTATACACAAGTATATATGTGTGTACTTTTCTAAAATAAATAGACTAAAAAATTGATAAAATTAACTAAACCCTTAAAAAATTTACTTTTAAATAAAACATAACCCTTACATCCATTATATCACCTGAACCAGAAAACCAGAAGACCCAGGTTCAGCACCGAAAAATTTTAAACAACTAAAAAGTTATAAACATACCATTAGGATCATATATAAGTATATAATATCAAAGAAACATGATAAGGAAAATTTACAACCCTTACAAAATATACAATTTATTGAAAAATATTAAAACAAAACCCTTACAAATAAATTTGAAACTAATAAATCCCTTACCTGATAGTGGAAACTGAAAGGGAAAAGTTAATTTATTCCTTACAGAAGAACATGAACCCAAGGAAGTGGTCTAACACATGTGTTCTAACCACATGAAGGAGGGGTTCTCCTATCACTTATTTATAAAAAAATTACAGTTTTGTAAGATTCTCAGTGAAGCTAAGTTATTATATAAATGTATATTTTTTTACAACAAAACTAAAGAATCACGGGTCGTCTATAATTATTATTAATATATATATATATATAATGATATGTAATTTTTTTTATCCTTTTTTTTCTAAAGGTTGATTTATTTTTTTTCATTTGGTTCCCATGGGTTGGTCTCGTTATATTATTATTGTCATGCAACAACACTTTTTCCCCAATTTTTTCATCAGGTATTATTTTTTTTCATCTCGAATGTATTTTTCTTTTTGTCCCCTAATCATTGATTTTAATATATTATTATAGTATATATATTTTAAAGAGTTTTTTTTTTGACAATCATCACTTTGTGTGTTTCACGTTTCAAACATTTCATTTGTTTTTATTTATAATTTTCATTATTATTTTTATTTCTTTCTCACATTAATAACAATATTACACATATAGATTTTTTTAAAATATATAAATTTATAAACTTATAACATATATATATATACATATATATAAATGAAAAATATAATTATCAATATTTATAAACAAATACTTTTATATATTTTTTAAATCACATATATATATATATATATATTAAATGTAAATGGGGAAAGCCCCCATTTATTGAAAGAAAGAAACTCCTTTTGAAGAGAAGAAGGAGGAACCCATTATAGAGACAGATGAAGAACATCTAACAAAACAGGACACACGGCTATACAGAGATCTAAAATTCAAAAGGAAACAAAAATCATAGCAGTATAAAGCCACAAAGTCTCATCGCCCCCGCCCCCCCAATTGAAAATTCAACAACGAAGTCAGGAAAGATGTTGTGTCACCCCCTCTGTGATGAATTGTGTCATGCTGGAAACAAAGACAAGGCCAAGAACTCATCCAACTCACATTGAAATATGAGAGGAGGACTGGTTGATAGGTTCCAGAACACCTATATATCTTTAGAGCCACCCCCCCCCCCCCCCAACGGTGTAAATGAGAGACTCACTACACCATTAACCTAATGCGTCGTAACATCCGCCAGAGAACACCGTGAAAAAATCAATCTGGGTACCATCCATCCAAAAGAACAGATGGCTGAATGATGGGTTCCAAGACACCTATCCTTCCTTTGAGTCTCCCACTTGATACAATATATAAGACAGCACACGCCAACCAAATTCAAAGAGACAAGAAGCAATCTCCCACCAAAATATCTGCTTACCAGTGTCAATCAGATCTAGAAAAAGAAGCAATAGAAAATACAGATAGAAACATCAATACATCAACATTCCAAAGCTACCAAGACAACGCCCACAACCACCCCAGGCCACGCCACCACAATCAATCCAAGGCATACCTCTACACAATCCAACAGAATATCACCGCACGATCTTGGACGACGAACACCCGAAGACGCCGCTGTCCGAAATCCCTACTCCCTGCAAACCTGACAAGAACCACACTCAAAGAAGCCGGTGATAAAGGGAAATCTATCCTCAACTTCTGAGGCTCAAACGAGCAATAGAAAAGCGATGGGAAGTCAGATCGAGAGAGATCTGGAGAAAGGGGGTGCTCCAAAAGATCTGCTGGCTGAAAGTGAAGCGAAGAACCCGAGGTAGAGAAAAACCAGGTGAAAAAACCCTAACCCATACCAAAGCCATGATATGGGAAGAAGAAAACCTCCACCGCAAGAGGGGAGGGAAGATAGGAAGCCCACCGTTCATGAAGGGAACCCAAGCGGGAAGGAAGAAATCACCTGGCGAGACAGGTGCTAGGTGGCGAAGGAGGAAACCCTAACATGATAGGAGAGGGCGACCAGGCGAGTGTGGTGCCATCGATCTCTGTTTATATATATGTATAATATCTAAATATTTTGATAAAACATTTCACACATTTTTTAACACATTAAAAGTGCATTTTTGTAGTAAAATAATTACCTAAATGTATAAATTCATTTTTTATAATATATATATATATATAATTTCGAAATTATCATAATTATCATAATATTTTATTTATACATTTCTTTAAACTTGTTAATATAATATTAACATTTAATGTTTATTTATTTCAAATCACCTCAAAGTTTTAATACCATTAATTAAAATAATGTTACTAAAAAAACACATTTGAATTTTAATATTAAAACTTATAATACTTGAAAATAATAATATATTTAACGTACCCAAATTCGGATAAAATAATTAACATATTATTTCTATAATCCCAAAATAAATAACTTGATTAAGGATAAAATTAAATGCATTCATTCAAAATATTTTGTTAAATAACATTTTGATAAATATTTTTATTCAAACTCTAATAATAATCAAATAATGAAATATTTTGTTTTTTTACAAAAAAATAAAATAAAATAGAAAACTATAAATAATAAGTATACTTAGTTATAAACATTATCATATAATAAAATTAATTAAAACACTTAATTTTATAATTATTTTTTTTAAAGAAGGTTATCTAAAACATTTATTAGTTAGTTTTAATTATAAACTAATACATATACAAAAGTACTTTTTTGGTAGTAAAATAATTATATACATTAATGTTTCACAAATTCTATGAAACTAAAAATAATATTTTTTTTATATATTTAAAAATTATATTATAATAATTAAAAAAAATTATCCTTGTTTATAATTATTATTAATATTATATTTAATAACTTTTAAAAATAAATTCTATATTGAAAAAAAATAATAAACATATATATTTTAAAATACTCTTTCAAATAAAAGAAAACAATATTTATTTTTTGAATAAATTTGAAAACAATAATTAATTATAATTAAAAAAACGTGATTTCAAATATTATTTTCTAAAAACGTTGTCTCAAAAATAATTTTTAGTTGGTTCAAATTTTAAATAAATTAAATTAATTTTTTTTTATATTAAAACATAGTTTGGAAATCTTTGGATGTTATATTTTTCTCTCATTAATTCCTCCTAAGTACATCCGGTTCCATATCGATATTCCATAAGGGATTCAACACGAACCTCCATTATTCTTTTGGGTTATTCTAACTCTCATTTTAACCAAGTGAAATCAAATATTCAGTTTATGAACATATTTTAACTTTAATTTGTATATCCAAAATAAAGTATCAAGATCCATTATATATCATATTTTTGGGATACACATGCTATTAAGTGAATCCCTCCTCAATACTTCCCGATAAAGAAACCCGTTTTCAAGGAAATTCCCGAATTCTTACCCAATTTCAAGAACACTATACGATCTATTTTTAAGCAACCATTATATTTAAAAAACCACTATTATTATCATGAATAACTTATGGGTTCACTTATATTTTTTAAAAAATATTAGTCCCTTTTCTATTTTAAATGATCTTTGTTATTTTCATTAGACTACACTAAAATGTTTTAATTTTAAAGTTACTTAAAAACTATTTTTCATCTTATCACTTAACTTGGAATAAGTTATTATGATATATACCTATTATACCTTATTAAATTCCATTATTGATCTAATTCCCTTTTTCATGGACACTTGGATGATACGCCCATTAAATTATGTTTTATGGCTTGATTACGATACCCATTTCATTCCATAGGTACCCTTATGTTTATGTATGATTGATTATGTATGATTATTTATGTGTAAATGATATTCAAGAACGTGTTAACAAGGGTTCACCCAGATATAACTCCAATTCATTGGGTAAATTTGAGTCTCATTGTAACGTCCCGGATCCGGATTCAAATAACCGATGCCCCGTACCGGGTTCACCACAAGACCTCAAGCGCGTTTCCCCAAACGTCAGAGACTACCGACTAGAAGCGAGGGCCTTGGTGAGTTGGTGGGGAAACTATGCCCTCATTTGGTAAATTATACAATGGAAGAACAACCAGACTAAATAGAGGAATCAACAAACAGCATACAACAACTGAACTGAACAGCGGAAGCAATGTATAATATAATAATGATCCAGCATGGTATATATGTCTATGGAAAATAGTAAACAAACCAATGTGCTAAATACAACTGAAACCAAAGTACAAAATAAAAATAGTTGAGCAAATCCTCATAATCGCAAGCCTCGAATTGGTCCCATTCTCTCCAGCTACAGCGCAATCAAGAACCTGAAGTAGGAGAGAGCTTTCCCTTGTCTATACCTATAACAATATACTTTCTTTGGGCCCAAAAGCATGACCCAAATAGGGTGTGAGAAAAAGTCCCAATAGGAAACCACCCAAAGATCTATGCCTAACAGTCAGTGAATAAATGGAATGTAAAGTTTAGTAAGTCGTAAATAGGTTAATAAACTGCAATAACAATCCATAGTTTCTAGCATATAATCAACAAACAAGAAACATCCACTCAAGAAAGTAGAAAAAAAAGGTAACATCTGTGTAGTTCTCACAGCCTAACCCCTATGGTTCAACCTATAAGTACTAGAAACCCTCTGGGAGGCACACACAGTCTCACCCCTCTGGTTAAGCTAAAGAATAGACTCTCTGGGGAAGCACTCACCGTAAATTCCCCCTATAGTCTCATATCATGCTAAAGGCTCTCTGGGAAAGAACTCAATGGCATTTCCCCCTGTAGCCCACGTCAAGGATCTACAGACTCTCTGGGGAAGCACACAATGTCAATTCCCCCTGTGGTCTCGCATCGTAAATTAAGACACTTTGGAGAAGCCCTTACGTCCATTCTCCCTATTGTCCACTACACTAGGTTCTCGCAGCCCAGTCTAAAATAAATATGCATAGCGTGCGTGTATCATCGAAGTAAACCTCAAGAACTACTTGGCTATCATTCTAAAGATCAACAGTATAACAATACAACAGTTTCAGTATCCTACAACTAGGCATGGTAACTGGAAAAACGCCCGATAAGCAAAACAAGCATGGAAAACATCTAGTGTACAGTAAAAAATACCATATTCATAGGAAAATACATCTACTCAAGCAATCAAGAAAATCAGGAAAAAACAGGTGAAATACAGGAAAACGCAATACCCTGTTCAAGGGTATTGGTAAAAATTTGCACAAAATACTCAAAGAATTTCTACAGAAAGGCACAAAACTCCTACCTCGAAGCTAGGAGGACGATATACATGAACCACGATGGCTGATTCTCTTCATAACAGTGTAGATCTAAGAAAACAAACAAAATTCTCAACCCACGATATCTTGAAAACGAGGAGGAATCATGGAGCAAGGCTAAATAAGAAGAGAGATCTTACTGAGGCGATCCCAACGCAATCAACAGTGGATGGATTGAATATCGGACGGAGGCACGGGGGCTCGGGGAAGATTTACGGTCATACAGGTTGCTCTCGGATGAAGAACCTGGAGAAGAAGCAAGTTATGTCTGTCAGGCGTGACCCCGGTTTGTTTAGTGAAAAAAAAGAAAATACACGGCATGTACTTCTTGAGTACACAACGTGTACTCCAGTTTTCCGTACTCCTCTTTAACTGGCCTCCTCCTCACCCTTACACATCGTGTGTGTGGCCTGGACATGGCCAGTACACAGCTTCGAGCAGGAAAAGAGTACACGGTGTGTACTCAGAAAGTACACGTCGTGTACTTCAAAAATTTCCAAAAACTCTATTTTCCTTAAAAACATCAGAAAAAGGAAAGACATACATGGAACAAAGATCTAGGTTCTTACAAACTTCCCACCATAAAGAAATTCATCCTTGAATTTCCCTAACGAGGAAGAGAAGGAGAAATCGCGAACAGATCCGACCACTGTGATCGTACATCGGCCTCCCTTTCCCAGGTCTCGTCCTGTACTCACCCGTGCTACCATAGCACCCATACTAGAGTAACAGACCGCGCATGGATAACCTTCATACTACGATCGACAATCCGGATAGGATTCTCTTCAAATGATGCATCCTCTTCGAGCTCAACTTCCTCAGGATGAAAGACATGAGACGGGTCTGAAAAGTAACATCAGATCTGAGAGACATGGAAGACGTCGTGCATGGCCCGGTACCTCTAAGGTAACTACAACCGGTAGGAAACTGGTCCAACTCTCTCTAATACCTCAAACGGCCCAACGTACCACGATAAAAGCTTACCCTGTCTCTGAATCCTCTTGTGTCCCAACATCTGTGCGACACGCAGGAAAACCTGATCCCCAACCTCGAACTCCAAGGGTCGTCTCCGCTGATTAGCATAAGACTTCTGTCGAGACTGTGCTATATCTATCCTCTTCTGAATCAACTCTATCTTCTCCGAAGTCTCAGGAACAAGATGAGGTCATAGTAAAGATGCCTCTCTGGCCTCCAACCAGCATAAGGGTGATCGGCATGGTATACCGTACAAAGCCTCGTCATGTTCCATCTGTATAGTTTCCTAAAACTGTTGTTGTAGGCGAACTCCACCAGTGAAATATGATTTTCCCAAGAACTTATAAAGTCTAGAATCAAATCTCAGAGCATATCCTCAAGCACCTGGATTGTACGCTCGGACTGGACATCATTCTGGGGATGGTATGTCGTACTCAGAAATACCTGGGTACCCAAAGCCTTCTGAAGTCCCTTCCAGAACCGAGAAGTAAAGCGCACATCCCTATCTGAAACAATGGAGTTCGGAACTCCTTGCAGACGTATAATCTCCCGGATGTATAGTCATCCCAGATCATCACAATTGAAGGTCTCCTTGATCGGAAAGAAGTGAGAAGCCTTCGTAAGCCTATCGATGACAACCCAAATAGCATCGTTCCTGCAAGGTGACCTTGGCAACCCGGTCATGAAGTCCATAGCGACATCGTTCCATTTCTAATCTGGAATGGCTAACTGCTATAAAAGGCCTGCTGGTCACTGATGCTCTACCTTCACCTGCTGACAAGTAGAACACCTCATGATGAAACCATCAACATCCCTCTTTATACCTAGCCCCCAGTACTGGCGATGAAGATCCTCATACATCTTGGTGATGCCAGGATGAACTGCCCAAATGGAGGAATGAAAATCCCACATCAGCTCCTCACGTATGTCTGCTGGAACCCATACGCGTCCCTGGAAAGGAAAGATCTCATCCTCTCCCACTTTCCATCTAGGAAGAGGGTCCTCTCCTGACATGCTCTCCCACAGGACTAAGCCTTCTGAGTCTGATAGCTTCCTCATTCGTACACGATCAAGAAGTGTAGAGGTAACAACTACATAAGATAGGTAAGTCTATCCATGTCTGTCGTGCACCTCCAGATGCATCTCCAAGAACAGGGAAATAATATTCCACTCACTACTGGCCTCCTGAACTTCCAGAATCTGAGTTCTCCTTCTCAATTCATTTGCCACTGCGTTGCCCTTTCCAGGCATATAGGCAAACTCGATATCAAAATACTAAAGATACTCGACCCACTTGTGCTTCCTCAGATTCAGATCACACTGAGTGAAGATATAAATGAGACTCTTGTGGTCGGTGAAGAACACAAAGTGCTCTCCCAGAATATAGTTTCTCCAATAGTATAAGGCATGAACAACAGCTGCCAACTCCAGAACGTGTGTCGGGTAGTTCCTCTCATGTGTCCTCAACTGCCGAGACTCGTACGCAATGACTCCATCTCCCTGCATAAGAACAACGCCTAGCCCGATACCTGAAGCATCACAATAGATTGTATAACTCTTTCCTAGCTCTGGAAAGACTAATATCGGTGCCAAATTCAACCTTCCCTTCAACTCCTAAAAAGGTGACTCACAAGAATCTGACCATAGGAACTTCGCCCCCTTATTGGTTAGACCTGTCAAAGGTGTCTCTAGGCGTGAAAAGTTCTGAATGGGGCGTCAGTAGTATCCAGTCGGCCCTAGGAAACTCCGCACCTCAAACACATTCATCAGTTACTCCTAAGAAACTACAAATCTCACTTTCTCTGGGTCCATTGATACTCCTGCCTCTGATATGACGTGACCTAAGAAGTGAATCTGATCCATCCAAAAGTGGCACTTCAAGAGTTTGGCATAAAGCTGATGCTCTCTCAGTGTACTCAGAACAATCTCAAGATGTGTGGCATGGTTGTGTTGAGTGTGAGAGTACACCAAGATATCTTCCCTGAAGACCACGACAAAGGACTCCATGCAAGGATGGAACACTTGGTTCATCAGTGCCATGAAAACTGCAGGCACGTTGGTGAGACCGAATGACATGACTGTATACTCGTATAGAGTATACCTTCTCCTGAAGGCTGTCAGCAGTATATCTTATGGTCTAACATACTACTGATGATAACCAGACCTCAAGTCAATCTTCAAGAACACTTGGGCTCCTCGAATCTGATCAAAGAGGTCATCGATCCTCGGCAAGGGATATCGGTTCTTGACCGTCAACTTGTTCAGATTCTGATAATCCACACAAAGCCAAAGGGTGTCGTCTGCCTTCTTTGCAAACAAGACAGGAAAACCCCAAGGAGAAGTACTAGGTTGGATGAAACCTTTATCCTGCAACTCCTCTAACTTCTTCTTGAGCTCCTGCAACTCAGGTGTAGCCATCCTATAGGGAAGAATGGACATCGGTGCCACTCCTGGCACAAGATCAATAGAGAATTCTACCTCACACTCTGGAGGAAAACCTGAAAAGTCCTATAGAAAGACATCTCTGAAGCAATCCACCACTGGAGGAAAGTCAAAATGTGAAGTCCCCGGGTCATCCAGATAAAGACTAGCAATCTGGGATGTCACCCTTCCTAGACCATGATGTTCGAGTCCTGCTCGACTCGCCTGAACATATCATTCGCCTCTATGAAGAAAAGATTCACCCTCTAGTGAAACGAAACTCACTCTACGGCGATAGCAGTCAATGACTACCTGGAAGGGAACCAACCAGTCCATCCCGAGGATGAAATCATAGTCTATCATCTCCAGGACATAGATATCCCATAAGAAACGATACCCTACAACCTCGAGAGGGCACTCTCTACACTGGCGTACACTAGATGTCCTCGTCCCCAAAGGTGTTTCTAGTGTCAACGAGTCGGCAAAAGAAAAGATACAGAGCTCCAGGCTCTCCACAATAGCAACAGAGAAAAAGATATGCGCATCACCAGTATCGAAAAGAGTTGATGATAAAACTGAGGCTACTAAAATCGTACCACAAACTGTGGAAGGTCTGGTATCCTGCTCCTGATAGGTCTGCTCCACCACAAAATTATCGCCTGCCCCGTGGCCCTGTGACCCGGCCTGACCACACTGAGCTCAACCTCCCTACTGGCGCTGAAAGACTGGTGACTGACTGCCACGGCCTCAACCTCCACCTTGGCCTGAATGGTCGGAAGAACTCCAGTTCCCCAATGGGTGTGAAACTGGAGGTACTTATCCTGAATGAGGAGTCATAGATGAACCCACGTCACTAGCCCCTAGTGAGAACACTTGGCATAAATGCTGAAGGTGACCCATCTTTCCACATGATCAGCACTCTGCTGGGTCTCTCTAGAACTGCGGCCTTGTGTGCCATGCACTTCCACACTGGTAGCATATGACCTGGCTACCTGAAGATGTGTCTCACCTCCTCAGATCACCGCACGTAGGCTCCCTATGGCACTTTCTATTGTAAACTGAAGGAACACTTGCTCTGGAAGCAGAACCGCCCTGGCTCGTAGCTTCGGAGTCTCTCAGATTGCGCTCCATAATCAGTGCTTGCTTGACAATGGAAGTGATGGAAGTCAAATAGAAAATATTCACCTGCGAGAGGATCTCCTGCCTAAGACCATCCTCAAAATTCCTTGCTAAGAACACCCAACTTCCATCCCGGAGGGGTGTGAAATGATGCAGCTCAGTGAAATGAGAGGAATACTCCATGAAAGAAAGATTACCCTTCTCTAGACTCGTGAACTCCTGGGGTCGATCGTCCCTCAGGGTCTCCAGTTAAAAGTAGTCATAAAACATGCCCTGGAACTCCTCCCAAGCCATAACCTGCTGATGACCCGCCTGTGAGGTCACATCTCACCACCTCTTGCTGGAGTCTTGGATAATGTAGGTCGCGAGCATGACCCGCCTCTCTGGAGGTGTTTCCAGATGCTCAAAGATAGTCAGTATGGCTTCTAGCCATGACTCTGTAGCCTGTGGTCCTCCTTCCCCTGAGAAAGTAGGAGGATGATGATGCTAGAAAAACCACGTCAAGTCTTCCATAGACGTGGCAGGAGGCGGTGCTCCCTAAAATATCTGAATCATCCTCATAAAACCTTCCCTGAACTGCGCATCAATGCCTGCAACTGGTATGACAGCCGGTGCCAAGGCTAGCCCAACTGGAGGGTCGGTAGTAAGTCCCTGATCAGCCAAATTTGGCGTTTGATCACTGCTTGACAACTGACTCACAACCAGAGGACGCCTCAGAGGTATAGCTTTGAAAGATCAAAATCATACCCTAGATTATTAAAACAAGGACAGAGAACCAAGTAGTACAAAACGAAAATCGGAGAAGGAAACAAAAAATATTTATAAAACATGACTACACGGCGTGTATAAAAACTAAACGGCATGTATTTGAACTCTATTCCCCCACCCGAGTCTCCTTGCATGGCTAACCCATACGGTCTTCTTAAACTGAGACTACATGGTGTGTTCCCTATGGAAACAGTGTTTAATAGGTAAGGTGCCAATGACCACTGTTGTTAGTTAGACGGCCGGCTACATGGCTGAGACTACACGGCGTGTTCCGAACAAACACGGCATGTACTTGAATACTTTTCCTGACCCGTGATGTTGGCAACACATACAAGTACACGGTTGACCCTTACACAGCATTTTCTGAACAAACACGACGTGTATAAAAGGAGAGAAAACTGTCCCATGTTGTTAGTTACACGATCGTCTACCTGTAACAAGACTACATGTCGTGTTCTTTACCAACATGGCGTGTTCTACTCGAGCTTCCTCGGCCCGTGTTGTTAGTCAAACAGTCGGGTACACGACTCGAAACTACATGACGTGTACCTACCGTACACGGCGTGTTTCTGAGGGCATTTCTACAATAGCATGTCCCTGCTCACATGGTCAGTGACACGGTCTAAAAACTATACAGCGTGTAGTCAAAAAGTACACACCGTGTGTTCTGGTTTTTTCTGGGCAGTAGCTCAGAAACTGTACAGAAGCCCAGAAAACACAGAAAACTATGAAAAGGGGTGCAAATTTCGATTCGTGAGGCCCATACTCCCTACGAATCAAAGCTTGGAATCTCTTAAATTCATAGACAACAGAAAACAGGATTATGATCCACCAATTTCTGATTCAAGAGGGCCCATAACACCTCAAGAATCAAAATTTGGAATTCATTTAAGCAAAGTAGAATACAAACAATCTCTAATAAGGCAGCAGAGATTCTATCAAGCATCTATCATAATAGCATGCATAATCTACACAAAGTCTATCACAACAGCATGCAATCACTAATGCACCCTAGCTGGCATGGAAAGAATGAATGCCATGTGATTTCTAAAAGTGCCTATATGATGCATGAGATGGAATACCCTCATCTCATCGGGTTGCGACAGAAATAGAACCAAAATATCAACAACAACAACATAAGGCATGTGAATCATTCTAGGTGAAACCATATCAACTGTAAATATCAAAAAACCAGTAAACTGTAATTAAGGAGGTAGTATGGATTTTCCCTGTACACAGGTTATATACTCCCGAGCACAGCTTAATACCAAGTACCGAATCCATCATATCCCTGGATAAAGTCTCTAAACAGTAAATCAAGAGAAAAGACCCCCTATGATACCACTTTGTAACGTCCTGGATACGGATTCAAATAAATGTTGCCCCGTACCCAGTTCTCCACGTGACCTCAAGCGTGTTTCCCCAAATGCCAGAGGCTGCCAACTAGCATCAAGGGCCTTGGTGAGTCTGTGGGGAAACTATGCCCTTATTTGTAAAGTATACAGCAGAAGAACAACTAGACACAATAGCGGAATCAACAAAAGGAATAAAACACCTGAACTGAAGAGCAGAAGCAATGTATAATATAATAATGATGCAGTATGGTACGTATGTCTATAGAAAATAGTAAACAAACCAACGTGCTGAAAAAAACTAAAACCAAACTACAAAAGAAAAACAGATGAGAAACTCCTCAGCATTGTAAGCCTCGGCTTGGTCCCATGCTCTCCAGCTACAGCTCAATAAAGAACCTGAAGTAGAATGGCAGGTAAAGTACTGTAAGCAGTAAACAGGTTAATACAAAGCAGTAACAATCCACAGTTTCTAGTATATAATCAACAAACATGAAATATCCACTCGATCAAGTAGAACAAAAAGGTAACCTCTGGGTATTTCTCACAGCCTAACCCCTAAGGTTGAACCTACAAGTACTAGCAACCCCCTAGTAGGCACACACAGTCTCAACCCTCTAGTTAAGATAAAGAATAGACTCTCTAGGGAAGCACTCACCGTCAATTCCCCCTATAGTCTCGTATCGTGCTAAAGGCTCTCTGGGGAAGCACTCAACGTCAATTCCCCATGTGGCCCGCGTTGAGGATCTACAGACTCTCTGGGCAAGCACTCAACTTCAATTCCCCCTGTGGTCTCGCATCATAAATTAAGACACTCTGGATAAGCTCTTACGTCCATTATCCCTATGGTCCACTACACTAGGTTCTCATAGCCCTGTGTAAAATAAACATGCATAGCATGCTTGTATCATCTAAGGAAACATGAAGAACTACTTGGCTATCATTCTATTGCTCAAAAACATAACAGTACAATAGTTCCATTATCCTACAACTAGGCATGGCAACTGTAAAAATTCCTGATAAGAAAAACAAGCTTGGAAAACTTCTAGTGTACAGTAAAAATAACCATATTCATAGGAAAATACATCTACTCAAGCAATCAAGCAAAGAAGGAAAAAAAAGGGGAAAAACAGGAACACGCAATACCTGGTTCAATGGTATTGGTGGAAATTTGCACCAAATACTCAAAGACTTTCTACAGAAAGGAAAAAACCACCTACCTCAAAGCTAGGAGGATGATATACTTGAACCACGATGGCTGATTCTCCTCAGAATGGCATAGATCTAAGAAAACGCAAAAAAAACTCTCAAACTATGATATCTTGAAAATGAGGAGGAATCATGGAACAAGGCTAAATAAGAAGAGATAGATTACCGAGGTGATCCCAACACAATCAATGGAAGCTGGAATAAAGATTGGACAGAGGAACGGGGGCTCGGGGAAGATTTTCGGCCGTATGGGTCGCTCTCAGATGAAGAACCTGTAGAAGAAACAAGTTCTGTCCATCAGGCGCGACCCAGGTTATTTTAGTGAAAAAAATAAAATACACGGTGTGTACTTATTAAGTACACGGCATGTACTCTAGTTTTCCATACTTCGCTTTAACCGGCCTCTACCTCACCCTTACACACCATGTGTGTGGCCCGGACACGGCCAGTACATGGCTTCGAGCAGGAAAACAGTACACGGCGTGTACGCAGAAAATACACGGCGTGTACTTCAAAAATTTCCAGAAACTCCATTTTTCTTAAAAAATTCAGAAAAAGGAAAGACATACCTAGAATGAAGATCCGGGTTCTTAAACTCATGAGACGTTATGTGAAACGGTCATTGCAGTTATCCTTGACTCGTGCTACCATGTGCAACGGTCTTGGTGGTTATCCTTGACTTGTGCTCCTCTTTGTCAAATGAGCCCTGAAGTGTGCTAAAATAATTTTTTATATTGTTTACATATTCCTAGGATTCAATGTCTATATGATACCATGTTTATATATTATGATTCAATATGTTATTGTATATCATTATGTCATGATATCTAACCCATGTGTTAAAGCCTTATTCTAATGTTTATTCCCTTACTGGGATTTTAGCTCATCCCTTCGTTCAAGTGATCCCTAGGGTACCCCATAAAGATGAAAGGGCTCAATGGTAGTTAGGGTCTCTTTATGAAGACTAAATAAAGAAGTATCTTTTTTAGTCCCATGTTTTAAGTTTTATGTACCAAGTATTCCAAGACACTAGACTTTACGATCCTTGGATTGTAATATGATGTTTAATTATGCTTAAAATCATGTAATGATATATTTAAAAGTATAGGGTCGCTATATTAACATATTTTAAATTATAAGTTGATATTTAAATGTATTAAGAACAATTAATGTTCAAAAATGTTTATTTTCAATAAAATATAGTTTTTCATTATATTTTTTATTTTCATTAAAAAATAAATTTATAAATTTTAGAATCAGAATTGAATAAAATTAAATTAATATTTTGATTTTTGATTTCAAAAATTCTCTTATCATTAATTATTGATATTTTTCTGGAAAATGATTTTTAGTTGAAAAGTGTAATATACCGATGTTGTGAATTTTATGCCATCATTAGTATATAGGTCTGACTTAGAAATTTATCAAACCTATTTCATGAAAAAAAATTATTTTTATAATTGAAATTATTTTGATCATTTTTTATAACCCTATATTTTATATTTTAGAACTTAAGTAATATTTTCCTAAAAAAATAAACCCAATACATAATGCATTTATTATATAAAAATTATTTTCTAATACTTTTAGAAATTGAATCATTAGAAATGGATTTAAAATTTATAATTAGTGGGTAAAAATTATATAATAAGGACCACTTTATTTTTAGGCATAAATATTAATTTATCTTAGGTAAAAATTAGTAATAGTGGTAAAACTTTAATTTTTTCAAAGAATGATACCTTCTTAAATATTAGGTATTTTTTCAAAATTAAATGGATCTAATTTAAATTAATAATATTATATGACGTTTAAAAATATTTAAAAATGAATTAATACTCAAATAATTGGAAATTAATGATAAATGATATTAATATCATTTAAGGATTAAAATGATTTTTTTGAACAAAAAATTTTTCCTGCACATCATATACTTTAATTTGGAAGTTAATTATCTCAAACTTATAAATCGAATTAAGTTGAATAGATCCAAAATTTTGGTTTATATTCAAAAAAATTGTATGAAGGGTCATATTATAGCTTTTAGTAAAATATTGATTTCCATGATTAATTTTTTTATCAGGATTAGTAAGGTTTAAAATGGGTCGATGAAGTATCTAAAATTTTTAATAATTAAATTGTAAATTACTCCTTCTAGGAATCATTTTTAGGATTTTATTCTATACCCCCATGTATCACCTTACATTTATCCCCTCATAATTCATCAAACTCACCTCAAGCACAAAACCACCATGTGATAACATTTTTATCCTTTACCTAACTATTATTTTCATAGAAAATCCCATCTTTTTCCACAATAAAAGGAGCTCACTCTCACACATTATCTCATCCTTCTCCACCATAACTCATTTATTATAATGTTCCCTTCTCTCTGCCTCTCTTAGTCTCTCTCATAGTGTTCTTAATCTTCAAATGAGTCTGCATAATATTTATGAAGCTACTTGTTAGGGTAAGGCTTCTTCGCCTCATTTTTATTTAAGAACTTATTTTTTGATAATCCCTTTTGATTTAAATTTGAATATGATTAAATGGATTTATAATAAATCCTTTAATGTATGAATTATTTCTGAATGATGATATATTATAATTCTCTCTCCTAAAACCCATTTCATAATTCCTTTTACATAGTCATCATGTTACATAAATCACTTTGTTATTCTCTATATCCACTTTTAATTTCATGAACATCCTTTTTTATAAACCAATTACATAATTATTTTGTATATCTATTATGTTCGGAAAATAATTCCTTAATTTTTCATCTTCATGTTGTTAATACCCAACTCTAATATTATTCAAGGGTATGCATATAAATTTTGTTAATATAAAAATTTTGATATGAAAAATGTTCATAAATAGTTTATTAAGTTAGTTTTCTTGTTATATATAATATTCAAGAAATTTACTAAAATATAGGAATTAAGTTAAGGGGTTTTCTTAACTAAAATTACTCTCTTGGTTCATAATCACTATACTTCAACTATAATATTTCTAGATGAAATAATCCTACCTGATGATGATGTTTTATTGTGTATACATATTCTTTTTTGGGAGATCATGTTTCATGGTGCATTAGTCTTCCTTTAAGGTTATATTTTTTCATAAATAATATAATTTTTTTATAATAATTCTCATCTCTTTTAACTAATTTTTTCGAATATATCTATATTTTGGTTCCTACAAATATTCTATTTTCCATAATACTAACCCAAATTGTTTTTTATCCATATTGACCCTTATATTCCCCTTTATTAATTTTTTAAATAATGTATCATCAACCTTTTAATGGTATGGGTTCTCAATAATAGTGTTTTTGAAATATTTAAAAGGCTTTTCCTTACCATGATCTTATATTCTTCCCATATAATTCATATTCAAGAATATGTTTTATTTATTATAGAAGTTTCATTTAATGTAATTTTTTTATATAATTTTACTATTTATCTTCAAAAATATGTTTTTATAAAGTGTCTAAAAAATAAATTCTTATTAACTTGATATTAATCAAAGTTTTTTAATAAAAATACTTTATTGATTCATCTTCCATTATCAAAGGATTCTTACCTGTTGAAGCAATTGTTCATAAATCACCCTATATGATATCTTTTTAAATAGTCCTTTTGGTTGATCATATTTTGGTATCAAATGATCATGTGTTTTTTATGTCATGACATTTAGAAATGTTATGAAACCCATTTTCTTCCCATGGATTATTTATGATAAAATGAATTATTTGATGAAAATTATCACTCATATGTATGGATGATGATATGTGGGTAATATATATCCCTATAATGTATTGGTTGCAGTTATATATCTCGTGATAAAATTATATTAATCGATAAAGGAATACTCTCCCCATTAACAGAATAAATTCAAGAATTCTCACTCCACTATGAAAATCAGGTAGGGATTCCTCCTCTACTTTTTTATAGTAATCATGTATAGATGTCTACACTAGCATGAAATTACAAACAATTATTATGTTTGTACAACTTATTTTTCATATTCTATTCTTTATTTGCAATCTATTCCAAATATTTATGATATTCCACATTTTTATGATATTCCAATTTCTTATGTCCCAATTTCATGTTTTGTTTGATTTTTTTAGATGTTATTAAGCCAAGTTTTCTTCCTTTATTGTGTATTATGCTTATATTATATAATCCAAATTGATAAACCAATTTTTATAATTTTTACTTATGATCACTTGATCATTTTATCAAATATTTCTTCTATACTAACGTTTTCCCTCAAGCTTATAATCTAACAGTTTTGAATTGTTGATAAGTTTACCTTATCAATAATTCAATATTATCTATTTATTATGTTTGTGTTAAATAGGATTTTAATATGATTTTATAAAAAAATATTTCTCATAACGTAACAAACTTATATTTTATGAAACATTTTTTTCAAATAAATCTAATATCTTCTATAGTTTTGTTAAACGCAACACTGAGTTGTAAAGAACCATAATATAGTATACTATTATAACCATATAATTGAGCTAGTGGGTATGAAAATGACTTAATAAATTGTGAAAATTATATGTTTTCACATGTATAAAAAATTCATTAGTTCTCAATTTATTATAAATTAAAATAAAAATCATGTGAAAATAATAGAAATATTTTTCATAAAAATAGTATTTATTCATATAAAGTACTTTTATCATATTAAATTAAACTAAACACTATTTTTGATTTAGTTTATTTAAATTTACAAATTATATATTCAATAAAAAGTTTATCATTCATTTAATATTTTTTTCTACGATTGAATAAGAATAAATCCAATTTTATTCTCAAAACTTCATTTTTCAAAATAAAATGGTTTCATCACATTTTTGTAAACTTATTATAATATTAATATTTTATAATTTTATAAATGGTATTTGAAAAAATTAAATTTATTTTTAAAATAATCATTTCAAAATTATATTATATTAAATTTTGAAGAATTTTATTAAAATATTAATTTTTCAATGAATAATGAAAAATATTTATTTTTATTGAAAACTGCATTTTCGTTTAAAGTATTTACAAAGTTAAATTTTGTTTTAAAATGGGTTAACAATATAAATTAATTAAAATATATTACTATTAATCCAATCTTTTCCATTATAAGAAATTTTTGGTTCAATTTAGATATAAAAACTATTTATACTTATGAAAACTACTTCTTAGGAAAATTGTTCTTCGTCATGTTTGTGGGTATAGTTTTAAATTAAATCATACCAATTCAGTGAATTCAATTTGATAAAATGGATTTAATATTTTTCCTAATAATAATTACTATTATATAATAATTTTAACTTACTTTTTTATCTTAATTGATAGTAAAAAAAATAAAAATTAATTACCATGATTAAGGTGAAAACATGTTTACCGGTGGTTTAAAATAAAAAGATAAGGGTAAAAATGACCTTAAAATCTATAATTACTATTTTATGGTCATATTTAGACCTTATATCATATAAGGTTTACACTTGATCCATTTTAGAGCCTTTTCTTCAAGAAGGTGACCTGTCATTATTGTGAAACTTTTAAAAATTGCAAGTGTGCCGCTCACCTCAATTATAAAAGGGCACAACCTCTTCTCAATTACAAGCCTTTAAGTGTAAACCTAAAGAGGTTCTCTGAGGAAAGGTTGTCACTCTTAATAGGGACTTTTTGTTTTATTTCTTCTTCCATATCCTTAAAATATTCATCAAATATATATATATAATAAAATAAATATCTCCCATATACTTATATTTTTTATGTTAATTTAATAACCTATATTCATCAAATCTCCCTTTAAATAGGAAACAAAATAATCCATCATGTGTATGGGGGACTACCGCCTTGTGACCCAATGTAATTTTTTCCATCACCACCTCCTAAGAGTGGATATAATGATCCATTTAAAGTATAATTATGATATTTATTACATAATTATACATTTTTATAACATAATTGAATTTGGATATAGAATATTTATACCAAGGGGTAATAACATTGAAAAGGCTTCATTGGGATTTGACTCAATCATCGCCTAGTTCATGACAATGGGCCTTGCTACATGCCTAGTTTGATACTATCATGGGATATGTTTTGGAAATTAAATAACTCTTTACAAACCATCATGGATGATTTGAATATATTATGACCATGAATTAACTATGTCCAACCTCATTTGTTATAGATTGAAAATAATCTTTCATGAATTAAGATATCTTTTAAATGATCTTTCATGATTATATGATTTGTCATAATGATTATTGTTTCTTGAACTATGATTTTTGGTTTTAGTAAATGGTTTTAACCTCAACAAAGTGTTTTAAATATTATTTTTCTGAAAAATTTAATAATTATCCCCTTGATAAACAAAATTTTTTGGTAGATACATTTAAAAAAATATCACTTCTTTACTCACAAACCATTATTAAGCTTTGAATCATGCCAAACAACAAAAAAAGTAAAGAGGGAACAACGTTTTGTTGATTTATTCAGGAGGAAACACCCACCTTATTTTTGTGGTTCGACTTATCCAATAGTTTCTAAGCCCTGGATAATTTATATTGAAAGTATATTTAACATTCCATAGTGTTCAAGGCATGAAAAAGTCATCTAGGTTGTCTATCATTTGAAAGGAAAAGAATATCATTGGTAGACTCTTATCAAGAATACATGACAACTTGATGAAATTTAATCCATGATTTTGGATGAGTTTAAGATATTATTTTTCAATAATTACTTCTCTCATATTCTTACTATGAAAATGGAAAATCAATTACTTGAGAGAAAATTAAAGTTTTGATGAATTTTTTGGTACCTATGAGGATAATTTTAATGACTGAATGAAAATTAAATTTTTTATTTTCAAAACAGATTATTTAAGGATAATAGGTAACCACATAAGTCATCCGGGATACCGAATTTCAAGTTTAGACCAAATTTGAAATTCAAAGAGGGATACCTAGCTTGAGGAGGCCTCGAGCCACGGTCCACTCATGAGAGCAGAGTCTTATCACCGACATCTGCCATCATCACCTACTATCCACCATCATTGAACCACTATCATACTTAGTTCCCTCCAACACAACTAGTTCTAGTGATTGGGGAAAATAAAACCTTAGAACCATTCAATCCTAATTGAAAACCTGCAAAAAAACCCACTGAAAACATCACTACCCATCAACACCATCATCGTTGCCATCAAAAAACCCATTGATAGAGGCCATCGAAGAACATAAAATGCACAAACACGGATATATCTCAACTAGAAATAGATTCATCACCAAAAAAGATTAAAAACCTTTTAATGATAACAAAAATCAGAAAACCAAACTAGATCCAAATTCATCACTTTAGTCACCAATGGAAAATACTTTAGACCTTCACACCAGAACCATCTGTATCAAATCTTAAAAAGACCACTAAAGCTGGGATCGAGGTCTCGACTCGCCTCCTAGAACACCATGTCTGAATGATTGCACAACCCAGAACCTCCTTGAAACCATCATAGTTGTCTGAACTTAAGAGTGGTGAAGGCACATGAAGCCAGAGAAATGATGAATCGTATATGGCCTCGACAGAGAATCATCCTCAGCAGGACCTCCAACCTGAACACTTGAAGCCATGAGAAATAAAAGTTTTAATGTAATCCATAGATCTAGGAAACCCATGACACTTGACCTGCACATCCCAAACCATCCCAAGAAGGATAGGCGCACTAGGCCAGAGTGGGGTCGGGAATGAGGCCAACAAGGAGGGAAGAGTAGGGGAAGATTTGACACTGGCTACACCAGGGGAAAAGATCCCCAAAGGAATTAAACGAGGTAGAAGTAGAGGGGAAATGGGAATAAAGAATACGAAAGGAAAGGGAGAAGGGGGAGGTATGAGAGAAAGTGGAGGGAATAAGAAACAAGGTTGAAGTTGTGGAGACAATGGCAGAGACAACATAGGCCTCCCTGTAGAAATTAAGGTTGATTAATTATTTAGTGGACTAAAAATTTAGTGTTTGAATGTTTTAATATATAAGTAACTTCATTATATACAGATAAATTATTAGTTATTCTATCAATCTTGAAAATATATATTGGTGTTACCGATAAATATCATAGTTTTGATAATAAAATAAAGATTGAATTCAATGGAAAATCTAAAAATCCTGGAGAGAAGAATATAATATTTCCATCAAGATAAAAGTGTGGAAGGAAATATGGATGAAACCATATTAAGGGGACTAGTAAATTTTTTATGTGTTTAAAGTAAGGTCATTAGTTAATAGAATGATGAAGTGATCAGAAAAAGATAATTAAAGATATGAATAGTGATAAATCTCCATAGAATTCACCACCAACACTCTAGTGTTTAAAGTGTAAGAGAATGGGAATTTTGCTAACTAGTGCTCAAATATGAAGGTTAATGATGATGATCAACTTAAAAAACCTCTTAATCTAAGAGACAAAGGAAAATGTCATATTATTACTATTTCTAATGAAGGGTACGATAAGGACATGGTTAAAGGTATACATACCATCAACTATATAATTTTTAATTCCTTATTTGATTTTATATCTATCCACCCTTTTATATATGAATATTTTCCTATAGGTATTGTAGTTACACCTCAATATTTAGATACGTAATTAGAATCGAAAAACCTTAAAGGCATGATGATCAGATATCATGTCTATAATTCTTCATTGGTTGAAGTTTGTGGGAATGCACTTCCTATAATTATCTTTATTCCTCCTCTGGTTTAATTAGATATTATCGTAGACATAGATTTGTATTCTCTATATAAATACCACAAAAATTATAAAGTAAGGGAATTCAAGTTTTATATTCCCAACCATTATATAATTATCCATTGGTGTGATGATAAATATGAACATATGATGAAAATCAAATCCATTATACGGTCTTGATTTCTAATCCAAAGGGGTTTTTACAGTAATTGTGTGGGAGTTTTTTGATTTATTTATAGAATAGTTTCTTAGTCTTATAATAAATCATGAAGTTTATATCTAAATAGAATTTATACATAGTGATGAACTTATTTCATAGACTCTCTACAGAATGGCCCTAATTGAGTTGTAGTAATTAAAGAAGAAACTCTAGGAGAATATTGACAAGGGATTCATTAACCCCAGTGTGTCACATTGGGGTGTGTCTATTATTTTTTTGGAGAATAAATATAGATTGATGTGGCTCTTTATTGATTCTAGAGAGATGAACAAGATAAAAATCCATAAAAAGTATCATATGTCCCGTATTGAGGACTTGTTTGACCAACTAGGCATAGCTCAATACTTTTCTAAGATAGACCTTTATTTTGGATATCATCACTTAAGGGTCAAGGGGTATATACCCAAGATGGAATTACACATAATGTATGATCACTGTGAATATATATTGATGACATTTGGTATTAATAACTCCCATGTTATCTTCATGGATTTAATGAATAGTCTTTAGAGATTACCTTGACCGATTGGTGGAAGTCTTTATAGACGGTATTCATATATGTTCAACTATAGAGTAAGATCTTGAAGATCACTTGAGAATTGTACTAAACACAAAAAGTATGTAAAAACTATATGAATAATATATAAATTATGATTTTTGGCACAAAAGGATTCATTTTTGGGTTATATATATCTCAAGATAGTGTATATTTATGGATCCATCAAAAACAGAAGTTACTAAATGTTGGTCCATTCCAATAATTTTGACTGATATCTAATGTTTTCATGGTTTGGATGGATATTAGCAATGGTTTTTGGAGAATATAATTTGGTTTTCAAATCTACTAAATAAGTAAATTTATAAGGGATCCAAGTTTCTTTATAAAGTTGAATATGAAGAAAATTTCAAGGAACTCAAGAGATGGTCATTCAATGCACATTTTCATAAATTAAACTATAGTAGAGAAAGGTTTATAATATTTATTGATTCATCAAACAAGTTATTAGGATGTCTTCTCAAGAAGAATGACATGGTTATAAACTATGACTCATGAGAAGTTTCATGACAAAAATTACCCAACTCATAATTTGGAGTTAATTACGATAATATTTTCATTAAATATATAGAGAGATTTTCTTTATGAAGAAATGGGTGATATATATACTAATAAAAAGTACTTTAATTAAATATTCAAAAAGATATTGTTAAATACGATCCATACAATATGGTTAAAACTAATTAAATATTATAACTGATCAATATATAATTACCCAGGGAAAGAAAACAAAGTGGTTGATACTTTGAGTTGAAAGGATCATGTTATGTCATTTATGATGAGGATCATGGAAGATCAAAAAAAATTGGATTTAAAACTGATGGGTTTATAAACATTTAATGAAATAGAAAAATATTATCTTCTCAAATAAGTGTCCAACTATCTATCCAAGTAAAGATTAAAGAGGCGCCAAAGGATGATAGAGAGCTACTTATTAATATCAGAAATATTTCTAAGTTTAACATTGATCATGATATAATAATAAGGTCTAGGAACCATATATGTGTTCTATCCATACCACATTTGAAGAATGATATTTTGGATGAGTCTCATAGTTCTTCAATCTCTATTTATCATGGAGGTACAAATATTTATTGATATCTGAAAGAGTATCTATGGTGGGATTGAATGAAGATAAAATTTTATTAGTATATATCTCATTGATTGGTCTCTCAGAAAGTTAATTATGATAGATAAAGGTATAAGGGTATGTTACAACCATTACCCATACTATAATTTAAATGGGAAAACATCACCAAGTATTTTTTCATCGGACTCCCCAAAAAAATATAAAGGGAATAATGATATATGTGTTGTATTTTATATCCATAAATATTTATCATAGTTTATTTCTTTTAGAGAACATTTATATGTATATCTACTTTCCATAATTAATATTAATAAATTGGTAAGGTCATATGGGGTACTACATTCTATTGTATCTGTTTAGCATATGAAGTTTACCGCAAAGTTCTAGTGAAGTCTTTGTAAAATTTATGATACAAAGTTGAGTTTCACAACTGTGTATCCTCTTAAATAGATGTTTTGTATAAGATAATAATTCAAAACCTATGGTATATGTTGAGAATTTTTTCTAGGGACCTTATAGGTGTTTGGGATCAACACTTTAATCTAGTAGAGTTTTCCTAAAACAATATCTTTCAGTTGAACATTAAAAAGGATCATTATGAATCCATATATGGAAATAAGTGTATAATATCAATGTGTTGGGATGAATTTAGGGAAATAAAGCTATTAGTTCCAAATATAGTTAAGGAAATAGAAGATAAAGTTAGTGGCATTCAGTGTCACATCAAGGTAGCTCAGATTTAATAGAAAATTTATGCTAATAATCATTATTATGATCTATAATTTAAAGTTGGTGAGAATATGTTTTTTAAAATTTCTTAATTATGAATTTTTTGAGATTTGGGAAGAAGTAAAATAGACAACTAGGTATATTAGCCCTTTCGATATTCTTGATCGATATGGGGTGGTTTCTTATCAGTTGGTGCTTCCATCGAACCTCTCTCAATTCTACGATGTGTTGCATGAATATCTCCTAAGTAAGTACATACCTAATCCTTAATTTGTACTAAAATCGTAGGTCATACCAATATAGAAAAATATTTTTTAAGAGGAACAACTGGTGGATATTTTATATTATAGAGAGAAAGTGCTAAAAAATAAGACCACTCACCTAGTCAATTCTTTTTTGTGAAACCAAAAATTTGAGGAAGCTACATGGGAACCTGAAGATGTGATGAGGTCAAACGATCCTTAGTTCTTTACCAAATTAATTGAATTTTATGGGAGAAATTCATTTTAATGGGGTATAATGTAACTCCTTGAGATTTAAGTAAATATGATTTTCAAATAAATTCTATTTCTTTGTTAAATTTTGTTACATGAAACATCGAGTTTTATCATACCGTAATATAGTATACAATTATAATCTAGACATCAGATTTTCAGGTATAGAAAATTAAAACTAAAATTATAAAATTATATGGTTTTACATGTACAAAATAAATTAAATGGTTATAAATTTATTATAAATTAAAATAATAATCATTTGAAAGTAAAAGAAATAATTTCCTGAAAACTATTTTTATGTGCGCAAAGTGTTTTAATATTAATAAATTAAATTTTTCATAATTGGGGAATTATTTTAATGAAATTTATATATTATATATTTAATAAAAAAAATTATTATACATGTAATATTTTTCTATACATGGGATAAGAATAAATCCAGTTTTATGCTCAAAAAGGTATTTTCTAAAAACCGGTTTCAACGCCTTTTTGAACACTTATTTTAAAATTAATTTTTTAAACATTTATAAAATTTATTTTAAAACATTATATTAATTTTTAAATCCATCATATCAAATTTATCTTAGAGTGAATTTTGTAGAATTTCCCGACAAGATAAATTTTTTGATTAATAATGAAAAATATAGATTTTTATTAAAAACACCTCTTTGTTTAAGGAATTTAAATAGTTTAAAAAATTAAAAATAATTTAAACATAAAATTGGATCAATTATATTTTTATAAATCCAATTTAGTTCATTTGAATTAATATTTTGTTCAATTTTTATATAAAATATTTTTATACTTATTAAAACTTTTCTTTGCAAAACTACTATTCTATCGCATTTGTGGGTTTCATTTTAAAATAAATTCTTCAAAATCATTGAATTTAATTTTTTTAAAATGGATTAAATAATTTTAATCATATTAATTTATATCATAGATAAATTTACACTTAATTTTTGTTATTAATGAATAGTAAAACTATTAAAAATTAATTACCACGGTTAAAGTTAAAACTAGTTTACTAGGGAGGTAACTAAAACGATAAGGGTTGAAATGACCAAAAACATGATTAATTATAATTTTATGTCACTTTCTAGGAATTATTTCATAAAAATTTCATTAATGATCCATTTTGGTTCTTTGTTTCCACGAAAGGGACGTGGAATTGTTGTGATACATTGAAAAATTACAAGTGTGTCACTCACTTCAATTATAATAGAAAACCAAATCTTATCATTCCTTCACATGTAAAAATACATATATTTTGGAAAATATATATCAATATCCATTCCCAAATTCCATTTTCACATCTTAGAGTCCTTATTTTATTATGAAACCCCCCTGATAATTATTTAAGTGTAAACCTAAATAGGTTCTCCGAAAATGAGGTATAATTATTAACCGTATGTTTTTTATTTTTTTTTATTACATATCGTTAAAATCATCTAAAAATATTATGATATAAAAAACAAATATCTAAAATATACTTATATGTTCTTAGGATAATGAAACAATCTTGATTTATCGCTTATTCAATCAAATAGGAAAAGAAACTGTTAATCATGTGTACGATTGACTGTTGCATCGTGATATGATGTCATTCATTTTCCATAGATGAATATCATAGTTGGATATAATGATGAATTTAAAGAATAATATTATATTTATGAAATAATTAGAATTATGTAATTTTATTTTTTTATCTACCTTCTTAACTTCTAATCCATTGAAAAATGGTAATGTTTTTCCCTCCTTTGTGTGGACTACTACCTCCACGAAGCGATGTGATACATTTTACATTTTATTTTAAAATGGATGGAAATAGGAGTATATTTAATGAATACATATATATATATATTATGATATAATAATGATTATGTAAATTTGAATTAATCTTTACCTTCCTTTTATTCCATTCATTGAAAAAATCAGAACAATGTTCATCCTTACATACAACGTATCATCTCTATGAATGGTGTAATTCATTTTCTATATCTAACATTTATTTATGGAACTAATTATCTATACAATTAAAATATATGATATTTATATCATGATTAAAATTATATATATTATCAAACCATAATCAAAGTACAATAAATAAAACTACTGAACCAAAACATATAAAAAATGAAGTATAAATCACTAGAACAACATTTTTAATCAATAATTGTTAATAAATAGGTATTAAACTATATATAATTAATAATATATAAAATTATATTAATTATTATTGTTAATTAAAATATTTTAAATAAACCTATATTTATTAAACAGGATATTCGAGCATTTATGAAGAAAATAAAGACTTGAGGTAAGTTATTTTCATGTAACTTTTATTTCTCTGGGAAACTTTCCATATAAACCATTTATTTATTTCATGTGGCATATATACTACCCATGAATGAATATTATGATTATTATTATGAAATTTATTAGGATTTAAATATCCACATAAGTTTATTTCTTTCACGGTGCTTATGATTCAAAAGTTACCAACGTGATAAGGGTTTCATACTACAATCCCACTGTTTTTCAGGAATGTTTATGATTAAGCTTTTGATTATGAAATATTATAATATTTATATAAATAAACATATGAATATTATTCAGAAAAATCTAATTTATCTCTCTCTTGTGAAGAAAATTCTTTTTCTTCCATATCCATGTTTTATAAAAATGTTTTTAATATTATAATATTATGGTTTAAAGTTATTTTTACACATTTTTTACTTTTTTACAAAATGGTTTAAAAGGAAAATACTCATCATTTTCCAAATTAGTACTTTTTTTCTTTCCTATAAATGTGTGAAATTAATGTTTTATTTTATTTACGCTCGATGAAAAGAATTTCCCACCATTATAACCACTAAATTATTTATATATTATATAATATGTTTCTAAGTGCACTGTTAAATAAAAATGTTTTGGAAATATTTTTTGAATTTTTTGTTTTATAATGTGATTTTTATGGTGTACGTGTTATTTTATTCAAGAATGTTTTAATAATGTTTTATTGTATTTTATTCATCTATGACTACAACCCTTGATTATACTTATACTCTATAGTGAATACAATCCAAGGATACCACACTAATTATTTTACTATATGTTTTATGGTTTATGGTTATGATTAAAAGATATTTATAAAACCCATTTCTATTCCATGGGTTATTCTATGATGATTTAATTAAATGTTTATGAATCATTTTTCTTTTCCACGGGTTATATCCTGATGATGTGTTTATGAAACCCATTTATCTTCCATGGATTATTCCATAAATAATTTTTGAGGAAACATATATCCCACTCATTATTTATTATTTGATAAATATTTTATGATATTTTATCATAAATATGTATTTTTTTTATTATGTGATGAGTGGGCCAAGAATTATATAACCCTCCAATGCATTGGGTAAAGATAGATATATCATGAGATAAATAGTACTAAAGTGTGTAGTCAACCTAGTTCAATAAGAGACAATATACACTATGATATACAAGGGATAGAATAATGAATACTATGATATTTTGTTATATAAACCCATTACACTATGATAGTATTGGAAATTAGCCTTGAAAACGAAGGAAATGATTTTATATACCTATATGTATGACACAAATCTATGTATAATTCCAATGTTATGATCTAATGGATTATATTCTATGATTACTTTATGATTCATGTCTTATGAACCTCCAATATTTATAACATCTCTTGATATTATATTATTTAATTTGTAGGATATGGTTTTAAAATTTCAAGCTCATGTTTTCATACCCTTATACTCATATTATGTTGATATCTCTTTGGTTTAGCCTTATTGGGCAATTAACCTCACCTTTCCTTATATTTCCTTTACCCATGTTATAAATAATGGTATAATGTAGGATATTTCTAATAAGGGAACTAGTTATTAAGAACATAGTGTGAGATAATGTAGATCACTAATAAACATGTTGTTTTTGTGCCCATGTCTCTGAATGCATTAGAACTATATGATTCTGGCATGGACCATCCATTCATATATTGAATATTCATCTCATAAAAAGCATGATCTAAGTCTTAAAATTATAAGTCACTATAATAAGAGGGTTTAGAGGAGGACAGTTATGGATAAATATTAAAAATTGTTGTAAACTAGTATATTTTTGTTGCTAATCTCTAAGACATAGAACATTCAGTCCTCAGGTTGTGAGGAAATTTGTGAGATATATTAATTTTACAATGGAATTAATGTAATATTTATGTATGTTTATTATATGTTATCATACATTGAATATAAGAAAATAAATTCTCATGATTTAAGTAATATCATAAGTATAGAATTCTGTCCCTCCTGGACAATGTGGATTTGATCTTCCTCCTCAAATTAAAGCACTTGCATTGGCTGACTCAAACTTCTTCAAACTATACAATATGATTATTTCATTATCTATAATTTCTCAATAAAATATTATGATATAATTATATCATAATATTGAATTCTCACTTCTTATTATTTGGCTTTAATGCTGATCAATGGGAATAAGGTCGATGTATCTCATCATCCTCTTATTTTTCAATACACATATATAAATTGTTTCAATAGTATTATATCACTTTTTTCTACGAAATAAAGGATATTAAAGGTCATATAAGTATTAGGTATTTTTCTCAATTCTACATAACAAAATATCTATTTTAATTATATATCATTTCTCTAAATATTTGATTCAAAATGTTTCTATGTAATACATTTTCAGGTTCTAATACTATCTTTTGACATAAGGTTTTCTAATAAGGATAGTAGTGTCGATACCTATAGAACACTTCTTCTTATTTCTCTCTTATATGTTAAGAATCACAAAAAAATATCATTTTATATTTTAATATATAAATAACCCATAGTAATAAGTAGCATGATATTTTTATTAATACTCATTCAAACTTGGATTAAATATTTTAATTAAACTAATATTAAATCTCTATGAGGCTTGGGATTCATTTTACTTTTAGTATTCAATAAAGAACTATAGACACATTAATTTACTTCATGTCAACATGTAATCAAGGAGTGGATTGGTTGTAGTGTGAATATATCATTGATTTCTTCCACATCACGCATTATGGCATCAGAATATCTCCATGGTGTGAAGACTAGTTAATTTTTTAATCCCCAAATATGATAGATTGAATCAAAACCTAAATAGAAGTAATAATATTTTTGAAATTTTAACTTCACCATAGAATCTCTCCATTTAATTTCTTCTTCCAAAAGTTTATCTTCTAAATCCTACTGGTAATATTCTGTAGATCTCATATTTTTCTGAAAACAAAATGACCCTTATGTAAAAAATGTCTACACATAACAAGTTCAGTGAAAATCTATACTTTTACAAATTCACAATCCCACCAATGACCCATTTGAAATGAGTAATGGAATTTGTGATTTTTCCTGGAGTAGATTTTATGGAATCACCAAATAAAAAAGTAAAAATTGATGATAAATCTTATGATTAGATCAAATTACACTATTGAGTGTAGAAGAATGATTCTACATGACATAAAGAACTTCAAGCCTTTATTAATTTCATTATTATCTTGGAGAATAAAAAACATACATAAAAAATTAAATGTATTACTTAGAATAGTCCATTGATGAATTTTCCTAATTTCTTATTTTTATAAAGTACTACACATGTTATTCCTTTTTATCATTCCATTATGAATTCTACAAAATATGTTATATAAGTATAATAATTTTATTACATATACAGAATGGTAATGTTCATTGCTAAATTCCATGAATACTAGAATATTAAGAATACAAAGGAACTTGTCCACGACTTTTCTAAATAAAAAATAATGATAATCATATTACATATCTTACACATAGACATATTTTGAAAACCTGAAATTCCTATTTCACAACTCATATCAAACCCTTTAGATTTCTTTAAAACAACTTCAAATCATCTCCAGTCAATACCAAAATAATTCAAAATATTTTTTTCATAATTTCTATATCCTTTTCATTAAATAATAGTTATTATCAATTTATTTATTATATCATTGTTTCGTGTAAAATTAACATATTTACTCCTAAAATTAATTCGGCATATGAATAATATTTAGGGTATTTAAATGGTTATGCCACTACCTAAACACAAATTTAATTCATCAAACATCATCCAAGAATATTTCCTTATGTGATGTCTGTATTCATATGATAATACTTTTAATGAAACTCTTAATAGCCAAATTATTACAGATATATATCTCATCATTATTTATACTCCATAAAAGCTCTCAGTTTATTATTTTATCAAACTAGGTAATGTAGAAATATTCAATTAAAAAAATTTTCTACAGGCATACAGAATGTTTCAATGATCTAACAAGCCTCTTACACTTAATATTAAGATCTTCCAAAACATAGAATAATTTTTATACAATATTATTGGGGGTAAAATTCAATCTTCTTTCCATATTAATGATGATAGTAACCTGTTCATCTTCTTCATATCTTGATTAAACAAATTCTCCACATAGAATATAAAATATTAGACCTTGCAACTAGATTTTCTATGTTAAATAACCTCAATAATATAAAATTTCATAACTTTATAACTTACATATTCATATTAATAATGATATTGTATAACTCACTTATTTACTTTAATATATAGTAGTAGTGTCTTCTTCAAAGCACTAATGTATGTCAACTCTTCTTAAGCATTCTTCCTAACTCAACATGAAATCACACTTTTCTTGGGAAAATTCATTCAATATAAAAATTATTGGGAACTTTTAGTTTCATTCCAATATATTATAATCCAACACATATTAAAATCATGTATATTACTGTCATCTTCATTGAAAAAAAAACAATGCTAAGAGGATTCAACCATCTATCCCAATAAATTTATTGCCAATACCAATTCTTAAAATACATGTTAATATGTTTTTTGTCCATTTTCTTATATCACCCCCATATTGATAATAAATACAAATAAAATTGAGGGAATTTGGTATCAATTCACTTAAATTCATGTTCCATCCATTCTTCTACACTGCATCTCCTTGATCTATTCTTGTTGTGGAAAATAGGTGGGTCTAATCTTGAAAAGAATGATATAAAAAATCCAAAGAATATGATACAGACTGAAAACTATTTTTTTTTTGATATACTCAAAATATTCTCATGTTGATACCAATTTTAAAAATGAATTATCAATAAATTGTTTTACCTAAAATCACATACATATCTTGAAAAATAAGTTAAAACATTCAAACAAGATAGTATGTAAATATTTAGGAATAATACCTTAAATTTAAAAAATTCTATCCATTTTTATCTCATTGATTAGAATTGAATATTCCCACTACCATCACCTTTTGTTAATTCAAAAATAGGGATGAAAATTATTAAATATTTACTTTTAAATGAAAATTTCAAATTACATTAAAGAAATTCAAATTTTTCTTGAAATAGTAACTTTGGTGGCTTCTCAATTTCCCAAGCTGACTTCCTCTCAATGAGATACTCCAAAATATCATTCATAAAGAATGACATCTTTATAAAATTTATACCATAATATAAAAAAATCTAGATCACTTCTAGGGTGATGTCTTCTTATCGGTTTCCCATATTTGATAGTTTGCTAATCTCCTTATTTTTTCCTGTAATCATGCATCACCTTCAATTTCTTTCATATAAAGAATAAAAAAATTGTATAAAAAGAAGTTGGAACATCTTTTGTCTTTAATAATAGGATAAATTGTAATATTTTTTCTAAATCGAGATACTTATTTCTTTCCAAATCTATATTTGTGTTAAATATTTTTTATTTCATTTCTTACTTTCCAAGTAGTGGTCTTAGGAAAAATGTTTTCCGAGATTATTCCATATTTATCTTTGTGGGGGTATTCATCTAAAGGTTGTCCATAAAATTAAAAGCATCTAATATTTTAAGATTCATATTCATTATAATCTCTATTTATTATATAATCCTGATTAAATAGTCCTTTGAAATTTTTCCATCCTGCTTGCACCTCCTATATAGATTCTCCTGATTTCATAGGTCATATTCTCTTAATAACTTCTCAAAAAAATATTATTTATTTATGTGAAATCCTTTGATTATCTTAAGGAATGTAACTTTATCATGATTCCTCTATATTTCAGGATATTACTAAATGTACAATCTAAATGATCCTGAATTTTTTGGTACCATGGTCATCTTTCTTGGAACTTCCATATAGTTTCTTATGAATTATCTTTACCAAACCAATATTTTGGTTTTTATCTTAGTATAATTTTCTATCATGATTTATCATGTATCCATAAATATCAATTATCATGGATTTTTTTTCATCAGGACATGGTGTATTATATTTTTCCATAATTAAAGTATCTTATTCTTCTTTTTATAGCACTCATTTTGGACTTCATGGGTTTATTTTGGGAAAAAAATTATTTTTCCTCTTATAAAATCATATGTAACCTATACAATTCAATTTAAATTTATTTATTACTTGTGTTATTATTTGAAAAGTTCTTTTTGATACACTATTAGTGTAATTATACCATTATCCATCCCTATTGTGAGAACTTCCTGTCAAATTTCAACTGTGATTACCAAAGATTCCAAAATGGCTTAAGATGAATAGATTTTTAACATTATGGTGTGTAATTTTTGTTAAATTATCCTAATTACCCCTTTATATAGTATTTATTTATCCTTAATGGATTAATAAATTATGATAACAATAATTTTTTTTTCAAACCTTTCATAGAACTAACAATAGAAAAAGAAATATTGATTTTTTCTCTTGAGTTGCAATCTTGTTAGAATTTAATGTCAATTATTTTTTTGATATTTTATTGTTGAATTTTGGAATCATTAAAAGATTAAATTATACTGAACTTACTAATATACACAAAAAATGTAGTGTTTTTATCCTTATAAACATAATTTTATATAGTGGATGGTTATATTTTCTTGGAGCTTTCTATTCATTGATAATTATATGATCTCAAAAAAAATATGATAAAGATATTTTAAAAAACTATTCCTTCTTATAATTATGTGTAGTGGAAAATATTATCTTATATTTTTATGAATTCTTGGCTTGGGAAGTTTCAAGATTCAGAAATATTAATTAAAGTTCAATGAATTTCATATTAATAGTGTTTTTTTGATCTCAAATAAACTTCAATATTACTTCAAAATATCTTTGTATTGTACCTATATTATTCTATTGATTATTATTAATTTTATTCTTCTATTATAGTATATTTTAATCCTCTTTAATCATTTTATCTTTACTTCCGAATTGATAATCCTTGATAATTTATTCTGATGAAAGGATATTTTCTTCAATCCCTTTGTTATATTTTTCTCTCACAAAAATTATGTTAGTACACTCATTATAAAAAATGGAGAACCTTATTTTAAGATTTATATTCATGGAACTTAAGGCTCCAACCTTATTGGAGAATTTTATATAATTTTTTAATTTTTTCTTCAAATCATTTTCCAAACTTGAATACTCATCTTCAAGGTAGGTGATCTCCTCCTAAATGCTTCTGAAAGATAAAAAAATGAAAGTGACTATTTATTTGGTAATATTATATAGGATGACCTTTAAATTACCAATTGATTTGTATTGGAAAGAATTTGAAATATGATGTTCCCTACATATTTTTAGTTCTTAAATAGGGTAGTTTTGATAAGATAATTCTATTACCTCGCCTCCATGTAAAACCATTGAATATTATGAGGTAGAATAGTTGTCCATCATCTTGTTAGTGGATTAAATCAAAAAAAATATTCTTTCATTATATATCTCTCTTCATCATTATTACATCCTGGGAAAATATATTTTTGTTCCTCATTAATTAGTAGAGATCCATTGTTCTCTTCTTTCTATGAAAATTCATTTCTAAACTTCTTTTCATTTCATTTCATCGTCATTTTAAATGTTTGTTAAGGAGTATATTACATGGTGTCTTTGATAAGGAACCCGCTATATTTTTAAATAATTTACTTCATAAATAATTAAGAAATATAAAAAAACATCAAATATTTATCATTTATAGAATAGAAAAAGATGTGGAGACAATGATCTATACCTATTATTAGGTTCACTTGAGAAATTACCAAAACTAAGAGTGTTGGATCTATTTTCCAAGAATAAACTACTTTTTACTTTTGATTAAATGTATATTCAAAGACATGAATATTAATAAATATATTATAACATGATGATTATTTTTCTAAATAACATTAATGTGATAACTACCCTTGAGTATTTGATGCATAAAAAGTTCGTAGTAGTTTCCCACTATAAATAGAACCTTGATGTTATATGATAATATTCTTAAATATATCTTCTAAGAACAAATGAAATATATCTAACAGGACATAGATAATGTAGGATATCTGATATAGGGGTTCCATAAGACATTGATACTTCTTCTCATAAAGGTTGCACTATATAATCTCTAAAAGAGGTTTTTATGAGAGCAGACCCTCCAGTTGGAATTCTTCATGTTGTTTGTATCATTAGGAATTCCTATCTACGGAAGAGTGTATTGAAACATAGACACTATATTATTATTAATTTATATGATCGATCACACACATTTATGTATTGATGAAAACCATGATGACATATACACTTGTCAAGGTAGGATACATTGGTTGTGTCATAAGTGATATGGAAACAATAAATAATTCAAGAAATGATTTTTTATTTGTGAGTAAATGGAAGTAGATATATCCTTCCCTTTTGTTTGAACGTAATTTTTATATTAATTCCATGGAAATGGTGGTTAAATGAATATTTTATATTAATAAAATCAAAGAAATATATATAAATTATATTAGTAGATGACACAAGTGATGCAACCCTCTTGATGAGATATGAAGATAAATGGATTATATTACATAGTGAGAATTCATATGAGGTTTTTATCATTTTAGAATTATAGACTTTATCAATTGGTTCCTTAAAAAGTCATTAGATACAAATCCTATAATTTAGTCAGGTTAGACTAATTCCACTGAGAAAGAGGCCTAGAGGATCACACACTTAGTGTATCTTGAATCTTATTTAAATTGTATTTGAATTTAATATATTAATAAATATTATTCTCAATTTTCAAGGAATAATAATTATTCAAGTTATGTTTATTGCATATATATTTATTTAATGAATAATAAAATTATATTTAGTTTTTCAAATAAACAATTTTTATCCAAAGATTGATAAATACAGAGGGTTGATGAATCGTATTAACGACCCAGTAGAAATTATATTTAAATATCTATGAATTTTACACATATAATGGAATTATTATTAAAATTATTATTATTATTAAATTTAAGGATTTATTAGAGTTAATATATTTGTTAAAGTCTATTATACAATAACTTATTATCTAACGTAATTATATTAACCAAATTAAATCATTTCCAGGATAAAAAAATTGTGCACAAAAAATCTCTCTAGATAATTCTCTATAAACCTAGAGGGAACTTTATATCAAATACTCTCAAGAATATAGATAATTGATCATCCTCCTCCCTCTAAATCCTTGTTATAACACAATAAAATCCTTCAATCTAGGAATATATTACTATTATGATTAATAGTGAACTATTAAAGTGGTAAGCTTTCTTCATGCTAGCACCCGAATAATCTATGGAAAGGTTCTAATGTTCATAGGGAATGTGTGGATACAGTTGGAGGGATTATACCCTTAATTCATTCATCATAAAAATAGTACGATAAGAGTTATCAACCAATTTGAAAATAAAGAAATAATTGAAATTTTTGGAAATTGTTATTTATATAAATTAAATATAATTTATATGTTAAAATATCCACATTTAAATTAAACTAGAGTTTATTCAATCTAGTTCTGAGTATTTTTCTAAAAAAATTAATTGTTCCACTATTCTTCGGAGCCTTCAAGTTGAATTGGAGTGGTCACATATTAATTTATAATTATTTATTAATTTATGATCAATTTACACCTTTGATTGTTAGTTTTTTATATTGATACTTTATTTATTAGTTTAAAAGTCAACATAACATAATCATTGAGTTTCATATGACCAAGAATAGCTAAATAAATCTCAAATATTCTACTCTAGGGTAATGATGATTTTGGTTAGATAACAGGTTTACATTGTGTGTGATTGAAGACCAGACATTGTGTACTCATGTTCACTACACCAAGATGAGTTGTAGGAATCATGGTACAATGTGTGGGAGGATAGTATGTGATATCATTACACATTTCATATTGACATGCTAGCAGGCATACATTTTTACAAGGAAAAACAGGGTGTATCTTGTGTATACGCCATATAACCCCACATAGTTAAGCACCATGGGAATCTCAGAAACTATGTGGTGAAAGTGTGTGAATTTAATTAGTACACCTCAAGTATTAACTTCGATTCAATAAATATAGGCTAGTTGTGACTAGATGGAATATAGCTAGTGTACATTTTAGGTAACAAATAAATTCCCCCATTGAAAACATGTTGACACCCTAGGCGAGTAGTGTAGATGGCTGGATAATAGAGTACAGAGTGTGTGGTTGGTTGTATACTCTTTTTGATTCATACTCATTTTCATAGTGTACACTTTGAACAGGGATATATTGTGTGAACTTATTATGAATAATTAACATTAATTATAGTATTAAAATTTGACTTTAAAGCATGTAGATAGTGTATATGCCATGTGATTGGGTTTTCATATGAATTACGCATTGAGTGATTATCGATAGTTTTTGTGTAATTTAATGATTAAATTAATTATTTTACACATTGGTCTAAAGATACAATATATTTATCATCACATTTCATATTTTTTACTATAAAAAAATTGATAGTCAAACGCATTGTGTAAAAAAAAGGCATATTATTTAGTCATAAATATATATTAGACATTTCATGTTTCCTCTTAGAACTATATGCCAAGTAATATCATGAAAATTCTTGTACTCATATTACCATGTAAGTATATAGTACAATATAAAGACTATAAAGTGCATAGTGATGCTTCGTGTGAGTGGTGGTACACATTGTGTCTAGTATAAGGGCACACACCATGTTTCCTCTAGTTTATATAGTGTACTTGATTAATTTTTAATTAATTTAATTTATTTTAAATTACAGGGGATGGAAATATCCAATACTATTTGGATACACATTTAAGATAAATTAATTAATTAATAATATAACATAATTTATCTAATAATTCGTGAATTTTATCTTAACAAAGAATGAATTAAAATTGATTTTATCTAGGTTATATGTGTAGTTTGTGCATTAGTGGATAATAATGATATTATGTGACCTATGTATGTATAGGGTTTCATTAAATTTAAATAATATTTATTGGTTTTTATGATAATTATCCTTAAATTAAAGTAATAGTATGTTAATCAACCTATCAACTTATCATGTATAGACATGAATGCCCATAGTTTCTTTTATGTAACTCCGCACTCAGGGTTCCACTCACCAATGAGTGAGTAACCATATAAAAATGGTGGAGATCTTAGGCGAGTGGAGATGGTTCAAGTAGGATCAAATTAGGGACCAACTAAGTAGATAAATAGGTGAATAGTTGAAATTTTTCAACTCGAACCAAGATCGGATCTAGGAGTTTTCCCCTAGGATCAAGGGTTAGTTTATCATTTGAACAAAAATCTGACCAATAAAAAATCTCATGATCATTCCACATATTTGTTTTGTTTCTTTAAAATTCATGGCAAGTTATTTTTTAATGTAATTCATGTTTATTTGAGATCACATAAAGTAAATTAATTAATAGGAATACAAGACGGAAAAAAATAAATGGACCATGTTTAAATTATTTTTTCGAGGCATGGTTAATTAATTTTGTAAAATACATATAATATTAAATACCATGTAAAATGATAAAAAATAATAATTTTTATAAATAACATAAACATACCTTAATGGAAATATCTATTCTATAAAGAATTCCATTACTTGTGTTAAAATGAAACCATAGTTCAATGTGTTTTTTGTAGACTAAATTAGGGTACTTTCAATTATCTAGGAGTTTTAATTAATTTATTGGGTTGACTTCATCAAATTATAATCATGGTTTTATTTATAAATAAATATTTATTGTATCTTTGAGTTGACTATTGATGAAATATCTAATAGGATTTTTGGATTTTGGGTCGACACAATGGATCAAGGAACTACAATTTCATGAAGATGGAAAGACTGCCTACCTGATTAACTTAAAATAATTTTTCAAAACCAAATCTAGATCAGGATAAGGTAAATTTGGGTCATTTCCATGAGAATGTCTATTCAATAGGAAATTTTTAATCTAATAGAGAGGAAAATATGGATTTTATAAAATACTAGGTAACTAATAATTACAATCTATTACGTCATGTTTTTATAATCAAGATAATGTACTACAAAATTTCTTTCATTTATTATAGAAAATAGAAATTCATACATCCTAAAAACTATGAAAATTCTAAATTTTGTAAAAATTTATCATCCACACTAGTAAAAACTTCCATGAGGGGTACAGGTGATTATACAATATAATGTGCCCTGAATAGAAGTTTTGTATGTTGCAATACAATGTTCTAGAGATCCTTATAAGTAGGATAATAAGGAAGAACAATATAACTTTTGGAAACATGTGAATGATGAATTGGATAACTACTTCCACATGTTGGCATATATGTTTACTGTGCTTGAGAAGATTCATAAAAGAATCAATGCATTCAAAATGTTTTCGCTTATCAATGAACCTTGTTAAGAGAAAGCTAGATGAGATAGGTACGAGATCTCCAAATCACTTTTCATGTGAAATCATGGAGAATGGTTTCTAATGAAACCTCATGTAGTCCATATTATTTGTTATATTATGTATTAGGTAATCTTAGTTTTAATCTACCTAGTGATTCTTGTACCAGACTAATACATTCCCCACTACCTCAAGGATTCTATTGTTTTATTATGAATTATAATATGAAAAATATTTAGAATTTTCTCCTTAACTTCTCACACTAATTATTTATGAATATAAAGAGATAATTAATGAAAAAAATACCATATTTATGGTGAAAGTGGAACAGTAAAAAAAGGTACCCTAAGACTCATTTCAAGTATAAGGCTTATGTGCAACTCAATTCCATGAAATAATAGATATAGAAGAATTACAATGAAAATGATGTTGAATATTTTTCATATTGTTATAAGGGCTATCAGAAGAAGAAATTAACCTTTGTGAAGAATCATTGGGATGATTTTCATGTATTTTTTATTGAATGTAGCCTCACCATATCTAATAGTTCGGTTTATGATACATCTTTTAGTGCACACATATTTATTGAACTAAAGAAACCACTAATATTCAAGAAGGTTTAAAGAGGTAAGGTGGATATTCAAGCTTCCAAAGGAGTAATAATACATGCACCAGTTATTGGAGACTACCACCTTAATTATCAAAAAGATTGATTTTAATCTTAGAGAACTTTTATTATATTATTATTTTTACTAAAAACATTATATTCATTTATATTTTAGAAATTGATATGTTTTTATTATAGTTGGGGAAAAATTTTCTAATTTTATAAAGATAACATTTTTACGGTATATCACACCATAATAATGGGCTTTTATTATTAAAATATGAAAATAAAGGGTTCTGAATCAATAAAAAATCAAGTTAACATTACTTATATCTCACTAAATTGTAGAATCAATAAATGTCTTATAAAAATGAGAATCACTTAGAAAGTAAATATCAAGATAGGTTTTAAAATTCTTTTGAATTAAAACTGTTGGGTATGTGTCATTCTTGTTTGTAAGTGAAAATAAACAAACCTACATTTTATAGAAAGGGTGAAGGGTCTATAGATCTTATTTAATTTGTTTAAACAAATTTTTGTAGACCTTTTCAAGTTAAATATAGAGTTATAAATTATTTTTTTCATTAATTTTACCAATGACTTGAATATATATAGATATGTCTATTTAAAGAGGTATAAGTATAAATCTTTTAAGAGATTTATGGTATTCAAGAATGAAGTAGAGAATCATCTTGATAAAAATATGAAGAAACTTAAATTGAATTATAGTGGATAATATATTAACAAAGATTTCATTAACTGTATAAATGAGTTTGGGATTCTTTCTAAACTCACTCATACTTACACACCATGGTGGAATAGTTTCAGTGAAAGGAGGAACTGCACCTTGTTGAACATAATGACTTCAATTATGAGTCATTAAAATATTCTATTGTACTTTAGAGAATATAAATTAAAAAATATAGTTTAAAAATTAAACCGGGTTCTAAATAAATCATAAAATGGGATTATATTTGAGTTTTTTAGTGAAAAAAACTCTAACTTTTCACATACTCATGTATAGGGTATTAGAGAAATTTTTAAGGTCGTATATGGAAAAAACTTACACCATAAGGAATGAAGTGTATATTTATAGGATATCATAAGAAAACTAGAGGTTTTTATATATATATGAAAAAATTGAAAAAAAATTAATAGTTGTAATATAATCCATGTTCCTTGAGAGGGTGCACATATCTAAAAGAGATAGTGGGTGTCAGATCAACTTCAATGAAATTTATACTCAAGATACACAGGAAAAAAATCAACAAGGACTCATATAAGTGGTTATTATATAGGAAAAATTATAGTATAGGAGTATTAGAGAGATTATATAACTATATATATATATATATATCTTGTCACTAAGGATGGTGACCCGTTATTATTTGATAATAATGAACCTATATCCTTAAAGGAATAAGTATAAAGCTTATAAGTTTCGAGTTGGATATAATTAATCATTTATTGGTCATATTACATGTACTAGATTCAATTATAGGTTTTAATATATCCTTTATTAGAAATAAATCATGTTGCATGAAAATGGATATTCAATAAGAAACTGGACATGGAAAGTAGAGTTATTACCTATAAGAAATTACTAGTAAAATGATAAGTCATAAACTATAACAAAACCTTTTCACAATTTTCTATGATAAAATAAATCATAATTATTCTTTCTATAGAAGCTTACCATGATTATAATATTTTTAAAATATATATTTCAATAACATTTTATAAAAGTAACCTTATGGAGGATGTATATATTACACAATAATAAGGGTTTGTGACTTTAAAGGTTAAAAGTATGTTATGAAAGTAACAATGTTCCATTTAGGGATTAAATAAATAATCCATGTCATGGAACGTTAAGTTTTAAGAATTCATAAGGTAATACAGTACGATAAAAAATGAATGCGGTCCTTGTGTCAATAAGAGGTTTAGTGGGAGTACATTTTTTTTCCTAGTAGAATCTGTCAATGGCATATTACTAATTGAAAATGAGATTATAATCCTACAGACACTTGTGACATTGTTAAAAAAAGTGATTCACCTAGAATGAATTAGTTCAAGTATCTTATTTAATAGGGATAAATATTATCCATTATAGATCTAATAGGATGGTTGGAATAAGTTAGGGTGTATACATTGACAAAAAAAAGTGAGGCAGTATAGAATAATCTAATAGGGGATTATTACCAATGTCCCATAGAATACATCTCTCCAAGAAAATTTGTCCTCAAATATAGGATGATTTAAAGAGGATGTAAAACCAAAAAATTTTAATATATGATTAACTTTAAATAATTAAATGTGTTCTATAGATTTCCCCACTTGCAACACTGAACTAAGACCAAACTATGATATATTTTGACAAAAAATAAAAGTATTAAGTGTGAGCATTAAAACCTAGTTGTTGAATTAGTGTGACTTAATATGAATAATAAATTTCAGAAATATTTATATAAATAAAATGGAGACTAATTTTAATATGAATTAAATTCATTTGGTAGATCTAAAATGACAAATATAGTCATTTTATACATAGAAATGTATTTTTCAAAATATTGACTTTTTATATGATATGTATGTATACATTAAGAAACATGTGATTAATGATGATAAAATATAATTTATATTTAAAAATTTTAAATACTAATTTAATTATTAAATTATTGGAAATATGAATGAGATTAGTTAATTTTATAAAATAACTATTTTCCTATAAAAATGATTTTCATTATATCTCACCTTTTCATTTAAAAGTTAAATTTATCATATTTAGAATTTTAATTTTTAAAAAGTATCATTATTGTTTGGATTCATTATAGAATTATTTTCTCAAAATAGAATTTTGGATATTTTCTAAAAAATTATTTTTAGGTGAAAATGATGTTTTTACAAATAACATGACTTTTATGACATTATTAGTATATAATCATGAATTTTAAATTGATGAAACATTTTTAATAGATAAAATTTTTTATTTTATATTTGAATTTATAATTTTAATATTTATGGTTAGAATTTTAAAATCATTATTTAATGTTTTATAAAATAATAAATGTTTTCCCAAAAAATGATTTTAATACATTATACATATTTATTTTAAAAGTAATTTTTATAAATTTTATAAATTGAAACAAATGAAATGGATTAGAAATTTAAAATTAGTGGGTATAAATTATATAATAATTACATTTTATTTTTGGAAGTAAAATACAAGTTACCTTCTGTAAAAACTAGTAATGATAGAAAAATATGAATGGTAAATGTTGAGAATCTAAGAGTAAAAGACCATAAACATGTTTAAATCTTGGGTTAGAATGGATATTTGAGCCATTGATATACATTATACCTTCCCACTCCCCCTCCCCCCACCAAACTCCATTATTTATCAATTTTGGATCCACTTTCCATGATCGTGAATTCCCGTTATTGAAAACATTTGGGCATTTACAAAAATTTCATTCCTTTTCACTTATAAACGGGACACTCCACTCTTCAATTCCCCTCACAAAAAATCCCCCAAATTTCATCCCAAAATCCAAACTAACCTCTCCAAAAAACTCCTAAACACTTCAATGAGGGTTGTTCTCTTACCAAAAGACCATCCCTAAAGAGATTAACCCCCTTTGAAAAGGTGATAATCTAAGAAATCAGGTATAACTTCTTAACCTCTCTTTCTCTTTCCTATTTCAATGGTCATTTTTGTCATCATAAGATTTATTTTATCATTATTAAAATAATAAAATTAGAATCATTATTATACATTTATGTTATTAAAATTATTTTATAAGAATTAACCACCTACCCATTTTCTATTGAGAAAAACAAAATTGTCACTTGTGTGTTTTGTAGTCCACCGCCTCCATGGCTTAATGTATTTCATTTTAATTAATTTCATTAAAATGGTGGTTCTAATAATAATATCAACATATTATTATGATATTTACACCATATTTTATATTCTTAAATTATAAAACATATTATATATTTCTCTTGTCCAATGGAAAATGAAATCATCTTCTATGTGTTTGTATAGACTATCGCCTCCAAAGAATATTTAAATTTTATTATTATATTTATTAAAACTATTAATGTATGGAAATAAGAATGGTTTTAAATTATAAATATTGTTTTTATTAGATAATTAATGTTTTTCTATGAAAAATTGGATGTATGATCAACAAATGATTATTGTTAATTCAATCATTTAAAATGAACGAGCTAAGAGGTAAATGATCTCTTCTTTTTAAGTAATGACTTCATTTGAATCTTATTAACATTATAATTAACAAAAATAATGATATATCACACTAATAAACAATAAATATTATCATTATTCTTCTTTTATAATGATATTATAACAAATCCACCTCAACATCATCCATTAATCAGGGAAGGTTCGTTTTTGGGTTGGTTTGACCACCTACTAAAACAGAACTATGAATTTATATCATGCATGGATATAAAAACTTAATTATTGGTATAATACAATATAAATATAAAAATAAATGTTTTTATGGTGATTTTAAATCAAGGTTGAACTCATTAATTAATAAATCATCCTTTCTTTGTTAAGAATTATTGAAACATGTCTGTTACTAATTTTAACCTCATGCATCATAACCAAAAATACCATGTAAAAACATTAATACTTCCAAAACTATCCAAGAAAATCTATTACAAATTATTAAATTTTTTAAAACAATATATACCAACACCCTATTTAAGAAACTAGTTCAATGCAATAAACATTACTTACACCCAATGTAGAAAATAGGTAAAAATAAAACAATATATATAATGATTCTAAATATGAGTATAGATGGTTATAGTTAAGAATATGGTTTTGGGGAATTTATTCAATGAACTTAATTTAATTATTCAAATGTTTTGGTGAACGTTTAGAATGAATCAAGATGGGGGTTAAGGTTTTTTCATCCCAAATTTTTTTCTTGACACATGTTTATAATTATACACCTAATTTCATGTGTGTGGTGTATATGTTGACAATTTTAGATACCATATCCTGAATTATCTTTTAATCATGTTATTTTAAGTTTAATTACTTGACCACTCTTTCATGTGTTTTTGATTAAAGTGTTAATCAAGTCTTAAGAGATTTTTTGGTCTGAATTATTATTCTTTTAAACATGTTACATGTTATATTCCATTCTCCCTTTGTATAGGGTTCTATTAATATAATATTACAAGAATGTTATATATTATTATTCCCTTTTATTTCTTGGGATTTAATGTCAAAATAGTTTTCCCTTATTTAATTGGATATTAATTTAGTTTTTCCCCAGTAGTAAATATTTTTAGTTACTCAGTATTCATTCATTGAATTTTAATCACTCTCTTGAACATATTTCATATAATTTTAATAAATCATGTACCTTTATTATATGATGTTTTATTCTCTCATTTCTTTCTATGGATATATATTCTTACCACATAAACCCCTAGGAAAATATTTATCTCTTCTTCGGATATGTTCTTTTGAGGCCATCCACTTTCTTTCTCTAGATAGCCTATGACCAGGTTCATTATGTATTGAATTATTAGTATTCTCATTGATTTATAGTTTGTGAACATTATATTGTATATAATTCATATTGGATGATGCTAAATTATAAATTATTATATTTCATTAACATGAGTAAAATTATTTGCATTCCATATATTGTTATTCTAATATGGATTATTATTGGAGAGTTGACTATCTATTGTTTGGACATCCTTTTTTTCCCTAAATGGGTTATGATAATGTTATCCATTTTATTGAAATGGATAAAAGTATTGGAATATTTTATATACTTATTCCAATCTGGATGATTATTGGGAAGTTGACTACTTGTTGTTTGACCATCCACCTTCTTTCTCTGGATGAGTTGTGATCATGTTATCCCTTAATTGGAATGGGGAAGATTATTGATATTTTGATGATTATTAGATAATAATGTGAGTTGGTCATGTATCAATATTAAATATTCTTTATTAAGAAAATATAAATGTTTTTAATCATAAAAATTATCCTTAGATAATGGTATGACTGGTCTTCCTGACACTTATGGTGAAAGCATTATACTTAATCAGGTGATTAGTGGGGCTCAGAATTATACAGCCTTATAATGCATCTACAGGTATCATGAGACAAAAAATGCTAGAGTATCTGGTGCATTACTACCCAAATCATAAAAATGCCTTGACTATGGTCTCAATAATAAGTAGATATCTTGGAATAAGTACATAAGGAAAAAAATTTGATGTCTATCATTTCTCATTCCATTAGTATGAGATCTGAATTATTGATATTTATACTTTCATTTATTGTCATGTCTATAGAATTATATTAGTTTCATTTGATAATAGAATAATTCTGACTATTTATTCTTTTTATATTATGTATATTATGCTTATGTTTTGGACAGATTTGGTTATATGTTTCCCTAACTGATAATTTGATTTCACCCCTTTCATATGTTTCTATCTTCCCTAGTAATGAAGAAAATTAGTGCATCTGAAATGTTAAGAATCATGGAAAATGTAAAACAATTCATGGGAGATGCTTTAAGAATTTATATGGATTATGTAGTTTAGTATAAAATTGGAAAAAAAATCTACTTGATGTAAATAACATGGGTTTTTTAGTTTATGTTTTTTCCTAATTCGCTAAAGGTTAAAACCTAAAAATATAATCAAAATGTAAGAGTTGAAATTATAATTTTTTTTATTTAATCATAGTTATATCCATAATATTATTGTTGGTATCAAAGTTATTATATAATGTTTTAATTTATGGAACCAGAACTAGAAGTGTGGGTCTTGGGTGTCAAAGTTTGTATTGAAGGAATTTTTTCGATAAATTTATAGATTATGATGTTTGTTGAGGATAATTGAAGGGTTTATAAGTTAAGGATGATCATAATTTTAAAGGTATATATAAGCCTTTTGGATAGTATGTGACTTAATGCTAAGATAATAATTAACATTTAATTTAGTGATTAGGTAAATGAAACTCTATTGAATACCATAGATATAAGTCTAAATAATAATTCTAGGTATATGGTAATATATTGAAGTTTTTGAAAAGTCATAAGTTTGAAATTTTCCAATAAATTACATCATTATAGAGATAATGGAAAGTGGATATGACTATGGAACATATTCATCTAAGGATAATAACCTTGAAATTTTTGATTGAGAACTAAATTAAACTTCACTCAAGTGAATAATGAATGAGACTAGGACTACACACCAAGCTAGACACTCATGGGGGTTATGATTTGATAAATCACATTATATTTAAGAACTATTATGAGGGATTTGAATATGATTGGGTTAAATTAACTAATAAAAAAGGGACCATGGAAAACATAAATTTAAACATAAAGATTAATAAGTTAATTTATATATTAATTGATATTTTCTTTCTTAAAAAAGTAATAAGTTAGATTTTGAGAGCATATATGTCAATGATTTTTTCTTTTAAAATATTATAATAAAGTTCATGATAATTTTTTATATATATTTTTAGGATTATATTGATAAGTAAAAGATAACCCAACTTAAAGTAACCTCAGTTAAACAAATATTAATATAGGTTTAAATAAATTAATTATATGTTAATATGATGATAGCAGTAAAAGGTATTAAGGTTGAACCCATTTTATGTTATTGGTTGTGATAATTTCCCAATATTATTAATGTTTCAATACTCATGTCAACCCTTTTATTTTTAATAATGGATGAAACAATAAATAACCATGGGTGTGAAGGAAACCCATCAAAATTGGAGTTGGAGTGATAAATATTATGATTACACAAAACCAGACATAATAAAATATGATTAATAATTTGACCATAGTCAAAGTAACAAACTCACTAAAGAAGATAAATATGCGGTCTCATGATATATCAAGTGGTAAATATAATGAAGGAAAGAATATTGTGTTACCTATATGTTAAGAATGTGGGAAGAATAATGGTGGAAATTTCATTAAAAGGCTAAAGAAATTATTTAATTTTGGAGATAAAGTCCATTATACTCACAATTATAAGGGAAAGAGATAAGCTACAAAATATATTTTTTTCATTTGAAGAGAGTTTGAAATTATGTGTCTCAATACCCCAATCCAAGGTACAATATGGTAAATAGCCACCAAAAACCATGTAAACAATAAAAAGTCTATACAACTACTACTAATATAGTGGATAATGATTTTTCACTCTATATTTTCTAGTGTCCTAGGTCAAGTAACATTTCACTAACTACTTGTTATTAACATTATAAATAAAACCCCATGTGGTGTGATTATTTTATAAATAATATTTATATTTTGTGGGAAGTTATTCTTTGTGGATATATATTTTCTTATATTAGTATAATTCAATGTAAAATTAGGAATGGGATAGATCCATTTATAAAGAAATTATAATAATTTTTTTATATAGATAAATATCATTCCATATCCCAAATAAACCTATGATCATCTCAAGGCGTATGGTTAATTATGAGTTCCCTATCAAAAATTATTATGATCTTATGAGTCAAATAATGGGGATGAAATTAATTTAATGGCAGGATAAAATAACACCGTAAACTTTTAATATATGATTACCATTAAATAAGTAAATTTTTTTGATAACCTCTTTCACATGTAACATGAAACTAAAAAAAATCATGATATATTTAGATAAAATTATAAATAATAAGCATGACCATTAAAACCTGAAAATTAAATTAGTGTAAATGTATAGGAATAACATCATTATGATATATTTATATAAAATGTTGAATTTTAATATGATTTAAATTCAATTGGTATAACTAAAAAGACTAATAGGGTCTTTTTATTTTTAGAAATTTATTTATCTAAATATCATATTTTATGTGATATGTTTTTCTATTTCAATTAAATTGGGTTTAATAGTGATAAAATATACTTTATATAAATAATTTACATGCCCCTCCCTCTAAATATACCCCTACTAGACCAACAATAGAGAATATAGATAATGATATCTGAATCCCAACTCCAATATACCATGGGTTGGTGATAAGAATTGATGGAATATAATCAAACAAATGATAGACATGACCCTAAAAAATATTTTTTAAGTAAAAGATAAGATGGGAACAACTGCCAAACAAAACCTACCAATAAGAAATAAATAATCAGTCCCAATACAACAATGTAATGTTACACAACTGAGATAACTAAAATAACTACAAAAAATAATCAACAGTGACCATAAAGATCATATAGCTCCTGAACGAATCTTAAAACTAGTAATTTTTGACTCGATCACCAAACATCCCTTGTTGACCTAAAAAATGGTTTATATATACATATAGTGAGCATAACATGTATACTTAGTAGGATCCCCCTAGAAAATATTCCTAAAAAAACTGAAAGAAGCATACCAAATCCAAGAGAATGAAAAAATAAAACCAACTCATCACCTAGACATCTTTACTAATATTTTCTTATCCATATCATGGATCAATAATTAAGTATCGCATACAAGTAATAATATAATATCCAAAAAAAAATATTAAATGAAGGTTCCCCACTAACACTTTCCCACTAGTTTGTCACCCTTCCCCAATGTCGTATGTCCTAATCTCTCTCTCTCTCTCTCCAAAAGTAAACCAGTCCAAATAGACTTGGGCTAATGTATCATATCTTGTTCCCTATGAATCACATCATCTTTCCTTTATATTTCATGCACATCATGCATCACATCATCTCATAATCCCTTCCATATCTCTATTTATTAATAAAGTAGAGTTTGGGAGACACCACCACCTGAATGTCATGTATTATACCTCAATATACCACATTTCATACATGGAATACTTATAATAATTCATATAATACTATATCAAGAGATACATGTGTGTGAAATAACTAAAATCCATTACATATATGGTGACCCAATACTTTAACACATATTATTATGTGTTTTTTAATATAAATATCCATCAAATACAACCAAAGGATTAAAAGGCCTAGTGTGTTTGGAATACTATTTACATAAAATAATAATATGAAATGTGCCTTTATTTTAATATCCATAATGATATACTAAATCTGATTGAGATCCTAAAACTGCATGGGAAAACTTGAGGAATACATATAAAAAAGGGGTGATAAAAAGTACAGTAATGTAATAAACTTGTTAAGGATTCATAATGTGTGAGTCAAAGGTGTAACATGATATCATAAAAGGAAAGTCTCATGAGTAATCACACAGAATCATGACCAAAATTATAAGGTTTTATAAGATCAAGGAAATATAGGAAATTTTACATCACTATAAAACATGACATAAACATAAGTTAAATCTAACTGCAAAGATAACATCACATGCTGAGCAGTGTCTCGTGGTGAGTTTACATTACTCCCTAAATCTAATACATAAATTGTAATGATAAAACAGATTTTACGAATACATTAGACCACTATTTGGCTGCACCCATCATAACATGTTTATTATTATGTGTTTCTTAAAAAGGAAATCAATGAAAATTCAGAAATATAAGAATTGCACATGAAAAGAAAATGTGTTTCATAATATTTTCTCATATCATAATTAAAAGATATTTCTTAAAAAATGTATTCGAGAAATGATAATAATTCATGTATTACCCCATAAAATGAAGGTATAATAAGCTATCTATATATGTGAAAATATATATATATATATATAATTTATAATCATTACATAACATTAAATAGAGATGGAAAATGAGTTAAAGAGAAAATGGTCATAACCCAAAGAAAATGGTGGTTTAGAGAGATCCCTTACCTTGAGCACGAGTCATCACGTGTGTTCCTTATATTCCTAAAAAATATAATAATGTTAATTATTTAATTTCCTGATAAAATTTTCAAGTTCATTATAACTTTTGTTTTATTTATTACTATATCATATTCCATTACTTAATCAATTAATTTATTACCGAATGTTTTGAAAATATTAGACTCATATGTCTAGAATGCCTTTGGTAGGTTGACTATGGTCAAAAATTTCATTATTAAATCATATATGGAATAATAATCATGACATAATTATAATTTTTATATATAAATTATACATTTAAATCAAATCATAAAATATGTTTATAAAAAATAAACAGAATTAAGATTATAAAGATGGTAGGTCATATAGCATCCCGGCCTTTTCTTACTTTACTATTACATCATTTTAAAGATAAAAAACATAATAGCATTACACATAGAGTATACAAAGGTTTAGTGTCTTGGGAAAACTAGGACCATGCATAACAAATACAACATCAAGCATAAACATTCGTTTAATTTCTTCTTCTATGGCTTCTTATTGGCACTTTTCCTCTCCTTAGTACATGTAGCCACCTGAGGATATACATAAAAAGGGGTGATCTGGGAGCCCAGTAAGAGGATAGATAGGAACAATATAGCATAGAGTGAGCATAATCATAACATAGGAAAAATATCATGAACATGAGAGGTGCATAAATAAAGGACTTGAAATGTGGCAAAGCAAAAAAATGAAACATCATGTCTTAGTGGTTAACTACCACACATAATTGTGAACCAAGCTAGCATCTTGTTCACACATAATTTCCCATTTACTCATTATATTAATCACCTTACCCAATGCATTGGAGCACTTTATAATTCCGGGAACACCCATCACATTTAAACATTCATATTACGCTATATAATTCTGGGCGCACCCGTCACATCATAATATTATCATTTATCATGCTTTCCATAATGAACATAAAACATAAATTAACATAATTAACCCATGAAAATTAATCGGTTTCATCTCATAATAACATATTCATAAGCTTTTGGTTCCCAAAATAAAGAGGGAATAACATACATGTTAGAAGAACCGTTCACTTTGAGTGAGAAGTAAAAGGGGTGTTCTTAAAAGAAGAGTTCTTTTTGAAAACATTTTGTGGGACATAAAAACCAGTGATAGACATTTATATCCCATAAAATTAAATTCAATGATGAAAAAATGATCTTTGAGGAGTAACCATATCAAAAATTGAGTGAAAGAGGGAGAACCCGAAGGAAGAAAATTGGGTTCGAGAATTTCCCCTTACCTTGTACCTGAATGCTTCTTTCTCTTTAATGTCCTGTATAAAGACATTATATTCATTAATTAGAAATCAAGAACCATGTGTACATTAATAGGGTTCATTCTGGTTTCATTATTTCATATTATGTTCCTTTGGATGACTTATAGGGTTTAAAAACATTGTTCGGGGATGTTCGTTTTTATGGTTTTTCTTGGGTGGTTTGCTTGTATTCTTAAATTGAAGTTTGGGTAGAACATGAGTAAACATAAAGAACTGATATTACATGTTATTAATGAGATTACAGGAGTTTGAATGATATTATAATGAATCACATTATATCCATGTGAATGAATCATTAGATAAGAATCAAATGAAGATTGTGTGGGTTAATTTGAGCGGTTTTTCCCTCACAATGAACTTGTTTTAATTTATCACTTAGTAATATGTTCATAAGTCAGTTCCATAACTTTAAATAGGACATAATACATATAATATATTCTGGTTCAACCAAAAAAATGATTTCATGACCAGATCTGAAGGTAGAAAAGGAAGAAGAGAGCATGTCATTTTTGAAGGTGATAAATTAACACCTCATGAACAACGTTCTCTTTAATAAAATAAAAGGAAGAGGGGAGGGGGGTTGGATGATATAATATCATAAAATTACATTATATGTATAATACTGGAGTTACAATACAATTTGGATGAAGATAGGTGGGGGTAGATCAAGAGATGAACTTGAACTTGAAAAGAAATTAAAGGAGAAGAGGGAGAGAAATTACCTCTTAAATCTTCCTCTTGAGATCCTCCTTAAAGAAGCTATTCTTGGTCTTTTGATGAGACAAGAAGATTTTGGACGTGGGGGAGGTGCCAGGGAAGATTTTTTGGCAGAGTTTAGAGAAGTCTTGGAGATTGAGAGGTGTGAGGAAAATAGGGAGTGAAGGGTGGCGTTTATAGTGGAGGGGAGAGGGGTTTCCTTAATATAAAATTCATTAGTTTATTATTTCCCCACAAGAGAAGGAATAGTGAGTCTTGAATGACCATAAATAGTAATTTTATAATGAAATCCCAAAACAAGTGGGCTTATATCAGCATAACATCATCGATGACTCAATTAATACATTATTTAGCATTTATTGTGAATTATCAGAATCTACTATTCATCAAAAATTCAAGTATCTCAGAAAAATCCCAAAAATTTTCCCCAACCATTTTTCGATTTTTAGAATCCAAAAATGAAGTCCATTTTTCAAAAATAATTTTCTAAATATTATTAATTTAATATTTAATTAAAATCATAATTTACTTAAAAAACAGTTTTTAAGATTAAAACTGAGTTTATAGATCTTTCAAAAATTACGTAGGGTCTTATAAAATTATCTAAAAACTATTAAAAATTGATTCAATAATTTATGAATACATTTCATGGAAATAAATATTCTTTTAAATTAATTAATTAATTATAATTATTTATTTATGACTTATAAAATACCCCAAACGTTTACTAAGGTCAAATTGTCACTTTCTAAGATGTCTAAATTTTATTTTATTATTACTCTTAGGTTGGATGATTTACTATTCATAAGGGTCAAATTAATATTCATAAGGGTAGGTTACTATTCATAAGGGTAGGTCACTATTCACCAAAAATTATTTTTGTTTCATTAGACTCCAAAAATCATCTTGAACACAACCGTGTATGTCGGATTTTTAAAATTCCAAACATATGAGTGATAAACTTATGTTTAAAGGTCACTTATCACTTAGTAGTTCATTATTTTGTCTTTTCATGTAATTTTATGACATAAATATAAGAATGGAATTTTCCATTGAAAAACTTCTGGTCATTACATTCTTCCCCCCTTAAGAAATTTCACCCCCAAAATTTCACTTTACACAAACAGGTGGGGGTACTTCTCCTTCATTGCCTCTTCTGGTTCCCAAGTTGCTTCCTTAAACTTATGATTCCTCCACAACACTTGGACAAGATGGGTTGTTTTGTTGTGTAGAACCTTATCACATCAGTCCAGAATCTTTACCGGGTGCTCCTCATAGGAGAGATCATCTTTTAGATGCACCACCTATGAGTTTAGTACATGTGAGGGGTATGGTATGTACTTCCTTAGTAGTGATACATGAAACACATCATGAACTTGAGCGCCATATTTGGTGGAAGTGAAAGACGATAGGCCACAGGTCCTATGCAGTCAAGGATCTCAAAGGGGCCAATATACCTTGGTCTTAGCTTCCCTTTCTTCCTAAATCACATGACTCTCTTCCATGGAGATATTCGAAGGAAGAATTTGTCTCCAACGTCGAACTCCAAGTCCCTTCGACGGTTGTCAGGATAGCTATTTTGCCTACTTTGAACCGCTTTGATGTGTTTCTGGATGACTTGAACCTTCTCTATCATCTCTTGAACAAGATCAGGTCCAAGCAGCTTTCTTTCTCCAACTTCATCCCAATAGGTTGGCGTTCTACATCGCTTTCCATAAAGAGCCTCATACAGAGCCATCTGAATACTCAAGTGGAATATATTGTTGTATAAGAACTCAACCAATGGGAGATGCTGATCCCATCCACCTTTGAATTCTAGAGAGTAGTCTCTTAGCATATCTTCAAGCATCTGAATAGGCCTTTCAGACTGGCCATCAGTTTGGGGGTGATAGGTCATGCTGAAATTTAATTCAGTACTCAAAGCATGTTGAAGGCTCCTCCAGAATTTAGATGTGAACCTTGGATCACAGTCAGAGACAATGGAGAGTGGAACACCATTCAGTATCACCAGTTCCTTCACATATATCTTTGCAAGTTGAGCAATCGAGAGATCTTCCCAAATAGCGATAAAATGAGCAGTCTTGGTGAGTCGATCAACCACAAACCATATCGCATTATTTCCCTTTGATGTCTTCGGGAGACCTATGACAAAGTCCATAGTAACATTTTCCCATTTCCACATGGGTATAGGCAATGGATGCATCACACCTTTGGACTTTTGTCACTCATCTTTAACTTTTTGACATACCAAGCACCTTGATATATATTCTACAATATCCTTCTTCATGTTATCCCACCAGAAGTGTTCTCGGAGATCACGGTACATCATGGTACTCCCAGAATGGATATAGAAAGTTGAGCTATGTGCATTATCCAATAGCTCCTTCTAAATCTCGGGTGATGAAGGCACACAAAGTCGCGTTCCAAACCGAATCACACCATCATCGTCGATATGGAACTCTTGCATCTTCCCTTCCTTTACTGCATTCACCCTCTTTTGTATCTCCACATCATCCCTTTCTGCTTCATTAATCTTCTCTTGGATTGATGGTTGCACAATCATTTGGGAAAGGTAGTATGTATCCCCTGCCCTTATGATTTCCAAATCCATTCTTTGCATATCCAAGAAGATAGGGTCTTTCTCAATCCGCAACATGGATAGAGTAGTAGGTTCTTTTCTGCTTAGAGCATCAGCTACCTTGTTCTCCTTTCCAAGATGATATTGAATAGAGAAATCATAGTCCTTGATTATCTCTAACCATCTCCTTTGATGCATGTTGAGCTCCTTTTGTGTGAATATATACTTTAGGCTCTTATGGTCGGTGTATATGTCACACTTCTCTCTATAAAGGTTGTGCCGCTAGATTTTCAAGGCAAAAATCACGGTTTCCAACTCTAGGTCATTCGTCGGGCAGTTCTGCTCATGGATCTTCAACTGTCGTGAGGTGTAGGCTATCACATTATCATTTTTCATGAGTACACATCTCAAGCCTTTATTTTAAGCATCACTGTATATCACAAAACTTTCTCCACTTTTCGGTAGTGTGAGTACAGGTGCAGTGATCAGCCTTCTCTTTAGCTCCTTGAAGCTTCCCTCACATTCTTCCATCTAAACATTCTTTACCCCTTTCCTTGTTAACTTAGTTAGTGGGATTGAAAATAGTGAGAAGAGTCTCACAAAAAGTCGATAGAACCCAGCTAATCCAAGAAAACTACGGATTTCTGTGACACTAGAGGGCCTGGGCCTTTCCTCAATTGCTTTTGTCTTTGAAGGGTCCATAGAAATTCCCTCGCTTGTGATCACATGTCCCAAGAACGTGACTTGATTCATCCAAAAGTCACACTTTCTGAACATGGCGTACAACTTCTCCATTTTCAATGTCGCCACCAAAAGTCTTTGAATTTCTTCATGCTCCTCCTTTCTCTTGGAGTAGATGAGAATATCATCGATAAACACTACCACAAATTTGTCGAGATAATGTATAAAGACTATATTTATAAAATCCATGAAGATTATAGAGGAATTAGTAAGTCCAAAGGGAATCACCAAAAACTCATAGTGCCCATACCTTGTATGGAAGGTTGTCTTCTGAATATCTTCCTTATTCACCTTTACCTGATGATATCCAGGACTAAGATCCACCTTTGAGAAGTATTGAGCTCCTCTTAACTGGTCGAACAAGTCATCAATACTTGGGATAGGATACTTGTTATTTATGTTGATCTTGTTGAGATCCCGATAATGGATACACAACTGCATGGTTCCATCCTTCTTATTCACAAAGAGCACTGGCGCACCCCAAGGTGATGCACTAGGGCGTATGAACCCTTTGTCCAGATACTCTTGTAGATACTTCTTTAACTTCTCCAGTTCGATTGGATCTATCCTATAGGGGCACTTCAAGATAGAAGTAGCTTCGGGTATGACTTCAATTGAGAACTCTACCTCACAATCTGGGAGAATTCCGGGTAACTCTTCAGGAAATACATCAACGTATTCCCTCACGATGGGCTTTTCCTCAAGGTTGGAACTTTCCTTCAACTCAACTATTTGGGTGAGGTATGATTCTTCATAGGGAATCAACACCCACACCATTGAAGTATTTTTCAAAGGAGATTCATGATCTTCCTTGCATTTGTAGAGGAGAATGGGATGGTTTAGAATATGAAAAGATATTTCTTTTTCCCGATAGTTGATATGTGCTCTATATAACGAGAGCCATTCCATTCTCATTATAGCGTCGAATTCCACCAAGATAAGTATTATGATATTTTCCAGAAGAATCTTCCCACATACGTCAACAGGAGAATATTCAAACACTTGGGGTGCAATGATTTCACCACTTGGTGTTTTTACAGATATCTCTACTTCAAGGTTTTGGGGCTTTGATTCTATAGTTCTAGCAAACTTGAAAGATATAAAGGAATGCATAGAACCAGAATCAAATAATACTTTTGCAACTATTGAGTGAATAGGAAGTGTACCTTGTATGACTTCATTATCATGCTCAACCTCCACAGTAGTGATGGCATAAGGCTTCCCTTGTTCCTTTGGCTTTGGTGGCTGCTGACACTGATTACCCTCGAGAGCTCGATGTTTAGTGCACTGGTTTGCATAATGCCCTAGCTCCCTACAGTTGTAGCATTGAACCATGGGAGGTTCCCTCCTTTAATCGGCCACATTCTTCTTCCTTTTTGTGTCTTTTCGACACTCTTGAGCATGGTGTCCTTCTTTCCCACACTTGAATCATTTCCCCATCTCTTTGAGGCAGTTCCCATTGTGAAACTTTCCACATTTTTGGCATGTGGGTCATTGATTTTTCTTCCCACCTTTATTATTAGATCCACCAGCTTGAAACTCCATATTTCTTTTCTTATCGCCATAGCCATGGGACCATTCTCCAAACTCCATATCCAATTTGAGAGAAAACCAAACAACTTCTTCATAACTCCCAAAGTCTCGAATTGCAAGAGCCTTTTGAAGGTGTGGTTTTAATCCACTAAAGAATCTATCAATTTTGTTATCATTGTTGATAACAAACCCCGAAGCGTACAAAGAAAGCCTTATGAAATTTGCTTCATAGGTTGTGACATGTTCTCCTTATTTTTTCTTGAGCTCTATGAATTCTCTCTCCGTCTTCATTTGAAGAGTTCGTGGTAAATACTTATTAAGAAACATTATCTTAAAGTCTTCACATTCCATCTCTTCAATTTTTTCCCTTGGAATGGTGTTCTTAATCAAAGACCACCATTGATCAGCTTCTCCATCTAGATGATAAACGGATAGAGTCGCCTTCTCCGTCTCAGAACAGTGAAGCACATAAAATATCTTCTCCATGGAGTTGGCCCACTGTTCCGCAACTAGTGGATCGGAAGATCCACAAAACATTGGTGGTCGTTGCCGCATAAAATATTCAATAGCCAGTTTCTCCCTCTTTGGTGAAGGGGGACATTCCCCATTATTATGGTTATTATTCATAAACTGAGATAATTGGGTAAGAATCTCCATGATGTTTTGAACTCCACCTCCCAAATCATTAGGGATGTCATTCAGGCAATCGTTGCATTGGCCCTCGCATGAGTTGTTGGCCTGATTTCTCCTGGTTCCCACTATTTTCTAAAATAGAAAAGGATAGAACAAAACATAACTAAAAAATTCATGAATAACTTATTCATTTAAACAATTTATACCGAAAACATAACATATGGTATCCCTAGGTAAATGCTCTTGTGTGCATATTTTTACTTAATCTCATACTAGAGGTTTTCTCTAGGGTTCACTAATCCTAATTCCCAAATTAACTAAACCTTTCCTCTGATACCAACTATAGCATCCCAGCCTTTTCTTAATTTAATATTACATCATTTTAAATATAAAAAACATAATAGAATTACACATAGAGGATCCAAAGGTTTAGTGTCTTGGGAAAACTAGGACCATGCATGACAAATACAACATCAAGCATAAACATTCCTTTAATTTCTTCTTCTATAGATTCTTATTGGCACTTGTCCTCTCTTCAGTACATGTAGCCACCTGAGGATATACATAAAAAGGGGTGATCTAGAAGCCCAGTAAGAGGATAGATAAGAACAATATAGCATGGAGTGATCATAATCGTAATATATGCAAAAGATCATGAACATGAGAGGAGCATAAATAAAAGACTTGAAATGTGGAAAATCATAAAAATGAAACATCATGTCTTAGTGGTTAACTACCACACATACTTGTGAACCAAGATATCATCTAGTTAACACATAATTTCACATTTAATCATGAGATTCATCACTTTACCCAATGCATTGGAGCGCTGTATAATTCTGGGTGCACCCATCACTTTTAAACATTCATATTGTGCTATATAATTCTGGGCGCACCCGTCACATCATAACATTATCATTTATCATGCTTGATACAATGAACATACAACATAAATTAACATAATGAACCCATGAAAAGGAATGGATCTCATCTCATAATAACATATTCATAAGCTTTGGGATCCCAAAATAAATAGGAAATAACATACATGTTAGAAGAACCATTCACTTTGAGTGAGAAGTAAAAGGGGTGTTCTTAAAAGAAGAGTTCTTTTGGAAAACATTTTTTTGGACATAAAAACGAGTGACAAAAAATTTATATCCCAAAAAATTAAAGGAAATGATTAAAAAATGATCTATAAGGAGTAACCATATCAAAAATGGAGTGAAAGAGGGAGAACCCGAAGGAAGCAAATTGGGTTCGAGAATTTCCCCTTACCTTGTACCCGAATGCTTCCTTCTCTTTAATGTCCTGTATAATGACATTATATTCATGAATTAGAAATCCAGAACCTTGTGTACATTAATAGGGTTCATTCTGGTTTCATTATGTCATATTATGTTTCTTTGTATTACTTATAGGGTTTAAAAACATTGTTTGGGGATGTTCGTTTTTATGGTTTTTCTTGGGTGGTTTGCTTGTATTCTTAAATTGAAGTTTGGGTAGAACATGAGTAAACATCCAGAACTGATTTTACATGTTATTAATGAGATTACATGAGTTTTAATGATCTTATAATGAATCACATTATATCCATGTGGATGAATCATTAGATAAGAATCAAACGAAGATTGTGTGGGTTAATTTGAGCGATTTTTCTCTCACAATGAACTTGTTTTAATTTATCCCTTAGTAATATGCTCATAAGTCAGTTCCAGAACTTTAAATAGGACATAATACATATAAAATATTCTTTTTCAACCAAAAAAATGGTTTCATGACCAGACTTTAATGTAGAAATGGAAGAAGAGAGCATGTCGTTTTTGAAGGTGATAAATTAACACCTCATGAACAACGTTCTCTTTAATAGAATAAAAGGAAGAGGGAAAGGGGGTTGGATGATATAATATCATAAAATTAAAGTATATGTATAATAATAGAGTTAAAAAACCATTTGTATGAAGATAGGTGGGGAGAGATCAAGAAAGGAACTTGAACTTGAAAGGAAATTAAAGGAGAAGAGGGAGAGAAATTACCTCTTAAATCTTCCTCTTGAGATCCTCCTTAAGGAAACTAGTCTTGGTCATTTGATGAGACCAGAAGCTTTTGTACGTGGGGGAGGTTCTAGGGAAGATGTTTGGGTAGAGTTTATAGAAGTCTTGGAGCTTTTTAGGTGTGAGGAAAAGAGGGAGTGAAGGGTGGCTTTTATAGTTGAGGGGAGAGGGGTTTCCTTAATATAAAATTCATTAGTTTATTATTTACCCACAAGACAAGGAATAGTGAGTCTTGAACGACCAGAAATAGTAATTTTATAATTTAATACCGAACCAAGTGTGCTTACATCATCAGAACATCATCGATGACTCAATTAATACATTATTTAGCATTTATTGTGAATTATCGGATTCTAGAATTCATCAAAAATTCAAGTATCTCGAAAAAATCCCAAAAAATTTCCCCAACCATTTTTTGACGTGTATAATTCAAAAATGAAGTCAATTTTTCAAAAAATAATTTTCTAAATATTATGAATTTAATATTTAATTAAAATCATAATTTACTTAAAAAACAGTTTTCAAGATTAAAACTGATTTTATAGTTCTTTCAAAAATTACGTAGGGTCTTATAAAATTATCTAAAAACTATTAGAAATTGATTAAATAATTTATTAATACATTTCATTGAAATAAATATTATTTTAAATTAATTAATTAATTATAATTAATTATTTATGACTTATTAAATACCCCAAACATTTACTATGGTCAAATTGTCACTTTCTAAGATGCCTAAATTTTATTTTATTGTTACTATTATGTTGTATGGTTTACTATTAATAAGGGTCATATTATTATTCATAAGGGTAGGTTAATATTCATAAGGGTAGGTAACTATTCACAAAAAATATTTTTGTTTCATTAGACTCCAAAAATCATCTTGAACACAACCGTGTATGTCGGATTTTTAAAATTCCAAACATAGGAGTGATAAACTTATGTTTAAAGGTAACTTATCACTTAGTAGTTCATTATTTTGTGTTTTCATGTAATTTTATGACATAAATATAAGAAGGGAATTTTCCATTGAAAAACTTTGGGTCGTTACAGGTCGTATGTATACATGACTAAAATTTCCATTTTTCAACAATTATGATGAAATGTCACATCTCACTACCATTTTTCAATTATTTTTTAACTATAACATTGTTTCCCATTCTATTTGGGAGTGTTTCATTCCTTTTGAGGATAGAGATATTTTTATAGGGATAATGGCCTAATGCTCGGGCGTGTATGTTTGTCTAGAGTTAATGGGGTTTAGGTATAGAGGTTACAAAAGAAGTTAATCCGGGTATATGGGATGTACCATGGAGAGCCCAAGTTTCATCTTAGACCAAAACTTTGTGGCATAGGTGAGCTTATGTATAGTTTTCGAGGATAGTACCAATTTTGGAAAAGCTTCGGTGTGGAGGACTGACTATCGTGTGGATGCTTGAGTGAGCGAGTTATAGAGTAATTGGCAATTTTGGCATAGCTATAATGTGAATATCTGGCTATGTCATGGAGTTTCAACTGAGAAATTTTTATAACTACATATTATTTGGGAATATCTATTACATGGTGCTTGTGTTTTGCAATGGAACTACCTCAGGTGAAGCGGATCTGAGTGAGGTATGTGGCATGTTTTTAATTTGTCAGTTGATTGGGAGATGTTAATGAATTATCTAGGGAAGTCATGTTGTCGTTTGGTAGTTTCCATCCTTTCTACATCATGGAAATGGGAGCAATGGTGTGGTCTTTTTTTATAAAAGATAAATGCTTGATCCCCTCACTGTATGTCCTTTCCTCTAACTCGAACCAAATTCGAAATTTTTTCTCTTGAAGTCTCCCTATAGGTGTTTCAACTCCTCTAAATTGCATTCTTCATAGATCGTCCCTCTAGTAAAAGAGTTTTATTCCTATCAAGTATGTTATCTCTCCCTATTTTGGATTTCCCTCTTTTCTTCTCCTCTGCTTTGAGAGTGGTGAACCCTCATGTTGCTGAGAAATTGGAACTATTTTTTGATGATCAGTATTTATAGGAATATCCTATTGATCTTCCACACCTTTGACTCTCTGTTTTTGTTCCTATTTTTTTTGTTTGATCATTATATAAATAATTAAAGGTATGTTGGTCCATAATAACTCTTCCACACAATTGAAACCTCATTTTCTTTATTTATTCATCGTATATTCAAAACTGATTTTTTATGCTTTAAATTGGATTTTATTTAATTTATGATTTAAAAGTCATGTGTTTTAAAGTAGAACCACATTTTGGTTGGTTTTTGAGATATGGAATTATATGAGAAAAAATATGGATTGTGTTGAAATTTTTAAGTAAAACGAATTTCCATGATTTGAGAAAAAAAGCATTTAAAAGAAAGATGATTTGAAAATGGAATAAATTTTATACAAACCTACTATTTGTTTTTTAAATGAGAAAGTAATTTTAAAAAATAATAGTGTGAATTATTATTTTTGTACTAATCTAAAATGATTGATTTACCCATGATTAATTGATTGAAGCATATGTGATCCTGGATAGTTTGTGGTAACTAGTCCATGTAAGCTAGTATTTTACCCCTACCACCGGATTGATGATGAAATAACTAACCTAAATATATAGTTGCTTGATTTTTTCTCTTAATAGGGAGTTGATTCCTGGTGACATGATTCATGGGACATGTGAACAGATTGATCCAAGATCACAAATTGTGTAGTGTGAGGATCCTTTTACTAGAAAAATAACATAACATAGGGCATGATAAAAGGTTTTATGATATATTTAATTTTATGATTATATTCCATCAATATTTGATATATTTTTATTCATTCCAACTATTTTATATAAATTTTTTATATAAAATTTTCATTTATTCCTATTTGGAAATATCTTCCATCTCTTTTGATTATGAAAGAATGGTTGGTTCAAAATATGTTAATGTAATGCCATGAATTTTTTATATGAATTGAAGTCATTTATAGAATAATTATTATATAAATTATTATGGAACACTTGTTGATAACCTACTGGGATTTATAGCTCACACCCTTCCTTTTCCTTCTAGTGTTTTATATTTTGGTATAAAAAGTACAAGAAAAAGAAAAGATACACTTAGTGGAAGTGGGTGTCCTTTATATTTGGGATTTAGAGTGATAGATGTTACTAGTGTAGATGTGATCCACTTATTTTTTGAGTTTTATATTGGAGCTTTATCTTATTTGATGTAGTTTATTATGATGATGTACCATTTCGGTACTGTGTAACGTCCCGAACCGGGTGTTGCACACTAGTGCCCCAAGTTGGTCGGTCACATGACAGCAATCTTACCTCCCCATACTTGAGGGGTTGCCAACTATCAGTAAGGTCTAATATATCAACATGGGGAGACTATACCATATTTATCAAAGCATTAAAATAGTGTAAATGAATGAAAACGACCAAATGGTATAACCAATGATAAAAAAAATATTGTGTCACATGATGACCAAAATATGAATACAATGTCAAAACTAAACAATAGATATTTCCATCTAAATATGTGTCATGTTTCAAATAAAAAACCAAAATAAAGGCACACTAACTCTCCCAAGTGGTTCCCAACACCATTCGAAGTTACCTCATCTATTCTCTATCTCTAATTAGGCATCTAATGTTGGGCTCTTTCACTAATCCAGCCCAATAAACATGAAGTCTAATTGGGTACTGATCAGTAACCCAAGTAGGGTTTGAGTATAACTTAGTAAACCACCACTAATAGTTTCTATAATTGTATCCATTCAATAATATTGTTTTATTTTTATAAAGAATAAAATATAATAAATGAGGAAAACATTTTACATATTCAATTATTTTTTATTTAACCACATAATCCCTTGGTTTCTTAAGGAAACCCAAAATATAAATACCTTCTTCATCTACTACCAAAGTCTCAACCATAACATGTATTCAATTAAAAAATCATTATAACACATGGAATTTCATTATCCATTTCATTTCAATTCAATATTATCTCTACTTGGAATTATGGTTCAATGCCAACATTTTGGGCCTAGAACACTATGTGTCGCTCCCCCTGAGTATTTGAAGAATTTTACCCTATCTCCAAGATTGTTTATCAGTAAATCACCTATGGGTATTTGGAGAATCAGTTTGTGTCCCACAATCATTTATTATTCAATCAGATATGGATATTTAGAGCATTATTAAGTTACTAACACCTGTATATCAATCAATCAAACATATATCACATATATCACATCAATCAAGTTTAAACAAAATTAACACCCTTTTTATCACTTCAAAAAATTTATGCCATCACAATTATCAAAAATTCATGGTTCAGCATTTTAATCACATGTAATTACATTATAAATTAACAATTAACCCATTTTTAAATATTTAAATCAGATAACTTATTAACCTATTAAGGTTAATCCAACCATCTCAAAATTTCTATTATTAATTACTTCATAAATACATTAATAAACTAATAACACAATCTCAATTACTGATCAATTCCATAATGATTAAATTCTTTGAATTAATTAACCAATTAATTAATCTAATTAAACTAATTCCAATTGCCTCAAATTTCACCAAATTTATTATCACTTTTTAATTAAACTAAGCCAATTCAACATACAATGAAATTTATCAACCATGACAGTTGAATTTCATAATTACATACATGTAATTAAATCAAGATTGTGGGATTTTCAATTTATATCACCTACCTCAAAATAGATGATTAATACTTTCCAATATAAATCCCCAATTGAAGTAGAACAATCAAGAACCTGATAAAGAAAAATATCTAAATTCAAAACCTAAGTCATAGATCCAACAGATTAGATCTATGAAGACATATATCTATATCCATTACCAAGAGAGTAGAAATCCAACAAATGGATGAGAGAAAGATGGGAGAGAGGAAGGAAATCATACATGATGATAATATCTTACTTGGAGAGGTGTAGATCCATCAATGAATCTTCAATTCATCCAGTTCGGAGTTTGGAATGACTTAGAACTCATCTGGGAAACTCTAAATTTCTTAGGATTCAGTTTAGGTCTAATTGGGGGTGATTAGGGATAAATACTATAGGGTTAGTGATTTTATTTTAATATTTCACAGGTTTAAATTTCCATACGCATGGTTTCCTACAAGGAGGTGCATGGTTTTCCTTAAACATGCACTTAATCGTATACCTCTTCCCATGGATCTTAATGGTTGACAATAGGAGTTCACAGTGTATGGAAAATCATTAACCAACCATATAAATACCCTCTATTTCAGTTTTCATTTCTGTAGGCCTAAGCCTATGAAAAATTTTCTTTACACATGCACTACCCCTCTTCTTCCCAAACTTCTCTAATTACACCCCAAAACTCTCCAAATTAAATCCAAACAAAGATATACTCAAAAAAATACAAAAAGTACCTAAAACATGCTAAAGAATTCTCCAGAAAATTTCTGGATCTTATAATATCTCCATCTTATAACATCTCATTCTTGAGTTGTACTCCCAAGAATCCATAAGATTCTAAGGTAAAAATATTGGACCAATGAACCTATATATCTACTTATCTCTCACATGTTTCCTCCTGAACATGCCCATGTTTCCACAATTCATGAACTTTTGGCGTGGTAATTTCTCACACCACTTTATCACTTTGATCCAACACACATATCAGATGCTCCTCAAAGGATGCATCAGTAAAAAATTAAATATCATCCTCATCGATCCCATGATAAGGGTCAGGGTGATACCACTGAAACTGTGATATATGAAAAACATCATGCATAAGACTATACCTCTATGGAAGAACCAACTGGTATGTCACTGGCCCAATTCTCTCTTCAACCTCAAACGATCTAACAAACCTGGGTTACAAATTTTATTGCCTATGAATCCTATAGTAATCTAATCTAGGAAACACCCAAAGGGATGCATGATCAACCACTATAAACTCAAGGTGTCATCGACATCTATCATCATAAGAGTTTTGTCTAATCTAATCTGTATCCATACACTTATGAATTAGATGAACCTACTTTGACGTCTCTTGTATGAGACTCCGTCCCAATAGCTCTATCTCACCTGACCCCATTCAACATAGAGGTGATCTGCATAGCCTACCAAAAAGATCCTCTAATGGTGCCATCTGAATAGTTTTCTGACAAATATTTTTATAAGAAAACTCCACCAATTATAGGTTATTCTCCCAAGTCCCACCAAAGTTTAGGAAAAAATTTAGAAACATATCCTCAAGAACCTATGTACTATGTTCAGACTACCCATCCTTCTATGGGAAGGAAAGACATACTCAATAAAACTTATGTACCAATAGCCTTCATAAAACCCTTCTATAAGTGATAAGTAAGACATGAGTCATGGTTATAATCTATACTCTGTGTCACCCCATGCTGACGGACTATCTCTTGAATGTACATGTCTCCCAATTGAACCACTAATAAGGTCTCTAATATAAGAAATAAATTAGATAAATTTTGTAAAAAGGTCCACAATAACCCAAATAGATTCTCTCTTATGAGGCTTCCTCAGGAGACCCACCACATAATCCATAGTAACATCATCCCACTTCCATTCCAAAATAGGTGATGGATGTATTAAACTACCAGGTCTCGATGCCCAACCTTCACCTGTTGACAGGTGTAGCATCATGTCAGGAACCATGCTATATCCTTTTTCATGCTCATCCACTAAATATATTTTCATATACCAAGGTATATTTTGGTCAAACCCAGATTCACTTCCCCATTAGAGGAATAAAATTCATTCTTCAGCTCCTCCCAAATACTCATCGGCACAATAACCCAATTCCTATCATAGATGATCACATCATCATCTATAGTTCAGTCTAAAGGTATCTCCCCACCTTTAAGTCTTTATCTCAATGCCAAAAATTCTAGATCCTCATACTACCAATCCCTGATCTAATTTAAGATTTTGGACTCCACTACTACTATTAAGATTGAAATATTCTCTTGGCCATTCTAAACCACAACATACATATCTTCCAGTAAATTCATCACCTTCCACTCAGAGTTATACTTCTGAATTTCTTGAGTTTTGGTTTTCCAACTCAAAGTGCCAGAAAAATTATTTCGCTTCTCAGGAATATATGCTAGATCAAAGTTGAATGAATTTATATACTCAACCCTTATATGCTACTAGATAATCAAATATTGTTGAAAAAAGACATACTTTATGATTTTGTGACCAATATACATGGTAAAAGTTTCTCCCAATAGGTAATGCTTACAACACTTTAAAGCATAAACAACTATAACTAATGTAAGGTCATGCATAGTGTAGTTCTGTTTATGTGGGCTCAACTACCAAGACCCATATGCCAAAACTCGATCTCCCTACATCAACACTACTCGGATCCTGATCCCAGAAGCTTCATAGAACATTGTTTACTCCTCACTTGGCTCAGGTTTGATCAATATTGATTCTAATGTCAAGTTATTCTCCAACTCCAAGAATTTATTCTCATATTCCCCATGTAACGACCCAAAGTTTCATTAATGGAAATCCCTCTTGATCTTATTAAATGTCTCTTTATGAAAAAAAAATGTTTTTATAAGATGTCAACTTCTTTGGTTTTATGTTAAGAATTGTGACCGCTGTTAATATAGTCATTGAATAGTGATCACATGATTAGTATAAATATAAGGCTTTAACGAACCCAATTTTACACAGACAAAGGAAGCGATGGCCTCAACTAGTAGAATTGCCCCATACGAAGCCCATTTTTCGGAGTTCGGAAAAGAGGTGGCATCCTTGGGCTTCGCCCTTGACCAAGCCCAATCTGAGCTTCACTATGTCAAACTCGAACATGACCGTCTACGGGAAAAGTGGAAGTTGATTGAAATTACCACTCGAGTGATGTTATCCGAGCCACCCCAAGAGTCTGTCACCATCGCACACCTTACCCTTAGGTCTTATGTGGCTGTTTTTAGGGGTTATGTAACAAATAAGTAGTACTATGTTCATGTACATTATTTTTTTATATAATAATGAATATAATTTCTAGTTGTTTTTGATAAATTGTAAATAGTTTATAAAGTACAAATGGTGTTTTTAGTTATTATTTAATTAACAAATCTATTTTATTAAATTAAGGGGTTTTTGAACTAAATAATATTTTAATAAAATAATATTATTATTATTAAATCATTTTTTTAAATATAAATGATCTTATAATTTTATGAATGCAATTAAAATTTTTATTAAGGTTTAAAAGCCATTTCTGTCAAAACCGTGATTTTTCGATAAATGTTGGTTTTTATTTTAAAAGTAAAAATTAAAATATTTAGAAAATTTTTTAGATAAAATAAATTTCATTTCTGGAATCAGGACGTTGAAATTATCCAACTGTGAATTTTTCATAATTTTCTGAGACAGTCAAATTTTTGGGTAAAAATTAAATACCGTTTAAATATATAATGTGTTTTACGACATCATAATGACCCAATGGTGATGTAATAAAATATGATAATCCTTATGTTCGGCCAATATAAGTTTTATCATTAAAATAATGTGATTTTGGATTTGTTTTACTTACTTTTCAAAGCATTAATTAAACCCCTCAAGACATATTCAACACTTTGCCTTTTTAAATTAATTTCCATGGGAGTGTGACTCACCTCCACATAAGCAACCCTAATATTTTAATAAGTTCGGACCTTGGCCTTGTAAAATATTTTTTTCCTCTTTCCTTTTCCATAAACCATGGTCAAAAACCATGGGATGGTTTGTGGTTTGGATTAGTTTAATATAAGGGGTCCCAAACCTAAATAATAAAGAATTCTCTCACCTTTCCTACATAAACCCACCCAAGCTCCCACTTCCTCCTCACTAAAATCCCTTTTAGTTCTTCCAAATTCTTTCCTACTTTCTATAGAATCCTCCCAAGGTGCCCCAAGCTCCCAAGAAGCCTCTAACAAGCCTCTCTCTAGCCTTTGGAAGCACACTTCCAAGTAAGGGTTTTTTCTTCCTTTCTCATTTTTGTCAATTTTCTTTAAGTTGTATTGCCCTTTTAATTTCAATTATGAATGTTTGGGTATGGTTTAGCACCTCCCTCATACTTCCCTCTTTATGTTTTAATGATGGGAGACCCTTTATCTCTCATTAAATTCCTCCCATGTACACCCGTTACTTTGCTGAAATTCCGAAAGGATCTTCTCTCTCCTCTTTTACATTCAAGCAATACTTTTGTATCATGAATCTAAATTCCATTTCAATTGTTTGGAAATGTATATATATGACCTCCTTACTGTCCATTACATGTAAATATGATGATTAACCACTTTCTCTCTCATCAACCATTTTTATGAATTCTTATGTCACGTCGTTACGCTGCCGAAATCGTACCGATTTTCTAAGCCAAGGTCTTTGTGTAGTGAATACCATGCCCATTTCTCCATCAAGGGTATTCACCTTTATGCACATTTACTTATTGATTATACATTTTCATGTTTGAATTCCACATTCCTTTATCATGGAATAAATGATTATGTTTTATGAATCCATGTTTTATGATCCATGTGGCACACTTATGCATGAAATGTAATGTTTAAGAAGGGTGCGCACTTATAGCGCTCCAATGCATTGGGTAAAGTATAGTATCATCATAAATCATGTGCAATGAGTTTTGACTCATTCCAATTTGAGTGCAATTAGGTTTTAATCGTGCTTCATGTGCAATGAGGGTTTACTCATGCTTTATGTGCAATGAGCCTTGGCTCATGCTAAATCCATGTTAAGTGTTGTTGCCACATTTCCATGTTATGATTATCATGATTTATCATGACTTTATGTTCATGTTTCTTATATGCTATATTGATATACCTATTTTCTAACATGTATTTTACTCCTAATTTTATTCCATGTGTACTCCCTTACTGGGATTTATATCTCACCCTTTTCTAATGCATGTCCTCAGGTTATCCCATGCAATCTTAAGTACGAGGGAATGTAGTGGTCATGTAAAGGAAGTTTTCAATAACGATGTTGTATTTCATGTTTTAAGTTTTTATGTAATGATCCTAAGCCCCAAATACACTAAACCTCTTGATCTTCTTTGTTGTATCAAGTGAAGTTTTATGTAATACATCACGTTTAAGTTGTAATAAAAAGCAGGGTTGTCATAGTTGGTATCATAGGATAGGTTTAGTTATTTTTGGGATTAGGAAACCCTAGTGAAGCCTTAGATACAATACTAAGTATAATAAAAACATCCCTAAGTTTTGGTAAGTGCTTAGTAAGTGGTTTATCAAACAAATACATCCCTATCTAGATACGAGCAGGTAGAGGTGACTCTGGCACAGATGTATCCTAGGGGTAAAACCCGAAAACACCGCTTTGAGCTAGACTCGAACGGGAACTGGTGCATGAAAATGGGGCTTGCTGCACTCTTGGTTATGACACTCCTGGGGGATATGTTTTTATAAATTCACAATCTTATTATGAAACCTTATTAAGGGAAGAATGCCCCTAAGAATATATGTTAGAAAGTAGATCATGAAAATCCAAGATTGAATCCCATAGACTCATGAGTTAAGGAATGAAAGTTTATTTATAAGTCATCAACTTTTGTCTTTGGATTACCCTTTATGTGTTACACCTAACTTTCCTTTTATTCCAGCCAATGGTCAGTAATAGTAGGACTCGAGCTAACAACCGTTGTGAAGATTAGTGTGATTACTGTACTAATGAGATGCCAAATCCAATGGGAGAGGGAATCGCAAACTTTGTCACGCTTCTCTCTCAGCTAACTCAAGTTTTGAATAGAAACATGGGTCAAGAGGATTGTTCAACCCCCCCCCCCCTAAGAAAGAACAGGTCGCTATCGAGATCTTCATGAGACAAAGGCCTCCTACTTTTAGTGGATCATATGATCCCACGATCGCTGAACAATGGATCAACTCCATTGAAAAGATCTTCTCCATCCTCCAATGTTCTGAACAAGAGAAGGTTCTCCTTTATGCTTATTGAATGGAGGGTGAAGCTGATCAATGGTGGAAGTTGATCAAAAATACGAAGCATGAGGAGGAGATTGAGGCTTTGGAATTGAAGGAATTCTGAAAAATGTTTTTCGATAAATATTTTCCACGCACCCTGCCTCTTAATATAGAAAGGGACTTCCTTTCCCTCAAGAAAAAAAGATGAAGAATTTGTTAGAGGGTAAGAGGAAAACTTCACAAGGCTTGCATGATACGCTTCCGGCTTTGTTGTTACCCCCGAATTCAAGGTTGACCGCTTCTTTGGTGGGCTGAAGCCTAGCTTGCGGAAAGCATTAGTGATCCGTGACTTCGACAGCTTTGAGGAAATTGTCCGATGTGCCCTCAAGGTCGAAATGAAGATCGGAGAATCACAGGGGTATCATGGGGACAAGAAGAGTAAGGTGGACTTAAATGCTGGTGGTCCGATTGATAAATCCAATGGCGCTAAGAAGTTCCAGCATCCCACTTGCCAAAAGTGTGGAAAGTAGCACCCTGGAAATCGCCTTATGGGGACAAGAAAATTCTTCAGGTGTGGAAGAGAAGGGCACCTAGCTGTTAACTGTCGGCAAGAAGGACCTGAAGCTGTGAAAGAGGAGAGGAACGCTCCATTCAAACCTCAACGCATTGTTCAATGCTATAAATGCAAAGAACCGAGTCATTTTTCAAATCAGTTCCCTAATCCAAGAGTTATCGGAGGCAACCAACAACCTCCAAGATAGCAAGGAATATCTTTTGCCATCACTTATGCCAAAGTGAACCCCGACAACGAAGTGGTGACAGGTACGCTAGTTATTCAATCAAGAATAGCGAACATACTTTTTGATTCAGGTTCTACGCATTCTTTTATATCTCGAAAGTTTAGTAGAATAATCCCAGCACCACCACAAATCATGGAAGTAAAGATGTAGGTGAGTACGGAAAATGGGGAAATCATTGCATCCTATGAGTATAAGTCCTCCCCTGTTATAATTTGTGGGTTGAATTTCCTGGAGAACCTCATCATACTCCCTCTGGTGGAATTTGATGAAATTCTTGGCATGGATTGGCTTTCCTTATATAGAGCCAACATAAACTGTCCGGAGAGGGAAATCACACTCCATATAGAGAATTGACCCCCGATTCTTTACAAGTGTCAGGAGGAAGATGAATCTCCTTTAGCTCCATCATCTCAAGCATGGATATTACTACCCTATGAGCACGCGTATCTAGCTCAGATGATTGAGTCCAAAGAAGAAACCATCCTTGAAGAAATGCCTATTGTGAGGGAATTCTCGGAAGTGTTTCCCGAGGAACTGCCTGGTATTCCTCTTAGAAGAGATGTTGAGTTCTCAATTGAACTTATACCTAGGGCGTTACCAATATCCAAGACTCCATATAGAATAGGTGTTGTTGAGCTTGAATAGATGAAGAAACAACTACAGGAGAATCTAGATAAAGGGTTTATACACCCAATTGCTTCACCATGGGGTGCAACGGTCCTCTTCGTCAAGAAGAAGGATGGGTCAATGCGGCTCTGCATCGATTATCGTGAACTTAACAAAATCACGATAAAGAACAAGTATCCCCTACCAAGAATTGATGACTTGTTTGATCAGCTGCATGGAGCACAATACTTCTCTAAGGTGGATTTGTGGTCGGGATATTATCAAGTAAGGGTGAAGAAGAAATATGTCCCCAAGACTGCTTTTCATACAATATACGGGCACTATGAATTCATAGTAATGCCTTTCAGACTAACCAATGCTCCATCAATCTTCATGGACTTAATTAATAGAGTCTTTAGAGATTACCTTGATAAATTTGTGGTAGTCTTTATAGATGATATTCTAATATACTCTAAAACCAAGGAGGATCATGAGGAGCATTTAAGAACTGTACTAGAGACTTTGCGCAAGGAGAAGCTCTATGAAAAGTACCGAAAGTGTGAGTTCTGGTTGAAGGAAGTCTCATTCTTGGGCCATATCATCACAAGCAATGGGATATATGTGGACCCCTCCATAACAGATGTAATTGAGGGATGGCTGAGGCCAACATCGGTAACGGATATCCGTAGCTTCTTGGGGTTAGCTGGATATTGTCTACAATTTGTGAGAAATTTATCACGATTTTCCAACCCTCTTACCATGCTAACTCAAAAGGAAGTAAAGTTTTATTGGAATGATGAATGCAAAGAAAGCTTCAAGGAGTTGAAAAGGAGGCTTACCACTGCACCCGTGCTCACTTTTCCCACAAGTGGGGAGCTTTTTGTGGTATTCAATGATGCTTAGAAGAAGGGATTAGGATGTGTTCTAATGCAGAATTTTAAAGTGATATCCTATGCCTCAAGGTAGTTGAAAATCCATGAGCAAAACTATCAAATGCATGATCTGGAGTTGGCGGTGGTGATCTTTGCCTTGAAAATATGGCAGCACATCTCTATGGAGAGAAATGTGAGATATATACTGACCACAAGAGTCTTAAATATATATTCACATAGAAAGAGCTTAATATGCGCCCGAGAAGATGGATAGAGCTCATCAAGGATTATGACTGTTCAATACATTACCACCCTGGGAAAGCGAACAAGGTGGCGGATGCCCTAAGTAGAAAGGATCTAGCGATTCTATCAATGATGAGAATTGAGAAGGATCCAATCTTCTTAGACTTGATGAAGATGGACGTGGGAATCATAAAGAAGGGAACATCATCAATCCTTTCACAAATGATTGCTCAACCATCTCTTTTGGAAAGGTTAAAGGATGCTCAAAAGGATGATGTGGGAATTCAAGAAAAAGTTGAATCTATCAAAAAGGGGAAATCCTCGGAGTTTAGTGTTAATGAATAAAGAATTGTGCTGTTTGGGAAAAGACTACGTGTTCCATCATGTCCAGAGCTGAAGAAGGAACTTTTGGATGATGCACATAGTTCAAATTTCTCTATTCACCCAGGGAGCACAAAAATGTATCGAGATCTCCAAGAAAACTTTCGGTGGGATAATATGAAGAAGGAGATCGCTGAATATACATCAAAGTGCCTGGTGTGTCAGCTAGTGAAGGCAGAGAGGCATAAGTCTAAGGGGATGATGCAACCATTGATCATACCAAAAAGGAAATGGGAGAACATCACCATGGAATTTGTCACAGGACTTCCAAGGAAATCCAAAGGCAACAATGCAATCTGGGTTGTTGTGGATCGTCTTACAAATACTTCACACTTCATTGATATTTGAGAGGATTTCTCTTTTGATCAACTGGAACGGATATATATCAGGGAAGTGGTAAGGTTGCATGGAGTACCACTATCTATTGTGTCTGACCGAGATCCAAGATTCACCTATATGTTTTGGAAGAGTCTTCAACATGCTCTGAATACTGAACTGAACTTCAGTACGGCCTATCATCCTCAAACTGATGGCCAATCCGAGTGGACTATCCAAACACTTGAGGATATGTTGATAGCGTGCTCAATGGACTTTAAAGGAGGATGGTATCAACATCTTCCTCTAGTTGAGTTCTCTTATAACAATAGTTTCCACTCGAGCATCCAAATGGCACTATATAAAGCCTTGTATGGGAAAATGTTCCAAACACCGGCATGTTGGGATGAGGTCGGTGAACGTAAGCTGCTTGGACCAGAAATGGTCGAGGAAATGGTAGAGAAGGTGAAAACCATTCAGTAGCATATCAAGGCAGCCCAGAGTCGACAGAAGAGTTATGCAGATAATAGTTGACGAGACCTTGAATTTAAAGTTAGAGATATGGTGTTTCTATGCATATCTCCATGGAAGAAGGTCGTGAGGTTTGGAAAGAAAGGGAAGATAAGTCCAAGGTACATCGGCCCCTTCGAGATTCTTGATCGTGTTGGGGTTGTGGCCTATCGACTAGCACTTCCACCTACTATGGCCAAAGTACATGATGTATTTCGTGTATCCCTCTTAAGGAAGTACATACTGGAACCTTCACATGTACTCTCCTCCGAGGTGGTACAATTTGAAGATGATCTTTCTTATGAGGAGCAACCAGTAAAGATCTTAGATCGTAGAGAAAAAGTTATACGAAATAATACAATGAACCTTGTCAAGGTGTTGTGTAGAAACCACAAGTTTGAAGAAGTGACTTGGGAGTCGGAGGACATGATGAAGCTGAGTTACCCACATTTGTTTTATTGTGGGAAAAGGAAAATTTCTAGGGAGAAATTTCTTAAGGGGGGAATATTTTAACAACCCAAAATTTCATTAATGGAAATCCCTCTTGATCTTATTAAATGTCTCTTTATGAAAAAAAATGATTTTATAAGATGTCAACTTCTTTGGTTTTATGTTAAGAATTGTGATCATTGTTAATATAGATGTTGAACAGTGATCACATGATTAGTATAAATATAAGGCTTTAACGAACCTAATTTTACTCAAACAAAGGAAGCGATGGCCTCATCCAGTAGAATTTCCTCATACAAAGCCCATTTTTCGGAGCTCGGAAAAGAGGTGGCATCCTTGGGCTTCGCCCTTGACCAATCCCAAGCTGAGCTTCATTATGTCAAGCTCTAAAGTGACCGTCTACGGGAAAAGTGGAAGTTGATTGAAATTACCACTCGAGCGATGTTATCTGAGCCACCCCAAGAGTTTTTCACCATCGCACACCTTACCCTTAGGTACTATGCGGATGTTTTAAGGGGTTATGTAACAAATAAGTAGTACTATGTTCATGTACATTATTTTTTTATATAATAATGAATATAATTTCTAGTCATTTTTGATACATTGTAAATAGTTTTTAAAGTACAAATGGTGTTTTTAGTTATTATTTAATTAACAAAACTATTTTATTAAATTAAGGGGTTTTTTAATTAAATAATATTTAATAAAATAATAATATTATTATTAAATCATTTTTTTAATATAAATGATCTTATAATTTTATGAATGCAATTAAAATTTTTATTAAGGTTTAAAAGCCATTTCTGTCAAAACCGTGAATTTTCGATAATTGTTGGTTTTTATTTTAAAAGTGAAAATTAACATATTTAGAAATTTTTTAGATAAAAAAAATTTCTTTTCTGAAATCAGGATGTTGAAATTATCCAACGGTGAATTTTTCATAACTTTCTGAGACAGTCAAATTTTTGGGTAAAAATTAAATACCGTTTAAATATATAATGTGTTTTACGACATCATAATGACCCATTGGTGATGTAATAAAAAACCATAATCCTTATGTTCGGCCAATATATATTTTATCATTAAAATAATGTGATTTTGGGTTTGTTTGAATTACTTTTCAAAGCATTAATGAACACCTCAAGACATATTCAACACTTTGCCTTTTTAAATTAATTTCCATGGGAGTGTGACTCACCTCCACATAAGCAACCCTAATATTTTAATAAGTTCGGACCTTGGCCTTGTAAAATATTTTTTTCCTCTTTCCTTTTCCAGAAACCATGGGCAAAAACCATGGGATGGTTTTTGGTTTGGATTAGTTTAATATAAGGGGTCCCAAACCTAAATAATAAAGAATTCTCTCACCTTTCCTATATAAACCCACCCAAGCTCCCACTTCCTCCTCACTAAAATCTCTTGGAGTTCGTTAAAACTCTGCCCTAATCTCTCTAGAATCCTCCTAAGGTGCCCCAAGCTCCCAAAAAGCCTCTCACAAGCCTCTCTTTAGCCTTTGGAAGCACACTTCCAAGTAAGGGTTTTTTCTTCCTTTCTCATTTTTGTCAATTTTCTTTAAGTTGTATTGCCCTTTTAATTTCAATTATTAATGTTGGGGTATGGTTTCACACCTCCCACGTACTTCCCTCTTTATTTTTGAATGATGGGAGACCCTTTCTCTCTCATTAAATGTCTCCCATGTACACCCGTTACTATGCCGAAATTCTGAAAGGAACTTCTCTCTCCTCTTTTACATTCAAGCAATACTTTTGTATCATGAATCTAAATTCCATTTCAATTGTTGGGAAATATATCTATATGACCTCCTTACTATCCATTACATGTAAATATGATGAGTAATCCCTTTCTCTCTCATCAACTGTTTTTATGAATTCTTATGTCACACCGTTACGCTGCCGAAATCGCACCGATTTTCTAAGACAAGGTCTTTGTGTAGTGAATACCATGCCCATTTCTCCATCAATGGTATTCACCTTTATGCACATTTACTTATTTATTATAAATTTTCATGTATGAATTCCGCATTTCTTTATCGTGTAATAAATTATTATGTTTTATGAATCCATGTTTTATGATCCATGTGGCACACTTATGCATGAAATGAAATGTTTAAGATGGGCGCACCCTTCTAGCGCTCCAATGCATTGGGTAAAGTATAGTATCATGATACGTCATGTGCAATGAGTGTTGACTCATGCTAATTAAAGTTCAATGATGGTTTACTCGTGCTTCATGTGCAATGAGGGTTTACTCATGCTTTATGTGCAATGAGCCTTGGCTCATGCTAAATCCATGTTAAGTGTTGTTGCCACATTTCCATGTTATGATTATCATGCTTTATCATGCCTTTATGTTCATGTTTCTTATATGCTCTATTGATATTCCTATTTTCTAATATGTATTGTACTCCTCATTTTATTCCATGTGTACTCCCTTATTGGGCTTTATAGCTCACCCTTTTCTTATGCATGTCCTCAGGTAATCCCATGCAATGCAGTTACGAGGGAATATAGTGGTCATGTAAAGGAAGTTTTCAATAAAGATGTTTTATTTCATGTTTTATGTTTTTATGTAATGATCCTAAGCCCCAAATACACTAAAACTCTAGATCTTCTTTGTTGTATCAAGTGAAGTTTCATGTAATAAATCACGTTTAAGTTTTAATAAAAAGCAGGGTTGTCATACCCCAGACTATTAAAACTTTACTCCCTTCTTGGTCAAGACTGGCAGAGGTGTTTCCATGCAGGAAAATTCTTGGATGAACCTCCAATAATATCCCACTAATCCCAGAAAAGTATCGATATAGAAAACATTCTTTGTTTCTTACTAAGAAACAACTACTAGAAAATTTTCTAGGTTCACTAACATACCTTTCCGAGATGATGTGCACCAACAAGTGTACCTAATCAATCCAGAATTGTCAATTAGATATCATGGGGTATACTTGATTCTCTGTTAGTGTACTCGGGAAAATTTTAATATGTGGCTCATGATCATCATGAGTCTTGGCGTACACCAAGTTTTCATCCACAAAAACAACAACAAAAATTATCTAGGTACAGATGGAATATTACATTCATCAAGTCCATAAACATTGTGGTTGCATTCCTCAGCCCAAAAGGAATCACGAAGAACTCATAAAGACCATACCTTTTTTTGAAAGTTGTCCCGAGTATATCATAAGGTCAGAATCTCAACAGATGATTCCCCGATTTCAATTCAATCTTGGAGAATGCACAAGCTCCCCTCAAGCAGTCCAAAATATCTTCGATATACAGAAGATAATATTTGTTATTCATAGTCAACCAATTCAAATTATGGTAATTATTACGTAATTATATAGTCTCATCATCCTTATTAATAAACAAAATTGGATAACCCAAAGGAAATGTACTAGGATGGATAAACCCCATTCCCATAAACTCTTCTAGTTTAGTCTTAAGAGCCTAAATCTCTATTAAAGAAATTTTGTACAGTGGAATAGAAACTATATTAGTTCCAATTATAATCTCAATTATAAATTCCCCATCTCTCTCAAGTGGAGCCCTTATAAGTCCTCTGGAAACACATCTTGGAACATATCCACTATGGGTGGAAAGACACCATGTTTTACACCTCTGTCATCTAGTAATAGACTTGAAACCTGGGTAGATATCTCCCCCAATTCCTGATGGATTGTCCCTACACGGCCTGCCTGTATATCCCACTCTCTATGATGAACATAATTTTCATCCTCATGGGACATAAAACTCACTCCCCTACGGTAAAAAACTATATAGATTGGTACTCCACTAACCAGTCCATGCCCATTATTAGTTCAAATCTTTACAAGTCAAGGATGTAAATATCCCATAGAAAATGATACTCCCCAACCTCAAGAAAACACCGCTTGAAAACCCATATTTATCTCAACCATACTCCCAATGGTATATCTATCTTCATAACCCCTCTTAATAACTCCACTACCGAGCTCAAACCATTCACAAGTTGTGAAGATATACCATAATGATATGAAATAGTATTAAATAGGTCACCAGAAAGAGTATAAGAAACAATAATAGTACCTCTAACTATAGATGGTCCAACCTATCTATCCACAATTGTAGGAAGAACTACATTAAATTTTCTTGCCCCTCCTCCCTATGATGCAGTCTGAGTCCCTTGAGATGCACAACTATGCTGATATGGGTGATCTTTCCCAAAAGTACCATGTCCACTGCCTCGATCATCACTGCTAGTAAAACTATAACTTCTAGATTGGTATGATGTAGAAGACCCCCTTCTCATACTATAGTTATTCATAGCTAATCCATAATCACACATTTTTAGTGGGTTCTTGCAAAACCTCTATAGATGACTAATGTAAGCCCATCGCAGGTCCTGGCCATACTTTGGTGTATGCGTGACCAATTCATCTAGTTGTCTTCACTGTGGTTTTGAAAACAATTAAATGTCATGGCACAAGGCCATGAAAACATGTTTTTATGTCTGGAATTATGAATTCCATCAGAATCAGAACAATATTAATTATATAAATGATTTTATTTATTTTCATGGATATATCATGCTCTCAATTTCAATTGATAATGAAATTATTATGATTATTTATTTTTTTATATTATTTATATTGTGTTTGTGTTTTTCATAGATTCGGTTGTATTTTACCCCCATTGTTCATTTGATCTCACCCCTTTCTTATGTTTTCATTTCCCTATGTCATAATGAAATGTATTACACATGACATGTTTAGAGTGATATCACATGTGAAAGAATTTGTGGGAGATTTTAAAGAATCAATATTGATTAAGTAGTCTCATATAAAATGGAAAAATTATGATTTTATACAAAGAACATTGCTTTTATTAGTTTATGTTTTTTTTAGAATTTTATGGATCTTTAAGACTAAAAATATCCTTAGAATTTAAAATATTTAATAATTGTTTTCCCTTTTCAAATTAAGGGTAGTTATATCCAAGGTTTAAATATTTGTATTAATTTGAGTATGTAAAGTATATGTTTATGGAATTAGATCCGGGAGTGTGGTTCTAGGGTATCATAGATAATTACTAATTTTCCACACACATCAGTAGTAGGATCAATCTTTATTCCATGATATATACTAGAACTGATGTTACCTATTCCTTGATCATAGTAGGAAAATATAAAGTAAATACATAAGACTATTATTTAAAGGCATCCAAGACCATATCAAAGTATCTAAGTTTTACTAAGGATATGATCCATGTTTATGGAGAATATGATGAGTTATTCATTAGGGGATATACAGATATAAGTTTTCATAGAGATTAAGAAGATCGGAAATTGTAGTAAGGATATGTCTTATGTTTTAATGCAGGAGCTATGATCAGAAAGAGATTAAACTAGCCAGTGGTCACAATTTTATTGTATATTTTGACTATATTGTGGAATATTATATTTCTAAAGAGTTGGTGTGGATGAAAAACTTTATCTAGGTTCTTTATATGGTTCCTAGGAGAAAAGATTTTATCACATTGTATTATGATAATGTTGTAGCAGTGGCCCTCACTAAGGTGCCAAGTCAACATCGATGGACAAGGAATATACTTCAGATGTATCAAGTCTTCAAGTATTTTTCTCAAAGGGTTGAAGTTATAGAAATAATAGTTTTAATGGATGAGAACAAGGTAAACCCATTGACTAAATTCTTCTCTCAACAGAATCATAAATATCATGTGAGAGTTATGAGGCTCAAAGTCATTAGCAGTTGGATCTAGTGTTGGTGGAGTTTTATTATATTTGGTTAACTAGAATCAACTAATTTAAAACTTTTATTAATTGTATATTCAAATACTTTAGTATTTATATATATATTATCACATGATGAGAGATATTTTATATAACATTAACATAATAATGTTTATAGATTATTTTATACATCAAAATGTTATAGAAATTCTCAAATATAATTAGAACCTTGAAGTTTCATTAAAATATTAATAAATATATTTATTATGAATAAATTTAATCTATATAATGATACATAGATGATAAATTCTACCAGGTTTATGGGATAATAATAAACTGATACTTCTTTTTATAAAGTTTATATTTGGTAATCTTTAATAGAAGTGGTTCTGATAATAGATCCACTAGTAGTAATTCCTCATTCTGTATGTGTCATTGTATATTCGGATTTTTGGACATTTTTATTGGTCCTTAGACATGATATTGTTATTAATGTATATAATGAATCATTTAATTTGATGTTCTAAAAAAACTGTGATGAAATTATCTCACTGTGAGGTACGATACATCAGGTCTTTCATAAATGATATGACATTAATGAATGAGTCATGAAATGGTTTTTCCCTTTAGTGTTAGTGGGAATAAATATCTCATAGAATTTTCTTATAATTAAACTATATAATAAACTATATGTCCATGGTGGTTCAACAGTGAGTTCATTTCAAAAATTTCAAAGAAATATATATCAATCATATTGGTTAATGGAACAACTGACAAAACCTACTTGTTGGGATATTAATATATGGGTTATTATAACACAAAAATTATTTATAGAAGGATTTTATTATTTTAGAATTAATTTCATTCTATATGTATCCACAAACATGTAATAGAGGTTGATCTTAGAATTTATGCCAATTAGACTAATGTCACTAAGAAAGATTCTTACAGGGTCATGAACTATGTTTATCTAGAATATAAGTTAAATCTAATTTAAAATTAATATTATAAAAACAATTATTATCATGTTATGAGGAATAATAGTCATTTAGGTTATGTTGATTGAATATATGTTTATTGAATAAATAATACAATGAGATTAATTAATTTAAATAAATTGTTATTATTAAAAGTTTAATAAATGTCATAGAGGATTGATGTATCAAGTTAAGAGTTTGATATAAATGATATTTAAATATATGTGATTTTACTGCATGTCAAGGAACTATTATTATTATTATTATTATTATTATTTTAAATGGGGTTTTATTTGAATTAATATATTTTTTACGGGCCTTTTTTTAATAACTTATTCTCTGACATAAGTACATAAACCTGATTATATCATTTATAGGGTTAAGAGTTTTCTATAACCCATATTTCGTTATAGGGAATTATCTCCAATCATAGAGAGAAAATTATCTAAAAATCTCCCAAGAATAAAGAATTTCAATCCTCCTCCTCCATCTCAAGTATTGAGAGAACTTCATAGAATCCTTCAATCTAGGATAGGATTCTTGTTGTTATCAATAGTGAATGAAGGAAGTGTATATGATCATATGTTTTGGAGCCTGGAGATTTTATAGATATGTTTCATAGTTTGTAGAGAACATTTGGATGACACTATAGGGATTCTACCCTTTAAATAATTTTTCATAATAATGGTATGATAAGTTTTATTAATCTATTCGATAATAAATAAAGGGTTGAAAGTGAGGGGAATTTTTATTTATATAAGTTAATTATAAATTATATCTGAAAAGATCATTTTTTTATATTCTTCCGTGGTTTTCTCACCTTGTTCTAAGGATTTATCCAATGAAACTAAAAAAATTATTATTGGGCGTGAACCTAACCCATGTCCGTTATGCCCCAGAACCTTTGAATAGATGGGGGGAATCCTTTTTATGACATATTACTAATTATAAAATTACAATATTTTTCACTTCACATATTCAATGAATGGATATCTTTATATTTTCTCATCATTAGTTTTCGTGTATATATTATGAATTGTAAAGTAACACAAAAATTCAACCAAGGGTTTGTTACTGAGGTTTTTCTTTAAAGTGGGTGATAACTCCCCTGATGAATAGTGGTTTTAATCCCACTAACACACATCTTAACATTTATTATCAAAAAAATCTCAAGTGAGGGAGTATCCTTAGACCTATAATCTTAGAACCAACCAGGGACAATGCAAGCACCGACATACTATTTTTTTAATACATGAAAAGGGTTACACCTCCTTGAAGTTAGTTTAATAGCATAGGTTCATGTACTTTTAGGACAATATGGATTTTATCTTCTTCCTCAAACAGCTATAATCAAAAGGGTTACCTTTAAATTATTATGACTTTATGATATAAGTATATTTTAGGATAGAATTTATAAATTGGATCCCAAAATTGAGGATATCCTAATCCAATATTCTCAATTCCTATACTTTAGAATTGTTGAAACCAATGCATTTTAATTGTATTTTCTTTCAATAATGGTTCAATATATATTGAAGATTATAAGAAAACAATTGGAGGTATTGGATTTTGTTCCTAATAAAACATCAATTTATGCCTATAAGATTATTCATATACTTCCATTATCTATTGGAAAGGAAATAAAATAATTAATTTTCTTCCATGTTTTTTGGAAAAGGAAGTGTGAGGATACATCTTGAAGAAATCAAATGGACAATTTCAAGACATTATGGAAATGATATGTTTAGTGGAAGATGACATGATCTTAAAAGAAATAAAATAGAATTGTTGGTGGATGAAAGAGATCCATCTAAAACATCCCTAAGAAGTGTTGAATTGATTGAGATGGGATAAAAGTAGGCTGAAGAAGTTTGGTCTATATTTAAGTGAAGTTTGTAATTTTATAGATCTGTATAGCTGATTCATGTATAAGAATCACCATGAATTAAATTATTGTATCCAATTCATTCAAATAGACAATTCATATACTCAATTCAGTGATGTATCCATTTTAAATAGTTGATTCATCCACATAGCTGATTCACATAGCCAATTTAGTGATATATCTTATTCACGTAGTCAATTTATCTGCATAGATGATTCATGTAGCTATTTTGGAAACCTAGTCAATAGATAATCACATAGATGATTTCTATATAGCCAATTTTATTTTAGTCAATTTAGAACCACATATCAAACTTCTATATACACTAGTGAAAAAACTAGATCCAGCATCTTTTTTAAAATTTTCGCAACATTTTTTAATCAACATATTTAAGGGCGACATAAAAAAATAACTTTTCAGTGTCGTTTTTTTAAAAACATGAAGGTTCTGGGTGCTGCGGAAGCCCGTTGGTGGGATTTCCCAACTTTGATTTTAGTGTTAAACAATGTTCAAACTGAGATCTATCACGATATAAAATGTAGAAACTTCGACATAGAACGAAGAATGAAAAACAAAAGAGGGAGACCTGGAACCTTATAGATAGGATCATCATATGTTGGTTATAATTAATTTAATTAATTAAAAATAATTACATTGGTGTAATTATTTCTTTGTTTATGTCTTTGGTCACGATCTTGTGATCCATCGTTGCGTCGTAGAATCCATGTGTAGGATTCCTCTAGAGGTGATCCACAAGTGTGCCACGAATCTCTGGGCATTACTGAAGGGATCTTCGGGTGCTAGCACGGAAGAACCTTCGCTTGCGATGTCCGCCTTCGATCTCCTTGATTCAGTGGTGGTGGATCTCTCTTAGTATTAAGATTGTTCTTGGAGGAAGTAGTTCTTTCGACCTTGAAATAATTCTCTATAATTTTTGTGCACACTGATTGGGGAAAAGTGTTGGGATTGTGAGGATATTTATAATCGGGTTTGAGGTTATAGAGTTATGAAAATAAATAAATGCATCACACATTTTATTTATTTCATTAACATATTGAAAATCCCCATGTAGAATTATTAATTCTTTGACATGCACCCACGCTGATTATAATAAATATCATTTAATAAAACAATATTACATCCTCAAAATCCTGACTAGAAAAACTACTCGGCATGTAATCATTAATACACAGCGTGTACTTGTTTTCCATAAAACTACACGGCGTGTATATTTAATATACATGGCCTGTACTTTTATTTTCCATTTTCCTTTATTTCCTCCACCACATTTATTAGTCCTTGAGTAATGGCTGTTTATTTCCTAAATAAATGTAACTTCATTACTCGCTAATAAATATATATAATTTTGTCTACAATATATTCTCTCAAATAACTAGTATCGAAATAAATGCAATCATACATCCTTAAATAATTATTAAAACACAGTCGGGAATAATATTTATTTAACTTCTTAAATTAAAATTTAACTGAGTTACATGGACACACTTAGTGTGTGACCCTCTAGGCCCCTTTCTCAGTGGCATTTGGCGGAGCCTGCCTAAAGTCCAAGGTTAGTGTCTAGGAACACACCAAGGCACCCATAGAGAAATAAGTTAACATCGCAATGGCGTGTAACCTTCTACGAACATTTACCATGTAATATAATCCCTTTGTCACGATATCTCGAATCAAGCGGGTTGCATGCCAGTGCCATCAACCCATGTCCTCGATTATTCTTTCTTTGACTTTCCGGAATTGAACTCGTCTATACCTTACCATGGCCATGGATTTATTTAGGCTATATCAATTCCATCAAAGGGCTTGATATATCTACTTATGTTATGGAACAGAAGGAACAAATTATTTCTCGCATTATCTATTAAAGCAGTATTACTCGTGACGCACCCAATGTATCCTACATCACTGCGAACAGTGTGTCATCACATTTTTTGTCAATACATCTAAGTGTGTGAGTTGTAATACCAATTAATAATAATCTTAAAGTCTAATGACCAATACACACGTCCACAAATAGGAACATCCAATGACACTATGAAATGTGGATTTCCTACTGGCGGGTCTCGTTCTCATAATATCCTCCTGGATATTACCAAGGGCACACGCCATGAGAAGGTGCCTCAATGTTTTATGATTCCTCACCCCTAATAGATTGTATTATTTGTTTCCCTCAAATAACATCATCCGACCATAGAACATATATTTAAGAACAGTGTTATGGAACTTTTGGGTTCTCATCATAGTATGGATCCGCTATGACCCTTCAATGCAACAGCTATCCTTAGGACATTATCACCTAAATTATCAAGAAAAAGAACAATCAAGATGTGATAACGTATTTATTAATGAATAAAGTACAAATTATTTGGTTCTAGGCTACCAACTCCTACAAAAAACAAAAAACAACTAGCTGATGCTTGATTTTCGGAGTCGGATTTTGAGTAAAACCAATGCCAAAATGCACATGGGGGTCACTTTTTGATGTTGGTTTCCATAAAAACTAATGCTGAAAACTAGTAGGTGCACAATTGTTGAGGTCATTTTTTATGAAAACCGACGTCCAAACCCACATGTGGAAGATTTTCATCATTGGTTTTCATAAAAAATGATTCCGAAAATATGTTTCAGGGTCGGTTTTTATGAAAAACGACACAAGAAGCCATATGGTTTTTTAGATGTTTTAGCATCAGATTTAATGAAAATAGATGTCGAAAGTTTAAAATAAATAGAAAAATCAAAATATTACACTTCTCAGATAATCAGAATCTCTATAATAAAAACATATTATAAATTAGTCAAAAGGCAGTACTCATTAACTAAAAAACTACAAAATCTTACATCCATTAATCTATTTAACCAAAAAATTATCTACGGATTTTATTATAAAGTAGATTTCAAATATACATACTTAAAATTTACAACATGCTCATTTTTCATTATTGCTTAAGAATTCATTTGATATCATTATGTTAAAAAACCTATTATAAAAAAAATTAGGTTTTTGATCACATGTTATTAGAAAAATGAAATATATTATTCATAAACATTAGAATATAAATACCTCAAATAATAATCAAACTCAAAAAATAGTTCATGGAAAAATATTGAAGATGGGTAAGTTCAATTTGTGTATAAGACTCCATATCATTGAATTTATACAATAAAATTGAATGATATTAGAATAAAAATAGAATACCATGACAGAGAATATAAAAAAATAATATAACTAACCTTATGAAATTCAGTGGTTACCTGAGTTGTGATTATCTCGTACATGAATCGTAGAACATAATACCCACATTCACATAATTGATTGCATTTTTTTCTTTATCGACATGTGTTTTTTGATAAATTTTTTCCATGAACTACATTTTCATATATATTAACTAATAATTAATGTATAAAAAATGAGAATTAAATATAATTAGGTTATGAAAAACAAAAAAACTTACCAATCTAATAAGGAGTAAAAACTTTTACGGACACTCCCTAATAAAGATAAAAACCAGCATAAGGTGCATTCACTTGAGAAAAATACACCTAACATCCAATTCCCCCTAAAATACAAAAAAATCACAATTAATGAAATTATAATGATCATTAGTTCATAAGTATGTTTCTATTATTACTTCTCAAGAAATAGATAAAAAACATCCAATCCCTATATGTGATAATCTCTCACACATATGTGCAACTCTACAGGGATTCTTCACATGTTGCACTTCCATGGAATTGTATTTTGGATCTATATAACTATAAATGTTTATGCTATAATTGTGTACAAGAATCATGTGTAGATACCTAATTTAAAAAAGAAATATATTTTTTAAATTTAAATCATATTTTTATTAAAAAAATCAAACATCTATTTATTTACATGGAAAACAACTAAAACACATTCAGGTCGAGATATTCAAAATCAACTAGATTTATGATATCTTATTTGATTAATATCAATGTATAATATCTTATACATATATCATAAGTCATTTAAAACTCATAGATATTATTCAAGGAAGAAGAATCTGGAGATAATCCCTTTATCCCATAAAAAATATCAAAAGTATCTATAGTCGATTGTTCTGGAACATGTTGTTTCAATTGTGCAATTTCTTTTTCTTTAAGATAAACCAATATAAGTTAAATGTTATAAAACATTCTAAGTAATTTTCAATCATATGTAATTAATATTTAAAAAAATTAAAACCTCACATGAAATATAACGAAGAAGACCAGTTGACCAAACTAAAAAATGACCCTAACAATCCCCAACTCTGGTAATCTCTATAGTAGGAAATGGTAGTAGATCATTATGATTAATAGTATCAAGTATTAATACTCTAACCTAACCCATATGCATAGGTTGGTGATTTTAAGAATCCCCCAAAAAATATATGAGTCGTCATGCAATAATATGTATATGAGGATCTCTATCAAATAACTCACAGTATACGATTTGGTTTGAGTGAGGAGGTGGAGGATAGAAGTAGGTAGGTTGGGCAGGGTAGTTTGTCTAGGATGGAGGTGGATGATAAAAATAAGCAGGTTGTATAGGGTATTCTGGCTGGGATGGAGATGGAGGATCAAAGTAAGAAGGTTGGGCAGGCTGGGGAGGGTAGTCTGGCAGGGATGGAGGTGGAGAATCAAAGTAAATAGGTTGGGCAGGCTGCACAGGTTGGTAAGGATGTGTAGATGTTGACTATCTTGCCAAGTGTTCTAAGATTTCCTGATGCATAGTTAATTGAATTTGATCACCCATACACAGTTTCATCTTGTTCATATCAGCTTTTAAGGATTCTATTTTTGGGTCTTTTGATTGCCTACTCTGACTAAAAACTTTTGAAATACTAACACCTTCTTGATATCCTCTAACATGGTCGGCGTGTTATGAATTTCCTAAAGTAGTGGCTAGAATTTCCATCCTACCCTCAGTAATAAATGATCCATGTGTCTCTTTCTCCTAATTTTCATCCTAAAAAGGAAAATGAAAAAGTTGTGTTTGTGTTTATAATTTATAAAACAGAAAAATTCATGATAAATAAATAATATTTACTTACAATTTTATTAGATACTGGCTGAGATTACTCTGTAAGATACTTTTAATTTTTCCTTCTTCTCACTCATTTCCACTTTTCATGGTGAGTGGGAGTAGATGTAGGAACAAACTAGACCTCTTCTAAACCACTACTAGATCGATCTCTTAACATTTCAATTTTTTATTCAATAATTTTCTATTCCAAATATGGATACCCTCCATGTGATAAAGTATAAGGGTATACATTTTTCAACAGGATCTCTTGATTAGATCTCTTGGAGGTCTATTACATAAAAATAAACTAATTAATAATTAGATAAACATATAAAAAAATTTACAATATAAAATAATTATTATACGTATAATTTTTCTTCATGATGGGTGTCAAAAAATTCTTCCATGTAACAGCATATATTTACGCATAATTAAGGCATGAGTTTTCAAACTTTTTCTTTCCAAAAACATAATTTTTTGTCATATTTGTTTTAAAATCTCTCCATCAAACCCCCGCTAAAGTGATATGTCTTTTCTTAATTTTTTTTCCTAAAATCTGAATTTCATCTGTACTTAAATAAATAAAATATTACATTTTAAATATTTAATATTCAAAAAATGAGATAAAATAAATCTATTGAGATATTTTACCATCACAGCCTCCCAAAGCGTCTATTTCGCAATCCTTTCTAGGGACTTCTAATCATAATATAAAATAATAATCCTACAAGGGATTTGCATTAATATATAACTGATAAACTGAACTGAATTTGGGCCAGTTGCATTATTATTTTCATCAAAATGAATATTTAATATTTCATCTCCACAAGAATGTGATAGTTTTCGTAAATGTGTAATACCACGTTTACCAACTTGAGAACTTGATTTCTCAATAGGAATAGGAGAAGTCTCCTCCGCTGAGGACATATCAATAGTATTACAAAAAAAATTATTAATTAAAAATTTTATTTCATTAAATATGTATATTACTGAATATTTAACAATATGAGAAAATAGATATACCTCTATAACTGCTCCTCTCTCTGTATCTGACATTGACACAAGAAAGTGTATTGAAATTTTTTATGCCTGCATATTATTAGAAAACTAAATATTTAGAAAAAATATTGACAAAAATAAGTAAAAAAAGAGGCACGCATTTTAATGTTTCAAAAAAATAAACAAAATATAAATAATTACCAAAAAATTAGGAGACTAATTTAGATATTTCCCATATGCCTTTATCATGATAATTACGTACTTCATGAAATATGTCTACCATGTAGTCATTTAAATCATCTGGAAATTGCGTTACAGATTAATAAGACTCATGTAAATCAATGACATCATCAGCATCTTTCTCATCACCCAAATGGTATCTTTTCCTAGAAAAATTATGGGCCAGGGATCATTCAATGGTTCATTGACATAAAATATCCATTTTTCATTTTTTTCCTTTATAAATTGTTCCTCAATGTAATTAAAACTTTTCAAATCAAACAGTGTAAATCCAAAATCATCATGTTTTACACCACAATTGTTGTAAACCTAACTACACTTAAACACATTCAATCAAAACTTTTTATAGTAAATTTATCATATATCCTCAAGAACTCCAAAATATTCCGATGAAGAAGAAATTGTGTTTTTATCTTTTTTACTTGAAAAATGAACTGCTTCAGCAAAAACCATCACACCACTATTTTGAACGGTACTCTAGCCATTCAGATTTTTGTTGTAAAATGTGTACCCATTAATATCAAAACCAGTCTATGTTATCACATTAAGAGATGGTCCCCCTGCTAACCATTTCATTGTTTCTAATGAAGATATATCTATTCTCACTTTCTCTTTAAACCATGAAACAAATGTCTTTTTATGCTGAATCATTAACCACTTTTCATTTTTTTTAGATATCGTCTCTTTAATTCAGAAATATATGATGATATATATTATTGAACATCATCTATCTTATTCAAAATATATAAATGTGCTTGCATCAATTAATCACGTGGAATGAAATTTAACATTAAACCACGAATCCCTCTACCTTCACTATCAATTATCAAATGTTGAGATATAAGGAGATTGATAAGCTCCACCTCATACAAATATTTAGTACAAAACTCAATCACCTCATTCAATACATATTTTTGAACAATATAGGCCTCCGGTCGATAAGTATTTTAAATATATTCCTTTAAAATCTTCATATACATTTCAAATGGAAACATCCAATGTAAATAAATAGGCCCGCATAGTCTTATCTCATGCACTAGATAAATCATCAGATGAACCATTATATAAAAAATGTAGGTGGAAAATACATTTCTAATTGAAAAATTATAAGAGGATCTTCATTATCCAAATAATCTAATAATTTTTTATTAATAACTTTGATAAAAATGGATTTTAAAAAATTACATAACCTGATGATAGTATTTCTGACAGCTGATTGCAATAACCCACACAGTGTGGCTGGTAGCAGTTGTTGCATCAATACATGACAATCATGAGTTTTCATAACTTTTAATTTTTAATCCTCGAGTGACATGAAATTATTCACAATTTAAGAATATCCACTGGGTACTTTTATACCATACAAACACTAACAAAAATTAAACTTCTCACTCTTACTTAATGTGTGACAAGCCAGAGGTAAATATGTTATGTTTCCTTTAATAGTGGGATCTAAATCCATACATATTCCCATTGTTATCAAGTCCAATCTAGAATTCAATACATCTTTTGTTTTTTCTTTTATGTTTAACAAATTTCCTAACTAACTGTCACATATATTTTTCTCATCATTCATAATATCAATGTCATGTTTTATCTCTAAAAATATCTAATAAAGTAGTTCGAAAAAAATAGACTGTTTCTTCTATATATTTTTTTGAAGATCAAAACTATATTACTTTCCAAATGTAGAATCAATATTTTTAACCCTATTGTAATATTATTCAACTAACAATGGTTATGGAGTAAGATTTTATTCACGGAAACCATTAAATTCATTTTTCAATCTATGATAAGGATGATCAATTTGCAAAAATCTTTGATGTCCCATGTACACTGTCTTTCTTCCATTATCCAATTGATAATATAAATTCTCTTCTTCACAAATTGGACAAGATTTATATCCCTTAACACTATTTCCAAATAAGTTTCCATATGCAGAAAAGCCATTTATACTGAACATTATCATATCATGAAAAGAAACTACTCTTTCTTGTATGTATTAAAAACACTTACACCTACCTCCCATAAAAGTTTCAAATCATCAATAAATACTGAAAGATACGCATCAATTTCATTTCCTGGTTAATTTGGTCCAAAAATCATCAATCACATCAAAACATATTTTTTCATACATATCTACAGGGATAAGTTGTAAAGTACCAAAAAAACAATCCAAAAACTGTGTTGGCTATTTAATCTCCAATATGGATTTATTCCATCTGTACATACTCCCATTATGATATTTCTAACTTCACTTCCAAAATCAGGAAACTGATTATCAAATATCTTCTATTGTGATGAGTCAGTAGGGTGACATAATTTACCCTCATATATACGTTCATATAAATTTCATCTTAACCATTTTGCATCAATTGAATTTGAAAATAGACACCTGAAAGGAGGAATTATTAGAAGGTACAAAATTTCATTAAGAGGAGTTTTTATTTCAGTACCTAAAAATTAATCATGATAAATTTATACCCCAATCCCATTGGGCATAATATTTTATTTTCCACATAATTGGAATCTAAAATCCCATTTCCTTCTAGAATTAGATCTTTTAAAAGTGCAAGTTAGCTAGAGAAACTTTTATCACTCCAAACATTACTTTCTTTCAAGATAACCAATCTAAATCAATAAATTTCTTCCAATAATCTCCCTACAATTGTTTAACACTTGTTGTGTTTTCAACGGTTTCAACACATAAATCATGAATTAAATCTTCAATATGATCCTCTGTCACATTATAAATATTGTCATCAACATTATCTATTGAATTTACAGTTCTTTCACCATTTCATATAGAACATGTAAAGTTAAGTCTAAAACCATAAAAAAATTAGATGATACTTGATTTCTTAGGAGTATAAATTTTTCATATTAAAATACCACACATATGTATAGAAAATAAAATCAATGTTTTGATGATTTCATTTATAAAATTCCAAGAATTCATCAACTCCTTTTTCATATTCATAAGTGGCTCTTCGTAAATTTATGCAATTATAATCCATTAAATAACTCATTTCTCCATATATTTGGTGGATATATTAAAACATATAAACATTTAAATATATATCTATAAACTGATTAACTGTATACAAAAACACATTCAATAAAAACTTTTGATAATCATATAGAAAACATCAAATATGAAACACAATTAAAAATAGTAAAATTTTTATTTTGATATTATATACATGTGTTTTATTGATAATATAATTTAATTATTTTCACTCATCTAACATTTATTAGTTCATTTTACATAGTTGTAACATTAGTTTGGTGTTGTGTGTGCCAAAAGTATTGAATATTCCGTTAATTTATTAGTTCATTTTACATGGTTATTTCTAAAAAGTGGGGTATGTTACAAGTTAAACTCACTGGTCATAATAGATATAGAATTCTCACATATCAGCAGTACACCTCCAATATACTAAAAACATAATTAATACTCTCACGTAGCTACTGGTCAGGATGATGTAATATTATAACAATAAGATATATAACAACATATGATGTTAGAAACTCATTCATACTATTTATGTGTTCAATTGGAAGTTATTTTAGTATAATTCTATTAAATTAAATATGTATACATGTAAATCACATACACATTCAATCTAAATATACCACATAGCATATTTAAAAATTTAAGATCATGTCACTACTATAAGAATTTTTGACATGTTTCGCTAATTTTTCTAGAATTAAATTAATTTATGATGTCTAGTATTATTTTTTTTATATTATAACATATAGATTAATTCTTTGGGGCATCAACTATGAGTTTATTAAATGAATGAACTCTTTAACTTTATTAATTAAATAAAGTTTTGTATAATTTAATCCAATACTCATAAAAACAAACATACTATTGTTATAATCAATAAATTAATATATATTTATCTCTTATTGTATTATTTAAAAGCTGTTACAACACTCTTTGAAAATATAGAGAATTCTTATAATTGTGAATTGTGATTATATAGGTGGTGTATTACTAGTGGACACAATAATCCTTTGACTATTTTTAAAGTAACCACATTAAACTCACTTTGAAATTATGTATCAACAATAAGGGATGTTCTATATTTCTATTTATAAAATATTTTACCATATATTCTTTGGAATTATCTTAGGGGAAAAAAATTATTTAGACATATTTTATATCTACAAACCCCATAAATCTAATCAAATAAACTAAAATAAAGATTCGTTGGATTGTTTGATTTTAAAAAAAATTGTATATACATAAAAAAGATATAACATAGGGTGATAAATGATATTCCACTATAATATATTATATTTATCATGATTATATAGAGATTTCATGGGATAAAATATATCCTAACTAAAGGAGAACCAATTAAGATATTTATTGAAAGAAGTGTTTAATCATATTTCAAGTTGTAACATGCTTAAACATGGGTGTCATAAAACAAATTTTCATGTCATAAAATTGATATGAATATATCACATAGAATTACACTATGAATTTATTTAGTTTTAATATGTCATATGGAATTATATATGTGATAAGGTTTGAAAAAATAGTGATACTTTTTTTAGGGGGTGAATCAAGAAGTTCACTTCCATTCACATTTTACCATTAAAATTTTTTAACACATGTTAAAGTGAATGACAAGATTGATATGCACAAACCAAACAAATATCAAGGAACAAATAAATTAGGAGCAATAAATTTTTTATGAGGTTTAATGCTTAAGATGATAATCTAAAACCTTGGAATTATCTAGTAAAACTCATGATCACACATTACACTAAATGGAAAAACAAATTACAGAATTTGGAGATCAAATTATCCTCGATCCTAAATCCAAACTTTGTCCCTTGAATGAGTTGCAAGATAAAATACTGCCTGCAATATCTCAATGAAATTGATCATTAAAACAAACATTAAAGATGAAGAAAAAACTAAAATAAAACCAAAGTTTGGGTCATAAATAGGATTTTGAGACAAAAAATAACTCAAAGATGATGAATTAAACAAAGAAGATGAAGAATGGAGACTGAAGATCATGCAAATCAAAGAAAATATAACAACAATGTTGTTCGAGACCACGGGAGGCATTCGAAGTTATTGTAATTTGGGAGGAATTCGTCGTGAGTGGAGGGTTTTGTAGATAAAAAATGAGGGTTTCCTGACAACGGGAAATTTCTAAAGATTTTGTGTCACTTTTTATTAAAATAGACACCCAAAATCTCCGGAACATACTTTTTGAATCGATTTAAAAAAACTGCCATCATTTGTCCGATGTTAAAACCACTATTTCCACTAGTGATATCAAATTGAAATACATATGATTTCTATAATGTATCAAGTTTTATGAATACATGAAAACCTCATATGACTTTGAAGAAGTCATATTTGAGAATGTAGATATTTATCTACCACATTGATGATTGAATCCCAGTTGTTTAGGGGATTTAAATTATGACTAGAAAATTTATTCAAATTATTTTAATAAAGAGATAAATTAGGAATCAGATGAAAATTTTGAATGAGATTATTCTCCTTCTAAATATCATGTTATTTCCATAAATCATATATAGAAACAATTACTACAACCTTTTTATAATAATATTTATAATTTGTTTTAATATAAATATAAGGTACAATTATCAAAGAGATATTACTTATATTTGGGAGAACTCTCATAAATATGAGAGTGATACATCTAGTATTGAGAAGATAATATGGTGATATGAGTCAAGAAATTATGTTATGACTTGTGTTTTTACCCAAAGGACATCATAATATTTCAAAAAATATTTCCAGAGTCTAGCGCCAAGTTGGTATGAGAAGATGGGGCCCGGGGAGCCTCAGTGCGGCGATATTAAAAATATTAAATATATTTTTTTGTGCATGCTTAGTTTCAATTAAAACTTAAATAATTACTTCTCATATTCTTGGATCAGATTTTTGAGACCTCAGTTGAGTCTGGAACATCATGTTTACCCTAGTCATAACCTAAGGATTTCTGCACTAGAAGTTTTGATAAGGGGCCTTTTTGGTGTCGGGCATCATGAGGTGGATTAAATTAATTAATTGAAAAATTAATTAAAAATATAACCTACCCTCTACCCCTTTCATCAATTGGTTCTTATGACCCAAATAATAGGAAAACTCTCCTCCCTCTCCTTCCCTTTGGTGACGAATGAAACCAACACCGAATACAAATAGCATGGTGCTTCCGATCTCAGTTTCTAATGCATATCTTCATCAAATCGAGAACCAAAACTATCATGGCATCATTATTGATCCAAAACTTCATCATTTCTCCCATTAGGTTGGAATATTTGAGTTTTGGTCCTGATTACCTTGTTTATGCATTTTTTAAGGTTCTAGAGCCCATATACAATTGCTACAGATCCCTTCTAGGTAGATCTGTAGGTTTCATGTTATATTGTGGTGAACCGGGGTGTTTTGTAGGTGATTCCTAACTAGAATCACCATCTACATAGTGTGTGGTTTAGTGACACATGTCATGTTCCTCATCATATTCTAGGAAGATGAACATTTGGGACTACACACCCTATAGGGGTGTTGCATACCGTGTAGTGCCTTGAAACGTGTGACCATGGGACATGACATGGGATAGTTGTGTGAAAACACAAGGTTGTATACTAACACATGGAAAATATACATGAAAATGGGGTCTGATACATGGACACAGGGTAGGGTACACATACATGAGAGAATTACATGGGAAGATAGTTGTTTATCCGAACACAATGTGCAATATGGAATACACAACATGTGAAGGATACAGTTGGCCAGTCCGTGTAGAAGAGGAATACGGTCATGGGCTGAGAGATGATGGACATAGTATGTACCTCTACTACATGTCGTGTACACCAACATGGGTAGGAACATGTGTCAAAAATATATATGGTTAGGTGCTTGGGTGAGCTCAAATTTCGTGTGTGCCTTAGTGCACACTGTATACTACAAGGAGATCCTCCAAGGATCTTCCTCCTTCCATATATCCCTCTTTGGGACTCAAATTCAGGCCTATGATCAGATTATCTTGAGTGTTTTTCCAAATAGGATGTGATGGTGGAATCTATTAAGGATTATGTGATACTATTTGGTCTGAATCGAGCAAGATTCTTGTGGAGTACTACTGATCCGATGTTGGATATCGGTGTGGTTTGTATAGTGATATTCAAGGACTGTTACTCCCCTAATAGACTAGGGAACATGTTTTTTCTTACCTCTATTATTTGGTAGAGATGGGACTCCCCGCATCATGGGTGTTGCTTCTTTACCTTTGGGTAGTCTCCTCCAGGGGTGTTACTCCCCCGATGGATTAGGATGAGGGTTTCCCCATTACTTTCGAGAAGGTAGAGTAGGAACTCCCCTGTTGGACCCGGGAGTGGGTCCTCTATCCATGGAGTTAGTACTCCCCTATCATATCAGGGTCTGGGTCCTCTATATATGACATATAGATAGAGTGGTACTCCCCTACTGGGTAGGGTGTAGGTCCTCTATTATAGGAGTTGGTACTCCCCTGTCGGTCTAGGGCACGGGTCCTCCATGCGTTTTGTTCTGGTAGAGTTGGTACTCACCTTCAATGTTATAAAATGGGTCCTCAAGCCTATGGTCACCACTCCCCTACCATGTTAGGGTGTGGGTCTCCTATAGTGAATGAGTTGGAAGATTTGGTACCTACCTATGTGTAATTCCTCTAGCCACTATGTAGTACTCCCCTATCAGTTTAGGGTGTGGTTCCTTGATCTATGAAGTGGTACTCCCCAGTCATATCTGGATGTGGGTTCTTCGTGATTTTACTCCCCGATTAGATCAGGGATTGGTCCTCACTTATGAAGTAGTACTCCCCTATTTCCAGGTAGCAGTGGAGACCATGTCCTCTATTGGAGTTGGATCTCCCTCGGTTATTGGATACAGTTACGAGGAGTGGTCCCTTCCACTTGATGTGAATGATAACTAGATAGAGGTTAGTGCTCCCTTGATGTATTGAGGTGTGGGTCACTCCTTATAAGAGTGACATAAGTTTAATGGGTTAGTTAGGAGCATTACTCCCTTGGCTATGGGGCAGTGTCCAGGAATGAGTCCCTATACTCTCCCTTGTTAGAGATGATGCACGCAGTGCATAGTCTAGAGCGGTGCTCCAACAATTGTATGTAGTGGTGATGGGTGGGCCTCTTCTCTTGGGTTTATTTAGCTTTAGATGGATGTGAGTAAGCGATGAAAGGACCTCTTGTGTTGGTCACTAGAGTGTAACCTAGTAAGAAGTTCCCAAAGGAGAAAATTATATCAAATTTACCATAAGAAAGGGTAGAGTTGTTCCTAATTGATTGAATCTCTAAGATGGGTGCCATCTGTGATGGCTGAGCTCATGGAGTGTGTTCTCCTAGTTTTTTGCTGCGATTAGAGCCTACAAAGAGAATCTTGTTTCTAGCTATGAGGTCAGAACCTCATGATACTTAGTGTCTAAGATGAGTATATCTTGGTGATTTTTGAGAGTCCTTTTGGTGTTTTCACATTCCATGGTTGACACCCATTGTATACTGAGTATATTTTTCATGTACAGTCAAAGATGGTTCGAGATGGAGTATATATCTTGATTGGGTTTCCCTCAGGCTAGGTTGAACAGATTGTTGCCCTTCAGTTTCTCCCTTTTTATTTTGGGATTTTGGTGTGCATACTGAGTATTTTTATACTCACCCCTACATGAGATTTTCTTGTACATGCTTTGTGCATTGTGAAGACAAAAAGCCTTTAAATGGAGACCACAGAGGACCTGAGGCATGTAGAGATTAGTGGGCTATATAGACAGAGGTGTTTACAAAATCCGGGACAAGGATCTTTCCAGCAATTTTAGTTGACAATGATTCCCTCCTTCTAAGAAGGTTGGACACTTTTATAGTTTTCAGTAGTTTTCGATGTTTTCCCCTTTTACACTTTCAGTACTTATGTTATACTCTGGTTGTGGGATATAGATGTATGCATGCATTGGTTTACTTTGGTTTTTTACATTTCAATTTTTAATGAGCTTGTAGATATATGTGTGCATACATATACTTAGGCAATGCCTCCCATGTTAGTGATATGCCTTCTCGGTTCTAGTCGCTAGCCCCTAGACTATTGGAGGCGGGCTTGGGGAGTTGTGTTCTGGGCCCCATCGGGTTAGGTGATGAAAGAGTGGTATCATAGGTGGTTGGTTCCCAATTGGGACCATAGTGTCATGATATTGGTTTGGGTATCATAGCGATAGTGTTAAGATGTTTCAAGTTTTCCTCTTAGGCCATAGGTTCTACTGTTGGTGCAGTGGCCGATGTATCCATTCACCAAGACTCTGATAACCTTCATTTTAACTCGGTACACAAGGATACTAGTATCTGGGATATAAATGGTACATGCATCATATAGAACTGAGTTTTGGTTTTTCTTGTTCTTCATGAGTTAGCTCCCCAGATATACTCTTTGACTGTGGTACATCTTGATTCTATTTCAGGATGACTCTGCAAAGATATAAAAACAAGATTCTATAGCGAGATCATGATGATGATCCACCCCATGAGGAGGCTTCAGTACAAGACACTGATTTGAGGCATTACCTTCAGGTGGTTTGTTGGTGGTTCCACCACTCATGGAACAGCAGGTTTTACCAGAACTTTAGAATGAGGACACACATAGGCTGAGTTCACTACATGAGTTCGAGATCAAAAAAACTTTAAGGTATCAGGTTGAACTAGACCCCTAGGAAGAAGATGACAGGATGAAGGTATTCATACGAGTTTTTTTCTTAGTAAGGACACCATCCGATCAGATGGTGGTCCTAGCAGTGAGCCTTCTCCAGGGTTCAGTTGAGCGATGGTGGAGTCTAGTGATAAAAACACTTGATGAGGTGAATCTCACTTCGGAGGAGTTCTATTGACTCTTCACTGAATATTTTTACCCAGTCACGTTGATATCAGTTTATATCCAGGATATTCTATAGGTTCGGTGGGGTAGCATGATAGTGGTAGAGTTTTTGGTGAGGTTCAGAGGCTTGTCATGATACTACTTAGATATGGTCTAGGATTCGTTCTTCAGATCATGGACCTTAGAGTAGGGATTGTGTTAGGAGATCAGGTCATATGTTATTCGGTTATGGATTCCCACCTATGTTGGAGTGCTGGAGCGAGCTCAAGTGGTGGAAAGTTTCCTAGATGAGGAATAGGTTGACATAACCCGCAGTAGTGGTCATGAGTCTGAGGTGTCTGTAGGAGCTGGTAGAAAATGGGTAATAGTTTCATAGTGCAGAAGGAATACCCATACCCAGAAACAAATGCATGGGTCTATGCTACAGAAGCAGCACCGAGGATCAAATCAGCCATAGAAGAGGTAGTGTTATGCTAATTATGGTTGTGGATATCTTGCTAGACATTTCCTGACCCACTATGTTGATGATATGGATCCATCTAATGATCCTTCTTGAAAGAGATAGAGCTTGGGTTTAGGAGTTATATGAGTCGGTGGATGAGGCAAAGGAGCTGGAAGAGCGATAGGAGGTGGAAGGCAGTTCGAGGTGTTCCCACCACCACCCCCAGGTGGTCTGAGCCAGGCTTAGGGAGACGAAGGAAGTTGGTGACTATAGTTGTAGGTCATAGAGGCCTTTGACCTAGAATCTTCAAGGAATAATATAGGTATGCCATGTGTCTTTTCTAATTTCTATAGTAGAAATTGATAGACATTGTAGTGGGTTCTTGTTTATTTCTTCCCATACTCGAGGTTTAACTATAGTGATGCGGGGCATCGGTAGAACCCCATGATAGTATTTTCAACAAAGGGCCCAATAATATCCAGTGTGTTTAGGAAACCCCTTGTTTTTCATGAGTACTCTCATGTTTTTGGTGTCATATTTTTACATGACACACTCGAGGAGGATGTGGTTCTATTTGACTTAGATTTAAACTCACACGGAAAGGGGATACTTTCCCCACAGAAACATGATTAGAACCAAGTGGGAAAGTCAGTGTCACCCAAAGTGGACTATATTGAGGTGTGGTGGATGAGTTACTTATAATTTCATGTTCAGGGTGGGGTTATGCGATGAAGTGTCAGAGCAGGACTTGGCCCTACCAGTGGAGATTTCATGCTCGACCCCCTTTAGCTTGGTGTGCCTAGGAGAGGTAGATCCTTTCTTAGAATCATTTCGTAATGGTATAATTAAACCCTGTGATGTTTCCGTAGTATAGATTGGTTTCCTACCATCCATACTTAGTTAGGATACCACTAGTGGGTGTAGTAGTGTTTCTATTTTGGTGAGTTGTGTTACAGCTGGAGGTCTGTAGATGAAGGGTCTGGTAAGACCCAATGTTTACTCTTGGGAAGACAAATATTGTTCAAGAATAACCACATGTTTCCAGCACTGATCTTGAATGTAAGAAGTATGAGAATTATCTAGTATAGTCTATCCAAGGGTGGATGTAAATTGTAGGTTTTTGTCAGTATCTGTGTTCAGTTAGTGAGGTGGTGTACCACTAGACCCCATGATTACAGATGTACTGGGGTGTTTGGTGTTTTCCCACCTATTGCAGCTAAGGAGACATGTGCTTATTATTTCATGATGTTGCCTAATTAGAATCTAGATATAAGATTGGTTTGATCTTTGTGGTTTCTCTGTGTGCATTCTTGTAAGTAGCACGGGAAACCTTGGTGAGATCACTGACGTGGGAGTCCAGTGGGGAGCTCAGTTTCTTCCATTGTGCTTACAATTTCACATTTCAGGGATGAAAATCCCTAAGGTGGGGAGAATTTAATGAGTTGAGTTTTTACCTGAAGTACTTCAGAATATTTGGAAAATATTTCTGAAGCTGAGTGTTGAGTCGGTGTGGGAAGTTGGGGACTAGGGAGCCTTGGTGCAGAAATACTAAAATTATTAAATATATTTTATAACGTGGTCACAGTTTTGCATGAAAACTAAATAACTCCTATTAGGATTCTTGAATCATATTTCTAAAACTTTATTTGAGTCTAGAACATTGTTTTTTCCCTAGGCACGAACTATAGTTGTCTACATCGGTAGTTTTGATTATAGGATATTTTGGTGATGGGGCATCATGAGGTGGATTAATTAATTAATTGAAAAATTAATTAAAAAAATAACATATCCTCTCCCCCTCCCCTCAATTAGTGCACATGACTCAATGAGGATGAAAAATCTCCTCCTCCCTCCCCTTCCATTTGGTGAAGAATGAAACCGATGCCGAATCCATGTGATGAGGTGGTGTAGATCTGGGTTTCTAAAGAAAATATTCATTGTAAGAACTCAGATCTTCTTTTCAGATAAGGATCTTTATTTCAGGTTGTTCTTTAGGAAAAAGAAGGATTTGAGAATTTTATAACTACACATCGTGTACTCTTGAGTACACACCCTGTATCCAGTTGTCACGAGTAGCTATGTACTGGTCATGTAACGGCTAGTACATGCCCGGGTGGGTAACCTGGATGACCACCTAAAGTGGGGCCCGGTTGATGCTAGTACATAGAGTCTACATTAAATAAACATGTCATGTACTTTTATTTTTATTTGATTAATTGGACTGGGGTGGCATCTAATCTTCAGGAGTGTCTTCTTCTTCCCAGGTCTTATACAGGAGAGCAACGTACGGCCAAAAATCTTTGAGCTCCTCATTTTCCTCCGTCCGAGCTCTGATTGAGATTCTGCTGGGTGTATTGGATTCCCACTGGTGAGTTCTCACTTCCCCTAGATCCTCTCTACCTGATTTCTCCTCTCTCTTAAGTTATCAAGGGTTGATTATTTTTACCCTTTTCAATGATCTACTTCATTCTTGGCCAATTACAGGGATGACGTTCAAGAGTGTTTGTCATACAACATCGAGGTGGGTGGTTTGTTCCTTTCCTTGGTTTTCTTTATATTATATACACTAAAAGTTCCAAATAACCATGTTTAGGGTTTTGTGTGTTATGGAATTTAACCCTGTTTAATACTTGATATGGTTTGTTGATTGATAAATGGTTATTTTCTTAGGTATAAGGTCTAATACCTTTATTATGGATGTGTTTCCAATGTTTGATTTTTTATTGCCATTTGGTATAGAATTTCTTATTATGATTGTTTTCTTTCCATGCCTAGTGTTGTTTGGATGGAGTTATTGTCATATTGAAATGCATGTGATTCTCATTGTGAAAGCACGGCCAAGGGGAATTGACTATGAGAGCTTCGTGGGGTAGGTTCATTTATGTATAATTGTTGTTATTGTTAACTAGAGGCATTGAATGTGAGAGTTGTCATGGTTTCATAGACCAGAGGGGTTAGACCATGAGAGATACCTAGAGGTTCATTGTTAAATGAATGTTGGACCATAGGGCATTGAATGTGAGAGCAGTCAGGGGTTCATTATGATTTTGTTGTTTCTATACAGACCAAGGGGGTATTGTCCGTGAGATCTTCCCATGTGGTCATTTGAAATTGAATTGATGATATGATAAACCATAGGGGTTAGACTATGAGAACTTCCCAGAGGGTCATTTTTAAATGTTTTAATGGTTGTGATGAGCCTACCAAGACAAAGTACAATCTTGGACTCATTCTAACTTGTTTGTCTAGATGGTATTTTGAAAGGTCAGTATGTCTATTATACAAGGGGATATAGATCTTAGGCTAGATCCCAAGGTTACATTATTCAATGTTTTGAATAATTTATATATGTAAATGAATGTAATTGAAACTGTAGGATTGTTTACTTTTGAGTACTTCCTAGTTTATTACTTCTTTCCTGCATATTACCTACTATATATATTCACTGAATATTAGGCACAGATCATTTTGTGGTTGACTAATGGAATTCGTCTCACACATTGTTTGGGTCATGCTTTTGGACTCAAATAGATTATATGTTTGCAGGTATAGATAAGGGAAATCACCCTTCTTCATCCGGTACTTGATTGTTGTTGGAGCTGGATAGTATGGGACCAAGATGAGGATTCGTGCTGTGGAGTTTACTTTTTTTGTACTTTGGTTTCTGATTTTATTTCCATCATTGTGACTTGTTTGGATTATTTCCTAGATACATGTGACATGAATCATTTATTTATATATGTTACAGTTGTTTATACTAACAGTCTTCCTTTGTTTACTTCTATTGAAGGGTATTACTACTTCTGCTACTATTTACTATTTGTTTACATTGTGTTACTCTGCCTGTGAGGGAATAGTTTCCCCCACTATCACACCCAAGGCCCTATCTACTATTTGGAAGCCTCTAGTGTTTGTGGAAACTCACTTGATGCCAAGTGACCAATCGGGTACGGGGTCCCTTTAGACGACACCTCAAACTGGGGTGTTACAAAGTGGTATCAGATGAGTATCTTTTCTACCTTGCCTTACTATTTGGAGCCTATAAATAGGGATAGGAAGGAATGTTTAGTTGGTAATAATTTTTTCATACGAGTAGCTAACCTCTGTAAAGGGAAAAGACAAGTTACGTTGAATATTTCAATTTTTCTGGTTTTGCAATTGTTACAGTTGATTTGATTTCACCTTTGGGTGACACACTTGTTTTGTGCTATTATCATTGATATTATTGAGGTTCTATTTTTGTTTAAACCTAATTAGATGAGGGTATTCCATATCATGCATCATATAGGCACTTTCTAAATATAACATGTCATGCATTATTTTAATTCCATTTAGGATGCATTAATGATTACATATTGTTTTGACATATGTTGTAATAGATATGCATGATGTGGTGATAGATGTCATGATAAAAAACCTACAATTTTTATAGGGCATTGGTAATTGTAAAAATTCATTACGATGGATTCCAAACTTTGGTCTTTGAGGTGTTATGGGCCCTCTTGGATCAGAATTTGGTGGACCATGTTTGAACTTAAAATTTAATTTTGTAAAATTAATATATCAATAAGGATTCCAAACTCTGATTCGTAGGATTAGGGGCTCTCACGGGTCAGAATTTGTCATTATTTGGAAAAAATTTGAAGTTTTTAAGTGTTCCAAAGGAGTTTTAGAGGTTTACTGTCCAGAAACCCATACAAAAAGGCATGTGGTGTTATGAACAAACGCCATGTGATATTCTGTTATAGAAGAAACAACTTTTCTTAAGTACATGTCATATACTTGGAGTGCATGCCATGTGGCCTTTAACCGTGTGGTTGAGTGTGTGAGTAGAGACACGATATTGATAAACATTTGGTAGAACATACTGTGTACTTGGCGTACACGACTTTCCGTAAATAACGTGTCTCTGACTGTGCAACTAATGACATGTGTGGTTAAAACATAAGTGGGACACACTGTGAGTAGGGTGAACACATCGTGTAGTGTTTCCCAGGAGAGAACCACGTAGTCATAGTTGTGTAGAGAAACTTAGGAAGAAGGTAAAATTCAAGTACACATCATGTATCAGGAGGAACATATTGTGTGTATGGGTGTTACATGACTAGGTTTTATAAAGGTACACACCCATGTAAAAACATAAAGTAACACGTCGTGTAGTGGTTCTACATGTTGTGTAACCCGATTTTTTAAAACAAGAATGTTTCTTCTCATGTTACCTTCTTGATCTCCTATGTTTTTATCATTGATAATACTGAATTGAGGTTTTCCCATGACCTTTTAGAGTCACTCCACCAAGACTTCCTCTAGTTGTGCACCAAAAGCAGGCCGATGACCAGACACTAAAAAGGATAGATCAGGGACTACCAGTAGGTACAATCGTTGTGCCCGTATTGGCTCCAACTATTATACCAGATGTAGGAGATGATTTACAATTCCGTGAAGGCTTTATGAGGATGATGCAGACTTTCCAAGGTCCATCATGTCCTACCCTAACTATGGCAGAGTTGACGAGGGTGTTCCAATAGCATCATCCTCCCACTTTTTTAGGGTATTGGGGACCATAGGCTGGAGAGTCTTGGTTGGAGTCCATTCTTGCTATCTTTGAGCATCTTGAGATGGATCCGGAGAGGAGGGTGAAGCTCGCAAGGTATATACTATGTTATTCCACTAATAAATAGTGGTACGTTATCTCATAGGTGGGACGTCATCGGGATATGGCTTGGTAATAGTTTTAGAGGACCTTCTATGACTACTTCTATCCTAGGACTTTGATGGTTGATCAAGCCCAAGAGTTCATGCATTTGGAGCGGGGTGATATTTCAGTGATGGATTACTCATCACGTTTCATAGAGCTTCAACGCTTTGCACTAGTTCTGGGAGGTGACAAGTTATCTTTGGCTAGGTGAGTATCAGGTATGACATCTGATCACAGGTGAATGTCTTCCGGATTACTTCAATGATGACTATAGTGAACCAGGAACTTATTACTGAGTGTAATTTGAGAAAGTTGGGAGTTCTGAGCTAGGGAAGTTCAGCATTCAGGGTAGGTACTCCTTCATCGGATAGCGGGAAGCACCGCATGGAGCCGTCCACGATGTTTCTTCTGGTAGTCAGGTGGTATGCTACTAGTGCGGGAAGAGTGGTCATATGAGACATCAGTGCCTGAGATACCCAGTTGAGTGCTAGTTTTGCAGAAATATGGTCCATCTTCATTATTTTTTTGGGTGTTCTCACCAGCAGTGAGTGACAGGGGTTTTGTTATAACTCCACATTCTAGATAAGGACCACCATTTTATCATCAGTTAGAGAACTAGAGTTCGTTAGGTCATTTAGGCAGAGTATGTGGTCATGGTTGTTGTAGTCAGGCTACATGTTTTTAAAGATAGCAGGTTGGATTAGCTCAGGGTAGTCAGGTAGGGTCAAAGGTATGTGGTACTAGTCTGACTTTTTCACTAGATCAGACCCAGTAGGAGCAAGATCCGGGACCCTCTATGGTTAGAGGTAAGATTCTAGTTGCCTCAGTTTTAGCTTCTTCTCTTTTTGATATATAGTATTCTCATAGTTTTATATTTTTTTCTGTGGTGGAGATTCTTGGGCTTTATATCTTTACTTCTGAGGATATTATGATGCTAGACACTCTGCTGGGTATTAGGACGGCTAGTGAAAATCAGTTCATGGAGTAACCAGTTGAGGTTGGTGGTTTTCACTTCTTATGGGACCTCTATGTCTTAGAGATGACAGGTTATGATTTCATTCTCGGAATGGACTGGTTGGTTTCCTTGAAGGCCTTTGTTGGCAGATATATCCATAGGGTGAGTATCACATCACTATAGGGCGGGTCTTTTCTACAAAAGGTAGAATGTGGTGTCCATGAGAGAAGAGCTGGACTCTACCATCTTTGTTTGGGAGGAATTACAGCCCATATTTCTATTTTATATCTGGATGACTAGGGTACTTCACATATGGACTTTCCTCTAGTGATGGATCATTTCAGAGATGTCTTTACAGACAAATTTTATGGTTTATCTCCAAAGCGAGAGGTAGATATATCTATTGAGATAATTCTAGGAATAGTACTAGTGTTTATTCTTCCTTATAGTATGGCTACACCATAGTTACAGGAGCTCAAGAAGAAGTTATAAGAGTTCCAGGCGAAGGGTTTCATCTAGCCCAGTACTTCTCCTTAGGGTTTGCCTCTCTTGTCTACGAAGAAGGGGGGTGGTACCCTCAGACTTTGTGTGGATTATGGGAAGTTGAACCAATTAATAGTCAAGAACTGATATCCCTTACCGAGGATTGATGATCTCTTTGATTTTCTTCAAGGATCTCAGGTGTTCTGAAAGATTTAATTGAGATCCAGTTATCATCAGTTTCATGTTAGACCATCAGATATACCTTTTATAGCCTTTCGGAGTAGGTATAGTCTATATGAGTTTGTAGTTATGTCGTTTGGTATCAAGAAATCACTAGTAGTTTTCATGGCACTGATGAACCAAGTTTTACATACTTATTTGGATTATTTTATGGTAGTCTTCGTGGATGATATCTTGGTGTACTCTCACACTCGACACGACCATGCCACCCATCTTGAGATCATTTTGAGTACACTGAGGGAGCATCAGTTATATGCCAAGATTTCAAAATTCTACTTTTGGATGGATTAGATTCACTTATTGGGTCATGTTATCTCAAATATTGGAGTATCAGTAGACCCATAGAAAGTGAGAGCAGTAGTTTTTTTGGAGTAGATGAAGAACATCTTTGAGGTACGGAGTTTTATGGTGATGGATGTTTATTGTGGGTGCTTTATACAGGACTTTTAATGATTAGAAGTTCCATTTATGGGACTAACTAGGAAGGTTGGGAAGTACATATGGATAGATTCCTATGATTCAGCCTTTCAGGATCTGAAGGGGAGATTGAATTCATCATCTATAGAGATTTTTACAGAGCCGGTAAAGAGTTACACCATTTACAGCGATGTGTCGGGTATCATGCTGGTATCAGTACTTATGTAGGAGGAAGGAGTATTTGCATACCGGTCTTGGTAGTTGAGGCCACATGAGAGGAAATACATGATGCACGATCTCTATTTGGTAGTAGTTTTACATGCCTTACATTGTTGGAGACAATATATTTTGGGAGAGTATTTTGTGGTATTAATTGACCACAAAAGTCTCAAGTATATCATTACACAACGTTATCTGAATTTGAGATGGTGAAGGTGGGTTGAGTACCTTCAGTCTTTTAACTTTGAGCTTTCCTAAACACCTGAGAAGGGAAACGTAGTGGAATGTGCGTTGAGTAGGAGGACCCAAATACAAGCAGTTCAAGAGTCCAACAGTTAGTGGAAGATTATGGATCATTTCTATGAGATGAATATGGAGGTTCACGGTAGATAGGGGCAGACGTTTCTTTCTTCTGTAGTTGTTACCTCTACTCTTCTGAAGAGAGTGAGAATGAGGAACCTATTAGATTTTGAGGGCCTAGTCCTACGTGAGAGTGTGTTAGGATATGAACCTACTTCTGGGTGGACTGTATACGATGAGGATATATTTCATTTTCATGGGTGCGTATGGGTGTCAGTAGACATATGCGAGGATCTATTGCGAGATTTTCATTCCTTAGTTTTGGAAGTTTATCTTGGTGTCACCAAGATGTATCAAGATCTATACCATCAATATTGGTGGCCAGGTATGAAGAAGTATGTTTCTGGTTTTTTTATGTGGTGTTCCACCTGTCAGCAGGTGAAGGTGGAGCATCAGCGACCAGCAGCGCTTTTACAGCAGTTACCAATTCCTATGTGGAAGTGTAATGATGTAGAGATTGATTTTGTGATGGGTTTACTGAGGTCACCTTGAGGGAATGATGTTGTTTGGGTTTTCATTGAAAGACTTTCAAAGTTTTCACACTTCTTTCCAATTAATGAAACCTTCATTTTTTATAAGCCTGGAAGGTTGTACATCCGAGAGATTGTACATTTTCAGGGAGTTCCGCACTCTATCATTTCAGAAAGGGATTCATGTTTTACTTATAGTGTCTGGAAGGGACTACAGAAAGCTCTGGGTATACAAGTACATCTAAATACTACTTACCATCCCCAGAAAGATGTCCAATCCAAGCACACGATTCAGGTTTTGGTGGACATGATTTGAGCATGTGACCAGGAATTCAGGGGCCCTTGGGAGAGACATATACCCCTGGTGGAGTTTTCCTACAATAACAGTTTTTAGGTGACGATTCAGATGAAACCTTATGAGGCTTTGTACGGTAGGCCATGTTGGTCACCCCAATGTTGGCTTGAGGTAGGATAGGTGGCTATGATGGGACCTTGCTTTTTCTAATAGACCAATGAGCAGGTGGAGTTGATTTGTAAGATGATGGTTGCTGCACAATCTCACCTAAAATCTTATGTTGATCGACGAAAATGACCTATAGAGTTAGAAGTCAGAGATTAGGTTTTCTTACGTGTCACATAGAGGTTGGGACATAAGAGTATTAGTAGAAAGGGGAAGCATTCACCGAGATAAGTTGGGTCATTTGAGGTTTTGGAAAGAGTTGGGCTGGTTGCCAATCGGTTGCAGTTACCTTAGAGGTATCGGCTATGCACGATGTATTCCATGTTTCTCAGCTACGACATTACTTTCCAGACTCATCTCATATTTTTCAACCCAACGAGGTTGATTTAGAGGTGGATGAATCCTTTTAGAAGCACCTTATCTTGATTGAGGATTGCAGCGCGAAGGTTCTCTGGGGTCAGTATGTTCCTCGAGTACGGGTTCTATGGTAGTACGGTTGAGTACAGAAAAATACTTGGGAGAGAGAGCCGACATATGATCCCAATGGATAGAGTTGTTTCAATTTTATTCTTCTCCACCCTTGGATGGAAAATTCGGGGATGAATTGATTTAAGGGAGGAGTTTTTAAGAACTCGGAACTTCTTTTCAGGTATGGATCTTGATTTTGGGTTGTTTTTTAGGAAAAATGGGGATTTGGAAATTTTTTAAGTACACACCATGTACTCTTGAGTACACTTTGTGTAATGGACAATACTTGGACATGTGGGTGACCTCGAAGACCACCTAAATTGGGGGTTGGTTGAGGCTAGTACACGGCATGTACATTAAATAAACACGCCTTGTACTTTTCTTTCTATTTGATTAATCGGACCAGAGTCACGTCTAATCTTCAGAAGCATCTTCTTCTTCCCGTGTCTCATACATAAGAGTGATATATGGACAAAAATCTTCATGCTCTTCCCATTCTTCAATCTAATCTCTGACTGAGACATCGTTGGGTTTGTTGGATTCCCATAGGTGAGTTCTCTCTTCCCCTATATCCTCTCTTCCTAATTTTTCCTCTCTATTGAGTTATCATGGGTTGATTGTTTTTACCCTTTTTTTATATCTACATTGTACTAGGCTGATTCAAGGGCTGAAGTTCAAGAGTGTTCTTCGTACAACGTCAAGGTAGGTGTTGTGTGTCTTTTCTTGGTTGTATTTGGATTATATATGCTAAAGGTTCCAAATACCCATGTTTAGGGTATTGCTTATTCTGGAATTTAACCCTATTTAATACCTGTTATGGTTATTTTATTGAAAAAGGTTTATTTTCTTAGGCATAAGTTATAATACCTTGATTATGGATGTGTTTCCCATGTTTGATTATTTATGGCCATTTGGTCTAGAATTTCCTCTTAGTCTTGTTTTCTTTCCAGGCCTAGTGTTGTTAGGATGGAGTTATTGTTATATTGAAATGCATGCGATTCTCATTGTGAAAGCATGGCCAATGGGGAATTGACTGTGAGAGATTCCTAAGATAGGGTCTTTTATGTATAATTGTTGTTATTATTGATGAGATTCATTGATTGTGAGAGCTATTTTGGGGTCATAAACTAGAGGGATTAAACCATGAGATCTACCCAGAGGGTCATTGTTAAATCACTAGTGTAGAAAACGTTTTTTACAGTTGCTATTTTTTAGTTTTTACAACAGTTTTTGGTCGATATTATTACAGAAGATGTTATAAATATTGTTTTTTACATCAGTTATTTTAAAACTGACGTAAAAAACGAAAAACTGAAGGGTTTTTCACATCGGTTACTCAAAAACCGACATGGAAGACTCCTTAGAGTCATGATGTATTACATCGGTTATTAAAAAACCTACATTCTATAGACTTTATCACGTCGGTTATTATATAAATGATTTCCTAAATCACTTCTCCAGAGCATTTATCATGTTGGTTATGAAAATAACCGACATGATAAAGCAGTCTTCCAAGCGGTTTTCCAAGTTGGTTAAATAATAACCAATGAGAGAACATATCTACTATGTTGGTTATAATATAATCGACATAAAAAACTATTCCTTTCCATTTATTACATCGGTTATGAAATAACCGATGTTAAAATTTATCCCAGTGCATTTTTTACGTCGGTTATAAAATAACCGACGTAAAAACCAATTTTTTTGTAATTTAACTGTTCAACCACAATTATTCCCAACCAGAAGAATACCTGAAATAGAAGAAAAACAGACAAGCCCCCCCCCCCCACCACCACCACCTGGACAGCCCCCCCCCCCCACTGGACACCCCCCCCACACACACACACACACCACTGGACACCCCTAACCCTCTTAAATAGCCCCCCACAACCTTGGACACCCCCCTACAACTATGTCCAATCAAAATAATACCTGAAACAGAACAAAAACAGACCAAAACACCCCCACCCCACCTGAACACCCCCCCCCCCAACCCACTGGATACCCCTCTACACCCTTGGACTACCCCCACCCTCCTAGACAACCCCCCACACCCCCTGGAACCCCCCCCCCCCCCCCACACACACACACACACAACTATGCGCAGGAAAAAGAATACCAGAAACCGAAGAAAAATAGACCAAAACACGCCCACTCCCACTAGACACCACACCACCCTCCAAGACATCCCCCCACACCCCTAGACACCCCCCCCCCCCCACACACCACACACACACACCGGGACACCCCCTGGACCTCCCCCCACCCTCATGGACACCCTGGACACCCCCCCCCCCCCCCACATTGGACAACCCTCCCACACCTCTGTAAATCCCCCACCACACTAGACAGCCCTCCCCACACCCCTAGATAGCCCTCTCACACCCCTAGAAATCCACACACATCCCTGGACATCCCTCCCACCCTACTGAAACCCCCCCCCCCCCCCCCACCCCCACTAAACATCCTACCCACAACCATAGACACCCCCACCCTCCTAGACAGCCCCCACTCCCTAGATAGCTTTACCACCCTCCTGGACACCTCCACCCCCATAGAGACCCTAGACCCCCCCCCCCCCACCCCCCCACAACTAGACACCCCCGCCCACACCCCTGGACACCCCTCCCACACCCCTAACCCCCCCCCCCCCACACACACACCCCCCAGGACAGCCCCTGGACTTCCCCCACCCTCATAGACACCCTAGACACCCCCCCCCCCCCCACCCCAGTGGACATCCCTCACACACCCCTAGAACCCCCACACCCCTATACACCCCTTGGACTACCCCCCACCCTACTGGAAAGCCATTAGACAGCACTCCCCCCACCCCCTTGATAGCCCTCCCACACAACTGGAAATCCTCCCACCCTACTAAACAGCCTTCCCACAACCCTGGACACCCCCCCCCCCCTCCCCACCCTCTTGGACTGCCCCCACCCCCCTAGACACCCCTCTCACCCTCCTGGACACCCTCACCACCATGGAAACCCTGGACACCCCCCCCCCCCCCACACCCCCCACACACCCCCTAGACACCCCTCCCACACATCTAGAACCCCCCCCCCCCCCCCCCCCCCGCACACACACACACCCCTAGACACCCCTTGGACTACCCCCCACCCTCATGGACTCCCCCCACCCCCTAGACATACCTCCCACCCTCCTAGACACCCCCCACCCCCATGGACACCCTAGACACCCCCCCCCCCCCCCACACACACACACACCCCTGGACACCCCCTAGACTACCCCCCACCCTCATGGACACCCCCCCACCACCACCCCACTAGACAGCCCTCCCACACCCCTGGAAAGCCCCCACCCCACTAGACATCCCTCCCTGCACCGCTGGACAGCCCTCCCACGCCCCTAGAACCCCCCCCCCCCCCACACACACACACACACACCAACCCTTGGACAGCCCTCCCACCCTCCTGGACACCCCCCCCCCCCCCCGATGGACAGACCTCCCCCACCCTCTGGACAGCCCTCCCACACACCCTGGACCCCCCCCACACACACACACCTCACTAAACAGCCTGCCCAAGACACTGGACACCCCCCCCCCCCACCCTCCTGGACAGCCCCTGACCCCCCTAGACATCCCTACCACCCTCCTGGACACCCCCACCCCCATGGACACCCCCACACCCCTAGAAACCCCCCCACACCCACCCAAGGACACCCCCTAGACTGCCCCACCCTCATGGACACCCTGGACCCCCCCCCCCCACTGGACATCCCTCCAACACACCTAGAAATCCCCCACCCAACTAGGAAGCCCTTCCCACTCCCCGGGACAGCCCTCCCACACCCCAAGACCCCCCCCCCCCCCCACACACACACATACACACACACCCCTGGACACCCCCTGGACTGCCCACCACCCTCCTGGACACCCCCCCCCCCCAGACACCCACTGGACACCCCCACCCCACTGGACAGCCCTCCCCCAGCCCCTAGATATCCCTCCAACACCTATGGAACCCCCACCCCACTAAACAGCCTATCTACAACCCTGGACACCACCTCCCCACCCTCCTGGACACTCCCACCCCCTATACAGCCCTCCCACCCTCCTGGACACCCCCACCCCCATTAATACCCTGGACACCCCCCAACCCACTAAACAGCTTTCCCACAACCCTAGACCCCCCCCAACCCTCCTAGACAGCCTCCCACCCCCTAGACAGCCCTCCCACCCTCCTAGACACCCCCCCCCCCCCCACCCCCATGGACACCCTGGAAACCCCCCCCCCCCCACCTCTAGACACCCCTACCACATCCCTAGAACCCCCCCCCCCCCCGGACACCCCATGGACTTACCCCCACCCTCATGGACACCCTGAACAACCCCCCCCCCCCCCCCCACCCCCGGACAGCCCCCCCACACCCCTCGAAAGCCCCCTGATCCCAGTGGGCACCCCCCCCCCCCCACACACACACACCCATGGAAAGCCCTGCCACCCTCCTAGACATGCCCACCCCCCCCCCCCCACACACACTAAACTGGACAGCCCTCCCACACCCCATAACCCCCCCAACCCCACTGGACACCTCCCCACACCCCTATAACCCCCCCCCCCCCCAAGACCAGAATCCATACCAGACCCTGGACCCCCCCCCCCCTCCCACCCTCCTAGACAGCCTCCCACCCCCTAGACAGCCCTCCCACCCTCCTAGACACCCCCACCCCCATGGACACCCTGAAACCCCCCCCCCCCCCCCCACCCCTAGACACCCCTCCCACATCCCTAGAACCCCCCCCCCAGACACCCCATGGACTTTCCCCCACCCTCATGGACACCCTGGACAACCCCCCACCCCACCCACCCCCCACCCCCGGACAGCCCCCCCACACCCCTGGAAAGCCCCCTATCCCAGTGGGAACCCCCCCCCCCCCCCTCACCACACACACCCATGGAAAGCCCTCCCACCCTTCTAGACATGCCCACCCCCCCACTAAACTGGACAGCCCTCCCACACCCCATAACCCCCCCCCCCCCAACCCCACTGGACACCTCCCCACACCCCTAGAACCCCCCCCCCCCCCCCCCAAGACCAGAATCCATACCAGAAAAACCATCAGTACAAAACCAAAATAAGAAGTAGCGCAAAATTAAACAGTCACATATATAACATTAATAACTTATAATGTCCACAAAAAAACCCTAAATCCAACCTAAATGACTACCAAATACACAATTATAATGACAATATTCAAAATTACATTTCACACAACAAACAAACTAAAATCCAATCAAACCTGTAAAATAATTTACCATTCCACCTGTAAGTGTTTGACCTCTTAAGCACTATAGGGTTGAGGGTCATCAAATATCTACACATTAAAAGGACAGTAGTTAACATTTATAATGAATAAATCAAATGAAATATTATTTAAAAGTTTAAAAGGAAATATTTCAATGTAAAAGTTTAAAAGGAAATCTTACCATGTCAAATTTCACAAGTGTTCCAATTGTAATTTTTTCATACATAAATCTTAACATATAATATCTACATTCAACAACGCCTTGTTGTTCATGAAAATTCTATTTGAATGAGTGTAAATTAAAAATATTATTTTTATGTAATACATCAAATAGTACAAATTATAAATGGATATTTACCTTTACTTCTACATATTTTATCTTGGCACTCCTTTTCTTTTTGTTTTTTCAAAATTAGACTCATCCCCTGTTAAAAAATAATACGAATAAAATAAATTTATAATTTATTATAATATATACAACTATTAAGAAATTGAAACTTACTTTTCCAACATATTCTTAAAACTTTTCTTCACATCTCCATGGACAGATCATATCCAATAAAGTGCTTTCTCCCTTGGGAAAAAAACACCTAACATCCAATGTCCACGGGGGTAGGGGACTGCCCAGGGTGTCGAGGGGGTGGGGGTGTCTAGGGGGTGGGGGCCTTTCCAGGGTTGGGGGGATGTCCATGGGGATCGGTGGTGTCCAGGGGGTGGGGGTCTATCCAACCCCTACCCCATTGGACACCGCCCCCACCCCCTTGGACACCCCATGGACACCACCACGCCCTAGATAGTCCCCCACCCACTAAACAACACCCCACCCCTCTGGATAGCCCCCCACCCTCTGAAAAGCCCCCCCCCCCCTAGACATCCCACTCACCCCCCTCGACACCACCCCCCCCCCCCCACCCCCTGGACACTACTACCCCCTTGGACAGCACCCTCACCCCCTGGACACCCCCATCCCCCCTCCCCCACCCCCACACCCTTGGACACCCCAACTCCCTTGGATATCCCCCGCACCCCCATGGACACCACCACCCCCTTTGACACCCCTTGGACACCTTCACCCATCTGGACAGGCCCCCACCCCATGGAAAGCCCCCCACCCCTCTCAACAGCACCCCCACCCCCCAGGAATAACCCCCCACACCCTCCCACCCCCCTAGACACCGCATCACCCCCCTTGGACACCCCCCGCACCCCCCTGGACACCACCCCCACACCCTTTGACACCCCCTAGACACCCCCACCCCTCTGGACACCCCCCCCCCCACCCCCTGGACAGCCCACCACCCCTCTAGACAGCCCCCACCCCCTGGACACCACCCCACCCCTAGACACCCCTACCCCCTTGGACAGCCCACTCACACCCCTAGACACCACCCCTCTGGACACCCCTACCCCTTGGACAACCCCATCACCCCTGGACACCCCCCCCCATGGACACCCCAACCCCCTTAGACAGCCCTTGCACCCCTCTGGACACCACCCCCTACCCCCTTCGACACCCCTTGGACACCCCAACCCCTCTGGATAGACCCCCCCCCCACACCCCCCCCACCCCCACCCCCTGGATAGTCCCCCCCTGGACACCCCCCCCCCCCCCCGCCCACCCCCCTGGACACCCCCCACCCCCTTGGACATCCCTCGCACCCCCGCCCCTCTGAACACCACCCCCACCCCCTTTGACACCCCCTGGACACCCCCACAACTCTGGACACCCCCCCACCCACCCACTGGAGAGCCCCCCACCCCTCTAGAAGGCCCACACCCCCTGGACACCACCCCACCTCCTAGACACCCCAACCCCCTTAGACATCCCACTCACCCCCTGGACACCCCACCCCCTGAACACCCCTACCCCCTTCGATATCCCCCTCACCCCTTGGAAACCACTCACCCCCTTGGACACCCCAACCCCCTTGGATAGCCCCCGCACCCCCCTGGACACCACCCCCACCCCCATTGACACCCCCTAGACACCCCCAACCCTCTAGATAGCCCCACACCCCCTACATAGTCCCCACCCCTCTCGACACCCCCCCCCCAGACACCCGACCACCCCCTTGGACATCCCCCACACCCCCCCCCCCTGGACACCACCCCCCCCCCACCCACCCCCTGGAAACCCCCCACCCCTCAAGACAGCCCCCCCCCCCCCACTCACCCTGGACAGCCCCCACCCCCTGGACACAGCCTACCCTCTTGGACAGCCCACTCACCACCCTAGACACTCCCCCTGGACACCCCTACCCCCTTGGACAGCCCCCTCACCACCTGGATCCCCCCCCCCACCCCCTTAGACAACCTAACCCCCTTGGACAGCCCCCTCACCCCCCATGGACACCACCATTGACACCCCTCGGACACCCCCACCCCCTGGACAGCCCCCCACCCCTCTAGACCCCCCCCCCCCTTTGACACCCCCTATACGCACACACACACATGATGGATCACACAAAAAACCTAAAGTTGCATGATATCACTTCCATGGTTTCTTTTACCAAAAAATAATTTAGCACGGTATAAATGAACATAATGAAACTTACCTTGATAGTAAGAAAAAAGATAGAAAAATAACATCTCAAAAAATTATTTTAGGGCATCACGACAAATAAAAACTGAAACTAAGCTGTGTGAAGCTTACTTGAGTGTTGCGAGTCGACCTGGTAGATCTGGTGATAATAAATATGATGAATGATGTCGGAATAACAAGGCTAGAGGTCATGACATTGAGAAATTCTTTCGAGGTTTTCCACGTGGGAGTGACGAGTCGCAGGTCACTAGATCGAAGAAAACAGAATGAATTAATATGGATCACTATAAATCATTTAAAAGGTTTATCACGTCAGTTATTTTATAACTGATGTGATAAACTATTCTTTTATGTTTATAACGTTGGTTATTTAATAACCGACATAGAAAAGAATTTATCATGTCGGTTATTTTATAACCAACATAACAAATGGTGCTTTATCACGTTGGTTCTTTTGATAACTGAAGTTATAAATTGCCGAGATTTCCTTATCACATCGGTTATAAAATAACTGACATGATAAAGCGCCCAGATTGGATTTCTATGGCGATTATAAAATAACCGACGTGATAAAGCTAATCTCAGTATTTTTTACGTCTGTTATTTTATAACTACCATAAAAAATGGATTCCTATACATTTATCACATCGGTTATAAAATAATCAACATGATAAATCGATTTTTATAGATTTTCACTTCGGTTATATAGAACAGAAGTGAAAAATGCTGACGTGTTAAACATTTTTTCCACTGGTGAATGAATTTTAGACCATAGGGCATTGACTGTGAGAGATGCCAGGGGTCATTATGATTTTATTATTGTTATAAAGACCAAGGGGGCATTGAACTATAGAGATAACTAGGTGGTTATTTGAAAATGAATTGATAATATGATAAACCAGAGGGGTTAGACTATGAAAAATTCCTTGAGGGTCACTTTTGAATGTTTGAATGATTTTGACGAGCCTTCCAAGACAAAGTACAAGCTTGGACTCAGTCTTACATGTTTTTCTAGATGGTCTTTTGAGACGTCTGTATGTCTATTATACAAGGGGATATAGAGCTTAGTCTAGATCACAAGGTTACAATATTCAATGGTTTGAATAATTTATAAATGTAAATGAATGTAATTGAAACTATATGATTTTTTACTTTTGAGTACTTCCTAGTTTATTGCTTCATTTCTGCATATTATCTGCTATATATATTCACTGAATGTTATGTATAGATTTTTTGGTGGTTAACTACTAGGATTAATCTCACACCCTATTTGGCTTATGCTTTTGGACCCAAATAGATTATATATTTGTAGGTATAGATAAGGGAAAGCTTCCTTCTTCATCAGGAACTTGATTGCAATTGGAGCTGGTGAGCATGGGACCAAGCTGAGGCTTGCAATGCTGTGGAGTTTACTTTCTCTAAACTTTGATTTCAGTATTGTATTTCCATCATTGTGACTTGTTTGTATACCTTTCTAGATACATGTGATATGCATAATTTATTTATATATGTTGCAGTTGTTTATACAATTAGTCTATCATTGTTTACTTCTTTTGAATGGTATTACTGCTTCTGCTACTATTTACTATTTGTTTATATTGGGTTACTCTGCTTATGAGGGCATAGTTTTCCCACTATCACGCCCAAGGCCCTCACTGTTAGTCGTTAGCCTTTGTATTTTGGATAAAGGGTCTTGAGTCCATGTGACCAACAGGGTACAGGGAACCTTTGGGCAACACCCAGAACTGGGACATTATAGTCATCAAATTGAGAACTAGAACAATTTGGGCATCATTATTTATCCAAATATTTGGCGTTGTATTCACAAGGTTGGAGTATTTGAAAAATTTGGGCATCATTATTTATCCAAATATTTGGCGTTGTATTCACAAGGTTGGAGTATTTGAGTTTTGGTCCGAATTCCTTTGTTTAAGAATTTTTTTAAGGTTCTAGCGCCCATATACAATTGCTTGGGATCTCTTCAACATAGATCTGCAGGTTTGAAGGAAAACTAGGGAATTTTGTAGGTGATTCTTGACTAGAATCACTCTCTACATGGTATTTAGTTTATTGAAACATTCCATGTAGCTCTTCCTATTCGAGTAAGATGAACATTTGGGACTACACTCCCTATATGGGTGTTACACGCTATGTAGAACCTTAAATCGTGTTACCATGGGACATGGTTTGGGATAGTCGTGTGAAAACACATGGCCGTGTACAAGAACAAGGAAAAGATACATGGACTTGGGGTCTGGTACATGGAAAAGGGGTCCAGTACACGAAAATGGAAAGACTGCATGGGAAGGTGGCTATTTATATGAACATGTCGTCTAGTATGAGATACACGACATGTGAGGTACATGGTTAGTCGGTCCATGTAGAATAGGAACACAAATAGGGGTCAAGAGATAAGGTACATAGCATGTACCTCCTCTATACACTATGTACCCCTACATGGGTTAGAATGCGTGTGGAACAGATACACAAGTAGGTGCTCGGGTGGGCTCACACAACGTGTGTGGCCCAGTGTACGTTGTGTACTACTAGGAAATCTCCAAGGATCTTCTGCCTTCCATATCTCTTTCTCTGGGACCTAGATTTAGGCTTGTGAGTAGTTTATCCTATGTTTTTTTTCACATAGGACGTGATGGTGGCCTCCATTAAGGATTAAAAGATATGTGGTGGTTTGAATTGAAAAATATGCTTTTGGATAGGTGTTGAGATGATGTTGGAGATCGGTGTGGTTCGTATAGAGAGATGTTAGGACTGGAACTCTCCTGGTGGAATAGGGAATGGGTTTTTCCTTACCTATCTACTTAGATAGAGATGGGACTCTACACATTGTGGCCACGGGTTTTTACCTTTGGGTAGTTTCACCCAAGGGTGTTACTCCACTAATGGACTATGGTGTGTGTTTCCCTATGATTTTCACGAAGGTAGAGTAGGTACTCTCCTATTAGACACAGAAGTGGGTCCTCTATCCATAGAGTCAGTACTCCCCTATCATATCAGGGTGTGGGTACTCTATAGATGAGCTATAGATAGAGTGGATACTTCCCTACTGGGTAGGGTCTGACCCATCTATTATAGGAGATAATACTTCCCTATCATTCCAGGTCGTGGGTCCTCCATATGTGTTGTTCTAAAAGAGTCGGTACTCCCCTTCCATGTTAAGGAGTGAGTCATCAAGCCTGGGGTTGGTACTCCTCTATTGTGTGAGGGGTTGGTTATCCCATAGTAAATGATTTGGAAGACTCAGTACTCCCATTTCATTCTAGGGTGTGGAGACTATATCCATTGAGTAGTACTCTAATACTAGGTTAGGGTGCGGGTCCTCGATCTATGAATTGGTACTCCCTATCATATCACGATGCAGTTCATTCATGAGTAGTACTCCCTTATAGGATTAGAGTGTTGGTCCTCACTTACGGAGTAGTACTTCCCCATCTCCGAGTAGTAGTGGAGAGTGGGTCCTCCATTGGAGTTGGAGCTCCCTCATCTATTGGATATAGTTATGAAGATTGGGCCCTTCCACTTGATGTGAATAATACTTAGATAGGAGTTAGTACTCCCTTGACCATGGGGTAGTGGTGAGGTGTGAGTCCCTCTTCCCACTCTTGTTGGAGAGTATGCATGTGGTGCATAGTCTGGAGAACTGTTCCCTCAACTGTGTGCAGTGATGAGGGGAAGGCCTCTTCACTTGGGTTTCTTTAGATTAAACTAGGCATGAGGAAGCTATGACTGTATCTCTAGTGTTAGGGCCTATAGAGAGACCTATTAAGATATTTCTGATGTAGCATATTCTCTCAGATATACCATTAGGAAGGGTAGAGTTGTTCCTGGTGGAGTACATCTCTCGGATGGGTTCTATCTAGGATGGATGAGCTTGTGGAATGTGTTCTCCAGGTTTCGTGTTATAGTTAGAGCCTATGAAGTGCATTTTATTGTTAGATATGAGGATAGAACCACATGAGACTTAGTGTCTGAGATGAGTATATCTGGGTGATTTCTGGGAGTCCTTGTGGGGTTTTCACATGTCGAGGTTGACACCCCTTGTAGACTGACCTTACTTTTCATGTATAGATGAGGATGGTTTGAGATGGAGTTTCTCTCTTGATTGGGTTTCCCTATGGCTAGGTAGAGTAGACTATTTCCCGTTAGTTTCTTCTTTTTTATTTTGTGGATTTTGGGTCACCTACTAAGTATTTTTTTACTAACCCCTACACAAGCTTTTCCCACACAAGTTTTGTGTCTTGTACAAACCATAGGCCTTTCTACATAGTCCATGGAGGACCCGAGGTAGGAAGAGCTTAGTGGGCTAGATAGACCGATGTGTTTGTAGGAGCTTATCCAAGGAACATTCTTGAAGATGTAGTTGATAGTGATCCCCTAATTCTGATTAGGTTGGATGATTTTATATTTTACCTTTGTGGGCATTTTTTTCCCTTTTACGCTTCCAGTACTTCTATTGTACTCTTGTTGTGGGATATAGATGTATGCATGAATTGGTTGCCTTTGGTTTTTATATTTTATCATTTTGTGAGTTTGGATATGTGTGCGTGTGTATAGGTATTTAGGAAATGTCTCTCATGTTACTGATATGCCTTCTCGGTGCTAGTCTCTAGCCACTAGCCAATTGGATGCGGGCTTGGAGAGTTATGGCATGGGCCCCGTCGGGTGACGTCGGGACAAATTACACCTGAGTATTAGAAAATTGAGATAACTAGATCATTAAATATCAAAGAATGGTTTCATGTACAATAGACCTATTTCATGTATATGTTTAAGTCCTTGAAGAATTGAACCTCAAAAATTCAGATTCTGAAATCTTGTAAAGAAATATTAAGAGATCATCCTACATTGGATCAAACCTTAAATAAGTTAGAAGCATACATGATGCATAATAAAGAACCTCCTATGTGGAAATGGTAGTAGAAGGCTAGTGTGGAATCTGGTAATAGGGTGTTAAGTAGTATAAAGATCCTCCTATTCTGACTAAAGATTATAAGGGGACTGTGGGCTCTGATAATACTGTGTAAAGAGGTATAAATATCATCCTAAATAAACTCAGGAGTTAAGATACAGTATGACTCTATATAAACCATTTCAATTGGTAAAAATATTATAAAGGATAATCCATGTTGTGGGAGCTATCCAGCTTAGCAAGAATTACGTATATTTCCCAAAACTTATAAATATAATGGGTCATTCTCTCCCCATTATTTCTAAATTTGTAGTGAGAATGTGTAATGACCCAAACTTTTATCAATGAAAATTCATCTTGATCTAATTAAATGTATTATTATGAAAAATGGTTATATAAAATATGAAATCCCTTGGTTTTATGTTCTTGGATTTTAAAATACCATTAAGGATTGTTACCATTTCTAATATAGCCTTTGAACAGTGATCACATGATTAGTATAAATATAGGGCTTTAACCAATCCAATTTACTCAGACAAAAGAAGTGATGGTCTCATCTAGAAGACTTGCCCCTTATGAATCCCATTTGTCAAATCTTGTAAAGGAGGTGGGGTTATTGGAATTCTCTCTTGACCAAGACCATATCGATCTTGAATACTTTAAGCTTGAGTGGAACCACCAACAGGAGAAGTGGAAGTTGATAGAGATTACCACTCGAGGGATGTTATCCGAACCACCCCAACAGTCAGTCACCATTGCACACCTTACCCTTCAATCTTATGAGGGTGTTATAAGGGGTTATGTAATAATACCTTAGCACTATGATTATGTGCATTATTTTTGTATATAATAAAGTATATACATTATTTTATTATTGTTACTTTATAAATAGTTTTTAAGTCCCAAATAGTATTTTTAGTTAATATTCAACTAAGAAATATATTTTGATAAATTAATGGATTTTTGAATTAAATAATATTTTAATAAAATATTATTAGTATTATTAAATTACTTTTTATTGTATATAAATGATCGTATAATTTTTATGAATAAAATTGTAATTTTTATTAATGATTGATTTTTTTTATCAAAACCCATGAATTTTTTATAAATTCCGGTTTTTTTTAAAGTGAAAATTCAAAAATTTAGAAAATTATTTGTATAAAATTAATATTATTTTGGGAATTAGGATGTAAAAATTATCCAAAGGTGAATTTTTCATAATTTTCTTAGACAGTCGAATTTTTGCGTAAAAATTAAATACTGTTTAAATATATAATGTGTTTTATGACATCATAATGACCCAATAGTGATGTAATAAAATACTATGTTTGGAAAATATATGTTTTACCATTAAAATAATGTGATTTTAGGTTATTTTGAATTATTTTACGAAGCCTTAGTGGACCCTTCAAGACTTATAAAACATTTTAGCTTCTTAAATTGTTTTCCTTGAGAGTGTGACTCACCTCCACGTAAGCAACCCTATTATTTTAAGAAGTTAGGAAATTAGAATTATAAAATATTTTTTTCCACTCCCCTTTTTCAAAAACCATGGGAAAAAACCATGGGGTGGTTTTTGTTTTTGATTAGTTTAATGTGTGGTGTCCCAAACCTAAATAATAAAGAATTTTGTCTCATTTCCTATATAAACTCACCCAAGCTCCCACTTCCTCTTCACTCAAAGCCTTTGGAGTTCATCCAAAATATTTCCTCTTCTGTCTAGAATCCTCCCGCAGCACTCCAAACTCCCAATAAGCCTCTCTAAATCCCCTATAAATCCTTTGGGATCACACTTCCAAGTAAGATATTCCTTCCATTCTCATTTTATCCAGGTTTCATAATATTGTAATGCCATTTTATTTTCAATTAAAAATGTTGGGGTATGGTTTCGCACCTCCCCCATACTACCCTATTTATGTTTGAATGATGGGAGATCCCTTTTTCTCTCATTAATTCCTTCCATGTACACCCTTTACTATGCCGAAATTCAGTAAAGAATTTCTCTCTCCTAATTTACATTCAAGCAATTATTTTGTATTGTGAATCTAGATTCCATTACATATGTTGGGACACGTATCTATGTGACACTCTGACTATAAATTTCATGTAAATATTATGATACATCCCTTTCTCTCTCATAAACCTTTTTTATGAATTCTTATGTCACGCTTTTAAGCTGCCGAAATTTCACCAATTTCCCAAGAAAATGTCACTATGTAGTGAATAATATTCCCATTTCTCTATCAAGAGTATTCACCTTTATGAACAATTACTTATTGATTATAAAGATTAATCTATTTATTCCACATCCATTTATCTTGGAATAAATGATAATGATCTATTCCTTGTTATATGATCCATGTGGCACACTTATGCATAAAATGAATTGTTTAAGATGGGTGTTCTTTGATATAGCTTCAATGCATTGGGTAAAGTATAGTATCATGATACATCATTTTAAATGAGTGTTGAATCGTGAAAATTAAAGTGAAACTATGGTTTAATCTTCCTTCATGTGCAATGATGGTTTACTCAAGCTCCATGTGTAATGGGCCTTGGCTCATGCTAATATCATGTCAAATGTTGTTGCCACATCTCCATTTTATGATTATCATGTTTTATCATGCCTTTATGTTCATGTTTCCCTAGTGCTCCATTGGTATGCCTATTTTTAAACATGTATTATATTTCTTATGTTATTCCATGTTTATTCCCTTACTAGGATTTATAGCTCACCCTTTTCTTTTTCATGTCCTCAGGTTATCCCATTCAATGCTAAGTAAGAGGGAATGTAGTGGTCATGTAAAGGAATTTTTCAATAAGATTTTTCATTTTATATTTTAATTTGTTATGTAATGATACTAATCCCCAAAGACGCTTGAACTCTAGATCTTATATGTTGTATAAAGTAAAGGTTTTATGTAATAAATTATGTTTAAAAGTGAAATAAAATCAGGGTTTTCATAGAATTCAAGATATCACTGAGTGTATTGAGAAAATTAACAAGTTAAACAGGTTGGATTCAAAGGAAAATAATTAATAAAATGAATGTACCACTAATTCACCCCACTCTTGGTCGAACCTAACCTATACTTAGGTTCTGTAATTGGTATAAAAGTGGTATCCCTATAAAGATCCAATTTTTTTCCTTGATTTTTTAATAGATTTTATGAGGTTCAAATTTTAAGAAGTGTTTGAGTTTTCAGAGATGGATAAAAGGAAGTTACTCTTGAGGATAAAAATATAAATATTTCTACCAAGACTTGGAAAATGGTAATAAAAAAGAGTCAATGTGGTTGAACAAGAATCCAAAATTAAATTGAGAAACACCACTAATTGAAGGTAATCATAGTGGTTCAAGTAGTAATTATTCTTTTCATTGTGATTCTTCTAATGAATACTGTTCAAACTATAATGATAATGTATCACTTAGTGATATTCATTCTAAATTCATGGAATATCTTGATAAACTTACCAAAGAAGTTGTTAAGTATATTATTGGTATTTTATAGAGACATATTTTTAATAAAGTATATCTAGAATATGAATTTAAATATCTAGAGAATACACTAAGTAAGGATTTGATAAAGTACATCACTCTCACAAACCAGGGAAAAGTAATGGAACAATATATTTTTTATACTAAATAAGAATTAAAATGTTTTTCCTATGAGATAGTTATTTATAAGATTTTTTTATAGAATATTTACATGAGCTTGAAAAATACTCAAAGTATCTATGGATGAAGAAGCTTCTCATGTAGAGGATAAATCAAAAGTTTGAAGAAGAATGAAAATTGTTTACAATAATCAAGAAAAATGAATGAATTAAAAATGAAGAAGATAATATAGGATTGTACAGACAATGTGATAATATTTCAGGATGAGAAGAACACCCTCAACATGAATAGTTTAGAGATGGAGGTGAGATTAAAGAATTAGGAAACACCAAAATAAGGGACTTTCCAAGTTACTGGAAAAAGTGATAATCCCATAAAAGTTTACAGTAAGTGTCATGACTCTAGGAAGACAAATGTTTTGTGGAATGTAGATCATGATATCATCCTCCTACTAAATAGAAATATCCTCTAAGAATAAGGTGTCCCATAACCCAAAAACTTTTTTTGTACTGATTCTAGTTCACTTTCTACTTTAGGTTTAAAATCATATGTTGGGAAAGTATAGATGGTGAAAAATACTTGTAAATTTGCTGCATCAAGGGTGGATGAGAAAATATGTATGAAGAGTTTTTACCTAATAAGGTTCCTTAATAGTGGTATTTCTAATCAATTATAGTAAGGTTCACATCCTATGAAATTTGGATAGACTACACCATAAAAGAAGAGATTATAAATCTTAGTCTATTGTTGGTGTTGCTGGAAGTTTGGACACAAATCTCTAGAATGTTGTAATAACATGTCAATTCATGAAAATCATATAAATCTACAAGAAAGGGGGAGAAAATAAGAAGAGAAAATAAAACCTCTAAACAAAAGTGGAATAAAAAAAGAATAATATATATTCCCTGAGGAGTAAAAAAAGAGAGGTGATCAACCAATTACTCCCAAGAATACAAATAAAGTAGAAAAGATGTCAACTAATGGAAACTTAAACAATGATAGTGGCTTCTTTGAAATGTAAAAAAAATCAATACATACTGCCAAAAAATTATTGAAATGGTTTCCTAGATATTTATATCTATTTAAAAATAAAATTAAATCACATGAGGATTTATGTATTCAAATGAAAAATTATATTTCACACAGAGGAAAGACTTATCTAGGAAAAAATTAGGGGCCTTGGTTAAGAGGAATCTCTCATCCTCAGAGTTGCTTCTGATAAATCTAGAGGACCCTCCTTATTACCTATTATTTTATGTTTTTCTAAATAAAATATAAGAATTAAAGGAGAATGATCAGGCTATCACAGTTGTACATAATGAAAAAATATTCATTCATGGAGTCTGTTGACTTCTATGAAATGGAAGAAAATATTTCATCCCTTAAGGGTGGAACTTTGAGAGAAATATATCATTATATATAATTCTAATGATTTTAGAAAATCTATACATATTTCAAACCAAGTGTTAGAGGTATTACAATTTCACTATAATCACTAATTATTAATTGTATTAAACATATTTATTAATTGGGGTTTTTGGTTGATGAGAAGATGAGAAAAAGGGGTAGTTATTTCTGTGTTCCTCAACTTTATGATTTTCTTATTAAACTATGTGTAGGATTATCTATTTCTTGTCTTAACAAAACCTATCTTGATAACAACAAACTTATGAGCATTATTTCAAATGCATGGTATTTCAAAAATATTATAGGAAAATTTGGTTGTATCTCTATTATTTTCTACATCAGGTTTTCCCACACACTTCTACAAAATTGGCCTTTAACAGCACTAAAAATATCATTATCATCACTTAAGAAGCACTGAATACTAGAGAAAGACTAAAAGCCCAAGTCTTTTATCAGTGCTAAAAAATTTCTGATAAAGGACCCCTTTATCATCACTTTCAGAAGTGCTGATAAATGGGGCCATTATCATCACTTAAAAAGATGATGATAAATTGGTCCTTTATCAGTGCTTGTAACATCACATTGTAGCACCAGGGAAGTGTGTGATAACAACTAACCACAAAACCAAAAAGACTATCAAATAAAAAAATTAAGTACAAATACATAATTTAAATTAATAGAAAACAATCTAGGCCCGTTTTCTCAGTTTTGGCTATGTGATGTGCATTTTAAACTAAAATTATAATTAGATATTGAAAAAATGAACTTGGAATCATAACGGTCACACCATGCATCATATTGAGATGATAAATTATTATTACACGTCTCAAATGACTTATAGATATTTTTCTTAAAGTACAAAAACAATTCAAGTGCGTTGGCTTTATTTTGAGTACGCCACTTCTCTTTTTTACTAGTGTCCTTTTAAACTGAAAACACACACTTTGACTCATACCGGACACGTCTTGTGTCAGTTTGATGTGATACCAATTCCTACATGTCATAATTTAATTTTGAATTTTTTTATTAGTTTATAAAGGAAATCCGAGTTCATTTTCTTAGTTTTTAGTGAGTGGCACTTTTTGAACTAAAATATTGATTTTAAACTAATAATGGACACACTGAGTCATACCAAACAAATCATGTATTGGATTGAAGTGTGGATGATTATTAAACATCACAAATTACTTATGGATCATTTTACTAAAGTATTATAACAATACAAATGTGTTTTATTGGTTTTGAGAAGGTGGGTTTTATATTTCCTAAAATTGATGTCAATTTTAACTAAAAAGAAGCACTTGGAGTAATATCAGTCACCCCATGTGTCAGATTGAGGTAAAAAAAATTTATACACATCTCAAATGACTTTTAGATCATTTTAATAAAGTATTAAAACAATATAAATGTGTATACTTGGTTTTGAGTATGTAACTTTTCTTTTTTACTAAAATGTAATTTTAAACTGGAAACACGCACTTTGAATAATACCACTCACATTGTGTATCAGTTTGATATGAGACCAATTTCTACATGTCAAAAATGACTTATGAATAAATTTTATAAATTATAAAGTAAATATAATTTTGTTTTCTTGGTTTTCAGTGAATGAAATATTTTGAACTAAACTGTCGATTTTAAACTGACAACGGACACATTGAGTTATACCAGGAACATCATGTATCAGATTGATGTGATGATGATTCCTACACATTAAAAAATGAATTATGTATCATTTTATTAAAGTATAAAAATAATCTGAATTTGTTTTATTGGTTTTGAGTAGGTCATTTTTTCTTTCTATTAAAACTGATGTCATTTTTAAATAAAAGGATGCACTTGGAGTCATACCCTTCACAACCTGCATTAGATTGTGGTAAAAATGATTCCTAACTGTCTCAAATGATTTATGAACCTTTTTTATAAAGTATAAAAACAATCTAAAAGTGTTTCCTTGGTTTTGAAAATGTCACTTATCCTTTTTATTAAAATTGATTTCATTTCAAAATAAAAAGAAACACTTGGAGTCATACCAGTCACACAATGCGTCAGATTGTGGTACGGATGATTCCTACATGTCTCAAATGACTTCTGGATTATTTTCCAAAAGTATCAAAATAATATGAATGTGTTTTCTCAGTTTTGAGTATGTCACGTTTTTTTTACAAAAATTCCTTTTTAAACTAGAAGCACACACTTTGACCTATACTAATCACATCGTGTATCATTTTTATGTGAGAATAATTCCTACATATCAAAAATGATTTATTAATTGATGTCATAAATTATCAATAAAATTTGAGCATGTTTTATTTGTTTTTAGTGAGTGAATTTTTTTGAACTAAACTATCGATTTGGAACTAAAAAGTGACACATTTAGTCATAACAGTCACACCATGCATTGAATTGTGGTGAGACTAATTTTTACAGGCCTCAAATGAATTATAAATCATTATCTTATAGTATCAAAATAGTAAAAATATGTTTTATCAATTTTTAGTTTATAATTTTTCATTTTTACTAAAATTAATATAAATTTTAAATAAAAAATAGTACTTGGAGTCATATCGCACCGTGTGTCAGATTGAGGTGTAGCTAATTTACATCCCAAAGTCTCAAAAAAATCCTCACTACCAATTTTTTCACATTTCTATTGTCTTTTTATGTCAAACTTTCAACACTTAATATTTACTCTATATTCTTAGCTGAAAACCCTTTCTCATTTTTTAAAGTCAAAAGAGCATTGGATTTCAATAAGGAGAAAGGTTTTTTAGCTAATAATATTGAATAAATATCTAGTGTTGGTAGTTCAACAAAAAAAGGCGATGAATATGGAAAATGTGGTTACATTGGTAGAAATAATCATTCTAACTATTTTGTGGATCATTTCATATAGTTGAAAATAAAATATGACTTCCCAAAATATCTGTGAAAAAAATAAGTTTTTGAAAAAATGATAAGGAAATTAACGTACAAATAATAGATAAAATGATGACAAAATTAACTAAATAAGTAGTTTGAATTCACCTTTTCCTAATAATTGTATAAATTCATGAAAATTTTTCTTATTATTTCTATCTTAATGGTAGACTCTAAGTCCAATCCCTCACGAGCTTGAGTAGCTTCGAACAAGCCACACCAATTCGAATAAAAGAATTTAGATGTACAAGAAAAAAATTATTATATTAGTAATACTGAAAAGAAATAAATTAATCATAAATATGAAATAACAAATTAATTCTACGTATAATGATTTTACTATGAAAACATTGTTAAACACAAGGATATTCCGACAATAAAGCAAGAATGATGATAAAAAAATGAAAATCGATCTCACCAAACAATGAATCAATGAGTGAGGAGTATAGGGAGAAAATAATATACATTGGATTTAATCATTCAATCATCTGAGAGAAATTACAGATATCCTATTGGGTTCATAGAATATTTATTTTGTATAATAAATAAATAAATACACATAAGACATTCATTTTTAAAGTTGAATGCCTCCCATTTATGAGAATTACATAAATGGTGATCAGAGATTCCAAATGGTGGAACCAGAAGGAAATGTTAAAGAATGACCCATTTTTAAATGGATAAAATTAAAACATACATAGTTTTTATTATATGTGTGACTAAATAAATGAAGTGATTTTAATAAATTATTAGTGACTCCGTTACCAATTCAAAGATGGATATATTTTTATCAACTGCATGAAATTCAAGAAAGGCTAAAATCAATGAAAAAAATTAATTGGTGATCAGAATGTTTTGGTAAAAACTCAAAGGAGTAAGAATTTATAAAAATCCCTCATTTTTTCCCAATAAGAGCCTAAATCATTTTGGAAGTCTAACAAGAATGATTATTTGATTAAATCTATGCATGTAGAGATTGATCTAAAAAATAACAATATGATATGAGGAGCTTGATCTAAATAAGAACAATGAAGACTTCTTATGTATTAATTTTTTTCATATATTATAAAATTTCATGGTAAATTATTGTAACAAAATATTTTTTATGTCATGTAATTGAGATGATCACATTTATGGGGCATCATAATTCTACTGGGACATAAAAAATATATTTAATTTTATGTTAGTAAACCATATAATTTAATAGAATTAATAATCCATAGTGAACATATCATGTCATTAATTTATTGAATCCGAACTTATAAAGTTTACTTGAAGTGGGATTCTAAAGGTGTAATTATTTTAACCCTGAAAAAATAATTTTAATTTCAAAAAAAATAGATTCTATTATAACTTATATAATAAATTTACATCAAACAAGGTTAGTATTTTATTTTATTAGAATTAATTAAATATAGTAGTATGATAATTATTATTGAATTATTTAAAATATTCTTTAAAATTTAAATAATAGAAAACTTTTCTCATTAAATAAGTTACTTTTCAATGAAAATATCAAATTCAGAACAATTATGATCAATTCTAAACAATTGGGAACAATAAATTCTATCAATAATGTATTTTTATTCTACACCATATAATGAAATAATATTTTGTTTCTTAAAATGCCATGATTCTTAGGTTTTTTCTAGAAAATAACTATTTCCCATTGTTTATTTTTTGACTATGTTTCAATAAAAAAACAAAATAACTATTACATTTTATATCAAAATCAATTTTTCCTATATAATATAGTCAAATAAATATAGAACCTTAAACCTCTTTGATTTTTCTTTTGATATCCTAAAATTAGTATTATTTATATTCAAATTTAAATATTTCAAAAATAAAAACAAAAAACATTATATTTTTTGAAGAAGTAGTTAAATAAATAAAACAAAAAATAAAATATATGTAATGGTTTTCTCATATTATTTTACTGATTCATCAGAATAATTTGATTTTTACATTTTATAGGTGACCCATAAATCTATCTAAAGCCTCATAAAATAGTTCATAGTCATCCAAAATAAATCCATTAATTTTACGCCATATTTCAGTGATCATTATCCAAGGAAAAAAATTCAAGAAAAAATTATTATATAGTTGTTTCAGATATTTCGCCATCCATTTTTTGGAAAAAAACATCAAGAATTGCCTTTAAAATAGAAGGTGATAACTCTATATTTTTGTTCCTCCTCACTCAACCCTCTTAGTTCCAATTAATGCATGACATAATATAAGACCCCAATAAAGTCGGATATTTCATCGTCCAAGTGATTTTTAATGTAATATTCCAAACTAATGACAACACTGACTGCTATATGGATGAATTTTTCAAAAATTTAATGATTTAAAAGAGGTAGATGTCATTGAATATAGGTATTTTGTGCCTATTATACCTTACAACAACATGACTCAACATTGTGTCAGATATATTTCAACTCAAACAGTACCAATGTCGTCCAAAGGAGACCCAGATGATATCAGGGAAGACGATACTTCAATATATCTAAAGAACGATGAATTTTGGGTTGTTTTATTATAGGATATTGCAACTAAACATGTTGGGATACACAAATGTGGGATGAGAAGGTTCAGTGGATAGTTGAGGGAAATTAGAGATTTCAAAAAACTTGGATTTTGTTCGGGTCGTGGTTGTGTTCAACCCTTGAATCGCTCAAGACTCGGATTTGAGCCTTAGAATAGTTGGAGCCTGGATTCTAGCCTAGATTAGAGCTTGGATTTGACAATGAGGAGTGTCGGAAGAAATTCGCATCTACAAAGAGCTTCGTACATCATGAACTGATTCACAATGTTTAGGCTTCCTAAAATAGAAATTGACACTTTTATCAACATTAAAAAAATGCTGATAAATAGTTATAATACTTTTTTCTAAAAAAAATACTTTTTAAAAAAATATATAATTATTATATATAATTACAATACTTATAATAAAACTTTCTATAAAATAATAATTTTATAATTTTTTGAATATATAATTATATAAATACTTTTTAAAAAAATAATATTTATATCATTATATATATTTATATAATTATATATATATATATAAACTTGTTGAATATATTCATTGTTTAAATAAATTTACTATAATTTTATAAATACTTTTTCAAAAAATATTATTTATTTATTTATAATTATAAATGAAAAAAAATAATAAATACACATTTATAAATATATTCATTTATAAATATTTTTTTACAAATGTATTTTTAACATTACTAGTGAATATTTAATCTTTATTTCATGCATATTAAAATTGAGTAAAATTGATTCATTAAAATGAGTACAATATTAAAAATTTGGATAATTTTAATTAATATAAATCATTAAAAAATGGGTATATATTGAAATAAACATGCATACATATTGAAAATATTAAAACATGGTAAATATATATATATATATAATAATATAAATTGATTAAGTTAAAAAAAGGTGTATGTGTGAAGATAAAAATGCATTAATTACATATATGTGAAATCAATATAATACATTTGATCTATGTTATAAATTGAAAAATCAAATGGCGTTTAATTATGCCCATTACTGGATGCAATTAGTTGGTATTTTTAATTTATATTAATGTTTATTTATAAATCATTATTGATTAAATATAATAATATTTAATGTAAAGTATAAATAATATTTTATATTATATAAATCATATTTATATACATTAATAGGTATCTATATATTTAATATATACTATTTATTTACATTATCTACAATCATCTGTTTAATAAAATGTTTAATATTTTTCTCAATGTACTTATTTATAATTTTAATTTGTTAAATTTTTATTTTTTATTTATCAATATATTTAATAAAAACTATTTATTAGTATTTATAATTTATATATAGTATAATCAATTCAATAATTTTTATCAATAGTTTTTTAATTAATAAAATTTTTATTATTATTTTTAATAAACATTTTTTCATTTTTTTTATTTATTTAATTATTCTATTTTATTTATTCATACATTTATTAATGTTAAAAAATGTTGTGAAAAAATCCCTCAAGGTAACATTGTAGTATTTTTGGGTTGATTATGTTTGTTGACAAAGCAGGTTTCCATGGTGAATTGTCAAGCTCCAGAGATATTGTTGACAATCAATGTTGACAAACAACCAGGACAAAGGAAAGGATGATCTGGAGGCGGTACAAAAGAGCGGTACAAGGTGGCATTGTTTCCCAGTGTTTTCCAAATTTTTGGGGTCCAAAATTTGGAGGCTGGTGAGCATCGCGAAAAGTGGATATTCTTGAAGATCTTATTTCAATATGGAAAAGGCATGAGTTTCGTGAAGATAGGATTTTGGATTGAATTTTGTGAAGACAAGAAGAATGTTGATGGTGTTCTTCATGATTACGTCAAGCTTCACAAACGGCAGAGGTAGAAGCGCATCGCGACGGTGAAGGGATTTGCGAGGGAGCTTCGCGGTGAAGGCATGAAGGGATAGAAGGTGATGCTCTGCAATTACATCAAGCTCCATGATCGGTAAATTTCCATGGTGCTTCGTGATTCTGAGAGAATTTCGGCAGACATTTCAGAGCTTCGTAATTTATATGATGTGGTGCAGACTTCACGCGGAAGGTTCGAGGCTCGGTGAAATTGCCAATAAATACAGGTCGACCCCCTCAAGAGAAGTAGATAGTTATCAGATAAAATATTTTTCTCTCGGTTCGCAAAGGTGGTTCACGAAGGAAGTGTTCTTCGCGAAGTAGAGGTGCTTCATGGCGGCTAATCTAGCTCCGCTAAGGGAAGTACGCTTCGCGAGGCCGCATGCTCTAAAGAGTATGCTTCACGAAGAGGTAGGGTCCCTATGATGGCTTAACTATTGCAAAGACTTGAGATTCGCGAGAGTGCTTTGTGAAAAGGCAAGAGATTCGCGAAGGCTTGTTTGGGCTTCATGAAATTGGGATCCTCGCGAAGTAGGGTGCTTTCCGAAAGTATTTTCCAAAGGAATTACTCAGTGTTCAGGGGCAAAGGGGTATTCATCAGTGGATGAACTTTAAACTTTAATAGAGCATTTATCATCAGTTGAGGATGCATTCTTTCATGAAAATGAAGAGACCTACAGGTTTATAAACTGTGAGTGGACCTTCTGAAGAAGCAATGAGCTCACTTCAGTTGAGAGAGCAGTGAGTTCTCAAATTGTGAGTGGTTGTAAACTAGGAGGTACAGTGAGTCCGCTTCGAACTTGTAAACAGCAGTGCGCTTATAGTGGAATTGGTACATCGGCAAACTGCCAGTGTATGATCCTTGTACGTATCCCATTGAGGGTGAACCAAGTAAAAATCATTGTGTCATGTGCATGCTTTAAAGATTGTTCATACTCTGCATCTGGAAGTAGAGAGAAGAGGGTTTTGTATAACAGCAAAACAATATCAAAAGGGGAAGTTGTTTTAATCTTTCATACCCTGATTCACCCCCCCTCTCAGGGTATCAAGCCTAGTGGACCTAACAAAAAAGCACTGATAAAGGATTCCTTTATGAGCACTAAAAATAAATCACTGATAAAGGTTACCCTTAATTAGCGCTTAAAATAAAGCGTGGATAAAGGGTACCCTTTATTTGCACTAAAAAACGTTGATAAAGGGTTAAATTTAGTAGATATTTCATTAGCGCTGATATCAATTTCATTTATCAGTGCTTTTTCCTAGTACTGGTAAATACCAGTTTTGTTAAATGCCTTCTTTCTAGTAGTGACATAGACTGATATTAGACTAGATAAAGTCTATTTTCTAAGATAACCATGTTGTATCATCCTCATCTCAGAAGAAGAGGGAATAGAATCATATATTCCTTAAAAGGATGAATAAGATATGAGAATACCCTAAAATTAACCATTTTACATATTATCAAAATGGGGATAAGAAAAGATAGATCATTCACAAACTGTCTTATTGAATTGTTAACGGTACTGAATAAAAATCAAAAGGGAGGGATTCTTGAAACCAATATATTTGAGTTGTATTTGTTGTTAATAAATGATAAATATTTATTGGAGATTATAACAATATAAGTGGAACCATTGGATTTCTTGCCAAATAATACATCCATATAAGTTAAAAACATGATTGATTTGTTGTCATTACCTATGAAAAAGTAAGTAAGATGATCGAGAAACTTATATGTTTTATTGAAAAGTGCAAAGTAATATCTTAAATAAATAAAATGGAGAAGTTAAAGGAAATTTGGAAAAGATATGAGTGGTGACTGATGAGATGATCTTTAAAGCAAGTAAAGACATGTGTTACTGGATAAAGGAGCACTATCTCCAATATATTTGATAATTTATAAAGTGTTTGAGAAGGGATATAAGTTATTTAAAGAAGTTAATCATGTATTTAAGTGAAATATGAAATTTTCTAGATCCATTTAGTCGGTTCATATAAGTGAATCACCATGTAACTAATTCACATAGTGGATTTGGTCATGTAGTTGATTCACATAGCTGATTTTGTGACGTAGCCATTTTATGTAACCAATTCATCCACATAGATGATTCATATAACTAGTTAATCCATGTATAAAAATCATGTAGTTGTCTCAGTGACATAGTTTATTGAGAATTACATAGCTAATTGATATGTAGAATATTTCCATGTATCTAATTGAGAACCACATAGCTGATTACTACATAACTTATTAATATGAATCTGATTGCAGCAACGTAGCTGATTACATGAAGATAATCCAATCTTGGATGAAATTAATGAAGTAAGATTTTAGGATTTGGATATTTATCTATCACATAGAAGACTTTAGATAAAGCCTTTAGGAGATTTAAATGAATATTGTAATATGAATTTAAATGAGTTTATATAAGAGATAAATTGGGAATCAATTGACTGATTTTAATGAGATGATATTGCAACTTAAGATCATGGGATTTCCATAAATTAGATATGTAAACATTTATTGTGATATTTTGAGACTAATATTAGTGGTGTTTTTGTGAATATAAATATATGGTGAAGGTATAAAAAAGATTTTATTAAGAATTTACATAACTATCATAAATCTAAGGGACCAAAATATCCAGAATCGGGTGGAGAAGAAGGAGAGTTGAAGACAATAATTACACATGAGTATTTAAAGATTGAGAGAATTAGATTATTAAATATCTGAGAAGAGATTCAGGGCCAAAAATTTTGTTTCATTTACCTTTTGATTACCATTAATAATTATACATGAGAAATTCAGATCCTATAAGCTCAGAGAGGAAAATCAAGAGATTATCCTATAGTTTTTCAAGCCTTGAAGAAGGTTGAAGACTGTGTCTTATGGTATAAATATCCTCTTGTGTGGAATCAGAAGTAGAGGGCCACTGTGGACTCTAGTAACACTATTTAAAGTATTATAAATATCCTATGATATTGAATCTTGATTATAAGGATAGTTTGGAATCCAGTAACATTTTGTTAAGTGGTATAAAGATAATTCTATGTGGACTAAAGAGTTAAGATACAGTGTGACTATATATCAACAATTGTAATTAGGAAAAATATTATAGTGTAGAATACATGTTAAGGAGGATAACCAATATAGAAAGTATTATGAATTTTTACCAAACCTTGTAAATACCAGGTGATGTGATATCTCTCATTATTTTTTTCTTATGATTTGAGACAATGAGATATCATTGAGTGAATCGAGAACCTTATCAAGTCCAATAGGTTGGATTTAAATGAAAAAATTCATAAAATGAGTGTATGGGTGTACCATTGAATCACCCCCCCTCTTAGTGACACCCAACCAGTCCTTGGGTTATACAGGAATGAATGGTTATCAATAGTAATAAAGTCAATGTATCTCCCTTATTTTTCTTCTTTAATTCACATAGATGAACTCTAACAAAAAAAATTGGAACTCCCTTTGTCTTCTTCAAAATGGATATTCACGGTGATAATAGTGTTTGGTATTGTTATCTATTTGATACATATAATTCTCTATTTGAATTCTATATTATTTATTTATATATTCTACACATAGTTTTTCATTTAATCTATTATTGGGTTCTTATCCTCTCTTTCAACACAAGGGTTTTTTCTTGTAATGAAAATTTCAATACCCACACACCTCTTATTATTCTACCATTCTTATATATTAAGAATCATGTGATAATATATTTGGATATTTGAATATGTAAATATCCCTTGATAAGTGGAAACATGAAATTATTTTCAATTATCATTATATACATGGTTAAATATTTTATTTAAACTGATATTAATTCTTCACAAGACTCAAGATACATTTTACTCCAAATCTTCAATAAAAAAACTCTGGGTATATTAATACCTTTCATGTATACATAGAATTATGTAGTGTCTTGGTAAATGGTTGAATCTCTCCCTAATTTATTCTTTATCATGCACTACATCATGAAAATCTATTCATGGTGGGAATACCAATACATATTCTTCATACACAAAATTTATATCTAGAATCATGTTTTAAATAAAATCAATTTTATGTTTATCCTTTAAAACTCAGCATAGCATCACCCTGTTTTATTTCTTATTCTGAAATTTTATCTTTCAAATCCCACTTTTAATCATATAGAGAACTCACATTTTTTATAAAATTAAAAGAACTTTATATAAAAAATGAATACTCATATTAATTTCAGCATGAATACACACTTTTATAAACTATTTTCCCTAGCCAAGGCCCCTTATTAAATGAGTAAATGACATTTATGAATTTTCTTGGAGTCACACTTGAGGAATCACCAGATGACCCATATGAAATCCATGATGACTTGTATGATTAGAGTATATTAATCTTACTAATGATCCAAATCACTTCTATAAAACACAAGTAACTTATTACCTTTTTATAATTCTTATTTCTCATGGAGCATAAAAATATTACACAATATATTGAATATATTATGTAGCATAGTACACTAAGGACTTTTCTAAATTTATACTTTTGAGAAAATATTTTTCATGTAATTCCTTTTTTTCATTCCATTATGAATTCCACATAATATTATTTGTATGTATAAGAACTATATTACATATTTTGGATGGTTAATTCCTTTTAAAATTTTAGTGAATTCAAAAATCTTATTGATACAAAGGAACTCATCCATTCCTTTTCCAAATTTCAGAGACTGAGAAGTGTATTATGTAACATACACATAGATAGATTTCAATAACCTATAATTCTATAATTCCAAGACATAAATTCAAATTTATCAATTGATCTCAAACACTTTAAATTAGTATAGAATAAATTTAAATTAGATTCAATAAATATAAAAATAATTCCATGAATTATTTACTTCATTTACAAATCCATTTCCTATAAATGAGAGTTTTGAAATTAATTAATATATCATTGTTACCACTAAAATTACCAAGTGTAATCAAAAATTAATGCAATATATAAATACTCCTAATAGTGTTTTAATGGTTATTCCACAACCTTAAAATAGATTTAATTACTACAACATCATCCAATAATATTAATTCATCTAATATCTAACTTTATATGATCATACATTAAATAGAACTTTTAAAAACTAATTTCCTCATAGATATTTATATTTAATTATTCTTCTTACCCTATAGAACTTCTCAAATTTTCCTTAACCTAGTGAATACAATAATCTAAATTAAAAATTCTATACTATGAGTATATAGAACATCTCCATGCTCAAAATAAAAGAAACCATTTCAAATTTATATTTTCAAACCCAATAGAATATTCTTCATGGAATATTATTATTATTAAAACTTAGTCTCTTTTCTATATAAATGATTGTAGAAACTCCCTTATCATTTCAAGTGTTTCATAAAAAATATATCCCTATAGAATATAAAAAATAAAATCATCCAACAATATTTATCATGTGATTGGATATCAATAATATCCAGTGGTATAACTTCCTAACTTATTTATTCAAAATTATAATGACAATATATCACTCACTTGTATTCCAAAATAAAAACTAACAACATCTTCTTTGATTCTCCAATGTATTTATTCTCTTCTCATAAATTTTTTACAACTCATCAAGTAAGCACACTGTGCTTAGGGACCTTCATTTTATCTCTACATGGTTATGAATTTCCCACATACTTCCAAGTTGTTTTACGCCGAATCATATTGACATCATACATATCTCATTCATATTCATTGCTAATAAATACAATAAATACCAAATGGTTTCAATACTCATCATATAAAGTGGTTTTATGTTTTGTATATATTTAAATATGGATATCCCACAAATCACTTTCACGATACAATTATTTGTTTTTAAAACAGTATACCACATATAATAGCCCATAATAACAATTATAGTTGCTTAAAATATAGTATTAATCGTTGGTTTTAATGAATTTTATGATATCACTTGTCTTATCATATTGTAAGAGCCCTATATTTATTGAACCCTTTATATTTTTTGGTGGTCATATATGTCCAATGGATGAATGGATGAGTTGGGGTAACACTAGAGCTATTATTTTAGCTGGTAGACGCACGGTGGCATTATTGTTTAAGCTATGATATAGAATAGTTTCAAGGAGTTTCTTTTATTAATTTTAATGGGTCCTTTATAGTGTGGCTACGACCTCTGTACAGTGGAACCTCAGGTGTCTAGTTTAGTGATCTTTCATTTTGGAGACCCCTGAAGCATGGTGCATTATATTGAATAGTAGAGCTTAGGTGTTGGATTATTTTTCTTTTCCTCCCAAAGTGTCGTTGTGGAATGTTTCTTTGGGATTCAAAGTTGATCTTGGGGTGGTCTATCTTCTTATATCTATAAATTTGGGGATCATTGTGGCACGGTGTCTTGGTTTTATTGTGGAATTATCTCAGTTATATCAAATTAAGGGTTTGACTGAGAGTTAATGGGGGGTATCGGGGGATTTTTACCAATGATTTATAGATGTAGATTTTGAATAGGAACAATGCAGTGTGACTTGGCTCTTTTTGTCATGGTTTTATTGAAAAACCAAATTGTTTCATTGTGGTCATTAACCTTGAAATTCAATTTTATATTTTTCCTAGTCTATATAAATCAATAATTCCTTTAAAACCCTCTAATTTAATTCCATTTCATTATAATCCAAGGAAAATAGAGGCTCCATTTTAGATATTCTTGGTCCCCTTTTCTTGGAATTATCCCCCAACCTCTAGAGATTAGTTCATAGGTGATGTGGAGTTAGTTCCCTTCTTCCACATTGATTCTTATTCTTTGTCATTCTCTCTCGTCATGTTATGGTGGTTTAGTTTCCTTTTATCCTTATAAAATCTTATCAATAATTGATGGAGGATTATTGGTGGGATGGTATCCTTATGGATCTAGGGTTACTTCTAGGAGAAGTGATTGAATATCTATATATATTCTTTCATTCTTGTTCAAGGAATTTTGGAGGCTTGAAATCCAAGTGTGTTTCTTTTTTTTATGTAAAAGTGTGGGATTAATATTCTTTATCTTCTTTGAGTAATTAGTGGAATAGTCCTAATGAAGATAATAATCCAAAAATTTAGAGAGGATGAAATATGAAATGGTTGTTGTGATTGCATTTGGTTTATGCTTTATTTTGTGATGATGTCTCGTGATATTTTCTAGATATCATGCAACATGATTATTTGGATTGTTATTTTTTGTTTGTCATATTTGACATTCATGGAAATTTTATAAACAATGTAAATACAGTAAGATATTTGGAATGATGAACAAGTCATGTAAATTAAATTACAATTCTTCCTTGAAAATTACTAAACATAAAAGTGATGCATGATTCATGTTAATGGGTGACTTTTTAGCTATTGTTTATTTGTAATTTTTTTTATGAAGCCTTCTTATACTGATTCATATAATTTAAATGGTGAAGATAAAAAGGTTATTTGGTATAATTAAATGTTTGGGTGTTGTTTTATATCATTTCATTGTTTTCTAAATCTTGTGGGATTTGATGTGATGGCGTTGGTTCCCCCTTCAATTTGTGTGATAGAAATATTTTATGATTCTACACATATACCTTAGGATGAAAGAACCCTTATTGTGTTTTATTTTAAACCAGGTATGGTATGATGATTGGAGAGGGAAGGGCTAGTTTTCCCGAGTTATGGTAGTGGATTGGTTCCAGTGATGGTGAGATGAGGTGGATGGAATCATTTGAGATATAGTCTTTATTAATGATCGATGTTTGTGTCAGGGATATTAATGGGTTGGTTGATATGGGTTTAGTGATGGTCTTGATTATTTTTCTTAATGTTTTTTATTTTTTGGAATATTTTATCAATGATTGATTTTTAGGAATTCCAACTTTCTAATGCAGTTATACTTTTCACTATCAGTTTATATTTCTTGAGGTATGGTAAACAAATTTATAAATTAAATTTTGGGAATAGGTGTGGATGTTGGTAATGATTCATTAATTGAAAATAATATAATTGGTTGGTATTAGTTCTCTAAGAATATAGAATAGGAATCTACATTTTAAATGAGGGATTTTTAAATCTTGTTGGATTTGGATGATATAGACTGAATAACAAGAATGAATGACGGTGTTAACAAACTATTGGTAATTATTAACTTCTAAATGAACCTGGTTAATACTATACCTCAATGGTTGTTTTCTTATACAAGATCTAGATTTATTGACCTTAGTGGTGGTAGTCAGGTGTTCATTTGGGATGATAGATGCATTTTGATTATAAGGCTAGTTAATTTCCCCTAGTTTGCTAATGTATGATACAGTATTCATTATGTTTTTTGATTTCATATTCTCTACAACCTGAATTGGGTAGGAAGATAGTGACCAAATGTTTTGGGTTCTTGGTATTTACACCAACATCTAAATTAGTGCAAGAACATATAGTTGGATACTCATTATTCCCTTATCTCATTTTAAATGTAGCAAAGTATATAGGAATGTACAGGCTCAAATATATTTAGGTATAAGGTATGTACTCATACAAGATGTTGTGGATCTCAGCTTTATCATAAAAGTATGTGCGAGCTAGAGTAGCTTATGTTTATAAAATATATATCTATGATGGATATATAAACTACAGTTACCACGGGTGTACTTGTATTTATAATGATGACTCTGGGTATCATTGATAGAGACAATATTATAGATATATTATAATTTTTATTTCAATTATTATTACCACAAAAAATCATTCTTTTTGAAATTGCTTCATATTTATATTTTTGAATTATTTTGAGATAAATTGTGAAAATTACCTAATTCTGGAATTTTAACAATTTTTCATCACTTTGGTATTTTGGGGATAAATTGTTTAATACTCCTCCAATTTTATAAATTATTTATTTAGGAACATTTTTCTTGTGGTATTAAACTTCCCTAACTAAGAAAAATATTTAATCAATCATTTGAAGCCCCAAAAAATCACTCAATTTTGAAAATCATTTTTCAGATTGAATTGTACACATTCCATAAATAAGGTACACCTCAACCTACATATGTTAAAATGACGTGATTGCAACTAGAAAAGAAATTGTACTTCATGATGCATATCCACATTAAATACCAAGATTGAGTAAGTTCATTAACATTATAATTGGGTACGTGAAATTCATTGAATCGAAATACTCACTTAGTTTAAAAAATATTTTTTATGTATTTTGGATATAATTGTTTAACCACATGTCAAAAGAATCTGTAATTTTTTAAAGGGAAATATAAATTGATTTATAACAATATTAATGAATAAATTTATTCATTTTTTTCTAGTAAGTGACCCAAGACTGAGTCAACTCTCGGGATACAGAAACTGGACAGCAACCTAGCCACCCCCTTTTCCTTGATATTTTTCATCTTCAACTTCATTTGAGAGGATGGTTAGACCGAGGGAGTAGGTTATTCTATAAAATATATTCTTGAGGATATATTTTTTCTTGAATTAATCAAGGCATTAATGGATAAACTCGATGTGTTTGTTGGTAGTGAAGATTTTATGGGATTTCCCCTTTTCAGTTTGTGTGTTTCAGTATAAACTATTTTATTTTGAATTATCCTAGATATTTTTTTCCTAAATTAATGATGTATATTTATTTCTGGTTTTCAATTTATTTTACTTTATTTTGGATTTTTTTTCAACTTATATATGTAAAATAGTTGTCTTGTTTCGGAAACATTTTTGGGTGAGGCCTCCCCAATGATCATAATAAGTTCAACTAGTTTTGATTGCTTGGAGGCCTTTTATAAATATGATCACATTTTTAAGAAGATAAAAAACACATGTTTTAGGTATCAATGTATTTTAAAATAAATGCATTTTGATAATTTAGTCAACAATCCCCTCAAGAAGAAACTCTATGGTCACCACTATATTTCATTTTTAAAGGGGAAATTTTTGACTGGGGTATTGTTCTAAAAATCCCCAGTATTAATTTGGTTTCATTTTCATAGAGGTTTCATATTTTTAAAAAAAATAGAAATTTTTGGAGTAAAACCACTAATATATAGTCATAAAAACTAAAAAATGGATTTTCATAGTGACTACATATATGATTGGCCTGATTATTAACATTATGAGGATCATATTCTTGATAAATTTTTAAATTTTACACTCCCATAAAATAAGTTCTAACTACAACAAAATAATTTTGTGATTTAATAAAATATTAAAGAAGTAAGAAAAAAATGGAAATTAATGTCAATAATTTTAATAAATTGAAAGAATTTAATGCTCAAAACAATGCTGAAGAAATGAGAAATCTTGTCTAACCCACTTTTTATATTAATTAACTTTTTTCGGTTGACTTTAAAAATTATCTGGAATCACCTTTGATAAATTTAATGCAAAAAATTTTTCTTTGATTTAAAAATTTATAAGTCATTTGTAAATCATAAGTCTTTAGAAAATTCATGGGATGGATTTGTTGAAAATGATATTTCATGTTAAGTTAAACTTTTTGAAATTGAAAATTAAAAACCATATTATGAATATTTATCCAAAGAGGAAGATAAAATTAAGAAATTAGTTTTTGAAGAACATTTGGAGGATACCTGACCTCGTTGTCCAACTTCTCATTCATTAACTTCTTTGCTGACCGAGTCCTCAAAGGGGGAGGCAAGGAGGAGTAGTCCTTCCTACCCCTCCTCCTATTACTCATGTTGCTCCTCAAACCGGGATCCTCTTCAGAAAAACCCTTACTGACCTCAACGACTTCTTCCTCCCTGCCTCCGTTAGCACACTCTGGGTAATCATGCCCCATGATCTGACCTTCCAAATCGGAGCCATCGAGGTTCTTCCTTCCAGATTTACCTTACTCAACCAGAAAAAATGGTTCATCTCCCGATTCTACCTCATCAAGTCCTTCAAACTTGTTTCTCAAGATGACTGGGGTTCGGGTTGAAGAGTCTGCACCCCCTGGAAGATTGTCATGACCTGAATTCAATTGGTTTTCAATGATTCTGCTTACTCCTTTTCTAACTAATGCTTGGTTAAGCTATCTCCCTTGTTGTGTGTGGAAATGTTTGAGGGTCTGATCGGCTCAGATGGGCTAGAGCACGCTGCTATTTCCTCTATAGGTCATTTGGGACGTGGTTGACTTAGAGGGATGGCTTGCCATCGGAAGGGACCATGATTGCATGGGATCGCTGAGTTGTCCTTTATTGGAGTTGGCAGTTGCTGCTTATGCTTGGAAGAGGATATTTCTAGTTTTCTATTTAAGGCTTTTTAGTGTTTGTTGAACTTTATAATTTCTCACTTTTCCCTAAAAAGTGTCTTTCTTAATAAAATAATATTAATAATTTTCAGTCAGAAGAACATTTAGAGGAACCTGAGTTGCTGGACACATTTAATACAACTTCCATCCATTCCCGAAAAAAGATGGAACTTAAGATACCACTTAGATATGTCTAAAATATTGATCAAATATTTCCATATTATTTTGATAATAAATTGGTAAAAAAAATTCCCTATAAAAATTTAGTTCCCATTACTTCTTAGTGGAATTATTTTTCAGATAAATATTAAGTTAAAGCTAAAATGAGGTAAATAATTATTTTCTAGATTAAATATTAAATTGTTACACATGATGATAATGGTACCAAACTATTTCCTAGAGAATAAATCATTTTTTATGCCAAATTAGAAGACGAACCACATCCTAAAATTAAATTACAGAAACCAGTGGAGGTTGTCTATGAGGATAATGTCTTTGGAATTTTCCCTTATATTTTGTTCCCACTTACTCTATGTCATTAGAACATCACTTTCATAGAATTTAAATTAATAAATATATTTTTTGGATCATCTACACAGTGTGTGAGATGAATAATATTGGATAAATTTCTTTTTGGTGGTTTATAAGGAAGAAACTACACCAACCTTTAGATTGGGGAAGACCATCTAGAATTGCCTGACTAGGGATAGTAGAATCCTAGCACCTACTTGAGGGTTTATACCAAGTATCCTATCCATACTCTTTATTTTTATTTTTATTTCCTTACTTTCAAAATAATTTAGTTGTTATGTTTCTATTTTTTCATATAGGTTTCCAAGTTTTATCTTCTCGAATGATCGCTTAGGGATTCTACTACTCAATAAAAATCAGGTTGTGTATTTCCTTCCCAGTTATTTTTTTCATGTATTATATTAATTTTTTCACTTATTATAAAAACTATTCATGATGGGGAAATTGTACAATATAATTAAGAGGGAGGAACATGCTGAGTAGATTAGGATTTTGTGTTTTCTATTTTAAATTTTTTCTATTTTTTTTAAAATCATGTGTAAAAAACTTATTAGTTTGAAAGAAATGTCCTTTGTGCATTGAAAACATTTGTTGATGAAAAGAACCAAATTTATTCATGGAAGTATACTAAAATTATTGTTGAAATGTGTTGTGTTATCAATTAAATTGTGTAAATTCATGAAATGACAATTGAATTCTAAATTCCATTCCATGAATGATATCAAATATTGAAAATCACTTTCATGTGAGGACTCTGAACAATTTTTTCATCATCTTAACATTCATCCCACTTCTTGAGTGAATCAAATAATGCTTTTTTAACCATATTATTCCATTTTTCTTTCAAAACCTATGTTCTTTACATAAATTGTGTTCAAAATTATTGAGCAAATTGTTTTTGATTGAAATCCCCCCTTTTCATTAGAATCCTTTTTATTCTATAATTACCTATACATTTTACCTTTCTGATCCCTTATTATCAATGTTTTTCCTATTATATAGCCTTATTAAAATCTAGTTTCCCTATCCAGCCCAATCATGAAGTACATTGCATGATTTTGTTAAAGCTTAAGTGTGGGGGTGCTTTGTGATTTTCTACATCATGTTGGGATAATTTTTATTGGAGAAATAATAAATTATAGAGATATAATCATTGAAGAAGAAATCTATTCCTCTGTAGATTTCAAGGAAAATGAATTTGTGTGTTTTTAGAGTTTCTAAAAAAGAAAAAAATAAAGTTGTGCCTTTCTAGAGTTGTAAATGAAAAAAATGATGTTTTAGGAATAAATTAGTGTGACGTTTATTATGAATTGGAGATTCTATGGGTTTTTCATGAAATAAATTTTGAAGCTATTTTGGATCTAATTTCATGCCATGAATAATTATAAGAATACGTTACTCAATTGAAAACTAGAATCAGGAAATTTTCCTTCAACAAAGAGTTGAGACGTCTTTTTTCTATAAAAATCATTCACATTGGAAAACTCACCAACCTTCAAAACTTATAAAAACCCTTTCTAAGTCCTCATGATGGACATAATTAATTAACTTAATTAGGTATATATATAGAACTTTTTCAATCCTATGGTGAATTTTTCGATTACTTGGATGAGAAAAACCTTATTTAAAATAAAAATCTTATGTTGTGAAGAAAAAGGTGAGGTTGGAATCCTTGTGTATGAAAAAATGAAATAAATGGGAATTTAATGAATGAAAATAAAGTATAATTCGGAATTATATCTATTGAATAAGCATGATAAGTGGGGTTCCTTGATTTTTGGGTTTTGTGAATTTCATAGAAATATTTTTTAAATTTTCATTGGAAATTTATTTTGGGTGCTCACTTTTCTAAGATTGTAATTGAAAAGTGTGGTGAGATTGATAGAGATTATATTATAGATAAAATTTTTTTTTGAATTGTTATTACCCCCATAGATTTTTCATTGTATTTTAAATTGCATATTTTTTTGTAATTTTGAAGTGTTTTGAGATAAATTGTGAAAATTTCCTAATTCTGGAAGTTTAATAGTTTTCTATGAAATTGGTATTTTGGGAATAAATTTTTCAATACTGATATAATTTTCTAAATTCTTATTTTTTAGGAATCCTTATCTTGTGGTATTAAACTTCTATAACTATTCTAACTATTGGATCAATCATTTAGAGGCCTATAAAATCACTGAATTTGGAAAATCATTTTTAGTGAATAATATATACTCCTTCAATAAATGAGGTATAAGTTAGCCTAAATATCTCCAAATTATATGATTCTACCTAAAGAAGAAAAATTACAAGATTCTGCAACTAAAAAAAATACCCAGATTAAATAATTTCATTAAAATGGTTATTATGCATGTGAAATTGGAGGAATTTGAATATTCACTTCATTCAGAAAATGTTTTTTGAGTATTTCAGATATATATTTTTAACCATGAGTAAAAAATATCTCCAATTTTGTATGGGGAAATATAAATCGCCTTCAAACAACATTTATGAAGGATTACATGCATGATTCGTCCAGTAAGTGATTCTAACCTGAGAAAAATTTTGGCATATAGAAACTGGATAGCACATTGGCCACCCTTTTTTCCTTATATTTTTCATCCTCACATTTATTAAAGGGGATTCTTAAATTTAGGGAGTTGGATATGTTGGAGAAGATATGATTTAGGATATTATTTTTTCCATAAATTTATCAAGACATGAAGATATAAATTCTAAGTGGTGGTGGCAAACAAAGATCTGATGGAATTTCTCCTTTTGAGTTTGTGTTTTTCATTGTAAACTCTTTCTTTTGAATTATCTTGGAAATTATTTCCAGAATAAAGGATGTTTATTTCTTAATGGATTTCAATTTCTAATTTTTTTTTTCTAATTTTTTATCAACTTATGAATGTAATATATTTTTCTTGTTGTTTAATCTTCTTTGGGTGAGGTCTCCCCACTAAATACAACAAGTTCAACTAGTTTTGATTTCTTAGAGACCTTTGGGCAATCGGATCACATTTGTAACCAGATAAAAACACATATTTGAGGTATAAATTTTTTTCTAGGAAAGATATTTGTATAATTTTAGGTCTTTAGATATACATTGGATAATTTTATTGGAATACATTTGTAGGAAATGATAATGGGAGTGTTCGATGCTCTAAATTTTTCCACTACTGCTACCTTTTGCTTTTCTCATTTCATCTTGTTGGCTTATAATTTCTAATCACTCACATAGATTTATTGTTATGATATTATTTTTTTAATTTATAATTTTTTAACTAATTTAAAATCCCCATTTCTAATTATGATTTAAAAAAATTAACAAAGTGACATATTGATAACGTAATTTACAACCACATTGTGAGACAACCCTATGGTCACCATTGTACTACTTTTTTAAAGTGTAAATTATTAACTCGGTACCCCAACTGAAATATCAACCATGAATGATACATGATACATGGTCCTTGATGGAATTAAGACTTTTTACTTTTTTGTGGGAGAGATAAAATGTTATTGGGATGTGTGTGGATGAGGTGAAAGACAAGATAATAATATGGTTGTGATATGGTTTCCTATGTGGGAAGGATGACTTATAGAAAGGATTAAATCGTAGGACCTTTCATGTTAGAGTGTAAGATTTAAAAAAATGGTTAATTGGATTCTGGGTAACTTTATTATATATATTCCTTTGATATATAATCACTTACTTCTATGTGTTACTTGGTGAGAGAGCCTTGGTGAGGAAAGGATATAGTTTTACTTTTATAAGTAATAGGTTGACTACCTATTTTTATTCACTGGGATTTATTATAATTATTTCACATTTTTATAATAGGTTTTAGGGAGGATCATACTTAGTATACCTATATTCTCACCCCATATATATAAACTATTTTTCAAGTCCACGGGAACTGGTTGGTGATCAAGTTGGGTGTTACTAGCCTATAGAGATTTCCAGGATATGTTAGATTTCATGGTCACTATAGAGCAATTGTTATTATCATTTTCGTTTATTTACACTTTATATGACATTACATTCATGTATTGTGATGGTTTTTATATTATTTATATGATGTAATTTGTTGGTGTATCTTATATTTTATCCAAGATTTATTTATTAACGGTAATAGCTCATATTTATACATTTCATACCATCAGTGTTAGTCACCAACCCACGGCCTATTGGATATGGGATTTGGGGGACACCCTTGTCTTCACTACTGGACTATAAGAGGTACCATTAGAGGGTTCATGATAGGGAGGTATGAGATCTATTGTTTAAGAGATATTATGGAGCTTGAGGATTGGAACTGGTGAGCATTTATTGGTTTAGTAGGAAAATGGTATCATCTAGACTTATCACATGATGTTAGAAAGGAATTATAGAAAAAATAGTGGATTTTGGCCCCCTATTACCTAATGTGATGACCATGAGTTTATTAAACATACTAAGAGAATTTATATTGATTTTGGGGTAGATAACTAAGTAATGATCATGCGTCATGATTTTCAATTCATATGTTTTAATTAGGTAGAAAAAGGAAAAAAGGTTAAATCTAAATTAATTAACCTTAAGGCCAAAAATATAATTTTTTTTTTTTAAAGTTCAAGGATCCAGGTAAACATTATATTTAGGTTCATACTGATAGATTATATTTGGATGTACAAGTAGATCACTATAGATTTTATATCGATGGTAATGGTTCTTGGAAGAACATTATTTAAGAGTTCCAATGCCAAAGCCTATAGATTTATGAGGGAGCCATTTTAGATCAAGAGATCAAGATTTAGTTAGCTGGGTATATATTTCCGTTATATTTATTCATGCTCAGAGGGACAACTAGGATCCATATATATTATTATACTACATGGGGATTCTAAAAAGTGGTGGGTTTTGTTTATTGGGGGTCAGGAGGAGTCAACCATTTCAGGGGAGAATATTGGTTTCTGGTTTAGTTTCTTCCATCGACTTCTAAGGTGAATTTTTGGAAGGTGATCCTTACTCCCTGCTAGGGGAGTTACAGAATTAAATAGATTAGTGTTAAATATATACACGTCCTCCATTATTTTTTATTACTTCTACTATAATATGAGGCTATGGAAAGTAATTTTGAGGATACTTCACATCCATTGTTCTAGCATAATGTAACCCCATTCACATTGTCGATATATATTGAGGTACTGTCAAAGGAGATCATTGAGAGGATACTCACAGGGATGGTATTATCATATGAAGTGGGTTATCAAGACTATCTGTGGAAAAAATCGATGGCTATATGTTCTTAATTTCTAAGTGAGAAAACGTTGTAGATAGTATGTAGATGGTTCCATTATTCTTCATCCAATTTAATTAATGATGGTGGTTCTTGTACCCCTATGAATATATCAAAAATAATTGTTTTCTTGATGCATTCATGTCTATAAAAATATTAATTTCATGATTTACTTGGTAATTAGTGTGGATCTAATATCCCACTTTAGTCATAGTTTTTCCAAATTATTCTCTGAGGTAGAAATAGTATAAGGGTGCTCCAATTTTTTATCAGTGGATAGGAGATGGGGTAGGTATAGAACAAACCCATGATACCCCAAACCCTTAGTAAAAATGATTATAACATATCTATTTAGGTTTTCTCCATAAGGTCTATAAATATCATAGATTCATATGTGGCTAGATGCATTCTTTGGAGTTTCCAATTCCAAGTGAGCCAAATGTTGTGTGAGGTATTTCCCACTTATATTCTACTGAGGTGCATGATTTGTTTTATTTAACAAGTAAACACACCTTCATTTCACCTACCCACATTCATTCTCAAGAACATAAGTTGGAGAGTATTCTATTTCTCTTGGTGTTGACTATAGTAGTTATAGGTTGAGCTATCATATATGATGTGTGTAGATAATGTGACTTGATTTTAGGGAATAATTTCTATCCTTGAGAGTTCTTATGTTCTTTTATATATCCATAAAACATCATCTTCAATATGGACTATTTCTATTTAGTATAGGACACTGTTGATTTCATTTAGAGGTTCATTATATTCAATAAAATTGACCATGAGAATATTGTTTTTGTTGGTGAAAAATACCAACATATCAATAAGTGTCATGTTGACTTCTTATCTTCCTTTATGCTCAGGATAATGTTGAGCTCAGTGGATAATCAACTAGTGGTGTTTCCAAGAGTTATATTATAAAAACTTTATGTATTTTTAGAATAGTTTATGAAACTACCCCCTCAATGTGAGTTTGAGTTTGGGATAGAGTTTCAATCGGGGGACACTTTGATATATATATCCCCAAATAAGATTGTGTATTATCAGTTGTAGGAGGTGCAGATTTGGATTTAAGATCTCTCGTAGTATGGTTTTATTCAACCTAGTGTGTCTCCTTGGGGTTCTGCGGTTCTGTTTTTGAAGGAGATATCTAATATTTCTGATTTTTAATCGATTTTCATCACTTGAATAAGGCGAAACTGAAGAACCACTATCATAATATATGACTAAGAAAAAAATTATAAAAATTATTTCATTTTTAAATAATAATATAAAAAAATTATCTTAAGTAGAAATTTTGGGAATTTTTTGAAAATATAAATTTTTCAGTGAATAGAGAAAAAATACTTATTTTATAGAAAAGTTTATTTTCCAATCAATTACTTAAAAAGTCCCATTTTGTTTATAATTGCTTTTAAAATTTAATAAGTTCATTTTTATTAAACATAATCCAATTAATGTAATTTAAATTAACATTATATTTAATTTTGGTATAAAAACATTTTCATACATAAAAATACATTTTTCTGGAAAACCATTTTTCATCAAGTTTTTTGGTATTATACTACAAGTAATTTATACCAATTATATAAATTCAATTTGATAAAACAAATTATAAATTTTGAATCATAATTTCCAAATTTTATAAATAGTTTATATTTTTATTTTTTCATTATTAATAGTAATTGTGGTAAATATCAGTCACATTGGTTATGATAAATCTGGTAATTCTGGTCAAAAATAATGTTATAAAGCGTTAAAAAACTATATAAATCCCATCGTATTTATATTTTACAAGTTTATTTCATATATCCTCATATAATATTCTTGGATATGGAAATTTGGGGCCATTTTTATTTGATAATAAACTTAATATTATTTTTAACTAAAGAATAAATCCAAAATTTCACTCCCATTATCTTAATAACTATAAAATTTTTTCATAGGGATAAAAGGATGATATGTTTGGTTATATATGGTTATTTTAAATATGAAACAATTTTTTTAATCATGGTAATATTTATAAAAAATGGATGGAATAATTACCTTAAATGATAACGCAACGCCGACATAATGCTTGTACAAGCAGCAAAAAAACACTTAATGGATTTTAAAAACTTAATATGTATAATTTTTTGGATTATTTGAGGTTTTCCAGAATTTTTTGGATAAAAATAATTTATAATTTATGTTTAAATATTTTATATTATAATTCCTTACTGGTCTTGATGTCTTTAAATTCAAAATATGTGAATAGTTCTTGAAATGAATTAATGGTATTTTATTTTAAATAATACATTATCAAAAGATTTAAAAATCATAAAAATCATGAAAGAGGAAACAGGGTGTTATATGGTATAAAATTTAATACCTTGACCATTTTTTATCCAATATTTACTTTATAAGTAAATTTATAACCCTATAGTATTGAAAAATTTGTTACCATGGTTAGGGTTAAAATTGGTTAACAAATAGGTTAATCTAAAATATAAGGTTTAAAATTCCTCAAAAATCTATCCAAATTCAATTTTTTAACTTATTTAAACCATAAAAAATCTTATATTCTAATTTTTTTCCACTTGATTCCACTTTCACATGAAAATTAATTTATTATATTTTAATGTTTTAAGTAATTCCAAGTGTTCTTTTCTTCACTATAAAAGGACACCGACTCTACTCAATTACTAAAACCACCTTGAACAAATTATCTCTAAAAAACCCTAAAACTCTTCTTAAAATATTTATCCATGTTTTTGAGGTTCTGGTCTTCTTAAAATACTATCCATGGGGTTCTTAAGGAGAGATATATAGGAGGTTCTTCAAAGAGAAGGTAATCATCATAACCGAGAATTTTCATGTTACTTCTTATTTTACATACTTTAATTATATCATATCCATTAAAATATAATATAATAAGTATCTACCATACACTTAGATGTTATTATTTTAATTTAACAACTTTATTCAACTCCTTTTTCCATCAAATGGAAAATTAAAGTGTCACTCATATGTACGTGTGGACTACCACCTCCACGAAACGATATGATTCATTTTCCAAAAGAGCCTCACTTGGATGTTAATAATTTTGTATTTAATAAATATATATTATATTTACGATATTATCATGGTTTTTTAAAGTTAATTTATTATTTACCTTTCTTTCTTCCATCCACTGAAAAATGGAAATGTCACTTGTGTGTGTGTACGGATTACCATCTCCACGAAGTGATGTAATTAAGTTTTCATCACTAATTTATATGAATATTAATAACAACATATAAAATTATTAAATATGATATTCATGATAATATTAAAATTATAGATATGATGGAACCAATATCAAAGTACAAGGACCTGAACTTCCAAACTGAAACATAAATGAAAAATGAAAAAGATAACACCCAAAAACAATGATTTTAATAAAGAATTATTAATAAATAGGTGTTGAAATATTATAAATGGATCAAATATTATGTTATAAATATGAATATTTATTTTTATAGAAGTATAATAAATTTAAATTTTTTATACATGAGGTTAGAGCACTTACAAAGAAAGTTGAATGTGATGTAAGGGTTTCTCATCTCACTTTTATATCTGGGATCCAAATTCCATAATTCACAACATGTTTATTTTTTATGGTTTATATAATACACATGAATATATTTTTTGATTATTTTCATGAAAATTATGTGTATTTTAAAATCCATATAAGTTTCTCCCTTTCATGAGGCTTTTATTTAAAGATTTTCAATGTTGCAAGGGTTCTTCATCTTAATATTGCTTTGTTGAGACATATTTTATGTTCTACACCATATTATGTTTTTTATGTGTATATATAGCTTTATTGACATGTAATATCATGAATATAATTATTATAATGTTATTTAATGTTTAATTTGATGTTATTATTGTTTGTACCCACAATTTTGCATCTTTCACTTTTTCGTGGAAGATTCAGAAATTGTGAAGACATTGAAAAACATTGATATAATTTTCATAAATGAATTAGGAGTGTTATGAATAAAGTTTTGGGATTTTTTTAAGGGGATTCAATTTGGTCCTTTGTTACACTAATATTAGAATTTTATTCTAAGTAGTTATGGGCATTTTTCCCACCCTTTTCCAAAAATATAGGCCAATCTACTAACCAACCAAGACAAGGATCTACCATAGACCCATGTGGGACCAGGTTTGGACATGCCCAATTGGAGACATCCAGACCAATTAGTGTACAGTATAAGGCATAGTGCCCATAGGAAGCAAGTAGGACCACGTGTAAGGTACCATGGTGTACGGTCCTAAAAATGTGCATAGTGTGGCTGCAAATACCATAGTGCTGAAGCTAGGGTGGAGGTGTGTGTAGGTGGTGCGAGAACCGAACCCTGTCACCAGATCAACCAAACAATTATCATGGAATTATTTTATATACTGAAGGGGTGTTCTATGGAGATTTCAACATGGGGTTTCAATTTCATGTATACAGTTCATAAGATGAAACAAAAACTGTCTGATCATGCCTCCCAACAATCTTATCCATCCACTTTAATCCCATTCATCGTGAGTTCAAATTAAGTTGATCTCAAATTGTACAAATTCAAATCAAATCCACACAGCATGATAAATCCATATTTAACCACCATCTCATCGGTCACTCCCTGGTGTCTCTAGTTCGACAATAAAAGATATCACTCACATGATCACTCGGTGATCACCATGACTGCCATCTTCAATACTTCACTAATAACAAAGTGAGTCTGATATAACCAACATAGGCCTCTACAGGATCCAATCATTAACACCAATGAAATTTCAAGGGAACTCCCACCAATGCATAAATCCATTGTGCGATCATCCTTTGATCGTGCGATCAAAGTAATGAAAATCATTGGAATAACTGTGAGAAGTTTACGACTACGAGACCTTCTACCTTATAAATGATTTTCGACTAAATTAAATTAGATTTATCAAAGTATGTTTCACATAATTGAAGAAGGAAACTGAAGCATCTCATTACCAATTTAAATGATCATGTGATGAAGAACATTTCATATCATGAGCACATGATGCCAATCCTACAAAGTTTCTACCACAACATCTGGTACATGAAGCATCCTCCCTATGGAAACCAGTATCACCCTCAAGATGACCTTGATTATAAATATACTACTCCCCTCAGAAAAAATAGATGCAAGGGATATGGGAGGGAGGAGTAGAAAACAAGTAAGGCAGATGAGTCGGGCATGCCGGTGATCGTCCCTAGAGAACCCCCTCGAGTGATTGAGATAACCTACCACATGATCATTTCAAGATCATGAGATTACTTTATTAATTGATTTTCATGTGATAACTAGTTCATATGAGGTATACATGTGATCGTGGCATACCCCATCGGGTTGGAGACCTCACCAAGTAGAATCTTCTCCCACACAGACATCATCGGTATAAACCCCATGTGAATGTTCTCAAGATCTCCTAAAATGCCTCTCCTCAGATCACATGATCGTATGAGGGATATAAAATCATGTATTAGGGAAGTCTAGTTACTTGGATGTACCTTCCACTCATACTAGTGTCTGAAGGCATACACGATTTGACATGCAGCTTACGGTGATGTGAACCCCCGATATTATAGTTTCCCTCTACTTAACCTCACTGTGCAGACATGAGGAATTGATCCCCCCATATCTCATGCACCCTTTTTCTCCCTTCAGTGTAAACCTTTTCCATTTAACCAAAAAAACATTATACATGTGTCTTGTGATATCGCGAACCCTCTACCTTGCAATGCTCAAACATAGCTTCAGAAGATAGGACTTCAGTGCATAATACCCCATGGGTCTCTAGTTATGTGAAGGATAAATGCTCTTGATCTCGTGATGTCCCCCACTCAGCCACATGGAGTAGGATTTAGAACGTTCACCACACATTCCATGCACTCCTATTTTCCATTAAATGACCAACACCATTCATTTTGAAGTTCGATATGTGTCCCCATTGAAAAAACAAAAGACCCATCACAAGACCTTATAAAGGTCACACGAATCCCATAAATCCATATGCCATGTGGTGTCTTAAATACATCCATTGATATGAAAGTAGGTCAGAGGGAAAACCCCCAGTAGTGTGCAATGTGGAACAGTAACCATGATTTCGATGTTTTGGGGAATCCTCTATAAATTTTCATATACGACCTCATGATCACCTTTTAATTTCATGCGAATCGCATAAACTAGTGTTCATCATGTGAGTTCCCTTTTGGGGACCATATGAGCCTATGGACAGGACCTCCTTTTTTCATGTAAGCCTTATGGTTTGCACCATCAACATGAAAACTTGGTAATTTATCATTTCCCATGCAACTTAGGGAATGATCCCTTTGGACATGCACCCACGACATTCGAACAAGCCAAAGATCCTAAACACATCCGTGAGACCTTCGTGTGATTAGTTTAAGGACATGTGATCGCAAGAATATCCATTGATATCATTATTTCATCAGGAAGCCTTGGATATGTAACCTTGATCACAAGATAAACCTTGGATAATTCAGGTTAATCTCATGACATCTAATTCTCATGTCACCAATGTCATGTGGTCATCTGAAGATAAGCCAATTTGATTAGGAGAAATCCAATTGGAATGTCTCAATTGTCACACAACAAGACTATGACATGTCATATCAAACATGTGAAGTGCCTTGGAGATTTCCACTTAGGTTTTGTGAAGAGATCCTAGAAAATTCAATTTGATAATATAACAGAGTCTTTTACATGTCTATATGATCATGTGATTTCTTATAGATGCTTCAGTATTGTCATACAATAGTATAAAGACAAGTTAGGTTGATCATGCGATAAATTATGTTCATCCTCATTTTTATCATGCATAAGACCCATGAAATTTCTGATTCACTCATGTGAATACATCCAAGAAATATCAATGGATCTGGCATACGCCCTTGGACAAGTCTACCTTGTCAGGATGACGCCCCAACATGTCTGGAAGACAATATAGACATTCCTATTAGACATTCAAGACATTACAGGAAAATATCCTAGGATATGTCAATGTCATATAGAATACCTACTTGAAATCATATCATGTGGACATCATCCAGGAAACTTTGGTCGCATCCCCCTTTTATAAGATAAGTGTCATAGATGAGCTAGGGTTACTCACTCATTCAACATATTGATGACATGATCTCAGAATGACCTTTAATAGTCATCATCATGTCTCTTTATCTGTCAGAAGATACGGAATGATTGTGTAAAGGGAATCCCTGGACTGGATATCCCTGTTTTCCTTGGTGAGTATTCCCTGACTAGTACAGAAATGTCAGTGTGTAATCCCTGACCAAGGTAACTACAATAACTCGGATTTCCACCATAATTGGGATACATAATATGCCTTTTTAAGGCACAAGATCCAACAAGAATCCACTTCGGTGTAAGTTCATTCATGTTCCAAGTATTCCAAAATAAGGGAAATAAATTTTCCCATAGAAATTACATTATTCCACACCAATTATTATATGAGAAGTGGGGTCATACATGGGTGTAATTTTAGTATAATCCCCAATCATTCCCTCAAGTACCTTAAACCCATCAGTAGGTTGAGGGATGAACCAAACTATGATGACTCTGATTCGTGTTATAATATAGGATACATAATAATGCTTCCGAGGCCTTAGCTCCATACCATATCCTCCATAAGATGGGTAATAATGTCTCTCAAAGGGAAACTTTAATGTGTAAGAACCATATAGATATGATCTCTTGAAATGTTCCCAATCTACTGTTATTGCTTGTTTCTCACATCAATGATAGCTCACATGATCTTAGAGATCAACAAGGATTGTATCCAAAGCATGTTGAGAATTCCCATGGTATGGGATCTTCACCATTGGTAAGTAATTATGATTACATATCATCTCCACTCAAAGTTCCATACTCCCAAAAAAGAAATCAAGTACAGTCTTATATGCATAAGTCCCGCCTAGGGCCTCTATTTGTGTATCTATAAACACATAGATTCCAATTATAAGAACTACAAATACTTTGATTCATGTCTCAAAAAGGATATCTAGGGTGTATAACTGAGGTCTTATCCTGATATTTACATCCTTACTCCATCACATTAAACTCCATGAATGGGTCCAGTCACATGGCCATAAACTATGTCAAACAAACTATGTGGGTGTTGATTCTTGTTTTCATACGATACATCGGATGCCTTATAGAGGTGAAATCCCATCTCCAAGACACAAACCACCTTCTGGGATGGAAATAAACTCCATATTTCCCAAATATAGACACAAAATAGAGCATCATAACTGAATAAGAGAGATATAGAGAATCTGTGATATGTACGCAATGGTCCCTATCAATATATGTTCATAATAAAGTCATTGATACTGAGGTAACTAGCCCCGTATTAGAACCTGGGAAGGATTTCATGAACATATCTTAAATATATAATAGAATACCATATTAGGCAAAAATTCCCCCCAAAAGGGTGCAATGATCCCAAAATTCCTTCCTCTCGGCCAATTTGAGTTCCTAAGTGTCATTGGACATGAAACCCCAAATAAACACCTACCTTTGGAAAGTAGGTCTGTACTCAGTTATGGATGTGGGAACTATTTGTAGTTTCTAGGTATGACAAAACAAATGGAAAACTCGATTTGAGCAATTGAGTAAGGCATTAAACCCCCCCCCTCCCCAATCAAACTATTGAACCAAAATCCCGTCCATTTAAATTCTTGAGAAAACAAAAATGGTGAACCTGATGTGAAATCCATTAACTATGTCATAACTTTCACAGTTCAAAAAGGATTTATTTTCTAGTGCCTTTTATTCCAGTTTATGTTGTTCTCAAAGTAAAAAAAAATAGTGAACCTAGAACATTTATTTTGAATTCACTGAACCTTCCATAAAAATAAGGGACTTACTCTTTATCCTTTAACTATGAAAGTAATTGATCAAACATGTACTCTTATACATGTTACTACACTAATAAGGTTTCTTGTTTATTTTTTATTAAGGATTTTATAGATTCATTTAACTTTAAATGACATCATATAATGCACCAATGGAATATGAGACCTCTAGAAAAGATACCTTGACCCCGAGGCCCCTACATGCATTATCACCAATACACCACTTCCAGTACCAATTGGGGAATGTCTTGGTCTAGAAGTACCATGTTAGCATCTCCATTACAAATCTATAATTGGATCATGAAACCCTTTGGATGATGAGTTTCCACAAGTTTTATTTCCCTCGATAGGCCACAGTAGATGAAGTGTCCCTTGTTTCCATGTTCAACCACTTTGGAAGATTATCCCTAGAGCACAGCAATTCATACCTTACCTACATTAGGTAGGTGGATAAAGAAAATCATAAGGTCAACCCGGTTAGTCATGAGATACCTAGGAGGCCTCCCATCCCTCCTAGTCATCATTACTGACATGTGACCATGATTCCACACAGAGTTACAATGGAGTTTATTCCTACACCAACTATCCATATTAGGAAACCTAATTGGAAATATTACAAAGGGTATCCAAACAATGCAACTCCAAAGCAGGCTTATATCCCCGCTATCACTAATATCTCTAATCCCTGCCAGTGTATCCGGATAGTGGAACAGAATCAATATCAGATCATCAATATTTAGGAGCCTCTCACATCATCACTACTAGCCTTAGTGATTGTGGTATCCCATAGAGCACCCCAGTCTACATGTATAGGATAATTCCTATCATATTTCACTCTGGGGTCATATTCAACATTGGAACTAACCCCTTAAATGGTATCATGGGAACTGAACACTCAAATAGTATCATGGGAAATGAACCCTCAAAAGGTACCATGGGCATTGACCCCTCAAATGGTATATCGAACATAACCCACCAAATAATATACTCCTTCAAGGAGGATCATTAACCTGCTTGTGTATCATTCAATATGATATTAATCAGATCTAAAGACTACTCATCAAATTCATACAAGCACACTCCTAAAGAGTACATACATATTCTCCAATAGTAATTTGAGTCACATCAGGCTATCCTACCTTTGGCCACTAGCATAGGAAAAGAAAGGATCAGTGATATCTTCCATGCATCTATAAGTGTTGCCAACCATGTTGATATTTTAGAGGGAGCATATGGACAATGGAAGTAGAGGATTTAGTATCTTGGGTCTACATCACAACTACCATCATCATCCACCCACCCTACCATAGAAAGAGGATGGGGTGTTTTCATGGCTCCTACCATCCATCCCCTTAAAGGTGAAAAGGAAATTTAAATAGAATAATGGATCACCCAACTCCAACAAGAGAATAAATATATTCGACAAGTAATTGTGGGAATAATCTTGAGATTTCTACCATGAGATGATATACCAGTACCTATTAATGGAATCTCTCTTTTAAGTGAAATGTCGCATCCCAAAGGGATGGGGTTATTTTCATATTTTTCATTCACTCATTGGGTGAAATCCAAACATTGTTCCACCTCACCCAAGATCACAGAGCTCTGGAAATTTTCATATTTCCAAGACCCATATTCCACATGGCCGGGGGGGATTTCGTATTTTCCACCTCCTCATCAAGATATTATGGAAACCATCTAACTTCATATGTTTCCACAAAACCTTAAGGAGAGTCAGGATCTTTTAACAGGTGGAAAGTGCCTATGTAATTCAATATTCCCAATGCTTCAGTAACTTTTCCTAGACCAGTAAATACTAGGACTCTGTAACCTAGGCTCCAAGTTTAGCCATGCGCCTACACAAATGGAGGCACAGATAACTTGATGTAGAAGCAGCATGGTTACCCATCCCTTGAGGACAGACATGGAAAAGCATATTCCTTCAAATCAACATATACCAGGTATTTTAACTATGCCTTGGGAAATAATTTGATAGAGCCCCCAATGATAAGAAAGCTAAGTGAGGTAAGGATGGTAGGACATGACAATAATTTCCCCTACCATCGATGTCTCAGGCATACAATAGAAGGTTTTTGTTACAATAAATATCGTTTTTAGGTACATATGTACATGGGGATATTAGAACCACCAACACCTAAATACCCGCTCTAGTTTCCTGAGTGCTTTGAACAGGACACACAAGTTGTGCACCAGAGCATGATCCACATACCTCCTAGGGATAAACGACCATATTTCAATGAAATATTGAATAAAAAATATTATTTCCAAGAAAATCATGTATCCAAGTATTTTGAATATGCCATTGAAATTGGTTTGATGGAACTCCCAACAGTAAGTAAGTTGAACAAGGTAGGGTTGATAGGCCATGAAAACCAATAATGTAACAAGAACACAATAGAGATATACTTTTTCTTCAAGGATTGGTTGAAGATATATGTAAGTTTAGTCTTGATAGAGTTTAAGGATCCTGAAACCCATGAAATATGAATAAGAGTTATCAAAGATCCATCGGATGAGCCACTCTCTGGATAGGATATTACCATCATCCTTCCTCAAGATGTTAAACTGAATGGAAATCATTATTACTACAACACATCAAACTTCATGGCCTTCATCCTTACCTCAAGAAGTTAAACTCCCTAGACCACATCCTTACCACAAAATGTTAAATTCGATGGTCGATTTCCCTTTTGTATGAAATTAAACTAAAAAGGTTTTATAGAACTATGTATGGAAATATTATAATCAAAATTAGATACATTAGGAAACCTAGATCATGTATCCTAGACCATCCACCTATATAAATGTCCTTACCGCATGATGAAAAAATTGCAAAGAACTTGTCCAGGTAACTGGATGAAAAATCGTGTGGAATTTCAATCTCTGGGGGACATTATTAACATCAGGTGTAAATTAAAGTTTCAATAAGAATCACCAGTCACTTCCCCAAACATTCAGATTTGAGAATCAAGGACACCTTGTCAAAATAAGGGAGTTTGTGGACCAGATAAAGTAGGTGCCTACCCCAGATATCACAAACAAGTTCTTCTATAATATTTGGGAAGAAAGTAAGGTTAATTAATAAATTCATACCCCCATGCATAAATTCCGTTGGCATATTATGATGGCATAAGGAGGATAGAAGTGGTTGTATATCCTTACTTCAATCAAACACATCTACCAACATATCTTGTAAGCTGAGAGTGTACGTCCATATATTCATGTACATACCCTGTTGAAGTGATAGTGCTATGTGACAGTAATAGAGGGTCTATTCCAGTATATTCTAGTTAAGATATAGAGAAAGGCATATATTCCTATCCCTATAGCCATGGAATCTAAAATATCTAACCATTTTGAACAAGATTATTCTATAGAGAATGCGCATATTCTTTCTCTTGTCTAGGAGGAATATCGGCACGTTCTAGTAAAGAAAGAGGCATCAGATAGGGCTCGTAGTCCAATTCCAATCAGTTCTCACCACGTAAGAGTGGAACATGGCTCACGAAAGGCTCATATTCCTGTCGAAATTACTCTCATATCCCCATTCTAGTCAAAGTTCACTATGTGAGAGTGGAACATGCCTCAATAAAGGCTCATATTCATATCAATAGATATACTAAAAATATCCTAGTAGCTTACAGGAGGCGCCTCATATTCCTACTCCAATTTCATAGGACTATAAACGTATTTTGATGGTGAATTCATATTCATATGGGGCTCAAATTCCCATTTCAACCTGGGCTCACCATGTTAGAGAATAACATGCCTCGGGATATGCCCGTATTCTAGTAAAAAAAGACCAACATCATATTCCAAAGGCCCGGGATCGAGCTCATATCTTGGTACTAGCCAAACCCCACCAAGTGAGAATGGAACATACCTCTAGATAAGCTCAAATCCATGCCATAGAGTCTCATTGACATACTCCAATATATTCTTAGTAGTTTGATCATATTCCCATTGCATCGAATTGTTATCAATAGATTCATCCTTCCATCATAGAGCATGTTCATGTCCATGATCAACCCCAAAAGGAAGGATGACATACTATAGACATTATATAGAGTGAGCCTCATATCATATACATTCTCAATTCCAAGTCTCTTAGATATTAATTGAGATGCATTCTCAACACCCCGAGTGTCTTTTATCTCCATAACTGAGGAAAAAGGTGATCATTACCATGATAGTCCCCCACGCGGTAGTGTGGAGGTGGATCTTGGGGACTCTACCCATAACATCCTCCATGGTCAACCTCCCCATGGTCATATCTCCCATGGAAAATTAAATCCTCCCCTTTCTAATACAAATTCATATCGAGAGGTGCACAAAAATATCAAATGCCTTCATATAGAATGGTGATAAAAAATATCATACACCTTCATATAGAAAGGTGACCTAAAATATCATGCACCTATATATAGAAAGATTATCAAAATATTAGGGTTCCTATATATAGTTCCCCAATAAACCATAAACAGCACGTCACCAAGGTTAGCAGGTGACCCATAGAGGAAACCTCAGTGGTCTGACCAGGTAATCATATATAGCTCTAATGAATAAGAGGTTGACATGGATATTTGGAGAGTGTTATCTGGAAGCATCCTCCCAAACATACCCATTGCCACTTCCAATTATGAGATCCCAAAATATTCAAAAAGGAGTTTCAAATTTCTTCCTAACAACAAGATGATAAACTGTGTGAATTCATCTTGGTTACATAACATTAAACTATAGAAGTGTCATCCTAGAAGCATGACGTTAAACTACCTGGAATCTATCATCATTACCGCATAACATAAAACTACAGGAGTCCACAAAATCCATAATCATCCATGTGGTGTGATCCAAGTCTTTTCTACATGACACTAAACTACATAGGTTATTTAGAACAATGTGTGTCTTGATTGTAATGCCCCAACCCTAGAAGCTCAGAGTCGGTGCATTATTTCTCTACATTGGCATGATTAAATGGAATCAAATCCAAAAGGACCAATTAGTTTATAAGTCTTGGATATCCATATTACATACATGATATCAATAATAAATTGGGAAATAAGAAATAAAAACATGATACATAAATTAAATAAATAAACAACATCCTTGAAAGCATATAAAAAGTTTTCATCTTCATAACCTGGAGAAAAGAAACATAATTAGGGTGAGCTCAAATGCTCATTAAGGGTCATTAAATTATAAGAAATAATGAATCAATGGAAATAAAGCAACATGGAATTTTAAATAACTGATAACACATTCCATTAAAATAATTAGATAATGAAAACTCAATATTTCATGGACAATAAATGAATTACATTTCATTTAATTAATAAACTAGGAATGAAATGTATCCATAGACATGTCGATGCAAAATATCATGGATGAATAATAACAGAGATATCTTTGAAGGAAATTCTCAACTATTAGACAAAATTCCGAAGGAACATGAGAACATATACTATTAAGATCCATGCTCATGATGGTTTAAAACTACATGTTGAAAATGATTTAATTTTTCCAACATAATCATCTCATGAGAACCTATCGATGCATCAAGGAGCTAAATAAAGTTAGGGATCCACCATTCATTGAATATAAAAATCATTATTAATATAAAATAATCAATTTTAACAAAATATCATATTCCTTATTAAATATTTGTGTTGAATAAAAGATACATATTTATCAATAATTCATTAATTAATCAAAAAAAATCAAATTGAACACCATATGAAAATGGTAAACTGTTTAGCAAAAAGTAATATCAATTGCATGAGAATATGGATATTTAAGACAATTTAATTTATCATAAAAATGACCATAAGTTAATGATTATTTTAAGATACTTTTAACTATCAAAAGGAGGTGATATTACAAAGGTGATCATTAAACATATTCTTGAGGAAAATATTCTTTAAAGGCCCCAAAGTGCCCCAAACCACATTGAAACATTTAAATCGTAATATCCATGAAATAATAATAATTAAATAGACTTATAATAAATTTTAATTAATTTAATTTATGATATAACATGAAAAAATGTATTATATACACCATATAAAAGAAATTATGTACATAACAACAAATAAGTCTCAATTTAATGTAAATTGAGATTAAATAGCATACCCTAACCTTCCTTTTGTTATGTGATATTTATCCTCCTTTATAGTGGTTTAAAATATGTTACTAACTTATAATAGAAACATAATCATTTTTATAATATCATATATTATCTTCTTACAATATTTTATTACCTGTTTGTTAACACTCTTTGGTTATTTTAACTATTTCATGTGTTAATTGCCTAGTTTTCTCAAGTATGTTTTGACTTTTGATTTGTTGTTCCTATTAATTATATCATGATTTCATCATCTCCATAATGTAAAAAATTAATTAATTATAAAATATATTCATTAAATATTTATTTATAATATTCTATAATGTTTTGAGATAAGAAATAAAACGCACCGTTCTTGGAGAGGGTAGGTCGTAGGTACGCATGAACGCTACTTTCATTTCTTTGTCATATTAACAGAATGAAAAGTAAATAATAAATATGTATATAATAATTATAATATCATATATATGTTATATATGTAACTTAGGTATATTTAAATTTTCATTTATACATTCTATGTATAGCGTGAATGATTCACATTACTTTGGGGATGTGGTAGTCCACACTTCCACAAACGATGTTATCATATTTACACAAAATGGAAAGTATAAGGGTATGTGTTATAAAGGAAATAAAGAAGAATAAATACATAATAAAGATAACATATAACATATATATGTTTAGATTTTATCATAATGACCACCATGAGAGGCAGTAAAGGAATAAATAACAATCATCGTTTCATGAGAGGGTAGTTTGTTGTTCAAATAAATATTATGTTTGTTGCCCATTAGATGGGAGTATGTGTAAGTGTAGGTATAAACATTATCATAAAAACATCCAAGTTTATTTATTATACTAGTGTCTTTATATATCCCTATAATAATAATAATTGAAATACTGTAAAAAATAATAAAACTAGAGACCTTAAGGGAAGATATTACCTCTTAATCAGGCAACTCCTTTTGATTTATACCAAAAGGATTCCTTGTATTATTTCCTACCTACGAGGGGCTTATAGAATTATGGAATGGATGGTTAGGGGATATTTTTTCAGATCTTGTTCGAGACAAAGTGTCTTTATATATGTGAAGAAGTGGGAGGATTGGAGGCCTTTTTATATTGGAGGAGGAGTGGCACTCTTGTAATATTTTGACAAAGGAATTTCATACATGTTTTTCACAATGAAAGAAGTTCCAATAATGGAAAACATTCTATTCAAGATATTATATGGTATAAATATGGATATAAAATGGATCTTTGACTAGTTTATATGTCATTTTGGAACTTAAGAATAATGTTTAGTCCCTTATTAAGCTTAATTTTACCTTAATCGTTGTAATTAATTTTAAATAAATTCACTAATAATTTTGGTGAAAAAATAATTTCAACTTATTATATATTATAAATTATGATTATTATAAATATGGGATCAAATTTTATGAATTCCAATCACATAAGTGGCATAAATTAATTAAAATTTAATCTCATAAACGGGATGACGGTATTGGTTTTTAAAGTAAAAACATCCAAAAGATTGCTAAGTTTTTATTCCCAATTTCAAATTAAAATTGATTACAATGACCTAAATTTGATTAATTGATAAAAATTGGATCTAATTAATCTTTAAAAAATGTAATTTAACATTATAAATAAATTATATGAAAATGAAATTTTGAACTAAAATTTAGTATTTTTTATTATTCATTAAAAAACGAAACTTCACATAAAAATACAAAAAAATTAAAACAACCAAATTTTTAGGTTTATATTTCAAATATGAAGTTTATTTTTACATATATAATCTATAAAAGTTTCAAAAAAATGTATTTAAATTAGGTTCTCCAGTAAAAGGTGGTAAAAATCCCTAATAAAAATATATTATTTTATGTGTAATATTGGATTTGTTCTCATCTTATGCCTACCAAATATATTGGATGAATATAAAATATATTTAATTACATATATAATATATATTTTTCATTAATATAATTCATTAATAATAATTAATTTCATTTAATGGTGTAAAATAGCTTTGTGATCATAAAAATAGTTTTCTATAAAAATATTCCCTTTATATTCAATTGGTTCTTATATTAGTTTCTAATTAATTTATATCCAATGAATTAAATTTTAATTTTTATAAAGAACACATTTTCATAATTTATTTGATACTACTTATAAACACTAATTTAAAATCTGGGTTATTTCTTCTTATATTAAATAATAATATCTTAATATTATATTTTTTGTTCATTAAAAATCGGTCTTGCATGTAATGTAAGCTTTCGAAGAAAATCACTCTTTCATGTAATGAAAGATAAATTAGTGTTATGTGCATTAAAAATATATCAGGGATTTAATTTATTTAAAATAGTAAATATATTGTAATGTCTTGGGGTATTATATTCTCTTATGTATTTCGTTATGCATGTGATATATGCTATCAAATACAATGATTTTACTTTAGAATTTTGGTGTGTTACATTAATTCCTACCATTAAAGGATATGTAGTGATGCATAAACCTCTAGTCTTGAGTCTATCTGCAATATTCCTTTCTTTCATGTTGGGTGATCCTTATCCGTACCACAAGGCATTAAACTATATTACTGATTTTTTTCTGTGCGACATTAAATTGTACTAGTTTTCTTGAACAATGTATGGCTTGATTCTCATTTACAAAAATATATGTAGGGATACCTAGATCATATATCTTTCTCCATACACAATATGATAAAAGATCCCCTTTTCATATCATTAAATTACCTCTACATAGTAATAGTAACCCTTTTCATTCCTTGTCTCTCACACTGATCATAACGCACATGAGCTTAAGAGTTTTTGGTAAGGGATTACCTACACAAAAAAGGAATGATAGTTTGCGATAGGTGAATCATGGTCATGAATGAAATACCTTAAAATTAAAACCATGATTCAATTCTGTATGATGTTAAACTGCATGGTCGATGTCCCTTGCATGACATAAAAACTGCACATTCATGTAGGCCTCATCTGAGAGAATAACTATTGTTGGTGTTGTTCTCCTACCACACCTCCACTAAAGAACTATGTATTGTTTAATTCCTATAATTAATGAATATGTAGTGATGAAAAAAATTCATACTTGGGTTCACCCAAAATACATATTTTCACGTCAGGAAGACAAAATCCTTACCACATGACGATAAACTTTACGATCCCTCAATAACTACGTGTGGCTTAATTCCTATCATCACAGGATATGTAGTGATTCCTAGATCTCCAATATCGATCATATCTATGATAATAAATGGAAAAAATGACCACCTATTAATATGGGTTAGACCTACGTGGATCATTTCCCATTCAACATATAAATTTTACTTGATTACTATGACCATAGGATGTGTAGTGACACTTAGATCTCCAACTCTGGGTCTAGTCACAACTAACAAGTAAAAAAATTGTTCCCCTATCTGCATACAGGTCAGAACTATATAGAAATAATTCCTAAAAACTATGTATGTCATGATTTCTATTACCATAGGGTACACACTGAAACCCATAATTATATTCATGGTCCTAGCCACAACATTACCATTTCACATCGGGGAGCCAACGTTCTTATCGCATTACAATAAACTACAAGACCCCATTAAGAACTACATGTGTCTTGATTCTTGTTATCATAGAATACGTATTGATGCCCGAATCTCAAATCCTGGTCCCATCTATAACAACCAAAAAGAATAAATTCACCCCAAATACATAGGGTATAAGCCATACAAGACCACTTATCCTACATATGAGTCGGGTATACATACAGCGTGCTTGATCATTTAATATATCATCCATAATTTTTCACATTGTCTCTCATGTCCTTACCACATGATGTTAAATTGAAGGGAAAAAATGCTAGTTGAATGATATTAAAACTTCATAATAAGAATTTACTTACCACATGACATTAAAATAAAAGGAAATGAACTTACCATATAGAAATAAATAGCATGGAACACATCCTCACTATCAGAAGTTAATCAGAATGAAAGGAAATATGTCCCCACTACAGGATGAAGAAATGTGTTGACCACCACCCATGCTTCATCCTTTATGAAAGTGAAACAACATCCTTACCCTGGTCAACCAGGGTACATGGTGCTTCTGCTACCTTTTAAATCACCTCAATACATATACCACACTTCATATCTTGAGTACCTAGAGTTTCCGAAAACTATTCATGGACCTTATAATGGAAAATAGATCTCTCAGAATGGCCATGCTATTGATACAGAAGGGCTTAGACCCACCAAATAGAGGCATCTTGGCTACATAAGGAAGTATTTATAATCCTTTTGAGTCTAACATCACCATAGAGGAACTCATAACTTGAGGTTGTTTTGGGAAATCGGCGGTATGATTATTCCATATCATTACTCATGACCTGAGAACCTTGATCTATGATTTAAAACATCTTTATCTCCCATAGAGAAGGATTTTGGAGTACTCTTGGCCCTGGATATCATAATTGAGCTCTTTTGTAACATCCCCTATATTAGGTCCATGAGTTTCATGACCATAAACTACCTACACTTTGGTCAGATATTTATGACCATAAATTCTATCCGATGATGATCCAAATAGCAATATGTTAAAATGCTGGTGAAAGAGACAAAAAAACTCATGAGGTCAAAAACTTTCTAAGGGATGCCTGATTAAAATTCAAATCTTTTCTCTCTAAACTCTTAATCTATAGATATTAGGAAAAAATTAGGGCACAAATAAATAAGTAATAAATCTCCTAAGGCTTCCCTTCTAGCCTTAGTAAAATCTAATCTATGTTCACTGAACCCCCTGGTCCAACAAAAAGTTAGAGTAATGATTTTTCACATGGCCTTACTATGAGAATATATTCACAAGGTGGTGACACAACTTTTATGATGCTCAAACCCTTCTTGGATATTACTTTTCCTATAAATCACACTTCATTATTTGAGATCGTTGGGTCGTTACAAACCTCTCATAGCCCTTGTAAAGGAAAAGATATCTCCTAGTTCGGCCAAGATATTGATGAATAAGGGTTTAGACCCACCAACAGATGACATCTTGGGCCAATTATAAAGGTATTTATGATTCCTGTGGGCTAGATGCCATCATGGAAGAACTCAGCACTTGAGGGTGTTTTGGGTCATCCTCAGTATGATTTTCCCATACCTTCCTCATGACCTGAGCACTTTGGACCTTGATTTACAATCCTCGTACCAGACTATTCAAGTATATTTGACATCCTCAATGTTATGTCACCGTGTTTCATACCTTTTCTTAAAGTAGGAACATGGAAAATAATTCCCAAACCTTTGATGGACCACACCTCATGATTCTAAACCACAAGGTGCAGGGATCGATCTTCATAGTAGGGGATAAATTTCCCAAGGGTTCTAGTCCCCTTATTGGATATATTCTCTTCCATACCCAACTTAATTGTTTGACACCTGAGACTTCATAAATCTTCAATACACATTAGAAAAGACTGGTTATTAGCTCTACTTGGACATAAATGAAATCCCTATAGACTCATGAAAAAGGTCTTTGACCCCCCAGTCATAGGCATTACCTCCTTGCAAGAAAGGATCTTCAGTCCTTATAAACACAGTTACACCATAGTGGAACTCAGCACCCTAGTTTATTTTGATTCATACCTAGTATTTATGCACCTTTCCATTACCCATTGATTCAATCTCTTAGACATATGATTATAAAACCCATACTCCAACTGTCCAGGTGGATATAGAATCCCTAGTATTTCTCCCACAACCAATGCTCCTCCCATAAATCTTCCATGAACCTTGGAAAATAGTGGAGACCCATTTGTATGGCCATGCTGGTAATGCATAGGGGATTTCACCTACCAACAAGAGTAATATCCTCCTTCTAAGAAAAAAACTCCAATCCTCATGATCCTTGGAAACATAGCATCAAAACTCAACACCCTGGAGTTTTTTGGGTTATACATAGTCTTCCAACCCCATATTCCATATTCATCAATAAAGTTCGAACTAGTAAACCCTAGACTACAACACAACAAAGGTATGATCTAGAATAACCTAAACTACAACACATAAAAGTTTCAAGTTATAATACCATAAACTACATCTTATCAAAGGTCCAAGCTATAATACCTTAAACTATAACACATCAAACGTACAATCTAGAATATCCTAAACTACATCATAGTATATATTTGAATTAGAAGGCCATAAAATAAAGAATAATGATTTTATAGCTTGTATGAACTTAAAACATCCAACTGAAAGAGACATAAAGATTTCTAGTTTGAAAACCCAATAATGGAATCCTGGGAAAAAGTCAGGACTCTTCTCACATGACATGCACTTTATGTGATCCAGGTAATGTTGGGCATTTTTAAAATAGAAGTGGAACAGAAACCTTTCAGGTCAAAAACCTATAAGAAGGTGGGCTGATAAAAAGACATTCCCATACCCACTAAGTCTTCCTCCATATTAATCTTAGGAAAAAGTTGTGTAAAAGTAACTAAAGTGATACAAAGATGATGGGTCCCACCATATGGCCTTAGAAAAAATCAATATATGATCAATAAGTCCCTCAAATTAGGTAGAATTTAGATCATTCTACCTTTGGGAAGGAAACCACTCAAAAAAATATCCTTATAAATTAGATGATTTTAACACAACTGGACTAGGTGTATCAATGAATAGTGTTATGTTAGTGGGAATTCATGAAAATTATTCAAGATAAACCTGTTGAAATTTAAGAACTCAAATACAAGTGACTGGATCTATTTGGTATTACACACAAAGGATTTGTATCATGGATTATCCAAGAAATATCCCAACATAAACATGGGTCTCTACTTGAGAATTCATCACAAAATAGTGACAATACCCTTCCTAGTATGAGCTATATATATGTAATAAAATTCATCATTGAGTTCTTTATCCATGATCCTATGTTCCCTATGGGTGATTTTGATCCACACAGTGGTATATTTCAGAACTATGTATGGTTTTATTCCTATTATCATGGTATACATTAGCAATGTCCAAGTACCTTACTTCAGATATAGCTAAAAGTTCCATTACACCCAATCATGGTACCATTCTAGAACATAAACACAAATTTCAATCTCAGGGTGCATAATCATTAAACTAAAGCCATTGGATATCTTGGATTTAACAAAGAACACATGGTCAAAATCCTCCTATGGATGGCACATTGAATTCCTCAGTGAGATACTCTAAAAATAATAATCTCATAGGGTTTGGTATCATAGCTTTTCATATATTCAGATATGTAAAAAATTCTTGTATGTTTACCTTAGAATCATATTCTTTTTGTTCTGAATGAACCTCATTCTAAAGGGTGGAATTTTTTTGGTACCCATAATTGTGAAGCTTTCACTTTTCCATAGAAGATTAAATAAATGTGAAGACCATGAAAAATATTGATATAATTTTTATAAATGACATGGGAATGGAATGAATAGAAGTTTGGTATTTGGTTTAAGGGGATACACTTTGGTCCCCTATTGAACTCATCTTATAATTTTATTATAAGTATTTGTGGGAATTTTTCCCACGCTTTGACAAAAATATAGGCCAATCCACTAACTAACCAAGCCAAGGCTCTAGAAAAGGCCCATGTAGGCTAGGGTTAAATGTTCCCAATGGGAGATAGTTGTTCTAGTTAGGGGATAGCAGGAATCATAATGCCCATAGAAAGGGAGTGGTCTTGTGTGTAGTTCTCGTGGAACCCTAGACCGAAGGCGTGCATAGTGTGGGAGAAAATCCCATAGGACCGAACCCTAGGTGGGGGTTTGTGTATGCGGTATAGGTTCTGAACCCCATTTCCAGCTCAAATAAATAGTGTTCATTACATTGTTTATATATCGAAGGGATGCACCATGTAGATTATGATGTGGAACAACATATTCATGTGTATTGTTCGTGTGAAGAAAGCCCATTTGTCTAATAATGCATCTGAATGATCGCAATCATTCGTTTCAATCCTGAAAAATGGAATTTTTAATTAATTCGATCTTGTGTTGTGAAAAATCAAATCAAATCTTCACAGTGTGAGAAATCCAAATTCAACATCCCGCTCATCTATCTCTCTCCGGAACCACTGGTTTTACATATAATGATGCTGCTCACATGATCACTCGATGATCACCATGACCGCCATCACCAATCCTTTGCTAATAACCAAGTGGATCTAAGATAACTAACATGTTCCACTAAGAGATCCAATTGCGAACACCAGTGGCATGCCAAGAGAACTCAGACTAGCACTTTGATCTATTACATGATCATAATTTGATCCTGCAATCAAAATAAAGATAGTCATTAGGATTATCTCAAGAAGTTTACAATTGTGATCCCTTCCTCATTTTGAATGATTTTTCTCTAAATTAATTTTTTTTATCAAAGGATGACATGTGCCATCACCAAAGAAAACCAAAGAATCACATGATCAAATGAAATGATCATCAGATGAAGAACTGGACATATCACGATCACATGACGCTAATCCCAGGAATTTTTCACTGCCTCAGCTGGTGAACGCGGAACCCTCACTATGAAAAGAAGCATCACCCTTGGGTCAGACTCACCTATAAATAACCTACTCCCCTCAAAAAAAGATAAATTAGGTGGAGGAGAGGGACCATTGGAAAATAAGGAAGGCAGTGGAGCATAGCGTCCCAGTGATCATCACTACAGAACCTTCTAAGGTGATTGTGAAAATCTAATCCATGATATTTCGAAGATCTGGTGATCGTATGATAGAATGAGCATCATACGATGCCTGGTTCATATGAGGTATTCATATGATCATGTGATACCCCCATCATGTTTGTGACCTCACTAAGATGAACCTTCTCCTTCATAGACAAACCCAATATGAATCCCCTGTGAATGTTCACAATATCTCCTGCAAGGACTCTCTTTGAATCATGCGGTCGTATGAGTGATAAAACCCCATGAACCAGGGAAGTAAATTTCCTAAGATGTAAATCACACTCATACTAGTTTCTTAAGGAATACACTAGTGGAAATGTGCCTTGTAGTGTCGTGAACCCTTGATCTTTTGTTCCCCTCTACTCGACCTTGCGGGGTAGACATGAGGACTTGCGTCCCAATATCCCATGCACCCTCTTTATCCATGTAGTTAAAACCTTATCCATGAAATAAAAACATTAATAGACATGTATCTTGTGTCACTTAAAACCCTCATCCTAATGATGCTTTATCATATATTAAAAGTAATGGATTTTATGTGCAATGCTCCACGGGTCCCGGGTTATATGAAGGAGTAACACTCTAGGTCTCAAGATGTCACCTACTCAGCCTCACAGTGTAGGATTTAGGATATGCACCACACATTCCATACACTCCTCTTCACCATGAAATTTCCACCACCATGCACACTAGGGTTTGATATGTAGCCTCAAATTATAAACATATGACCAATCAAGGGACCTTATAAAGGTCAAACGAATCCCATAATGAGGACATGAGGTGATTTCATGAATACATACATCGATATTAATGTAGTCCAAAGGTAAAACCCTCAAAAATGTGCACTATAAAACTTTACCCATGCCTATGGTGTTATTGGGAAGCCTATGTAAATGTTCACAGACTCCCTCGAGATCTACTTTTGAGTTCATTCAAATCTTGTGAACAAAGTATCATCATTTGAGTGCCCTTTTAGAGAGAATATAAGACTATGGATAGGACCTCCTTTTTTCATGTAATCCCTACGGTGTATTATTTCAACATTCACACTCGGACATGTATCGTTTCCCTTGAAACTTAAAGCATGATCCCTTTGGAAATTCACTTGTGAGATTCTAACAAGCACAACATCCAAAACACATCTACAAGACCCCACCACATGAGTAGTTAAAGAAATGTGATTGTAAGACTCTTCATTGATCTCATGATGTCCTCAGGAATCCTTGGATATGTCACTTTGATAACAATATGAACCTTGGAAAATTTTGGTTCATCTCATGAAAGATGATGGTCATGTCAGCAACACCATGTGGTAGTTCTAAGACCAGCCAAATTGATAAGGTGATAGCCCCTTGGCATGTATTCATTGTCACATGAAAAACCTAGGATAATTCATATCAATCATTTGAAGCACGTTGGAGTTGTCCGCCTAGGTTATCTGAAGATATCTTGGACAATGCACTTTGATCATATTAAGGATAATTTGACATGCCAGAATGATCATGCAATTTCCCATAGACACATAATCATTTCCATACAATAGTATGAAGACAAGTTAGTTTAATCATGTAAAAAAGTCTAGTCATCCTTGATTTTATCATGAGAAAGACCCCATACATGCATGCTTCACTCATGAAAATAAATTCAAGTCTTGTCAATGGATTTGGTAGACTCATTTGGATGTGTATTCCTTATCTATATGATGCCCAAACATTTCAGTCAGACAATCAAGACCACCCACCAGACAGTCAAAAAAAGACAAGAAAATCTCCCAAGATATTTGAACATCGTCTGATAGACCCACCTAGACTAAAACCATGTGGACCCCAGCCAGGAACCTTTGGTAGCTTCCCCCTTTTATAAGGGAAGTGTTATTGACGATATAGGGTTATACACTCATGTGACCTATCAGTTACATGCTTATGGATAGGCCTTTCATGGTAATCATAATCTCTCTTTATCTATTAGAGGATAGAGAATGAGTGTGACAGGGGCATCCCAAGACTAGATAGCCTTGTCAATCTTCAGTGTGTAAGACCCAACCGGTAGAAAAACATCTGTGTGTAATCCCCAACAAATTAAACAATGAGAAATATGATTCCAACCATAACCAAGATATGTAGGATGCCTTCTTAAGTCCCGTGCTCTAACAGGAATCCACTTTGGTGTAAGTTCCTTCATGTTCTAAGTATTCATGACTAAGGGGATTAAATTCTCCCATATGTCTGACATTCATTCTCACCTATTAGTAGATGAGAAGTGGGGTCATACACGGGTGTTATTTTAAGTATAGAACCTGATCATTCCCTCAAGTACCTAAAACCCATCAGTGGGTTGAGTGAAAAACTAAACTACAATGACTATGATTGCTATTATAAAATAGGATATGTAGGTTTCCTTCCTAAGGCCCAAGATCTATCCCACATCTCTCATAATATGGGTAATCATATCTCTCAAAGGAAAACTTTAATGTTTAAGCACCATATGAATATGATCTCGTGCAATGTGTATAATCTACCACTATATCTAGTTTCTCACATTGATCATGGATCATGTGAGCATAGAGACCAGTGATGACAATATCAAAATCATGTTGATAATTCCCCTGGTATAGGATTTTTAACATTGGGATGTATGTCTGATTACGTCTCATCTTGGATCAAATCTCCATACTTCTGAAGAAGTAGTCAAGGGTAGTCTTATATGCATAATTATAACCTAGGACCTCTATTTTCTTATCGCTAATGACATATATTCCCATTATAATAACTATGTAAAATCTGATTCCTATATCAAACAGCATATATAGGATGCCTTACCAAGGTATGAGTATGATATTTACATCCTTATCACATGACATTAAAATGCTTGGATGGGTCCAATCACATGACCCTAAACTATGTCAAATGAACTATGTGGGTTTTGATTCTTACTTTCACAGGATATATAGGACACCTCGTAGAGGTCCAATTTTATCTCCAAGGCACCAATAACCTTCCAAGATGAAAATATACTCCATAGCACTTGAATATGGCTATAACCCAAATCATCATTAATAAATAAGCGAGTGATAGAGACTCTATGATATGCACTCAATGGTTCCTATTAGTACATGTTCAATATCAATCCATTGACATAGGAGTAACCATCCATGTATTGGATATCCGATAAGATTTCATAAAAATATCCTAAATATATAATAGATTCTTAGGGTAGGAAACATTTCCCCTGAAAAGGGTGTGAGGAGCCCAACCTCTCATCCACCCGACCAATGTGAGTTCAAAAGCATTGTTGAGCACAAAACCCCAAAAGACCACCTTCCTTTGGAAATCATTTCAATACTCAGTTATGGATATGGGAACCAATGGAAGATTCCATGGAACACTAAACAAATGAAAACCCAATGAGAGTGATTAAGAAAGGTCTTAACCCCTCCCCCCCCCCCATAATCAAACCATCGAACTGAAATCTCATCCAAGTCTTTTTTCAATGAAACAATTATTTCATGTGTCATAAAATTCAAAATTTACCTGAGAAGTATTTATTTTACATTACAATATCATTTTTACCAGTATTATTTATTCTTAAATTACTAAAGATGAAATTATATAGTATTTCTCTATAAAATATTATATATTTTATTATCCTCTAGTAATTTTTAGAGGCAAAATTTGTTTTCTTTCTTTTTACTCTCTTTAAGTACTCGATAGAACAAATTAATCTTTTTAAGGAAACCCAACTTTGTTTTACTATTCAGTCATGAATATTTTTATTTTATATCTGGTTATTTTTTAATATATTTTTAATAATGTTTTTAATATTCTAATATAATTTTTTAAATTTATTTTTACCCATGTTTTAATTTCTATAAAAAAATTAAAATGAATCTTCATGTCATTTCTAAACTAGGTAATTTTGACTTTTTACCAAAAATGTGAAAGGAATATTTATTTTAACCTACCTAACAAGAATAGAATTTACCATAATCATGATTAATATTTAATTTGATTCTTAATTTATAATATTTCAAGGTTTTTTTTCAAATAAAATGTTTTCTCTGATATTCTAGAAATTTTTCGATTTTAAAAAATGGATTTCAAAATGAAAAGGGTATTTTCCCCAAGAAATGTTTCCATGGTCATTAAGAAGCATTTTTAATCTATGATAATAGCCTATGATATAACTTACTCTTAATTAGGGATATTATTCTTTGATATTTCCCTTATTCTTACACTATATGGTTTATGGTTATGATGATGAAATATTATTGAAATATGTTTTCTTTTCCATGGGGTATGTTAGGATGAGTGATAAATGTTTTCATGATCATGTGGAATATATATGAATGGATTAAAATTATGTGATGAGTGGGTATATTGTATCCCTTAAATGCATTGGGTAAAGATTAATATTTTATGAGATCAAACGGTACATGGGAGATTATTCCAATCCCAAAATAGGGTACAATGGGAGGTTATCCCAAGCCCAAAGTAGGAACACAGGTGGTCATAATAAGGCTAACATGTGATGAATGTCTCTATTGGTGTCTTTAAAATAAGATTTATAGGATTATGATTATGCCACACTTTATTCCTCTCTTTTATGACATGATATTTTTCCCATGTTATGATCTCATGGCTCATGATTTTGTATTCTTTTATGATTCATGTTTTATGAACTTTGAACCTTTATGTCGTGACTCGTGATTATGATCTATGAATTTCTTGGTGCAGTTTTCAAATGTTAATCCCAGGTTTTCATACCCTTATGCTTATTTCAGGATTAAATGATCATTAATATCTACCATGTTTACCCTTATTGAGTATCTCAGCTCGCCCTTTATTATGTTTACTTTTATCCAGGATATGAAGAAACGTTTTGTGTATGATATATCTAAGAGGGTTTCTAGATTCAAATAACTAAGTGGGATATGATGTAGATATTTTATATACCAATATTTATGTATCTAAGTTTCCAAAAAAATAATTTATGGTTCTGTTGTGGATATAATGATATCCAAAGAATATTTACTTAATAAAATGTAGTATTTATGTATGAGATTTTTGGGTCACCTCAGCTGGTATCAGAGAAAGGTATTATTATTTTTAGAAACTCAGATGAGGAAAATTTAGTGATAAACCTTTGGATAAACCTAAGAATATGAGAATATCATAAGTTATGGTAAATAAATGAGTGTGTTTTCCCTAAGAAATATGTCTCTATCTAGATAATCTAAAGTGGATGTAGTTGTGCCATAGATTCACATAGGAGTAATAACTCTGAAATGGGTAAATTGGGAATTAACTTGACCTTCATTGGTTCACTATGAGTGAGCCTAATACTATACACTTGTCTAGACACTCCAATGGGATATGGTTGGGTTAATTCACATTTTTTTATAGACCATTATGAACAATTTTAATAGATAATGACCATGTATGGCTTAGGTTAAACCTAAGGTTTGATATATTAAAAAAAACATGTCATGGTTTAGAGATTCTCTTAATGATTTTTCAATATTACATGATTACTCGCCATGATTATTGTTTATAACGCTATAATTTTTTATTTTAGTAAATTGTTGGAACCAGGAGGAATCATATTATTGCTAAATGTGTTGGATAAGGTAATGATTGTCCTCGTGTGAAACCAAATGTAAAAAAATATGGAATGTGAAACCCTGTTATTATGGATAATCATTTATCTCATTATAAGATTACCAAATTTAACAAGGGTGAGTTTTCTAACATACCTAATAAGATAAAAATATAGTTTAATGGTATTTAAATTGATGAAGACCGTGGAGATAAAATGATTCATCCTCCAACATCTCAAGTATGTGGAAAGAATCACCTATGGAAATGACTCAAATGAATGTGAAGATTTTTTATGTGTGGAAAATAAGGTTATAGAGAATATAATTATTGAGGAAAAATGATGAGTTAGATAGAGGAAAATTAATTTGATCATATGTTACTATATATAATTAAATGTATTCATTGTGGGGAACTTGGGCATTATCCAAGTCAATTACTTATTCCAAGCACTAACTATTACGACAAGGAATGGCCTATATTATGCCAATTATTAAAGTGGAATGATTTAATTTTTTATCTATTTTAATTTTGAAATTAGATTCTAGAAGTGTTTTATCAATTATATTATGTTTATAATAACCACGAAACATATAAGTATTGTTATCTAATAAATTTTCTTTAAGTATTTTCAAGCATATATTGAGTGGTACTGGTAACATAGAAAGGTTATTCAATGGTAAGGTGATATATTTAGAAAAACACATGATTGATGGATAGATAACACTTAATATGTGCCTAATGTTGTGATAATAATGTTTATTTGGGATAAAGAGATAATTGATATTGATAAAGTAAATTAGATAGTTTTGTAGAGTTAATTTTTGGAAGCATATGTGATTTTATTATGGCTATATGGTGATTCAGAATATTTATGAAAAAAATTATCATATTTTGGAAATTATATGATTTGGGTATATGACCATATGAGTGATTGATATTATTTAGAGATAATTTATCATTCTATCACAGAAGAATATGCGATCAAATCATTCTAATATATCGGTTTCAATTTTGTTATACCATATTTTGAAGATTTTTATGGTTATTTATTTATGGAATGATCTATGTTTAACTTTTGGTGTTGTTATAGATATTATAGAGATTGGTGTATGAATATTTATTCATATTGGATAAAACTTTCTAACCATTTTCGTTTTGGTAACTTCCTAGAGATGGGAGGAATGACTTGTCATTATTTTATTATCACTAACCAGCCCATGCTACCATCATACTAGGCACTCATCCTGGCCCATCACAAGTCCCTAAGGGAATTACCAATCCCCAAGGGCTAGTGAAAATTATTTGTGAATTAAAATAACTCCTTTAGGAATGATTTATCCCAAATCAAAGATACAATATAGGAATAAATAAATATAGGATAAAAAAAATTAATAATCATTCCAAACATGTCATAGCCAAATAAAATGATCCAACCCATTTTCATATACATAAAAAACATCCAAAAAATAATTATTAAGCTAAGAAGGATAGACACAACACTAACCAAAACTAAAAAAACAACAAACCAACCCAAGTAAATCCCAAACCATCTCTATGAAACCTCCAGTTTCTCCCCACCACCCAACTCACCCCATGTCTCCCACGATGAAAAAAATGATCCAACTAAGAATCTTGAATCCAAAATATATAGGTTTCAGATAAAAATCATAGTATGTCACCAAATCCCCCAAAAACTATAAAATATATTTCATAAGAAAATTAATCGATGTTGGTTTGAAAATAAACTAAAAAATAGGCTTTTTAAATATAACATATAAGAAAAACAAATCATTCCCATGGTCACTGAATAAAACATTTCTCTTTTTCTACAAAAACTGAACACATGTGTTTTTAAAACAAAGTATCTGTCTAGATATTTCACACAACCACACACACCCATTCCCATTTCATAAAAATAAACTTTTTTATTCAAATGAAATGAATTCCATTTTTAAACATTAAATTAGATGAAGGCATTTATAAAACCAAACACCAATTTTTAAATCCTTTTCAAATCACTCACACATAATATCCTTTAAAATAAAAAAAATCACAAAAATATTTGAAAACTTATTTTTAAAGGAAAACAACTCAACACCTACATGGTTCAGACACAATAAGTAAGAACCACACATCATAAGAAAATAAAAATGTAATATAAGTAACACAAGATGAGGTGCTATAACAAATAATCAAGGGAAATGATAAAATCAATCCCTAGAAAAACTCCACTAAATCACTAATCAACCAATAAATTTAATACTTCATGGGATCTACCATAGGATTCCTAAAGTGAAAATCATCTCACCATATAAGTGTAAAACCACAAAACTATCTAACGATGTGTGCTAAGTCTATACTATCATCCCACTATCCTACACAAGCATCACAATGAGGACAAACCACTACCTAGACCTTATTCCTTGAATGATTTGCGTGTAAATAGTAGTTTGTGAACCACCTAGAGGAACAAGATAGATCTTCCATATGGCATCCCGCCTTTTTATAACATAACATTTCAATACATTTTACAAACAGGGTATCTTTAAAGTCTAGTGTCTTGGAAATCAGGGACATCAAACATGAAAAAGACATAAAAATTTCTTCTTAAACACTTAAAAGGATTATTCATTGTTCATACTAAGTTCATTACATCATCTCATAACCTGGGAGAATACATCAAAGGAAAGGGTGAGCAGAGGGCCCAGTAAGGGAAACAAGAGAAACATTTTACATGTGAACTTGAGATACATCAATAAAGTCATGAAAAATAACTTTAAGGCATGAGAAAGAGATCATGAGGCATATCATAATAAAAATAACATGTTTCATAAATTGAATATGTGGATACAACATTTAACTTAGACAATAATTTCCCTATCACCAAGGTCCATCCCCAAGGTTTCATTAAAAAATTACCAAGGTTATTCACCAAGGTATCGTTAAAATGGTAATCTCTAGAGATTAAGTCTTTACCCAATGCATTGGAGAGCTATTATGGATCACCCTTAATTTGTCATTATTATAATGTGATCCACATATATCATCATAAATCATTTCATAAATAACCCATATAGCATATAAGAAATGGGTTTCATTTCATAGTCATAACATTTTAAAAACTGCTTTAAAGATGTGATCTTCATGTCACTTTAACCCACGGAAAAGGAAAGTGGGTCTCATGTGTGTAAATCCCAGAATTTAAAATAGAAAATTTTGATATATATGTGAATACCCATGTAGAATAAAGATTTTTGAGTATTTACTTAATAAAATAAAAGAATTTGAGAAAAATAGAGAGACATTTAGAGGTGAAAATTCGGCTGCATAACGGTTATGTTGCAGGGTTTTAAAAAACATTGAAAATAGAGGGTACATGGGCCACCCACTCATAAATGATCCATAAAATATTATAGGGACAGAATATAAAGGATATAAGAACATGGTAAAGAAATTTGAAGGACATACCATATGAAATGAAAAACTTTAAAGGAGGACAAAAATAAGATTTCTCTTATGAAATATTCGGCAGCCTAATGGCATCACATAAAACTTCAAAAAAATTAATTGATGAGATTAAATAGGGTCTCTAATCATGTGAACATAAAAGGAAAGTATTATGAATAGAGATCTCATACCCCAACATGGAAAAAAGTAACTTGAAAGACTTAACATGAAAGTAGAACTTTGAAAATGGGAAGAGTGAAAGAATCCCTTACCTTGAAGAGTAACTTCGAAATCTTGAAGCTTGGGACCTTGGGAGGCTTGAGGGAACCTTGGGAGGAATCATTGGGAGGTAATGAGACCACAAATTAGTTGATAATTATTTTTTAATTGAAAGGATGAGAGAATGTCTTGGTATTGATAGGGGAAGTGAGGGGACAAGGCATTAATGGCCAAGGGACGCCTCATCGGTGGTATTGGAAAAACCATGGTCTTTCCCATGGTATTTGCCCATTGTATTGGCCACTTGGGACACATAATAACTTATCTTAATATTCTTAAGTCTACCAGAATTATTTCATAATTATTACATCCTTAGTGATGTCATTAAACACCTGAAACTAAAAACTGTATTTTTCACTATTCACCAAAAATTCATTTTTTTCAGCAAAATCCCAAAAATTCATCTTAACCAAATATTGATGATCTGAATTAAAAAATTAACTACATTTTATAATAATAATTTTCTAAATATTTTTAATTTAATTTTTAATTAAAAACACTATTCACCTGAAAAAAACATATACTTGACTAACAATTTCTAAAACAGTTATTTACATATTTTATTGAATCACATTACTTAATCAAGGTGCCTAAATTATATTAATACTTTCTTTAAGAATGATTAATAATCCATTTGGTCACATTACTAATCCTAAGCATAAAATCACTATTCATAATTTACTATTCACCAAAAATTAAGTTGATCTTATTAGACTCTAAATTTCTTACTGAACACATTTACAGAAGACCATTTTTTGAAAATCATTACACATCATTAATTATTTAAGATTTACATGAATATTTTAATATATCCCTTTTTTCAAAATTCATCAATATACATCCTATATTTATTCGAACATCTGAAAAATCGCATACTTCACCAATGAAAGAAATCGCAATTTTATTGATCTCAAAGGATTACACAAAGTAGCTACGGTCTCGTTACATAGCCCCTTATAACCCCAGCATAGGACCTAAGTGTAAGGTGTGCTAAGGTGAGAGAATTTGAGGGCGGCTCGACCAACATTGCTTGAGTAGTGATTTCTATAAGCTTGAACTTCTTCCGAAGGCTATTCTGTTCCAGCTTCACACAGTGAAGTTTGGCTTGGGTTTGGTCTAGAGAAAAGTCCAGTAGTGCTACCTCCTTCCCAAGTTCCTTCAAATGGGCTTCGATCGGCCCGAGACTACTGGATGAGGCTATCATATCTCCTTTCTGTATTAACTAACCAAGATCACTTGTATTTAGAGACAACTGTTTCAACATTTAGTTTCCAACGGTCATATTGACCAATGGTCATATTGACCAATGGTCATATTGACCAATGGTCATATTGACCAACAGTCATATAACTGTCAAAACCCAATGGTCTCAAAAATTTCATTAAATGAAATAGTTTTGTTGAGTATAAAATAAAATAACACACAAAAATAAGGAAATGAAAAATATTAAAAAGTTCGGGTCGTTACATTCTTCCCCCCTTAATAAATTTCATCCCTGAAATTTTAACTCGTACCCTCAGAGGAGAAAAGGTGTGGGTACTTCTGCCTCATAGCCTCCTCTAGTTCCCAATTGGCTTCTTTATATTTGTGATTCCTCCATAACACCTTAACAAGGTGGGTCATCTTGTTGCATAGAACCTTGTCTATATGATCCAAGATCTCCACTGGCTGATCCTCATAAGAGAGTTCATGTTCTAGTTGTACCTCCTCTGGGTTTAGTACATGTAAAGGGTTAGGTGTGTACTTCCTCAAGAGGGATACATGGACGACATCATGAACTTGTGCAATATTTGGAGGAAGTGCAAGACGATTGGACACTGCTCCCACGCGATCAAGGATTTCATAGGGGCCAATGTACCTAGGGCTAAGCTTCCCTTTCTTCCAAAAACTCATGACTCTCTTCCAAGGTGAAATTTGAAGAAAGACCATTTCACCGACATCAAACTCCAAGTCCCTTCGACGGTTGTGGGAATAGCTCTTTTGCTGACTCTGAGCAGCCTTAATGTGTTTTTGGGTGGCATAGACTTTTTCTGTCATCTCTTGCACTAGATCAGGCCCAAGAAGCTTTCTCTCAACAGCTTCATCCCAACAAGTAGGAGTTATACATCTCTTTCCATACAAAGCTTCATAGGGTGCCATTTGAATGCTCTAGTGGAAGCTTTTGTTGTAAGAGAACTCAACTAAAGGGATATGTTGATCCCATCCACCTTTAAATTCCATTGAGCATGTTCTCAGCATCTCCTCGAGTGTTTGAATAGTCCTTTCAGATTGGCCATTAGTTTGGGGGTGATAGGCTATACTGAAATTCAATTAAGTGCTAAGAGCATGTTGAAGACTTCCCCAGAATTTTGATATGAACCTTGAATTGTGATCAGATACGATAGAAAGTGGAACTCCATGCAGCCTTACCACTTCCTTCACGTTAATCTTGGAAAGTTTATCAAGAGAAAAATCTTCCCTAATAGAGATAAATTGGGCAGTCTTGGTGAGACGGTCCACTATAAACCATATCGCATTGTTCCCTTTGGATGTTTTCGGGAGACCAGTGACAAAGTCCATAGTGATATTATGCCACTTTCATGCTGGTATGGGGAGCGGTTGTAATACCCCCTTAGGAAGTTGTCATTCTGCCTTTACTTATTGACACACCAGGCACCTTGTAGTGTAATCATCAATCTCTCTCTTCATGTTATCCCACCAATAATGATCACGAAGGTCTCTATACATTTTAGTGCTTCACGTATGTATAGAGAAAGTAGAGCTATGAGCTTCAACCATCAGTTCTTTCCTTATCTTTGGAATAGATGGAACACATAGTCTTGTACGAAATTTCAATACACCTTCTTGATCAATATTGAAATTAGGAAACTTCCCATCCTTCAAAGGCTCAAACTTCTCCTACAAAAAAAGATCTTCTTTTTTATCCTTCTTGATCTTCTCTAGTAATGAAGGTTAAGAAATCATTTGGGATAGGGTTGATGATTTCCCTTCCCTTACAATCCTCATGTCCAGTTTTACTAGATCCTTAATCAAGAGATCTCCTAGGATCATCATTTTTTCCTTAACAACAGGGTCTTTTCTGCTAAACGCATCCGCAACTTTGTTTTCTCTTCCAGGGTGATAATGAATTGAACAATCATAGTCTTTAATAATCTCCAACCATCTCCTTTGTCTCAGGTTCAATTCTTTCTGCGTGAAAATATACTTTAAACTTTAGTGGTCGGTGTATATATCACATTTCTCCCCATAAAGATAGCGCATACATATCTTCAGAGCAAAGACGACCGCAGGCTACTCCAGATCATGCATAGGATAATTCTTCTCATTAATCTTGAAATGTCGAGATGAATAAGCAATGACCTTTCCATTTTTCATGAGGACGCACCCAAGACCTTTTAGAGATGCATCGCTAAAAATAAAGAATCCTTCTCTGATAGAGGGCAGTGTTAACACAGGTGCAGTAACCAATCTCTTCTTAATCTCTTGGAAACATTCCTCGCATTCCTTTGTCCAGATGAACTTAACCCATTTTCGAGTCAACTTGGTTAGTGGATTAGAAATATGTGAAAAGTTTTTACCAAACCTCATATAATATCCTCGTAAACCAAGGAAACTACAAATCTCATTTACTGTTGTGGGTTGAGGCCACTCTTCTATAACCATTGTCTTTACAGGGTCAACCAAGATTCCTCCATTGGTTACGATATTCCCTAAGAAAGCCACTTGTTGTAACCAAAACTCACACTTTCTAAACTTTCCAAAGAGCCTCTCCTTAGGCAGAGTTTGCAAAATAACCCTCAGATGATCTTCATGCTCCTCACAAATTTTTGAATATATCCAAATATCATCAATAAAAACTACCAAAAAGTTATCAAGGTAGTCCTTAAAGACTTTATTCATCAAATCCATGAAAATAGCAGGAGCATTATTCAAGCTGAAGGGCATAACTATATACTCATAATGGCCATATCTTGATCAGAAGGTAGTCTTTGGAATATCTTTCTTCTTCACCCTCAGTTGATGATAACCAGATCGAAGATCAATCTTATAGAAGAATTGATCCCCACGAAGTTGGTCAAATAAGTCATCAATTTTTGGAAGGGGGTATTTTTTCTTCACTGTGATCCCATTTAGTTCTCTATAATCAATGCATAGCTGCATTAATCCATCCTTATTCTTCATAAAGATAACTGGTTCTCTCTAAGGAGACACACTTGGTCGGATAAACCCTTTCTCCAAAAGATCTTGGAGTTGTTTCTTTAATTCCTCTAGCTCCACATTTTCCATCCTATACGAGGTCTTTGATATCGGATGAGATCCAGGTATGAGTTCAATGGAGAACTCTACCTCTCTTTCTGGGGGAGGTCCAGGAAACTCCTCCAGAAATACATCAATGTATTCCTGAACAATCGGGCATATTCTATTTGTATACTCCCTTTTCCTTCTTCACCTCACTATGACAATTTCGAGCAATATGGCCTTCTCTTCCACACTTTTAGCACTTTACACTTCCGATCAAGTAGTGCAATGAATGCTTCTTACCACATTTATTGCATGTGGCAAGTTGCATTTTATTTCCACCTATTTCATGACCAAAGCTTCTTCCCAGGCTTGGTTCTAGAGCTCTCTTCTTCTCATTATATTTGTGAGACCATTGTGTCTCACCAAACCCCTGTTCGAGTTTCATAGAACTTCGAACTATTTATTTGTAGCTATCATAGTCCCTGTTGGCTAGACTCTTCTGCAGATGAGGTCGTAGTCCACCAAAGAATATATCAGCCTTCCCATTAGGGTCCATGAAAAATCTTGGGGTATAATGGTAAATCCTTGTGAAGTTCATCTCGTATATTTCAACAGATTCATTATCCTTTTACTTTAGCTCGAGAAATTCTTTCTCCATTCTCGTTATCATCGAACGAGGGAAATACTTATTTCTGAATATTCCCCCGAACTCTTCCCACTCCATAGCTTCCATCTCTCCTATTGGATTCGTGTTTTTGATCAGTTACCACCACTGATTAGTTTCTCCCTCTAGGCAGTAAACAATAAGGGTGACTTTTTCTTGTTCCGATCAATGAAGTACAGAAAATATCATTTCAATGGAGCTTATCCATTGTTCCGCAACCAATAGGTCAGTGGATCCATTGAATGTTGGTGTTCATTGGTGCATAATGGACTCAACATAATGTTGTTCCCTTCGTGGTGAGATCATCCTCTCAGCTTGATTCAAGTTATTACTCATAACTTGAGTCAGTTGTTTTATCATTCGCATGAATGTTTCCATTCCAGATTCCATCGGAGGGCCGTCAGCGCATGGTCCATTACAGTCACCATTTGCACAGTTCCACCTATTGGATTCCATTTTCTAAAAGAATAAAATCTTAGTGAGAAACTTGTTTCATTTATGAATCTTTCAACTGTAAAGGATTATACATATTAAAACTTTATGCTTAAACAATTATATTTCTCTATAATTCCTTCATAATGATTCATAAAAATCTTGCGATTAACCAAAAATATCCCACGGGAGTGTCATAACCAAGAGTGAAGCAATTCTCATTGTCGTGCACCAATTTTTGTTCGAGTCTAGATCAAAGCGGTGTTTTCAGGTTTTACCCCTATGTACATATGTGCCAGAGACACCTCTACCTGCTCGTATCCAGACAGGGATGTATTTGTTTGATAAACCACTTACTCAATACTCACCAAAATACCAGGAATTTTTCCCTATATTTAATCTTGTATATAGGGTTCTTCCTAAAGTTTTCATAGCCTAATTTCCATAAATAACTAAACCGTCCTTTGATACCAACTATGGAATCCCACCTTCTTATAACATAACATTTCAATACATTTTACAAACCGAGGATCTTTAAAGTCTAGTGTCTTGGAAATCAGGGACATGAAACATGAAAACAACATAAAACATTATTCATAAACACTTAAAAGGATTCTTCATTGTTCATCCTAAGTTCATTATAGCATCTCATAACTTGGGAGAATACATCAAAGGAAAGGGTGAGCATAGGGGCTAGTAAGGGAAACAAGAGAAACATTTTACATGTGAACTTGAGATACATCAATAAAGTCATGATAAATAACTTTAAGGCATGAGAAAGAGATCATGAGGAATATCATAATAAAAATAATGTGTTTCATAACTTGAAGATGTGGATACAACATTTAACTTAGACAATCTTTTACATATCACTAAGGTCCATCCCCAAGTTTTCATTAATACATTACCAAGGTTATTCACCAAGGTATCGTTAAAATGTTCATCTCTAGAGATTAAGAATTTACTCAATGCATTGGTGCGCTATCAGAGCTCACTATTAATTTGTATTTATTATAATGTGATCTATATATATCATCATAAATTATTTCATAAATAACCCATATAGCATAAAATAAATGAGTTTCATTTTATAGTCATAACATTTTAAAAACTACTTTAAAGACGTGATCTTTATATCACTTTAACCCACAGAAAAGGAAAGAGGGTCTCATGTATGTAAATCATAGAATTTAAAATAGAAAATTTTGATATATATGTGACCACCTCTATAAAATAAAGAGTTTTGAGTATTCACTTAAAAAAATAAAAGAATTTTTGAAAAAGAGAGAGACATTTTGAGGCAAAAATTCGGCAGCATAACGGCTATGTTGCAGGGTTTTAGAAAACATTGAAAAGAGAGGGGATATGGGTCACCCACTCATAAATGATCCATAAAATATTAGAGGGACAGAATATAAAGGATATAAGAACATGGTAATGAAATTTTAAGGACATACCATATGAAATGAAAAGCTTGAAAGGAAGACAAAAATAAGATTTCTCTTATGAAAAATTCGGCAGCCTAACAACGTCACTTAAAACTTCAAAAAAATGAATTGATGAGATTAAATATGGTCTCTAATCATGTGAACATAAAAGGAAAGTATTATGAATATATAGGTCATACCCCAACATGGAAAAAAGGAACTTGAAAGACTTGACATGAAAGTAGAACTTTGAAAATGGGAAGAGTGAAAGAATCCCTTACCTTGAAGTGTAAATCGAAATCTTGAAGTTTGGGACCTTGGGAGGCTTGAGGGAACCTTGGTAGGACTCCTTGGAAGGCAAGGAGACCAAAAATTCGTTGAGGAGGATTTTGGAATGGAAAGGATGAGAAACTGGCTTGGTATTTATAGGGGAAGTGAGGGGACAAGGCATTAATGGCCAAGGGACGCCTCATCGGTGGTATTGGCAACACCATGGGATTGCCCATGGTATTTGTAACGAAACAAAATTTTTGAATAAATATTGTTTCCTAATTTTGTGTGTTATTTTATTTTTTTTATACTCAACAATAATGTTTCATTTGATAATATGAGTATAATTAAAATGAGACCGTTGGGCTTTGACTGTTATATGACCATTGGTCAATATGACCACTGGAAACTAAACGTTTTGATTATTGCCTATAAATACAAGTAATCTTGGTTAATTATTATAGAAAGAAGATTTTATGTCCTCACCCAGTAGTCTTGGAGCGATCGAAGCCCATCTAACAGAACTTGGGAAGGAGGTAGCACCACTGGGCTTTGCTCTGGACCAAACCCAAGCCGAACTTCATCGTGTGAAGCTAGAACGGAATCGCCTTTGCGAGAAGTTCAAACTAATAGAAATTACTACTCATGAAAATGTTAGCCGAGCCTCCCTCAGATTCTCTCACCTTAGCACACCTTACACTTAGGTCCTATGCTGGTGTGATAAGGGGATATGTAAGGAGACCATAACTGCCTTGTGTAATCCTTTGTTTTAAATAAAAAATTGGGATTTCTTCTTATGATGAAGTTTATGAATTTTCAAATGATCGGATAAATATAGTATGCATATTTTTGATGAATTTTAGAAAACGGATATTTTAAAAATGGTTGTGTAAACCTTAAATAATTAAAAATGTGTAATGATTTTCGAAAAATGGTCTTCTACAATTATGTTCAGTACCAACTTTAGAGTCTAATAAGATCAACTTAATTTTTGATGAATAGTAAATTATGAATAGTGATTTTATGATTAGGATTAGTAATGTGTCCAAATGGATTAGTAATCTCACTTAAAGAAAGTATTAATATAATCTAGGCACCTTGATTAAGTAATGTGATTCAATAAAGTGGTTAAATAACGGTTTCATAAATTATTATTCAAGTATTAGTTTTTTCTGGTGAATAGTATTTTTTAATTAAAAATAATTAGAAAATTATTTTTATAAAAAGGACTTTATTTTTGAACTCAGAGCATCGATATTATGCTATGGTAATTTTTTGGTTTTTTCTGAAAAAATGAATTTTCGGTGAATAGTGTTTTTATTTAAAAATTAAATTAAAAATATTTAGAAAAATATTTTTATAAAATGGAGTTCATATTTTTAATCAGTGCATTGATATTTGGTTAAGGTGAAATTTTGGGATTATTCTGAGAAAGTTGAATTTTCGATGAATAGTGAAAATACAGTTTTTAAGTTACTGGTGTCTAATGACATCATTAAATGATGTATTAAGTATGTAATCAATATGGTCGACTTATGAATAGTAAGATAAGGTATGAGGTGTCCCAAGTGGCCAATACCATGGGCAAATACCATGGGCAAGCCCATGGTTTTGCCAAAACCACTAATGAGGTGTCCCTTGGCCCTTAATGCCTTGTCCCCTCACTTTCCCTATAAATATCAAGCCATCCTCTCATCCATTCGACTCCCCACTCTCCCCCAACGAAGTTCTGGTCTCATTACCTCCCAAGGAGTCCTCCCATAGTGCCCCCAAGCCCTCAAGGTCCCAACCTTTGAGTTTTAAGAGTTATGTTTTAAGGTAAGGGATCCGACCTCTCTCTTTCATTTCAAATAATCTCTTTTATGTCATTCCTTTTATGCTACATGTTCTTATGTTGGAGGATGTTATTTTATACTCCACTTACTGACCTTTTTATGTTAATGTAATTATATATCCCCTCTTACTCTCATTATTTCGTTTTATGAAGTTTTAAGTGGCGTCGTTAGGCTGCCGAAATATTTGTAACGGATTCTTTCTCCCTTCTCATTTTTCAAGATCTATTTTCATGTAATTTTTTTAAGTTCCTTTTTATTATGTTGGGGTATTATCTATAAATTTATCATACTGATATTTTATTATCATATGATGAGAGACCCCATTTGATCTCTTCAATTCAGTATTTTGAAGTTTTAAGTAGCGCCGTTAGGCTGCCGAATTTTTAAGTGGTTCTTCACCCTTCTCGTTTTGAAGTTCTACTTTCATGTCAATTCTTTCAAGTTCCTTTTTGTTATGTTGGGGTATGATCTCTATATATATCATACTGGACTCTTATTTTCAAATGATGAGAGAACCCATTTGATCTCTTCAATTCATTATTCTGAAGTTTTAAGTGGCGCTGTTAGGCTGCCGAATTTTTTAGGGGATTCTTTCACCCTTCTCATTCTTTTCAAAGTTCTACTTTCATGTCAAGTCTTTCAAGTTCCTTTTTAATTATGTTGGGTAATTATCTCTATATCTATCATACTGAACTCTTTTGTTCACATGATTATAGACCCTATTTTATCTTTTCAAATCATTTTTGTTGAAGTTTAAGTAACGTTGTTAGGCTGCCGAACTTTCATAAGAGAAATCTAATTTTTTTCTTCCTTCCATGTTTTTTATTTCAAATGGTATGTCCTTGAAATTTCATTACCATGATCATTTATCCTTCTTATTCTGTCCATCTACTTTTTTATGGGTCATTTATGAATGTTTGACCCATTTTCCCTCTCTTTTTAATGTCTTCTAAAACCTCGTAACATAGGCGTTATGCTGCAGAATTTCCGTCTCAAAATGTCTCTCTCTTTTTCTAAAGTTCTTTTATATTATTAAGTGAATACTCAAAGATCTTTCTTATAAAGGGGTAATCACATATATACCAAAATTTTCTATTTTAAATTCTGGGATTTACATACATGAGACCCACCTTTTTTTTCTGTGGGTTCTAAAGTGACGTAAAGATCATGTCTTTAAAGCAGTTTTTAAAACGTTATGATTATGAAATGAAACCCATTTATTTTATGCTATATGGGTTATTTATGAAATGTTTGATGATGATATATGTGCCTCACATGATAATAAAGGCAAATTTAATGGTGTTCCCTGATAGCGCTCCAATGCATTGGGTAATGATGTAACCACTAGAGATTACAATTTTCACGATACCTTGGTGAATAACCTTGGTAATTTTCAAATGACACCTTGGGGATAGACCTTGGTGATATGTTCATGATTGTCTATTTCAAATGATGTAGCCACATCTTCAAGTTATGAAAATGTTATTTTTATTATGATATGCCTCATGATTTCATTTTCATGCCTTAAAGTTCTTTTCATGACCTTATTGAAGTATCTCAAGTTCACATGTAAAATGTTTCTCTTGTTCCCTTACTGCGCTTTTTTCTCACCCTTTCTTTTGATGTATGTCCCTAGGTTATGTGATGCAGTAATGAACCTAGGATGAACATGAGGAGAAGACATTCAAGTGTTTTAGAAGAATGTTTTAGGTTTTCATGTTTAAAGTTCCTGGTTTCCAAGACACTAAACCTTAAAGATCCTCGGTTTTGTAAAATGTAACGAAAGTTTATGTGATAAAAAGGGCGGGATGCTATAGTTGGTATCAAAGGATGGTTTAGTTATTTGTGGAAATTAGGATATGAAAACTCTAGGAAGAACCCTATAGAAAAGTTAAAAAAAATAGGAAATCTTCCTGGTATTTTGGTGAGTATTGAGTAAGGGGTTGCCAAGAAAATACATCCCTATCTGGATACGAGCTAGTAGAGGTGGCTCTGGCACAGATGTACATAGGGGTAAAACCCGAAAACACCGCTTTGAGATAGACTCAAACGGGAACTGGTACACGACAATGGGCCTTGCTGCACTCTTGGTTACGACACTCCCGGGGGATATGCTTTGGTAAATTCATAAGCTTAGTATGAACCATTGTTAAAGGAACAAAAATAAAATAAAATAAAGATTCACATAAGAATATATGATCATGGATAACCTATATGGGAACCTATGGGATCACAAGTTAGGGTATACTTTTCTTCTAAAAGTTATCCTTATATGCTTTCAGTTCCTTTTCATGATGATTGGCTAAGTACGTAAGCCCCTAATTATGCTTTCTCTTCTTAGTTAATGGTGGGAAATGGAAGAACATGTCCAAACAACCAATGTGATAGGAAATGTGACGATTGTCTTTTTAATATGACAGGGATGATTAGGGGATTAAAATATGATTATTATTTTGGAAGATGTTCACTATTTTGGGGACCCTATATGATCGAGGTAAATAGATTACTACGGTATTTTCATTGAAGAGTAAGGTTGAATTATATTTTGAAGAATCGATGAATTTAAGGTGGAATTATAGTAATTTAGGTTACTTATGGGAATGATTAACCTATCTTGGGTAAAATATGTTTAGGTTAGATACTTTTGTTATAAGATGTTAGGAGTGGTTGATGTTGTTTAGAGATGAACAATAAAGTTTATTTTGGAAGACTATGTTATCAAATCCTTCTTGTATTTGGGTTTCAATCTTAGTTTGGTTTATTTTGAGGAATTTTAAGGACCGTTATTTATGGAATGGACTATGATGAACTTTGTGTAGTACCATGGAACTTTGAAGATTTAAAAGTAGTTTCCATTCCTATGGGATTATTTTTTTTGAAGATTTGTTTTACCTTACCCTTTCTGTTTTTGGGATAATGTTTAAAGATAGAAGAAATAGATAGTTAATCTTTTGTGGATTATGAAGATGATTCTTGTGTTTTGATGAGACCAAGTAGTTTTGAATGATCATAGTTTGGAGAAAAGATTAGTTTTGGGTAGAAACTTATTAAAGGATGAAACTCTACATGAAGATAGGTATATTTTCTTATGTTTTATTTTATGTTGTAAATGAATTCCTAAAAATTATGAAAAGGAATGTAAAACAAAAATGTTGTTGGTTTACGTTTCCTATTTGGTAATCAAAGACAGTTTACACACATCATAAGTTTGGGATTTTCTTATGGTTAACGTTCTCCTAATCATGTTCTCTATCACTCTCCCCCAGAAATTGACCCTTTGTTTTTCTTCCATGTCCATGTTTTCCTCCATGGAATCCTAGTATGGGTTAACTCAGGTGACCTTTGTACTTCCCTTTATTTCTTTTAAAGTAATAGTTTTTCTGACTCCTTTTTCGATGTGGGACTTTTAATGAAATTTCAAAACCCGATTTTAAAAAAAAAAATATTGCGAGGACGCAATTTATTAAGGGGGGAAGATTGTAACGACCCGAAATTTTTGAATAGATATTGTTTCCTAATTTTGTGTGTTATTTTATTTTTATTTTTATACTCAACAAAAATGTTTCAATTGATAACATGAGTATAATTAAAATGAGACTGTTGGGCTTTGACTGTTATATGACCATTGGTCAATATGACCACTGGAAACTAAATGTTTTGATTATTGCCTCTAAATACAAGTAATCTTGGTTAATTATTATAGAAAGAAGATTTGATGGCCTCACCCAATAGTCTTGGACCGATCGAAGCCCATCTAATAGAACTTGGGAAGGAGGTAGCACCACTGGGCTTTGCTCTGGACCAAACCCAAGCCGAACTTCATCGTGTGAAGCTAGAACGGAATCACCTTTGCGAGAAGTTCAAACTAATAGAAATTACTACTCGTGCGATGTTAGCCGAGCCTCCCTCAGATTCTCTCACCTTAGCACACCTTACACTTAGGTCCTATGCTGGTGTGATAAGGCGATATGTAAGGAGACCATAACTGCCTTGTGTAATCCTTTGTTTTAAATAAAAAATTGGGATTTCTTCTTATGATGAAGTTTATGAATTTTCAAATGATCGGATAAATATAGTATGCATATTTTTGATGAATTTTAGAAAAAGGATATTTTTAAAATGGTTGTGTAAACCTTAAATAATTAAAAATGTGTAATGATTTTCGAAAAATGGTCTTCTACAATTATGTTCAGTACCAACTTTAGAGTCTAATAAGATCAACTTAATTTTTGATGAATAGTAAATTATGAATAGTGATTTTATGATTAGGATTAGTAATGTGTCCAAATGAATTAGTAATCTCACTTAAATAAAGTATTAATATAATCTAGGCAACTTGATTAAGTAATGTGATTCAATAAAATGGTTAAATAACGGTTTCATAAATTATTATTCAAGTATTAGTTTTTTCTGGTGAATAGTGTTTTTTAATTAAAAATAATTAAAAAATTATTTTTATAAAAAGGACTTTATTTTTTAACTCAGAGCATCGATATTATGCTATGGTAATTTTTGGGGTTTTTTCTGAAAAAATGAATTTTCGGTGAATAGTATTTTTATTTAAAAATTTAATTAAAAATATTTAGAAAATTATTTTTATAAAATGGAGTTCATATTTGTAATCAGTGCGTTGATATTTGGTTAAGGTGAAATTTTGGGATTATTCTAAGAAAGTTGAATTTTCGATGAATAGTGAAAATATAGTTTTTAAGTTACTGGTGTCTAATGACATCATTAAATGATGTATTAAGTATGTAATCAATATGGTCGACTTATGAATAGTAAGATAAGGTATGAGGTGTCCCAAGTGGCCAATACCATGGGCAAATACCATGGGTAAGCCCATGGTTTTGCCAAAACCACTAATGAGGTGTCCCTTGGCCATTAATGCTGTGTCCCCTCACTTTCCCTATAAATACCAAGCCATCCTCTCATCCATTCGACTCCCCACTCTCCCACAACGAATTTCTGGTCTCATTACCTCCCAAGGAGTCCTCCCATGGTTCCCCCAAGCCCTCAATGTCCCAACCTTTGAGTTTTAAGAGTTATGTTTTAAGGTAAGGGATCCGACCTCTCTCTTTCATTTCAAGTAATCTCTTTTATGTCATTCCTTTTATGCTACATGTTCTTAGGTTGGAGGATGTTCTTTTATACTCCTCTTACTGCACTTTTTATGTTCATATAATGAGAGATCCCCTCTTACTCTCATTATTTCGTTTTATGAAGTTTTAAGTGGCGCTGTTAGGCTGCCGAAATTTTTGTAACGGATTCTTTCTCCCTTCTCATTTTTCAAGATCTATTTTCATGTAAAGTATTTCAAGTTCCTTTTTATTATGTTGGGGTATGATCTCTAAATTTATCATACTGATCTTTTATGATCATATGATGAGAGACCCAATTTTATCTCTTCAATTCAGCATTTTGAAGTTTTAAGTGGCGCCGTTAGGCTGCCGAATTTTTAAGTGGTTCTTCACCCTTCTCGTTTTGAAGTTCTACTTTCATGTCAATTATTTCAAGTTACTTTTTGTTATGTTGGGGTATGATCTCTATATCTATCATACTGGACTCTTATGTTCATATTATGAGAGACCTCATTGTATCTCTTCAATTAAGTATTCTGAAGTTTTAAGTGGCGCTGTTAGGCTGCCGAATTTTTTAGGGGATTCTTTCACCCTTCTGATTCTTTTCAACGTTCTACTTTCATGTCAAGTCTTTCAAGTTCCTTTTTAATTATGTTTGGTCATTATCTCTATATCTATCATACTAAACTCTTATTTTCACATGATGAGAGACCCTATTTTATCTTTTCAAATCATTTTTGTTGAAGTTTAAGTAACGTCGTTAGGCTGCCGAACTTTCATAAGAGAAATCTAATTTTTGTCTTCCTTCCATGTTTTTCATTTCAAATGATAGGTCCTTGAAATTTCATTACCATGATCATTTATCCTTCTTATTCTGTCCATATACTATTTTATGGGTCATTTATGAGTGTTTGACCCATTTTCCCTCTCTTTTTAATGTCTTCTAAAACCTCGTAACATAGCCGTTATGCTCCAGAATTTCCGTCTCAAAATGTCTCTCTCTTTTTCTAAAGTTCTTTTATATTATTAAGTGAATACTCAAATCTATTTCTTCTAAAGGGGTATTCACATATATACCAAAATGTTCTATTTTAAATTCTGGGATTTACATACATGAGACCCACCTTCCTTTTCTGTGGGTTTTAAAGTGACGTAAAGATCATGTCTTTAAAGCAATTTTTAAAACGTTATGATTATGAAATGAAACCCATTTATTTTATGCTATATGGGTTATTTATGAAATGTTTGATGATGATATATGTGCCTCACGTGATAATAAAGGCAAATTTAAGGGTGTGCCCTGATAGCGCTCCAATGCATTGGGTAATGATGTAACCACTAGAGATTACAATTTTCACGATACCTTGGTGAATAACCTTGGTAATTTTCAAATGACACCTTGGGGATGGACCTTGGTGATATGTTCATGATTGTCTATGTTAAATGATGTAACCACATATTCAAGTTATGAAAATGTTATTTTTATTATTATATGCCTCATGATTTCATTCTCATGCCTTAACGTTCTTTTCATGACATTATTGAAGTATCTCAAGTTCACATGTAAAATGTTTCTCTTGTTTCCCTTACTGCACTTTTTGCTCACCCTTTCTTTTGATGTATGTCCCTAGGGTATGTGATGCAGTAATGAACCTAGGATGAACATGAGGAGAATCCATTCAAGTGTTTTAGAAGAATGTTTTATGTTTTCATGTTTAAAGTTCCTGGTTTCAAAGACACTAAACCTCAAAGATTCTCGGTTTTGTAAAATGTAACGAAAGTTTATCTGATAAAAAGGGCGGGATGCTATAGTATTTGCCCATTGTATTGGACACTTGGGACACCTAATACCTTATATTACTATTCATAAGTTTACCAGAATTATTTCATAATTATTTAATCCTTAATGATATCATTAAACACCCGAAACTAATAACTATATTTTTCACTATTCACCAAAAAATCTATTTTTTCAGAAAAATCTCAAAAATTCACCTTAACCAAATATTGATGCTCTGAATTAAAATATTAACTCCATTTTATAAAATTAATATTCTAATTATTTTTAATTAAATTTTTAATTAAAAACACTATTCACCCGAAAAAACGAATACTTGACTAACAATTTCTGAAAGAGTTATTTACCTATTTTATTGAATCACATTACTTAATCAAGGTGCCTAAATTATAGTAATCCTTTCTTTTAGAGAGATTACTAATCCATTTGGTCACATTACTAATCCTAAGCGTAAAATCACTATTCATAATTTACTATTCACCAAAAATTAAGTTGATCTTATTAGACTCTAAATTTCTTACTGACCACATTTGCAGAAGACCATTTTTTGAAAATCCTTACACGTCATTCATTATTTATGGTTTACATAAATATTTTAAAATATCCTTTTTTCAAAATTCATCAATATATATCCTATATTTATTCGAACATCTGAAAAATTACGAACTTCACCAAAGGAAGAAATCACAATTTTATTTATCTCAAAGGATTACACAATATAGCTACAGTCTCGTTACATAGACCCTTATAACCCTATCATGGGACCTAAGTGTATGGTGTGCTAAGGTGAGAGAATTTGAGGGTGGCTCGGCCAACATTGCCCAAGTAGTGATTTCTATAAGCTTGAACTTCTCACGAAGGTGATTCTGTTCCAGCTTCACACGGTGAAGTTTGGATTGGGTTTGGTCTAGAGAAAATCCGAGGGGTGCTACCTCCTTCCCAAGTTCCATCAGATGGGATCCGATCTACCCGAGACTACTGGATGAGGCCATCGTATCTCCTTTCTGTATTAATTAACCAAGATCACTTATTTTTAGAGACAACAGTTTCAATGTTTAGTTTCCAACGATCATATTGACCAACGGTCATATACCTATCGAAATCCAACGGTCTCATTCATTTCATTAAATGAAATAGTTTTGTTGAGTATAAAATAAAATAACACACAAAAATAAGGAAACGAAAATTATTAAAAAGTTTGGGTCGTTACATTCCACTTAGTACTCAGAAACCCAAGACAAATAAGGAAGTGAGTCATATGATCAGGGATCCCAGTCTCCCCACAAGGCATAACCAGGGATACCCTCATCCATAACACACAATGATGAAAATACACATATACCCATGACATGAACCCAAGGCATAAAAAACACATTCTCACACATGGGTATCATAAGCATTGCATAGTGATCACAAACTCAAACAAGGAGATCATAAGCATTACATAGTGATCACAAACCTGCACAAGGGGTATAAGAAAGAGGAAATCAAGGGGTGAATTTCACTATCACTATTTTAAAACAAAGTAAAAAACAAGGTCTTTAAAATGATAACATGCCTCGAAATACCAATCCCTTTCACATTTCATAAACCAAATTTCCAAAAACCATTTGGAAAACAACATATATTATCCATACATTAAAAAAAATCAAATACACCTTTAAAATAAAGTGCTTTCTCTTTAAAACCCAATAAATGTTATAGCCTAACAATTTCCATCAAATAATTTTAAAAACAATCCATCAAGGCATTTTCAAAAGGTTCAACCACACTCACATTTCAAATCATCATTTTAAATTCATTAAAGAACCAGTTTTTAAAGTGCTTTTATATGAACACCTCAGTTAAAAACAAAATTCTCTATTTAACATTATTTTCATACCTTGAAACAAAAAACCAGATGAAACCCCAATGAAAAAAATTTAAACCATTTCAAAAATCCTAGTGGGAATTTCAAAAAAAATCTTATCATCTCTAAATATTCCATTTCAAACATGGAAACATCGAATTCACATGAAAACCCCTTTATGCCAATATCAAAATATAATGAAATGGTTTCAAATCACCAAAAATCTATTACAAATATTAACAAATTTATATAAGGGAAATTAAACAAGAATAATCAAACCTTGAATTCCAAAATGAAATAATTTCATAGAAACACCTACTTCAAAGAGATGAAACCCAAGATAAAAAATCTTTGAAACGTGTCACCTTAAATGGATACCACACCCATGAGAGTAGGAACAATGTCTACTAACCCTAGACAACAAAATCCTCATCATTATATCCACCCATAACCCTAAAATTGACCCACATGATATCTAAGATTTACGGTGGAAACTAAATCCAAGAGATAATAGAGGGAGGAATGAAGAAGAGACAAAGATAGGAAGAACTCACCTCAAATCACTCGGAAATCATCAAAGGGAGGGTAATACTCAAAAGGAAGAGTGATTTTGAGCTCCTTATTAGATCCCAAATGTTATAGGACATAGGAGGATGTAAATGGGGGTCAAACCCCAAAAGATTTGAGAGGGAATTTTTGGGAATTCAAAAAAAATTAAACACGTATAAAGGTCACATGGTTTGGTCACATGATTTTCCAAACTATGTGTTTTATACTGCCTAATTAAAGATCCCTTTCACATGGTTATCCCTAGGCACCACATGGTTGAGAAATTTTTTCAAAAACCATTCCACTTGGCACTTTCAAAAAATGTAGATCCCACTGAACGCTACCCATATGGTTTCTTTAATCATTCATGGGTTCTAAACCACATCTCTGACACAAAAAGGACCCTATAAGGTTTCTCCTAGGGGATTTATGGTTTGGAACTGACCATGAATAGTCCATTCTAACAAACCTGGATCCATTCAAAATGAATTTAAAAGGATATTCACAAAGGGAGGTCATACGGTTTCCCTATAACCATGCACCCTAACCATGCATGGTAGGAAAACCACAAAAATTTCCATTTTTAGAGATGGAACTCCATTCAAAAAAAACACGGATCTATACTTTGAAAAAGAACACAAAATTATAACACCGTGACATGGGGGGTTTTACAAAATCCCCACCATGCCAATTTATATCCTTGTAAATTCCATGATCGAAAATAAAGGTAAGGAAAATATAATATACCAAGAGGAACTAACCAAACGAACAACTCAACATGTCTTAACCTAAAATCAAGAAACAAAGATCCTTGAAACAGTCAAACTGATCAACCACATGGCACCAAAAGTCTTCATTCACAACCATAATAAGAACCTTGAACAAGAAGTCCTACAATGAATGGGATACCTGACAAGGTCTCCCCACTATTTATAATCTATATAACTTGTTCTCTAGGCCATTTTTAGTTCATCTAACATAGTGGAACAAAGGAACCACTATAAAGAAAACATCCTCATACAACAAGAAAACCATGAGAGGAAAACACTCTCAAGAACAAGCACATTCATACCCAATGGAATGAAGAACAATCACAAGATTAAAAGAGGCGAAAATTAATTACAAGATAACTAACCTTGGGTCACAACATTCACAGATAAGCTAGGGTCAACATTGGATCACCCTCACATGGTGTATCCCACAAAAGGACCACATCCAAATACTAGTTAGTATACCAAACTCAACTATTGTATCACACATCCAAGTTACCCCAATTTTAAACTGATGGCCTCTATCAATTCCAAAAAATAATCACTATAAGAATCAAACAAAATAATGGGTGCAACCCACTATCACCAAGGAATTTTTCCCAAAAAAGATGGATCTATAAAATGGAACTCACATCCCAGTAATAAAACATCCAATAGGGTAGCATAGGGGGGGAAACATTCCAGAATAGAACAAAAAATGCCATAAATCAGTATTAAAACTATCTATAAAAACATCCAAAAAAGGGAACAATCTATAATAATAATCCCAAGATAGGGAAAATATCCACAAAATCCAACCACAATAGCTAAAGTTCCAATAAAAATGTTATAATCAACAAAGAAGGGTCCCAAAGAAACACATCCCAACAAATTTTCTTAAACCAACTGATAACCTCTTGATGGCTCTCACCCGAGAAGATTCAGGTGTCCCAAGATAATTTAGGATCACCTAAATCTCTTACAACCACATAGTTTCTTCTACTCTAAATTAAATCTCCACATCCACCAATCCACTTGGAGTTTGGGTAGAAACCAAAACTAGAGAAACCCTTTCAACCATTTTTGTGTACATTAGAAACAAACACATGAACTCCCTCAAGTAATATCTCAAAATAGAAACCAAATGACTCCATCCAAATATGGTAATCATAGATAAAATAACGATCCCTCAAATGATTCACACCACAATTATATGAAAACAAAATTTTCTTTTAAAAACCACCATTTCACCAACTAATTATGAAACTACCTTCCACCAAAGTGTGCATTCTAAAACCAATCTAACCTGATCTTTAAAAAAACAAACTTAGTGGAACATGCACATTTCCCAAACAAGGAGAACCACAAAAATTTCTTTCAAAATCCCATTTCCCTTTGAAATCCAGGAATAAAAAATGCTTATAAAAACTCATTTCCCTTTTCGAAATGATTCCAAACTTGTTTCAAAAACAAAATCACCCTTTTTGAAACATCTAATTTTATAAATATGACATGGGGAACAACAATTTAATAAAAAAATTAATAAAACCATTAGAATTCACTTGTCCCATTCATTCACAAACTACATTTGAAAATAAATGTTTTCAAATACCTATTTTATTTTCCAAAAAAAATGTTTTAAAACCAAGTGCAATAAGGCACTACACAATAATCCAAATAGGGATCACAAGAACCACATCCTAATAATGTAAAACTCTCTTTATTCCACCTCCAATAAGAGAAAACCACTATTAGAGAAATCCATAATCAAGTGGATCCCAAATAGGCTATCTGAGGAGAAATAGTGTTTCACATTCCTTGACCACTGTGGTTTGGTTGATTGGGTGTCAACCATGCAACACACTCTATAAAGAAGATTTACTTGACCACATGAGCACCATATGGGTTTATAGGCAATACAATCCTAATTTGTAGCTCAAGTTCTCTTTACTTCACCATGAAACCAAAGTTTTATCCCCAATATCTTGTATATAATCAAAGGGATCAAAAAAACATCAATAACATCAAAATACAATAGAAACAGCTAAAAATAAACTTGAACTCACAATTCAAAAACCAAAACCCCTGAAAGATTGAGGTTCTATATGAGAAAGATATTTCTAGGTTCTCCCCACCCATACCTATCAAGCACCAACATAATTAATATCCTTTATATAAAGAAAATCCCAAATAAAAATGGTGATGCATGAATCTTAGGTTCCCACTAAAGTAAAACTCAAAGCTCTGATACCATTTTTCTATGAACTGGATCAGGATTCCATCAAACACAGAACCCGTCCCATCCCATCACAAGATCTAAAGGTAGTTCCTAGTCCCCACTAGTTGAAAACATGTTATTTTTCATCACAAGAACTCCCTTAGGAAGGATTTAGAAAAAAATATAGGTAAACTAGTGGAATAAATAAATGCAGGTTCCAAAACTGATAAATCTGAAAAATAATTTATATTCATCAAAAATTATCCAACCAATTTTCATATACATATACAACATCCAAAGTAGAAAAATATAGGAAGGAAAGATAGATACAACAATGACCAGAACTAAAACAACAATAAACCAACCCAAGATGAGTTTGAACCATCTTCATGCATCCTCTGGTTTCTCACCACCACCCAACTCACCCCAAGTTGGCTAGGATGAAAAAAGAATGATAAAACTGAGAACCTAGAACCAAAAATATGTAGGCATAATCTAAAATCCCTTTATGTAGGCATAATCTAAATTCATCAATGCTAGTTTGAAAATAAACTTCAAAATAATATTTTCAAATATAACATATAAGAAAAACCAAAAATGTCCATGATCAAAACATAACATTTCTATTTGTTTTCTAAAACCAAAAATAGATATTTTGAAAACAAAATTTTCAGTCTAATCCATCACACAACCATGCACACCCATTTCCGTATCTTCAAAAACAAACCAATTTATTTATTCAAATTAAACAAATACCACTTTTAAAAATTAAACTAGATGAATACCATTATAAAACCAAACACCCATATTGAAATCCTTTTTAAGGAACTCATAATAAAGGGCCATTAAAATAAAAAATAAGTTTTTACAAACATCTTTGAAAACAATTTTCAAAGGAAAAAAACTCAACATACACACTGGTCAAACAAAGAAATATATAACCATGCATCACAAGCACATAACAATGTAATACAAGCAACACAAGAGGAGGTTCCATGATAATTAAATAAGTAAAAAAGATTTAATAGAGAACTAGATTAGACTCCCATAAATCACAAATCAACCATGTAATTTAATGTGTCATGGGATCTACCCTAGGATTCATAACGTGCAAAGAATATAACCATATAAGGTTATAACCACATGAACTAGCTACCGACATCTGCCAAATTCGTACTGTCATCCCACTATCCCACACAATCATCATAGTGATGATGAACCTCCACCTAGACCATTTACCTAGCATGGATAGTGTGAAACTAGCGGCATGTGAACTAATTAAAGGAAAAAGCTAGATATTATACTTAGTACTTGGTATCCTAAGACCAATAAGGAAGTGAGTCATAGGATCAACGATCTAAGACTACCCATAAGGCATAACCACTATTACACTCACCCATAACACCTAGGATTAAAATCCCCATATACACATAACATGCATTCAAATCATAAAAAAACATTACCGTACAAGGGAATCATAATAATCACATATTGATCACAGACCTGCACAAGGGTACAAGAAAGGGGCGATCAAGGGGTTCTTTTCACTATCACCATTTTAAAAAAAATCTAACTAGGAAATTGGCACCAAAACATGGCTCGAAATTCAAATCCCTTTTACATTTCATAAACCATTTTCCCAAAACTATTTGTAAAATAATTGAAATTATACATACATTCAAAACATTTCAAATCCACCTTTAAAACAAAGTTATTTATATTTAAAACCCACGAAATCCCATAGAACAACATTTTCCATAAAACCATTTTAAAAATACTCCATTAACTCATTTTCACATGGGGAGACCACATAAAGATTTCAAATCACCATTTTAAATTCATTAAACAATCCCCTTTAAAAGAGATTTGATATTAACACCACATTTCAAAAAAAAATCCATTCAGAACATTGTTTCCATACCTTGAAAACAAAATATTGGTGAAAACACAATGAACAACATGTAAACCATTTCAAACATACATGATGTCATTTGATAAATTTTATCATCATTAAACATTCTATTTCAAACATGGAAACATGGAATTCACATGAAAAACCCTTTATGTAAATCTCAAAATACAATGAAATGGTTTCAAATCACCATAAAGATATTACATATATTAATACATTTATGAAAAGTAAATTTAGAAAGCATGAGAACAACTTAAATTAAAAAATTAAACAACTTCATAGAAACACGTACCTCAAAGAGTGGAAAACAAAGTTAAAAACCTTTGGAACATTTCAACTTCAATGGAGACCACATCCATGGGAATAGGAATGGTGTCTATAAACCCTAGACCCAAAATTATCCATCATTAGATCCACCTAAAATCCGAAAAGAAATCCACATGATATCTAGGATTCATGGGGGAAAACAAATCCAAGAGAGAATAGAGGGAGGAAGGAATATTGAAGAAAGAGGCGAATAATTCACCACAAATCTCTTAGAAATCATTAAAGTGTGGTAAAATCAAAAGGATGAAGGTGGAAGATACCCCCCATGGATCCCAAAGTATAAATGATGTAGGGGATAAAATGGGATGAAACCCCTTAAGAATGAGGAGGTCATTTTGGGAAATTTCAATTTTTTAAAAAACTTAGACAAGGGACACTATTTGGATACACGGTTTTCTAAACCATGCCCTAATCATGCACTGGACACTACCTAGGATAATTACCCCTCATATGGTTAGACCTAGGGACTACACTGTTGAGAAAACCATGGTCAAACCATTCCACTTAGCACAGTCAAAAAATACAGATCTCGCCACATGTTTATCACACGGTTTCTTAAATTGTGTGGAAGTCATGCACCAATCCCCAGAAACACCAAGGACCGTGTATGGTATCTCCAAATTTCCACATGATTTGGACCCAACCATGTGAATCACATGCTGAGAAACTATGCATAGTTCAAAATCAACTAAAAAGTTTCTCCACAAAGGGACATTATATGGTTTCCCTCTAACCATGAACCCTAACTGTGCATAGTAATAAAATATCAAAAAATTATAATTTTTTGTCCATAACTCTGTGGAAATGAACTTAGACCTCTATATATCAAAACAACACAAAAGATAAACACCATGACATGGGGTTGTCACAAACTCCCCACCGTGCCACTTTCTTCTCGTTGAAAGTCCACTGTTAAAAGGAAGGGAAAGGAAAATGGAAGAGCCCCAGAGAAAATAACCAAACAAAGCACTCAATATAGATTAACCTAGATGTCAACAACCAAGATCCTATAAATTCTCAAAGTGATCAACCACAGGGTAGCAAACATCTCTAAGAACAACCACAATGATAACCTCAAACAATAAGTCCTATATAAAATGGAAGAGCTAGCATGGTCTCCCCACTATTTAGAATCCTTATAACATGGTCTCCCAACCATTTAGATTTTATCTAACATAGCAGCATAAAGGAACTGTTGTAAAGAACTCATCCTAAAAAAATAGGGAAACCCTAATAGGAAAACACTCTCAACCACAAGTGCTTCTAAACCCAAAAAAAGTAAGAAAAATCATAACATCATAAGAACCTTAAGATAATTTCAAGAGCACTCACCATGGGTCACAACATGGATAGATAACCTAGGTTCAACATTGGATCACACTCAAATACAGCATCCCATAAAATTCCCATGGAAAAACCAATTAGTTTAACACACTCAACTGGTTTACCATACACCCTGGTAACCAAATAATACTCCGAAAGTCCGATCTCAAATCTAAAAAATGATCACTACATGGCTTAATAGAAAGAATGGGTGAAACCTACTATAAGCAAGGACAGTTTTCCCAATCGACAAGGCTTAATGAAATGGCACTCAAAGACCAGTCACAAAACACTCAATAGGGTGGAAGAGGGTGGAAATATTCCATAATAGAATAAAACATTCCATAAACCAACAGTCAAACCATCCATAAAACATATAAAAATTGGAACAATGTATAAGAAACATCCTAAAATGAGAAAAGATTCCAAAAATTACAACCACAATAGATGAATTTCCAATAACTTGAGGCTACAACCAACAATGGAAGGTACCAAATCAACACATCTCACCAACATTTCTAAAACCAAATGAAAATTTCTTGAAAGATATCGCATGAGTGGCTTAAGGTTCCCCATGAGAATTGAGTACCACCTCAATATATTCCAATCAAATCTTTCCTCCTAAGCTGAATGAAATTTATATGTCCACCAATCAACTTGGAGTCTGGTTAGGAACTAGATCTAGAGAAACCCTTTTAACTATTTTTTAGGAAATTTTAAATGAATACATAAACTCCCTCAAGTTGTGTCTCAAAACAAAAAACCAAAATATTCTATCCAAAGGAAGGAATCAAGGATAAAATAACAATCCCTCAAAATAGGCATTCCATAATTACATCAAAATAAAATTTTATTTTTAAAACCACCATTACACTAAGGAATTTTGAAAACTCCCTACACTAATACAGGAATTCAAAAATAAGGACAACAGAAGATTTAAAAAAAATAACCTTAGTAGAACACACACACATTTCCCAAACATAATGAACTAAATTATTCCTTTCAAAATCCAATTCCACTTTGAAATCCAAGTATCCAAAATTCTTTTCAAAACCCATTTCTCTTTTCAAAACACCTATAAAATTATTTTTAAAAAAAACTATTTTATGAAACATCTCATTTTAGAAATATGAGAAGTGGAACCACCATTTTATAAAACATTTAATAAACCCATTGGAATTAACTCTTCCCATTCATTCACAAAATATGTTTTATAATAAAGGTTTTAAAAAAAATATTTTATTTTCAAAAAAAAAAGTTTTAAAAAAAAGTTCAACATGGCACTCCACGAGAATAAAAACTAGGATCATAGGAACCACATCCCAATATAGGAAATAAAACTCTCCTCATTACACCTATAATAATAGAAAACTACTTTTGGAGAAATCCAGAATCAAGAGTAGTCCAAATAGGATAACTAGGGATACAAAATGTGGTGCATTCCTTGACAACAATAGTTTAGGAAACCGAGTGTAAAACTTATAACACACCTTTCAAAGAAGGATGACTTGACCACATATGAACCACATGGTTTTTAGGCCCTATTATCCAATTTTGCAGCTTGAGTTCCCTTCCACTTCACCCCAAAACAAAAGAGCGGTCCCAAAATCACCTACATAATTAAAGGGGAAAAAACAAAAACAATAAGATCAAAATATAAGAAAAATAGCAAAAAGAAAAGGGAAATTCAAATTTTGAAACCCAGCAACTCCTAGAAGGATGGGGTTCAGGATAAGAAAGATATAGCTAGACTCTCCCCATCATTACCTGTCAATCACCAATAACCTTAATCTCTATTCTAGCGGGATTATTGCAAATAATAAGGGTGATGCATGAAGATTAGGTTCCCACAAAAGGAAAACCCAAATCTTTCATTTAATTTTTTCATGAACTAGCCTGGGTTTCCATACAACCGAGCACCTAACCCGGCCCATCATAAGGCTCGAAGGTCCTTCTCGATCCCCATAAGCTGGAGAAACTTATCAGGGAATCACAAAAACTACTTTGGGGGTGATTTAGACCAAATTAGAGATAAAATAGTAGAATAAATAAATGCAGTACACAGAAAATGATAAACATTACAAATAGGTCATAACCACCTAAAATAATCCAACTCGTTTTCATATACATAAACAACATCCAAAACAAAAATATACATCTAGGAAAAATAGATAAAACACTAACTGAAATGAAAATAACAAAAAACCAACACAAGTTGATCAAAAACTACCACCATGCAACCTTATGTCTCTCTCCACCACCTAACTCACCCCAAATTGGACACGATGAAAAAATAATAATTCAACTAATAACCTTGAACCTGAATTAAATTTTCATGAGATAAAAATATCATTAGGTCAACATAACCCATCTAAAAAATACAATATGTTTCACAAGTAAATTCATCAATGTTAGTTTAAAAATAAACTACAAATAGGATTTTAAAATATAAAAAATAATAAAAACCAAACCATTCCATAATCAATGTAAAAAGCATTTCTCTTTGTTTTCCATAACCAAACAGATGTATTTTAAAATAAAATTTGTCATCAAGATCTATCACACTACCCCAAAAAATAATTCACATTTCTTCAAAAACGAACCAATTATTTTATTCAAATGAAATTGATACCACTTTTAAACATTCAACTGGGAAAATACCTTTATAAAACTAAACACCCATTTTTAAATCCTATTTAAAGCACTCACACACAAGAGCCTTTGAAATCCAAAACAGGATTTCACAATAAATCTTTTGAAACTCATTTTAAAAAGAAAAAATCAATACACACATGGGTCAATCATAGCAAGTAGGAACCATACATCACAAGAATATATAAATGAAAAATAAGAGGCATAAGATGGGGTTCCATAATAATGAAAGTAGGTGAAATGATATAATCAAGAACTAGAACAAACTCCACTCAATCACTAATCAACCAATAAACCTAATTCATCATGGGATCTACCCTAGGATTCCTAACTTGTGAAACAACTAACTGTATAAGGGTATAACCACCCAAACTATGCTACTAGCATGTGCTAATTCCATACTGTCACCCAACTAGCCATCACAAGTATCTCAGTATTGAAAAACCCCAAACTAGATCTTGTTCCAAGCATGACTAGTGGGAGACTATCGGTGTGTGACCTAACTATAGGAGCAAGCTAGATCTTCCACTTAGTACCCAGTATCCCATCACCATTAATGAAGTGAGGCATAAGATCAACGATATAAGTCTACCCACAAGAAATAACCATGGATACACTCACCCATAAAACCTAATGATAAAAATCCCCATATACACATAACATTTACCCAAGGAATAACAAACACATTCCAACATATGGGGAGCAAAATCATAACATAGTGATAAAAACCCCAAATAGGGTACAAGGAAGGGGAAATAAATTGGTGTCATTCAATATCAATATTTTCAAAAAAAAATTAACCCAACCTTTGACACTAAATCATGGCTCATAATTCCAATACCTTTCACATTTTATAAACCACATTTTCAAACACCATTTTAAAAACAATGTAAATTATTCACATATAAAAAACATTTTAAATCCACCTTTAAACCCTAGGAATTCCTATTGAAAATCCAAGAAAGGCCATAGGCTAACCATTTTCATTAAAACATTTTAAAAACAATACACAAAGACATTTTCAAATGGGGAAACCACACACACATTTCAAGTCATCATTTTAAATTAATTAAAGAACCCCGTTTTAAAGCGCTTTGAGATAAACAACTCACTTTCAAATCAATTCCCATTTTAACATTATTTACATTCCTTGAAAACCAAAATAAGGTAAAAGCCTAATGCACAACATGTAAACTATTTCGAAACAACAAGTGTTCTTTTCAAAAAATCATAGAATAATTTAACATTCTATTTTAAACATGGAAACATAGAATTCACATGAAAATATCTTTATGCCAAGCTCAAAATAAAATGAAATATTTTCAAATCACCATAAATATATTTAATATATTAACACTTACATAAAAAAGGAATTTAGAAATCATAATCACGCATTCAATTCCAAAACTAAATAATTGAATAAAAATAACTATCTCAAAGAGAAGAAAACTAAGCTAAAAAGCTTCGGAATGTGTCGTCGTCAATGGAAACCACACCCACAAAAATAGGAATGGTGTATACCAACCATATAAAAAAAATACCCATCTTTTGATAAACCCAGAACCCTAAAATTGATCAACATGATATATATAATTTATGCGGGAACCAAATGAAAGAGAGAAGTGTGGGATAAAAGAATAAGCGATAAAGAGACCTAAAATCTATTGGAAATCATCAAATTGAAGAAAATACTCAAAATAAGGAAGGTGGTGGAGCTCATACTTGTCTTTTATGGGTCGGATGATATAGGAGGATGAAAATGGGGGTGAAACCCTCTAAGAATCAAGAGGCGTATTAGGAAATTCCTAATATTTTAATCATCTGGTTCAGGCACATGGTTTTGTCATAAGTTTTTCCAAGTTGTGCACTAACCATAAGTTGGTCATTGCCCAGGCCAAGTACCCCTTGAACAGCTATCCATAGGCACCACACGGTTTAGAAAACCATGGTCAAACCATGCCACTTGAAACTATAAAAAATGGTAGAGCCCACTGAACACTTGCTGAAAGGTTTTATTAACCATGTGCAAGTCATACACCATACCCTAGACACCCTAAGGACCTCACATGGTTTCTCCTACGGGAAATATGTTTTGGACCTAACCATGAATATATCATGCTGGAAAAACATTTATAGTTTAAAATAAATTAAAAATACTCTTCACAAATAGAGGATGCATTGTTTGTGTCTAATTGTGCACCCTAACTATGCCCTGTAGGAAGACCCCAATAATTTCTATGTTTCGAGATGGAACTCTATAGAAAGAAACACATACCTAAACTTATCGAAATAACAAAAAAAACAACACAATGACATAGGGAGTATCACATTTATGGATTTTATGATATATTAAAAATTAATTTCCGTTCTTTTTCTATAAAAAATTATTTTTAATACTCATTACCTAAAGTAAGATATTAAGTTTGAATTTATAAAAGCACAATTGAAGGATGAAATTGTTCTTAATAATTGGAAATGAATCAAGTATATTTTTTCATGAAATATATCTCAATGTTAAAACAATCCATCAACTTTTAGAAAAGGATCTTCAAATAAAAAAATATTTTTTGACCTTTATTTCTGATGAATTGATGGTCTTTTCACCCCTCACTAAATTATGGTTTTGTGTTCATTAACTTTATCATGACAATGTTCTCTATCACTCCCTATTAGTCCATCTATGTTATTTTTCAACTCCACGTTAACTTGTCACAAATTTTCTCCTTATAAAAGAACCCAATTGGGTGTTATTTCATGTAACCTTTATATTTATCACTCCCCATATTTAAAGGAAGTTTTATTATCCATTTATACGATATGGGTTTTCAAAAAATGGTATTTTAAATTATTAAACCTGTGATGACCGATATAAAATTGATAGGAGGTAATTTATTTAAGTATTAATTTAACACCTAGAAATTTTATTATAAAATAATTATAATCTTGATATCTTTATTTATACACAATATTAATATTTAGGTGAATTTTGTTATACTATTGAAATATTATTATTTGAATGTTATTATTTTAACTTTATCGTTGAATTTTTGGGTATGAATATGAGTTATCTCATTATTAAATATAGGTATAATTTTTCTACTTAATAAAAATAATTATTAATGATTAGAAAATAAGTACTCTATTTTTAGTGAAGTCATTTTATAATTCAAAAAAAATTCCTTAAAAAAGGTTTTTATTACTTTTTATGAAAAAATGTTATAATCAATTTATGAAAATTTTAGAAATTATATTTTATAAAAATTATATCATTTTTTTAATTAATATATCAAAATTTATCTTAAAGGAAAATTTTGGGAATTTTCTAAAAGATTAATTTTTTAATGAATAGTGAAAAAATAATGATTTTATATAAAATGTTCTTTTTCATTCAAGTATTTAAAAAGTACTATCTTATTTTGAATTTATTTTAAAATTTAATCAGTAAATTATTATTATAAATAATCTAATTAATGACATTATAATTGAATTTATGATTACTGTTTTTAAAAATATATATTTATATTTAAAAATAAATTTTTCTGGAAAATCGTTATTCATCGCATTTTACAGTTTTATTTTGAAAGTAATTTTTACCTATTATAGGGATTCAATTTGATAAAATGTATTATATATTTAGAATCATCATGTCTAAATTTGTTAAATATGTCAACTTTAATTTTTTTCATTGTGAATTGTAACTTTGGTAAATATGTGTCACATTTGTAAGTGAAAATTGGGTAATTAAGGTTAAAAATAAAGTGATAAGGATCTAAAAGTATATATAACTCCTGATTTATTTATATTTAATGATTTTAATTTATCCATACTCATATAGTATTCTAAGATATGGAAACTTTGTTCAATTTTTCTTTGATAATTCCAATAATATTATTTTTAAGTAAAGAATAGATACAAAATGTAACTTTCTTTGTTTTAATAACTCTAATAGTTTTTCATATAGATAAAATGAGGTTATATTTGTTTATAAATGCTTAATTGATATATTAAATAATTTATTTTTTCATGGTAATTTATTTTTATTTTTTAGTGGTGGAATAAATACATTAAATGATAACGTGGTTTTAATACAATACTTGTGAAAATAGTAGAAAAATAAAGTAAATGGTTTCAAAAACTTAAAAAGTAATGTGTTTTATATTAATTGATGTTTTACATGAATTTTTGTATTAATATAAGTTCTAATTTATTTTTAAATAGTTTATATTTTAATTTTATACCTTTCTTGATGTCTTTTAAGTCAAAATGTGTGAATGGTTCTTAAAATGACTTTAATGGTATTTTTTTAAAATAATATATTATTAAATTATTTAAAAGTTATAAAAATATTCCAAAAGTACAAGTGGTATGTTATATGGCCTAAAATATCTTCCCCTTACCACTTTTGTAACCAATTTTACCTTATAAGTAAATTTATAACCCATTAGTATTGAAAAAATTTGTTACCATAATTAAGGTTAAAATTGGTTAACATATGGGTTAAACCAAAAGATAAGGCTTAACATGACATATAAACCTATAAAAAATTATTTTTCTAAGGTAGTTCAACATTAAATAGTATTATCTTATAAATTTTTACCACTTGGTTCAACTTTTACATGAAAACTAATTTATCATATTTAAATAATTTAATAAATTCCATGCATACCGTTTCCTTAAATATAAAAGGACATTGCATCTCCTCTATTATTCACACCTACTTCAGGCACATAGCTCTAAAGACCCATGAAAAAAAATCCTATAAAAAAACTGATGAAATTTTTGGGTGATTTGGTCTTCTTAAAAAACCATCCCTTGTGTTCTTAAGGATAGAACCAAATGAGGCTCTTCAAAGTGGAAGTAATTGTCTTAACCGTGTGTTTTTATTTTACTTCTTATTTCACCTCATTAAATTTTTCCTAGACATTAAAATATAATAAAATAATTTTCTAGGATATTATTATATTTTATTAATTTTATTTCATCACTTTATTCATCTCTTTTTTCAATTAAATAGGATAATGAAGGGTCATTCAAGCGTACGTGTGGACTACCACCTCCATAAAGCGGTATGATTCATTTCAAATCACAAGTACACATGGAAATTTATAATGATGGATTTAAAAAATATATATTATATTTATGATATTATTTTTTTCATATAGGATTAAATTATTATGTACCTTTCTTTTTTCCATCCATCAAAAAATGGAAACATCACTCATGTGTACGTGTAAACTACCATTTCCACGAAGTGATGTAATTCATTTTTTCATTACTGCATTATATGAATAGTTATAAAAGTGTATATAATGGTTAAATATGATAATAATTAAATTATTAAAATTCCATATATGAAGAAAATATGATCAAAGCACAAGGACTATAACTTCCAAACTGAAACTTACTTGAAAAATGAAATAGTTAACACCCGAAAATGATGATTTTAATAAATAATTATTAACAAATAGGTTTTAAAATGTCATAATTGGATCATATATAATATTATAATTATTTATATTGTTATTTTATATAATTATAATAAATTTTACTTTATTATACATGAGGATAAAGGGCTTATAAATAAAGTCAAATGTGAGGTACGGGCTTCTCATCTAACTTTTATTTCTGTGATAAATATGTCATATTCCCCACTTATTTCCTTTTTATGGTATATACACTAAAGAATAATTTATTTTATGATTGTTTTCATCAAAAATATTGTTATTTAAATATCCATAAATGTTCCTCCATTTTATGAGTTTTTTATTTAGTGATTTCCAAAGTTATACTGGTTCTTCATCTCATCAATTTTTCATTGATACATGTTTGATGTTATGAACATTTTTAGATTTATGAGGTGTATATACTACCCATTTTACATGATTTATCATGAATACAATTATTTTCAGGTCATTTAAAGTTTTATTTTAATTTATTAATTCATGGGTTTTAATATTCAAAAGTTACCAAAGTAGTAAAGGTTTTACGTTACAATCTCATTTTTATAGGATTATTTATGATTTAATTTATGATGATGAAATTATAAGATATTTCTACCAAAAATATTATTTATTTACTTAAAATATATCTATTTATAGGGATTAAATGTTTTCTTTTCATTTTCCTCTCTTTAAGTACTCAAGAGACTGAAATGATATTTTTAAGAAAAAATTACTCTGTTTCACTATTCGATTGAGAATTTTTTTCTTCCAAGTTCATATCTTATTTTAAAAGTTTTAAATAATGTTTTTAATATTCCCATATGATTGTTTAATGTAATTTTTACACATGTTTTACTTTACATAAAAATTTTAAATGGAATCATCTTGTTGTTTTTCAAATAAGTTAATTTTGACTTTTTACTAAATAATTGAAAGGGACCATTGTTTTAACCGATAGGGAATGAAAGAAATTTCCCATTTTCATTAAACTCTTTTTTATGAATATTCCCTTACAAGATTTTGTGGGTATTTTGAAATAAAATAATTTTAAAAATATTCTAGAAATATTTATATTTTAAATAAGTGATTTCAAAATAAAAAGGGTATTTTCCTCAAGAAATGTTTCATTTATCTTTTAAAAAAATTCATATATAAAAACATCCTTTGATGTTAATAATGGTTAATTGGGTATATTTTTCTATTATAGCATTCTTATTCTTTATTTGAATAGTTTATGGTTATAATGATTTAATATTTATCAAATCCATTTTCTTTTACATGGGTTGTGTTATGATTAATGATAAAGATTTTCATGATCTTTTGGAATACATATGAATGAATTATGATTATTTATCAGGTGGTTCCATTATATCCCTCCATTGCATTAGGTAAATATTAATTTTGAATGATCTTGAAGGGTACATAGGAGTTTATCTCCAGACTGAAATAGGCTACATGGGAGGTTCCCCCAAGCACAAAAGAGGGTACATGGTTTGTTATCCCAATACCAAAAGAGGGTACACAAGAGGTTATACCAATCCCAAAAGAGGGTAAATTAGAGGTTATCCCAATATCACTGAATTTAAATGGGTGTTTATCCTAATAATAACATGTGATGAATTTATTAGCAGGTTTCCTTTACATAATATTTTTATGATTATGATTATACCACACTTCATGCCACTGTTTTATGGAATGATATTATGCACACATTATGCACTCATGGATTATGATATTTGATTAATTTGTGATTAAAGTCTTATGAACTACCAAAATTTATGTCATGACTCATGGTTATGATTATAAATGGTTGGGTATAGTTTTCAAATTTTAATCTCATGTTTTCATACCTTTATTCTCATTTTATGATTAAATGATCCTTGGTATCTCTCATGTTTACCCTTACTGAGCATCTAATCTCACACTTTTTTATGTTTCCTTTTTTATATAAAGAAAGGTTAAGTATAATTTGTCTAAGAGGGGTGCTAGTTGGGAATAACTAGGTGGGAGATGATGTAGATATTTTATATAAAATTTATTTATTTATACAAGATTCTCATAACACTAAAACTTTATAGTTATGGCATGTATCATAATGATATGTCATAAATATTAATCTAATAAGATTTAATGTTTATGTAAGAAATGTTTTCTTCACCTCATTTTGAGTTTATTATAATTCCATTCAGAGTTATGAATTATCTTTCTGTGTTCATGGGACTGATGAATTCTATATCTCTTTAATTTAGGGATTTGTTTATAGATATGTTTGTTAACGATATCTTAGTGTGTTATGGGTCAGAGGAGGAGCATGTAGAGTATCTGTGATATTTTTTGGGTGTTCTTCATCGTCATTATATTTTTGGGAAGCTAGGGCCTGGAGGTTAATTTCTAGATATATATTGCATCTCATCATAGAGTAGTTATGGATCCTTCAAATATTGAGGTGGTTATTTCTTAGGTAGCCCCCAAGAATGTTTCACAGGTGCAGACCTTCCCTTGTCTTTTAGGATATTTCTAGAGGTTCATACCCAAATTTTATTAGATTTTGAATTTAATGAAATATTTTACCAAAAAGTATTAGGATTTTTCATGGACTGAATATTTCTAGGATTCTTTAGAGTATTTAAAGGATTATATATTTAGTGAACCTATTATTCACCTACTAGACAAAGTTATTATGTTTTAGGATTATTGCGACATTTTTCATCTTTAATTAGGTGTTTTTACGATGAATTATAGATTATATATCTCTAATGGGTCTCAATAGTAATGGTCGCATGAATATAACTATGCTACCCATGATTTTGACCTTTTAGTAGTTGTGTTTTCTCTGAAGTTGTGGTAGAATAACCTAAAAGATGATTTATTTATGGTGTTTAGAGATCAAAGGTTCTTTAGGTATATCTTATCCCAACGTTATTTTGAATTTACAGTAGTGATAGTGGATAGAATTATTATAGGATTATGACTTTTATATTTTCTTTACACCGAGGAAAGGAAATATTGTAGAGTATTATTTGAATCTGAAATCACATTGAGGTATTGCGCGTGAGTCTAATGATTATAGGTGAGTGGCAGAGAAGCTTTTACTAATTAACTTTGGTATGGTATAATTTTATGGAAGAAGGACTATTTATCATATTATGGTGTAGTCATCTTTGGTATAATAGGTTTAGGAGTCCATGTTGTGGGGTTCCAAGTTATAGGTTTAGAGATATTGAGTGGTTTGTGGTAATTTTGCATAGGTATGGTTTAAATATGATCAGTATCATGTGTTGTTTCAGGATAGTATTTTCATTCCATTGGATAGGAATGAAGAAATACATTGTGAGTTCCATAGTCCACTCTTGTTGGTATATCCTACTATAGATAATATGTACAATTCCATTAGATTTTGTGTCCTGATTTTTTGGTTTTATAGTGGGTAATAGTTTATTATCATGTTCCAGGTGCGTTTTTTAACACCCCATAATATAATCATCCCATAATTACATGATTTATGAAAAGGGTTGTACTTTATTATACTCTCATGGTATTTTTTAGTTTAGAGTTTTAAATATTTATGTAACCATTACATTACATTGGGGAAACCGACACACGATGTCCATTTTTTCCCAAAAAATAGTATTCTTATATTGAAAATCTTGTTTCATTCCTAAAAACTTACTTTTTTCAAGTTCAATTTCATTTAATTGGATATAGACATCATAATAGTTCATTATCATCCTAAAAATATATGAAAAAAATTTGGAAGTGTAGTATTAGCATAAAAAACTTAGTAATGGATATTAAAATAATGGAAACCCCTTAGTCCAATGAAAAACATGAAAAATAATTAAATGTTTACCTTTTTCATAATAAAACTATGAGTGGATAAATATACATATCCATATTATAAAATAAATATTTTCCCAAAGAAAATAATTTGAAAGCCATTAGCAAGAATAAGAAAACCATGAATTCATTTCGAGGTACAAGAGAACTCATGAAGAAATTTCAATAAAAATAAATCATTTACCTTTAAATGTTAATAAATTTCATTATTTAATGAAATAAAAACATATATTTATAATACATTTTGAAAGAATAAAATAGGTATCCTTGAGAAAAATATTTTTAACCTATGTTCACTCATGTTTAACCCATGTTGAAATCACTGATTCCTAATTAATTCCATATTTGTGACTTACAAGGCTATCTCCCTCTCATTCCAACTTTTAAGACTAATCATTACCCAATGTATTGGAAAGCTATATTGGGATAACTAATCATCATGAGATATATTAGACTCTCTATCCTCATTTATAATGCTAAATTACCATATCATGAACAAAAAATGTGTAAGATTTTACTTTTTTATCATAAAACCATTGAAAAAACTCATTTGAACCCATAAACAAAAGCACTTTACATTTTCACATAACAATACGGAGATAAATCATTGTCTTTGGAAAAATATTTAGGAGAATATTACTATAAGAATAGGAATAAGATATTATTTGAAAAACCATGACTACCTAAATAGTGATCTTGATAATAATAAAATAGATATTGTGGAAAGAAAGGAAACCATGTTGTAAAATTTAAAAACATTCTTTTTCAAATTCATAAAAAAGTATAAATGAGTCATACAGAAATCATAAAGAGGATTCATTTAAAAAAATTCTAAATAAATTAAACTATATTATAAATTTAACTTTAAAAATATTTTAATTATAAAAAATAAAATTCCTAACAACTTTGGAATAACATGGATATGGAGTTAAAATATTTGAAAGGAATGCTTTAAAATAAGGTTTTAAATAAAATAATTAACTAATTTGGTAACTATTAAATAAATATAACATTGAAGGAGATAAGTTAAAAAATATTTTTAAAACAATTTCATTTTAGTTAATAAAGGTAAAAATACATCCATATGGAAGTTTATACTCTAGAAAAATGATAACATCCATTGAAAATTTTATAATTCTCAAGGAAAAGAAATTGAGATAATAAATCTATTACCATAAGTCTAATCTAGTTTCATATGTTCTATAAATCCAAAATAATAAAATTATATTAGTTATTTAATTGATTAATAAAAATTTTAATGTTAATTACATTATACTTATTCATTTTATATTATTTATTATCATGTTTTATTTAGTTTCCAAATCACTTAAGTTCATGTCGCACATTTTGAGGATGTTCAGTTCATAATTCCACAACAACTTTAGTGGATTGGCCATGGTCAAAGGGATCATTGTTCCATCATCTCTCAAATATTAATAATGGAATAATTATCATTTTTATATATTAAAAAATATTTTAAAAACAAAAATTAAATAAGGCTATGAAAAATAGAATATGCTACATCATGGAGACAGTAGTATGCACATATACATGAGTGACATTTTCATTTTTCTACTAAGTGGAAAAGAAACAAATTGATAATATTTTTCTATTCTAGAAAAAAAAATATGTCATAAATTTCATATTTATTCATTATTTCAATACTTATAACCATCCATGTAATGTGGTAATGAAAATTTAATTACATCACTTCATGGATATGGTAGTCCACACATATGTACAAGTAACGTTATAATTTTTTAATGGATAGAAGGGTGAGAAGGTAAGTAATATATTATCTTTATATTATAATAAATATTTCATAAATATCATATATATTAATTTTATCCATCATTTTAACCATAAATAGGTGTAAATGATGAAAAATGATCAATTCATCATATGGACACAGTAGTTCATACATACACCCAATAAAAGAATAAATTTTTCATAGGGAAGAAAAGGAGATAAAAATGGGTTTTATCATAAACAAAATAAAATTTAAGTATATTTTATATATTTATGTTCTTATATAATCAGGGTTATAATTGGTTTTAAGGAGGTAGAAGAAGAAATAAACATGAAATAACATGATCAAGAGTTATACCTTTTCATTGGAAAACCTCTTATTGATTGCACCTTAAGCCTCTAGGTTGGTCTTTTGGAAACACCGGAACCTCTAAGATGTGGTTAGGCATTTGGGAAGGTATTTGGGAAGGTATTTATAGAGATAAATGGTTCAAATATTTTTAATAATAGAGGATAGGAGTGCTAGTTTTTATAAAAATGGGTATTTTTTCACTATTAACACAAATATCAATTGTTTCATAAAAATCCCAAAAAATTACCATAAGATAAATTTAATATGATAATATCAAAAATTATTTCCATTTTATCCAATAAAAGTTCAAAAATTAAAATAAATTAAACAAAATATATGCACAAAAAATGCAATAAAACCCTTTTTTAAGGAAAATGTATTTTTGAAGTATAAAATAAATTTATACTCATTCCTTATCTAGTAACAACCATTATATGAATGTTAATTTATTTTAATAAATATATGATATATATATTTCTTTAAATTATCATTCAAAATTGATTATAATGTGACCGAAGATAAACATAACATAAATAGTCCAATAATTTCATGATTCAAATAACACATCTCATAATAGTCACAAAACCTGAGGGCTGAAAGGTTTATTTTCTTGGAAATTAGATACATAAACATATTATTTACTACACTTGCGAAAATTTCACCATAAATATACTCCTACAAAATCTTTTCTAGATACCTCACATGACATAATAATCTTCATAATATGGTGATTAAAAACATAAGAAAGGGTAAACTCCGACGCTTAATAATAGAGAAACATATCATAAAGTAATTGATCATCACCATGAATAATAACATGAATAAAATGATAAATATATTATTAAAATATCATAAGACTGTATATCATAACCATAAATCATGTTATAGAAACATAATATTACAAAATTATTGTTAACGAGTCATAAAAGATAAAGCTTATAACATGTGAACATGGAATAAAATTAAGGAATACTTTAAAAATAATGCTTAATCATCAAAACATATTATTTTAGGTAAATAAAATCCATCTTTAAATTTTTTAATAACTTCATAAAAAACAAGAAATATGGAACAACTATAAGAATAGGAAAACTTACGTGAGAAAACCTAATATTCCCATGCCTATTTGAACAAACTCGTTATATCCATGAGGGAAAATGTGATCAAACCCATCATGCCCATGCCTGTGTGAACAAAGTAACTATGTTCACATCTTACAATATCATGAGATATAATATTAAACCAATGTATTGGAGGGAGATATAGGACCCCATACATCTATATCCATACATATGTATGCCACTTAAAATCATTCATAAACATATATTAATTAACCCATAAAAAAGAATAGATTTCATAATATTTCCAAAAACATCCCATTATATAAACATAAAAGAGAATAGTATATCAAAAATCTCATTTCTAAAAAGTACTCATATCCTAATAATGTATAGAGTATGATCAAAACATAACTACATGATTGATAAACCTTATAGGAAAAATATAAGTGAAAATAATTTTTTTCACAAAACCTGAGTTCAAAATAAAATATATTTTAAAATAAAAAAAGGTTATCAAAAACTGTGGAGTGTAAGAAAAACATTTTATTTTTAAATAATGCAAAACATTTTTCTTTAAAATTTTTAAATTCCTTTACCCACATTATAAAAAAGGTATTAGATTTTAATTTTGTAATGGGGTAAATAGAATTATGATAATCAAATAAAATAATCCATATTATCTTTACAAAGAAAAATATAAGAGAATATTAAAAAGAAGTAAAATATATTCATGGATGAAAAGAATCATTGGTAAGAATGGGAATTATTTTTACCAATGATTCATTTTTATTTTAGAAATCATTTTATCAAATAATTGGATATTGATACTGAGAGTAATTTACCCATAGAAAAAAAATTAAATAAAAATAAAATATATAAATGGTAAGATGATGGAAATATTGAATTAAAAAGAGGAGGGAGAGAATAAAGAAGATATTCTGGTAGCATAACATCTATAAAAAACGTTTTATAGAGTGTGTTTAATGATATGTAAGGATGGTCTCCCATAAATGGGGAATAATTTTTACATTAAAGTGTTGATTATGAACATATGATTTTATAACCAATTCAAAATCGAATGGATCATATCAAAATAATTACTTGAATCAAAAATTGGAGGAGGAGAGCTCGTACCTTTCTAAGTAACTTCTTAAATATTTAGAGGACTCCTTAGAACCTTATAAACTCATTGTAATAGATTTAGATAGGTATTGTGAATGTAACTTCATGACCAAGGCTTTAGGTGGAGAGTAATGAGAGAATAGGTGGGAGTGAACTACTTTTATATTTGATAAATGTGGTCTTTTCAGGGAAAACTAGAGTTAGGTAAAGGGTAAGAAAGGAATCGCATAGGTGTTAGGCAGGTTAGGTGAGTTTAGTGATTTGGGAGGATAAATTTTAGGTGACACAAGTGATTATGAATTTAATACCTAACAAGTATTTATAGAATGTTTAAGTGGAATTTAAATCATTAAAATTTTGAGATACTTTATTTACCCATTTTACCCTTATTAATCTTATTTAAAAAATAATCATTGAAATTATTTTATTATTAAAAATATAATATGACCCGTATTACCAAATTTTAATGTGATTAATCTTAATTTGGGATCCATTTAACCTAATTAAATTTCTAAATATGATAAAATTAACTTTTAAATCAAAACATATAATGTGTTGAAATTTTATTTTTGTAGCAAAATGATGTTTCACTTATTAAGTGTTATTAATATTAATTAAAATTAATTTACAATTCAATGTGTGTTAGTTAATTTTTATATATGTTGAAAAATAATTTTATATTATTAATATAAAATGGGTTAATTTAGTTTTAAAAATATAAAATATTTATAAAAGTATCATTCTTTTGAAAAATGATTGTTTTATCGGGGTAACTAATATTTACCCATGGTAACTTAATCTTTATCCCTAAAAATAGATCGACCACACTACTTAATTTGATAATGATTATTAAAAATATGTAAATCATTTTATTTGATTCAATTACGTAATGTGATAAATCTTGATTTTAATATAAGGGCACATAAAAACAATTTTAAGAAATATATATTTTATAAGCATAAAATGATATTTATTTCATTATACCATTTTATGAAAATTTTATAAAGTGGATAATTATAGTGATATTTTCCAATTAAACATAAATAATATATTGTTAATATTTATTAGTTTTATAAATTTTATGTTGTTTTTAATTTTGGTTTAGTTTTGCATGCATGACATGCTACTCACATAATATTTTATTAAGGAAAAGTAATTACTAAAATTAGAGGTCATTACATTTTACCCCATTAAAAATAATTACATCATTGAAATTTTATTTCAATTAGAAAGATGAGTAAAGGTACTTATTTGTCATTATATCCTTATTCTCCCATATTTATTCTTCAAACTTATGATTTCTCTATAGAATTGCGACATGGTTTTTGGTCTTATTCTGTAGAACCTTATCTCTTCGATCTAGAATTTCCACTTATTGTTCCTCATATGAGAGATCATGTTCTATTTAAACATATTTCAATTTTAGTATATGTTAATAGTCTGTTATATACTTTATAAAAATTTATTAATGGAATAGATCATGTAATTTTGAGAGGTTAGGTGGGAGTTCTGAGTGATAAGTTATAGCCTTGACATTATCAAGGGATTCAAAGGAGATAATATACCTAGAGCTTAGTTTCCCTTTCTTTCCAAATCTCAAAAATTTCTTCCATAGAGATATTTAAAGAAACACCTTGTTACCAACTTCAAACTAAAGATATCATAAATGATTATCCACATAACAATTCAATCGAATTTATTCTGTTTTCATATGTAACTGAACAGTTTGAACCTTCTACATTATTTCTTGAATAAGGTCAAGACCTATCAGCTTCCTCTCTCTAACATCATCCCAATATGTGGGAGTCCTACATCTCTTCCCATATAGAACCTCATATGGTTCCACTTTAATTATAGAATGGAAACTATTGTTACATGAGAACTTTACCATGGGGAGGTGTTGATCCCAACACTCTTGGACGTCCATAAAATAAGATCTCAACATATCATATAGAGTTTGAATTGTCCTTTCAGTATAACCATATATCTTTGGATGATAAGCAGTGTTAAAACTCAGCACTATCTCTAATTCTTTCTAAAGTCTTATCCAAAACATTGTGTTAAACCATAGATCCCAGCCAGATTCAATGGATAGTGTCACTCCATATAGCCTCACTGCTTCCCTTATGTATATCATGGTGATTTGGTCAAAGGATAAATCTTCTTTGATGGAAATAACATGAACTACCTTTTTATAGTGATTGACTATAACCAAAATTGTATTCTTGCCTTTAGATGTTTTGGGGGATCTTGTGATGAAATCTATGGTGATGTTTTCCTATTTTAATATTAGTTTGGATAATGGTTTCAATATACCCTTATAATTTTTTTGTTCATACTTAACTTATTTACATACCAAGAATCAATCATATATACTACATGATTTCCCTCTTCATATTATCCCACCATAAGTGTAGCTTCAAATCTCTATATATCTTTATGATTCCATAACTAATAGAAAAGGATGATCTATGTGCATCATCCAAAATTAATTATTCATCTCTATCTTTGATGGGAGTCATATCCGAGTTCAAAACCATATAACTCCATCCTTATCAAAGTTTAACTCCAGAATATTTTCTACCTTTCTTTATAACTCTATATCGTCTTTCTAGGGATCTTTGGACTTTAAATGAATGGTAGGTTGAGTACTCAGTTGGGGAATACAGGATTTATCTCATCCCATTATGAATTAAAGATTCATACATTTCAAATCCATGTGTATTAGATATTTTTAGATCCTCATCAAGGATAAAGTAACATGGACTTTCTTTCTCAGACCATTAGGCACATTATATAAATTCCCCATGAGGTAATGTATTGAGAAGTAATAATTTTTTATCAATTAAAACCATATCTTTTAGAACATATTGAATTCTTTTTATGTGATTACATATTTCAAGAAATTGTTATCAGTATATACATCACAATTTTATCCATTGATATAATAATGCCTAATATTTATTGCAATGATCGTTATCTTCGACGATAAATCATGTGTTAGGTAATTTTGATCATGAGTCTTTAACTTGTGTGTGGAATAATAAAATACCTTATCATTATTCATAAGGATAAAACCCAAACCATTTTTGTAAGTATCAACATATATTAAAAACCCTTCCCCACTAAAGGGTCATGTAAGTAAGGAAATAGTGACCAACCTCCTCTTCAATTACTTAAAATTTTCTTCACATGCCTCGATCCAAATGTACTTTACTCCCTTCCATGTCAACTTGGTTAGTGTGTTTTATATCTTTGATAAATTTTTCACAAAGTGTCGATAATATCCTACAGACCCAAGAAAACTACAAATCTTGGTTACAATGGTCCATCTGACCCATTTCTATGTAACTTATATCTTTTATGGATCAACTAATATACCCTTTTTGTGATTTCATGACCCAAGAATCACTCCTTTTGTATTTAGAATTCAAATTTTATAAATTAGGTATACAACTTCTCCTTTATCAAGGTTTTTAACACAAATTTAAAATGATCTTCAGGCCCTTCCTTTCACTTTGAGTATATAATAATATCATCTACAAATAAAACCACAAATATATTAAGGTGGTATATAAATATATTATTATTTATATCTATGACGATATTAGGATCATTTATAATTATAAAGGGCATAACTATAAATTTATAGTTTTCATACCTCATATGGAAAGTTATATTGGAAATGTCCTCCTTTTTAACCCTTAACTGATGATATCCAGATAAAAGACCAATCTTCGAGAATTATCAAGATCCTCTGAGTTGATCAAATATATCATCAATACCAGGTAAAAGATGCTAGTTTTTTATCATGATATTATTAACTTATGATAATAAATGAAAATATTCATTGATTCATCCTTGTTTTTGACAAATATTATTGGTGCACCCTGTGATGAAGCACTGAGTATTATAAAAACCCTTGTCCAAATTATCTTGAATTTGTTTCATTAACTATTATAATTCAATGGAATCCATTATATATAGACTCATTAAGATGGGTAAGGATCTAGGAATAATTTCTACTAGAAACTCATCCACATTATATGGGGGAAGACCAAGAAGTTCATCCAAAAACACATCAGTATACTCCCATATAATATGCATGTCATCGATGTTTACATCACCCCTGGTCATTTAATCGAAGAGTCCCTCATATTTGGGTTTCATAATTCATATTATAAAATTTTCTTCAAAATGGAGTTTATAAATGGTGTGTATACGTTAACCTGTGAATCTCTAGGTTTCAATCTATTTTATCCATAGTCATTTTGTTATTATGTTCTCTAACATAATTAGTCAACATCATACTCAAATCCATTATTATGGTTTATAAAAATAGTGTGATTAACCAAAGGATATCCCCAGGGAGTGTCAAAATAGGTGTGCTATTAGGAATCTTTATTATCCACCAGGTCATAGTTGATCTAAAACCCAACATTCCCTTTTTAGGGTTATAACTCCTATGTATAATTTTGAGGAAACCTATATCCACTTCTAGTATCTAGAAAGATATGTAATTTCATGTATAACCATACAATATCTACTTTAAAAAACATTGGTATGTTTTCCTATGTTTAGACTCATCCCTTATACTTTTCCCTAGGGTTTTTACTAAGTTTTTATGAACTAATATTAAAAAAACTAAACCATAAATTGATACCAACTAAATCAAACCAAAATCGACATGATATAAATAGTAAAAAAGTATCATGATTTAAATAATACATCCCATAACCAAGGACCAAATATAATGACCACAACCCTAGTATCCCGGAACCAGTGGTTACTTTATTACATTGGTAACTAAATACAAGAAATCTCATTCCAAAGTTCTTAGTAGTTTAGTAGTCATGATAAAATAGATACATTCTTGAATCCCAAATTACATTTGAAAACATAAAGTAAAAAAATTTAAATTTATTTGGGATAATATTTATTCTCTCTATCATATCCCTGAATTTCAATCATAAAACATTTCCTGAGGTCTTGGTGAAAGGAAACATAAGAAAGTTGTGAGCTCGGATTCTTAATAAGAGAATTCATATAGAAGAATCTAAATAAGGTGTAAATAATATGGAAGGAATAAATGATGGTCAAATAATTCCATATAAATAATCACATGAGTTTGGAACATATCAATGTATATAAAAATCTATTAAAATAATCTTATGGACATCAATAAATAATTTCATAATGATAGAATTCATAATTTTGAATATATTAAACTTTTAATTAAGTCCATGTTCTAGGAAATCTAAAAATACCATCAAATCCCCATGCTAAGACATCTATATAAATGGGTAAGGACTTGACCAAACACCCAATCTAGTTTTTCTTATGAGACCTACTGATGAATCAAGGGGATATATAATTCTGGGCCTTACCCATTACTTAATAATTCAAATGCATTCATCATATGAATAAAAAAATAACTTATCCAATAATCCTTAAAATAAATAATTGTCTGTATTATAAGAACTAGAATATGAAATTTAAATACTTTCCCATATCAAAATCATCATAAACAATTCAAAAAATATATTTTATGGTATTATTATCATATATACCTAGTAAATCATAACAATAAACAAACTATTTTGACAAGGATGAAAATTCCTTTAATGAAACACTAGAAAAACTATTGAGGAAAGTACCATTTTACTTTAAAATTGCTTATCTAAAAATTTATCTAATATTAAAGAAAACATTTAATTTAAAAACAACCATGTAAAATTGAAAACTAAAATTCAAATAAATGATAGGTCATGATTGTGGTAAATTATACTCATTCCATATATGTTAAAAAATAATCCCTTTACACATTTTTAAAATGTTAAAAAGTACCTCATTTAGAAAATGACAAGAAGATTCATTTTAAATGATTTTAAAAAAATTAAAACATTGGTAAAAAATTATTTAATAAATAATTGTATAATATTGAAAACATTATTTTGAACTCTTTAGGGATAATATGGACATGAAATAAAAATATTCCGAACTGAGTAGAAAAAAAAGGTCAGTTTTTTTTAAAAACGTTATTCTATAACATTGAGTACTTAAAGGGAGGAAAATGAAAGTAAAAATTATAATTTATAGAAATTACCAAAGTAAAATAAAATTAATTGGTTATAATATAGAAATATAAAATAATTCCTCCATTGGAAACTGAAATATAAACAATAATGAATAATGATGAGATTGTGAAATAAAGGCTTACCTTAGTTCTAACTTCCTTCATATGTATTTGAAACTCTTGTATAATAAATATATATTTATTATAAATATATTCAATAATATTACTCATATATATAATACCATATATATTTTACTTATTATCATTTATAACCCATTGATTAATAATTAATTTTTAAAATCACAGTTCCGGTTGATAATTTCTTTGTTCTTCATGTATATTTTAGTTAGGTAGTTGTGGTCCTCATACATATGCATGAACATTGTTTTTACTTTTCAACAGATGGAAAAAAATAAATGTAATTTATAATTCACATTCCATGAATAATTTTTATATTATATATATCAAATATATTCATTAAATCAATCCTTATTAATATCCATGTAAATTTGAAATGAAAAACGAATCACATAACTTTGTTGAGACAGTAGTTCACACGTACACATGATCCACGTTATCGTTTTCCAATAGATTAGATGGTAAGAAGGTAGATAAGATACTATTATTATACAAGTATAATTATTTAATTAATTTCATATATAATCATTAAACCCATAATGATACCAATCTAGAAAATATGGTGATGAAAAATGATTTGTATCGCTACATGGAGATGGTAAGTTGTATGTATTAATTAGTGATACTTTCAATTCCCATTTGATGGAAAAGAGGTTAGATAATTGTGATATAATAACTATAATAAAATTTTAGTGTATTTTTTATACTTAATTTATTATTTGATGATAAATAACAGATATTTAGAGGAGTTAGAATAAGAAATAAATTGAAATATATCGGGTAAGTTGATTACCTATTTTTTGAGAGACCTCCTTTAGATCCTTTCTTACTAAACCAAGGGTAGGTATTTTGAGGAGACCATCACCTCAAGAAATTGTATTAGGGATTTTTATAATATGAATTGGTATATATTTATTTATATATATTTCTCAAAGTAATGCAAAAAATAGAAGGTAGGGGTGTCCTTTTATAAGGGAGGGAAAGGAAACACTATGAATCACCAAAAAGATTAAAATATAACTAATTCATTATAAATAAAAATGATTAAAAATGGTCATATATTCTAATACAAGGTATTATATGGTTAAAATATCATTAAAAAATAAATATTATATAGTTTTAAGAGGGATTTTAAACCTTATATTTTCATTTAACCCCATAGTTAACTTATTTTAACCTTAACTGTGGTAATGTATTTTCACTCTTAGGGGTTTATAATTTTACTTATAAGTTGCAAATTGTATCATAAATGGAAAAAGGATTACATTTTTTACCACGTATTATCTAAATTGTTATCTTTCAAGGTTTTAATTATTTTTAAATAATTTAATAAACTATTTTTTTCATAAAATATCATTATCATCATTTTTGAAACTACTCATTTAATTTGTCTTCAAATACATAAAGTAAAAGTTTTAATTAAAATATAAACCTTGATAATATCCATAATTTTTTATATTTATCTAAAAAATCATTAATCACAATAACTTAACCATATTGTATTACTTTTAAAATTTTTAAAATAATTTATTTTATTTTTCTACTAATTAAATAAATATTGTGTCATCATTGCGTAAACATTTAAGGTAATTATATAATACCTAAAAATTATAAATAAATTAAAATAATGAAAATAGTTTTATTATCCCAAAAATAAAATGCTATATTCATTCACTACTTATTTTTTTTTATGTGAACACATAAAAGTTATTTAAAAGTAAGAGAGTGAGATTTTGTTTTTTTCATTGATTTAAATATTATATATGTCATTTTCATGGAAAAGTGTCCCTTAAAAAATTATTTTAAATTTTAAGGTGAAAAGGGTCTAATTAAACTGATATAATAGGATTTTTTATGGAAAATGGTGTCCTTAACACTTATTTTTAATCTAGATTAACCTAATTTACCCATTAGCAAGGTGATAAATTTTATCACAGTTATTATTCAAAATTCCTAAAAAATAAAAGTGATATATTTTTAAAATATGAACCTAATAATTCTAAATATGGAATCCATTTTATCAAATACAATACCTATAAATAACATTAATTAATTTTAAAAAATTTTATCAAAGCATAACTAAAACCACTTTTAGAATATTACATTTTTTAATCATGAAACTGGATATATTCATATCCCATGCATTGTAAAAATATTATATGAATATTAACACATATGATTCAATATATAACATATAAATTTCATTAAAATCAATCAAAAATAGTGATTAATTTAATTTATTAAGATAAAAATACTTTTCGTTCATAAAAATAATATTCTTTGAAAAAGGCCTCTTTTACTTTCAAATGATTTCATTTTTTTATTTCTAATCAATTAAAAGAAAAATAATTTATTTTAAACATTTGAAAACCAAAAATATTTTGTAAATTATTTAATCCTATTTATTCCCACAAATTTAAAGGCTTGGGTATAACGATATACTATATTATTATTCATGTAGACTTGGGAGAGTGTGTGTCACTAGCTATCGAAAAAAAATATTTTATGAGAAATATTTCATAAAATCTAAGGGTCTTACATTATAACCCCTTTAAAAATAATTTCACCCTTGAAATTATATCACTTTAGTGAAAAAAAATGAGGATATCTCTATTTCATCACATCCTTTAATTCCCATTTAGCTTCTTCAAAAATCTGATTTCTCTATAGAATATTAACTAAGTGAGTGGTCTTGTTTTGTAGAACTTTATCTCTATGATCCAAGATTTCTACCGGTTATTCCCCATAGGAAGGATAATGTCCCAATAGTATAATCTATGATATTAGTAAATGTTAAGGAGCATGTATGTACTTCCTTATGGGAGATATAGGGATTATATTGTGAACCTAAGAGAGGTTCAGTGTAAGTTCCAACCGATAAGCTATCGTCCCTACTCGATCAAGAATCTCAAAATGGCCAATATACCAAATGATAAACATTACATTCTTTTATAATATAATTACTTTCTTCTATGGATAAATTCATAGAAAATATTCTCACCAACTTCAAATTCTAGATCACATCAATGATTGTCAGTATAACGTTTTTGTTGACTCTGAGTTTCCTTAATGTGCTATAGTATAGATATAACTTTATATGGAATTTCCTTAGCTAGCTCAAGTCCCAACACCTTTATTTTTCCAACTTCATCACTGCAGGTTGGAATTAAACACTTATTTTCATATAGGGATTCATAAGGAGCCATATGAATTCTTGAGTAAAAGTTGTTGTTGTAAGAAAACTCAACCAGAGGATGGTGTTAATCCCAAACACCTTTAAAATCCATATAATTGTACATAAATATGTCCTATATAGTTTTAATTATTATCTTAGACTCAACATCTATCAAAAGATGATACATAATACTAAAACTCAACTCTCTATCTAGATATCATTGATGAATTTTCCAGAACATCAAGGTAAATCATGGATCCCGATCAGATATAAAAGATAGTGGTAATCTATAAAACCTTACTAACTCTTTAGTGTATATTCTAAAAATATGATCAATAGACAAATATTATCTAATATAAATGAAGTTTTTATAATTATTAAGTTGATCAACTATAATCCATATAGCATTATGGGCTTTAGATGTTTTGGGGAGTCTCTAGAAAAATTCCATGGTGGTTTTTTCCCATTCCCATTCCAGTATGAGAAATAGTTGTAACATGTCCTTATACTTAAATATCTCATACTTAATTTTTTAATATACTAGTCATCAAGATACATACACTTCAATATCTCTCTTCAGGTTGTCTCAACAAAAATACTATTTTAAATCTATATACTTCTTTTTACTTATGGGTTGAACATAGAATGATTAACTATGTTTCGCATCCAACAGACACTTCTTCAATTTTGTTATTGATGAGATGAATACTAATTTCTTGAACCTTATCATTCCACTATATTCATGTTTGAAATTAGAAGCATTCCTCGCCTTCTTATATAATTCTGCATCTTCCTGTTATACCTTCTTAATCCTGTTAAGTATGTATGGTAAAACATTTATCTGAGAAAGATAATACCTTTCCCCTTACCACATGATTTCAAGATATATATTCTTTAAATCCATAAATATTAGATCTATTTCATTCCTCATCATGTAAAAACATGCATAGTCTTCTTAAATTAGAGTATTATCCACCTTGTTCGCCTTACTAGGGTGATAATGTATTGATAAATCATAGAATTTGATTAACTTCAACTATCATATCTTGAATAAATTTAAAACTTTTGGTGTAAATATATAATTCAGGATTTTATTATCATTATATATATATATATCACACCTTTCACCATAAAAATAATGCCGCCATATTTTCAATGTAAGAAATTACTTTGGCTAACTCCAAATCCTGATTTAGGTAATTTTTCTCACAAACATTCAATCGGTGTGAGGAATAAACTATCATCGTATCATTCTGAATAAGGACACATCCAATTACTTTATTTTATGCATCACTAAAGATCAAAAACCCTTCTCCACTATATGGCAGTTCAAGTACATGCATGTTGACCAACCATCTCTTCAGTTATTTAAACTTTTCTTCACGTTCACTTCTCCAAAATAACTTAACCACCTTCTGAGTCAACATGGTGAGTGGATTAGATAGTCATGAGAAATATCTCACAAAACATTAGCAGTATCCAAACATTCTAAGAAAACTAAGGATTTTGATAACTATGGTTGGTATAGGTCATTGCTTTGATAACTTTTGTCTTTGAAGGATCCATGGATATACCCTCACTTGAGATTATATGAAACAATAACAAAACTTTTCAAATCCGTAATTCAAACTTGGTAAATTTATAATATAACTTCACCTTACTCGGGGTTGTCATCATAATTCTAAAATGTTCTTCAAGATCTTCATTTTTTTGAATGTATAAGAATATTATGTATAAATACTACCAAAAACTAATCAACATAATCTATAAAGAATATATTCATTAAATCCATAAAGATACCAGGAGCATTAGTAAGTCTAAATGGAATTACTATGAATTCATAATGACAATACCACTTATAGAAGGCCTTATTTGGTATATCCTTCTTCTTGATCCTTAGTTGATGATATCCAGATTGAAGATTAATCTTGGAAAAATATATATATCCTCATAATTGATCAAAAATATCATAAATATACATTAGAGGATGCTTGTTCTTAATAGAATTTTTCTTAAAATCTCTATAATTAACTCAAATACACACTGATCCATATTTCTTCTTAATAAAAATAACACATTCACCCCATGGTGAATCACTGGGATAAATTAATGCCTTACCTAGATTATCTAGGAGTTTCTTTTTAGATTCTTTTCACTCAATCGGGGCCATTCTATATCAAGTCTTTGAAATAGGCATAGAACTCGGAATGACTTCTATTGAAAACTCAACTTCACAATTTGGGGGAATATTAGGAAAATCCTCTGGAAATACATCAGAATATTCCCAAACAATTAGTACATTTTCAATGTTTAGTTTCCCCCCAAAACATTTAATATAAATATCCCTCATTAATAGTTAGAAAAAACCTATATGATAGAAGTAATTTCCATATAGACTTTTGGTTCATCCTTGCATTGATTGACGATTGAAGGCTGATTCAGAATGTCAAATATAAATTAATTTCCTTAACAATTTTTGTGGATTCTATACAGGGAGATCCAATACATACCCAAAATTACATCAAATTCAACTAAAATAACAATATCATATCAAATCTATGATTTTTCCTTAGTTTAAATTCAGTCCCTTGGTTATTTATCAGTTCCCCTAGTGTTTTTTATGAAAAATGAAAAAATTTGACTTGGTGGTAGGTGGAGCACAGTTTTTCCATGGTTAGGGGAAACTAAGTGCCTTTCTCAGAAATCCATGTGGCTAAGTTTCATTTTGGGATAGAGGTGAATCGCATGGTTTGATCACATTTTACAAACCGTATAGGATAACCATGTGGATTCCTCCTCTTGGACAATGAGGGGCGCATGGTTTCCGAATGGTTTGGAAAACTACGTGTCATGTCTAGTTCATTAAAAATCTTAAAATTCTATTTGTTTCCTCCATATATTTAACACCAAATCCTCCCTTGTTCACTCTATTCAATCTCTCCATCCCTAGGATATTCCCCTCCTCTTCTTGGCTCCTGTGGACTCCCTCATTTTGGTGGATTTGGTGTGGACTCATCAAAGAAACATCATGTAAATGATTTATCCCTTGGGTTCTTCCCTCTTTCTAGGGGTTTACTTCCCCATTCCTTGAGTTATTCTTTTCCTGTAGGTAGAATGACCTAATGATGGTATGATCAGGTGTTTTTTTGTAATATCTTGATGTGTAGTGTTCAATATTTCCTTTATAGGTTCTTGTGGTGGTGTGGTTGTGGTTTTGCCTAATTTTTAAAAAGTTTCCAAGTGTGAGGTAGATGGTTTTATGAACTAACATTTTTAGATACTTTGATATGCTTGATTGGTTAATTATATGTGCTCTATGATTTTTTTGTGTGGTATGAAAAAAAAAATTGGAAGGTTTTGACATGATTAAGTGATGGGAGTGGATTTTATAAAGTAAAATGGAAATGTTTTTGTGTGTGCATTATTTTGGTACTTAAGTGTTTAAAGGGTTGTTTGAATGGTGCGAAATGTGTTTTCAAGGTCACTTGAGGTGAGAATGAATTAAAAGTGGTTTTTTGAAAAGAAATGGATTTTTGTGGGATGAAACATTCATTGTTGTATGCTTATAATTTGATGTTTGAATTTCTTAAATGATTAGAATAATGTTTTAAAAAAAGGAACTTGGTTTATATGAAATTGAACATATATAGAATCTTGAGTATCTTGGTGGGAAAACTAGAACAAGTATGCTAGTGATTCAAAAGTATCAATCTGAGATTCTTCTAGTGGATTGATGCTAGTTGACTCGGAAGTGGAAATTCATGGATTCAATTAGTAGGATTGACGATTACAACACTAACTAAACATGTGATATAATCAGAGACCACTAGCCATGTGGGATGTTCCCTCCTAGTGCCTTGGTCATTATAATGATGCAGTTTGTGGTCATTATACCACGTTTCACTGAGGAAAAAGGTTTCTATAGTTCCACTTGTTCTAGACTACCCTTATGTATTTACCCATGGTTCTCTATTATGACTTGATGCTTATGTGATGTGGGGACATCTGTCAGTATATGGTGGACCTTGTGTGTGTTACATTTTGATGCAAGTTTGTTGATAAATGGTTTTCCATAAAATGATTTCCTTGATAATGGTTTTTCTTAAAAAAATTCGTAAAAATGTTTTAAAATATTTTACATAAATGTGAATGTTAAATTTTTTTCTAATTTTAAAGCATGGAATCCTTTATTTTGTGTTTTATCCTATTGGGCTTTGGATCACACCCTACATACACCTTTAGGTGTATGTATACTTTTTTATATATGACACAGGTAAAGGAAAGATGTGTCTTAGAGATGTTGGTGGTTTGGGTTGATAGTGTTCCACATGTTATGGGTGTTCGTGGTGGTGGCTTGAGGGTGGTTATCCTCATGTTGCACGAAGGTTTCTGAGTTGTTTTTTGGTTTCCCTTCTATTTTAGTATTTTGAGTTTTGTTTAAAGTTTTAAACCTTGAATCTAAATATTGTTGTTCCTTATTTGGATCTAGTCATTTATTATTGTGAGGTTTATTTCTATTGTTTGTTCATGTTTATATAAATGGGTGAAATCATTTCCAAAGTATATTATTGATACCTAGTAACTAGTTTATAGCCCATGGGGATTAGGAATACCCTTCAGACCATGCCATAGACTGGCTCAGGTGCCGAGTTGGATGGAACTCCAACTTGGTTCATGATAAAATGGTATCAAAGGAGGCCATTCTATTTTGGGTCAAGTATTTTAAAAAGAGTCTGGATAGACCAAAGCTAGGACTATTGGAGGTTAAAGTTCTAGTTGTTAGTAGGGTTCCCAGACATCACACCTCATTATAGGACTCGAGTTTCCATGGGAATTTTAGTTTCTTTTGGTTTCTTTGGTTCTTGTAGGTTTTTTTGTGTTTTTGAAATGAAAAGAGAGTTGGTCTAATAGTCTCAGTGAGCTCACAGGTCCTAGAAATCCATGTGGATCCAGGTACATGGTCCCGAGAGACTCTCCATGATAGTGGAATGATTAGAATATGGTCTCAAACCACATAACCAAGTCACCCACCAATAGTAGTTTACTCCTGTGAATTGTTTTGTTCCTTATTTAGTTCTGAAAATTGTTTTGAAAACCCCTATTTTGGAATTGTGAAAACTATATTTAAAGTGGTAATGGTTTGGTTTTGTGGGGGTGTAAAATGGATTTTCATAATAATTTGGAAGGAATCTTTAGAAAATTGGATTTTATAAAACAATTTTTGAATAAATGGGGATGATTTCATCAAGAATTAGATTTCTATAGTCAGAACTTGTGGTTTATCAAAATTGATTTTTTGTTAAAAACATGAACTATTTTATGGAAGGTTTTGGAAATTTATTTTAAATGATTTTTGTGAAGATATCAAAAATATTTTGAATGGGATAAATTGGAATTATTGGATGGAATTCATGGGATTTTATTTTGATAAAAGTTGAAATGAATTGATGTGTGGAATTTGAATATGATTTTGACTCAATGGTGAGTGATATTTTGAAAAGTTTTATGAATTTTTAAAATGGGGATTAAATTGAGTAGTTGAAAGCATGGGTTGAATAATTGTCTTGTAAAGTTGAATTTTTTTTTTACCTTTAGTATTTACATGAGTGAAAACATGCATGGATAAATGTGGAAATGCGGATGGTCAATAGCATGAGGTGATGGGGCCCAGTTTGGCATGAGAATATTCATGTGTAAGGCTTTATGGAATACTATTGGTGAGTGTGCAACCCACTAAGTCTGTGGTGAGTTTTGGCAGATGGATTGGTTTGATCTAGGTTCTCAGTTTTCTTTTTGGATAGTGTATTCCTCCACAAGAATAGATGGATATTCAAAATGCGTCCATGGGTGGTTTACTGTCAACAAACCCTCTAGTTTATTAACCCATAGACCTTCTTCTTGAGTCTTGGAAGTTGAGTCCTTCTATATTTTATGGTTAAGCAGATCCTCTCGATGTGGAAGTATGGATGACGAGAATTGAAGAAAAATTTAGTTTCCTAGGGAATACTAATTCATTAAAGATGAAGTTTTCCACTTTTTTTCTTTAAGGTTTGGTCTGGAAGTGGTTAAAGGTATTCTAGTAAGGGGAATGGAAATTATCCTGAAGTTGTTGGTGTTAGACACGGTACTAAAAGGCCTTTGGATCATTCATCATCTTCATTCATGAGTAGGATCATGTTGTTCCATTAGTGTGTAAAGTCTAGTCATGAGAAGTTATTGTGTCAGAATTCTTTAAATACTTGTTGTACTTATGGATTCTTAGGTCACTAGAAATGATTCTGTTGTATTTTTTATAAGAAGCATCATAGATCAAGGTCCATCTCTTCAAAAAAAACTACCAATTTATAGGAATAGTGCACTACTTGGGGATCGGCTTAAATCCCATAAATTTTTAATGCTTATTTGGTTATAATGGTTATATCAGGTGGTGTTATTTTGTGTCATATTTTCTTTCTAATTTAGAAGTGGATGTTTTGGAATATTTTGAGAACTTCTATTTTAATGGAATCATTTTTTTTCTTTCAAAAACTACAAATTTCTATGTTCTAAATGCAGATATCTTCTATGTGTTCTTTGTTATAGATGATTATCATTATGATGAAATAGGATGATGTGTGTGAATCTTCTAAGTCCCTATATTTGAGAGAGTTCCATGTTGGGGAAAGGTGAGTCTTTTGGGGTGTTTTTTCTTTTGGTTATGCCTAGAATGTTGTGTGGTAACTCATGAAACCAAAGAAAGTGTTTTGATTAGGGATTTTCATCATCTATCTATAAGAAAGGATATTCTGCAAACATCATGGATCTAGCCATAGGCCCCAGAGTGAAGCTCACACATAGTCAAGAACCCAAGTGGTGTGAAGGGCATTGATCTAGATTTTGTCTTCAGTGAGGGAAATGGAGATAGTTTAATATTATTATATAGTTATTTCATCTTGATTAGTTCAATTTTGTGGAAAGAGACATTGAGGCCTCATTTTATCATTGTGGGCCATCTGGTTTAAAAAATTATCTTTGATTGTGAGGATATAGGGTGGTCTCACATCATTGAAATTCCAATGGTTTTTTATTTTTGGATATGAATCTTCATTTGGTTGTCCTTCAGTTTTGATTTTAGTTTGTGATCATCTGAAAATGATCACATCCCTGGGGATCATAAATTATGAATTCATTATACTTGGTTTGGAGTTCCTTTCGTTGGCCCCCATGTGGTGGGGGTTTTCTCTGTTTTAGGTTTCCCTAGATTGTTTCATACTAGTTTTCCTAAGTTGGTTGTTATTTTAAATGGTGGGAAGACCCACCCTAGATTTCATTATGGTAACTTCTAGTGGTGGTCGATATTAGTTGGATTTTTAGGGTGGGGGTCAATTCAGGCCTCCCATTTTAATAATCTAGTTTAGTCTCTAGTGTATCCAGTCATTGAGAAGTTTCTTTTAAAAATACTAGCTCTGAGTTTCCCTTCCATGAAAATGCAGGGCTTTTATAATGCTACCAATGGCCTTATTTTAATCAAGAGTTGGGAAAGTTGTGGTTTTAGTTTTTTGACATTCTTCGATAAGTAGTTTGGGTTTTTTTGTTCATGTTAGCTAAGAAGTATGAGTTCCATTAGGTCATTTATGAGGTGTCCTTGTCTTGAGAGGTTGGATTATATAGTTGTCAGAAATCCTTTTCTTTTGATCGATCAACTGGAGGTGTTGCAGCTTTCTAGCGGTGGAAGGTGTATGGTGGGAAGTCTATTATGGACTCCTAAGTTAAATCATATAAACCACTTTTCCCATTCTTAGTGTCCTCTATTTCTCCTCAATTGGTGCTTTTAGGAATTTCCTTTAGTTTTAGAGGAATATTAAGTTTTGTTTTTGGATCAAACCTTGGAATGGCCTTTTAGGGGCGGAAAGTTTTCATGGTGGGAAGAATTGTCACATCTGTGACCTTGTTTTGAATTATTCATTTGTATAAATTTTGTCCCTTGGTTATTTCTTAGTTTCCCCAAGTTTTTTTTATGAAAAATGGAAAAAAAATACTTGGAAGCAAGTGGCGCACAGTTTTCACACGGTTAGGGTAAATCGTGCTCCTTACCTAAGAAACTGTAAAGCTAAGTGTAATTTTTGGATAGAGGTGAACCTCATTGTTGGGGAATGGTTTAAAAATTGTGCAGGATAACTTTTAAGATTGATCCTCTAGGAAAGTTAGGGGCTCAGGGTTTCCACATTTTTTGGAAACTGGTGCGGGCAAACTGTGTGACATATCCAAATCATTAAAAATTTGAAAATTCAATTTGTTTCCTCCTGGGATTTAAATTGTACACCATTTCTAGGTCAATAAAAATCTAAAAATTCCATTGGTTACCTCTCAAGATTTAACCCTAAATCTTCTCTTTTTTTCCCCATTCGAGCTCTCCATCCCTAGGTGCCTCCCCCTCCTTATCTTGTCTCCCTTATACTCCCTCCTTTTGGTGTATTTGGTGTGGATTCATAAAATAAACATCAAGTAAGTTATTTATCCCTTGGGATCTTCCCTATTTCTAGGGTTTTCCTTCACCCTTCCTTGAGTTGTTATTTTACAGTGGGTATAATGGCTTAATGATAGTCTGATCTTGTATTTCTGAGTAAGATATTGATGTGTAGTGTTCAATATTTCCTTTATACGGTTTTGTGGTGATTTGGTTGTAGTTTCACATCATTTTCCTTAGGTTCCCAAGATTGAGGTATGTGGTTCAATGATATAACATTTTTAGATTCTTTGATATTCTTTCATGATTAATTATATATGCCATGTGATTTATTTTAGTGGTGGGAAAAAAATTTGGAAGGGTTTTACATGCTTATGTGATGGAAATGGATTTTATAAATGAAAATATATATGTTTTTGTGTGTTCTTTATTTTGGTACTTCCCGTAAGTGTTTCATGGGTTTTTTGAAAGGTGAAAAATGTGTTTCCAAGAGCACTTGAGGTATGAATGTATTGAAAGTGAGTATTTCAAAATAAATTTATTTTTATGTTATGAAGGATTATTTTTTGTGTGATTTTAATTTTATGTTTAAATTGTGTAAATGATGAGAAGTATCTTTTAAAAAAAACTTGGATTACGTGTTGATTTGGAAGGGTCTTGGCCTATGAAAGTGGTGGAATTTTTTATTTGTTTTCCTCGTATTGTGCCAAATGGGTTTTTATTATTTTTGAAAGTGGTGTGGAAATTTTTTTCAAATGGTTTTGGTATGTATAAAATGTAAAGATTTTTATTTTTGGAAAATGGTTGCTTCCATGTGTTAGTTTTTGAAAGCAGTGATTTCTCAGTGTGTTTACAATTCTTGGAATGTTTACATGAAAGTGATGAATTGTGTGACATGTTAAATGTAAAATTGAGCACTAAGTAATCTTGGGTATCTTGGTGGGAAAAATAGAATGATTACTCTAGTGATTCATAAGTGGAAACCCTGAATTATTCTAGTGGATTGATGATAGTTAACTCAGAAGTGGAAGGCCTAGATTCAATGAGTAATATGTAATATTTCAACACTAACTAAAAATGTGATATGATTGAAGATCACTAGGTCTGTGGGAGATTATATCATAGTGTATCATGCATGAGAATACTATGGGTTGTGGTTTCTATACCACGTTTCACTAAGGTACAAGGTTGCTATAGTTCCACTTGTGTTAGACTACCCAGAGAGATTTACCCACAGTGATCTATTATAACTTAATTCTTATGTGATGTGGATCCATCCATCGGTATACAGTGGAACTTTTGTGTGTTTCATTTTGAATCAAGTTTTTTGAGAAATGGTTTTCCATAAAAAAATTTTCCGTGTGAATGGTTTTTCTTAAAATGTTTATTAAAAATGTTGTAAAAGCATTTACACATATGTGCGTGTTAAATTTTATTCTAATGTTGTAGCATAGAATCCTTTAATTTGGGTGGCATACTATTGGGATTTGGATCACACCCCACATACACCTTTGGGGGTATGTTGACTTTGTTATGTATGACTTGGGTAAAGGCAGTATGTTTAATGGAGATGTTGGTGGTTTAGGTTTCCAGTGTTCCACTTGTTGTGGGTGTTAGTGGTGGTGGATTAATGGTGGTTCCCCTCATGTTTCATGGAGGGTTCTAAGTTGTTTTTTGGTTTCCCTTCTATTATAGTATTTTGATATTTGTTTAAAGTTGTGAACCTTGAATCTGACAATTAGTGTGCCTTGTTAGGATTTGGTTATATATTATTGTGATGTTTTTTTATATTGGTTGTTAATTTTTATATAAATGATTGAAGTCATTCATAAAATAAATTATGATGCCCATGGGTGGGTTTATACTTAATATTTCTTAGAGACTTCAAGGGATCCTCGACAGTACGACTCTTGGCGAGACCCTAGGTCTTCATGAAGGAGATCCTAGATCCCCCTCCCTCTCGGAGGGGGAGTTTCTTGCGCTCATTCATACCCTAAGTACCGCCTTCCCCCTTTTCTGCTTTTCTCAAATCCAAACTTCCTTCCCCCATTTCTGCCAATCCTAATTTTCCCAAAAGTCCCAGATATATACCATGGATCTCTTTAGCTCTCTTTATTTCCATCTGAGTTCAATAATGCCTCGAATCTTTTCTCCCTAATGCTAGTGGCTCTATTCCGTAATAACCGACGATCGATTGATGCATTCGACCGCTTTTCCTTCGAGCCCTAGGGATTAAAGGAACATGCGATTATTGGGATTCTTGATTGACGACATTTCATGATTCAGTTTGGATCAATGGAGGACCTTATTATTGTGTGCTCCAAGGATCCTTGATGGTGTGGTAACTCCTTCTACCTTCTTCAGTGGAATTTTTAATTCCATATGCAACATGATAATCAATCTACATATAAATGGTTAAGCTTCCATTCTCTCCCATTACCCTTTCAAAACCCCTCTATTATGCATCTTCTAGGGAACATGGTTGGTTGGTACCTTTGTTCCAATAATAGAATAGATGAAGTGTGTCACCCTATCTACCCTCATTTCTGTGTGGAGGATAATGTCTCCAAGCTACCAGTAAACTGGGTGAGGAGATAGATGGTTAAGAATTCTAGTAAAGACAAGCAATGTTTTTTAAGTCATGGTCTGATTACTACATAACGTGAAATCGGTTAGGACATTTTGATTCGTCCTATCATAGAGGGCCTTTAATAATGAAGTCACAGTAGCTGCGAAATGATTTCCCTACTGCTTTTGTTGGTCTTGTAGTGGATTATGAGAAATAATTGGTATGTGATGGCTTAGATCGAAGCACTGGTAAGTATTGTTGTCATGTGAGCTCGGTGGATGCTGCAATGTAGAAATGAACAAAGGTGATTCCCAATGACCCAAAGGTTAAGAATATCTCTGACCGGCTAAAGAGGTATTTATAGGTGGGGATGACTCTAGGGGAAGATGCTATCCTGGGTGATGTGGTGGCCTGTGACTCTCAAGGTGGAGCAGGTGGTGTAGAGGATCCTCCTATTGGGGATCCCTAGGCTGGCATTGGATTCAGTCAGCCTCCAAGGGTGAAAATCACCTTATGATAAATGGAAACCATTGATCTAGGAAACCATTGTGAACAACTATATAATTATGATATGGTATGGTAGAATGAGGATGGTGATTACAAGGATAGGGAGGTGGAGGAGGTAGCCAGTAATGACACTAACACATTGCCCCATTCCATGGGTCATGGGTTTATGCAGCCATATTTCTTGACCATGCTAGTGTAGGACATTGCAGGATAGAAAAATATAATTCCAAAATGGAAGTGCAAAGAGTTTAGGTCTAGACAGTCAGAAGATGAAAAACCAAGTGACAAAGATGGGGAATATTAGCCTGAAATGAACTATGAGAAGGATGTCATGGTAGGGACTGTATCGAGGAAGGGGAAATAAGTGAACATTATAATTGGGAATTTTTGGGTTTTCAAGGGGGAGAAAAAATCAAGACCTCTTAAAGACTAATCAAACACCCTGGAGACAATTTTAACTAGATCGTTAGTCAAAGCACTGAGTAAGGGTACAGATGGTAAGTCGAGGGATTCTTCATTGTCTAAAAGTGTGAAATCAGCCTCTAGCAAGACGTGCACACAGAATTCTATGGAGGCTCGCAAATCTTATAAGGGTGGAGCTGAGGTGCAGGCGGGTTCAGTTTTGGTTGAAGGATTGGATAGAGATGGTGGCCTTTTGATATTGGAGAGGGAGGAAACCTTGGAACCGGTTTAAAATTCCATGTTCGGATTGTCAGGGATGGGTGGTGCGAAGGATGAAGTAGGTCAACCTTCTTTGGATATCCTTTTTGGGCCGTAGTTGGCAACAGATGCAGAGGACTTAGATAAATCTTGGGAACTCCTTATGAACTCTGATAAAGAGATTCTAGAAAAGGTCATTCCTATTCTTGCATCTAGGGAGGATGTGGAAAAGATATATGAGAGCCCAATCCAAGTGGACACAAATATGGAGCAGAGCGACTAGATTGTTAAGCTACATTTAATTATAACCAGAGGCTTCAATGCTAAGAAAATAACAATGGAGGCTTTTTTACAAAAAATGGGACCAACTGGCCCATAAATATGAAGTAATTATCAAAGGCTATCATAACAAACAGGTAATATATCTTTCCTAGAAATTATATATGGAGGTTGAGGCTAATGGGTTTAAGCTAGTTTTTAATAATTTTTCTTCCTTCTATTGTGCTTGATGGATCTAGTTGAACTGGAAGGTTTCACACTTTTTCAATAAAAGGGTTTTTTATAAATATTTATCTTTGTATGGATGGATACCCATGCATAGTTTCAAGCCAGTGGGGATTGGGAATTCCCATCAGTCCATGCCACAAACCGGGCTAGGTGACTGGTTCGATGGTACTCCGTCTTGGTTTGTAACATAACAAGATTAAAATAAATAACCATCTCACAAATTAATATTGGAAATGAGTTATATAATTGAGATATATTCATCTTACTATTAGGAGGTTTCACTTCCAACTCAATATCTAATCTTTTAGGTGGTGATATGATGCCCTTAGAAAATTATTCAAATATAAAATAGTTAGTATAACTAGAATCAAATAAAATATTTTCAATTATGAAGTAAGTTTAAGTGTACCTTTCACTATATTACTAGGAACTTCCATTTTGGGTATAGTAAATTCATAATCTTTACCTTCTCCCCTTTTATTTTTTTAGGGTAAGTTCCCTTGATGTTTGGGGAACTAGTTAGAATAGTGCCCCATATCCTTAAAGTTAATGCATTGAACTTTTATGGATTATCCCTTACCCTTTCATTCATGAGCATGATGACCTTATTCTCCACACTTGAAAAAAAACTCCTTTCCCACTAAATAATGTACTAAAGAGTTTCCTTCCACAAGTATCACATGCTGTAAAATTATTTTTCCTCTTCTTTCCCTTATCCATTTTTTACTTTATCATCCTCTTCTTCTCTTGGTTTCCTTTGAAACAATAACACTATGAGAATTATTTTTTTGTATTGATATCACATGACACTATATAATCATATAATTATAATTTTTGTGAGACTATATTCCTTTCAAAGATTGGTTTTAACCCATTAAAGAAATGGTTAATCTTACACCATGAAATATGCACATAGTCGATGGAATGCCTCACTAACTTTGTAAAGTTAGATTTATACTTAGAAATATTTTCCTCTTTCTTTTTCCTTAGACTCAAAAAAAATCAATCCATATCTGCTCATTATTCATGAGAAAAATATTTTTTCCAATAAAAGTTCTTTAAATTACTTCCATTACAATATTTTTATTTCACAATCAACCTTAGTAATTTGAATCAATGACTAAAATTAATCCATATCCCCTAATAAAAGATAAACTACCATGAAAACCCTATCCATTTCATTACTTCTCAGAGTGAGGAATATCTTTTATAAGAAACATATATATTTATCAACTACAAATGGATTTTTAGTCCCATTTAATTATGGATATTTTTGACACATCAAGCGGTCTAACATTATTAAACCATGTTGTAGATCAAGAGGCCGATCCTTGTAGAAAAGGTTATGGGTCATAACCTGATTCAACTACACCAAAATTGTTATAATTTGTTTAGATCTAGATCCATATTTATTACCCTTAATAGGAGATAAATCCCTAAATGGATTATATGTATTTTTATAGTTTTCATTACTTCCTCTAGGAGCTATTTCTAAAAAATGTAACACACTAGATTAGATCATAACATTAAGAATCATAAATTATAATTTCAAAACTAGTGAAATTCTTAACATAATTTTAAAATTTATGTATAAATAATCTCAAAATCAAAATACTAGTTTCTTTTGGAATATTCTCAAGGTACTTTAGAGATTTAAGTTCCTTAATAAATGTTTGATAAATCGAGTCCCAAGGTTTCTAATAAACTTTCTCTAATACCAACTGTAAAGACCTCATCCCTAGTATCCCATAGACGGTGGTCACTTTATTACATTGGTAATTGAATATAATTTATCACATCCCAAAGGACTGAATATTTTAGCAGTATTATTAAAGTAGATACATACCCAAATTACATTTGAAAACATAAAATAAAACACAGTATTTTATTTTGGATCATCATTACTCCCTCTATCATATCCCTACATTTCAATCCTAAAACATTTCTTGGAATCCTAGTGAAAGTAAACATAAGAAAGGTGTGATATTAGATACTCAGAAAGGGAATTTATACAGAGGAATATAATAAATCCATAAATAATATGGAAAGAATAAATGATGGTCAAATAATTCCATATAAATAATCACATTAGTTGAAAATTGTCCACTGATTTAAAAAAATATACAAATAAACTCATGGAAATAAAAAAATGGCTCCATAATGATGGAATGAACAATTTTAGACATTTGATTTCCATTGATTCCTTGTTCCAAGATATCTAAAAATACCATCAAGGCACCATACCAAGATATCAGTATAAATGGAAAATGACTCTTCCAAATACCCAATCTAGTTTGTCTCATGATACCTACTGATGCATCAAGGATCTTTCTAATTATAATCCCTACTGATAACTAAATAATTCTAATGCATTCATCATGTAAATAAACAATATAGCTCAATGAATAAGCCTTAAAATCAAGAAATTTCCATATTGTGAGAATTATCATAGGTAATGTCAATACTTTCCCTAGTAAAACTAATCATAAACCATCCAAATAAATATTTTGGATGGTATCATTAGAGTATATCCTCATTAAAATATAATATTAAATAAATGTTGTTTTCATGGAAAAATTAATTTAAAAGGATCCATAAAAATTTTATTGAGGTAAGTACCCTTTTTGTTTTGAAATTGCTTATCTAAACATTTCCCAAATATTAAGGAAACAAATTGGTTTTAAAATAACCTTATAACTTTTAAAGGAATCCTTAAATCAAAGTGTGGTAAATATTGTGGTAAATTCTATTCATGTCGTATAATTTAAAAAATCATACCTTTCACACTTTTGTAAAAATTCAAAAAGAACGACATTTGGAAAACGACAAGAAAATTTTTTTTTAAAATTTTTTAAAAAATTTACACATAGGTAAAATTTTCATTAACAAATAAATTAATAATGTTAAAAACATTATTTTAGTCATTTTAGGTAAAATATGGATATGGAATAAAAAGACAATCGACCTAGTATAAAAACAATTTCATTTCTACTTAAAAATAGTATTTCCTTATCTTGAGTACTTAGAGAGAGGGAAGTAAAAGGAAAAACTATAATATATAAAAAATTAAGAGAGGAAAATAAAATTTATTAGTTTTAAGATATTAATATCAAATAATTCCTCCTGGGGATACTTAAATATAAATAATCCAAAATAATACAGAGATTGTGAAATAAACACTTACCTCATGTCAGACTTCCTTCATATTTGATTGAACCTTAAAAATAATAAATATATATTTATTATAAATATATTATAGAATTTTAATCATATATTTCATACCATATATTATTTACTTAATATCTTTTATCACTCTTTTATTGAAAATTCACTATTAAAATCGCAGTTCTGGATGACAACTACTTCATTCTTCAAGTATGTTTTGCTTTGGTAGTTGTGATCCTTAGAATTTGATTGTGGTTAAATCGTCTTGATAATGTTAATAAAGATTTAAATATCATATATATAAATATATTATTTATTTATATTAATTCTTAAAATTTAGATATAGAATAACAAATTCCACCATTCATGGACATGGTAGGCCATATATACGCGTGAATGTTGTCTTCACTTTTTGATGGAAGGAATGAAATAAAGGTAAAAAATAATTCACCTTTAATGAATCATTTTTATATCAAATTTTTTAATCATATTCATTAAATACATCGTTATTACCATCCATGTAAATCAAAAATGAAAAATGAATCACATCACTTTGTGGAAATGGTAGTCCACACGTACGCATGAGTGACGTATCATTTTCCAACAGATTGGATGGTAAGAAGGTAGATAGGATATTATTATTATATAAGAATAATTACTTTATAAATATCATATATAAATATTAAACCCATAATAATACCGATTTTTAATATATGGTAATGAAAAATGAATTATATCTCTATGTGGATACAATAATCCATATATACGCATGGGAAGTACTTTAACTTCCCATTTGATGCAAAAGAGGGTGGATAATGGTGGCTTCATAATAACAATAAAATTTCATAATATGCTTTATACATAAATAATTATTTTAGGATAAATAACCACACACACACACACACACACACACATATATATATATATATATGAGTTATAACAAAAAATAAATTGAAAGAGGTCGGGTAAAACAATTACCTCCTCTATAGATATTTTATAAGGATTTTTATAAGGTTAATGGGTATATATTGGTTGATATAGGTTACTCAAATTTTTTTAAATAACAGAAGGGAAGGTTATCCTTTTGTAAAGAAGGGGAAGGACACATTTGGAATTACGAAAAAGATTAAAATATAAATAAGTAATTTTAAATAAAAATGATTCCAAATGGAAATATATTTTAAGATAAGGATGGATATGGTTGAAATATCACCAAAAATAAAAATTGGATAGGTTTAAGTGGTATCTTAAACCTTATCCTTTCATTTAACCCCTTAGTTAACATATTTTAACCTTTATCATGGTAATGTCCTTTTCACCCTTAAAGGGTTATAATTTTACTTATAAGGTGAAAATGGGAACTTAAATGGAAAAGGGAGTACATTTTAGACCATATATTATCCTCCTTGTACTCTTTAAATATTTTAATAATTTATAAATAATTTAATAAAATATCATTTTCATAAAATATCATTATTGTCATTTTTTACATTATTCATCTAATTTGACTTCGAATAAATCAATAAAAAAATTAATTCAAATAAAAACATTACATGAAAACCTAATATGTTTTATTTTTCTAAAAAAATTAATGTATCAATAAATAACCTAAATTTTATTACTTTTCATATTTTTAAAATCATTTATTTTATTTTATTCATGAATTGAATAAATATTATGTCAACATCGCATAAGAATTTAAAGTTTCTATATAATAACAAAAAATAATATATAACTTATCATAATGAAAATAAATTTATTATTCTCAAAATAAAAATCTATATTCATTAACAACTTATATTTTTCCTGATCTGAACACATATGAGATATTTAAAAGTAAGAGAGTCACATTTTGTATTTTTACTTGTTTTAAATATTATATAGGTCATGTTTATGGAAAATTGTCCCCTAAACAATTAAATTTCAATTAAAAGGTGATAGGTTATAATTGACTTCATAAAATAATAATTTTTCTAGAAAATGGGGACCTTAACACTTAGTTTAACCAATATTAACCTGATTTACCATTTACCGAGTTGATAAATTTTACCACAGTTACTATTCATAATGCCTAAAGAATAAAATGGACCCATTAAACAAATTTTAACCTCATGATTTCAAATATGAAATCAATTTTATCAAATTCAATACCTATAGATAGATTAAATTAATTTTAAAATAATTGTGAAAAACATGATGAATACTCCTTTTAGAAAAATGTAGTTTTTTAGAATAAAACATGATTTATTCTTATCCCATGCATAGTAAAATTATTAGTTGAATGTTAAAAAAATTAATTCAATATATAATATATAAGTTTCAATTAAATAAATCACCAATAGTGATTAATTTAATTTATTATGATAAAAATACATTATGTGCATCAAAATAATATTTTATTTTTGAAAAACATCTCTTTTACTTTCAAATGATTTCATCTTTTATTTATAATAAATTAGTAACTAATGAATTTATTTTACACATGTGTAAACCATACATTTTTCATAAATTATTTAGTCATATTCATACCAACCAATTTAATATCTAGGTTATATTGGTATATTAAATTACGGTTTATTTAGACTTGGGAATTCATGCATCGCAAGCTATCAAAAAATATATATTTAAGAGAAGTATTTAATTAAACATAGGGGTGTTGCACCGAAAGGTTTAGTGCCTTGGAAATTATCTATAGAGAAATATAATTTTTATATATTTAATAAAAAATTTCCATAAACATTCTCCTATATAACCTTTTAAAGATACCACACACGACATAAAAATGTTCACAACCTAGGAACTAGAAATATAATAAAGGGGTGATCTCAAATTCATATTAAGGGAAAAACAAATCATAATGTAATAGATCATAAACATAAAGGATAATGTTAGGAAAAGACTAAATATCTTATTCAAAGATCATAAGACTATATATTATAATCATGATTCCTCTTATATAAATATAATATCATAAAATGAATGTTAATGATGAATAAAAGATAAAACGTATAACATATGAACATGACATAAAAGTGGGGAATACTTTAAAAATAAGTATTAGTGTAATAACCTGAGATTTTATAAGATATATTCTTTTTAATTTATTTCATATATTCTGTTGTACGATACACCAAGATTATCTTGTGCTATACTCAACATCGTATTAGCTTGCAGTAGACGCAACATTATTCTTGGATCGTGTTACACACAATTTCAAGTTTGTTTGATAGTTGTTATTCTACGCAACATTGAGTGTGTATGTGTGTGTGTGTGTCTATATATATATATATATATATATTCAATGTATAAATTAAATATGGTTTTATTTTTTTATACGCAACAACAAAGTATCCTTGCACTACATGCAACCCTGATTTGGCTTACATTACACGCAATCGCGACCTTCCTCGATAGTGTGTGTTGTACGCAATATCAGGTTTCACTAAACAATGATATATGGTAATAATATTATTATGAACTAGCCGTTATGAATATTATTAACTAAATTTTGAATTTTATAACATTATTATTCATCTTACACATTTTCTAGAATATGGTATAAGAACAAAATAAATTTTTCAGGTAAAATAAGTATTTTTCAAAAAATGCAGTTTTGCCGCCTTTTGATGGCGCACCCACTTTAAATCTAGTTTTTGACATGTCTATAAGTTCAATTATACAAAATAAAATTATAATTTTGAATTAGGATATAAAAATTTACATTGGATAAAATTTTGATATTTTTTCTGAAAACTTTCATATTTTAATGAATAGTAAAAACACGCTATATTTTAATTAAAAACAACATTTTTCATCGTAATAATTTATATGGTTAAATTATAATATTTAATGGTTTTAAAGTATAAATATAATATATTTTTACCATTTAATATAATGTATGTCATTAGCATTTATTTTACATTGAATTTGTAGGTTAAATCAATTCAATCTTTTGCAATGTTTTAAACAAAAACCCGTTTTCATTCAACAACGAAATTAATTTTAATTTAATTTCTGCAACTTTTGTGTATTGAATTTGAAAAAACAGATTCCATATTTGGAATCAGTGGGTCCAAATTATGTTAATAGGCTACTTTTTATTTTTGGGAATTACGAATAGTAACTACGGTAAATTTTATTTACCATAGTTAAAGGTAAATCGGGTAATTAAGGGTAAATATAATATTATAAAATTACACTAACACATGCCAAAATTCTATTGGATGGCTAAAAGTCGACCCATATCATCTAAGGGTCGGATTAGATTCATTTTATGGACTTTTTACCATAAAAATAATTTATTTATTATTAAAACCAAACAAAGTGACAACATGTCACTCTCTTAAATCTTATAAGTATAATAATTTTAATTTAGTGATAAACTTCATAAAACTTCGAACATGAATAGTCTCCAGAAATATAATAAAATTATCTACATCATGATAATTTATCTATAATTTTTAGGGATTAAATAATTGTCATTAATGGTGATACATTAATGATGCATAAATTATTTATGAAGTGAAAAATCAGTAATATAGTTTTTATTAAAATAATAATACCCATTAAAAGGCTCACAAACCTAACCAAAACTTATTGGTAGTGTATATCTACACCATAATAATCCAATTACCAAATATATAACTGTTTGGAATCTTATAAAAGTGATTATGACACTTATATTATTTTATTTTAAATAATGTCAAAGTTGTCACCTTCATAATTTAATAAATATAACATTTTAAAGTTGGGTTTTTTAGAAGATAAATCTGACTAAATGTATTCTTATGAAATATATAATATTTATATTAATCCTAGTATTTTATTTTTAATTTTTATGCAACAAATAAGTATATTTATTAATTATACAAAAGTGTTGTAATAATTACTTTATTAAGAGCAATATCAAATTAATGGTTTTACAAATAGTAAAATAAATATTATATGAACTATTTGATGTTATCCACTAATTTTATAGATTACTATGAAATTTTAGGAACCTATTAAATATTTTATTTTGAATATACCCTCTGTGTGGATTTTATTTAAATTCAAATAAATGAATAGTGTCAAAATTGACACTATCGTTATTTTATAAAAATAACATATTATTAAATTGTTTAAAAATCACAAAAATATTTAAAAATTATAAATTGAAATTTATATAGTCTAAAATGTCATAAATTATCTAATTATGGATAATTCACAGTACATAAGTAATTATTTATAACAATCTAAAATTTAGAATATTATTACCACAAATAAAATTTAATAGATTAAATAAGGATAAATCAAGTTGATAATATTTAAACTAAATTCCCTACATGTATAAATTTTATTGGTTGATGAGATTACAACCCTATCTCATCTAATATTTGAATATGAGTCATTTTTGGAGGTTTTTGTGTGGGGTTAAATTTATTATAAATTAAGATTTTTTAAGATTTCCAAAGGTGCCTCTCTCCTCCCTTATAAAAAGGGAACCCCTTACCACTTCTCTCCACACCATTTTGAAACTTGAATCTAGGCCAACCCCTGACCATTTCTCTTCTCAAATTATCTATCAACATTCTGGAGGTTCTGGTCTTCTCAAAATACCAACTCTACTTTCTTAAGAGAAGGCTTAAAGGAGGTACGTCGAAGAAGAGGTAATCTCTTATTCCGATTCTCTCAAGTTTCTTTCTTCTTCTACATATTATTCTTTAGTTGTATCATTATAAAGTAATAAAATCAGTATTAATTATATACTTATATGTTATTATAAATATTAAGAAACCCCATTTCATCTTATATCCATCCTATAGAAAATGAAATCACCACGCATGCGTGCGTATGGAATACCCTCTCCACGCCGTGGTGTAATATGTTTTTCCACCAACACCTTACAGGGATGGGTATAATGGTGTAAAGAATAACTAAATATGGTTATTATAACATCATATATTATACCATCCACTCAAATTCTATTCAATAATTGTGGGAATGATATTATCGATCTATAATATATATGTATATGATGAATATATATTATATATAAATCATGTTTTACATTCTGGAATTATGTAAATCAGGATATAAGTAATAATATCAAGAATGAAAAGTCTAAACACATACGATAAATGAAATTATTTTACCCAAAATGCTGCTTTAACATGGAATTTACAAAATAATGGGTAATATAAAGTCATAAGTGAGACATATATGATATCATAACAATGAATATGATTATTTAATAAGTCAATGAAATTATTTAAATCATTATACCAGAGGTTCGGATCCATATGAAGCATATCAGACCTAAGGTAAGGGATAATTTTGCAAATCTCATTTTTATCCGAGATTGCTTTTACGTAACTATTTACTGGGGTTATTGTTATCATCCAGGTCCATGTTTTATAAAAGTGTTTTTATGTATTTTTAATTTCCTTTTTACCCATTTTGACTTTTACTATATGGTATGTAAGGAATCTTTCTTTTGTTTACCATACGTGGTACTTTTTTACTTTTCCGATAAAAGTACGAGGAGAATGTTTTTCTTAACTTATACGGCATGAACGGATTTTGACGATTTCATAACGCCTTATTTTTATGAAGCTTCCTATACAGTACTTCATGATTATTTTCAACAAAATCATTTTCTTTTAAAATTGAATGACAATTTCAGAAAAGAAAATCATTTTGCAGAAGAAAGGATATTTTCCTCAAGAATTCATTTCAAGTGTTTTATCAAAACTATTTTCCATCTGAGATGACATTATTTCATATGTGTATGTTTCAAGTGTAATGTATCTATTACTTACATGGTATTATTATTCTTATGATGAAATGATATCCATTTGTTTTATATGGATTATTTTATGATGGCATGACGTTTAATAATCCCAATTTATTACATGGGTTATGCTATGATGTATGATATATGATTTTGTGGTACAAGTAAGAATGATTTTATTATGATATGGGTGGGACCTATATATACATACAATGCATTGGGTAAAGATTTATATCTCATGAGATAGACATGGCTGGAACGAAAAGTTAAACCGGTTCAGTAATACAGGACTGGAACGAGGAGTGAACTCGGTTCAGAAAGGGACTCTGTCCACAAAGATGGTCTTGGCAGTAATGCCTTGGCTACTGTGGAAATCATATCATGTGCTTAATGGATTTCCACAATTACATGTTTTATTCTCATGCTAATTTATCATGATTAATGTTTCTTCATGATCCATGCCTTACGTACAGCCATGTTTTATGTCATTGCTCAAGATTTTGATGTTTAGATTTTATGCTCATGTTTTTTACATTCAAATGTATAAGGATTGTTTTATGTTCTCTATACTTACCCTTACTGAGCATTTTAGCTCACCCTTTATATGTTTTCTTTTCCCTAGGATTTAAAGAAAGGTTTTAGGTAATAAAACAAAGAAGAAGTTCATTAATGGAGATGTTGAAGATCTTTCACCATGATTAGAAGATAATATTTCGAGTTTCCAAAGACACTAAACTATTACGATCCTTGTGTGTATCTTTTTATTATGTATTAAGTATTCCGAAAATGTAATGTAATGTCCATGTACGTCAGGCTTTCGGTCTCTACTGTTGGTATCAGAGGAAAGGTTTAGTCAACCTTTGAAAACTAGGATGCGAGAACTTTAGTGAGATCCCTAGAGATATTTCTAAGGTATGTCTAGGGATGTCCCTAAGGTTAAGTATAAGTATAGTTTATAATCCAAGAATTATGATAACAATCTTAGAATTTAAACTAAGATGTTAGATATTGAAGGTACTCCCCCTTTTATTATGTTATTTTCCTTGTATGATTTTTGCCTCTCACAGAATTCTTTTTGTGTTTTAATAAATAGAGGTAACCAGAAGGAATTCAGTTAACATTTAATCCAATGGACAAATTGGTGACTATGAGCAATGAAATTGAGTAATGCCAAGAGAGAAAGATATTTTGGTTATGCCGAATCATTCATCGCGATATATGATTAACAAGGTGAAATTTAGTAGTATTCATAATTCATCAAATAAGAGGAAGATAGACTTTTATGCATGTTCGCATGTTGAGGAGAATAAAGAAAGGAAGATTGAGATTTCTAAAGAGGGGAAGAAGAACCTTGAGGAATACCTCAAATGGAGGGAAAGATGTTATCTGTGTGGAGAAAAGGGTCATAGAGTGACAGACTCTTAGGGAGTTCAATGTCTTATTTGTGGAGAACATGGGCATTACCCAACTCAATGCCCTGACCTAAGAAGTTACTTCTAAATCAAGGAAGGACTTATTCCATGAAAATCATTGAAAATGATGGATTGAAGTGTTTATGTATTGGTATTCAAGAATAATGTTTTTGAGGTACTTTTATGGTGTATTGGAATATTTTTGTATTAGTCTATTGTGGTTTTCAATAATTTTATGGTACCGGTAACCATGGAAAGTGATTGAGATATTTTTGAAAAGAAGATGATATGCGCATAATGAAGAGATAAGGAGAAAATAAAATGTTTGACAGTATTCATGATCTCATGACTGATATAAGGGAATAGTTATATCATGGTTTGAGTATATATAATTTTGGGGTTTTGGTATGTGGAAAGAGTTAACTTTTGACAGCACTCATTTTTTCACTAAGGTTCAATGGGTATTCATTTTTCAAGAGAATAAATGATTAAGTTATTCAGATGTTTGTAATTTAATCAACAAGATATATTGTATGATATTTGGGGGATAAATGATGGTATTCACATGCTCGGTAGATGACATTTCTAGTAATTGTTTTATTTATACTATGAGATTGGACATAAGTATTTTAGATAAGCATAAAGATTGGAATGGATTATGTTGGACAAAAGTTAGTATTGTTTAAGGATAGAACTTTTTTCGATATTATTGATGGGATGTTATAGTAATGTAGTTTCAGAAAAAGGACAACCTGCAGGACGGACGACAACCCATCGCGTCGGACATGGCTGTGGGAATTGAACCCACAACCGAAGTGTGACTGGCCTTTATCGCCAACCACTAGCCTACAGGAAGTCCCTGGTTAGTAGAAACTAGTTTTATTTTATTAATCAATATGATATATGAATTATACGTTCATTTTTGGAATCGTATATGATTAACCACACCATAGATGGACTTATGTATATTTGATAACTTTTGCTAACATTTTATTTGAAACAGATGGAATGACCCATCATTATATCACATGATCTGTTAGCATTTCACGAATAACAAATTCAACTTCATTTCTTTAATAGATGAAGTGGAAATTGTTCAAAGCACGAACAACAGTGAGATTGTACCAAAATCAAGCAAGTATTTCTTCCAATTCAAAATTTTCAACTTTAGGGAAATGATATTGAAAACCAAAAATGTTGTCCTAGTGCTCTTATATCTGAGGAATCAGATGATACCTTAGATCATCGTAAATCTATGGCTTTGTGATTGTTGTCTTTTTCATATCCATGTTCTCTACCACTCTCTATCAGAACACGATGGTTAGATTTCTCTTCCATATCAATATTTTCACCTATGTTCTCCAATGTGGAAACCCAGTGATTAGTTTATTTGGGTAACCGTTACGTTTCATACTTTAGTTTTTAAAGATAAGTTTTGGTATTCCTTTTTACGATGTGGGTTTCAATTAAAGAAACTTTCAAGTAGAAAACCATTTATAACCCTGGCGAATTTTTAGGGCGAAATTCCTTTTAAGGGGGGTAGAATGTAATAACACGAGATTTTATAAGATATATTATTTTTAATTCCTTTCATATCTTCTGTTGTATGATACACCAAGATTATCTTGTGCTATATGCAACACCGTATTATCTTACAGTAGTCGCAACATTATTCTTGGATCGTGTTACACACAATTTCAAGTTTGTTTGATAGTTGTTATTCTACGCAACATTGAGTGTGTATGTATATATATATATATATATATATATTCATTGTAAAAATGAAATATGGTTTTATTTTGTTATACTCAACAACAAATTAGTCTTTCACTACACGCAACCCAGATTTGGCTTGCATTACACGCAATCGCGGCCTTCCTCGATAGTGTGTGTTGTACGCAATATCAGGTTTCGGTAAACAATGATATATGGTTATAATATTATTATGAACTAGCCGTTATGAATAGTATTAACTAAATTTTGAATTTTATAACATTATTATTCATCTTACACATTTTCTAGAATATGGTATAAGAACAGAATAAATTTTTCGGGTAAAATAAGTATTTTTCAAAAAATGCAGTTTTGCCGCCTTTTGATGGCGCACCCACTTTAAATATAGTTTTTGACATGTTTATAAGTTCAATTATAAAAAATAAAATTATAATTTTGAATCAGGATATAAAAATTTACATTGGATAAAGTTTTGATATTTTTCTGATAACTTTCATAATTTAATGAATAGTAAAAACATGCAATATTTTAATTAAAAACAACTTTTTTCATCGTAATAATTTATATGGTTAAATTATAATATTGAATGGTTTTAAAGTATAAATAGAATATATTTTTACCATTTAATATAATGTATGTCATTATCATTGATTTTACATTGAATTCGTAGGTTAAATAAATTCAATCTTTTCCAATGTATTAAACAAAAACTCGTTTTCATTCGACAACGGGATTAATTTTAATTTAATTTCTGCAACTTCTGTGTATTGAATTTGAAAAAATGGATTCCATATTTGGAATAAGTGGGTCCAAATTATGTTAATAGGCTACTTTTTATTTTTGGGAATTATGAATAGTAACTACGGTAAATTTTATTTACCATAGTTAAAGGTAAATCGGGTAATTAAGGGTAAATATAATATTATAAAATTACCCTAACACATGTCAAAATTCTATTGGATTGATAAAAGTCGACCCTTATCATCTAAGGGTCGGATTAGATTCATTTTATGGACTTTTGACCATAAAAATAATTTATTTATTATTAAAACCAAAGAAAATGACAACATGTCACTCTCTTAAATCTTATAAGTATAATAATTTTAATTTAGAACTTCATAAAACTTCAAACATGAACAGTATCTAGAAATATAAAAAAATTATATACATCATGATAATTTATCTATAATTTTTAGGGATTAAATAATTGTTATTAATGGTGATACATTAATGATGCATAAATTATTTATGAAGTGAAAAATCAGTAATATAGTTTTTATTGAAATAATAATACCCATTAAAAGGCTCAAAAACATAACCAAAACTTATTGGTAGTGTATATCTACACCATAATCATCCAATTACCAAATATATAACTGTTTGGAGTCTTATAAAAGTGATTATGACACTTATATTGTTTTATTTTAAATAATGTCAAAGTTGTCACCTTCATAATTTAATAAATATAACATTTTAAAAGTTGGGTTTTTTAGAATATAAATCTGACTAAATGTATTCTTATAAAATATATAAGATTTATCTTCATCCTAGTATTTTATTTTTAATTTTTATGCAACAAATATGTATATTTAATAATTATACAAAAGTGTTGTAGTAATTATTTTATTAAGAGAAATATCAAATTAATGGTTTTACAAATAGTAAAATAAATATTATTTGAACTATTTGATGTTCTCCACTACTTTTCTAGATTACTATGACATGTTAGGAACCTATTAAATATTTTATTTTGAATATATCCTCTGTGTGGATTTTATTTAAATTCAAATAAATGAATAGTGTCAAAATTGACACTATCGTTATTTTATAAAAATAACATATTATTAAATTGTTTAAAAATCACAAAAATATTTAAAAATTACAAATTGAAATTTATATAGTCTAAAATGTCATAAATTATCTAATTATGGATAATTCACATCACATAAGTAATTATTTATAACAATCCAAAATTTAGAATCTTATTACCACAAATAAAATTTAATAGATTAAATAAGGATAAATCAAGTTGATAATGTTTCAAATAAATTCCATACATGTCTAAATTTCATTGGTTTATTAGATTAGAACCCTATATCACCTATTATTTTAATATGAGTCATTTTTTGAGGTTTTTGAGTGGGGTTAAATTTATTATAAATTAAGATTTTTAAGATTTCCAAAGGTGCCCCTCTCCTCCCTTATAAAAAGGGAACCCCTTCCCACTTCTCTTCACACCATTTTGAGCCTTAAAGCTTGTCCAACCCCTGAACATTTCTCTTCTCCAATTCTCTAGAAAAATTCTTGAGGTTCTGTGCTTCTCAAAATACCAACTCTACTTTCTTAAGAGAAGGCTTAAAGAGGTGCGTCGAAGAAGAGGTAATCTCTTCTTCCGATTCTCTCAAGTTTCTTTCTTCTTATACTTCTTATTCTTTATTTGTATCATTATAAAGTAAAAACATTAGTATTAATTATATACTTATATTTTATTATAAATATTAAGCAACCCCATTTCACCTTCTATCCATCCTACAGAAAACGAAATCACCGTGCGTGCGTACGTACGGAATACCGTCTCCACGCCGTGGTGTAATCTGTTTTTCCACCAACACCTTACATGGATGGGTATAATGGTATAAATAATAACTATATATGGTTATTATAACATCATATATTATACCATACACTCCAATTCTATTCAATAATTATGGGAACGATATCATCGCTCGTACGTACGTACGGATTACCGTCTCCATGACGAGATGAGATTCATTCTCCATGTTAACCATAAATGAATGATTATAAAGTTTATATAATGAATAATAATGAAATATATGAAATAAAAATGCTACTGGATTTATATATATATATATATGTATGTCATCTATTTAGTTTCATTCAATTCAATAAGGAAACGAAAACAACGTTCATGCGTACGTACGGCCTACCGTCTCGATGAACGGTGTATTTCATTCCTTTTATCGATCTATAATATATATGTATATGGTGAATATATATTATATATAAATCATGTTTTAAATTCTGGAATTATCTAAATCAGGATATAAGTAATAATATCAAGAATGACAAGTTGAAACACATACAATAAATGAAATTATTTTACCCAAAACGCTGCTTTAACATGGAATTTACAAAAGAATGGGTAATATGAAGTCATAATTGAAACATATATGATATCATAACAATGAATATTATTATTTAATAAGTCAATGAAATTATTATATCATTATACCGGAGGTTCAGATCCATACGAAGCATATCAGACCTAAGGTAAAGGATAATTTTGCAAATCTCATTTTTATCCGAGATTGTTTATACGTAACTATTTACTGGGGTTATTGTTATCATCCACATCCATGTTTTCTAAAAGTGTTTTTATGTATGTTTAATTATCTTTTTACCCATTTTTACTTTTACTACATGGTATGTAAGTAATCTTTCTTTTATTTACCATATGTGGTACTTTTTGACTTTTCTGACAAAAGTACGAGGAGAATGTTTTTTTTAACTTATACGGCGTGAACGGATTTTGACGATTTCATAATGCCTTATTTTCATGAAGCTTCCTATACAATATTTCATGATTATTTTCCACAAAATCATCTTATTTTAAAATTGAATGACAATTTCAGAAAAGAAAATTATTTTGCAGAAGAAAGGATATTTTCCTCAAGAATTCATTTCAAGTGTTTTATCAAAACTATTTTCCATCTAAGATGACATTATTTCATATGTGTATGTTTCAAGTGTAATGTATCTATAATTCACATGGTATGATTCTTCTTATGATGAAATGATATCCATTTGTTTTATATGTATTATGTTATGATGGCATGATGTTTAAGAATCCCAATTTATTACATGGGTTATGCTATGATGTATGATTTATGATTTTGTGGCACAAGTAAGAATGATTTCATTATGAGATGGGTGGGACCTATATATCCCTCCAATTCATTGGGTAAAGATTTATATCTCATGATATATACATGGCTGGAACGGCAAGTTAAACCGGTTCAGTAATACAGGACTGGAATGAGGAGTGAACTCGATTCAGAAAGGGACTTTGTCCACTAAGATGGTCTTGGCAGTAATGCCTTGGCTACTATGGAAATAATATCATGTACTTAATGGTTTTCCACAATTACATGTTTTATTCCCATGCTAATTTATCATGATTAATGTTTCTTCATGATCTACGCCTTACGTACTGCCATGTTTTATGTCATTGCTCAAGATTTTTATGTTTAGATTTTATGCTCATGTTTTTTACATTCAAATGTCTAAGGATTGTTTTATGTTCTCTATGCTTACCCTTACTGAGCATTTGAGCTCACCCATTATATGTTTTCTTTTCCCTGGGATTTAAATAAAGGTTTTATGTAAGAAAATAAAGGGGAAGTTCATTAATGGAGATGTTGATGATCTTTCACCATGATTAAAAGATAATATTATAAGTTTCCAAAGATACTAAACTATTACGATCCTTGTGTGTCTGTTTTTGTTATGTATTAAGTATTCTGAAAATGTAATGTAATTTCCATGTACGTCAGGCTTCGAGTCTCTACAATTAGTCATGAGAAAAAGGAATTTCAAGTAAATGAAATGAATCCTTAAATTTTGTAATAACTTGTTAAACAACTTTGAAATGTGGAATGACCATTATCATAGGAAACCATGTGTGATAAAACCATTTATACCCATGCCTATGTGAACAAAATTATTGTTTCCACACACAAAAATGTGAGCAAACCCATCATGTTAACACCTAGGTGAACAAACTCATTATGTCAATGCCTAACTATATCATGATATATAAACTTAAAATAATTCATTTTAGGGTGATATAGGATCCAGACTTTCGTTATCCATATATATGTGTGCCAATAAAAACAGACATATATATATCTTAATGAACCCATGGAAAAAGAATGTGTTTCTTAAATGTTACAAAAAAATAACATAACATAAACATAAAATATAATAAAATGTCAAAAAAATTAAAAATAAAAATCACATTATAATAAATTATATAGTATAATCGAAACATAACTTCATGATTGATAATCCTTGGAAGAAAATAGAATTAAAAAACATGTTTTCATAAAAACTTTCAAATAATATTATAAAAGACGAAGTGAAAATTACATTCAAAAAAATGTGGAGGAAAACATAAGACATTTGAAAACCTTATTATATAGATTTTTGAATAAAATATCCATTATAAGAAATAAATTTTATCAAAAAATCTATAGTTGGAGGTAAAACATTTGATTTTCAAATGCTGGAAAACCCTTTTCTTTAATATTTAAAAATACCTTTTCCCACATCATAAAAAAAATTACAAAACATTAATTTTGAAAAGGGGTAAATAAAATTATAAAAAATCATAGAAAATAATCCATATTATATTTCTCTAAAAAAATATAGGAGAACATTGGTGGAAAGGAAAACATGGCCATTGATGAAAGGATTCATTGGTAAGAATGAGAGTTATTTTTACCAATGGTACACTTTTATTTTAGAAAAACATTATCAAGGGATTGGTTATTGATAATGAGAAGTAATTTTCCCAAAGAAAAAAAATGAAATAAAAAATAATATATGGAAATTTTAGGATTAAGTACATCTTTAAAATTATACTCAAATAAAAAAAACGCTATGACCAAATCAATCAAAAATCGAGTCGATAAAACCTTACCATGAATTCTAACTTAGTTGATCGCACTATAGCCTCATATATAACAAACATAACAATATCAATTGCCTATTTCATAACCTTTTTTATATAAAAAACCTTTTATAAGCTTCATTTATATGGATACCCCTGAAGGATGTTATAATTGAGTATTCTCAACATGTATATGGAAAATCAAGGAATAATTTTGGCAGCATGATGACTATAAAAAGGGATTATAAAATGGATTAATGGTAAATAAAGGTATCATATCATAAATAATAAATCATAATTAAAATAAATTATGGATTATGAACATGTTTAATCATTATCACATGGAAATAAAAAGGCTTATAAAAAATGCAGTTCTTGAATTGAAAATATAAGGGAGAGAATCAGGGAGTAATTTTAGTAGCATAAAAACTATAAACAAAGTTTTATAGAATGGTTTTAATAAGATGGAAGGGTATTATGTAATTCCTAGACCCCAGTTACCCAGATTCAGTGCATTATTACATAATATTGGCATGATCACAAGGGATCAAATCCTGAAAGACCGATCAGTTTAGTATCCCTGGAAGTACTAGATACATTCATAAGTTTTACATTAAATTATAAAATGAAAAACAACAACAACACTGTCTCCATTGACCACATTCATATCCCTTAGACTATCCCTACAGTAGAGTAGTAATATAATTCTTCGCATCCTTGGAAAAATAAAACATAGAAAGGGGTGAGCTCAGATGCTCAGTAAGGATAACAATATAGGAGAAACTTTCATAAATAAGCATAAACATTTAAGGCAATGTATAAGAATAAAAAAACACTTTTAAACTTAAACTTCGGCATAATATGGAAAAGATAAATCAAATAATGTCATTTACTTATTCACATGTATATTCTACTAGTCGAATAATCACATGTAATATCAATATCCAATTTCATAATGATGGAATGCATAATGCCAGACTTCATAACCACGTAGTCAAGGCCTCATTACAAGACTAATAATAATATTTTGTCAATGCCTTGTGTCAATACACTAGTTTGTCTCATGAGACCTACTGATTCATTAAGGAGCTATAGTGGGCTCCACCCATCACTTATTAAGTCCAATACATTCCTCATATGAAAAGGTTTAAATATAAAATAAACATTCGTATTAAAACTAGCATAATAAATTTCAATACTTTATCTATAAACCATGAATGGTACAAAAATAAAACATCCATAGTAAAAAATATCACAAAACCTTAAATACAATATAGAAGATTTGTATCATAATAAATCAACTTCTAACAAGTTCAAAATCCATCAACAGATGTTAACATAGATGAAATGAAAACTATTGGAAAGAAATACCTCTTTCTATTTTGAAACCATTTCAAAGTCACATAATTATAAAAGAAAAATTTTATTTTGAAAATATTCTTATAATATTATATGGGAAGCTTCGACGATGTTATAATGACGGAAAATATATGCACCCGCCGTATAAGTTAAAAAAAGACATTCTTACCTTAATTTTGTCGAAAAGGTCATAAAGTAACTTGTTTGGAAAATGATGGAAAGATTCCTTTAAAAACATATATGGTTAAATAAGGGAATAATTGACTTTAACTCATAGTCTAGTAAATAGTAAAAAAGTTTTGAATTAAATTTTTAAGAAAAAATGGATGTGGATGATAAAGAGGTCCCAATAGATACTTACGTATTAACAACCTCGGATAAGTAAAGAGATTATAGAATTAACCCTTACCTTGTACTTTTCCTTATTCGATGGTATGTTAACCTCTTTTATAATAGTTAAAAAACTGTTTTTAAAATACAAAATAATTATATACATAAATATGATATCATATGTGATCCTCTAATATTTCTTTGTTAATAATATTTCTGTAGTATCATTGTTACGGGTGTTAACTGATTCATTTTACTTTACATGATTGGTTACATAAGAAATGTTTGTTATGGATGGGATGTATTTGATTAATATATAGAATGATATTATGTTCATAAAAATTATTTTTAATCATAAAATGAAAATTTTTCTTGAATTATTATGATGGATAATGAATCTCATCGCTTTCATGGAGACAGTAATTTGTACGTACGCACGAGCAACAATATCATTATATTAGTGGTAAAATATTATGTAATTGGATGGTATATAATATATACAGAATCATTAGCATGTTATATTTATTATTTACATCAGTTATACACATTATTATACTCATCCAAACAATGAAGTGTTTAAATAACAAACTACACCACGGCGTGGAGACGGTAAGGCGTATGTACGTACGTATGGTGACTTTGTCATTTATAGGATGGATAGAATAACGAATATGGTTTTACCATATTTATAATAACATCACAGTATTTATAAGGTACTGTAGTTATTATTTTGGTATGGAAACAACAAAGAAAGAGGAAGTGGAAGAATAAAAGAACTTGAAAGAGGGTGGTGAAATTATTACCTCTTCTTCGGGTGTTTCCTTTTGAATTGATCAAAAGGGCTCCTTAGGTTGGATTTATGATCAAATTAAGGCATCTAGGTTGAATTTAGGGAAGTTTTAGAGATATTTGGATTGGGTTTGGCCGAGCCAAATGGCTTTAGAGGTGTGAAACTAAGATAAGGGAAGTACCCTTTTATAAGAGAGGTGAAGGTCACTTTAGGAAAAGTTTGAAATATTATTTTATAATAAAATAATTTTAGGTTTATAATGGCTCCAAAATAATTTATTTCAAGAATAAGGTTGGTATGGGTCGAAAACCTCTCATCCAATAGGTTTTAGATAGGTTTTTGTCACCATATTAACCTTATCTTTTAGATTTAACTCTTAGTTAAATAGTTTGACATTTACCATGTCTCTTTGTATTTTTATATTATATGGTTAATAAACTTACTATAACAAGCCAAGAGAACACCAAGTGGTTCGTTATTAATATATATAACCTTATATAAGTCCTTTGTCCGAACCTTAGATTTTTAGGAATATTATATCAATTGATAATATAGTATTTGTTTTAAAAACTCAATTATGTCAATTTTGACACTGTTTAGTATTTTGGTTTTTTTGAAAGCCAAAAAAACGTTATCACTTATAATAAACTTTATTTAATCAATCCTAACATGTCATATTGGCCTATAAAATTAGTGTAATTCATCAGAAGTCTAAATTTAAATTTATTTGGATATTTATAATATCAATTATTTTAATATTTCATTAAAAAGGTAATTACTACATTATCATTATGTCGTAAATAAATTAAATTATTTGGTGTCTAAAAATTATAAATAAAATACCATTATATAGGAAATATTTTTTTCTTTATAATGAATATTTATAGTCTAATTTATATTGTTGTAACCCTATATTAAAAATGGTTTAGTTATTAAACTTTGAATTTAACACTTTTAACTCTTATTTAAATAAAATAATAATAAATGTCCTAATCTAATCCAAATGGAAAAAAGAGGGTCATATTTTATTCCTAAGGTTTTTTTTGGTCAAATTTCACTTATCCAATAGAATTATTACATGTGTTAGGGTAACTTCAGTTTTACCTTTATTACCTTGTTTGCTTTTAACCGTGGTAAATAAAAGTCAAAAGTTACTATTTTCCAAAAATTATTTTCACATTATTGAACCACATTTTACTTATTGATATTAATCATGTCTCTCATATTTTTGAAATTCAACTCACAGAAGTGGTAAAATTAAGTTTTATGCAAATTTTTAAATGCTCCTAGAAGGTGGGTAAAAGACAGTAAAAAGTTCCATAAAATTTAATATATCTAAGCTTTTTATAAAATGACTCCAATGAATTACATTGAACATATATAGGTATTATGTATCTATTTGGACCTAAAATAAATTAAAATAAAATAACTAATTACTTCAATAAAAAAGTATGTTTTAAACGATAATGTAGCGTTTTTCACTATTCGTCAAAAATTGAAAGTTTTCAGAAAAATACCAAAAAATTCACCTTAAGCTGATTTTGATATTCCAAATCCAAAAATGAAATCCATTTTGAAAAATAAAATTTATAAAATTTCAAAAATTGGGTATTACTATTCATAACGGCTAGTTTGATTCGTTGTGGTGTGTTAAAACGCCAAGTTGCGTACAACACAAGCTATTGTATTATTCAAAGGGAAACGTATCATGGAAGATTAGGGTGTTACATTCTCCCCTCATTAAAATAATTTCATCCTCGAATTTTCTAGAATATTACTGCATAAAAATATTCGGGTGGTTCTTCATTATAAGTTTCTCGGGTTCCCACGTTGCCTCTTCCATCTTATGGCTTCTACGTAGAAATTTTACCAGAAGATTCGTCCAGTTTCTCAGCACTTGTTCTCTGGTACCAAGAATCTTGACAGGCTTTTCACAATAAGACAGGTCATGTTCTAGTTTAATTTCCACATAGGGGAGTACATGCGTTGGGTCAGGCATGTATTTCCTCAATAGTTATACGTGGAACACATCATGAAATTTGGAGATACTTGGAGGTATTTCCAAATGATAAGCTACAAATCCAATTCATTCTAGAATTTCAAAAGGTCTGATGTACCTGGGACTCAATTTACCCTTCTTACCGAAACATATAACACCCTTTCATTGAGATACCTTCAAGAAAAAGGGTCTCCTTCTTGAAATTCCCAATCCATCCTTCAGTTATTGGCATAGCTCTTCTGTCTAATTTGGGCTACTTTGATGTGAGTTTGGATAATCTTCATTTTTTCCATTGTTTTTTCAACAAGTTCTGAACCTAAGAGTTTTCTTTCACCAGCATCATCCCAACAATTTGGTGTGCGACATATCTTTCCATATAATGCTTCATATAATGCCATCTAAATACTTTAATGGAAGCTATTGTTATTGGAAAATTCTACCAGAGGTAAATATTGATCCCACATGCCTTGAAAGTCACATGAGCAAGATTTCAACATGTCTTTTAATGTTTGAATTGTCTGTTTTGATTGTCCATCAGTTTGAGGGTTGTAGGCAATGCTCAAATGAAGATCAGTATCCAAGGCCTTCTAAAGACTTTTCCAGAATCTTGATTTAAAATGGGGATCGTGATCAAAAACAATTGATAGGGGTACACCATGGAGTCTTAAAACTTAATTAATATATAGTATTTCCAGACATTCAAGTGGTAAATCTTCTCTTATAGCAAGAAAATGTGATGACTTGGTAAGACGATCAATAATGACCCATATTGCATCATTCCTTCTTGGAGTATTTGGTAGCCCCATGGAACATTCTATCATAATATCATCCCATTTCCACTCAAGTATGGTAAGAGGTTTCATGACTCCTCTAGGATGTTGTCTTCCAGCTTTCACTTGTCAACAAACCATACATATTGACACATAATCAGCAATCTCCCTCTTTATGTTGTCCCACCAAAAATATTCCTTCAAATCTCTATACATTTGGTGCTCCCATGGTGTATAGAGAAATTGGATCTATGAGAATCATCCAACAATTCCCTTTTTAGATCAAGTATATTGGGAACACAAATCCTATTTCCAAATTTCAAAATTCTATCTTCATATATGAAGTCACTCAATATCCCATTATTCACATCTTTAATCTTCTTTTGAAACTCCTCATCATCATTCTGAGAACTCTTTATCCTTTTTAGTAAATATGGTTGGGCAACCATTTGAAAAAGTATTGATGTTTCACCTTCCATGGTTATTCCCATATCCATCTTTACTAGATCCATGAATACAGGATCCCTTTCAACTCTCATCTTGTTCAAAAATCCATGGTCCTTTATGCTCAAAGCATCTTCCACCTTATTATCCTTCCCCAGGTGGTAGTGTATAGTGAAATCATAATCCTTAAGTAGTTCAACCCATCGTCTATACCTCATGTTGAGTTCTTTCTGTGATAAAATATACTTAAAACTCTTGTGATCAGTATAAATCTCACATTTTTCACCATAGAGATAGTGTCTTCATATTTTCATAGCAAAGATTACAGCTGGTAACTCAAGATCATGAGTGGGATAGTTTTTATCATGAATTTTTAGTTGTCTTGATTCATAGGTAATAACTCTATCATTCTGCATAAGGACACAACCAAGTCCTTTCTTTGAAACATCACTATAAATAACAAACCCATAATTCCCCAATGGTAGAGTAAATATAGAAGCATTGACTAATCTTATCTTTAGTTCTTCGAAGCATTATTCACACTCTTTTTTCCAATCAAATTTAACCCCTTTACGTGTGAGTTTGGTGAATGGGTTAGCCAACCGGGAAAAATTTTGGATGAAACGTAGATAATAACCTGCTAAACCAATAAAACTACATACCTCAGTTATACTTGTCGGTGATGGCCATTCTTGGATTGCCTTAGTCTTTGAAGGATCAACAAAGATTCCATCCTTATAGACAATATGTCCAAGAAAATAAATCTCTTGAAGCCAGAATTCACACTTTCTAAACTTCCCATATAATTCATTTCTTCTGAGGGTTTTCAGAATAGTGCACAAGTGATTTTCATGATCTTCATAGATTTTTTAGTATACCAAGATATAATAAATAAATAACACTAAAAAGTCATCAAGATATTCCTTGAAAACTCTATTCATTATATCCATGAAGATAGAGGGTGCATTAGCCAATCCAAAGGCATTGTTATAACTCGTAATGCTCGTACCTGGATCAAAATGTTGTTTTCGGAATGTCTTCCTTCTTCACACACAACTGATGATATCCATATCGAAGTTCAATCTTTTAAAAATATTGAGCTCCATGAAGTTGGTTGAATAAATCATCAATGTGAGGTAGGGGATACTTGTTCTTTATTTTTATGGCATTGATCTCCCTATAGTCAATGCACAACCTCATAGATCCGTCTTTCTTCTTAACAAAAAGGACAGGGGCTCCCCATGGAGAAACACTAGGGAGAATAAATCCCTTATTAATCAATTAATTTAGTAATTTCTTTAGTTAAACTAATTACACAATGGTCATCCCATAAAGGTTCTTCGATATGGGCCTTGAACCAGGAATTAAATCAACGAAAAACTCAATTTCTCATTCTAGAGGATGTCTAGGTAAATCATCTAGAAACACATCAACATATTCTTGCACAATAGGTATGTCCTATATTAGAACATTATTTTCCTCACCCATAGTTATTTCATTCTCTTCTTCCCTAATAATTGAATTTAGTAGAGCTATAGGGGTGGATCTAGATAACAATCAGGTGGTGACGTTTCTGATTTAAAGATAAGTTACTCCTAATCATCATCGAAAATTGTAACCTCCTTCTTATTGCAATAAATTTTCGCATCATGGTATGAAGGAAAATCCATTTCGAGGATTACATCAAATTCAATCATGAGAATGATGATGAGATCTGTAGATAAAGAACATTTATATTCCCTAATGGGAATTGATTCACAAAACTTTGTTGAGATGATACTTCCCTTAGGAGTTTTGACGGACAACTCCCTTGTTAATTAAAATTGAAAATATCTAATTTTCTTAGTAAACTGGGAAGATATAAAACAATGTGATGATCCAGAATCAAATAAATCATTGGCTAAACTTGAGGAAACCATTAAATTACCTACCACCACGTCTATCGGAGCTTCAACCTCAGTAGTAGTGATCACTTAAGCTTAGACTTTCCCCTTGTCCTTTTCTGAGTTAAGTTACCTTGGATATTATGACATTCATTTTCATAATGCCCTTTTTCTCTACAAATTTATCATTCAACATTGACAGCCTCTTTCTTTCCCTTGCAATCATGAGCTAGGTGGCCTTTTTCACCACACTTGTAACAAACTCTCATTCCTTTCAGGCAATTACCGGGGTGTTTATTCCCACATTTACCACAGGATGGATATTCAACTTTTCCCTTCTTCCCCTTACTTCCATTTCCAAAGTGTTCAGCAGATCTCTTTTTCTCTTGTTTTGATTTAAAGTTGTATGACATAGATAATTCCTTTTCTATCTTGATAGCACATGAGGAAATATCTTCGTATAACGAGAAGGATAGTGAGACTAATGCTTGATGGAAAAATGGTTTTAACCCATCAAATAATTGATCAATATTACTCCTTGGGTTACGTATATAATCTGATGCATGCCTTTCTAACCTTTTAAAGTAAGCCCCATTCTTTGCGACATTCTCATCCTCCTTCTGCCTCAGACTCAGAAATTCTCTTCCCATATCCGCTTGATGGTCATGAAGAAAGTATTTTTCTAAGAAAATATCTTTAAACTACCTAAATTCCATGTTTGATACTTCTTCATCTTCCTTTGTGTTTTGGATTAATGACCACCATTGATCTACATCTCCCGTGAGGCAATAAACTACCTTGACAACTTTTTCCCATTCGATACTCCCCAAAGCATGAAATATTTTATATAAGGAACTTATAAATTTCTCATCTACAAATGGATTTGTAGACTCATTGAATGTTGGTGGTTGTTTCCTCATGAAGCGGTCTAACATTGACCCTCTGCATTGTGGATCAGGGTGCTTCATACAGGTAAGGTTATTATTCATAACCTGAGTGAGTTTTCCCAGTGTGGTGATAAGCTGATCAGCACCAGTTGCATCACAAGCTCCACTATAATTATCTTCAGTCTGAGGTAAATCCCTACATGGATTATGTACATTGATATGGTTTCCATTCCTTCCACTAGGCGCCATTTTTAAAAAAATTGCATACACTAGATTAGTTTATAAATCTCAATACATAATTCCAAACTTGTAAAACACTTAACATAAATTGAACAGTTTATGGATATAATACATAATCATAAAAATGTTTTCTTTAAGGAGGTATATACTCATAAAACCTTCATAATGGTTTGTAAAGAAAATGTTAATTTTCCTAAGCATATCCCCCAAGAGTATCGTAACCAAGAGTGTAGCAAGGCATGTTGTTGTGTACCAGGATACCCCAGGTCGAGCTCGAAACTCCTTATTAGAGTTTTCACTACTAGGTACATCTATGCCAAAGCCGCCTCAACTTTCTCATATCTAGATAGAGATGTATTTCTTGGAAAACTCACAAAATCTCTTCACTACCAAAATTCTAGAAAGTTCTTATATACTAATCCTCAAAGTCTATATTAGGGTAATGTTCTCCAATTAGAGTTTTTCTAAATCTAGCTTCCTAGGTTTGTAATAAACTTCCTATGATACAAACTATAAAGCCCCGACCACGGTTACCCAGAGTCAGTTCATTATTACATATCATTGGCATGATCACAAGGGATCAAATCCCGAAAGACCGATCATTATACTAGCCTTGGAAGTACTATATGCATTCATAAGTTTTACATTACATTATAAAATGAAAAACAACAACAACATTGTCTCCATTAACCACATTAATATCCCTTAGACTATCCCTGTAGGTCAGTCATAATATAATTTTTCACCTCCTGGGAAAAATAAAACCTAGAAAGGGGTGAGCTCAGATGCTCAGTAAGGATAACAATATAGTGGAAACTTTCGTAAATAAGCATAAAAATTTAAGGCAATGTATAAGACAAATACAAAAGCCTTTTAAACTTAAAATTCAGCATAATATGGAAAATATAAATCAAATAATTCCATTTACTTATTCACATGGATATTCTACTAGTCTAATAATCACATGTGAAATCAATATCCAATTTCATAATGATGGAATGCATAATGCCAGACTTCATAACCACATAGTCAAGGCCTCATGCCAAGACTACAAATAATATTTTGTCAAGACCTTGTGCCAAGACACTAGTTTATCTCATGAGACCTAACGATGCATCTAGGATCTATAGAGGGCTCCACCTATCACTTACTAAGTCCAATGCATTACTTATATGAAAATTTTTAAACAAAATATAAACATTTGTATTAAAACTAGCATATGAAATGTCAATACTTTATCCATAAACCATGAATGGTACAAAAATAACACATCCACAGTCAAACATATCACAAAACCTTCAATACAATATGGAAGATTTGTATCATAATAAATCAACTTCAAACAAGTTTAAAATCCATCAAACGATGTTGACATAGATGAAATAAAAACTATTTGAAATAAATACCTCTTTCTATTTTGAAACCACTTAAAAGTCACATAATTATAAAAGAAAACATTTATTTTTAAAATATTCTTTTAAGCTTACTTGGGAAGCTTCGACAATGTTATAACAGTGGAAAATAGCCGCACCCACCGTATAAGTTAAAAAAATACATTCTTACCTTAATTTTGTCAAAAAGGTCATAAAGTACCTTGTTTGGAAAATGACGAAAAGATTCCTTTCAAAAAATATGTGATCAAATAAGGGTATAAATGAATTTAACCCATAGTCTAGTAAATGGTAAATGTTTTGACTTACATTTTTAAGAAAGCACAGATGTGGATGATAAAGAGTTCCTAGTATATACTTACGTATTAACAACATTAGATAAGTAAAGAGATTGTAGAATTAACCCTTACCTTATAGTTTTCCTTAGTCGATGGTATGTTAACCTCATGTATAATAGTAAAAAAAATTGTTATTAAATTATACAAGAACTATATACTTAAATATGATATCATATATGATCTTCTAATATTTCTTTGTTAATATTATTTCAGTAGTATCATCATTTCGGGTGTTAACTGATTCGTTTTACTTTATATGATTGGTTACTTAAGCCATGTTTGTTTTGGACAAGATTTATTTAATTCATATAAAGAATGATATTTTTTTCACAAACATTATTTTTAATCATAAAATTAAAATTATTCTTGAATGATTACGATGGGGAATGAATCTCATCGCGTTCGTGGAGACGGTAATCCGTACGTACGCACGAGCGACAATATCATTATATTGATGGTGAAATCATATGTAATTGGAAAGTATATCATATATAAAGAATCATTAACATGTTATATTTATTATTTAAATTAGTTATACTCATTATTATACCCATCCAAATAATGAAGTCTTTGAATAAAAAACTACACCACGACGTCGAGACGGTAAGCCGTACGTACGCACGTATGGTGAATTTGTCATTTATAGGATGGATAGAATAATGAATATGTTTGTACCATATTTATAATAACATCACAGTATGTAGAAGGTACTAGAGTTATTATTTTGGTATGGAAACAACAAATAAAGATGAAGTGGAATAAGAAAAGAACTTTAAAGCGGGTGGTGAAATTATTACCTCTTCTTCGTGTGTTTCCTTTTGAGTTGATCAAAAGGGCTCCTTAGATAGGATTTCTAATCAAAGTAAGGAATCTAGGTTTAATTGAGTGAATCTGGAAAGATATTTGGTCCGGGTTTGGTAGAGAAAAATGTCTTTGGAGGTGTGAAATTAAGATAAGTGGAAGTACCCTTTTATAAGATAAGTGAGGGTCACTTTAGGAAAAGTTTTAAATATAGTACCTAGCATGACACTATGAAATCACTAATCACATAGAATAAAGAAAATTAGTATGATCATCACAGGGATATTTCAATAGCATACATAACAAGAATATTCAAATATACTCATTGTAGACAAATAGGCTCAAGGTAAGATCACAACGGTAATAGAGGCCCTAGATTCATGCCCTAAGGTTCCCTATAATGATCATATAGGAGAACACACTCCAAGAGTAAGGTAGAACTACTAGCGTCTATCCAAGATGTTTTTCTCAGCATGTCTTTCCATAAGAATTGTGTGCTGGAAGTCTGAATAAAAGGATATATATATATATGGGGATCACATCCATGTCCTTGGGGTATACCAATAAACTAATCTAGATTAACCTTCTATGTAGGGGTTCAATTCTAGTATAGTATTGATCATGACAATTAAAAGAACCCCACCTAGGGAAAATTATGATGACAGAGGTTAGCACTTTGGGCCTCATGAAGGGATTTCAACAACTTTATTTAAGACTGAAGTTTCTCAGAGGGGATCACCATCCAATACAAAGAACATGATTCTATAATAAACCCTGAGGGTAAGGATCAAGGGAATATACCCTAATGAATCTTTTATATGCTGAGGGGGAGAAGGGCTCCAATCCTTCTTTAAGAATGTACATGGTGTGTCCCTTTGGAATTGGGTTCTACCCATGTATCATGGACCGTTCCCATGTTTGTTTCTAGATAAACTACATGTGGCCCACAATACATGGCATGTTGGTCCACATGATCTCTTAGTCGTGTACTCCTTATACATGTTGAGAAACCTTCCATGGTGTATCTGGTATGTGGAATGGCCCACACAGCATATAACTCCAACCATCCTCCTAGGAGTGTACCCTTGTAAACACCAATATGGCCAGTTATGGGTCACACAATGTGTGGTAGGGACCACATGGTGTGTAATCCTTAACTCTTAATGGAAACCCTAACTACTCACCGAAGGGTCCCACATAGCATGTAACGTTGGATTACACACCATGTAACCCAAGATTTCACAAAACACATGAGTTCTTCTCCACATTTTCTTCTGCACCACCCCCACTACAGACCTAACTAGAAAATAAGGATCTAGGATTGGATGATACTTACCATAGCTGATCACTTCGATTCATCCTTCAAAACCTCTTGGAAAATGCCAACATGTGTCATCTGTTTATGTGTCTTCAATCCTGGATGAATGAAAGTTATTGATCCATTTAAATTCACCTATGATAATCCTTTTTCATCACCACAAATCAATCAATTCTTCAATCATGATATATACCTATGGTATCGATCCATTAGTCCAAATAATGGTCATGCAATGATCAAATACCAGGTTTTTCACCGAATCATGGGTGCAAGAAATTTCCTATGATGAACATGAAAAGAACGGGGGGAAGAAATACACAAAACACAAACATTATGAATGGACCTTGGCCAATGTTCAAGTTATCCTCGATTCATTTTCATTATAATAATGAATTAATAGATATAAAATAATCTATAATTGAAATCCCAAAATCCCAGATAAATCTAACCCATACCCGAAATACGCATGATCTGTGAATCAATTTGTTGGTTGATTGATTCATGTTCATCATAGGAAAATAAAATGAGGATAAATCCACATAAAAAAATTTCCAACCTCAATATGGATTGATCACTGATGAAGGATGATTCTACATCATTATCATCGATGATATCCTCTAATTCAATTCCACATAGATCAATGATCCAGGTGTGGTCTGATGTTTTCCTTCAAGATCGCCTCCAACGCTCTCTCTCAATTTGCAGGGTTATGTGACTAACCCTGAAAATTATCCATAGAATAATATATATATATATATATATATATATTATAAAATTATGATTCTAAATAGTATAATTAAATAAATATAATTAAATTTATTTAATTATCCTCCCATGAAGGTGCACAAGCCCGACGCCTAATGCCGACATAGATTATGTCGTACCAAGGGTAATACTCAAAATTTTAACTTAATGGAAGCCTCAAATTTCTTATATGAGCCCTTGTTTAATAGTTATTACACTTTTTCATGAGGACTATGCATGAATGATATTTAATATATTTCAAGAATTAATTTCAGGCTCACCAGACATTAAAATCTCATGTCATCTTAGCACCTAGCTCTAAATATAATCCATATAATATTCTAAAGTGATGCATGGAAAAAATAAGAGTCATTAAATTCTACCCACCTTGGTAATTTACATCCCAGAAATAAAAAAAATATAAACAAAGATATGTGGGTACTGAGTACGCATTTGGGTATCCTTCTCTCGGTGCTCTCTTGAATATTCTCATGCTACCACCAAACACATATTAAAGGAATCACTGACCCATAGAGAATATTATCCTAGATATCCTCAATGTCAACCAGGTAATTTGAAAAAGTAGATCCATCCTCAATGTCCATCTCTCCCAGCTTGAAAACATGTGATGGGTCATGCACATACCTCCTCAATTGTGATACGTGGAAGACATCGTGTACCTGGTATAATTGTTGAGGTAGATCCAAGGGTTACACCACCTCATTAACTTTACATAGTATCAGGAAAGGTCCAATGAATCTCATAGATAACCTGTCACCCCAAAAAAACCTCTAACACCCACATCTATGTGAGACCCACACTCACACATGGTATCCATCGTGAAACTCCAAAGGCCTCCTTTATCATTCCACATAGGACTTATGATGGCTCTATGTAGTCCACAGTCACTCCTAGATGATCTGCACCATCTTTATCATGGATCTTAAAATCTCTGTTCCCATAGGGGATGACCCTCCAAGGTTAGTCTACCATTGCAGTAGCCATTAGTTGTTCCCAAACAAGGCCTAAAATTGTGTCATAATAACAGAGGAGTACTGACTATTATTGTATGAAAAATCCATCAAGGGTAGGTGATCCTCCCAGCTATGTCCAAATTCCAACATGAAAGTCCGCCACATTTCCTCCAAGACCTGAATGGTCTGTTCAGTCTAGCCATCAATCTGAGGGTTAAATTTCATGCTCAAATGCAACTGAATCCCAAAGGCCTCCTACAATACTCTCCACAATCCTGATGTGAAGTGATCATCATGATCTGAAATGATCATTGAGGTAACTTCATGGAGATATAATATATATTGCACGTACAAGTGTCCCAAGCACTCTATTGAACTCCACTCTTGAATAGATAATAAGTGGGATGACATAGTGAGTCAGTCTATGATAACACATATGCAATTGTGTCCTCTATACATACATGGAAACCCCATCACGAAGTTCATGAATATTTCATCCCACTTTCACTCTGGAACCTCAAGGGGTTGATCTAAACATGTTTAAACCTGGTGCTCAGCCTTTATTTGATAACAAGTAAGGAATTAAGAGACAAACTTTGTAATACACCTTTTTATCTTTGGCCACTAAAATTACCACCGAAGGTCTTGGTACATCTTCACCACACTTGGATATACCACTAAGGGTAAAGTATGAAGCTCCCTCAGCACCTCCTCTCTCAGCATAACTGATACCATAATTTGTCCTCTAAAAATAATGACATTATCCTCACCTATAAAAAATACATCAGGAACATGTCTAGTGGATATCTGAGTACATGAGTCTTATAGTCAGTATCCTCAAGTTGTGCCTCACTAGCTCATTGTAAAAGAAGAATGGTAGCAATCATAGACTAGAGGTAATATGTTATATCCCCATCCACAAAGGATAATTTTAATGAGGTCAACAACTTCGATGCCTTTCTCAGTAGTTGTGAACAAGATCTCCTACTAAGAGAATATAATACCACATTACCCTTCCTAAGAGTATAGATAATATCAAAGACATATTCCTAGAGGAACTCTAGTCATCTCCTCTATTTCAATTTAATATCCTTCTAAGAGAAGATATACTTGAGACTCATATGGTCATAATATATGATAAATCACTCACCCATAAGGTAGTGTCTCCACATATTTAGTGAAAATACTACCACTTCTATCTCAAGATCATGGTTCACATAGTTTTTCTCATGTGGTATCAATTGTCGTGAACCATAGTCAATCACCTCCTACCTCTACATCTGAACACAACCAAGCCCAATCCCTGATGAATCATAGAACACAATATACTTGACACCCTCCTCCAGAAATATCAAGATGGGAGATCTCATAAATCTCTGCCTTATATTGTGGAAATCCTACCAGCACCTATCCATCTACATGAAATACTACCCCTTTCAAGTCAAATATGTCAATGAAGCTCATATCTAGCAGAAATTATGTACAAATATCTGATATTATCCTTCAAACTCAAGAAATATCTATATCTACATCACTCACTTGGGTATCTATAAAGATAACACTTCCTCAGCCTTTTTTAGGTCCAATGCTACACCATCTACCAAGATAACATGTCTCATGAAGTGGACCTCCTAAATCTATAACTGGAACTTCTATACATTCCCATAAATTTGGTTCACTCAGAGTACATTTAAACCATCCTCAATTGTCTCACATTCTCCTCCTCGAACACCGAGTAAACTATTATATCATCTATGAAGACTACCACAAACCACTCTAAGAAAGACTAAAAGATCTATTTCATGAGTCCCATGAACACTGATAGGGTATTTATCATTACAAACAGTATCAACAAGTACTCATAGTGACCATAATGACATCAAAAATCCTTCTTTGATATATCCTTATCCCGCACTCTCAGCTGGTGATAGATTGATTTGAGCTAAATCTTCAAGAACCATCATGCCCCTCAAAACAGATCAAAGAGGTCTTTGATAATAGGTAGTGGATACTTGTTCATTATGGACACCTAGTTTAGGAGATAGTAATCCACACACAACCTCAAGATCCCATATGAATTATTTCCAAATAATACTGGGGTTGCCCTGGGTGAACATTAGGGTTGATAAATCCCTTTCTTTGTAAGTCCTCCAACTACACTGTCAGCTCATAAATAACTAAGTGGTCTATATGATATGATGGAATATATATTGGGGCCATCCCAAGGTGAATATCAATGAATAAGTCTATCTCTCAGTGGGGAGGTAAGCCAGGAACTTCCTTAGGAAATATATCCTCATACTCTGCCACCACTATAGGAAACTATAAACTCATTGCATCCACTGCACCAAGATTAATTCTCACCAAATGGTGGGTAATTTATTTCACCCTCCAATGCATGATGTTATCCTGATCTTACTAGGTATCCTTTTCACTTATAAAGGTAAAATTTATCCCATCACTATAGAAACACAACATCCTCTGACTAAAACACTCTACCTAGGCATAATATATATATAACCAGTTCATATCTAAGATGATGTTGTAATGCCTCATCAATACTACAAAGAGATCCAAAAATAAAATATCACCTCCAAGAGTTAGGTCACACTGTCGATAGAAGTGTGTGATCATAGATTTTAACTGCCTCTCCCTAAGCTGACAGGATCCATAATGTGAGACTTGAACCATATATCCTATATCCTACGACTGCCTTCTGAAATGTATCACACATCCAGGTCCCTATGTATTTCATCCGCTACCTATTTCTAAATTATCATCTCTTTTGTGCCCACTACTGGCACCATTTATCTATGTCTGCTTAGCCAAGAAACTCTTGACCACTAAAGCATGATCTATCACCCCAACATAAGTATGAATTCATAGATATATCATGATAGATCGAATGACTCTCTATAGTCCTCGCTTGAAGTTCTAATCCTGAAATAATATATCCCAAACCATATCCATTGAGTACCGAGAGAGGTTAGTGAACCTCAATGAATACCCAACCATAGTCATACTACCCAACTAAAACTGTAGATTCTCCTAGATGCACACAGATCTCTGTATAGATAGAGAAAACTCTTCTCTAAAAAGAAACTTGAACTTTGACCATAGTCACCTCATCATACGACTGAGACACTAAGCCCCACCATCATTTAGAAAATATTTGGAGAAGTCTTGATACCAAGACCACGATATAGTCTATAGGTGTTCCAACAAGATGAAAGACACATGTCACTACCTCAAGACAATCGTCAGCCACCTATAGGTTCAGGTCACCGTTGAACCTGAAGGGTTGTTCACATGGAAACTCATGAAGTGTTTTCAACCTACTCACCTCATATTATGGGAATGTGGATACCATGTGCTACTTGATAGGTGGTGGTAATAGTGGTGTTTCACCAGGAGGTAACACCTCTTGAATAGGTCCCTATATCAAAGCCTTATTGCTAAGGGGGTCGTCCTCCTGATCCTACTACTGAATCATAGCTAGAAAAACATGTGGAGGAATCCTGAAATAGACAATATATACCATGATCAATGAGTATATATAAAGAGATAACTCGAAAATTACATGGAAACCATAAACCATTCCAATAATATGAATGTACCAATGTTTTTAACTCAACCAGTGTTTATATGCACCAATTCAACAAGAAGGTTTTCAGAGTCCTAGTGAATGGATACATCAGTTATTGCACCAACACTAAAGTCTCTGGCCTAAGATCCAAACTCGAAACACTTAACATTGTTTCTATAAAACCCAAACTAATGTCCTGGACTCTAGTCCTAATGTTGAACTTACTCCTTTGATACCACTTTTTCATTACCCGACCCAACGGGGCCCAAGCTACAACTGCCTCAAGCTCCCCTCTAATAGGCCAGGGGCTGGTTACTGGCATCAAGTAGTCATATCATGCACATGGGAGGCCTTATCCTAATATACCTATACAAACACACACATATCCAATCTCATACAATTATGAAATGTAAAACAACTAATAACCATGAATGCATGCATCTAAAATCCCACCATCAGAGTATGAAAACAATGTACTGGACAAGAAGGGACAAATTTAAGACCACCAAAAGAAACTGAAAATGAGTCCAACCTATGAAGTAGTAGAGGAATTATGTAAATGAAACCACAGGAACACACATTTAAATTTTATATCACTAAAATCATCATGGTCTTGGTATCTCTAGGAATATGTAAAAAGGTTGGTCGTCAATATAAGACATGACACATGCGAGGAAATCCCATGTAGGGGTGAGTATACAATACCCAATTGGTCACCCCAAAATAACTTAGCATATAGCATCAAGAATATTATTCAACACATCATGTGGATAAGTCAATAACATACATAACAATAATATCCAGATATACTCATAGTAGACATACAGTCTCAAGGTAAGGTCACAACTGTAATGCCATCCCAGGATTCTTTCTCAAAGGTTCCATATAACACTCATCTAGGAGAACACACTCCATGAGTTAGATAGTACTAATGGTTTCCACCTGAGATGTCATGCTCTTCAGGTCCCTCTATAATAAGTACATGTTGGAAATATGAAGATATTGATACATGGATGGGGATCACACACAATTCCATGGGGTATACCAATAACCCAATCTAGATTAACCCATTTAGTATGGGATCAATGGTCAGGTAGTATTGGTCTAGAATATTCTAAGAACCCCATCTTGGAAAAATGGTGATGATAGAGGATCTCACTCTAGGCATCACAAATGGATTCCAATGACTCTATCCAATACGGAAGTTACTCAGAGGGGATCATTATCCTATGCTCGGGATGTGATTCCATAATAAACCATCAAGTTAAGGATCAAGGTAACATACCCTAACAAAACCTATCCAGGAAGAAGACTACAAGGACAATTATCCTTCTTTAAGAAGGTACACGGTGTGTACCATGAGTATATGGTGTGACCCTTTGGCAGTGGGTTCTACCCATGTATCACGGTATGATCCTATGTCCTTGTTGTCATATATGGCATATGTCCTGCAACACATGGTGTGTGGGGAAACATGATCTATTAGGCATGTAATCCATTTACACATTAAACCTCCTATTAGGGTGTACATATCATGTGGCATGGCCCATACAGCGTGTAACTCCACCCAACCTTATAGGTGTGTACCCCTCGTACATGTCAAGTTGTCCAGGAAGGGGTCACATGGCATGTGTTATGGACCACATGATGTGTGATCCTTAAATCTCTATGTAAACCCTTTCCACCACTCTAAGGGTCCCACATGGCGTTTATATTTGGATTACATGTCATATAACCTGATATTTCGCATATATCATAGGTTCTTCTCCGCATATTCCTTTGCGCTACCACCACCGAAAACCTCACTAGAAAACAAGGATCTAGGGTTGGATGATCCTTACTATCATTGGCCTCCAGGATACAGCCTTCAAAACTTCTTGGGAAATTCCCACAAGCATCATCCATAGCCGCGTCGTCGATCTGGGATGAATTAAAGTTGTTTAACTATTCTGATATACCTCCAATCACCCTCCATAATCATTGCACCTCAATCGCATCCTTGATCGTGAGCCATACCCACTGTATCAATCTGTCTCACTGAACAATAGTCATGAAACGATCTAATACTGGGTATTTTTTCGAATTTTGGACCAAAGAAATTTTCCATGATGAAGATGGGAATAATGGGGGAAGAAATGAAAAAAACAAAAACATGAGGAATGGACCTCATCCAATGTTCATTTTGGCCTCAATTTTTTCCATTATAATGATTAATGAAGAGATATAAAATAATCAACAATTGAAATCCCTAAATCCTAGATAAATTTAACACATACCTGCAATATGCACAATCCATGAGTCAATTCATTAGTTTATTGATTTTTGTTTTTCATAGGAACATAAAATGGGGATAAATCCACATAAAACAAATATCCTACCGTGAGATGGATTGATCACTGATGAATAATGATTTTTCATTGTTGTTGTTGCGAGATCCTTGAATTTAATTGCACATTGATCGATGATCCATGATCCAGTCTGATGTCATCTGTCAAGATCTCCTCCAACACCATCTCTCAATTTGAAAGGTTATGCAACTAACCCTATAAATTATCCATAGTATCATATATATATAGTTGATTATTATGTTAGAGATATATGTAAAATAATAAAATAAATATAATTAAATTTATTTAATTATTCACCCATGAAGGCATGCAATCCCAATGCCTAACACCACTATAGATTATGTTGTACCTAGGGAAAAACGCAAGCATTGAACTCAATAGTGACCATATATTTCTAATCTTATACTCCATTTAAGATTTACTACACTAATATAAAAAAATTGTATGCGCATGATATTTAATATATTTAATATATTTCAATAATTAATTTTGGTTTCACCGGGCCTCAAAATCTCATGTCATCATAGCACCCAAATTCGAATATAATCCATATAATAATATAAAGTGATACATGTAAAAATTAGATTCATTATAGGTTTCATGTTTCAAATACTTCCTACATCAATTTCACCACATATTCTAAATGATGAATATCCATGATGAATCATTCTTACACCTAAATCATGAAAATTAACTTCTAATTGAACATGAGATCCACAAAAGGATGAAAATATATTTCTCATATTTTTAATAAAACCAAAATGGTTAGAATAATGTAAGATAATATATTATATGAAGAAATAGTACATTAGTCTACAAATACTCAACAAATAACACCAAAGTTTAACTTAAATCATCCATAAGTAACTAAAATTAAAACTCTTAAAAATATGTCAGACCAAAACTGAGTCCCAAATATTAAAATGATTTCATCACATATTCTTCCAAGAGAAACTTAATATTTATATCTAAAAACATTAATCACTCACATACCAAAAAAAATATAACTTAATCATATAATCTTTGTAATACACTCATTTTTTCCTTAAATAAACTAAATCACCATAAAGATAAAATAAAATCATATATACTTCAAAAGGAAAATTCAACCTTTATTACTCAAAAAAATCTATTTTATCCAAGAATATCTCTATGTAACTTAATCATATAATGTTCCCAATATAGTGAAATTCTTCAAAAATAACTTTAATTTCGTAGTCACTAAACACGTTTCAATCTCGTTGTTATATATAAGATAAAACATATGTTCCCAAAGTGTAATAACCCTTTTATATTAATTAATCATAATTAACTCTACATAAAATATCATATGAAACCTAAAGGCAATCAATACCTTTCAACTAATTTCCAAAAAACATAAATTCATTCTTCCTCATATAACTTTTTCACTAAAACACATGTTCAGCATAAGGGATAGATATATATATATAATATATTAAAACTCAATAAATGTTTTCCAAATTATTACCATCACATAAAAAATAAAAAATAGAATCAATACCTTTAAACTTATAATCATCCTTCAATTTATCAACCCTTAAATAAAATACCACTACATCATAACTCTTGAAACATAATATATAAAACCTATAATCATTAAACATCCTTCATAAACCTTTGACCAAGCATTGTCATCTTATTCCTTAACACCTCCATCCTGAAATCAAAAATATAAATCATGTCCTAAGATACATCAATCTAAATATAATAATTTTTATTAATTTAAACATAGAAAATATTACAATTCATACCTTTTATAAGTCATTTTCTATTTCTTTATATTCATTTGACTTTTCTAGAATTTTATTCCTATGATATTATCAATGCCCTTTTTGATATTTCTACCTAGTTCATTGATTTTAATAATTTACATACTCTCCAAATTTAAAATTATAAATTGATCCATTGGAATAAATTTATTCCCCTCCACTTTATAAATTTAACTCTTTATTTTTACTCAATAGTTTATTTCTCTACACCCTCCTTTACCATATATGAAACATCTTTCTATCCCTTTGATACATTTATATGGGTGTTTTTCTAACATTATTGACACATAGGATATTGAATATTTTTACCATTATGATATTTATCAACTGGTCTTCCATGATATTCCATTTTTCTCTTAGTTTGTTCTTTTGGAAATTAAACATGGTCTAGGTTGATAATCATATTGCATGATATGTAGTTAAACATAAACACTATATTGTTCACTCCAAATCCTATCATGTTTGATCACTTATTCAGAAAAACATCTCATTTTCCTTCACATTAATTGTTAATGTGGTTCGTATTGGTTACTATCATTTACTAAAACCAAAAATGATTAGTGTGATTATATCAAAAAAAATATAATAAAATATCTTATGAATAGAATAAATACAAAGATGTCCTTATCTATTTCCACTTCTATTAAACTCTTTCGGTTTATCCTATAATCCAAAAAAAATAATTTCCTTAACATAATATCCATTAATTTTATAAAATTATTTTAAGTTATGATCCATAACCATCAAATTAACCCATAAATTATTCTTATCAAACAACATCTTAACCTCAATAGTTTTCTATAACTTTACTCTGATGATAACTATAACACCCTGTAACATAATCATCCCATAATTATGTGATTTTTTATAAGTTTTTCACTTTATTAAACTACCATTATCTTTTAGGTTTATAGTCTTGAAAATTTTTGAAAACCATTACACTACATAGGGAATAATGCACACAATTTCCATTTTTCCATGAAAAAATAGGACTCTTAAGTTCATAGTCATGTTTCATTACTGACATTCTTGATTAATTCATGGAAAATTTTGTTTATTCAAATATATACTTTATAATATTTCATACTCATCATTAATCCATTTTAAAAACAATAAAAATATTTAATGATCATAAAAATATTAGTAAGGGATATAAAAATAATGAAAATCCATTATTCTAGTGCAAAACATGAAAACCCACAAGAATGTTTACTTTTTTCACAATAAATCTTGGAGAACATAAGTATAATATATCCATACAATAAAATAAACCTTTTCACAATGAAAAACTTTGAGACCAATTTAAAAGCATAATAAAAACATGAAAGTGTCATGGGGAATATGATAACTCAGGAAAACATTTAGTTGAAAAACAAACATTTCACCTTTAAAAGGTTATAAAATTCATTACCTCATGAAATCAAAAAATTTCATTAAAAAAACTTTTGTAAGAATAAAATAGGTATTTTATATCATCATATTCATAACTTATATTCACTTATACTTAACCAGTTCTAGAATAACTGATTCTCATTTAACTCTATAGGGTTAACCTACTAGGTAATCTCCCTTATTTTTCTCCTTTGAAGACAAATAATTAACCAATTCATTTGATATTTATATCAATCTCAACCATAGCCATTAGATATATCTGGCTCTCATTTCATCTTCTATAATTCTCAAGTACCATACCATGAACAAAAAAATTTAATCTATCACTATTCTTTAATAACCCCCTTAAAACTCATTTGAACCCATAAGAAGAATTACTTTCTATTTTGGGATAATAATATGGAAAAGAAATAATTTTTTTGAAAACATCCTTAATAAAAATATTATATAAAGAATAAGAATAGGATATTATTTGAAACCCCATGAAAACATAAAATTTAATATTAATAATTAATAATTGAAATGACAATGAGAAAAGGTGGTCTTTCAATAAATGCTAAAAAACATTCTTTAACACTTTGTAAAAAAAATCAAAATGATTCACATATAAAACATAAAGAATATTTATTTGAAACATTTTATAAAAAAAAGAAAAAAAGTAGTTTAAATTAACCTTTAACAATATTTTAAGAACAAATAAGAAAATATTTGAAAATATTTGAATAACATGGAAATAGAGAAGAAATATTTGAAATTAATAATTTAAAATAAGGTTTTAAATAAAATCCCTTTAAATTTTGGTAAATTTTAAGAAGAAAACATAAAAAGTATTTGTAAAACTATTTAATTTCAATAAATTAGTGATTAAAAAAATACATAAAACATATGGTATAAATTTCATAATACTCAAAGAAAAGAAATTGATATGATAAATCTCTCACCTTAAGTCTCATATATCTTAATATGTTCTATAACTCTTTAATAATAAAATTATATTTTTTATTTAATTTATTAAAAAAATAATAATTTTCAGTACATTATCTTTATTCATTTTATTTCATTTATTTCCATGCTTTATTTAGTTACCAAATCAGTTAAGTTCATATTGGATAATTTGAGGATGTTCGGTTCATAATCCTAAAATAACTTTGGTAGGTTGACCTTAGAAAAATGGTTCATTATTATATAATCTCAATAATTTTAATAATTAAATAATTATCATGTTTATACATTAAATAAAATTTTACAACTATACAAAAAAAATGGAAATAAAAAATGAGATATGTTGTATCATGGAGGTGGTAGTTCGTATGTACACACGAGTGACATTTCCATTTTTTCTCTTGGGTGTAAAATAAATAAATTAGATTATATTTTAATTTTATAGAATAAAAAATATGTTATAAATTTCATATTTTTTTCATTAGCTTCATCCTTATAACTATCCATGTGATGTGGTAATGAAAAACAAATCACATCACTTCATGGTGGTGGTAGTCCACATGTATGCACAAGAGACATTATCATTTTTCAACGGATGGTAGGGTAAGAAGGTAAGTAATATATTATCTTTAAAAAAATAAAAAATAATAATATATATAATATATATTTATTTTATCAATAATTTTAACCATACTTTTGAGTTTCTGATAAAAAAACAAGTTACATTTCTATGTGGAGATGGTAGTTCGTACTTATAGATGAATGATGCTTTAATTTACCAATGGATGTAAAATAAGAATCAAAAAGGTTATAATATAAACATATTAAAATTTTAATATATTTTAGATACTTATTTTATTATATAAACATGGTTATGATAGTTTTTAAGGAGGTAGAATAAGAAAAAAAACATGAAAGAACTCGGTTGAGAGTTAAACCTCTTCTTTAGAAAACCTCCTTTATCTTAGACCATAAGCCTTCTAGGTTGGTATTTTTCAGATAAAAATACCTCTAAGATATGGTAAGGGGTTTTTAGAGTTTATTTGTGTAGTTATTGTTCGATATAAATGTGTTAAAGTGTGTTAATAATATAAGAGAGTATGTGACCTGTTATAAGTGAGGGGAGCGGCGCTCTTATAATTATTTAAAGTTTTAAAATAATATTAAGTCACTCTCTTGGTAAAGTGGAACTACAATAATTAAAGTTAAAATATAAGATGATAAGGTTATATATAATTTCATCCAAAAATATTTATGATAATATTTTGCGTCCTTATCACTTATTTTTAACCTTAATTAGTCCATTTTACCCTTTACTGTGGTGACAACTGTTTACCATGGTTACTATTCCTGACGTTCAAAAAATAAACTTGAACTCATTATTAAATTTGAAATTACTAATTCAAAATATGAAATCAATTTTTTAAGATTCAATTTATATAACTATCATAAGTTAATTTTAATATAATAACACAAAATGAAACAAAAAATGGTTTTTTAGAAAAATGCATTTTTAAGCCTAAAAATGAATTTATACTAATATGAAGAATAATGTTAATTAATATGGAATTAATAGAACTATTTTTAGTAAAATATGAATAATTTTAATTTAAATCAATAAAAAACATAATGGTACTTTTTAAATAATTAAAAATAAATTCTATTTTTATAGAAATCGGTATTTTTTCATTATTCACCCAAAAATCAATCCTTTCAGAAAAATATCAAAAATCCACACTAATATAAATTTGATATATTGATATAAAAAATTAAATCCATTATATCAAATAAAATTTCTAAAATTGTTATAAATTAATCATAATATCCCCCACACAAAATGCAATAAAACCATTTTTGAATAAATTGTATTTTTGAAGTATAAAATAAATTTATCCTCATTAGTTATCTACTAACCACCATTATATGAATGTTGATTTATTTTATTAAATATATGGCCTATAAATTTCATTAAAATAATTTATCTACAATTATTAGATTAATTTATTTTGATAAGAATACATTACGCGCATAAATTATTTTTCTGAAAAATATCTCATCTAATATAATATTATTTTATTTTAAATTGAGTTATTATTTCCTAGAAATTAATTAGTGAATTTTTACTAAGGAATTATTTTATAAATATATTTCATAATTTTATTTCTCTTATTCATACTCATTAGTCCAATATCTAGTTTATAATGATCAAATTTAAATTATAATATTTTAATAGTATGTCATAGTTCGCTTTATGTTCGGTATTGCATGTGGTATATGAAATTGAATATAGTATTCATTTAAAGTGATATAAATAAAATATTATGGTGTTAAAAGTTACTTTATCCACTCTATATTCCAAAGTAGAAGAGAAAGTACATATTGATTGACTTCTTCACTGGTTTTCCTCGAGCTTAGGGGGGTGTGATGCTATCTAGGTTATCACAGTCCATTTGCGAAGTCTTCTAAATTCTAATATATTAAAGAGTTGATCATAGTGGATGTTTTATCAGGGAAATATATAAATAAGGTAGTGAGGCTTTATTGGTTTTTGAAGACTATCATTTCTGATAGTGATCCCTATTTTACCTTCAATGTGTGGAGAGGTCCCCACCATGCTTTTAAAACTCGATAATGACTTAGAACCACTTTTCATCCACAGATATATGATTAGATAGAGTGGACTATCCAAAATTTAGAAGTCATGTTGTACATACACATTCAAGATTTTAGAGTTCTGTGGGTGAGGAAATTACCATTGTTAAGGTTTTCTAATAAAAATACTTATCACACTACCATTCGTATGGACCCATTCTAAGAGCTATATGGCTGAACTATCATATCTATATTGTGTTGGACCAAGGTTGGAGAGTTAGAAATTCTCAGACCAAAATTGGTGCAGATCATCATAAATAACTTTTAGGTGATTAGTGAGAAGATGAATTTTGTACTGGATTTTTGGATGTTATATGTTTATTAGAGGGGGGAAACAGAGTTTTATGTTGTGTATATTGTGTTTTTCAAGATATCTCCTCATTTTGGGAAGTGTAGGATTTTTCAGGTGTATAAGTTTTTCCCCTAATTTGTTTGAAATTTTGAGGTGTTGGAGAATTTTGGAGTGGTTTTTGTATCGGTTATCACTTCCCCCATATATAATCTAGATTTATGATGTGTTTTATGTTTCACGGATTCACTGGAATATTCATAATGATTCCCATGTTAGTGGATGGGGTGAGATGGAAGTTAAAGATGATATAACCTTTGAGGAATGGTCTATTGAGAACAAGAACCATTAGGAAAAGGTGTTTCATGTACATTTTATTATTTTAGTTTATATCCTATTATGATAAGGTCACTTGGAGGAGAGTACTTGGAAACATGATTCATAGATGCACACTCAATATCCAGAGTTATTTGTTTTTTGATATTTTAGGGTAGTATGCATGTCCTTTGTAGATTTATGAGATAACGGACGATATTGTGTGTTTATGCACTTTTTTCCTCAAATTTTTTGGTTCTATTCATGTTATATAAATATCCCTAAGAGGTGTCTTACAGGGTGATTATATTGTTTACCCATTCCTTTTCTTCCCATGTTTTGGTATAAATTATCAAGTATGATAATTTTTTGAGAGGAATATGATATAAGGTCCCATATTTTCTTGATTCCTTTGTATTTTTGGGTTTTTGGTGAACTTTATAGTAAAATTAATGAGGGGGGATACTGCTAAAGCTATAATTATATATGGGAGATGCATTGTGGAATAGTTGGATTGGCTATAGTAGGGATTAGTTTTAGGAATTTTATTGGATTTATATGAATATCCCATTTTTGGTTTGGCCATGGCTTCTACATCATGGAGACTTGGTTGGCTAGTTTGGTGGATCTACTATTTTTTGAACCCCTATATCATGGTTCTTTGGTATGCATTATGGATATAAGGTTCAGGTTCCTTATTTATTCTTCACTGAGGGTCCATGTGATAAGGTACTCTAGGTTACACCCTGGATCTTAGGGGTTGAGTTTCTTATATCTATTGATTTGGGGATAAATTTGGTGAGGTTTATTGGATATGATTTCATGTTACCATGTTTATATCAGATTTAGAGTTTAATTTAGAGTTAATGGGGGACATGTGGGTAGATTTTATTTGTGATTTTTTTAGACTAGTTTTTGACTAGGACTATTATGGTGTGGATGACCTTGTTGCATCATGGTTTTGGTGAAAAACATAAATTTTTATCCTCTTTACCCTTATATAGTGGTTTTATATTTTTCTAAGCCTGTATATATTCGAAAGTCCCTTTAAAACCATCTTATTTAATTTATCTTCATTTAAACCCTAGGTTATCAGATGATCTCTTTTATATACTCTTGATACCCTTTATATATCTTTTTCCCCAACCTCTAGAGACTAATTCATGGGTGATCTGAAGTATGTTTCTTTCTTCACCATTGGTTCTTGTTCTCCTAAATTTTCTCTTTCCATGTTATGGAATCTTTGTTTCCTTTAGTATGTGTGAATTCTTATTGATGATTGGTGGGATGATATACTTTGGGATCATGGGTTTATAATGGGATAATTGATTAGAGATCTGTATATATTATCCTATTATTAGTTAGGTAACATTGAAAGATATGTATTGAATTAAGAGATTCATAACCTTTTTTTGTTATGTGAAAGTGTGGGATTAGCATGATTTATCTTCTCTAAGTAAATAGTGTAATTTTTCTAATGAATGTAATAATCTAAAAATTGAGAAATGATTAAATACAAAAGGGGTGTTTTGATTACATATAGTTTATGATTTTTTTTATGATGCCTAATGATATTTTCTAGATAGTGAAAAACATGATTGTTGTAATTTTTTGTTGAATGGAATTTTTAACATGAATAGAAATTGAGTAGACAATTTAAATATGGTAAGTTAAAATGACTGATGAATAAGGCATGTGAATTTAATTATGATTCTTACTTGAAAATTATTGAACATAAAATTGATTCTTGTGGTATGTCTATAGATGATTCTTTAGTATTTTTTAGCTACTATTTATTTAGACTTTTGTCGATGAAACCTACTCATAATGAATTGTTTAATCTAAGACAGTAAATATAAAAAATTACTATAATTATATTTTGAAGACTATTTTACAACATTTCATTGTTTTTTAAAGTTTGTATGATTAGATGTGATGTCCTTGGTTTCCCCATGAATTTTTGTGTTGAAAATATGTTATACTACCTTGTATATACCTTAGGATGGTTGGTCCCTCGATGTTTTTTTGGTGTGAACCCAGTATGGTTGGATGATTGGTGAAGGGTGGGTTGTATTTCCCAAGTTATGGTAGTGTTTTGGTTCTAGTGATGGTTGTATGAGATAGATATCATGGGTTTGAAGTTGGGATTACTTGTTTCTAGGTGTTTGTATTGGAGTTTTTAATAGGAAGGTTGGAATGGCTTGAAAGATGGCCCTGTCTATTTTTCTTGAATTTTATTATTTGGTGGCTAGTTTACATGATGATTGATTATTGTGATTTATAGCTACCTACTACAGTTTTTATATGCACTATGAGTGCATCTTTCTTATGGTGGCTCATGTTTAGTCATTAGATACCTGAGAATATGGAGTAATAAATTAAATGATGGGAATGATTGTTGAAATTGGTAATGAGTCATTATCTAAAATGTATAAAATTGGTTGGAATAAATTCTCTATGAATATGGAATTAGAAAAAATATTGGATTTATATAATATAGATTGATTAAACCATAATTTATGATTGTCTTAATAAATGAATGGTAATTTAAAATTTATAAATGAACCTTGTTATTGTTGGAACTCGATGCTTCCATACTTATATGAGATATATCATTTTATACCTTAGTAGTGGAGGGAAAGTTTTCATGTGGGATGATAGATACAGTTTAAGCCTAAGGATAGGTAGTTTCCCCTACTTTAGTTGTATGTGATATACTATTGATTATGTTTTATGATTTCATATGCTTCACCATCCAAGTCATGTGGGTAGCTAACTCCCATTTTTAGGTGTTTTCCCCATCACCTAGATTAGTGAGGGAATAGATATATGAATACTCCATCTTTCCAATTATCCATTTATATGTAACATAGTATGCAGGTATATATGGGTTGTAATGGATTCAGGTATGTGGTATATGTAAGAACCCAGATCTTCTTTTCAGGTATGGATATTGTTTTCATTTGTTTTGTGAAAAGGGGAAGAAAAGATGATTTTTTAAGTACATGTCATGTACTTATAAGTACACGTCGTGAAACTATATTTCCACATATAGTCACGTTTTGACTTTTTAATGGCCGTACATGGTCGTGTGGTGACTTGGAAGACCCTCTTAAGTTGGTGGATAGTTAAGGAAACTACACAGCATGTATTGTTAATGAACACACCGTGTAGTTTTCTTTTTATTTGATATATTATAAGGGTGTCATGTATCATTTCCATAAACACCTTCTTCTCCTCGTGTTTTGAACAGGTGTGTTGTAGAGCAACAGACAAACTCTGAGCCCCCGATTCTCTATATGAGCTCTGATTGATACATTGTCAGGTGCGTTGGAATCCCACTAGTGAGTTCTCAAACCCCCTAGATCCTTTATTCCTGATTCATCCTTTCTTGTGAGTTATTCAAATTTGGGTTTATTTCACCATTTTATCTATCTATGCTAATTTAAGGGCTTTCATTCAAGTATATCGATCATACGACATTGAGGTAGGTGGTTTGTTCCTTTCATTGTTTTTCTTTAGATTATATGTGCTAAAAGTGAAACATTCCCACGTTTTGGGTATTTCTTGATTTGGAATTAAACTATGTTCATTACCTGTTATGGTTTTATTGATTGATAAAGGGTTGTTTCTTATGTGTATGGTTACATACCTTGTTATTGGGACACACCATGGGTGTATTTTCCTTGATTGACTATTTACGGTTTTTTGGTCTAGGTTTTTTATGAGTCGTACCTTTTTTCCATGCCTTGAATTTCTTAGGATGGAGTATGATTGATTGTATGAAATAACATGTGTTATGGATTGATTAATTTTTGGGCCATGTAATAGTTTGAATTTCATGTGGTATTTTTTATGAATGTTATATTCCATGTATTTCCAAAGGACCATGATAGAATTTTTCCAAGAAAACTATGGGTGTTTCCATGTATTTCCAAAGGATTGTGAGAGCCTTTGGTTAGGAAAACTATGGGGGTTTCAATGTTTATTTATAAAGAACCATGAGAGACTTGGTGTAGAAATTTTAACCCAAAGGTTTAAACTATGAGAGCTTTCCCAGGTGGTTATTTATAATTGATTAATGGCATGTTGGACCAAAGGGGTTAGAACATGAGAGAATTCCCATAGAATTTTTCTTTAATAAATTGATGTTATGTTGGACTAAAGGGGTTAGATCATCATATCTTTTCTAGAGGGTCATTATATAATGAATTTCTTCTATTTTGGATCAAAGGGTTTAGATCGTAACAGCTTTCCCATAGAGTCTTTTGTGAATAATTTAATGATTGTGACATGTCTTCCAAGCCAAAACACAAGCTTGGATTCGGTCTTACTTGATTACTTATATGGTCTTCAGAGACGTATGTTTTGTTTCTTTTCATGGGGGATACTGGTCTTAGGCTAGATCCCAGGGTTACTTGATTCAATGGAATTAATAATTGATAAATGTAAATGAATTTAATTGAAAAAAGTATAATTTTTTACTTTTGAGTAATTCCTAGTTTATTGCTTCATTTTTTAATATTACCTACTATATATATTCACTGACAATTAGGCATAGATCTTTTGGTGATTGCCTACAGGGATTTGTCTCACACCCTATTTGGGTCATGTGTTGGACCCAATTATATTATATGATTGCAGTTATAGATACGGTAAATCTCCCTACTTCCTTAGGTACTTGATTGCAGTTGGAGCTGGAGAGCATGAGACCAAGCTGAGGCTTGCGATGCTACTAGAGTTTACTTGTTTATTTTGTACTTTGGTTTTTGTATTTCTTTCCATCATTGTGACTTTTTTGTCTATTTTCTTAGATACATATGTCATGCATCATATATATATGTATATATATATATATATATATATTGTGGATTCTATTGGATTTAATTTCAGACTTCTGTTGTTATTCATGTTTGGAATTATTGCTTCTGCTGTTTTATACTATTTTTTCTCACTGTGTATACTCTGCCAATAAGGGAATAGTTTCCCTAATTATCACACCTTGTCCCTTGTTTCTAGTTGTTAGCCTCTGTAATTTGTGGAAATGTGCTTGAGGTCATATGATCAACCAGGTTCAAGGAACCGTTTGGTGGCACCCGGATTCAGTATGTTATAGTATGTTCTCATACGGGCTGTGATGGATTTTAGTTTTACCATAAATGTATGTAAAGCTTGTAGGAGCTTAAGGTTATAACATATACATGTATTTTGGATTAATGATTATTGTTTCCATGGGTTTACTTGTATGGGATGTGATGTCTTGAGGTATAATTCCTAATATATAGGTTGTGATGGATTTTAGATTTGTTACATGGTTATAGATGTGATGAGATGTGGTTGGTATATATATGAATGATGTTTAGGATGAGATGATAATCTGGTTGTGATATAGTTTCCTAGGTGAGAAGGAATACTTGTGGAAGGGATTTAATCATAGGGAATTTGGTGTTGGGTGTAAGATTAAAAAACCAATGGGGAATTGGATTCAGGGTGATTTCTTATTTATATTCTTTTTATATAGATTATATTATTTTTATGTGTTACTTGGGGATTTATCCATAGTGAGGATGGTATGTAGTTTTAATTTCATAGTTAATGAGATGGTTTCCAATGTTTATTAGGTAGGATTTAGTATTCTTATTTCACGTTTTCATGATAGTTTTTGGGGATGATCCTACTGATTATATCTTTATTCTCATCCCATATATATATAATTTTTTTTAGGTATTTTGGAGATGGTTGGTGATTAAGCTAGGAATTAATAGCTTGTTGAGTTGTTCAAAAGTTGTTTAAGTTTGTGGTCACTACCTAGGTGTTGTTCTTTACATTTCCCTTTGTTTCTTATTTTTATGACATTAAATTCATGTATTAGTATGATTTATCTACTATTTATGTGATGGATTTTTTGGGTGGGTCTTATATCTTTTCTTGGATTCATTTATTGAGGTTAATGTCTCCCAGTGATGCATTTTATACCCACAGTGAAAGTCTTAAGAAGATGGCCTATTGGAGGTTGGTTTTGGGGGTCATTCTCATCATAAATGTTGGTCTATGAGGGATACTGGTGGAGGGGGGTATTGACACATACCTTAGGACAAATAAAAACACTTATACCACACCATTCAATATCATATATTATATCTCATGAATTGGTGATCCAATGGTTAAAATTTATCTATTTCAGGTCACAGATTATGACATAATAAAATAAACTTTACAATATACATGTTCTTCATAAAGATAGTACAAAAACATATTAATTCAACAATGATGATGGCTCTAATACCATGGATGGATTTTTATAGCATGTTTCATACTCATAAACAGTGAAGGAAACCCATTTAAAATGTTAGATCTATAATCATAGAATAAACATACTATATTAATAACATAAAATAACCATGCATATCTTAAGCCAAGTGTTCTCTATCATGATGAGTAGACTTGAAAGATATCAACAAGAAACAACACTCACACTCCTTCCTCCAAATATAGTATACCCACTATGAGAATCCACATGTGGTATGTAATGATCCATCAATCTATAAAAGGTGTGTTAACACCCTTTCCTCAAATATGAATGAAGAACAAGGACAAATGGAGCTTAGAAAAGTCTTGGTAATGTATAATTACAAATGGGAATGATATCATCCTTTATATAACCTCAACTCAATCAACAAAGGAGCTCACACACTAATCCCAATGCTTAGTAGCTTTCATACAATGCACGTAATGTATACCTATTTGATGTTTATCATTGTTGAATATTTCGATGATCATATAATAGTAATAAATCCTTAAAAAATCATCAAAATGATTCATAAATAAAGAGAAAACATTCAAGATACATGGAGACACACCATTGAGAATGGTATCATAAACACTGGCTCTGTCATATGTTATAATATAGGCATCTCATGCATATCATAGAAAATCAACCAACAATATCTCATGCATATGATATGCATCATATGCATATCACTAGTTATAATAAAAAGGTGAATCGTACAATATGATTTACCTATTTTAGTGTATATTTATTCATATAATCTTAGATGGTGGATAAATAAGATATTATTATATTAATATATTTAATATAATTCATAAAAAGGTTTGAAAATATCTATTGTTGATATATTTGGTAACTCCAAAGAAGAAGAATGTATAATAAGTGAAAAATTATATTTCATAACTAAGATTTATATAGGGATATATTTTAATAGAAACTAGTTGAACATATATGATTATGGAAGTGTATATATGGTGTCCTATTGAAGATCTAAGAGCAGTGATATAAACCTATAATTACCATGATTTAGGGAAGAAAAAGTTACGCCCATCAGAGAGTGTTTCATTTATCTCATGATACTACCTTCTTATACACTTGTATTTAATTGTGAGAAACTCCCTGTAGTGGTAATTCCATTTATTAGTAATGATTCATGCATATATAACATGAGTGATTGTTGAGTTTTATGCAAAATCTTCAGTTTCACCTGAAAGAGATTATCGGATGGAGATCGTCATATAGAGTTTCATCAGATAGAGTTCTTCAAATGGAGATAATTGGATAGAGATGATTGGATGGAGTTCATGGGATATAGATGAACAGAAAGAGTAACCATATGGTGAGGATTTAGTGCATTCGGGTAGAAGAGTCATTCATATGAATCTCCATGGGCAGAGTCCATTGGGTTAACTTCACTTGACATGGCTTTCTTACATGGGTACTGGCTATTGGAAGTTTTATCAGATAGTTTAACAATGTATAAAATTTTTCCTTGTTAAATGGGAGGTTGATCATGATTATTTTATGTTGGTGCAACTATTTTACCAATTTAATATCTCTATAATGATATGTGGTGGCCTAGCTCGGATGTGTATGAAAATGCTAAATGGTTGGAAGTTTTTGAATTTATTGTCTGAGACTTTATATATATATATAGGAAGTGAGAGATTAGTTTTTTAATTTATTGAATATATTATAATGTAAATATTTATGTTATTATCCCATGGATGTAGGATATTAGACCAAACCACATAAATCTTGTTTGTCCGATTGTTTTTCTATTTGTGTGATGTGCTTTTGTAAATTTTTTTGTGGTGGAAGTATGATAATCTATAATTTAAAACACTTTAAAACCTGATTTATTACATATATTTACTCAATTTACATTCACAAAAGATCATTAATCCTAGTGTATTTGGTAATTTAGGTATATATCACAACAACTTGATACATGGATAAAACATCATTATTGAAAATTCTCTTATCATGCTTCTAAAATTCCATTGCTTTTTAAAAATATACGGGATAACCTAGGGACATAAAAAATAAATGGATGAGTTATAAATTCTATTAAGGAAATAAAAAAATATCATAAGGTGAATTATTAAAAGTGATACAAGAGGCATATAAAGGTAATATAATAGAGGTTAGAATCATAAGGCATGATAAAAACATGATAACATAAAGGCAACATTGGAATGTGGTGACAACATTAAACATAACATCATAAATATAGGCCAAGTCTAACCACCAAGACATAATAAGAATGTGTAAATTACCATAATGGAGTAGGTTTAATCCCTAATTCCAAACATGATGTCTCATGATACTAAAACATTACTCAATACACTATAGAACTATCTAGGTTCACCCATTATTTTCATATCTTGTACATGCATAAGTGTGCCACGTGAATCACACAACATAAAATTGCCTTTCAACAATTTTAATCCCATGATCAAAGAGCTTGTTTTGTATAAATGGAATTACCTAATAAATTTAGGATAGGTACATCTAGGTAAATACTCTTGAGAGTAAATAAGAATGGGTATTCACAACAAAAATGTTTGGCATGTAAAAATCATAGGATAATGCTGGCAGCATAACGGGGGTACATAATGGTTCATGGGAGGGTTCAAGGAAATATAAAGCATTATCTTGCCACTTGGAAGTCATAAGGGTAGTAATAGGGATGATTGAAATCATATCCCAATAATAAAAATTGGAAAATAAAGTTCCTAATATAAAGGGAGTTCTTGGACAAAGAGGAGGAGAGGATCTCTTACATTGAGAGGGTGTTTCCAAAAGCTTGGGATGGGATTATTAAGAGCTTGAGGACACCTTGGGAGGGTTATAGAGAGGTAAGGTCGGAGTAATTTCATTATATAAGTGTTTTTAGTGAAGGATATTGTAGTTTTGGGGTTTTATATAGAAAAATAGAGGAGAATTATTTATTAATTTCCAAACATAGGTTTCAGACTCTATATGATAAAGTAATCAAAACCACAATCCATCCCATAGTTTTTTCTCATGTTTTAAACCAAATTATATTTTTTTAATTATTTTACTATTTTAATAACTCATATCATTAAAATAGTACCCTTTTTTATGAGCAAGTGAGTCATGTTTACAAATAATTGATTTTAAAACCTTAAAATATAATATAGGTTTTAGAGGATTCATTGAGGGTTTATAAAATTAATCAAATGACCTAAAAAACACATCATTTTAAATTTTCAATATATATTTGGACATGGATACTTTTTATGAAATATATTACATCACCTTTGGGTCATTATGATGTCATAATACACACCGTATAATTATACCGTTTTTAATTTTGACCCAAAAAAATCGATTGTATCCAAAAATTATGAAACAATGCACCATTTGATAATTTTTATGTGATGATTTTAGAGATAATATTTATTTTATACAAATAATTTTCTAGGTTTGATAATTTACACTTGAATAAAAAATCCACACTTATTGAAAAATACTTGGTTTTTTGATAATAACAGTTTTCTAACCCTTATAAAAATTATGTTTAACTACATAAAATTATATTATAATTTAGCATTAATAAAAATTACTTAATAAAAATATTTTATTAAAATATAATTTATTTTAAAAATTATTTAATTCGTTAACATAGAGTGTATTGATTGAAACTATGCATTTCTCAAAAATACAATTTTTGTTTCATCATGTCAAAAATAAATTTTTATTAAAATCATTATTTAATTATTTAAAATTTAATAATAATAAATAAATATAATCATTGTTTAATATAAATAAAATATATAAATTCATACTATTAGGTTCTAGATATATATCTCTTTATTTTACTAGTGAATACCCTTAGGGTAAGGTGTGTGATTGTGATGTTTTATTTGGGTGGTTCGGCGTATATGGTTTGGGACTTGATCTCGACGAGCTTAAAATTCTCCCATAAACGGTTTTTTTCATACTTTAGTTGTTGAATATCAACTTGGGATTTATAAAGGAAAAATTCCAATTATGTTATCTCCCTTAAAATCTCTTATAAATTGACTTCATAGGGTATGATCCTACTAATTGAGTCCATTGCTTTTTCCGTTTGTATCAATTAGACTTTATCATAACCCTTAATATACTAATCTTAAAGTTCATTGTACAATAGCTATATTATCAATGGTTATGATGTGTATCAGTTTTTAAATTTTGGAAGACCATATAATTGTTCAAAAATAACCAAATTATTGCATGTGTTTTATATAAATTCATTACTTGATAATGTATTTATTCACTCAAAAAGAGGGAATTTCATTTATAAAATTTTGGTTCATTACATTATTCCCCCTTCATAAATTTTTCCCTAAAAATTTTCATTTCATATGTTGAAAAAGATGACGTTACTTCTGTTTCATAACCTCTTCTTGTTCCCAGGTTGTTTCATTAAAATTTTGTTTCTGCCATAACACTCTAACCAGGTGAGTTATCTTGTTTCATAGAACCTCGTCTCTATGATCTAATATTTTCAGTGACTACTCCTCATATGAAAGATTATTCTATAATGGTAGCACCTCTGGATTTAGTACATGTGAGGGTTCTGGTATGTACTTCCACAAGAAGGATACATAAAATACATCATGTACTTGAGATAGGTTAGGTGGGAGTTCTAGTGGATAGGCTACCACTCTGATGTGATCAAGGTTCTCAAAGTGGTTGATGTATCAAGGGTTAAGATTTCCCTTCTTTTGAAACCTCATGAATTTATTCCATGTTAATATATGAAGGAAAATTTATCTTTAACCTTAAACTACAGGTATTGTCGATGATTTTATGCATAGTTTTTTTTTTCTAATTTTTGAGGATTTCATGTGTTTCTAAATAGTTTGAACATTCCCTATCAACTATTAGATAAGATCAGGTCCCATCATCTTCCAATATCTAACTTCATCCCAAATTGTCAGAGTCTGACCCCTATTTCAATACAAATCCTCATAATGTGCCATTTAAATTCTAGAATGGAAACTATTGTTATATAAGAACTCCACTATGGGAATTTGTTTCTCCCAAAATCCATGGAAATCCATTGAACATGATCTCAGAATATCCTCTAATGTTTGAATGGTCCTTTCAGACTGATCATCCAATTAAGGGTGACAAGAAATTCTGAAGATCAGTTCTATATCCAATTCTTGATAAAGGCTTCTCCATAACCTCAAGGTAAACCTAATATCTCAATCAGATACAATAGAGAGTGAAATTAAATGCATTATTATTACTTACCTTATGTATATATTAGTGAGATGGTCAGGAGATAAATCTCCCTTGATAGAAATGAAATTAAATGACTTGGTAAGGTGATCGACTACCACCCAGATGGAATTATTTCTATTAGGTTTACTAGGGAGTCCAACATTGAAATACGTGGTTAGATTTTCTCATTTATATACTAGTTTAGAAAATGTTTGCGTCATACCCTTATAATTATTTCATTCTTCCTTGACTTGTAGGCATTCCAAGCATCGAGATACAAACTCCGCAATACCCCCTTCATATTATTACACCAAAAGTTTTGCTTCAAATATCTATATATCTTAGTGCTTCCTAGATGAATATATAAGTATGAGTTTTACACATCATCAAGAAGTTCCCTCTTCAATTATGGTTTTGATGGCATACATATCTGTGTTTCAGAACTCATAACTCCATCTTCAAGAAAGTTAAACTTGAGAGTATTCACTACCTTATTTTATAGAAACTCATCATCTTTTTAGGCCTCCTTGATCCTCTCAAGAGTTGATGGTTGGGTACTTTTTTGAGATGGGTAGGGTGGATATCCTCTTATTATTCTCATATCTATCCTTTTCAATTATAAGAATTTTAGATCACTTATAATCCTCATCATGGATAGAGTTGCATGATCCTTTATACTCAAAGAATATTCCCCTTTTTTCTTTCCCAGGATGGTAATCGATTGAAAAATCCTGATCCTGGATAAGTTTTAAACACCTTCCTTAGCGAATATTAAGATCCTTTTGTGTGAATATATATTTAAGTATTTTATGTTTTATATATGCATCACAATTTTCTTCATGGAGTTAATGTCACCATATCTTCAATGTGAAGATCACTATTTTCAATTCTAGATAATTATTTGGGTAGTTATACTCATGGATATTTAATTTTTGGGAGTCATAGGATATCACTTTATCATCATACATGAGTAAAAAACCCAATTCCTTTTTGGATTCATCGTTGTAGATCACATATTCTTCCCCACTAGTGGGTAATGTGAGAAAAGGAGTAGTAATTAGCCTCTTATTAAGATATTTAAAACTTTCTTCACATTCATCAGTCCATAAAAACTTGACTCCCTTCTAATTAATCTTAGTTAGTGGACTTGAAAAACGTGAGAAGTTTCTCACAAATCAATGATAGTACCCATATAATCAATGGAAACTTCAGAGTTATATCATATATATTAGCCTTGTTCATCCTTTAATTGCCTTAGTTTTTTAAGGATCTATAGATATCCCTTTATTCATGATAACATGTCCTAATAAATTCACTCGATCCAACAACATTCCACATTTAATGCACTTCTCATACATCTTTTATTTATATAAGTTCTTCACTACAGTATTCAAATACTCCCCATGTTCCTCATCTCTTTTGAAGTATATGAGAATATCATCCATAAAAACTACCAAAAATTTATCAAGGTAATCTATAAAAACTCAATTCATTAAGAAAATGAATATTTATGGATCATTAGTGAGCCTAAATGGAATCACTATGAACTTGTAGTGCTTGTACCTTGTACGAAAGGTAGTCTTGGGGATATCATTCTTCTTCACCTTTACATGATAATGTCCTGACCGAATATCCACCTTATAGAAATACTGTGCTCCACATAACTAATCAAATAATTCATCAATATGTGTTATAGGATACTTTTTCTTTATCATGATCTTTTTTATCACACAATAATCAATGTAGAGGCACATTAACCCATCCTTGTTCTTGATAAAGAGAACCAATACACCCCATGGTGTATCCCTTGGGTGTATAAACACTTTATCTAGATTCTATTATAAATTTTTCTTTAGTTCCTAAATTTCAACAATAGAAATTCTATATGGATTCTTCAATATAGGAAAAGTTCTATGTATAATATCAATTGAGAACAAGTCATCATATCTAGGGGGAATCATTGTAAATTCTTTAGGAAACACATCAATGAATTCTATTATAATGGAAATGTTTTCAAGGATGATATTTTCTTTACTATCAATAATTTGGGATAGATAAACTTTATCATAGGGAAATAATATTCATGATTAAAATGTTGGTATTATAAAAGATTCATCCTCCTCCTTTCACTTTAATAGAATCAAATGGAGATTCATGATATGGAGGGTGATTTACTTCTCTCGGAAATTTATATTGGCTCTACATAAGGAAATCCAATCCATACCCATAATTTTATCAAATTACACTAAATGAATTATCACAAGGTTAATTTTGAATTTAATTCCACAAATTATGATATGGGATGAGTTATATAAATGGGATGAAATAATTTCCACATTTTTCATTTTCATCAATAGCTCTATTTCCATGCTTTTAGGTGGTGTTTGATTAGTTCTACTAAACTTGAATGATATAAAATATTATGTAGAAATATAATCAAAAATTACATTCTCTATATTTAAAGGAATAACTGGTGTACCAATCACCACTTTGTTGTCAGGATCCACTTCGGTGGTTGTGATGGTATAAGCCCTACCTTTCTTCCTTGGAGGTTTTTGGAGTTTATTTTCTTAGAAAACCCTTGGCTTAGGGAATTAGATTTCATAATTCCCATGTTCCTTAAAATTTAAACATTGTACTATTGACTAAGAGTTGACAACATCATTCCTTTATTACATCACATTTATGGGTTTTTTCCATCGGCAATCACTAGATAGGTTCCCTTACTTCCTATACTTAAAGCATTTCATCATCCCCCTTAAGAAATTTCCATGATTCTTCTTCCCACACTTTTCATAAGTGGGATGTTGGGAATTCTTTCCACCATTATATTACACCATTTTACCCTAATAATGAAACTCTACTTTCCAATTATTATCCCCATGAAAACCTTTATTTTTCTATCTCTATTTCTATTTTGAGATAACATCAGAGAATTTCCTCAAAGCTGTCAAATTCTTGAATGGCTAAGGATTTTAGTAGACTCATATTCAGACCACCAAAGAAGAAGTTAAATTTAATTTTAGGGGTAATTACAATTCCAGAGTAATATCATTCATATATTTTAAAGTTTTCCTTATATGTCCTGATGTATTAATCATACTTTTTCTCAAGGTTAAGGAAGTACCTCTCCATTTGTATTCGAAGAGTGCGAGGAAAATATTTGTCAAAAACAATTTCTGGAATTCCTTCCACTCTATCTCATTGATATCCTCCTCTAGCTTCATATTTTTTACCAATTTCCACCATTCATCTTCTCTCTTTATATGATAAATAGTCATCATGACCTTCTCTTTCTCAAATTATTAAAGGATGGAAGATTTTTTTAATGTATTTGATCCATTACTCTATGATTAAGGAATCATAAGATCTATTGAAAGTTGTGTTCCTTTTTCTTATAAAGGCCTCAATTATAAATTTCTCTTTCTTAGGGGGATTCAAGAATTCCTCATAATCCAAGTTTCAGTTCAAAAATTGATTCGATTGAGAAAGTATTGTCATGAAGTTCATGATTCCTACTATCTTTTGGTTGGGTATCTCATTTGTCCAATCATCACATTTCCCTTCACATTGGTTATTGACTCGGTTCCTCCTATTTTTATAAATTAAATAGAATAAATGAAAAATTAGGGATAATAATTTTTAAATTATTAAACACAGACATAGGAAATTGTGAAAATTAAAGGGATAACTCATAAATGACATATATCCTTTAACCTATGAATTTATAGGTTTCAATCCAGGTTATCTAGGATCTATTTCAAAAAATAAAATCTTATGGGAATTTTTCTTCCCTTAATAATGGTTCATAAAGATATTTTGAATTTACCAATTAATATCCCCTATGGGTGTCAAACCAGCTATGCAGAAAGTACTATTGTCATACAATAGGTACCGATCAAGTCTAGCTCAATGCTCTCTTTTCAAGATTATTACCCCAATGTAAAAATGTGTCTGATCCACATCCACTTATAGTATCCAGAAAAGGATATATTTTATTAAAAACTAGTTACTATATAATTTACCAAAATTTAGGGAAGTTTTTATATGTTTATTATTATCACTGGGGATTTTACTAGAGTTTTATAATCCTAATCCCAAAAATAACAAGTCTTTTCTCTGATACCAACTATGAAAACTCATAATTTAAAACACTTTAATTCTTGATTTATTAAATTAGGTTACACACAATAGAATAAAAAAATATCATGAAGACTATTTTACTTGGAAAATTAGGTATATATAAAATCAAATTGATACATTGGATAAAATAATATTATTGAAAATTTCCTTAACATGCTCCTAAAATTCCATTATTCTTGTAAAAGAACATGGGATAACCTAGGGACATACATAATAAAGGGGTGAGATATAAATCTTAATAAGGTAATAAAAAAATGATGTAATAAGTTAAATTAGTACATGTGAGTGAATAGGCATATAAAGGTAACATAAGAGGGTTTAGAATCGTAATCTTGAACAATGAGGCATGATATAACATGACAACATAAAGGCAACAGGGAATGCGGTGACAACTTTAAACAGAAAATTATAAAAATCAGTCAAGGATAACCACTAAGAAATCATAACATAATGGAAAACGTACCATAATATATTAGTTTTACTACCTAATCTCATATATCATGCCTCAAGATACTAAAACATTACCCAATGCATTATAGCGCTATTTGGGCGCACCCATCATTTTCATATCATGTAAATGCATAAGTGTTCCACAAGAATCATACAACATAAAGATGTATTTAATAAATTTTAATCCCAAGATAAAGGAGTTTGGGTTATATACATATAATTACCCAATACATTAAGGATATTTACATATAGGGGAATACACTTTAGTGTAAATAAGGATGGTTACTCACAACAAAAATATTTGGCATGGAAAAATCGTAGGATAATTCTAGTAGCATAATGGGGGTACGTAAAGATTCATAGGATGGATTAATGAGAGTTAACAGGGTCTATAATCAATTGAAAATAATAATTTCACCAATAGGGATGCTTTAAATCATATCCCAACATGAAAAATTAGAAAACAAAGGGAATAATATAAGGGAGGTACTTGAATAAAGAAGAGAAGGAGAGGATCCCTTACCTTGAGAGGGTGTTTCCAAAAGTTTTGGAGGAGCTTATTAAGAGATTTGGGAAACCTTGGGGGATATATAGAGGTAATTAAACAGTAATTTCATGATTCAATGGTTTTAGTTAATAGTAATGGGAGTTTGGGTGAGTTTATATAGTAAAAGAGAGGAGAATTCTTTATTAATTTTCAAACTTGGGTTTTGGACTCTATATGGTAAAGTAATCAAAACCAAAATAAATACCATGGTTTCTTCCATGGTTTTATAAAAATTGAATTTTTTTTATATATTTTACATGTTTAATAACTGATATCATTAAAATAATACCCTTGGTGATGTGTAAGTGGGTCATGTTTACAAATAATTGATTTTAAAAACTTAAAATATAATATAGGCTTCGAGAGATTCATTAAGGGTTTATAAAATAAATAAAATTACCTCAAGAACAAATTATTTAAATGAAAAATATATATTTTGTATTTTATACCTTTTATGAAATATATTACATCACTTTAGGGTCATTATGATTTCATATACACACCGTATATTTATACAGTATTTAATTTTGACCAAAAAATTCAATATCTCCAAAAATTATGACAAAATCACTATTGGATAATTTTAAAGTGATAATTTAAAAAATAATATTTATTTTATCAAAATAATTATATAATTATAAGAATTTATAATTTTAAATCATAAATTCACACTTATTGAAAAATATTTTATTTTTGGCAATAATAGTGTTCTAACCCTTAAAATAATATTTTTTAATTTGTAAAATTATATTTTCATTTATATTTTAAAAAATATTTAATAATAATATTTTATCAAAATATCATTTATTTAAAAAATTATTGAATTTACTAAAATAGAGTGCCTTTATTAAAAACAAATATTTCCCAAAAATATAATTTTTGTTTTATCGTATCAAAATATAATTTTTATCAAACTCATTTTCTAATAATTTAAAAAGTAATAATAATTAAAATTAGATATAATAATTTTTTAATTAAAATAAAATATAAAAATTCATACCATTCGGGTATAGATACATAGCCCCTTTATTACACCAGCAAATTCCCTAAGGGTTAGGTGAGAGATTGTAATATTTTCTTGGGGTGGTTCAGCATACATGCTTTGTGTCATGATCTCAATGAGCTTGTACTCCTCCCATAAAAAGTTTCATTCATGATTTAGTTTTTGAATATCATATTGGTCATTATTATGGTAAAATCCTAATGATGTTATCTCTCACGGAAGCTCTGATAAATTGGATTCATATGGTACGATCCGACTGGTTGAGGTCATCACTTCTTTAGTCTGTATCAATTGAAATTTATCATAAACCTTAATATACTAATATTAATGGTCATTTATAATGGATATATTTTCAATGTTAATGTTTCTTAAAATTCTTCTAAATTTGAAAAGGCATATTACTATTCAAAAATAACCAAGGTAATGCATGTTTTTTCTATAACTTCATTACTTGATAATGCATTTATTCATTCAAAAAGGTGGAATTTCATTCATAAAATTTTGGGTCATTAAATATTGGGTAGGACCTCATCCTAATTCCATTTCACAAACTCAAAGTATTTTATTATTAGACAAACCTTTGTTTGGTGTCATTATAGAGATTTCCACTATATAAGATAAGGCGATCATAAACTTATATTCGGTGTACATTATGCTTATTGTGTCTATCAAGTGTAACGGATGGAGTTCTCATAAAGACCTTATTCTCCCCTACATATTTTATCAAAGGGATTGGTTCTAATTTGCTTAAAACATTCAGGTTTCTCCTCTAAGAAAGTATTTTTTATTTTATTTGTGATTGTTGTTATCAGAAGAATGAATTCAGAACAAGGGAAAGTTCATATCAAAAAGTTTGATGGAATGGACTTTTAATTTTAGATGATGAAACTAGAGGATATTTTGATATAGAAATATCTAGATGACACATTATCCAATAAATTTCCTAAATCGATGGACATGATAGAGTGAGAGTGGTTGGACATGAAGGCCTTAACCTTGATTAGATTTCAATAGCTCCAAATATTACATTTAATATTCAAGGGATTAAAAGTACTGTAAAGATTATGAAATAATTGGTTGGACTGTATGAGAATTCAATGGCTCTAAACAAATATTTCATTATGTGAGGATTGTTCAACTTAAGGTTATCATATGGAATACCTACAACATATCACATTAAGGACTTCAATACGATATGAGGATAGCTTGAATTAGTGATGGTAACTTTCATAGATAATATATGGGTGCTTCTTATTTATTCACTTTTGAAAATATGGGATTCCATGTTAAAAATAGTGAGCAAATCTAGTGAGAACACAGATCTTGTGTTTGATGGAATTAAAAACATGATCTTGAATGAGGAGTTATGGTGAAATGAATCCCAATCTCCATCTAAAAGTGCTCTCAGTACTACCAAATAGGGACAGTCACCTTAATGAAAGGACCAATATAAGAATAATTCATTATATGAAAATTACCTGAGAATAAGTTGAGTAAAATTGACTATTCTAGTTCATATATGTTTACTTTATGGTAAGAAGGGACATATCAAGAAATATTGAGGAATCATATAGAGGCTCCCACTTCTGGATAGATGAACTTAGTAAGTGTAACGGAAGAGGCACAAGTTTGTTACTATGTATGATCATTATAGAGGTGATATAGTTTAATGGCTCATATTCATCTTTTTATTTAACTGGTGAGTGTGGTTTCATGTTTGATTATATACTGGGAAGCTTGGGGAGAGAACATATTACAAATGATGAAGCTTTGGATATAGTTAGGAAAGGATATGTTAACATTCAAATGAAAAATAGAAGTTCCTTTAGATTGAATGATGTTAGACATATTACAAGTCTTTGAAATAATCTCATATCAATGAGAAAACTAGATGATACTAGTTTCAAAATTAATTTTTTAAATGGGTTTTAGAATATCAACAAAGGGACTATGATAATTGCTCATAGATTATAGAATGTACCCTTTTACTTGACCGAACACAAGGATGAAGTTGTGGTGGTCGAAAGAACATCATTATATGGTCTGAAAATGTGGAACTATAGGTTTGATAACCTCAGTTAAAATAATTTTAAGGTTATAGAGGAAACTTTCACACTTATACTTGATCACATAGACCTTGGAAGATGTGACATTTTTATGCATAAGAAATAGAAAAAAATTACTTTAACTTTGATGGTAGAAAGACAAAGAATTGAAAGATGGAACTTGTTCATTCCAATGTTTGGTGACTATCCCCTATTTATTCCAAAAGAGGATCACTGTATTTTTGTAAACTTCATTAATGATACCACTTTAAAAGAATATTTTTACTTCCTAATGAATAAATATGATGTTTTTATAGAATTTATTTAGTGTAAATTTTTTCCTAAAAATGAGTGTGAACAAAATTTGAAGTTTCTTCAGACAGATGATGGTGGGGAGTACACCAGACACAACATTAATAACTTTTATCAAAAGAAGGGAATCAAGAATAGGAATACTTCTCTTTGAACTCCACATAAAAATTAATTAGATAAAAGGATTAATTGGAATTTGTAAGAGAAATCTTTAAGTATGAAGCTTCAGTTTTGAGATGCCTAAGGTAATTTGGGTAGGATCCATTAATATAGAATCATATTTGGTGAACAGAAGTCCATATTTGGTTGTGCAATAATAAATTATTGAGGAACATGATCTATTAAGATAGCATAGGTGAAATATCTCAAATTATTTAGAAGTTTCATGTATGTTTAAATTGATGTTAAAGACAGAGATAAGTTTGAGGCAAAATCCAAGGTGTGATTTCTTATCAGATATGTCAATAATAAGTTTGGATATTTCCGATGGGATGATGAAAGGAAACAAATCATTCAGAGTGGAGATTTTTTTTTAAATAAAGAACTTATATGGAAAGATTAGAACTTCAATGAGAAGGATTTTTATGTTAGATCAATTGTTAATGTTCAAGGTGATGGGATAGAGTTTTTTAGATGAACCCTACATCTGGAAACTTTATGGGAAACTTTAAAGGTTGGAATTATAGTAGTCAGTCTACCAAATAGAGAATATTTAGACAAACTGTTACTAGATAGATAAAGGTTTTATAAATGAATAACATATAGGGAAGTTATAATGGGGGAACTTGAGGTTTTTTTGAGGAGATCCACTCATATTATAAAACTGTCTCATAGTTTTGGAGATGATATTAATTTTCTGCTTCTAATAGATGAAGAAGAATCTGAATTTATGGAAGATATAGTCCTTTTAGAGACTCAAAATAGTAGGATTCATCAATGGAAGAGAAAATTAATTACTTAAACCTCAAAAATATTTGGTATTTGGATGAACTTATATAAGGAAAAAATATATCTATAAAACAAATGGATTTTTCATTGAAAAGATAAATCTAATGGAAGTAATAGGTACAAAGAAAGACTGGTGGTCAAGGGTTTTTATAAAAAAGAAGGGATGGGATTATCTAAAATTTTCTCACCAGTGGTGAAGCACACAACCATTCGAATAGTGATAGAAATTGTAGAGTATGATGATCTATACTTGGAGTAGATTAATTTAAAGATAGATTTTATTCATGGATACTTCAAGGAATAAATTTACATGGTTTTCCCAAAGGGTAATGAACTTCATCAGAAGGAGGATCTGGTTTATAAGTTGAAACAAAGTCTTTATGGACTGAGGAAAGCTCCAAGACAATGGTATTATAATTTCAACACTTTTATTATTGAGTAAGGTTTTAGTCGGTGTAATTTAGATCATTGATTTTATATAAAAAATGGGTTTATGGAACATATATCATGTTGTTGTTATATATATAATATATAAAGATTGTTGGTCTATATTTCCATCAAATTAGGTAATAATGAGGTTATTTTCTAGAAGGTTTTATATAAAGAAACTTGGACAAGATAAGAAGATATTGGGGATGATAATTGAGAGGGATAGAAAAACCAGCACTTTGGTTTTATCCTAGAAGGATTACAATAGGAAGGTCATTGAACGATTCAGAATGAGTAGTTATAAACCTATCTAAACCCCTCTCATAGGACACTTAAAACTTTTTAAAGAATAGGTGCCATCAATGGATCGATAATTCCATGACATGGAGAAGTTTTCTTTTACCTCATATGTTGGAAGTTTAATATATGAAAAAAAAATTACATGGAAATATATTTCTTTTGAGGTGGTATTTTTTAGTCATTTCATTTAAAATCCTAGAACAAACATTGGGAATTTGTGAAATAGATCATTTGATACTTGAAGGGGTCAAAGTATGTAGTTTTATGTTTCAGAGATGATAATTAGTTGAAAGGTTTTTTGGATGAATATTTTAATAGAGACATGGACTCATTGAAATGTACGTTAAGATTTGTATTTACTTTTGGTGCGACTATGGTCTTTTGGACATCTCATTTATAGTCATTTGTTACTTTAACTATAATAGAATCAGATTCTGTTACTACTACTGAAGTAGGTAAAGATTTTATATGATTGTTGTTCTTGTTGAAGGAACTTGAAAATGGATAAAACAAAAATATTTCTCAGTTAAATATTATTTATATTAAACAATTAGATTAAATATTATTCTCCAAACTGAGAGTTAATATTTATTCTAGATTTATTAAATGATCACAAATATTAAATGAATATTTATTCTCAAGGTACTTGTTTAACTACTTGAATATATAATATTTATTTATATCCTATCATTCACACTCTAATAAATATTTATTTACTAAATAAATAATTTATTTAGTAGTGTTAATATTAAATGGATATTTATTATCTAGTTTGTGAATATAATATTCATTTATTTATTGAATGAATGAATATTTAGTAACAATATTAATTCGATTATCCGATAAATGTTGAGGATGACGAGCGGACCGATATTAGGTCTAGTGATAATTATTAACTTTCAAGACCATAAAATAAATTTTATCGTTGAACCAGTTAGTGAACTCCATGGAATAAAATTATATTATTATTTTATTACATGGAATGGGGTATCATAAGGGTTTAATAAATTATTAAGGTCCCATGTGTAATTAATAAAATACTAAACCTTAACTCTGGGTCTATAAATAGACTATTATCACATTGTAGAGAATCTTAATTGTTGGGCACATTGGATTCCTCTCAAGATCATTCTCCTATTTTCATAGTCTCAAAAAAACAATAAGTGATATTCATTGAAGATTGAAAAAACATGAAGCGATCAAACGTGAATAATAAAAGATGATCAATTGATCATACTGGCACCTGACGATTCATAGGCATTGTTCGGAGATAAAAGGAACACATTTGGATCTTTTATTATGGATCTATACTTTGGGTCCTCACAACAAAACAATGCTATATCGATTGGGTTAGAATGATCAACATCTTCATCAAAGAAATATCTCAATGCCAAGGAATTATTTCTTTCGATTGATTAAATTATTTATAAAGTTAACTTAAAAAGAACTTTTTTTGGTTCTAGAAACCTTATCTGTCCATATTCTTTGGAAAATTTCAATTTTCATGATTTTTATGTCTTGTACAATATGAAAACGATCCATCTAATCTTAAAAAATCCAAGTTGGTAATTTTCCCAACACATTCTTCAACTACACCTAGAACTATCAAGTGGAATCAAAGTGGTCATGTTCAAATTTATAATTATTTATTTGATTATTGGTCATTATTTATTTAAAAGATAAATTTCATTTCAAGTTTTAGTCATTATTTATTTGATCATTGAGATCTATTATTATTCCTCTTTGTTTCTCACTTACATAACCAAGATCGGTTTATAATTAATGAACATCACATATGAAGAACTCATCTGAAGATGCCAAGATCACTGACCTTATAAAATAGGGTTACACGATGTATACTCATTTTTCACACACCATGTACCCTCATTCATTGCATCAGGACACCAGCATGAACTTCAGGTCATCATGTAATGAATACACATCACATGAATTAAATGCACCGCATGTTGACCGGATAGGGTGGCACGTATATTTTCTGTACTACACATCATGTAGATTGCCAACATGTCATGTAATCTATATGCACTACTAAAAAATAGGATTTTAATAGTGCTAGTCTTTATCAGCTCTAACTAAAAGCACTGATAAAGGAACCCTTTATCTTCATAAGAAATATCACTAATAAATCCACCCTTTATCAATATCAAAAAAGACCTGATAAAGGGGGTCTTTATCAACGCTGACAAAGGAGGCCCTTTATCAGTGCTCATAAAAAAGAGCTGATAAATGGTTCCCTTTATCAATGTTTGTGAAAAGGTACATAGAAAGGGTGTCTCTTTGTCATCACTAATAAAAAATAACTAATAAAGGGGGTATTTACCATCACTATTAAAAAAGATCTGATAAAGGGTGGTCTTTATCAGCGCTAGTAAAAAAGCACCAATAAAAGGGGGTCCTTTATCCGCCCTTTTTTACCAGTGTTGATAAAGGGTATATTTTAAAAAAAATCACTAAAAATAATATATTAATATATTTATATATTTATATTTATATAAATATAATATATTTTTTAAAATATGATTTAGGCAAGGATTAATACACATTTACACTTAATATATAAGATATTTAGTGAAAATAGATTATAAAATAATTAAAAAAATTCTTAAATTATAATTTTATAATTATTATTAAGTAATAGACACTTAATAACAATTAGATTACATAAAAATTAAATTAATTAATTAATGGTCTAAGATGAGTTGAAACTTGAACTTCAAATGGTCATAACTTTTGATCTGAGTGTCCATTTGGGTTTTCGCATATATCAAATCAAATCATGTGAAAAGAAATATATTTTGGTGACTTGGGTGAACCCCATTTATGTTTTATGAGGACAAAAAAGTCTCATAAGGCCTCCAAAACTGATTTTTTATTCGGGGTATCCCAATTTTTTAACATTCGATGGAATTTAAACCTCATTTATGGGGGTATTATTGTACTTTTTTAGTGGTGACTGAATTTATTCTCAGGGTTTACATTCTGATATTATGGTTTTTAAGTTTTATCATTTTTCATAATTTAGTTTTATTTATAATTAAATATACTCATATTTTCTTATATTTACTTATAATAAATCAACTATATAAATACATATTTACATAAAATTATGTTTTTAAATATATATATCATATGGAAATATATATTTATTATTAATTCAATTTAAGATAAATAATTATCCATTTTATTTAAATTATAAAAATTCATTAATATTTATATATATACCTATACAAGTAAATATGTTTATATATAAATGTGTGTGTGTCAATAAAACAAATATATATTTATGTGTATATTCCAATATATGTAAATAAATATATATATATGTAAATATTTGTGTGTGTGTGTGCGAAATATAAATGGGTACTTTTTTTTGTAAATATGGGTGTACATGTGTGTGAGTATCAATATTGTGGGTATACATCATATATAAATGTATTTTTATATAAATATATCATTATTAGTAAATATAATATATAAATGAGTTTACAATAAAACTATATGAATATATATATACATATATATGTACTGTTTATATATATGAGTGTTTATTGAAAAATAGATTTATATTTATATTTATATTCTAATATATGTAAATGAATATTTGTATATAATGTATTTAAATAAATTTAAGTATATGTATATCATACACACATGCACACTCACACAAACATATATTTATAAATGTATTTTACAATAATTATATATAAATATGAATAATAAATATGTATGTAAATATATATAGAGAGAGAGAGATAAATTATATCATAATACACAATAAAGCAATACATGGTAGTGGTAAAGAGTTTCGATTTGAATATAGAGGTCATGGGATCAAATCCAAGCACACATTGGGGTGGGTGAGCAGTAGTCTAGAAATAAGAAAGGGGGTTATGAGTGCTTATCAATGCTTTTTTATCACAGATAAAGACCTCATTTATTAGTGCTAAAAAAGCACTGATAATGGGGGTTATTATCTGTGCCACACAAAAGCACAGATAAAGGCATCCTTTATCAGTGCTTTTCTAGCACTGATAAAGGGTGTCATTATCCGAGATTTTTTCTAGTGCTTATAGAAGGTAGGATTTTAACTTTTATTTGGTATTCATCACTTCATAAGTGCTTATAAAGGCCCTTTACTAGAATTGTTAAAATCCAATTTTGTAGAGGTGGTGTTTTGTGGCTAAAAACACATGGTCAAGAAGTGTCATGTAATTAATGAAATGCATGTATTTAATACATGAAAAGTATAGGCTGACATAAATGTAACTTGAAGTACACATCATGAATAATTCTTGAATCTCATATACCTCATTAATTTCTTTGATAATTACACACTCAGTCCCTAGGCATGTACTACAGATACTCAGTGAAGCAAAGTACATTTCATGTGGCTGGCTTAAACATATCTTGTACTTTTACTATTTACTTGAACATATTAAATTTAATTAATTACTCTATTAAACCTCATCAAACTAAGTTTCATGAATCATTAAATTGATTTTACACATTGGTCGTTAGTTTTTATATTATATTAAATTATTAATTAATTTTGTGTAGTATTTAAAACTATAAATGGTTTATGATCATTGCATATTAAAACTCAAAAATTTAAATTATATAGGCAACATATTATTCATGTGTTCCATTTGAAATTAATTTGGAAATAAAAATAATGAAAATAAAACATATGTCATGTATATTATATATTTTATGAGTGAATTTTATACAATTATAACCATACTGAGTAGTTTGGACAAGTACTCACCAAGTTGATTCCAAGTACAAAGTTATGCACTACATTAAATTTTAAATAAAATTAAATTATTTTTTTAAACAAAAAATATTGGAAAATATAGGGAAATTAGATTCAATAAGATAAAATGAATTAATTTATTAATAAGATAATTAATCAAATTAATTCATGTGCATTTTATCTTATTGAAGAACGAATTGAAATTAATTCTAGCTAGATGCTTTAAATGTGTTCTCATTGTATGTGTATGATTGATCATGAGCTTTAACCAGACATATGTATGTGTTTTTTTTTTGTTTTTTTTTTATTTCATGGGTTTTCAATTATTTATTATTAAATTAAATATGATGACCCATGAGTTATCCATCCCACCTTTTTTATGTAGGACCTTCATGTCCAAGGTTGTTTTATGTGATTTCCATTAACCAATCCTTTGGTTCACCATACATGTGAGTCATAAAACATTTGTAGTAAAATATTATCTTAAGGAATGTGGATTCAGTTCAAGGTGAAGCTGAGGCAAAGGAGGTTCAACATGGAACTGAGATGAAACCAACACGAGTGATACAGAAGTTGATAGGTGAAATTGTATAACTCATGATAATAGTAGCATGAGGATTTTTCATTGAGGTTCATAGGTTGATTTATTGTCTAATTAATAAATAAACCACTTGATAAGATCATGATCATGTCATTTATTATTATTTTTATTTTTTTCTATGCATGATTTATTTTATGGATGCAAGGTTTTTGTCACATAAATATATGGATTAATTTGAATAGATGGAATTAAAATAAAAGAATAATGTGTAAATGTTTTATCGGTGCGTACTTAATCACTCAAGTAAAATTCACTTAATATTAACAAGACATGTAAAAGATAAAATATGAAAACTTACACATAATAAACAGATCTCTAAAGTTAATATCAATTCATTATGCCTTCCATTATTTGAATTAAGACAAATCATAGATAAAGTGTTGGTTTAATCCATATTTGGTGGAATTTTTAATTATTATGGATTCTTAATTAAGATGATGGGTCAAATTAACCAAACTTGTAATGAATTTAATGGTCATGTTTTATTCAATACAAATTTAGAGGCTAGTTTTGAGAAAATCTGAGTCCATATTTCAAGATTAGGGAGTCCAACCAATAAAACAAGGAATTGTAAGCTTGCAGTTGGAAAGATATACAACTTAAACACTTTATTATTATTTACATATCCATATTATTGATCATAAGGAGTAAAATATGGATCCTATCCACTAGAATTTCAAATTTGATGAGTACATTTCAAGTTCAATGGTGAGGGTTGTTGAGACTCAATAAAATAGTGGGAGAATTAATAAAATTAAAATTATTATTATTATATCTCACATAAATTGTAATCAAGAAAATTAATAATAATATAATATTTTATTTTAGAAAAATGTAAAGTTAATAAACCACCTTATCCATGTTATCAATTATGGAGACAGACTATCTCCTTACTAGTAGTAACTTCAAGTAATGGTTTAGATGCTTATGGGTTGTGTTACTCCATGAATGTAAATCCTACACGCTATAATCCTCAGTCCCTAATCTTCTAGATAAGGATGAAAATGATTAGTAGTTATCTATCTAGTATAAACAATTGATCAACACAGCTGATTTTCAGTGTTTAATCTTTTCATCCATGTCTAATAACCTCATGAAGTCACATGAAAACATGGATTCCTATACCATGCTCTAGTATATCTGTAATATATATCAAGAGAAAGAAAGACAAAAATGGTTTGAGATATCCATGGAACTCTTTATAATAAATTTTATAGAATTCTCAATAACTAGGCCTCACGTGGTCAAACTAATTATCTATATTGAGTTCCTAGAGGTTATGTGGTTTAATATTCCAAAGGAACTGCACATTGATCTCATTCTTTCATCACTCCCTCATATATTCACGAGTTTTTTTGTGAATTTCAATATGAACATCATAGATGAGTATATCCTATCCCTTCTCACTCTACATTTCCAAGTTGACAAGGATATAAAGAGTGAAAAGCATTTTTTTCCTTATGGTGAATAAAAGGAAAGTTCAGACAAAGAGATCCAAGTCTATTTCCAAGTCTAAACCTTCTTCATAATTCCCTTCTAGGAATAGGAGGATCAAGGGGTAAGCAAGGTAATAGGACACTACCGATTTTTCATGTGGCAAGAAGGACCACTAGAAGAAAAATAACACCTAGACTAATAAGCAAGGGGAATATTCTGGTATATTCATTATCAAGGGAAATGTATCTACTTTTACAAATTGGGTATTATATATAGCATGTGGTGACCACAATGTATTAAAATACATGAACCAAGTAGATTCTAGAAGATTTCCAGAGGTGAGGCGGATCTATGAGTAGAAAATGAATCCATAATTTTTGGTGTGGCTATTGGGTACTACCACCTCCCATTATTGAATGAAATGATCTTATTTATAAAATATTTTTATTATTTTTCATCAGTTACCGAAAACATTATTATTTATCAAGACTTGATGAAAATGGATTTATTTTCAAATTTAAAAATAATTGTTGCTTCTTCTACAAATAAATCAATTTTTATGGTAAGACATATTTAAATAAAAGTCTTTTTGTGTTTTATTACACAAATAGATAAATGGAATTTGATAACAAATATAATTCACATGACCATACCACAACCAACTATGGAATCTCCAGTTAGGTCATGTAAATGAAAATAATTTGACTAAATTACACCAAATTAGATATTTGGATTCATTTGAACTAAAACGACTTGTTGTATGTCATATGAGTTTATAAGGAAAAATGACCAAAGCCTCATTTAGTGGAAAAGGTGAAAGAGCTATTGGTCTTGTTGATTTGGTTCATACCAATTTTTGTGGACCATTTCCAATTGAATCTAGGGGTGGGTACTCATACTTCATAACTTTTACTTGTGAATTTAGTAGATGTGGATATATATACTAAGTGAGATATAAGTTGGATTCCTTTGACATATTCAATAAATATGAGAATTAAGTTGAGAATAATCTTGGTATTAAGATTAATAAAATTTTGGTCGGAGTGGATACTCAAGAGGGGGGTGAATTGAGTTCCAATTAAAATTTCTATTAAAAAATATTTCTCTTAAAATCCCCCAATTTAAAAACAAGTTAAACTGTATTGAATTTATACAGATTGTAAAAGTTTAATTAGTTTCTCAAAAGATTGATTAGGTCTCAGTTAATTTAATCTGAAGATTAAATTAACTTTTGAAACTAACTTACTAGTTCACAATAAGTATAAACACTTGCTAATTCAACTATCAAAGTAACTTTAAAACAAATTGTATTTCAAAGTAATTAGAAGCGTAATATAGAATATATAGTATAATTTAGACTGAAATAAAAATGCACAGAAGATGTAACCAAGAGGTTCAGTCTCAAGTCGAGACTTAGTCCTCTCAAAAAATTTATATAAATTTTGATCCACACCCTAGATCGGGGTAAACAACAGTATAGAGACTGTACAGGTACTAAGACCTCTACCACAGTTCTTCGTGGGAAAACAAAAACAATAGCACACAGGCTATTCATGTCACAGTTTACCTCTTCCACAATTCACAGTGGGATAGTAATGTGTAAGAAGTTTGGAGTGAGGATTTAGTATCCTCCAGTTCAGCCGAGGAATCAGTGTGTAAAATCAACACACACTGCTCAAAAAGTAAAACAAATAAACACAATAGAGATAAACATATAGAGATGAGTTTAGAGTGATCTATGTGATGTGAGTGAAGCTCCAGACTCCTTGGATTGATGTAAATGAAGCTCTGAGTCCTTCTCTGATTTTTGTCATAAAAACAGAGTGTCGTAGTCCTTGTTTCTTCACTTTCAGCATAGGTATTCAGCTTGAATGTGATAGTGTTATTTGTAATACTTCATCTTCTTCTTTGAAATTGTATTCTTGATGAGTATGAGTGTGTTCTTCAAGTTCCTCGTGTGTTCTCCTTTTTATGTATGTGCATGCATGGAGGATTTTTTTTCTATACCTCTTCCCCTCTTTTCATCACTCTTCAGCCTTTGTTTTTCATACACGTCACCTATTACATCCTTAGTTGCTTTCTTCCCAGTCTTTATAGCTTTTAACTCTAGAAAATGGGAATGATTACCTTTTTATAAGTACGAGGTACGGTTCCTTGACATTCCAACAACTATAATTAAATATAATTAATTCCATTAAAAACAACAAATATGACCATTGGAATTAAATAATAGTTAATAAAAATTCAAACAGTTTTCATGACTATCAGTGAGTCATGAGATCAGTAGGTAATTTTGAATCTACATCGGTAGTGGTAGCTTGTGATCAGCATCAGCATCGGTAGGTCATGATCCGCATCGGTATTGGTAGCTCGTAATCAGCATCATCATGACTGTTTCCATCGGTGAAACCGTTCCCATTGGTGCGACTGTTCATCACTTGTGCAACCGTTCATCATCAGTACGACCGTTCATCATTGGCGCGACCGTTCATCATCAGTGCGACCATTCAACATCGGTTCGACCATTCATCATTGGTGCGACCATTCAACATCGGTGTGACCGTTCATTATCGGTGCGACCGTTCATCATCAGTGCGACCGTTCAACATCGGTGTGACCGTTCAACATCGATGTGACCGTTCAACATCAGTGCGACTGGAATATGACTAACAGTGAGTCAAAAACATGAAAATCATTCTAAGTATCTGTTCAATCCAGAAAACTTTCATGTCAACAGAAAAACATAAATAAACATAGATAAAAATTATATAGACAAGATTTAAACTTATGTAAATACATTTAGAACAAATTAAATAGAAGAATAAATTTTCATAAATAAAACAATGATTTGTGATTATTAAAATAACAATATTATAGAGGGTTCAACAATCTCCCCCTTTTTGATAATCACAAATCAATGGAATTTTATATAGTATGCTCCCCCTATATAAAAATAATATATACCAACAGATCATCAGAGAATGACATCAGAGTATAAACAAAGAAAATGCCACTTAAATAAATAGTCATTTCTCCCCCTTTCATTATTATGATCTCTCCCTACCATTATTATGTCTCCACTGATCATAATTATCTATCCCCCTTTGATCTTATCAAAAAGAAGAGTAGAAGGAAGATAATCAAAAATAAAATTCCACTAAAAAGAGTTCTGATAGATAGTGAAAGAACCAGATACAAAAGTTAAAAGTACAAGAAATAGACACCCTATCCAAAATGACTGGAACGGCTACTTCTTTGGGTGTAATGGAGCTTTCCCTTATGAAAAAGGAGGAATGGATGGTCCAGAGGGTGTTTTGGTGGAAGTTTGATCTAGCCAGATGGAGAGAGGAGGCAGGACAGCCCTGGATGGGAGCATAGTGGGTGCTAAGGTCACTTGCTGAGGAGTAGAAGAGCGTTCTGATGGTGGCTGCTGAAAGACTCGTCGTATATTTGATATAGCGTGAGACACTGATATCTGACCAGGAGAAACATCTGATGAACTGAGAGGCTCTGTAGTAGGAAGAAAATTTCCTTCTTCTGCACATGAAGATATGGTTTGAGTAGATTGATAAAATCTTGAATCACTTCACCACCATATTTCATAGCTTTTCAAAGTCATCATTGTTCTGCATGAAACTTTACAGAGCATGAGTGAAATCCTTTAACTGCGGGACTTGAGCCTTGAAAGCTTGAGTGACCAGAGGGATCCTCAAATTCTCAGCCAAAACCTTAAACTGGTGGTTCAACTCATGTTTGGTATAAATCTTAGAAAATTAGTGATCCACTTTCTCATTAATTTCTTTCTGAGCCTTAGTAGCATCAGTTGAATACAACTGCACCATTTTATGGATATGATCACTATTGTCTTTTATCTTCTTTAAGGAATCCAAATCAAGGATCTTCCCAAGAGCTGCTAACTCATCTCTTATAATATCCTTTAAGGTATTGATTTCATGACCAGTGATCTTATATATTTTGGAGGATCTGGCCTGAGAAAAAATCGGAGTGATCTCAGCTTTAAACTTCCTCAAATCAGCTTTCTTCCGGTGTTTTACAAAATTTCTTAACACTTCCATCATACCAGAGATGGTTGTTCTAAACTCACCTGACAAAGAGACTAAAACACTGCTTAAATCTTTGAGCGTTTGATTCAGAGAGGTAATATGCCTACCAATCATCTCACCAGTATTGCAGAGATCTGGTTTGATGATACTAACCACTCTCTAGGTTAGAGCATCCATAGCAGCCTCAGATAAGTTCACAGGAGCAGGAGTAGGAGCATTAGACAATTCCTCTTTGATTGTCTCTCTAACTACTTGAAGAAACTCAAATTTAAATGTGTCAAAATCAGATTGTGCCACTATAGGATCAGGTCCAGATTGAGAAATTGAAGGACTAGGTCTATCTTCTGTCACCTACATAAACTCAGCAACTAAACGAGCCTTAACTGAATTGATTACACTTGTAGAACACACTTCTTCTTCCTCTTCCTCTGAATAATCTAAACCCAGAACTACAAGACTTGTGTGTTCTTCCCATGCAGCTTTTCATGAAGGATATAGATGTTTCACAAACCTAGCTCTTCCAGAATTTTCAGGAGAGACTTCATCATCCACATTAGTCTCTGAATGTACTATCCCTTTAGCCTCAGGAATAGGTTCTTGATCATTTAGTTGGGGTTTAGGATCAGCTTGAATCACATTTTTACCATCCACTGGTCGAGTACTTACATCATCATCATCATCACCACTGTCATCTTCACTACTATCACCATCACTGCCATCACCCTCATCACCATCTTCACCATCATTTACTAATTGATCACTTGAACTGCCTTTACTACTGGATTCATACTGCTTAGAATTTGATTCTTCAGTCTCACTTTCTTCCTCATCATCTAAAAGAGGTTCTATCTCTGGTAACTTGAGAGGTGGACTAGATGATCAAAATTCCATTCTTCTTTTCTTTGGACTAACCGTATCAGGATAACTCCTGTCATCAGGAGGTGATTCAGGATCCTTTTTAGTATCACCTTCACCTTCAGCTTCTTCTTCTTCTTTTATTCCCTTCTTACTGGACTCACCAGTTTCCTTAGGAACTACTACTTCCTCTTCTTCATCAGAATAAACCACTACTTCGCCAGGTTTTAAACAAGGATCTATCATCCCCTTTGGTCTCTTAGGATGATCAATAGGATTGAAAGAGTTATAAAACTTCTCTTCATCAGTAACCCATGCCTTCTTCCATGGTTTCCAGTTGATTTTAATCCTTTTACAAATATCTTTGTTAATACAGAAGCTACTACTGGATGAGATACACTCATCTCCATCATCAACACAGTCCAAGAACTTTAGCATAGTAGAGATTTTCTTGGAGTAGAACAGGGTTGTAGCTTTCTTGGATGGCTTCACCATCTCAGAAATATGGATAGAAAAATATCTACACAGGTTGACCTTTTCACCATTCAACAAAAGAAACAATAGAAAAGCATCTTGATACTTTACAGAAGCAAAATCACCTTTTCTAGGACAGACTTGGTGTTGGATAAACTTAAACAGAATTCTACACTCACCATCTAACTCAGCAGTAGTTATTCTTATGGATTCAAAATTGCCAGTCAACATCTCTAGAGCTAGTTCATAAGAAAATTATTCAGTAGGAGGAGGGATATTACCAGTGTAATCCTCATATCTTCCATTATGAGGTACTCCTAAACATTCAGCCCACTACTTCGATGAAAAATTTATCTTTTTTCCCTTTGATTATAGAAGATAGTCTCACAGCTTTTGCTCCATCCAGAACAATACTTAAGTTCAGATAAAATTCATGCACTAACTTTTAGTAATAGACACGGTCATTATCAGAGAACCAGTCTTTCCATCCTTGTATCTCTAAGACTTTTAAAAGAGCATACTTGCTGGATAACACCCATTCTGCACTCACTTCCTTTTCTGTAGTAACTACCCATTTTTCCAACTCTGAGTTTACTGACCTTTGAGTCGTGTTACTCGATTATCCTCGAGTGCGTTTCACAGGAGAGGAACCTCCAGATTCCTTTCCTTGTCGCTTTTTATTGGCCATTTGGAGGTTCGAGAAGATTGAGCGGTTGGAAATGTTCGAAAGGTTCGAAAGGTTTTGGGATTTAGAAAAGATGAGAGAGTTCGGCAGGAGATGGAAGGTTAATAGTCTTTAAAAATAGCCACGGGTCATTATTTTTATCATTTAGGGTTACGGTAATAATAATAAACAATAATAACAGTTTAGTAAAACAACGTCGTTTTGATACACACTAACGGTTTCACAAACTGTACAACTCAATCGGTAGCACAGATTGGTTTCATAGATTGGTTTCACAGATTGATTTCACTAATCAGTTTCACTGATCCGTTTCACAGATCAGTTTCACTGATCAGTTTCACAGATCAGTTTCACTAATCTCTCATACCTAACTCTTGTTCAATAAAGTCTAACCTTTCAGAGATTAAGGGCTTGGTAAAAATATCATCTAGCTGATGTTCAGAGTCAATAAATTCTAGATAAATATCACCCTTTTGATAGTGATCTCTCAAGAAGTGATGTTTGAAATCAATGTGTTTGGTCCTATAGTGAGACATAGGATTTTTAGAAATGTTAATTGCACTAGTGTTATCACGATTTATAGACACATGTCTAAATTGATATCCATAGTCCAACAAAGTGTGTTTCATCCACAGAATCTGTGCACAACAACTACCAGCAGCAATGTATTCTGCTTCAGTAGTAGATAATGCAACAGAGTTATGTTTCTTACTACACCAAGATACTAGGGACTTTTCTAAAAGATGACATGTTCTAGATGTTCTCTTTTTATCCAACTTACAACCAGCAAAGTCAGCATCTGAATAACTTATTAAGTCAAAGGGTTGTCATTTTGGATAAAATAAACCTAAATTGGTAGTATTTTTGAGATATTTGAAAATCCTTTTAACAGAAAGCAAGTGAGATTATTTAGGATTGCCTTGAAATCTTGCACACATACACACACTAAACATAATATCTGTTCGACTAGCAGTAAGGTAAAGTAGACTCCCAATCATACCTCTATAATTGGTTTGATAAACTAGTTTCCTAGTTTCATCATCAACCATCTTACAAGTGGTACTCATAGGTGTGTCACTTCCCTTATTACTATCCAAACCAAAATGTTTTAAAACATACTTTGTATATTTACTTTGATTTAAAATAATACCATCCGTCTTTTGAAAAATTTGAAATCCAAGAAAATACTTGAGTTCTCCCATTAAACTCATTTCAAATTCATTTTCCATAATCTTTGAAAAATCAGTACATAAAGGTTTTTTTGGAAGATCCAAAAATAATATCATCAACATAGATTTGTACAATCAAAATATATTTGGAAATTCTTTTAATAAAAAGAGTGGGAATAGAAATTCCTTTAGTAAAACCATTTGAGATAAGAAAATTAATAATTCTATCATACCAATCTCTTGGAGCTTGTTTCAAACCATATAAAGCTTTAGATAACTTGAAAACTTGATTTGAAAAATGAGGATTAGTAAATCCATGTGGTTGTTCAACAAAAACATCTTCAATTATAAAAACATTTAGAAAATCACTCTTAACATCCATTTGATATAACTTGAAATTCAAATGATCAGCATAGGCAAGTAGAATCCTAATAGCTTCTAATCTAGCTACAGGTGAAAATGTTTCTTCATAGACTATACCTTCCTCTTGACTATACCCCTGTGCAACTAGCCTTGCTTTGTTTCTAACTATATTTCCTAACTCATCAACTTTGTTCCTAAAAACTCATTTAGTACCTATGGTCAAAGTGTTCTTAGGTATTTCTACTAATTCCCATACTTTTTTTCTTTCAAATTTATTTAATTCTTCTTGCATATCCATTACCCAAAATTCAACATTGATTGCATCATTGATATTTTTAGCTGTGAAAGAAAATCTTGATTTTCATCCTGGTTTCTTAGAGAAGCTCCAGTTTGTGTCCCTCTATCAAGATTACCAACAACAGCATCTAAATGATGATTCTTTAGAATCCTAGTTGATCTAGTAAAGGTAGGACTAGAAATTTCTGGTTCATCTGTAGATTCGGGTTCTATATAGAAAGATTTTAGAATACGTCCAGAACTGGATTTATTTACAATAGGTTCTTTGGTTTTATCATTAAGGTCCAGAACAGTCAAATATTCTTCAAGATTTTCAAGAGAAGACTTAGGTTCATGTGGATCAGTTTCATCAAACTTGATGTGAACAGATTCTTCCACACATTTGGTTCTCTTATTAAACATTCTATAGGCTTTTCTAGAAAGTGAATACCCTAAAAATATTCCTTCATCACTCTTGGATGCAAATTTGTCTATATTATCCTTAGTATTGAGAATGAAGACCTTGCAACCAAAAACTCTGAAGTAGTTAACCTTAGGTTTCCTATTGTTCCAAAGGTCATAAGGGGTTTTCTTAAGAACAGGTCTGACCATAACTTTATTGATAATATAACAGGTTGTATTAACATCTTTAGCCTAAAAATAAATAGGTAGGTCATATTCATTAAGCATGGTTCTTGCAATCTCTTGAAAGGTTCTATTCCTCCTTTCTACTACACCATTCTGTTGAGGTTTCCTAGGAGAAGAGAAATTGTGACTATAGCCATTGTGTGAGCAATAAGATTCAAACTCATGATTTTCAAACTCACGACCATGGTCACTTCTCAAGGTCTTAATCTTAAGTCCACTAAGGTTTTTTACAGAATTGGAGTATTTGATAAAGTAAGAACAAGCTTCACTTTTGTGAGCTAAAATGTATACCCAAGTATATCTAGAAAAGTCATCTACTAAGATATAGACATAGTGCTTCCTGTTTAAACTAGAAACTCTAGAAGGTCCAAACAAATCCATGTGAACCAACTCGAGAGGTTGAGAAGTTGAAACTTATTTATTTTATTTAAAAGAAACTTTATATTTATTTCCCTTTTGACAGGGATTACAAACTTTGTCTGATGGGAATTCAAGTTTGGGTTGGTCTCTAACTAAGTTCTTCCTAGTTAGTTTTCTAAGTGAATTAATGTTGCAGTGTCATAACCTTCTGTGCCAAAGCCAAGATTCCTTATGAAAATAATTTAAACAAGTAACATTTTGCTTTATCAAAGAATTTAAATCAACTACATATACATTTTTATTTCTTAATGCAGAGAATACTAAAACATTTTTAGAATTAAATACATTACAAGAATCATTTCCAAATTTAACATTAAAACCATAATCACATAACTGAGAAATAATTAATAGATTATATTTAAGTCTAACAAATAAAACTTTAGAAATTAAAACCGAATCAGTGTTACCAATCTGGACTAGGCCGATGATATTTCCTTTAGAGTTATCACCAAAGGTGACATGGCCTCCATCAACTTTGATTAAACTCTTGAAGCATGAATAATCTCCAGCCATATGCCTTGAACATCCACTGTCTAAGTACCATACCTTATTTTGAGAACTCTTCAAGCAATTTTCCTAAAAAATAGATTTAGATGGAAAATGATTTTGGTACCCAAATCTTCTTAGGTCCAGATAGGTTAGAAAGCAAAGCTTTAGGTACCCAAATTTGTCTTATGGGTTTCATATAATTTACAAAATCAATAGATTTTTAAAGATGAACTTTATTTGATCTAAAACTATGTGAGCAACTAGTTGAGGTATATAAATTTCCAGAACTTGAACTAGCACCATTATGTACAAATTTAAGAATAAATCTAGTTTTAGTAAATTGTCTCTGTCCAGGCTGATATCCTAAACCAGTAGTATACTTTGGTGCCACTTGTTTTCCTAGAATTTGAGTGAGTGTATCTTTTCCATTTTTGAATTTTTCTAAGTCCTTCATTAATATCTTTGTAGAAAATTTTAGTTCAATATTTTCCTTAAGCAGTTGAGCATTCTTTTCCTTTTCTACATCAAGTGCATATTTTACAGAGTTAGTTAGAGAATTCTCTTTCTTCAAGGTCTTATACTTGTCTTTCAATTCATTACAGGTTTCTTCTAGCATATTACAGTATTCAAATAACTCTTCACTAGACATATTTTCAGATTCAGAATCAGAATCAACTCCAAAATAATATGAATTTAAAGAATAAGTATCTAATGTTACCTCAGAGGTGTTTGTCAAAAAAACACATATTAGATTTTTAAGAGTATTCATCCTTAGTAGCATCAGGATCACTTGAAGTTTCTTCTAAAGCACTCCAAGTTGATTTCATTTCCTTCTTGTATTTAGTGTCCTTTTATTCATGTTTCTTCCTGAATTTCAACTTTGGACAGTCTTCTTTTACATGTCCTTTCCTTTTTCACTCATAGAAGACAATTTCATCACTTTTATCAAACTTTTTCCAGTCCTTCTTCTAATGACTCTTATTGTCATATTTTCCTTTGTAATTTTTTTTATGGAGAATTTATTCTTTCTATAGAATTTATTGAATGTCTTGGCTATCTGATCCATTTTATCATCACTGTCAGAATCTGAACTTTCACGTGTTGAGCTTCCAGTAGGTATGTGCACTTTCTCCTTGTCCTTTCTCCTCGAGGCAGTAGGCTTAAAAGCCACTGACTTCCTTTTTGGTTCATCATCTTCTTCCTTATTCACCTTGAGTTCTTACTCATACATCATTAACTTACCAATTAATTATTTAACAGTTAAATTACCAATATCACAAGATTCTTTAATTGAGACAGATGTGCCTCTCCATCGTTCTGGAAGACATCTCAGTAATCTCATGATTTGTTCCTTTTCTAGAACAACTTTTCCAAGGGATCTCATAGTGTTGACAATCTCATTAAACCTGAGATACTTGTCAGAGATAGGTTCATCAGGCTTCATTTTAAAATAATCATATTTAATAGTATAAGTGTTCAATCTCATTACTTTAACATTGATTGTTCCTTCATGAGAAACACCCAAGGTATCCCAAATTTCATAAGCAGTTGTACAAGCAGATATGCAATTGAGTTCTCCATCTCCTAAAGCACAATACAAAGCATTCATAGATTTACAATTATTATTGTAAGCAATTTTAGTAAGTTCATCTCAAGTAGTTCTTTCAGTTTCTGGAATTTTATATTGAGTTTCTATAGCAGTCCAGATGCCAAATCTCATACTCTCTAAATGAATTTTCATTTTAAGATTCCAATGGGCATAATTTGAACCATTAAAGAAAGGTGACATGTTGGTAGCAGCACCCTCTAATCTATTTTCCATAGTTAGATTTTAGCATATATATTAAAAGAGATAAAATTTAGAACTAAAATAAATTTAATATCTTTAAGATACAACTAAAATCACAGTTGGAAAATAGTGTGTTTCTAAAACCTTTAATAAAAAAACCCTTTGATACCAAATATTGGTTAGAGTGGATACTCAAGAGGAGGGGTGAATTGAGTTCCAATAAAAATTTCTGTTAAAAAATATTTCTCTTAAAATCCCCCAATTTAAAAACAAGTTGAACTGTAGTGAATTTATACAGATTGTAAAAGTTCAATTAGTTTCTCAAAAGATTGATTAGGTCTAAGTTAATTTAATCAGAAGATTAAATTAACTTTTGAAACTAACTAACTGGTTCACAATAAGTATAAACACTTGGTAATTCAACTATCAAAGTAACTTTAAAACAAATTGTATTCAAAAGTAATTAGCAGCGGAATATAGAATATATAGTATACTTTAGACTGAAACAAAAATGCACAGCAGATGTAACCAAGAGGTTCAGTATCAAGTCGAGACTTAGTCCTCTCAAACAATTTATATATATTTTGATCCACACCCTAGATCTGGGTAAACAACAGTACAGAGACTGTCCAGGTACTAAGACCTCTACCACAGTTCTTCGTGCGAAAACAACAACAATAGAACACAGGCTATTCAGGTCACAGTTGACCTCTTCCACAATTCACAGTGGGATAGTAGTGTGTAATAAGTTTGGAGTGAGGATTTAGTATCCTCCAGTTCAGTCCAGGAGTCAGTGTGTAAAATCAACACACACTACTCAAAAAGTAAATGAAAGAAACACAATAGAGATAAACAGATAGAGATGAGTTTAGAGTGCTCTATGTGTTGTGAGTGAAGCTCTAGACTCCTTGGATTGATATAAATGAATCTCTGAGTCCTTCTCTGATTTTTGTCATAAAAACAAAGTGTCGTAGTCCTTGTTTCTTCACTTTCAGCATAGGTGTTCAGATTGAATGTGATAGTGTTCTTTGTAATACTTCATATTCTTCTTTGAACTTGTATTCTTGATGATTATGAGTGTGTTCTTCAAGTTCCTCATGTGTTCTCCTTTTTATGTATGTGCGTGCATAGAGGAATTCTTTTTCTATGCCTCTTCCCCTCTTTTCATCACTCTTCAGCCTTTGTTTTTCACACACTTCACCCGTTACATACTTAGTTTCTTTCTGCCTGGTCTTTATAGCTTTTAGCTCCGGCAAATGGGAATGATTACCGTTTTACAAGTACGAGGTATAGTTCCCTAACAAGCCAACAACTATAATTAAATATCATTAATTCCATTAAAAACAACAAATATGACCGTTGGAATTAAATAATAGTTAATAGAAATTCAAATAGTTTTCATGACTATCGGTGAGTCATGAGATCGGTAGGTAATTTTGAATCTACATCGGTAGCAGTAGCTTGTGATCAGCATCGGCATCGGTAGGTCATGATCAGCATCGGTATCGGTAGCTCGTGATCAGCATCAGCATGACCATTTCCATCGGTGAAACCGTTACCATTGGTGAAACCGTTCATCATCAGTGAGACCGTTCAATATCGGTGCAACCGTTCATCATCGGTGTGACCATTCATCATCGGTGTGACCGTTCAACAACGGTGCGACTGTTCAACATCGGTACGATCGTTCAGCATCGGTGCGACCGTTCATCATCGGTATGACCGTTCAACATTGGTGCGATCGGAATATGACTAACGGTGAGTCAAAAACATGAAATTCATTCTAAGTGTCTGTTCAATCTAGAAAACTTTCATGTCAATAGTAAAACATAAATAAAAATAGATAAAGATTATGTAGACAAGATTTAAACATATGTAAATACATTTAGAACAAATTAAACAGAAGACTAAATTGTCATAAATAAAATAGTGATTTTTTATTATTAAAAAAACCATCTTACATAGAGTTCAACAGAAACTATGCTTGGGTCATGGTGGAGAATATCTTAAACAACACTTCCTTGATTATTTATGGGAATTTGGGATTTTATGTCTATACACCATAATGGAATGGTGTAAGTGAAAGGAGGAAATGTACCCGGTTAGACATAGTGATATTAATGATGAGTCATGAGAGTATTACTTTATCCTTTTGGGGATACTCATTAAATATAGTAGCATACAAACTAAATCAATTTCTAACTAAAGTATCAATTTCAGATCCAGTGTTTTTGGACCAGTTTTAATCTCTAATGAAAATTAAAATTTCTCATTTGGTGGATGGGTCATTTTCTAAAACAAGATTCAGAGTGTAATTTCAAGAGTTGGAATACTTAAAAGAGTTATTTTTGGATTATTTTTAAGGACTAAGGAGTTTTTAGGGAGTTAGTATGGGTTTTAGAGGCATCAGGCTCTTAAAACCCCATTTCAAGAGAAGTAGGACAGGGTGTATGGTTTTCTAAAATCGAGAAACCCCCTTGGAAAAACCATGTAAGGTCTATATAAAACTAAATAGGGGAACGCATGTGATATGAAAGGTTAGTTAAACCATTATATTAGACTGCGCAGCTTTTGGGGGATAATACAGTGTTGAGAGCATGGGTTGTGCATGGTTTTTTAGTCATTCACATGAACTGTACAGCCTGGAGGTTCTTGGACTATGAGTCACAAACAGTTGGCATGCAGTTAGCCAAACCATGTGGTTTATTAAAGGGTTTTATTTTACCATTTTACCCTCCATGCCTTAAATTTTTTCCCTCTCTCTTTCTCCCCCACTTCCCATGTATAGCAGCCTCACTTGAGCTCTTCCTCCTCTCCTTCTAGGTATGGAGATATATACTTCATCTAAACTCCATTTCAAGTATCATTGGTTACATTGGAAAGATCTTGGTTCGTATGTGATTCCCCTTCCTTATTTCCGTTTTTTATCTTTCTATATTCATAATTATCTTCATGTGATCTAGTTTTCCCCATTTTTAGAATATTTAAATAATCATTTGATTTCTATCATTCTGGTTCGAATCAAAGCCCAATAATGAATGAGTGAAGTAGCATTTTTATGAGTTAGGTGGTCTAGTTTCTTTCCCTTAAAATTTTCCTTGATTTATAAAATATATCATTGTGATATGAATTAGACCATCCATGTGGCACTTCTTAAAAATAAAATTAATTATGTAAGTTCTAATGTTTTATATTTAATAATAAGTATGCACCTAATTACACCATTATAGGTTTTTCACATCAATCAGAACGACACCTTGGGTGATACCTTAAAATTCATTGTCACATTTAAAAAAAGTAAATGGATTAAATTATTTATATATACCTTTAGTCCCTTTATATCTTACTTTATTCTTCATTTTGTGGATTGGTTAAACTTATTAATTGAATTTATTTGGAATCAATATGATAGTGTAGCTAATTGCATACTTAAATTGATAAAAATATGGATTATACCCATTTCCCCCATTTTATAATAAAAATGCCTATGAGGTTTATTATCTTCTCTAATAAGATGGGGAAATCCAATAGAGACATCTGAAATAGTAAATGGCATGTTTATGGACATGGCCTTCTTTATTATTTATAATTTAATGGTGATATGGAATGTTTATCAACATGAATTTTCTTAATACTTTTACTTGTTTTGTATTGAATGGCCCAGATTAATCATATTTAAATGGAATGAGTGTTTTTTCATGGCCATTTTTATAATATTAAATTAATTATGTTGATGAAGGTACTATGCACCTTGAGTGATCTTGGGTTCCTCTTTATGTAACACCTTGGCTAAGGTCTCATAGGGAAATATATTAGTTTGATATAGAGGGACCTCGGTTAGGGTTTGGACGTTAGATTAAAACACCCTTGTTTGATTATGTTGGACATGGCGTTTCTCATCACTTAGGTTGCTAGACATGACATTACTTACACCCCTCGATTAGGATATTGGGTATGACCCTTCACACTCTTGATTAATGATACTCAAGAATGGAATCCATTATAGATTATAATACACAGGAATAATGTCCCTTATAGATTATGATACTTGACATGGTATCCTATATTCATTATGATACAAGGGTATGGACCTTTTTGTTATTCCTTGAGTTTAATGGGAATGATATCACTTATTAGAGCCTATGACTCTTATAATTATATAGGGATGTCTGAGTTACACCTTAGGTCCCAACTAGTAATTCATATCTATATATATGGCTATATATGCCCTCATGTATATATTGAATTAATATACATACTTACTTATATGTATATATATTCTAATATACATTGTGATACATGCTCAGAGGTATTTCATCTTAGGTTGAAGCAGGTATAGTCAGTCAGGTGTCCCATAAGGAGCCTGGGTCCAAGTCATTTAAATTTATTTATTCACTGCTTTATTATTATACCTACACATTGTTTTATTTTATATTAACTATAAGGATATAATTATACACCATTGGCGGTGGTCTACTGAGTATATCTCACACCTGTCAGGGATGCCATTACACTGGGGTACCCGAACAAACCTCATGGTTGCAGGATCAGTATAAGGACTTGGTCTTATACATTACATATTCTAGTGAAATTATACTATAATTCAATTTATTTATTTCCAAAATAACTTTTAGGGTTATATTTTTAGATAATATTGACAAACTCTTACAAATTAAACCCATGCATTACAATTGGATACTTCTATACAGTATCCATTTTTTCTAAAAAACAAAAGTATTTAAAATAAAACATGATTTATTTTCATGATAAATATTAAAAAAAATCTTCATTACTTCATCCTTATTTTTACTCTCCCTTAAAACCTATGAAAAATGCTTTAAAACTTGGGATGATCACAAAAGCTCAGTAAGGTACATAAAAAGAAAGAAAGAATTTGTTAGTCCATAAATACTTATAAAAAATTTCTTTTTTAAAAATAAAATTTTTCTTACATAAGAAATAATTTTTTATGAACAAATAATTCCATAAAAAATTTCATAAAATAATTAAAATGAAAATAAAAAAATCCTAAAGTTTTCATTAAAACTTTTTAGAACGTTATAACTTTTACCCATAAAACATAAGATCTTAGCATACCTTATGAAATCATAATTTTCCTATAAAATCCATAGGAAGAATAAATAAATCATAAAGGAAATTTATGGAATAATTTTTATATCATTATTACATATTTGGTATCTCTTTAGGCTAGATGGGAAGTAGCCAACAAAGCTTCTTTGGGAATAATCATCGTATTATATTCCATAATCTCTTAGGAGAAACCTAATTAGTTAACTCCATATCCTTACCCAAAGAATTGGAGAGTTATAATGGGATCACCCTCTATTGGTTTATAATGGATCCAACCATCCTCATAAACAATTCCCAATAACTATAACATAATCATAACACATAATTCTTAGATAAAAAAACATTCATGAGGAAAATAACTTTCCCATTTTTAAATTGCTTTTCTTTTTCTTAAGTTGTGCACTTAAAAATTAAAACATTTTATTTGAAAATAAACTTTTATAGGAAACTTAAAAAAATTAAGGAATCATGAAATTGGGATAACCCATTCATGTTGTATAATTTGAAAAAACATTCCTACTGACTTGTGTAAAAATAAACATTAAAAGAGTATATTTTTTAAAAAGAAAGCCCTTACCTTGTGTTTGACTCATCACATACATTATTTATCTTCATAAATAATAAACTTAGCTTAATTTATAATTAATTAATAACCTTTTAAAGTTTATTATTACTTTAATATCACTTATTATTACATTATATACAATTACTTAACTATTTAAGCTCTAGTTAGATGTTTTGTTGATATTTGCTTCATAAGTCCAAAATGAATTCGGTCGGTTGAATATGGTCAAAACTTTCATTATTCCACCATATAAAAAAAATATTCATGAAATTATTATCATTTTTATACATAAATTATACTTTCAAATTAAAATATTAAGTTTGGTTATGAAAACATAACTACATTATTACCATGGAGACGGTAGGTCGTACGTACGCATAAGTAACGTTTTCATTATCCAATGATCACTATGGAAAGAAGATAAGTATAATTTTATCTTTATATAATGATAATAATATCGTATATATCATCTTATTTATTTAAATATACTTATATATATCATCCATGTGATGTGGTGATGAAAAACGAATCATATCGCTTCGTGGAGGTCATAGTTCACACGTACGCACGAACGACATTTCAATTTTTGATTGCATGGAATGGTAAGAATGTAAGTGATAAATTATATTTTAAAAATAATAAATATTTTATGAATATAATATATAAACATTAATTCCATAATTATAATTAGTCTTGTGAGATGGTGATGGAAAATGACTTACATCAGTTCGCAAGGTGGTAGTCTGTCGTGCACACGACCAATTGATTTTTTTCCTATTTGATAGAAGTGGAGATCAATATAGGTCATTAAACTCACATGATAACATCTAATTATCTTTATTATTCTATATTTATTATTTTATAAGGGTTGAATAAGGTTATATGTATTTGGAAGAATAAATAAAATAAAACATGCAAATAAAAATTATACCTCTTCTTTGGAAATCCCCCTTTTCTTAACACCTTAACACTACTAAGGATGGTATTCTACCTAAACAAATACCTAAAGAATGAGTTCAGGTAATATAGGAATGTATTTGGGTAGGTATTTTTCACACAAAAATGGGTTTTTAAGTGTGAATAACTGGGAGGAAGGGGTTCCCTTTTATAATTGAGGTGATGGGAAATTTTCAAATTTCTCAAAAGATTAAATTATAATAAATCAAATTTCAATCCAAATACAAAAAAATGGAAATTTACTCAAAAATAATATAATATAAGGTCTCAATATCATCAATAAATATATTTTAGACAAGTTTTTATCTTATTTTAAACCTTATCATTTTTATTAACTCTTATTTAACCTAATTTAATTCTAACCATGATAACAAATATTTTAATATTAAAAGGTTACATTTTTTACTTATATAGTTTTAATTGGATTATAAATGACCAATTTATGAAATTTTAGACCATATCATAATCAATTTATATTTTTTAAATATTTTTATTATTTTTAAATAATTTAATAAAATATTAATCCCATAAAATATCATTATTGTCAATTTTAATTGTATTCACTACATTAACTTTTAAAAACATCAAGATAGCAAGTATATTTCAAAAAAATATTTTATTATATAATTAACATGTAAATTTAATCTATAAAATTCATTTATTACATTAATTATCTCAAATTATATTTATTTTAATATTTTAATAACATTAATTTTATTTTTCCATTTTTTAAATAATTATTACATTATTGTTGTGTAAGAATTTAAGGTAATTATTTATTCCCTAAAAATTAAAAAAAATACCATGATGAAGAAAAATATTTTATCTTTAAAAATATAATTTATAATCCAAAATATCTTCTATATGACCATATATTAAAAATGTTGTACTTTTTAAAAACCATAGTATGACAAGTTTGACTTTTCTTAAAATAAAATACTATAAGGGACTTAATGTCAACCAAGTGGATCAAAAGTGTCATACATTTTACCCATGGATGGTTTTGGTCTAAAATTATGCATCCAAGAAAATTTGTACAAGTTTTAGGGTAATTTACTAATCATTTTAATATTATTTTTACCCTTAATTACCTAATTTACCCTTAATTGTGGTAAAAAAATATTAAGTTTACTATTAATATTGTCCAAAAATAAAAGGGAAATATTTACTAAATTCAAACCTTATGATTATAGATATTAAATCCATTTTTAAAAATTCAAAACATGAATTTTTAGAATTTAATTTAAAATTAAACGGGCAAAATGCAACAAAAAATAGTTTTTCATAAAAATTCCCTTTTTAAATATAAAATGTTTTTATACTAAATTCAAGTACAAAATCCATTTCAAAAAACCATAATTGTATTATTATAATTTATATTTAACTGATTAAAAATTTTAAACTATTCTAAAACATAATTTTACCTTTAAAATAAAATACAATTTTTAAAATATAATCATTATTTTTCACTATTCAATAAAAAATCAATATTTTCTTAAAATTTTCATTAATTCATTCTAAGATTATTTTTACTTTAATAATTAAATAATGGAATAAATTTTGTCAAATTAAAATTATATAATTTGAAAATAAGAAATTAGTTTAATAAAATGGGTTCTTTTTCGATTTTAAGGATTACATAACATGTTCATAATGAATTAAACTATTTTATTCTATAATGAAAACAAAATATTTTATAAGTACCTAAGTTATTACATTCTCCCCTACCTTTTGGAAATTACATCCTTGAAATTTAATTCACTTATTAAACAATTTAGGATACATGTCCCTCATATCATTTTCTTATTCTCATGTTTCTTCCTTAACTATACGGTTTCTCCACCAAACCTTAACTTGGTGAATTACCTTGTTCCACCATATTTTCTCTCAATAGTTAAGAATTTTAATAGGTTTCTTCTCATAATAAAGGTTCTCTTCCAACTAAACTACTTCAGGGCTCAAAATATGAGATAAATTCGGTATATATTTCTGTAACATTGAAACATTAAATACATTATGTACCTCAAATAAACTTGGAGTAAAAGACAATCAGTAAGAAACTGATCCAACTTTTTATAGGATTTCATATGGTCTAATGAACCATGGACTTAACTTTCCCTTATTACCAATACGCATAACACTTTTCTATGGAGATATTTTAAGGAAAACATTATCACCTACCTCGAATGAAAGGTCTTTCCTTCTATTATCTGTATAACTTTTCTAGATACTCAGAGTTTTCCTCATGTGTTGTTGGATCATATTCACTTTCTTATCCACTTACTCTACTAATTCTGGTCCCATCAACTTCCTTTCACTTACTTCATCCAAAAATATTAGAGTTCAACAATTATTTCCATATAAAGCATCAAAGTGTTCCATTTGTATAATGGAATGAAAACTATTAATTATAAGAAAACTAAACTAACAAAAGATATTGATCCCAAATTCCCAAGTAATCCATTGAAAAAGATTGAATAATATCCTACAAAGTCTAAATTTTTTGCTTGGTCTATCCATCATATTGAGGATGAAAAGTAGTTCTAAAATTTAATTTAGTACCCAATGACTTTTGAAGGCCTTTCTAAAAATTCCAAGTGGACCTAGGATCACGGTCTGATACAATGGAGAGAGGAACTCCATTTAGGCTGACTATATCTTTGAGGTATATTTGATAAAGTTGATCTAAAGTCACAGTATTTTGAAGAGGAATGAAATTTGTAGATTTAGTCAGTCGTTCAACAATAACCCATATCACATTTTTACCTCAAGAAGTATTTGGTAGTCCCACCCTGAAATCTGTGGATATATTTTCTAATTTATACTTTGTCACTGGTAAAGGCTGAAGAATCTCCTTCAGTAATTTTCATTATACTTTAACATGATGACAAGTCAAACATTTCATGGTGAAGTCATCAATATCTCTTTTCATTCCATCCCACTAGTAATACTCCTCAAAATCTCTATACAAATTAGTACTACTAGGATGAATGGAAATGGAGATCTATGAGCTTCAAATAAAAATTAAATCTTCAGTTGGGAATCACAAGGCACACATAATCTCTTTCCCATTATCAAGACACATTATTTGTAAATTTAAAAATTCAGGCAGCTTACCCTTATTGACCAATTCTACCCTTTTCTGTAACTCATAGTCTTCCTTATGAGATTTCTTAATTCTTTAAAATAGAGATGATTTCACTAACACCTGAAATAAAACATAGTAATTTCATACACCCATAACTTTCAGGTCAAAATTCATCAAATCATTAATCAAAGGATCATGTTATATATGTATCATGATTAATGATTCGTGACATTTTTGACTCAAGGAATCTTCCACTTTGTTTTATTTTATAGGATGGTAATTGATTACAAAATCAGAGTCCTTTATCAATTCCATACATCTTCTCTAGCTCATGTTTAATTAATTATGAGTGAATATATACTTCTACTATTATTATCATTATATATTTCACATTTTCTCTATATAGATGATGACTCCAAATTTTTAAAGCAAAAAACCAAAGAAACTAATTCCAAATCATCTTTAGGATAATTTAATCATGAAGTTTCAGTTATCTTAAATCCTAATAAATTACCTGGTTATTCGCATAAGAACGCAACCAAGTCCCTTCAAGGAAGAATCACTTTAGATGGACAAATCATCATTTCTTAAGGGTAGGTCCAAAACTAGAGCATTCACTAATCTCCTTTTTTATTCCTAAAAATAATAATCACGTTATTTTTTCTAGATAAATTTAACCCCTTTTCTTGTAAACTTGGTTAGTGTTCTAGATAACTATGAAAAATTTTCAATAAACCATCAGTAATAACCCATTAATCCAAGAAAAATTCAAATCTTAATAACATTTCTTGGTCTTGACCATTCCTCAACCACTTTTTTTACAGGATCAGCTGTAATTCCATATTTAATCACATGTTTCCAAGTAAAGAAATATGTTGTAACCAAAAACCACATTTACTAAAATTACCATATAACTTTTTCTATTTAAGGGTGTCTATAATATTCCTTAAATTATTTTCATGATCCAAATAATTTTTGGAATAAATGAGAATATATCAATAAAAATAATCACAAACGTATCCAAAAATTCATGAAATACCCTACTCATAAAATTCATAAATACATAAGGAGAATTTTTAAAATCAAAGGGTATAACTACAAACTCATAATATCCATATCTAGTCCAGAATTATCTTTTTAGAATTTCATTCTCATTCACCTTTAGCTTATGGTACCTCGACCTAAGATCAATGATTGAAAAGTAGTGTGCTCCTTGGTGCTGATCAAAAAAATCATCTATATGAGTAAAAGGATAATTATTATTAATAATTATGTTATTCAATGATCTATAATCCATGTAAAGACTCACAAAACCATATTTTTTTAATAAAAAAAATAGGATAACCCCAAGGTAAAGTACTTGGATGAATAAAACCTTTATCTAGTAACTCCTACAATTTTTTTAGTTCCAAAATTTCTAATTGAGTTATTCAATATGGGGGATTTAAAATAGTTTTAGCATTGGGGACTAAATCTGTAGTAAATTCAACCTCTCAGTCAGGAAATACACCAAAAAATCATTAGGAAAAACATCCATGTATTCATTTACCACGGGAATATCACTAATCTCAATAGTTCCCATGTTTTAAAAAATATGTTCAAGATAACTTTCATTTCCATATTTTAACATCTTCTTAGCTTCATAATATGCAATCAACGGTATGGGTTTATTTTTTTATAAAAACTGAGACTCTTTCTAAAAAATAACTTCTTTAGATCAATAATCAATCTTAGAATGGTAAGTAGAAATCCAATCCATACCTAAAATAACATCAAACTCTACGAAGGGAAAGGAAACAAGTTTTAAAGGTAAATTCCTTCCACAAAAAATAATAGGAATATTTTTATAATTTATTTTTTCATTAATAATTCCTCTGGTGATTTTACCATAAGTTATAGTTCCATTTCTTGGGGTGAACTTTCTAATTTTCAAGAAAATTTCTCAGATATGAAAGAATGTGTTGGCCCTGAATAATACAACACATTTACATAATCTAAATAAAAAAAATACATGATACCACTTTTTTTATGGCACAACATTTTCTGAAGTAGTTGAAAAGGACTTCACCACACCTTTATACTTATGGGCTGGTTATTTCCAATCATTTGGGTTCTTCGGACACTAGTTTACATAATTACCCATCTATTTGAATTTAAAACATTTTACTATCAATATATTAGAATTTTTCTTACCACTATCATGGTATTTTTATTTGAAATTACGAGTCATATGCCCAATATTACCACATTAGAAGAAATTACCAAACATCAAAAGGCATTCCCTGGTGTTTTTTACCACAATTATCATAAACTAAAAACTTGATTTTCTTACCATAAAATTTATTTGATATAGTCTTCCCTTTTTCTTTCCACCACAACCTCTTTTTCTATAGGTTTTTAAAGAAAACATGATCATTGGAAAACTCTATTTCCACCTTCTTCGCACATCAAACAAGTTTCTCATAACTTTTAAATTCTTGGGAAGACAGTTCCCTTTGATATTTTATCTTCAATCTTGAGTAAAAATAATTGATTTTAAAATCAATATCTTGGATAAAATTTTGAGAATAACTTTCAAATAAAGTGAATTTTTCTTCATATACAGCCATTGAATCCTCCCCCAGCCTCATTTCCAATAATTTTTTTTCCATACTAAGTTGAACAGCCTTAGAAAAATATTTCTCAAAAAAATATTCTTAAATCCATCACATTATAAGGAATCAATCTCTTCTCTTTCCCTAATATTCTTGACCATTGACCACCATTATTCAGCTTCACCTTCAAAATGATAAATTACAAGACTAACCTTTTGATGATCTAAATATCATGTGACATTGAAAATATTTTCTATGGATTTAATACACCATTCATCTACCAATGGATCAGAATATCCACTAAATATAGAAGGGTGTTGCCTCATAAAATGTTCCACTATCATCATGTTACTTTGTAGTAAATCTGGCTACTATCTAACATGGATACCACCACCATTTATGGCTTGTGTCAATTGATCCATTACTATGAAAAACTAATCTGTTATGATTCCAACCATCTTAGGATGTTGATTTAGAAGGATTTTGTTTTTTCTTGATTCCTTCCCACCACCACTTTCCTATTTACTCTATGGAAAACCATTATAAAGAGACATAATTTAGGTGAATCAACATGGAAATATTCATATGTTATATCATTAAGTAATACCTTTTAAGGGTATTCTGTTAACATCATCCTAACTTATAAATTTATCTAAACCCTTCTCTGATACCAACTATAGGTATATGGCATTATACATTACATATTATGGTGAACTTAGACTGGAATTAACTTTTTTTCATTCCTAAATATCTTTTAGGTTTATATTTTCAAATAATTAGGACAAACTCTTATAAATTAAACCCATACATTACAAGTGGACACTTCTATACAGTATCAATTTTTTCCATAAAATAAAAGTATTTAAAATAAAAAATTATTTATTTTCATGATAAATCTTCATAATTTTCATCCTAACCTCATCCTTGTCCTTACTCTCCCTTAAACCTTATGAAAAACATTTTAAAACTTTGGATTGGTAAAAAATCTTAGTAAGGTACATAAAAAATAATAATTTGTTCGTCCATAAATAATTATAAAAAATTCCGTTTTAAAAATAAACATTTTCTTACATAAGAAATAATCTTTTCTTCCCAAATAATTTCATAAATAATTTCATAAAATAATATAAATGCAAAATAAAAACTCATAAAGTTTTCATTAAAACTTTTCACAAAGTTATAACTTTCATCGGTAAAACATAATCTCTTAGCTTACCTTATGAAATTATAAGATTCCCATAAAATCCATAGAAAGCATAAATAAATCATAAAGGTAACTAGTGGAATAATTTTCATATAATTATTGCATATTCATTAGCTCTCAAGGTTACACAGAGAGTAACCAACATAGTTACTTTAGGAATAACCATCGTAGTATATTCCATAATCTCTTAGGAGAAACCAAATCGGTTAACTCTGCATCTTTACCCAAATAATTGGGAAGATATAATGGGCTCATCCACCCTTGATTTATAATGTAACTATCCTTCATCATATACAATTATAAAGAAACAAAACATAATCATAACACATAATGGTTGCATAAGAAAACATTCTTAAGGAAAAAAGCTTTTCAATTTTGAAATCACTTTTCCTTTTTATTAAGATATGCACCTAAAAACATTTTATTTGAAAATAAACTTGTTAACTTGTAGAGGAAACTTCAAAATATTAAGATTTAATCAAAGAGGGAAAATCCATTCATGTTGTATAACTTAAAAAACATTCCTTTTGACTTTTGTAAAAATAATCATTAAAAGATTATATTTTTTTAAATAAAGACCATTACCTTGTATCTGGCTCATCACATGCAACATCTATCTTCCTGAATAACAAAAATTAGGTTAATTTAAACTTTATTAAAAAAATCAATTGTATTTCTACTTTAATATCCCTTATTACCATGTTATATACAATTACTTAATTATGTAAGTTCTCATCGGATTTTTTGTTGATATTTGGTACAAAAATGAATTCAGTCGGTTGATTATAGTCAAAAAGTTCATTATTGGATGATACACATAATAATATTCTTTAAATTATTATCATTTTTATATATGAATTATACTTTTAAATCAAACCATTAAGTATGGCTAGGAAAAATGAACTACATTATAATCATGGAGACGGCAGGTCGTACGTACGCATAAGTAATGTTTTCATTTTTCAATGATAATTATAGAAAGAATATAAGTAACATTTTATCTTTAAAAAATGATAATAATATCATATATATCATATTATTTCTTTAAATATACTTATATATATCATCCATGTGATATGTTGATTAAAAATTTATCATATCACTTTGTGGAAGTGATAGTTCACACGTACGCACGAATGACGTTATCATTATTTAGTGCATGGAATGGTAAGAATGTAGGTGATAAATTTTATATTAAAAATGATAAATATTTCATGAATATCATATATAAACATTAATTCCATCATTATAACCAGTCTTGAGATACTGTTATGGATAATGGATTACATCGGTTCACGAAGTGGTAATCCATCGTACACACGAACAATTAATTCTTTTCCCATTTGACGGAAGTGGAGTTGGATATAGGTCGTGAAAATAACATAATAACATATCAGTATATTAATTATATTATATTTATTATTTTATCATGGTGTAATAATGTTTGAGGGATTATGAAGAAGAAATAGAACTAAACATATAAATAAAAACTATAACTCTTCTTTAGAAATAACCCTTTTCATAACACCTTAAGACTAATAAGGATTGTATTTTTCCTATAAAATAACTCAAGGATGTGGAGAGGGATTATAGGAAATAATTTGGTCTGGTATTTTCAGAACCAAATTGGTTTTTAAGTGTCAAGAAATGGGAAGAAGGTGTGGCTTTTTATAATTTAGGTGAGATGCAATTTTATAAGTTCTCAAAAGATTAAATTATAATAAATTAATTTTCTATAAAAATACCATCAAATGGAAATTTATTTAAAAATAAGATAATATAAGGTTTTAATATCATCAACCAATGTATTTTATACAAGTTTTCATCTTATTTTAAACCATATCATTTTGATTAACAATTAGTTAACCTAGTTTAATTTTAACAATGATAAAAAAAATTAATGTTAAAAGGTTGTAACTTTTACTTATATAGTGTCAATTAAACTATAAATGACTAATTTTTTACATTTTAGACCATATCATAATATATATTTTTTAAATATTATTTTAAAATAATTTAACAAAATATTAATCCCATAAAATATCACTATTTTCAATTTTGATACTATTTACTACATTAACTTTTAAAAACATCAAGATAGAAAGTATAATTCAAAAAAAACTATTTTATTATATCCTAAAAAAGTAAATTTAATCTATAAAACAATTTTATTATATTAACTATATCAAATTATATTTATTTAATATTTTTAATATCATTTATTTTATTTTTCTATTAATTAAATAATTATTGCATAATTACTGTGTAAGCATTTAAGGTAATTATTTCTTACCTAAAAATTAAAAATAAATTACCATGTTGAAGATAAATATTTTAGGTTTAAAAATATTTTTTATCGTTTAATATAAATTCTGAATTACCACATATTAAAAATGTTATACTTATTAAAAACCATAGTGTGACAAATTTTACATTTCTTAAAATAAAATTCTATAAGGCACTTAATGTCAACCAAGTGACTCTAAAGGGTCATAAATTATAATGATAGATTATTTTGGACTAAAATTGCTTATAAAATAAAATTTGGACAAGTTTTAGGATAATTTAATAATCTATATTATATTATTTTTACCCTTAATTACCTGATTTACCCTTTACCGTGGTAATAAAAAAACTAAGTTCACTTTTCCTATTGTCCAAAAACAGAAGGGTAATATTTACTAAATTTTTACCTTATGATTCTAAATATTGAATCCATTTTTTAAAATTTATAATACAAAAGTGTGAGAAATTAATTTAAAATTAAACCAACAAAATGCAATGAAAAATAGTTTTTCAGAAAAATAAACTTTTTTAAATATAAAATGTTTTTATACTAAATTCAAGTATAAAATATAATTAAAAAAACCATAATTTGATTTTTATATTTTAAATTGATCTAATGAAAATTTAAAACAAATCCAAACACTAATTTTACCTTTAAAATAAAATATAGTTTTTAAAAAATCGGTATTTTTTACTATTCACTAAAAAATCAATATTTTTAGAAAATTCTCAAAAATTAATTATAAGATTATTTTTAATTGAAAAATTCAATAATAGAATTAATTTTCTAAAATTAAAATTCTACAATTTGAAAATAAGAAATTAGTTTAATAAAACTATATCCTTTTTGATTTTAAGAATTACTTAACAAATTCATAATGAATTTAACTATTTAATTACAGAATGAAAAAAATCTATAAGTAACTAGGTTATTGAAATCAAGTTCTTGGATATAGAATATTAGGATCACAGGACTTATATGGAGCTTACGATGCTCATGGACATAACCTTCAGTGATTTTCTTTATTTTTTTTGTGTATTGTTTATGTATTCCTAAAGTATGTCTACTACTTACATATTTTTGCTTCACATAGACTTAAATAGTTGTATTATTTAGCATTGACCAATTTTCAATATTTTATTTTATTAGTTATCATTATCTTCCATTTTTTCCTTTCATTTATATGGCTTATGCTATTGATTTTTTATTAATATATTAATGTACTACTCTGATTATAAGGGTATAGTCCACCCACTATACTGTCATTAGACCCTTGCTACTATTTAGCAATCTCTAGCATATGGGGAGGAAATCTTGAGGCCATGTGAGCGATCGACTCGGGGCATCGTTTCAGTGTCTCCCAGTTCAGGGTGTTACAAAGTGATATCATACATTTATTTTCCTTTATATTTATATTTTGGGCTAGTCAAAAGAAGACTAGGAATGTGTCAGCACTTACTAAATAGTCTTTTCTAGTAGTGATCAGCCCATGCATGGGGAAAAAACTAAGTGTCCATGTATGGGACTATTATTGGTGTTGTTCGTTATTATGGTTGATCATTATTTCAATTTGAGTGACTAATTTACTTTTTTCTTCTTATTGATTCATGGGATTTATATTATTTTACTCTTAGCCTAGTATGGTAAGGAAGTATTATTACATGAATCATTATATGTACATAGAGATTCACATGTCATGCATATATCATGCTATGTAGGTTTTATTTATTGACTGTCTGTTATATGTCATATGTGCATTGTGTGATTTAGCAGCATGTTTATCTACATACCATGTTTAGATGATTACTTAGTATGATTTGCCTATATTCCGTGCTTCTATAGATTCCATATCATATGTTTTTATTTTGTACTTCTATGAGATATCATGCCTCCATATAATCATGATATATGTTTTATTATTAAAGTGTTTGCATCATCCTAAATGGTGTTTTCTGATATGGATTGATGATGGAACCTTAAATAACCAATCATGACATATTTGATCTCTGGTCTATTCGTTGCATGGGAAGATAAATCTATTGTTGTGATTAAATGGGTGACAAAAACAATTTATAAAGTGTATGGGCCTTTATAAATTGGTAAGGGTGACCCATATAATCAAACCAACATATATAAACCTGTTATATTCGGAAATAAAAGGTAAAAACTTGGTTATAGATACATTAATGTCAATTATAACTTATAAATGTGAGTACCTTTATAAATTAGGAATAGTCATTCATCTAAATGAACCATGATGCTTATACAAGTCTGTTGAATTGTAATTCTTATGAATGGTTGTATTTATAAAAGGCTTGTACCTCTATTACTTAGTCATGAGGACTCGTATGATTAAATCCCTTAATGAGCAACTGGACCCAAGTAAACCAGTTCGGGAAAGTTTTTTATGAGGTGAACCCGCTAAGGGTGTGATAAATATTTAATAAATTAAATGTTTTTTAGATTCATTTATATAGACCTAGAATTGTATTTTGGGACCCTCATAGATCTCCTTGATCTTTATATTCTTGAGTACTTAACCCCATGGTGGTATATTTATGATAAAATGGAATATTTATTTATGGTGTCTACATCCAATTATATGGGTTATGTATAAATGTATGGTGGTACCTTACTTAAATGACTCACCTTAAATGATAAAATACCATTATAGTCTGTTTATTGCTTTTAAAAATTAGTCTTGGGTTAATTAAAATTTCAGTTACAACCTGAAGGGTGTTTTCCTCTATAGCTTGGAAACAGGTATTTTCATTAACCAAGCCAATGGTGAAAAAATATAACTAATTTTTTAAAATGGATAAAAAGGAATATATGAGATTAATTTCTTAAAAATTGTGACATTATGTTAGTTAAATAAATAATTATTGAAAGGAAGCTTCATATATCTTTCCTATTTAGCCTCATGGTGTTGCCTAAATAAAGTACTAAGCATATTTTCCTTATAATTAGTACTTGAAGTTTTATAAACTGAACCTCTTAAATGTTTGAATAACTAAGTTTGAATTGATGTAATGGCTGAAATAAAAACCTTAAATTGTATTTTTTTGTATTTAACCCTCATGTAAAGGTAGTTTAAATCTTTCTTTGATTTTTTCCTTGGATGGGAACGAGTATGTTTCCCATAGGTATCAGTTGACCAGCTCTTATATGATGAGCTTAGTGATTAGTCTGATAAGACTAGTGACCTTATAAGCATGACCTATTAATAAGGTTTACGCTTTCTATTTTAGTATAAGGCTATCTTGGTGGTGGTAGAGCCCTCAGAATTTAAAATCATCTCTAAATTTTTATGAAGTGTTTCAAGTGTGAGGTGTCATTTGGGTTTCGCTCATCCCATGTAGGAATATTAAATTCTAAAATGATGATCGATTTGGATAGGTGGTTTTGTGATGAGTTGACCCTTGTTAAGTTACTTGGGCATCCTTCAATTCTCATATTCATAGGGTTAGACATTCCTAGGTCATGGTCGACCACTTGGTAGGTCATATGACCCTTATTATTCTCCAATGATGGAAAACTCAGGAGGTATCCAACTGTATTAATAGTTGTATGGGATAATACAACTCTTGGAAATATTTTTTTCTTGGTCCGTCAGATAATGGAATTCATATGGATGATAGTCCTATGGATAGTATCGAATTATATTTCTTTGTATTGATATAATCATGTGGTAATACGCATTGATACACACAGTACCCGTTGAGTGATGAAGTGGTGCAGTGAACAGTATCAGTTCGGTGGGAATTGTTAAAACCTTTAGTTTTTACACTATGATATCAGGTTATATTCAGAGTAGAGTGGCCTGAAGATAATAGACTATGAAGAAACCTTTTCACCTGTAGCTAGATTAGAAGCCATTAGGATCTTACCTGCTTATGCATATCATCTAAATTTCAACTTATATCAAATGGATGTCAAAAGTGCATTTCTAAATGGTTTTATAATTGAAGATGTTTTTGTTGAACAACCACCTGGATTTATAAACCCCCATTTTCAAAATCATGTTGTTAAACTTTATAAAGCTTTATATGGTTTAAAACAGGTTCCAAGAGATTGGTATGATAGACAAACAAATTTTCTTATCTCTAAAGATTTTACTAAAGGAATTGCAGATCCCACTATTTTTATTAAAATAATTTCTAAAGATATTTTGATTGTACAAATCTATGTTGATGATATTATCTTTGGATCTTCTAAAAATTCATTATGAACTGATTTTTCAAAGATTATGCAAAATGAATTTGAAATGAGTTTAATGGGAGAACTCAAGTATTTTCTTGGTTTTCAAATTTTTAAAAAGAAAGATGGTATTATTTTAAATCAAAGAAAATATATAAAGGATCTTTTAAAAAGTTTTGGTTTGGATAGTAATAAGGGATGTGACACACCTATGAGTACCACCTGTAAGTTGGATAATGATGAAACTGGGAACCAGTTGATCAAACCAATTATAGAGGTATTATTGGAAGCTTACTTTACCTTACTTCTAGTCGAACAGATATCATGTTTAGTGTATGCATGTTTGCAAGATTTCAAGATAATCCTAAATAATCTCATTTACTTGTTGTTAAAAGGATTTTTAAATATCTTAAACATACCAACAATTTAGGTTAGTTTTATCCAAAAGGAAAATCCTTTGAATTAATGAGTTATTTAGATGTTGACTTTGCTGGCTGCAAGTTAGATAGGAATAGCACATCTGGAACATGTCATCTTTTGGGAAAGTCCCTGGTATCCTGGATTAGTAAGAAACAGAACTCCGTTTCATTGTCTACCACGGAAGCAGAATACATTACTATTGGTAGTTTTTGTGCACAGATTCTATAGATGAAACACACTATATTTTATTATGGATATCAATGTAGACATGTGTCTATAAATTGTGATAACACTAGTGCAATTAACATCTCCAAGAATCTTGTGTCTCACTCTAGGACTAAGAACATTGATGTCAGACATCACTTTTTTAGAGATCATTATCAAAAGGGTGATATTTCTATAGAATTTATTGACTCTGAACATCAATTAGCTGATATTTTCACCAAACCCTTAAGCTAAGAAAGTTTATATTTTATTAAACAAGAGTTAGGTATGATCGATCAGTGAAACCGATCTATGAAACCGATCTGTGAAACAAATCTCTAAAACCGATTCATGAAACCGATCTGTGAAACCGATCTGTGAAACTGATCTTTACTACTGTTTGAGTTATAAAGTATATGAAACCATTAGTGTTTGTCAAAATGATGTTGTTTTAATTAATCTTTATTATTTTTTATTATTGTAACCCTAAATGATAAAATTTATGACCCGTGGCTATTTCATTTTCTAAAAACCATTGACCTTCCATATCCCACTGAACTCTAATTTTTCTGAATCCCGAACCTTTTGAACCCTTCCAACCTCTCAAACCTCTCAAATCTCCAAATGGAAAATAAAAATCAATAAAACAAGGAATTTGAAGGTTCCTCTCCCATTAACGCGCTCAAGGAGAATCAAGCAGCACGACTCAAAGGTCTTTGAACCCAGAGTTGGAAACTCGGGTGGTCACCGCAGAAAAGGAAGTGAGTTCTGAATGGGTGTTATCCAGTAATTCTTCACTTTTAAAAGTGTTAGAGATGCAAGGATGGAAAGACTGGTTCTGTTATAATAACTGAGTGTACTACCCAAAACTAGTGCATGAGTTTTATCTGAACTTAAATATGGTATTGGATGGAGCAGAAGCTGTATGATTATCTTCAGTTATCAAAGGGAAGAAGATAAATTTTTCATCAAAGCAATGAGATGAATGTTTGGTGGTACCACATAATAGTAGATATGAGGATTACACTAGTAACATTCCTCCTACCATAGAATATTTTTCCTATGAGCTTGCTATGGAGATGTTTACTGGAAAGTATGAATCCAGAAGAATAACAGCTGCTGAGTTAGATGGAGAAAGTAGAATCTTGTTTAAGTTTATTTAGCACCAAATCTGTCCCAAAATAGGTGACTTTGCTACTGTGAAGTATCAAGATGTTTTCTTGTTATTTTTATTGCTGAATGGTGAGAAGATCAACTTGTGTAGATACATTACTGTTCATATTCCTGAAATGGTAAAGCTACCCAAGAAGGATAAAACCTTGTTCTATTCTAATAAAATCTATGTCGTGCTAAAGTTTTTGGGCTGTTTTGAAGATGGAGATGAGTGTATATCATCTAGTAGTAGCTTTTTTATTAACAAGGATATCCTCAAAAGAATGAAAATCGACTAGAATCCATGGAAGAAGGCATGGGTTGCTGATGAAGATAGGTTGTATGACTTCTTTAATCCTTCTGACCATTCTAAAAGACCAAAGGGGATGAGAGATCCTGGTTTAAAACCTGATGAGGAAGTTGTTTATTCTGATGAGGAAGAAGAGACAGAAGCCCCTAAGGACACTGAAGAGTCCAACAAGAAGGAAATAGGGGAAGCTGAAGCTGACGATGATGTGGATACTGAAAAGGAACCTGAGTCATCTCCTGATGACAGGAGTGACCCTGATATAGTAAGTCCTAAGAAAAGAATAATGGAATTTGGACCAGCTAGTCCACCTCTTAAGTTACCTGAGTTAGAACCCCTTCTAGGTGATGAAGAAGAAGTTGACACTGAAGTATCAAATTCTGTGCAGTATGAATCCAGTAGCAAAGACAGTACCGATGAAACTTTGGTAAACAATAATGGACATGGCAATAGTGATAATAGTGTTGATGGTGATGATGGTGATGATGATGATGATGCAAGTTCTCGACCAGTGGATGGTCACAATGTAATCCAAGCTGATCCAAAACCTCAATTAGATGAGTAAGAAACTTTTCCTGGGGCTAAAAGGAAAATGCAGACAGTGATTGATGTAGGTGGGGAAGACTCACATGAAAATTCTAGAAAATCTGATTTTATAAAGCCTTAGTATACCTCTTGTAAAGCTAAATGGGAGGAACACCCAGGTCTTGTAGTTCTAGGTTTGGATTATTCAGAGGAAGAGGAAGAAGTGAATATCGCAAGGGTAATCCATCCAATTAAGGCTAGACCAGTTGTTAAGATTGTGCAAGTGACAACAAAAAGAACTGGTCCTTTAGTTTCATGATCTAATTTTGACAGATTTAAAGATGAGTTGCTCCACATAGTTAGAGAGACAATGAAAGAGGAATTATATAATTCTCCTACTCCTGCTCCTGTGAATCTATTTGTGGCTGCTATGGATGCTTTAACTCAAAGAGTGGTAAGTATTATTAATCCGGACCTGTGAAATACTTGTGAGATGATTGGAAATCATATTACCTCTCTTAATCAAGTGTTCAAGGAATTGAGCAGTGGCTTAGTATCTCTATTAGGTGAATTTAGATCAACTATCACTGGTATGATGGAATTTTTGAGAAATTTGATAGAACGCCTGAAGAAATGTGATTTGAGAAAATTGAAAGCCGAGATAACTCAGATTGTTTCTCAAGCTATCTCTTCCAAAGTGACCAAGATCACTGGTCATGAGATTAATGCCTTAAAAGATGTTATAAAAGAATAATTGGCAGCTTTTGGATGGATTCTAGACTTGGACTCTTTGAAAAATATAAAAGAAAATAGTGATCATAATCACAAGATGGTGAATTTGTATTCGGTTGATGCAACTAAGGCTCAGAAAGAGATCAAATAAAATGTGGATCACTATTTTTCTAAAATTTATACCAAGCATGAGTTGTACCATTAGTTTAAAGTCTTGGCTGAAAATTTAAGGATTCCTCCTGTCACTCAAGCCTTTAAGGATCAAGTCCAATAGTTGAAGGATTTTACTCCCACTCTGGAGAGTTTCATGAAAAACAAAGATGACTTTGAGAAGGCCATGAAATATGGTGGTGAAGTAATTCAGGATTTTATCAATCTGCTCAAACCATATCTTCATGTGCAAGCAAAGGCAATTTTTCTTCCTACTGTTGAGCCTCTCAGTCCATCCAGTGTTGCTCCTGGTCAGATATCAGTCTCTCAAGCTCTATCCAATATTCATCCAGTCATTTAACATCCGCCTTCTGGAAGATCTTATACTCAATAGCAAGTGACCTTAGCACCCACTATGCTATCATCCCGAGCTGTGCTACCTCCTCTCTCCATCCGTCCAGATCAACCTTCCACCAAACCACCTTATGTCCCATTCATTCCTCCCTCTGCCAAAGGGAAAGCTCCTCTGCACCCCAAGAAATAGTTGTTTGTTGTTTTTTATAGGGTGACTTTTCCTTGTATCTTTTTCTTATACCCATTTCAGATGTTATTTTACTATAACCTTATTCTTTTTTGCTCTTCTACTTTCTCCTTTTCTTTTTGATAATCCCAAAGGGGGAGACACGTATAAATATATATTTAAGGGGGAGAACAATGTATATATGAGCAAGGGGTTAAATAAGCTTTAAGATCTCATGTCATGATATCATTTATATATTCTTTTTACATAGGGGGAGCATACTAAATATTATATCATCTTTCCACTTCTTTTATGCCATAGATTTGTGATTATCAAAAAGGGTGAGATTTTTGAAATCTCTGTGCGATAGTTATTTTAATAATCACAAATCATCGTTTTATATATGTCAATTTAGTCATTTATTCAATTTGTTCTAAATGTTTTTATATATGTATAATCATGTCTACATATGATTATATATGATTGTTTATGGTCTACTATTGACCTGGAAGTATTCTGGTTTATACAGACACTCTGTGCGAATTTTATATTTTTGACTCACCGTTAGTTATATTTTTGACTCACCGTTAGTTATATTTTTGACTCACCGTTAGTTATTTTCTTGAGTCACCGATAGTTAAAGGAATGAGACACCGATGACAACGGTCGCACCGATGACAACAGTCGCACCGATGACAACAGTCGCACTGATGACAACGGTCGCACCGATGACAATGGTCGCACCGATGACAACGGTCGCACCGATGACAACAACCGCACTCATATAATTCTAAACTCATTGTCCATTTATTTTCTATGTAGTGAACTTTTGTTTAACTTTTGAGCTGTGTGTGTGCATCTATCTATTTAGACACACACTGACTCTTGGTCTGAACTGAAGGATACTAAATCCTCACTGAAACCTTCTAAATTCTTTTAGTTCCCACTGTGAATTGTGGTAGAGGTCAAGTGTGACCTATATTTCCTATGTGCTATTGTTTTGTTTTCCCATGTAGAACTATGGTAGAGGTCTGAGGACCTGAACAGTCTACGTACTGTTGTAAAACCCTCGATCCAGGGTGTGGATCATAGTTTTTATAAAACTTTTTGAGAGGACTAAGTCTCAGATTGATACTAAACCTCTTGTTTTAAACTACTGTGTTTTTTATCTTTTTTAAAACTACTTTGAATATTCCATTGCTACGTACTTTAAATATAAATCTATTTTAAAGTTACTCTGATAGTTAAACTAGAAAGTGTTAGTACTCATTATGAATCAGTAATTTAGTTTCAAAATATAACTTAATCTTCTGATTAAGTTAACTGAGAAGTAATAAATCTTGGAGAAACTAATTGAACATTTACAATCTTTATAAATTCACTACAGTTTAACTTGTTTTATGAATTGATGGATTTTAACACAAATCTATTTAACAGAAATTTTAATTGGAACTCAATTAACCCCCCCCCCCCCCCTCTTGAGTATCCACTCCGACCGAAAATATCCAATTATATTAAAATGACCATTAAGTATCCTTATTTTTGATAATATAGTTGTTGAATAGTGATTACATGACTAGTATAAATATAGGATTTTAACAAATCCTTTTAACACAAACAAAGGAAGTGGTGGCCTCAACCAGTAGGATCATACCCTATGAATCCCATTTATCGAAGCTTCTGAGGGAGATAGAATTTCTGGGATTTTCCCTAGACCAATCCCAAGACGAGATCTAACAACTTCAGCAGGAGAAAAAAATTTACAGGAGAAGTTCAAGTTCATCAAGATCACATCCCAAACCATGTACACCGAACAGCCCCATGAAAGCCCCACCATCGCACACCTTACTCTTAGGGAATATTCTAGTTTAGTAAAGGGATATGTAACAAGATCATAGAATTATGATTATGTACATTATTTTTTTATAGAATAATGAATATACTTTCATTCTATTATTGTTACTTTGTAAATGAATTTTAAAGCACAAATAGTATTTTTTGGTTAATTTTCAAATTTATTTAAGAAATATACTTTGATGAATTAATGGATAATTAAATTAAATAATATTTTAATAAAATATTATTTTAAATTAATTTTATTAAATATAAATTATCTTATAATTTTTATGAATTCAATTTTAATTTTTATTAACTTTTGAAAATTGTTTTTATCAAAACCCGTCGATTTTCAATAAATGTTGGTGTTTATTTTAAAAGTAAAACTTCACATATTTATAAAATTATTTAGATAAAACAGATATAATTTTTGTAACTAGGATGTCAAAATTATCCAATGGTGAATTTTTCATAATTTTCTGAGACAATCGAATTTTTGGGTAAAAATTAAATACTGTATAAATATATAATGTGTTTTATAACATCATAAATGACCCAATAGTGATGTAATAAAATACTATAAAGGATATTTTAGGTCAAATATATTTTTTACTTTAAAATAATATATTTTTATTTTTATTTTATTTATTTTATAAAGCCTTAGTGAATCCTCCAAGACATATAAAATATTTTAAGATTTTAAAATCATTTCCTTGAAAGTGTAGCTCACCTACACATAAGAAAGGGAAATATTTTAATATATTCAGCCCTTAGAATTTTAAAATAATTTATACCACTCCCATTTTATAGAAACCATGGGAAAAAACAATGGGATGGTTTGTGGTTTTGAATATTTTAGTGTGTATGGTTCAAAACCAAAATAATAAAGAATTCCTCCACATTTCCTATATAAACTCACCAAATCACCCATTACTCTTCACTAAAGATCTTTAAATATCGACCACCCTCTTCCCCCTTCTCCCTATAGTCCTACCAATGTTCCCCTAAGCTCCCAATAAGTATATCCCAAGCCTTTGGGATCACACATCCAAGTAAGGGATCCTCACATTTCTCTCTTCCTTTCAATTCAAGAACCTTGTTTGAAATTAGTCATTTTAATTTAAATTGGTTATATTTTAATCCTTTTATAATCAATTACCTACTATCCATTTGATGTTATTTCAATGAGGGGTCATTTATCCTTTCCCATTTAGACCCTTACCTACGTCGTTTCTATATCGAAATTCCACAAGGGAATTCTCTCTTATCATTTTCATTTCAAGCACTTAATTTATATTATGCATCTTAAATTCCATTTAATATGTTGGGATATTATGTTCAATTATCCCCTCACTATCCATTTAATTTATAAATGATTATATACCCCTTTTATTCTCATCTACCCATTTTATTAATTTCCATATGACGTTGTTATGCTACCGAAATTGCACCACGGTTTTTACATGCCAAAATCATCATGCAGGGAATACCATACTCATTACTCTATCAAGGGTATTCACCTTTATGAACATGTACTTTTTTATTGAGGACTTACATGTATGTATTATACATTCCTTTATTTTGGAATAAATGATGATGTGGAATGAATCCATGTAATATGTTGTATATGGCGCACTTAAGCATGAGATTGAAATGATTATGAAGGGTATGACCAGATAGTGCTCCAATGCATTGGGTAATGTTTAGTATCATGATACGTCATGCCTTTATGTTAATGTTTCTATTATGATCTATTGATATGCCTATTTCCTATCATGTAATATATCCTTCATGTTATGCCTTGTTTACTCCCTTACTAGGTTTTATAGCTCACCCTTTTCTTATGTATGTCCTCGGGTTATCCCATGTAACGCTAAGTACATAGGAATGTTGTGGTCATGTAAAAGAAGTTTTCAATAAAGATGTGTACTTCATGTTTTAAGTTGTTATGTAATGTTCCTAAGCCCCAAAGACACTAGACCTCTCAGTCTTATAAGTTGTATTAAGTGCAATTTTATGTAATAAATCATGTTTAAATGTGTAATAAAGAGCAGGGTCATTATGACTTAGGTGAAGCAGCCTATATTCTAGGGATCAAGATCATTCATGATAGATCTAAGAGGATTCTTGGACTAAGTAAAATTACATACATTGACGAGATGCTAAAGAGATTTGGTATTGAAAAATCCTACTGAGGATTGGTTCCAATGTCACATGGTATAAATATTTATAATAAAATGTGTCCTCATACACATTTGGATACAGAGATAATGAGTAAGATCTCATATGCTTCAGTGATAAAAACTATAACTCTTCTTTAGAAATACCCATTTTCATAACACCTTAAGACTACTAAGGATTGTATTTTTCCTAAAAAATAACTCAAGGATGTGGAGAGGGATTATAGGAAATAATTTAGTCTGGTATATTCAGAACTAAATTGGTTTTTAAGTGTCAATAAATGGGAAGAAGGGGTGACTTTTTATAATTTAGGTGAGATGCAATTTTATATGTTCTCAAAAGATTAAATTATAATAAATTAATTTTCTATAAAAATACCATCAAATGGAAATTTATTTAAAAATAAGATAATATAAGGTTGTAATATCATCAACCAATGTATTTTATACAAGTTTTGATCTTATTTTAAACCATATCATTTTGATTAACCCTTAGTTAACCTACTTTAATTTTAACAATGATAAAAAAAATTAATATTAAAAGGTTGTAACTTTTACTTATATAGTGTCAATTGAACTATAAATGACCAATTTTTGAAATTTTAGACCATATCATAATATATTTTTTTAAATATTATTTTAAAATAATTTAACAAAATATTAATCCCATAAAATATCACTATTTTCAATTTTGATACTATTCACTACATTAACTTTTAAAAACATCAAGATAGAAAGTATAATTCAAAAAAAACTATTTTATTATATCCTAAAAAAGTAAATTTAATCTATAAAATTATTTTATTGCATCAACTATATCAAATTATATTTATTTAATATTTTTAATATCATTTATTATATTTTTCTATTAATTAAATAATTATTGCATAATTACTGTGTAAGCATTTAAGGTAATTATTTCTTACCTAAAAATTAAAAATAAATTACCATGTTGAAGATAAATATTTTAGGTTTAAAAATATTGTTTATTATTTAATATATATTCTGAATTACAACATATTAAAAATGTTATACTTATTAAAAACCATAGTGTGACAAGTTTTACTTTTCTTAAAATAAAATTCTATAAGGTACTTAATGTGAACCAAGTGACTCTAAAGGGTCATAAATTATAATGATAGATTATTTTGGTCTAAAATTGCTTATAAAATAAAATTTGGACAAGTTTTAGGATAATTTAATAATCTATATTATATTACTTTTACCCTTAATTACCTGATTTACCCTTTATCGTGGTAATAAAAAAACTAAGTTCACTTTTCATATTGTCCAAAAATAGAAGGGTAATATTTACTAAATTTTTACCTTATGATTCTAAATATTGAATCCATTTTTTAAAATTTATAATACAAAAGTGTGAGAAATTAATTTAAAATTAAACCAACAAAATTCAATGAAAAATAGTTTTTCAGAAAAATAACCTTTTTTAAATATAAAATGTTTTTATACTAAATTCAAGTATAAAATATAATTCAAAAAACCATAATTTGATTTTTATATTTTAAATTGATCTAATGAAAATTTAAAACTAATCTAAACCCTAATTTTACCTTTAAAATAAAATATAGTTTTTAAAAAATCGGTATTTTTTACTATTCACTGAAAAATCAATATTTTTAGAAAATTCTCAAAAATTAATTATAAGATTATTTTTAATTGAAAAATTCAATAATAGAATTAATTTTTTAAAATTAAAATTCTACAATTTGAAAATAAGAAATTAGTTTAATAAAACTATATCCTTTTTGATTTTAATAATTACTTAACATATTCATAATGAATTTAACTATTTAATTACAGAATGAAAAAAAATCTATAAGTAACTAGGTTATTGAAATCAAGTTCTTGGATATGGAATATTAGGATCACAGGACTTATATGGAGCTTATGATGCTCATGGAGATAACCTTCAGTGATTTTATTTATTTATTTTTTGAATTGTTTATGTATTCCTAAAGTATGTCTACTACTTACATATTTTTGCTTCACATAGACTTAAATAGTTGTATTATTTTGCATTGACCAATTTTCAATATTTTATTTTATTAGTTATCATTATCTTCCATTTTTTCCTTTCATTTATATGGCTTATGCTATTGATTTTTTATTAATATATTAATGTACTACTCTGATTATAAGGGTATAGTCCACCCACTATACTGCCATTAGACCCTTGCTACTATTTAGAAATCTCTAGCATATGGGGAGGAAATCTTGAGGCCATGTGAGCGATCGACTCGGGGCATCGTTTCAGTGTCTCCCAGTTCAGGGTGTTACAAAGTGATATCATACATTTATTTTCCTTTATCTTTCTATTTTGGGCTAGTCAAAAGAAGACTAGGAATGTGTCATCACTTGCTAAATAGTCTTTTCTAGTAGTGATCAGCCCATGCATGGGGAAAAAACTAAGTGTACATGTATGGGACTATTATTAGTGTTGTTCGTTATTATGGTTGATCATTATTTCACTTTGAGTGACTAATGTACTTTTTTCTTCTTATTGATTTATGGGATTTATATTATTTTACTCTTAGCCTAGTATGGTAAGGAATTATTATTACATGAATCATTATATGTACATAGAGATTCACATGTCATGAATATATCATGCTATGTAGGTTTTATTTATTGACTGTTTGTTATATGTCATATGTGCATTGTGTGATTTAGCAGCATGTTTATCTATGTACCATGTTTAGGTGATTACTTAGTATGATTTGCCTATATTTCGTGCTTCTATAGATTCCATATCATATGTTTGTATTTTGTACTTCTATGAGATATCATGCCTCGATATAATCATGATATATGTTTTATTATTAAAGTGTTTGCATCATCCTAAATGGTGTTTTCCGATATGGATTGATGATGGAACCTTAAATAACCAATCATGACATATTTGATCTCTGGTCCATTCGTTGCATGGGAAGATACATCTATTGTTGTGATTAAATGGGTGACAACAACAATTTATAAAGTGTATGGGCCTTTATAAATTGGTAAGGGTGACCCATATAATCAAACCAACATATATAAACTTGTTATATTCGGAAATAAAAGGTAAAAACTTGGTTATAGATACATTAATGTCAATTATAACTTATAAATGTGAGTACCTTTATAAATTGGGAATGGTCATTCATCTAAATGAACCATGATGCTTATACATGTCTGTTGAAATGTAATTCTTATGAATGGTTGTATTTATAAAAGGCTTGTACCTCTATTACTTAGTCATGAAGACTCATATGATTAAATCCCTTAATGAGCAACTGGACCCAAGTAAACCAGTTGGGGAAAGTTTTTTATGAGGTGAACCCGCTAAGGGTGTGATAAATATTTAATAAATTAAATGTTTTTTAGATTCATTTAGATGGACCTAGAATTGTATGATGGGACCCTCATAGATCTCCCTGATCTTTATATGCTTGCGTACTTAACCCCATGGTGGTATATTTATGATAAAATGGAATATTTATTTATAGTGTCTACATCCAATTATATGGGTTATGTATAAATGTATGGTGGTGCCTTACTTAAATGACTCACCTTAAATGATAAAATACCATTATAGTTTGTTTATTGCTTTTAAAAATTAGTCTTGTTTTAATTAAAATTTCAGTTACAACCAGAAGGGTGTTTTCCTCTATAGCTTGGAAACTGGTATTTTCATTAACCAAGCCAATGGTGAAAAAATATAACTAATTTTTTAAAATGGATAAAAATGAATATATGAGATTAATTTCCTAAAAATTGTGACATGATGTTAGTTAAATAAATAATTATTGAAAGGAATCTTCATACATATTTCCTATGTAGCCTCATGGTGTTTCCTAAATAAAATACTAAGCATATTTTCCTTATAATTAGTACTTGAAGTTTTATAAACTGAACCTCTTAAATGTTTGAATAAATAAGTTTGAATTGATCTAATGGATGAACTAAAAACCTTAAATTGTATTTTTTTTTCTTTAACCCTCATGTAAAGGTAGTTTAAATCTTTATTTGATTTTTTCCTTGGATGGGAACAAGTATGTTTCCCATAGGTATCACTTGACCAGCTCTTATATGATGAGCTTAGTGATTAGTCTGATAAGACTAGTGACCTTATAAGCATGGCCTATTAATAAGGTTTACGCTTTCTATTTTAGTATAAGGCTATCCTGGTGGTGGTAGAGCCCTCAGAATTTAAAATCATCTCTAAATTTTTATGAGGTGTTTCAAGTGTGAGGTGTCATTTGGGTTTCGTTCATCCCATGTAGGAATATTAAATTCTAAAATGATGATCGATTTGGATAGGTGGTTATGTGATGAGTTGACCCTTGTTAAGTTACTTGGGCATCCTTCAATTCTCAAATTCATAGGGTTAGACATTCCTAGGTCATGGTCGACCACTTGGTAGGTCATATGACCCTTATTATTCTCCAATGATGGAAAAATCAGGAGGTATCTAACTGTATTAATAGTTGTATGGGATAATACAACTCTTGGAAATATCTTTTTCATGGTCCATCAGATAATGGAATTCATATGGATGATAGGCCTATGGATAGTATCGAATTATGTTTCTTTGTATTGATATAATCATGTGGTAATATGAATTGATACACACAGTACCCGTTGAGTGATGAAGTGGTGCAGTGAACTGTATCGGTTCGGTGGGAATTGTTAAAACCTTGAGTTTTTACACTATGTTATCAGGTTATATTCAGAGTTGAGTGGCCTGAACATATACAGAAGTTTGATTTATCCTGGTTATGGGGGATGATGTTGTAGAACGGATCAGGTGTGATAACACTACTGATCAATTTAGTTTTGGATTATATTCCTAGTGCTAATGAAATGTGTAAGTAAAGCCTGGGAGATCATTACACATACATCTAGATTAAATCTAATCTAGTGCAATTTTAGGTGGTTTGATTTCCTTTTATTTTCATTTTGATGCTTGGTGAAAGCAGTTTTTCCATGTTTATAACCCGTGTTTAGTGTTGGATGGATCATATATCATGGGATGAGTTTCCTTACGTGGTAAATGACTGCTAGGAAACTTCTAAGGTGAAGAGCATCATGTCAAATGTGACTAGCTTTCCCTTACAAGTAGAGGTATATCAACTAAAAAAGACCATATGGGAGTGGTCACCTTTGTTTTTGAATGCCCGTTAGGTTAGTAGTTTAGGTTATCTAGTCACTGAGATGATGCTGGAGATAAAATATGGTTATGGGTTGGCATCGAGTTTGGATGCTAGATTCAGACTTGGGGTGTGTAAGTGACCTAAGAGGAATCACTTGTGATATGTGTTTGTGCTTGAAAGGAATCATGGTAATGAAATAGTTTTCTGAGTGTGCAACCTTTAAATACATAATTAGTTGGGTTAGACTTTAATGGTTATGCTTGAATGATCATGCAATGCCTTTGTAGTGATGGAATCATGGTCAACTAATGAAAATTCATCGGTAGGTGTAGTCAATATCTTTAAGTAGGTCATACATAGGTGTTTTGATTTTTTTTATATGTAGATCTATATGGTTGGTTGGAAACTATTATATACACTTCATTTGGATATGATGGGGGTGTCTTGGGTCTTCTTAATGTTTGTTGTTACCCTATTAATGTACTCTTAGCATTGTGGTGATCATTCCCCTTATCTTGACATCATCTAGGTCATACTAAGAGATAATCTATTATACATTAATCTAATGAAATAAATAATTAAATGCCTTGATGGCTCGATAAATATAATTTGTGAGAGTTGCGCTCCAGGAGCATGGATAATCTTAGAGACATGGATTATCCTAAGTGATACTGAGTTTCCCATATAAAAATTCCTTTGAAGGACTCATAGACTCTATCCAATTCCTTAACTCGGTCACCATGCAAAATATCACTTTTAGGCTCAGATAGTGTTTTGATATGTGGGAATTTTGGCTGTGTACTGGCATCTCACTTGTAAACATCAGAGTATGAACTACCATGGATGATCTCCTTAGACTTTAGTTTTTTATTCTGAGGTTAACCCAAACTTGCTGTTGGGATCAGTTGATTTAAATATATTGTGCCAATCCAAGGGTATTGGATTAAGTATACACCTATGATCATGTTGAGGCATGACAATTGCAATGATCAGTTTGACTAGAGATGCCACCAAAATCCAATTACGGGATTTGGTGGGCATATTCAAGGTAATATATGTTGGATTTGGTTACCTATAACCAACTTGTGTATACTTTTTGATAACCTATATTCATTTTTTTAACATTAATAAACTCTTTATCACATCATGATTGTTATGTGATAATATCTTAAGAGTATCTATCGCACTGAAAGGTTATGGAAGTTCCCCACTATGATGAGAACCCAGAAGTACCATGACATTATTCTTAAATATATGTGTTATAGCAAGATGAAATTATTTCAGGGACACAAATGATATCGGCTATCAAGGGTGGATATTCAATCTAATTTGAGGCACCTTATCATGGTGCACTCCCTTGGTAATATCGAGTATTGGATATTATGAGAATGAGACCCGCCAGTAGGAAATCCATATTTATATGTGTCATTGGATGTTCCTATATAAGGGCATGTGAAATGATCCTTAGACTTAAAGATTATTATTAATGGGTATTATAAGTTATGTACTTTGATGTATTTATGAAAACCGTGATGACATATGTTTGTAGTGTGGTGGGATATGTTGGGGTGATATGAGTAATATTTCATTAACAAATAATGCGAGAAAGGGTTTTCCCCTTTTTACTTTAATGGAATTATATATCTTGGGCCCTTTGATGGAAAATATATATCATAAATAAATCCATGGACATGGTGTTTTATAGGTAAGTTATATTTCTAGAAAGTCAAATAAAGATATATCGATCACATAGGTTTATAGAACCAGCATTCAACTTGCTTGATTAGAGATATCACAACAAAGGTATTATATTACATAGTAAGAATCTGCATGAGTTATTATGTCATTGCGTCATTAACTTATTTTTTTTATGGGTGTCTTTTCATGTTGGTAGATGCTAACCTTAGACTTTGGGCTGCTTCACCTAATGCTACTGAGAAAGAGGCCTAGAGGGTCACACACTAATTATATCCAAAATCTTAGTTAAATAATATATTATTATTTATTATTTAACAAGTTGAATCAATATTATTCTCACACATGGTTTCATAATTATTCATTTTTTCTTGGTCTCATATATTCTATCACCAGTTACTGGAGATAATATTATGTGAGTGGAATATTTAATAAATATTTATTTTCTATTTAGCGAATATAATATTTATTTATTTATTGGTGAATAATGTAGTGGTATTTATTTATTAAATAAATAGTCATTATTCAATTCCTGATAAATATAGTGTAGGAATGACGGGCCGAGTTTAATGGTCAGGTGAGAAATAATATATATTGAATATTATTTTGAATAAATAATATTTCATTTAATTCATGAGTTTAGCGCATGTCAATAAATAATAATAATATTATTATTATTATTATCATTATAGACATGGGTTCCATAGGCATTACGAAAATAATAAGGGAGCATGAATAATTATTATTTTCTAACCCTGGCGGTATATAAACCCAAATATATTATTTTCTTAAGTGGACCAATTCATTTTTTGTGCACAACGATATCCAGAGAGAATTTTATGATATCCCTAAAGAGATTCCTCTCCATGAACTCTCTCAAGAATGGAGAGAGATCCTCCTCCACCACCACTTTAAAGTCTAGATATATCAAATAGAACCCTTCCTTGAATAGATTCTAGGGTGATCAAAGGTGAATGATGAAAGTGTTAGGATTTTTCATGCTAGTACCCAGAGATTCATATAGCGATGTTCAGAGGTTCATGGAATCACCACTAGAGGGAATCTATTCTTGATTCCTAAAGCACAATGATGGTATGATGTAGATAATTTTTTAAATCCATAAATGAAGAAAGAATTCCTTGCAAGTAAAATATTTAATTTCTTAAATTAATTAAAAATAATATATGATGCTCATGTGATTTGGTTCCAGTATATTTCTATTGTCTATATTCTTTGTTTCAATTCTGTTGATCACAGTTTTTATCATCATGTAGATATAGTATTAATCATCGATAATGAAAAAAAAAGTTGGGCATTACTTATCCACCACTTCCACTACACCCAGAACCTTCAAGTGCTATCAAAGATATTGGGTAATTATTTATAATTATTTAAATATTTTTGATTTATTTATGCATTTATCATTGGTTTTGTATTCCAATTTAATCGTTCTTTAATCCTCATTATGATATCTTATTTCTTACTCTTTGTTTCTCAAAAATATAATCAAATAAATTAATTTTATGAATGAAATAAATTTGAAGATCTCATCTAGAGGTGCTAAAATGTATTATCAGACAACACAAAAACACACATCATGTAACCCGGAGGTACACACTGTGTACCCATGTTTAATGTATACTAAATTAATTCAAAATAATTTCAAGTAATTTGTATTTATTACACATTGTGAATTTAATTACACACCATGTATTGATTAGGCCATCCCAGCACATGGTCAATTAGAGTACATGTCGTGTAACTTCCATACATGATGTGTAGTCCTTTAATCACAGATGGGTCAGGTATCTTCTAACATGGCCTACATAACTGGTTATCATGTAAGTTATGGACCACACATCATGTATCCCATGTACACTCCATGTAATCTAATATTTTTCATGGAATGGTTACATACTGAGTCCCTAGGAATGTGTTGCTGATAGACGGTGAGAATAACACATTACATGTAGTTGTAATGTACATTCCATGTACTTTTACCAAATTATGAAGAATTAAAAATTAATTTATTATTATATTCAAAACTTATCAACATGTGTTTTGTGTGTTCATTAAATTGATAGTGCATGCCGTGTGGTAGGTTATATATATATAAATGTTGAATTAATTTCTACATAATGTTCAAGCCAACATATCATGTATAAGTCATATTATAGTTATTAATTTATGTTCATTGAAGCATAAAACGATATGTAAATACCATGTGTTTCATGTGGTCATTAAGTAGATATTACATGCCATAAAATTATGTGATATGTATTATATGCCACATGTTGTAAGAGTAAACAGCATATGAGTATAATACATATTAGGTAGTTCAGTCAGGTACTCATTGTGTTGCCTCAAATGTACATTTTTTTGTATATAGTTATTTTTAAATAAATTTATTTAATTTGTTTAAAATTATGATGGATAAAAATATTAAGAAAATTCATATGATAATTAAGATAAAATAACTGATTAATTAAAGAATATAATTAATTGATTCAAGTGTGATTTATCATAAATAATAATGAATAGAATTGAATTATCATTTTATTAAATACATTATTAGTTTCATGCATGTAGATGATCATGATCCTGGACCAAACATTTTTATGTGATTATTTTATTTTAATATATTGTTAAATTAAATTATTGTCATGTGTATCATCCCTCCTCTCATTATGTAAGGTCAAGTGTGACCATTTTTTCTTTTATGTAATCCTCTTAACAAATCCTTTGGTTCCCCTCACCTGCATGTGAGTAAAATAATATGTAATGGATGGATATCCAAAGCTAGGGGATGTTTTTCAAGTTTGGGGACAAGGAAAAACCAATCCTAGACACATGCATAGGTGGATAGGTAGAAAGATGCAATATGAACCATAAATGGTTTGGGGTGTTTTTTCCCTAGGTCAATAGTTAATTTATCATCCTATAGATAAACTAACCATTAGTAAAATTTCATGATCATAACACTTTATTATTTAATTTCTATCAAGATTCATATTTATTTCATTTTGGATGTTTTGTGATGATCACATGAATTAATGAATTGAAAAACATGAAAGATATAACTAAAATAAACTAACTTATGAGTAAACACTACCAGACATAGTTAATCACTTATGTAAATCCAATTAATATTAAAAATCATGTAATAAAGATAATAATTGTAAATTTACGCATAAAGATAAAATCCCTCAATTATATAAATTAAGTCAGTATAGCCTTACACTAGTTAAGTTAAAATCGAACCATAGTTCAAAGTGCTTGACCATCCAAAGTTTGGGTGATTTAAATTATCACGGAATTCTAACTTGAATTTTTGGGTTCACTTAACTTAGTAAAAATCAAGGGTTGACTTCCAAATAAGGAATTTGTGTAACTGAGAGGAAAAGGTTGAGGAAATCCAATTTCAGGATTTCAGGATTTGGGAGTCCACTCAACAGATAAAGGAACTGTGAGTTAATGTAGTTGGCATTGGGAATTCAAACCTAAAACCCTTCAAATTTATTGATTAAACAAAGTTTGGTTGATGAGAAGGGGAATATTGATCCTTAACACTATAATGTCCAAAAAAAATAATATTATGAATCCAATGGTGAGGTTTATTGGGTTTCGATAAAATAATGGGAGATTGATAAATATAATATATATTTATTTGTCTAAATTTTATTAGATAAATTACTAAAACTATACGTGACTTATATATAGAAATATAAATAAACATGACTTTAAACATATAGTTGTGATCAATAATTTATAAGGATGAAATTCTCAGCATCACAAATTTCCAAGAGTGGAAAAGGTATTTATGTGGTATCCTATACCATGAAAGGAAATTGTATGTGCTAGAAGAACCTATTCTTGAAGCACATGGTAAAAAGGCTAGTGAGGAATAGTTATCTATCTATGAGAAACATTTGAAAAATTACATAAATGTTTAGTGTTTCATGCTATCATCAATGACCAATGAGATTCTGAAGTAACATGAGGACATGGATGCATATAGCATGATGTATCACCTTAAAAATCTCTATCAAGAGAACTCAAGAAAAGAGATATATGAGATCTCCAATGCTCTATTTGTAAATAATCTTGGAGAGTTATTGCAAGCTAGGACTCATTTAGTTAATCTTATTATCAACATTGATCACTTAGACATCTTAGGAATTAGATTCCCATATGAGTTGTGCATAGATATCATACTTTCCTCACTACCCAAGTCCTTCTCTAATTTTATTGTTAATTATAACGTGATCAAAAATGAGAAGAGTATTTCAGAACTTCTTACTCTAATTCAAAAAGTAGACAAGGATGTGGGGTGTAACAAACCCATAGTTAGTATAGTGAATAAGAAAAGAAAGAACAAGTAAAAGGGGCCTAATAATAATAAAAATTATAAATCTCCTGAGGACCATCCTTCCAAAAAGAGAAATATCTAGAAGTAGGGAAAGAAAGAGAAAGTAGTATATTTTTCATGTGGCCAGTGAGGCCACTGGAAGAGGAACTGCACCCAAATGAAAATGGAAGCTAAAGGTGCATTTGTAATTGAGTATAATCTTTTAACATCTACACATTGGGTATTATATACAGCTTGTGGTGCTCAAATTTTTATAAAAATGCAATAACCAAGTTGATTCTGAAATATTTCTGGAGAAGAGGTGAATTTTTGAGCTACCAGTGGTGCAGGGCTTATGCATTGGTAACTACCACCTTTCATTTCCAATAGGAATGATATCTATTTTAAGAGATTTTTATTATGTATCAACTGTTATTGAGAACATAATTTTTGTATCATGCCAAGATGTAGATGGTTTTATTTTCAAATTTATAAATAAAAATTGTTTATTTTATAAATCCAATATATGTTATGGTGTGGTACATTTAAATAACAAACTCTATGTATTAAATTATGAAAACCAAGTAATTTCAATAAATAATGAATCATGTCCACATGACTCATATAACACCTAGCTATGGAATCACCATATTTTTCATGAAAATGAGAATAATTTGACAAAACTCTATCAAGATGGTTATTTAGACTCTTTTGAGATAAAACCACTTGAAAGATGTCATGCTTGTTTACAAAGAAAAATAACCAAACCACCATTCGGTGGATAGGGTGAAAGGTCTATAGAGATTTTAGGATTAGTATAAATTGATGTGTGTGGACCATTTCCAATAGAATCTAGAGGTGGGTATTCATACTTCATAAATTTTTTTAATGAATTGAGTAAATATAGATATGTCTACTTATTGATGTATAAGTACAAGTCTTATGTGTAACATCTCATATTTTTGGAGAGGTAGGGACTTTTATGATACTCTTAAAAACATATCATTTTATGATAATAATGTACTCAAAAGGATAAAGAGTGATTTGGGAGAGTATGGAGCACATTCGGAGCCCAGAATAATGGAATTTGAGGAGGTTGACTAAGTTGCGCAGTTAGCACCCAGTTAGTTCTAACTGTGTGACTCAACCATGTAGGAACCCAGTGCATAGTAAAAGGACACAGGGTTTGTCTGTAGTCATGTGATCTAGGACACATCCATGTGTAGTGTTATAGACATTCTTGACAGATCCATTTCACATGGGTTGCGTAAAATTAGTAAAACTATGCACCTAGCCTATGCGAGGGGGTTCCTTGGGTAGATGTTGTTGCACAATTGGCACATGGTTTGGCCAACCATGTAGCCAAACTGTGTGACCCCTTAATAAATGGGTAAATGACCCTTATGCTCCTAAAATGTTTTAAACTTTTAACCTATCTTCCTTCTCCAATGGAAATCTTACTCATGATAGAGCTCATCCTTCAAGCCAAGTTATGGATTTTGAAAAATCTCGCATCTGATCTCCATTCGCTTCATCATTGGGTGCATTGGAGTACTCTCAAGCATTGATACACTCTTCTAATTTCTCCTATTCTATCTCAATTCAAGGGCTAACAACAGATGAGGAGAGTGATATGGAGCTAAGGTAGCTAGTTTAGTTATTTTCCCTCAAGTTTAGTTTTATTTATATCAGTAATTATTGAACCACATGATATATTTTTTGACAACGCCTCTAAAATTTTTAATAAAACAAATTGAAGGGTTTTACATGCCCATTATGGTCCTATATAGTAGAGAATAAACACCTTGGGTATTTTCCTTGACTTGATCCATCCCAATGGGTATTCCTTCCATTCAAGGTCTACCTTCCCTTTTCATTAAATTTTTTAAACACCTTTTAGGGTGTGTTTTCCCTTATAATAAATGAATCGGAGTGTGAAATGAATTTAGAAAGATGTGTGGCCATGTGCTAGGCCATATAATTTTATGACATAGTTGAATTATTTTAATTAAATGAATTGGAAAACTTAGATAAATTGTTATGAATTACATTATTATTAAATGATATGATTTATTGATAGCAAAGCCTCACTTAATACGATCCATGGGTGATACAAGGGTTCCATTTATAGATCACCTTGGATGGTCTCATCATGCCTTATTATTATAATTTGTTAATGAATGGTAAATACATCAGGAGTGATACTTGGTATGCCATAGATGGGCTCACCGTGTATTTTCCTTACCTTAACATGAGAAAAACTATTTCCCTATGGGAGATATTGCGGATGGGATCAGTGTCTATATGGTTATACTACCCCATGAGTGATACTCAATCCCCTAGAAGAGATATCAGGGATGGTCTTGGAGGTTATTGTCATTACACCATATTAAGAGTGATACTTGGGATTCCATTCACATATCACCTTGGATAGACTCTTATAGCATTGGATTCTTTTACTTTCTTGGTGTGACACTTGTAGGCCTTGATATGGGTTTCCTTGGATGATCTTAGGATGAAGCTTATTTAAATTTAAGATATTCCTTATATATAATCCCAAAAATGATAATTCATTAAATCAAAGGATGCATCTACCAAGCCAAATCACATGATTAGGATCAGTCAAATTATTGATACCTTATTTATGATGACTCATTATTACACTATATCACACTTATACAGGTTTAACTTTGTTCAGAGATGTCTAACTTAGGCTGAAGAAAGTAGTGTTGGTCGGGTATCCCATGATAAACCTTGTCTAATGTATTAATTTATTTATTGCCTTGAATTTATTATTATTGGAACACTGGTCATTTTATATGCACGGAATGGATTGTTCTAGACACCATTTTTGGTTGCCTTCTGATTATATCTCGCACCCTGCTTAGGTTGCCTTTGGTACATGAGTAGACTTTAAGAATACAGGTGTAGATAAAGGGAAGCATCCAACGTCCGATGTTTGATTCTTGGTACTAGGATCGAGCATTGGGTAGAGGATCGAGCTTATACTCATAATGCTAGTAGAGGTAGATTTTGGTTTTTTTTGTTAGCATGTGTTATAATCCTATTTCCTCTAAATCTTTGGTACTAAAATTTTTATAGCTATATTACATGATCATCATAGTCATTTTGTATCCATTATGTTTCAGATTCTAGCTGCTTATTATTGGATGTCTATTTATTATTTTGTTTCTGGTTGTTTATTACTGCTTTCACTATTTACCATTATTATTTACTATTGTGCTACACTCTGAACCACGAGGGTATAGTCTACCAATGGACACACCCTATTCACTAACTATTATTTGGCATCCTCTAGCATACGAAAAGGCATGCTTGAGGTCACGCGACCAACCGTCTCAGAGCACCGCTTAGTGGCTTCTGGGGAGGGATGCTATAAAGTGGTATCAAAGGTTCATTTTCCTTTTGTCTTACTATTTGGATATTAGACAGGAGACTAGGATGTATCTGAATTTGGTGATGAGACTGTTTTTAGGAGTAGATAACCCACATATATAGGAAATCCAAATTAACAGGGATGGGTTATTATTGTTATTGATTTTTTCCTGTTACAATTGTACCAATTTCACTGTTGGGGGATGTACATGTTTTGTAATGTTATTACTATTTTAATTATTATTATTATGGGTTTATTTTTCCTTGGATCGATATAGAAAGGATGTAACATCTCATGCATCATATTAGTAACTTGAGGATTCACATGATTTTCATGAGTGCCTTGATTATTATATATTGAAATGTGATAACGCTTCTTTCAGGGGTAACATAATTGGATTAATTAAAGTTACTAAATCAATCTAAATGGTTTTTTCCCATACAGATTGATAATGAAACCTTAATTAACCAATTATTCCACATTTGATCCATGAACCATTGGTTCTGTGGGCTAAAATATTAGTTGATTTTATTAAAGAATTATGTTTTTAATTTATTAAGTATGTACTTAAATAAATTTGGAATGGTATTTCATTCAATCAAATCAATATACATGACCTATAACATCTTGACACTGGACATAAAGTTCATATCGTAGTTACTTGACATTCCAATGTCAATTTATAAAGAGAATGGACATTTATAAACTGAAAATGGTGACACATTTAGATATATTGAGATAAATATGTGCATATAAATAAAAATGTACTTAAATAAATTAAAATTTTAAAATGAAATGGTTAACACTAAATGGGGATGTCAATTTCAAGGTAAAGGAGGCTTTCCTCTATACCTTACAGCTAAAACTCCATATACTAGAACCTCTGTTATGTTGTATGATACCTTGAACTTGACACAGCCTTAGTAGTGGGTAGTGGGAAGTGTCTCATAAGACTTATGTGATATTTCTTATCACCTAGACCTTGTTTCAAGATAAAGTAGAGAGGTGTGAAAAGTTTATAGAAAGTCTTAGTATATTTCCTTTCTTGATATCGCAATTATTATCAGTAGGTAAATCTTATCTGAGGAATGTTTTTGGAAATTATAGAGCTATTTTACCATGAAGTGCTTGAGTCGTACGCTAGGAGGGTGGAAAAGACCATTCTCCAAAATTGGTGGGACATGAGCCATTGGTATTACGTCCTATGGTGCCACATGAGGTACCCCCTATTGATCTTCCACTGGATATTGATTCACAGTTATGAGACAAATTCTTCTGATTTATATGATCAGTAAATAGAACTATGTGACCTTCCTCTTATATGGAAGATATAATGTGGGAATTCCAGTAGTAGAATCCTCCCAACTTTTTGGGTGATGGCAGTTGTCAGCCTCCAAAATCTTGGCTAGAGGCCATGTTGTCAATCTTTGAGCATGTAGATACACCACCAGAGTATAGGGTCAAGCTCTCTAACTATATGATGCATGAATACACCAATATTTGGTGATATTTTATCACTTAGGATGGTCTTCATCAGGTCATGCTCTGGATGGACTTCCAAACAACCTTCTATGATTACTTTTTCCACCAAACATTGAAAGAAGATCATGTCAGGGATTTTATGCACCATTAGCAAGGTTCCATGTCAGTGATGGAGTACTCAAATCATTTCACTAAGCTTAGAAATTTTGTACCAACACTGACCAGTGATGATTTGATGACTACAATACATTTTTGAGGATGGTCGTGCGTATGCCATCCGATCATAGGTGAACATTTTCAAGTTGACCACCATTTTAGAGATAGAAAACTAGACCCTCATTATAGAGTGGGATATGAGGGAAGCAGGAAATGTGATCCAAGGTAGTTCAGCTTCTAGGTAGGGATATATTTTATCCATTGGAAAGAAACATCATTTTGAGGGTGCACGCGGGGGCAGTACCAACCAGATGTCATGTACTGACAGTTATATGGTGTGTCACCAATGTAGTAGGGTAGGTTATAAGAATACCTATTGTATGAGGAACCTTTTCAAGTGCCAATATTGTGGAAGTATGGGTAACCTACAACATTTATACTAAACTTTACCTTCTATATCTAGTGAGACGGGATCTATGCTGACATAACTTTTAGGTGCAGGGTTAGTAACTCCATGCCAAGCGAGAATTTGGTCTAATATCAGTAGATTGGGATGAGGAGGTGTTCATGGATGAGGTAGTCAGACCTCATAGTTTTAGTGATGGAAGATAAAACCTTCATGGGTTAGTAAGGTTACACCTTAGGTCTATAGATCTGGACATATTTATGTAGTGCAGCCTACTCTCAAGGAGCAGAGTCCAGGGCCTCGATAGTGTGAGGTACGATTCTGGTAGCCTCTACTCAAGTTTTTTCCTTATTTGATATAGGTTCTTTTCACTCTTGTATATTTGTGGAAATTATAGAAAATTAGGGTCTGTTGATGGAGTAATTGTATGGAATTATGACCCTCAACGCACCATTAGGGGTCCAATCAGAGAGTATAGGAAAGTTCAAGGAGTTCCCCCTTGAAATAGATGGAAACTATTTCTTATGGAATTTCTTTTTCCTTAAGATGACATGATTCAATGTCATTATCGATATGGTCTTGTTAGTGCCTTACCATGCCCATGTTTATTTCTATCATCATAGGGTTTCTTTTACATCACCCATGTTTAGTGCTTACATTCATAAGGTAGAATGGGATATCCATGTGATTTGAGCTGGAACTTAGTATCGTGGGTTGGGCTAGGTGATAGACCATATGGCTATTCTCTTCGTGATCGGTCAAGGAATACGGCTTGTATAATTCCCTCCTTTGGTAGATCACTTCAGGGATGTCTTCCCTGATGATTTATTTATATTAACTTCTATAAGAGAGGTGTAGTTCCCCATTGATCTAGTGTTAGGAGTGACACTAGTGTCCATACCTCCTTATATGATAGAACCTACTGATCTCTATAAACTCAATAAGTATTTGGAAGACTTAGAGGAAAAAGGATTTATGCAACCCATTACCTAGACATGGGTTTCACCTTTCCTTTTCACCAAGAAGGTGAATTGTGACCTCTAGTTGTATGTGGATTTCTGATGGTTGAACCAATTTATGGTGAAGAACCAGTATCTACTACCTCATATTGAAAACCTCTTTGACCAGCTCCAAGGAGAGATAGTTTTCTTTAAGATTGTTTTAGTTTGGGATACCATCAGGTGCGTGTGAGGTCATCACACATATCATGAATAGAGTTTCAAAGTATATATGGTATGTATGGGTATCTGGTTATGTTTTTCATCCTTATGAACATACCTTTAGTTTTCATGGCCTTTATGAATCAGGTTTTCCACTTATACCTGGATTCATTTGTAGTGGTATTCATAGATGAAATCTTAGTGTATTTTCACACTAGACACAACCATGATAAACATATTGAGATCGTGTTGAATACACTAATATATCATAAGATATATATGAAGCTCAAAAAATACCACATTTGGATTAATAAGGTTCACCTCTTGGGTCATATCATTTCAGAGGCAAGCATATTTATTTACCTAGATAAGGTGAGAACCATATTTTTGTAGGAGCATCCCAAGAATGTCTTTGACATACACAGTTTCTTGGGGCTAGCTAAATATTACATGTGATTAATTCAAAATTTATCATGCCTAGAAGCACCTCTTAAGGTCCTGCCTAAGAAGGGTTTGAAATTCATATATTCAGAAGCATTTGAGATAACCTTTTAGGATTTAAAGGGTAGAGTGACTTTAGCATTGATACTAATTCTATCAGAGCTGGATATAAGATATAAAGTTTATTATGATACTTCAAGAATCAGGCTAGGAGTGGTTCTAATGTAAGGATATTGGGTTTTAGAGTATGGTTCCTTCCAACTGAGACCTCACAAGATAAATCTCTCTATAAAAAACCTAGTGCTATGTATCATGGTTAATGCTTTACGTTGTTAGAGGAATTATCTTTTGGGTGAGTGGTTCATAATTTATAGGGATAATGAAAGTCTCAAATACATCCCCACATAGTGTTTCTTAAATCTGAGGTAGCATATGTGGGTGAATTCATTTGATTTTGAGGTCACTTATACACCCAAAAAGGGTAATGAAATAGATGATGCCTTGATCCAGAAGTCTCAAACACAGGTTATCCAGGAGACAGTGGTGAGTGGTAGTTGATGGATCTATCTTTTGAGATGCACCTGGAGGTTTAGGAATATCATAGGAAGCTATTTTTAGCAGCATTTTTAATGACTCATACCCTATTAGCATGAAGCTAAGGATTACTTTATTATATTATCATAATATAAAAGATATCTCATCCTAAATTACCGAATATTTTAGAATTCTTAGTAAACTAGATACATATTTTAAATTCAACTTACATTTTAAACATAAAATACAAAAAAGTGTTTTCTTTGATAACACCATTATTATTCTAGCTCAACCTTGCATATAAGTCATAATGGACTTCTTGGAATCTTGGGGGAAAATAAAACATAAGAAAGGGGTGAGGTCAAAATATCGATAAGGGTAAAGTACAATGGAAGTTAACTTGAATTAATAATGAATAATAAATATGGAAAGAATAAAAGGTGATCGAATAATTCCATATAAATAATCACATGATCTTAAAACTTGACCATGGATATTCTAACTAATCAAATAATCACATGGAATAGTAATAATGATGGAATGAATTATGTTGGATGTCTTCACTATCAAGATCTATCCTCTAGAAAGTTACTATCAAGATCTATCTTTAGGATAGTTTAATTCTGTGGGTAGAAACCAGTCTTGTTTGTGTCAAGATCTATGCTCTTGACAATTTAAAATTGTTTGGAAACAAATTCAAAGGGTTTGTCTCCAACTAATTTCATATCAAGATACTAGTGATACATATACGGGCTATAGTGGGCCCCTTCTGATAATTACAAAGTCCAATTCATTCCTCACATGAATAAATAATATAACTGAATCAATATTTATTAACCAAATCAATAAGTAGCTATATGTTATATCAATAATTCCCTAGTAAAACAGACCATAAAGCATTTACTAAAGTATTTAAGATGGTATTATAAGAGATAAACCACATATTTGTATGGGGTAATGCTAGCCGATCAGCAATGCAAGGTGGGGAGCTATGTGATCAATGACGCAAAAGCTGGGGAGGGTTAGTTCAAGTGGGTTGGGCCTACAGGTAATGTATTGGGCATGGTATGCCTCTAGGCCTTCAGGTCATGTATTGTGGGTCAGTCGGGCCTTGGGCCTTGGGCCTACGGATCATGTACGGGTTCCCCTTCAACCCTTAAAAGGTGGATTATCCAAAATAAAATAAAAAAGAAGGCCTTCGGTCCATTCGGGTAAAAAAATCACAAAAAAATTATTAGGAAAAAAATATTATTAAATCCATATGAAAAATAATTTCATATAAAAACACCCTTTTCTTTTAATAACCCATTTTCAATACCAAAAATAACCAAAAATATAAAGACGATTTTTCATTTAAGGAAATGTGAAATATTGAAATGTAATACAAAAATAAAATAATGGTTATGGTGGTCGAAAAGTCATTCTCCTTGTATACATTAAGAATATAACATTACTTTTGTCGTTTGTCAAAAAGTTCCATATAAAACATGTAAAAAGATTCCTTTATAAAAAAAATTGAATGAAAATTAAAAATAGATATAAAATTTAATTTATAATAATTTTATATAAATAAATGTATAAAATAATATTGATAATATTGATGTGGAGAAAAATATTTGATAATTAGATGTTTAAACATTCAAGGTGTCCCATACCACTTTGAAAATTAAATCATAAACCCCATGAAAGAATAAAATATCAAAAAGAAATTAAATAACATGATAATAAATAAATTAATTACATGATAAGTCAAAGGTTCTGTATATACACCTTGTAAAATAAGGCGGGTGTATAACATTGAACTATGCCTCAATGAAAGGGTATTGAGACAAAGTCTCTTACCTTACGCTTCCTTTAGTCGAACGTGATTTAAACTCTTGTATAATGGTTTTAGGAATGTTATTAAATTATATCATAACCTTATTCATATTTATGATACTATATATGATCTTTTTATATTATTTTATCACCCTTTTGTTGATAATATTTCGTTATTACCCTTGTTTCGGGTGTTAACTACTTCATTTTCCTACGCATGTTTTGTCATAAATGTCTCGATTATTTTCCATTGGATATAGATCCAAAATATCCATAATTATATTAATGTTATAAAAAATTAATTATTAAATAAATTTTTATATCCATTCTTGAATGTTGGATATGGAAAATTAATCATATCGCGTTGTGAAGAGGGTAGGTCATACGTACGCACAAGCAATGGTATCATTACCTTATTAGTGAAAGGGTAAGGAATTGGATGGTATATTAATTAAAAAGAATCAATATCATGTAATAAGTACTATATATATACATTATTTCCATCATTATACCCATTCATGTGCATTGGTGATGAAAAACAAATTACGCAACCGCGTGGAGATGATAAGTTGTACTTATGCAAACATGGTGCTTTCATTTTTCTTAGGATGGATAAAAGGTGGAATATGGTTGTACCATAATCATAAAAAAATCTAAATATATATATATATAATATTTTATTTATTACTTTAGTATTAAAACAACACATGAATATGAAGTACAAGAATAAATTAACTTGAATGAGTTTCTAAAACAACTACCTCTTCTTCGGTGGAATTCCTTTAGATCTCTTCTTAAGGGATATAGAGTTGGTATTTTTGGAAGATCAGGACCTCTAAAATATGGATACGGATGTTTTAAGGATAAATGGGTAGGTTTTGGTCATGCGATAAGGCTCAATGTGGTGATAGGAAGTGAGGGAGGAGGTTCCCTTTTATAATTGATGTGAGGGGAACTTTCGGAAATCCTCAAAATATTAAAATATAATAAGGTTATTATAGATCCAAAGACTTCCAAATGGGCCATAAATGAATAGGGGCAGACATTTTAGAGAATATATTATCCCCTTTGTGACTATTTAACATTTTTTTATTTTTAAATAATTTAATAAAATATTAATTCAATAAAATATCATTATTGTCAAATTTGATAGCATTCATTTAATTTGACTTAAAATACATCAAGACAAAATGGGAATTTGAATATAATGATTTAAAATGTCTCTAATATATCCAAAATATCTAGAAAATTAATTATGCACATTAATTCATCCCAAATATATGAAAATAAATACTTCTAAAATAAATTATTTTATTTTTCTGTTAATTAAATAAATATTGTTTTAGCATTGAAGATACATTTAAGGTAATTATATAATTTTTAAAAATTAAAAAAATATATATAATGAAAATAATTTAATCAATGTCAAAATATATATTTAGTTTCATTAATATCTTGATCTTATCCCAATGTGGACACATAAATGATATTACCAAAGAGGGTCCAACCAGAAGCTAAAGCTCCAAACCATTTATTAAAATTGAAGAAAATATAACAAGTACATGAGGAGGAGAATGAGAGAAAAAAAGGGAAAGACCCAAAACATTAGAAAAACAGCACATCAAACATCTTCATAATCATGATCTGAGTCATGTTCAAAGTATTCAGCATCAGTAGATTCCCAATCTAACTGTGTGGTATGTTGGATAAAAAACAAAGTGTACTTCTCCTTAAGTGCCAACTGTTTCGGCATGAGCCTGAAAGATCTAGAAGAACCACCTCGTTTACGCCCTAGAGTAACCTCTGCTCGGCCACATCTATGGCCATGTCCTTTTCGGTTCCTACCCCTTCTCCAAGTTTTTTTAATGCATAGTCACATCATGATCACCCTTTTCAGTAGTAGGCATATCCTTAGACCCATGACATACATCATCATTAAGAGAAGTAAGAACCTTAAAACTATTGTCCTCAGTAATAGTTGCCCGATTGATTTCATGTTCAGTGAATTTAGGTGATTTATGTAGAGAACCCATTTTCCATGAAATCATTTTAAACCCTTCATTATCAACAACCTGGTTCTATTTTCTTTGAACATTATCTTCTATCTTAATAAATTCCAACCTTTATGACAGAGAAGATGCATCCATGACACTAGCACTGGTTTTATGAAGCTTATGGATTTAACTCAGAGACTCTTCGCTGGCTTTGAGATCTGTATCAGCAACAATGTCTGACCATAATTTCTTCCTGTCAGATCATTGTGCAAGTGTTGGACTAGCATTAAGAGAGGTTGCCTTTATGCCTTCAGAACACTACACATGGGTTCCATCCAACACAACACCAACAGCAATGTTCTGCTCATCTATATACTCATCATGCATTTCCTTAGAAACATCAGGCACAATCACTAGTTATACATGGATGTTTTCTAGACCAGTGACCTTCATTACTTCATCAGTAGTAATCTGGATAGCCGCATTTGTTTCATGTGCAGCAACAGGTTCACCAACACCTATAGGTTTCTCTTCACCAAGACTAGGTCGAGATAGCATCAAGCCTTTCTTCAGATAATATTTTTTTTCATTCCCATGAGCATAACACATTTTAAAAAACCAAAAGTCTCCTACAACAGTCCATTTCATAGCCAATAACCCCACATTCCAGACAGAATTTTGGAAAATGTTCATAGACAATTTGTAACTCATACACTTCATGATCAGTAGATAAAAAAACTCTATCAACCTTTTTTGAACTTAGGTCAGTTTCAACCAAAAATATAGAAAAATTCCAATAACTTGCATCTTCTATTACTTTATCCATTTTTATGGGTAAGCTAAGTGACATCACTACATCATGAAAGATTCTTGGATGCCATAGCATCCAATGAAAACCATAAACCCAAACCCAAACCTACACAAAGGAATTACCTACATTCAAATGATCAAAACAATGGTCCCATTATTTAACATGAAGAACTATTGAATTTAAGGGGATGGATCCAAATCCCCCAGAATGTGATTTTAAATCCTCTAAGGGAAACTGGATGTGGAAAAAACCTCGACCCAACGACACACAGCACCAATTGGAAAATACAAAAAAATTCACCAGTCGATCGACCAATTCATCAATATTCAAAGGAATAGATCCACTAGGAAATATGAGTTGAGTGATTATATAGTACTTACTAACCTCAAATCTCTCTAAGACCATGGATATATCTGCCTTGACATGAACAATGGAACCCTTGCGTCAGATGCTAAAATTAGACAAACCCTTGAAAACATGTAGATATTGCCCACCAACAATGCCTGAAGCATCAAGCAAACACCGTAAAATCTTCGAACCAGCACTGGTAGCCTCAATCGAATAACTCCACTTTAATCTCGTGCTAGTATAACTTGAAACAAGTGGATATTTCTGAAGCTCTGAAAGTCCAGAGTCGGTCCCCACACAGTGAAATGAAAGAGACAAAACCCGATCAACATTGGCAACAGCCTTATACGAGTCAAAATAGAATTGAGTTAGAAATGCTTCCACCATTGAATCTCAAACCAGACGAAATGCTTCCACACATATATGTATATTTATCATACATGTAAATTATATTAAATACAAAGAGACTGATATATTGTAGCAATATTTTATTTAAATAATATATAAGTTATTTTCATGGAAAAGTGTCCCTTAAAAAACTCTAATTAGATACTAAGGTGATAAGGGTTGAATCCAATTTATTAAATAATTTTTATACAAGTTTAGGTCACATTTTTACCCTTATCTTTTGGCTTTAACCCTTATTTAATCCCTTTAACTCTTACCGTGACAACCTGTGTGTTTACTTCTTAAGGGTTAATATAGTTATGATAAAATGCCAAATGAACCATAAATGGATCATTGATGAAATTTTAAACCTTATCCAAATTATTTGGATGAATTTTATATTTTTATGAATTTTATATCATTTAATAAAATATTATTTATTTTAAAATTTCATTAATTTCAATTCTGACACTATTCATTAGTTTGACTTTTAAAAAATATCAATACATAAGATAAATTTAGACCAAAACCTTTAATAAATCCCCAATATGTCAATATAATCTAGAAAATCTGTGGATTATATTAATTATATCAAATTAAATTTAGTTTAATATTTTTAATAACATTTATTTGACACGTCCATTAATTAAACAATAATTGCAAAATCATTGTGCAAGCCATTTCAAGGTAATTATCCTAAACCACTTTTCACCTTTGAAGTATTTTGGACTCCTCCTTTTGCAGGATGGATCAAATGCAACTCGGATGGTGCATCGCGAGGAAACCCTGGATCTGCTGGATATGGAATTTTCTTCAGGGATTCTAATAGTGATTTCATGGAAGGGATTTATAGACCTTGTGGACAGGTCACTGCTCTAGAAGCAGAAAGGATGGCTTTTATCACTATAGTGGATGTATCATAACAAAACAATTGGGATAGAATTTGGTTTGAAAGAGACTCATCCACAATTGTTCAAGCAATCAGAATGGGGAAAATTCACCTTGATTGGAGACTCACATCCAAATGGATTAAATGCCTTGGTATCCTTGCTCCAAAGCAACACATCATAACTCATGTCTATCGTGAAGCCAGTTACCTTGTCGATAGCCTTGCTAATATAGGGATTTATGCACATTCTGAAACTCACATTTTCAACATCACAGGTGATCTTCTCACTATTTTTCAAAGAGATAAATGTAAATTTCCTACCTTTATACTTTTGTAAGTTTCTTCTTTTCTTTTCTCATTAATAAAGCTTTGCTGCTTGTTCTTTTAAAAAAATCATTGTTCAAGACTTTAATTTAATTATTTCTTCCCTGAAAATTAGAAATAAATTATCATGATGAATATAAACATTTTAGATTTAAAATTAATATTTATAGTTGAATATACCTTTATGATAACATCATATAAAAAATGTAATACTTATTAAAAATATGAATAGAATATATTTGACTTTTCTTTGAATAAAATATTATAAAGGTTATATTCTCATTAAAATGGATATAAATGGTCACATAATTGATTATTTAATTCTTAGAGATGAAATATACTCATCCAATAAAATTGGATCAAGTTTTAGGGTTATTTTATAATATTTATAATATTATTTTTAACCTTAATTACCTAATTTACCCTTAACCATGGTAATTAAGATGTTATTAAAGTTACTATTCATATTGTCCAAAAATAAAAGTGACATATTTAGTAAATTTTGGCCTTATTATTCTAAATATGGAATCCATTTTTCAAAATTCAAAACACATAATTGGATAAAATTAATTTAAAATTGATCTCATTAACAAACGAGAAAATGAATTTTTAATGTGAAAACGTTCAAAAGATTGAAATGTTTATATCCAAATTCAATTTTAAATTTATTCCAATGAACTTAATTATATTAAATGATAAAAAATTTATATAATTATACTTTAAAACCAATCAATAACATAATTTAACACATAAAATTATTTAGAGGAAAAAGCAGTTTTCAAATAAAATTTAGTATTTTTCATTATTCATCAAAACATGAAACTTATCAGAAAATAACAAAAATTAAACCAAATTAAATTTTTATATTTCAATTTTAGAGAAGTTTTTTTGTCAAATATAATTTATAAAATTTTCAAAAACTATATTTAAAATAAGTGCACCATCAAAAGGCGGCAAAACTACCTTTAGAAAAATATAGCTTTTTTATGTGTAAAAGTGGATTTATTTTTATATAATTAATATAAATCATATAAGATTAATTTTAATAATTTTATTGAACATATAATATATATATATATATATATATTTCATAATTTTTTTAATGTTATTCATTCCCTCTAAGTTAACAGCTAGATTATAATAATATTTCATTGTTCGTTTAATCTGAGTGTTGCGTGCAATGTAAGATTTCGAAAATATTAACTTTAAATAGGTGAATACCATAAAATTTTGGGGTGTTACATTCTCCCATACTTCAATAAATTATTTCCTCATAATTTGAAATTATAATTCGTAAATCAAAGGTTAATACTTCAAAATTCCTTTGTGGGAAACCTGTAACACCCCAAGCTTCTATGGTACGTTTCCCTTCGAATAATGCGATAGCGTGTGTGGTACGCAACCTCGAGTTCTAACACACACCACAACTAATTAAACTAGCCGTTGTGAATAGTAATACCTACTTTTTGAAATTATATATATTTTATATTTTAAAATGGACTTCATTTTTGGATTCGGAATATCGAATTTAGCCTAAGGTGAAATTTTGGTACTTTTCGGATAACTTTCATATTTTGATGAATAGTGAAAATTACTAAATTTTAATTAAAAACAACTTTTTTAATCAAAATAATTAATAGTGATAAATTATGAATTTTAGTAGTTTTAAAGTATATTTAGAATATATTTTTACCATTTAATATAATGTTGGTCATTGGACATAATTTTACAATTAAACTGAACATAAACAAGTGTCAATCTTTTGATAGTTATTACCTCTTAAAAACACGCTTTTTGTTTTGACAGCGGAAATTAATTTTAAATTAATTTCTGCCACTTCTGTGTTTTGAATTTAGAAAAATGGATTCCATATTTGGAATCAGGATGTTCAAATTGTGTAAATAGGTAACTTTTATTTTTAGACATTTTGAATAATTACTGCGGTAAATATTTTATTTACCATGGTTAAGGGTAAATACGGTAAATAAGGGTTAAAAAATAATATTATAATAATACTAAATTACCCTAAAACGTGTCTTAACCCTATTGGTTGATACATAGTCGACCATGGGCATCTTTGGGTCTATTTTGGGACCCCATGGATCCACTTGTAAGTGATAATGACACTTTATTTTAATTAAGTCAAAATGAATACAAAAATGACACAAGCATATATCTTTTAGAAAAACAATTGTTACATAGGGTTATATAAGTTGGATTTTAGATTATAAATATTCATTAGAAATCTAAAGAGATTTCCTACATAATGATATTTTATTTATAATTTTTAGACATTAAATAATTTATTTTATTTATGACACAATGATGATGCAGTAATTACTATAATAGTGAAAAATTAAAATAATTTATATTATAAATACCCAAATAAATATAATATGAAAATTTTAATGAATTAAACTAATTTTCTAGGATAATATGATATATTAGGATTGATTTAATTGACTTTTTCGAAGTAATCAATCTGTTATGAGTTTCACAAAAATCAACTATTGAATAGTGTCAAAATTGACATAAAAGAGTTCTTAAAACAAATATTATATTATTAATTGATATTAAATTCCTAAAAATCTAAGGTTCGGCCAAGAGACTTATATTATGATAGGTTAATCATTAATGGACCACTTGGGGGTCTCTTGGATGTATATAGTAAGTTTATTAACCATATTATATAAAAATACAAAGAGACATTGTAAAAGTGAAACTAATTAACTTAGAGTTAATACTTAAAGATAAGGTTAATATAAGTACCCAAACCTGTCTAAATTCTATTGGATGAGTTGTTTTAGACCTATCCCCACCTCATCCTTTTAATAGTCAACTTTGGAGCCTTTAGAAACCGAATATGAATTTATTATAAATTAATATTTCTAGCTTTTCCAAAGGTGCCCCTCACCCTCTTATAAAAGGGCACTCCTCCTTCTCATTTCTTCACACCTCTCAAGCCACTTGGCTCGTCCAAACTCTGCCCAAATAAGCTCCCCACATCCCTCTCCTCCTCCTTGAAGCTTCCCCTTAGGCAGAAAGCATTTCAAGAAGTCCTTTGGTTCCAACCAAAGTGAGTTACCTAGATTAAAGGTAACGATTTCTCTTAAATTATTTTCATTTATTTTGCTTATCCAACCCCCAAACTCTTTTTATTTCCTTTCTTTTGTAACAACACCAGTATCCACAATATACTATGATGTTGGTATAAGAATGATTCAAACTACACATACACACAACTCCATCTAATGGATGATGAACATAATGTTTCTGTGGATGGCAAACTAACGCCTCACGAAACGATGATTGTTCAAATACATCTTACCACCTCTCATGGTGGCCATTATGATGGCACTGTAATTAAATATGATATTAATGATATATATTTTATATATAAGCTTCTGTAATTCCATTTTATTTCATACCATTATTCGTTTCATGTTGTATATACATACGATAATTTCATTTGAGGAAGTGCGGACTACCGCCCCCTTAAAATGATATGACTCGTTCATACCACACATGGAACGTATAAAGGATGGTGTTAATGAACTTAAGTAACATATATAAAATATTATATTATACTGGAATAGTAATATACCTATGTATCATTTGGATTAGATTCTTTTAAAATAAAAATTAAATGGAAGTAGCGTTCGTGCGCACGTACGGACTACCGTCTCCACGAACGCGATAAGATTCATTCTCCATCATATCCATTCAAGTATTATTCTCATTTTGGGGTTAAAAATAATGTTAATATCATTCTGATTATGAATAAGATATAATCTATCCATTACAAACATGTCTTACGTAACCAAACATTTAAGAAGAACGAATCGATTATCACCCGAAACGACGATAATACTAAGATATTATTAATAAAGCAATGTTAAAAGATCATATATGATATCATATTAATGTATATGATTCTTGTATAATTTAATAACAATTATTTCACCATTATACAGGAGGTTAACCTACCCCAACAAAGGAAAAGTACAAGGTAAGGGTTATTTCACAATCTCTTCTTTATCCGAGGTTGTTTATACGTAATAATCTACTGGGATCTCGTTATCATCCACATCCATGTTTCTTCAAAATGTATTTCAAAACATTTTTACTATTTACAAGAATATGGGTTAAAGTCATTTATACCCTTGTTTGACTTTTTATAATAGGTTTATAAAGGAATCTTTCCGTCGTTTTCAAAACAAGGTCCTTTTTAACCTTTTCGACAGAATTGAGGTAAGAATGTTTTTTTAACTTATACGGCGGGTGCAGTTATTTTCCGCCGTTATAAAATTGTCGAAGCTTTCCATACAATCTTATAAGAATATTTTCAAAGAAAATGTTTTATTTTATATGGATCTTAAATGATTTCAAAATAAAAGGAGATACTTCTTTAAAAAGAATTTTGATTTCATCTATGTCAACATCCTTTGATGGATTTTAAGATTATTTTAAGTTGATTTATTATGATACAAAACTTATATATTGTATTTAAGGTTTTGTGATATGTTTGACTGTGGATGTGCTATTTTTATACCATTCATAGTTTATGGTGAAATTATTGACATTTCGTATGCTAGTTTTAATACGAATGTTTATGTTATGTTTAAACCTTTTCATATGGGAATGCATTGGACTTAATAAGTGACGGGTGGAGCCCGCTATAGCTCCTCGATGCATCGGTAGGTCTCATGAGGCAAACTAGTGTCTTGGCACAAGGCCTTGACAAAATCTTATTTGTAGTCTTGGCACGAGGCCTTGACTATGTGGTTATGATAGTCTGGCATTATGCATTCCAACATTATGAAAGTGGTTATTGATTTTTGCATGTGATTATTCGATTAGTAGAATATCCATGTGACCAAGTAAATGGCATTATTTCATTTTACTTTTGCCATACTATGTTGAAGTTCAATTTTAAAAGGCTTTTGTTTTAGTAATTCATTGCCTTAAATGTTTATGCTTATTTTGAATGTTCCGCTATATTGTTATCCTTACTGGGCATTTGAGCTCACCCCTTTTCTATGTTTTATTTTTCCCAGGTAGTGAAGAAGTAAATTATGAATGACTTGCAGGGATATTATGAGGGGTTAATAGTGTGGATATGAAGACTTTGTTGTTGTAGTAGTTTTTCACTTTGAAATGTAATGTAAAACTTTATGATTATATCTAGTGTTTCCAAGGCTACTAAACCAATCGGTCTTTCGAGATTTGATCTTCTTGTGATCATGCCAATGTTATGTAATTAATGCACCGACTCTGGGTAGATGGGGTCGGGGCGTTACAAAACCCACATTAGAAATAGGGTTAATAAAACATCCACTTAATAAGAGGGAAAGTGAAATGAAAAGTTCACCCTAAAATTACGCATTTGAATAGGATAACATTAGTGGGAAGTGAAAATTGGGACATGGAATATAAATCAAACTATTAAGTTATGATAGAGAGTGATATAGAATATAGCCATAATACCATCACAAAACCGTAAATCTATAATGAATTAAAGTGGCCATTGATTTTTCAGTATAAAAATTAAATGAATATCATTTTTGTTCTGAAATATTTTTCCTATAGTTGAGGGATTATTTTACTATCCACATAAACACTTGATAAAGTAAATTTAATTGATTATTTTCCACGTCATGAGCATAATATCATCCTTTGGTTGTTCTTTGATCTATTTTCACTTCATTTCATAAACTTGGAGAGGGATATTCAAGATGGATTTTTATAACTATATCACTTTTAAAAAAATATACATAATTCGTTACTTCAACATTTAAATATTTTAAAAACTTAAATGGTTAGAACATGATATCCAATATAATAAATAACACTTTTACTTTAAACAATAATATTCAATGTTCAACCTAATACATTCCAACCTTAAGACTCATACAAAATATATCTTTCCAAATTCACAATCCAAGAAAAGTCACTAAATTTCAAAAATCAATCTTAAAATTAGATTCCACAAACCAAAAAATGTATCTATTATTGTCACATACCATATATATGAATACCATGATCACCTTAAAATCCTTAATGAAGACATTAATTATTCTAAATCCATAAAGAAGAAGTACTGCAATACAATCCTCATATATCATGATTCTTATAGCCAAATCACCTTTAATGAAATAATTCTTGAATCCAAATACACAAGAACTTTAATCATTATACTTCATTCTTAAACCATTAACTATGATTCATTATATTATTCCTTAATACATCTTCCCCTTTATTTGTCTTTTGTAGTCTCTTTATCATCAGTGGTATGACCATTACTTGTATAACCATTGTTGATTCAAACCATTGACTAAAATCCAAAGCATAATGTGAGAAAAAATAATCATAGTGATATAGTTAGAAAAAATAATTTATAGGGTTTCTAAATCATGAAACTTTCTCAATCTATGAATCCTTAAGTTTAATCTAGGTTATCTATGGTATTACCAAATCTATAGGATGATATCTTATACTTAGACTTATCCTCTAAGTCAGTCGTAGGGTTATGTCTTCTAATCCATGATATCCAAAATATAGTTCCCAAGTTTTCTACAAAACTTCCACTCATACCAACTGTAATGACCCCAAACCCAGTACTATGGAGCTGGTGGTTACATTATTACATTGGCATAAGATACAAGAGATCACATCCTAAAGAACAGAATATTTTAGTAGTTTTGGTAAACTAGATGCGTATTTTAAATTCAAATTATATTTTAAACATAAAATACAAAAAATATTTTCTTTAAGAAAACCATTATTCTCTGAGCTTAACCATGCAGATCAGTTATAATATACTTCTTGGAATCTTAGGGGAAAATAAAACATAAGAAAGGGGTGAACTCAAATGATCGATAATGGTAAATTACATTGGAATATAACTTGAATTGAAAATGAATAATAAATATATAAATAATAAAATATGATTGAAAATGTGATATAAAAATCACTTGAGCTTAAAACTTGACCATGGATATTCTAACTAATCAAATAATCACATGGAATAATGATAATGATGAACTGCATTTTTTTGGATGTCTGCACTATCAAGATCCAACCTTAAGATATTTACTCTCATGATCTATCCTCAAGATAGTTTAAGTTTGTGGGTAGAAACCCATCTAATTTTTTTCAAGATCTATCCTCCTGGAAATTTAAAACTGCTTGGAAATAAATACGAAGGGTTTTTCACCAACTGATTTCATATGAAGACACTACCGATGCATTGAGGGGATATACAGGGCCCCTACCTACACTTACTAAGTCCAATTAATTCCTCATATGAATGAAAAATATAACTGAAACAATATTTCTTAAAAAATTGATAACTATTCATATGGTATACCAATACTTCTCTAGTAAAACAGACCATAAATCATTTACTAATGTATAAAAGATGGTATCATAAGAGATAAACCTCAATTAAGTAAAAGATTAAATAAAGAATATTGACATATATTAAAATACTTTAAATGTGATCACAAAAAAAATATTGGGGAAAAACTCTTAGTAAACCCATATAAAAAATACTTTCATATAAAAATACCTTTTTCTTTTAAGAACCCATTTCCAAGAATACCCTTTTATTTTAAGAAACATTTTCAATACCAAGATGCCCAAAAATATAAATATGGTTTTTCATTTAATAAAACATGAAATCTTGAAAATTAATATGAAAATAAAATAATAGCCATGGTAGCGGAAAAAGTTATTATCGTCATATATGTTAAGAATCGAACATTACTTTTTTCGTTTGTCAAAACATTTCATATAAAATATGTAAAGAGGTTACTATATGAAACCCTTTGAATGAAATTAAATATATTCATAAAATTTCCTTTATAATACTTTTATATAAATAAATATATAAAATAATATCAAGAATATTAACATGGATAAAAATATTTGACAATTAAATCTTCAAACATTCAAGTTGTCCCAAACCACTTTGAGAATTTAAATCATAAGCCCCATGAAAGAATAAAATTTTAAAAAACATTAAATAACATGATCATAAATTAATTAATGACACTATAAGTCAAATGGGTTGTATATACACCTCATAAAAGAAAGTGGATGTATAACATCAAACTATGCCTCAATGAAAGGAGATTGAGACAAAGTTTCTTTCATTACACTTCCTGTAGTCAAACGTGATTTAAAATACTATATAATGATTTTAAGCATGTTATTGACTTATATAATAACCTTATTCATATTTTTTATATCATATATTATCTTATATATTATTTTATCACCTTTTTGTTGATAATATTTTGTTATTACCCTTATTTCGGGTGTTAACTGCTTCATTTTCCTATGCATGTTCTATCATGAATGTCTTGGTTATTTTCCATTGTATATAGATCAAAAAGATCCAGAATTATATTAATGTTATAAAAATAATATTTAATCATTAAATACATTTTTATATCCATTATTTAATGTCAGATATTGAAAATTAACTGCATCGCGTCGTGGAGACGGTAGGTCGTACGTACACAGGAGTGATGGTATCATTCACTTATTGGTGAAAGGGTATTGAATTAGATGGTATATTAATTGTCCAGAATAAATATAATGTCATAATTACCATATATATCCATTATTTTTATCATTATACCCATCCCTATAAAGTGGTTATGAAAAACAAATTACACCACGGTGTGGAAGTGGTAAGTCGTACGTATGCACGCACGGTGCTTTCGTTCTTCATAGGATGAAAAAAAGGTGGAATATTGTTTTACCATAATCATAATAACTTATCAGAATATATATTATACTATATTGATTACTTTATTATGTATACAAAACATTAATAGGAAGTATAAGAAGAAATTAACTTGAATGAGTTGATAAAACAATTACCTCTTCTTTAGTGGACTTCCTTTAGATCTCTTCTTAAGGTACCTAGAGTTGGTCTTTTTGGAATACCAAGACCTACAAAAATTGTATAAGAATGTTATAAGGAGATATATTTAGGTATTTGTGGATATATAAGGCTCAATGTGTTGTGAGTAAGTGAGGGAGGAGGTTCCCTTTTATAATTATGGTGAGGGACACTTTCGGAAATCCTCAAAATATTAAAATATAATATGGTTATTCTAGATCCAAAGACTTCCAAATAGTATATAAATGAATATGGGAAGAAATTTTAGACCATATATTATCCCCTTTTTTATTATTTAAAATTTTTTATATTTTTAAATAATTTAATAAAATAGTAATTCAATAAAATATCATTATTGTCAAATTTGATACTATTCATTTAACTTAACTTCCATTACATCGAGATACGGTGGGAATTAGAATATAATGCTTTTAAAAATCTCTAATATATCTAATAGATCTAGAAAATTAATTTTTAAGATTAATTCACCCCAAATATTTGAAAATTATTACTTTTAAAATAAATTATTTTATTTTTCTGTAAGTTAAATAAATATTGTTTTAGCATTGAAAAAGCATTTAAGGTAATTATATAATTTCTAAAAATTAAAAATAAATTTATATAATGAAAATAATTTAATTAATATTAAAATATACATTTCTTTTCACTCATATCTTGATCTTGTCCCTATTTGGATACATAAATGATATTAAATACAAAGAGAGTGACATTTTGTAACTATCTTTGATTTAAATAATATATAAGTTATTTTCATGGAAAAGTGTCCATTAAAAAACTCTAATTAGATATTAATGTGATAAGTTTTGAATATTATTCATTAAATAATTTTTAGAAATTTTAGGTCGCATTCCTACCCTTATCTTTTGTGTTTATCCCTTATTTAATCTCTTTAACTCTTACCGTGATAACATGTGTTTTTACTTCTTAAGGGTTAATATAGTTATGATAAAATATCAGACGAACCATAAATGGGTCGTTGATGAAATTTTAAACCTTATACCAATTATTTGGTCAAATTTTATATTTTTTTGAATTTTATATCATTTAATAAAATATTATTTATTTTAAAATATCATTGATGTAAATTTTGACACTATTCATTAGTTTGACTTTTAAAAAATATCAATACACGATATAACTTCAAAAAACCTTTAGTAGATCCATAATATGTCTATATTATCTATAAAAAAAATTTATGACATTGATTATATCAAATTAAATTTATTTTAATATGTTTAATAACATTTATTTGATATGTCTATTAATTAAACAATTATTGTATCCCCATTCTGAAAACCTTTAATTTAATTATTTATTCCCTAAAAATTAAAAATAAATTATCTTGATGAAGATAAAAAATTTACCTTTGAAATTAATATTTATATTCTAATATACCTTCAGGATAACACCATATAAAAATTTAATACTTATGAAAAACATGAGTATGACATATTTGACTTTCCTTTAAATAAAATATTATAATGGTTATATTCTCCTCAAAATGGATATAAATGGTCACATAACCAATCCTTTAATTATTAGGGACAATATATACTTATCCAATAAAATTGGTTCAAGTTTTGGGTCATTTTCTAATATTTTTAATATTATTTTTACCCTTAATTACCTGATTTACCATTATCCGTGGTAATTAAGATATTACTAAAGTTGCTATTTATATTTTCCAAAAATAAAAGGGAACTATTTAATAAATTTGTTCCTTATTATTCCAAATATGTAATTCATTTTTCAAAATTCAAAACACATAATTAGCTAAAATTAATTTAAAATTAATCTAGTTGACGTAACGAGAAAATGAGTTTTTAATGTGTGAAAACGTTCAAAAGATTGAAATGTTGTTATATCCAAATTCAATTTAAAATTTATTAAAATGGCCTTAATTATATTAACTGATATAAAATTTATCTAATTATACTTTAATTCTAATCAAGAACCTAATTAAACACTATAAATTATTTATATGAAAATTAGTTTTCAATTAAAATTCAGTATTTTTCACTATTTATCAAAACATGAAACTTGCCAAAAAAAATATAAAAAATTCATCCAAAGTAAATTTTGAAATTCCTATTTCAAATAATAAGTTTATTTTGTCAAATATAATTTATAAAAGTGTCAAAAACTAGATTTAAAACAAGGGTTCCATCAAAAGGTGGCAAAACTGCCTTTAGAAAAATATAGCTTTTTTATGCGTAAAAGTGGACTTATTATTATATAATGTATGGAATAAAAATACGATGATTGTTAAAAATTATATTTAACATATAATATATAAATTTTATAATTTGGTTAATAATATTCATTCTATCAATTTAACAGCTAGATTATAATAATATTTCATTGTTTGTTTAAGTTGGGTGTTGTGTGCAATGTAATCTTTTGAAAAGATTAACTTTAAAGAGGGAAATACCATAAAATCATGGGTTGTTACAGCTTTATCAGTGACATCCTCACTTGTGGAATGGGTGTGGATTAGATAGCTTTCAGATCACAAAGACCTCATTCTGAGGAAGATTGTCTCGTGTGAGAACCAACCGGCTGGTTGGGTTATTGATGAGAATGAGACCCTATACTTCTATGGATGTGCGTGGGTGCCTATTGACATATGGGAGGAGTTGATGCAGGAATATCACACCTCTGATTGGGAATTTCACCCTAGGATTACCAAGATATACTAATATATATGTCATCAATATTGGTGGTTAGGTATAAAGAGGTAGATTCCAGGTTTCATCATGAGGTGTTCTATATTTTAATAGGTGAAGGTGGAGAACCAGGGACCTTTTGGACTTCTATAGCCTCTATCTATTCCTGAGTGGAAATGGAATGATGTCACTATGGATTTTTTTATGGGGTTACCAAGATCCCATCAAGGTGGTGATGCAGTATGGGTGATCGTCAACATGTTGACCAAGATCGCACACTATCTGAGAGATTGTGTGCCTTTATGGTATTACCTTTTCCATCATATCGGACCATGATTCCTGATTTACATCATAGTTCTGGCAAGGAATGTAGAAGGCACTGGGTTCATAGGTTCTTTTGAGTAAATCTTATCACACTTAGACTGATGGATAGTCTGATCAGATGCTACAGGTGTTAGAAGACATGCTCTGGTCATGCATCCTTGATTTCAAAGGTTCATGGGAAAAACACATACCTATTATCGAGTTTTCCTACAGAAATATATTTTAGGAAACAATTTAGATGGATCCTTATGATTCCCTTTACTATAGTTCATGTTGTTCACCTTTATACTTGTTAGTGGTAGGTGAGGTTGCACTACTAGGTCCTCGTCTCATTTTGGAGTCTTCAGAGAAAGTAAGTTGAATCGAAAACATATGGATACAGCTTAGTCTAGGTAGAAGTCTTATACTAATCATCTTAATTGAACTCTAGGGTTCTATGTGGGACATCAAATATTTCTTTGAGTATCACCTAGATTGGGTCATAGATAACTTCGGAGATAGGGAAAGGTATCGCCTTTTTATATTGGTCCATTCTAGATCGTGGAGAGGGTCGGGCTAGAAGAATATCATTTTTAGTTATCTCAGAGGTATTGTTCCATGAACAACATCTTTTATGTATCACAGCTTCACCGGTATCATTACAACCTGTCTCATTCATTTGATCATGAGGATCTTGATATGGAGGTAGATACATATTCTGAGGAGTACCAATACGTATCGTTGATTGGAGCACGAAGGCTCTCCTAGGAAGGCCAGTTCCACTAGTCCAGGTGATATGAAAGCACGGCCATATACAATATGAGATATGGGAGAAGTAAGATATCGTACATTCTCAGTGGCTAGAAATTTTCTTAGATGATACTTTACCACCCATGTATGGAATACCTGGGGATGATTTGTTTTAAAAAGGGGAGATTGTAACGTACCATATTTTCTAATAGGTACAGAATCTTATGATATTATTCAAAACCTCTTGTTTTATGATAATAATGTACTATAAAGGATAAGGAGTGGTTTAAGAGAGTATGGGGATTTTTCTAAGCCTGTAGATCTAAAATTTAAGGAGGTAGACTGAGCCACATGTTTAGTTCTAACCATGATACTCAACCATGTGGGCACCCGATGCATAGCAAGAGGTTTCATGGTTTTCCTGCAACCATGCGAGCCATGTCATATGCATGTGTGGTGTTTCAGATATTCTTTAATGATCCATTTCACATGGGTTTCACAATATTAGTCAAACCATGAACCTATCCCATGCAAGGGGGTTCATTGGGAAGTTATTTTCACACAGTTGGTGCATGGTTTGGCTAACTGTGTGACCAAACTGTTTGACCCCTCAATAAAGGGGAAATAAACCTTTTTTCCATTAAATTTTTTAAACCCTTGCTCTTTCTTTCTTCCTCCTCCAATGGAAAACCTCCTCATGAGAGAGATCCTCCTTCAATACAAGTTAGGTATTTTGATAACTCTCATGTCCAATCTATGTTCAATTATCCATTAGGTGCATTGGATTCATCTCGACCACTGATCTATTATTTCGATTTATCCCATTCTAGAACAATTAAATGGTCAATGTTGGATAAGGAGAGTGCTATGGGGATAAGTTAGGTGGTCTAGTTCCTTTTCCTCAAGTTTAGTTGAACTTATATCATGCGTTATTATGCCGCATGATGGAACTTTTTAGCAACGCCTCTAAAATGCTTAATAAATTAAATTGAATGGTTTTCCATTCCCATTAAAGTCTTAGATAGTAGTAAATCAACACCTTGGGTGTTCACCTTGACTTGATCCACCCTAATGGGTGTTCCTTCCCTTCAAGGCCTATCTTCCATTTTCCTTAAATTATTTAAACACCTTTTAGGGTGTGTTTTCCCTTGTAATAAATGAATCTATGTGTGAAATAAATAGAGAAAGATGTGTATCCATGTGATAGGACATATTATTTTATGCCATAGTTGAATTATGTAAATAAAATGAATTGGAAAAATTAGATAAAGTTTTATGAATTTCATACTTATTAAATGATATGACCTGTTAATAGAGAATCTTCACTTCATACCAAGTCATGGGCGATAAAAGAGTTCCATTTATGGATCACCTTGGATGGGATCATCATGTATTACTATTAGAATTTGTTAATGAATGGTAAATATACTAAGAGTGATACTTGTTATTCCATGTATGGGATCACCATGCGTTTCCTTACCTCCGCATGAGCGACATCGGTTCCCTAGGGGACACACCATGGATGGGCTCAGTGGCTAGATAGTTATACTAGGCCACGAGCGATACTTGGCCCCCTATGTGAGATACCAAGGATGGGTTCGGATGTTGTTTTCCTTACACCATGCTGGGAGTGATACTCAGGATTCCATTTATGGATCACCTTCAATGGACTCTTACAAAATTAGGTATTTATTGCATTCATGGTGCGACACTTAGATTCCTTGATATGGGTTGCCTTAGACGGACCCAGGATGCCGCTTATTTAAATTCAAGAGACACCTTCTATATAATCCTAAGAATGATAATTTATTAAATAAAAGGACTCTTTCACCAAGACAAATCACATTATTCGGCTCGGACTAGATATTAATAGCCTATTTATTATTACCCATTATTATACTATATCGTGATTTTATAAGTTCACCTTGGTTCAGAGACATCTATCTTAGGCTAAAGTAGGTAGTGTTGGTCAGGTATCCCTGGAGGAACCCAATATGATGTATTTATTTATTTATTTCCATTCATTTATTATTATTGGTATACTACTTAATTTATATGCATTGATTGGAATGTTATAGAAACTATTGGTGGTGGCCTACTAAGTATATCTCACACCCTTCTTGGGTCACCCTTGGTACCCAAGAATACTTCATGACTACATGTGTAGATAAAGGGAAGTTTCCATCTTCCAATGTTTGATTCTTGGTAATAGGATGGAGCATGAGACAGAGGACCAAGCCTATGTTCATGATTCTAGTAGAGGCATCTTTTGGTCTTTTTTATTTTTGTTAGAATGTTGTATATGTTTTTTTTCTTGTATCCTGTGTACTCATTTTTTTTATAGATAGATGACATGGTCATTATCATTATTTTGTATCAATTATGTTTAAGATTTTGCCTAATTATTATTGGATGTTTATTTATTATTCTGCTACTATTTTTCTATTACATCTTTTTCTTTTTACCATTATTATTTACCATTGTGCTACACTCCAACCCATGAGTGAATAGTCTACTCACAAAAACACCCTAGGAACTCACTTCTAGTCAAAATTCTTTGGCATATGGGGAGGTTCACTTTAGGTCATGTGGCCAACCATCTTGGGGAACCTTTTAGTGGCTTCCAGGGCGGGATGCTATACTTTGAGAAATTCAAAGAATTAAAAAATTGAGTAGAGAATAAAATTGGAAAGAAGATAAATAAGCTTCGATTATATTGAGGTGTTGAATATCTTAACCAATAGTTTATTGACTTTCTATGAAAGTTTGGGATTCAATCTCAACTCACTCCACCTAACACATTACAGTGTAATGGTGTTAGTAAAATGAGGAATCATACCTTGTTAGACATGGTAAGTTAGATGATGAGTCATGAAGATCTTACATTATCCTTTTGGGGATTTTCATTACAAACTAAAGAATATATATTAAACTGAGTACCAAATAAAGTGTAAAATGGAATTCTATTTGAGTTATGGAGTAGAAAGAAACTTGACTTGTCACATGCATGTGTTTAGGGTTGTGAGGAATTTGTTAAGGCCTTCTCAAACAAAAAAATAGCACCATAAGACACAAATTGTATCTTTATAGGGTATCTTAAGGAAACAAATGGATACTACCTATACAACACCTCAGAAAATAAAGTGATTTTCACTAGACAGGTCATCTTTCTTGAGAGGGACCACATTATCAAAAAGAATAGTGGGATAAATACTGACTTTGATGAAGTTAATGCTCAAGATACACAAGAGTTGGTATAAGGAAAGATTCAACAGGTCCCCAAGGAAGAAGTAGTTCCTAAATTAAAAGTACTATGTAGGATCACTAGAGAGGTAGGAGAACCAGAGAGATATGGTTTTCTAGTCACCAAAGATGATGACTCATTCTTAGTTGACAATGATGAACCTCTCTAATACAAATAGGAGGTGGAGATATCAGATGCTATAAGATGTAAATAAGCCATAAACTCTAAAATGGATTCTGTATATCAGAACCAAGTTTGGGTTCCGGTCGATGTTCTAGTTGATGTAAATCCCATAGGGTAAAAATGGGTATTCAAGAGAAAACTGAACATGGAAGGTAAATTAAATACCTATAAAGAATGGTTAGTGGATAAAGGGTTTAAAAATCATCAAGGAATTGACTGTGGTGAAACCTTTTCACCAGTTTCCATGTTTAAATCAATTAGAATTCAACTTTCTATATAAACCTACCATGACTATGAAATTTGGAAGATGAATGATAAAAATGATTTCCTTAATGGGAACCTTCAGTAATATGTCTATATGAAACAACCAGAAGTGTTTCTAACTCCAGGAGATGCCAAAAATATTTGAAAGTTTCAAATATCAATTTATGGATTGAAGCAAGCATCCATACCATGGAACATTCGATTAAATGAAGCTATAAAAGAATTTGGTTTCATTAAGATCAATTGTGATCCTTGTATTTATAAGAGGTTTAATAGGTATGTATTCATTATCCTATTAGTATATTTTTATGTCATGTTACTTATTGGAAATGACATACTAGTCATATAGTCTTTTGAGGACTGGTTAAACAATTTTTTCTCCATGAAGGACTTATGTAATGACCCAAACTATTATGAATAAAATTCTATTTCTTTTAATTAAATGTATTATGGATATAAAAAACACATGAACTCGTTTTGTTTTATTATATCTGTTGAACTCTCTGTGTGATAGTTATTTTAATAATCACAAATCATTATTTAATATATGTCAATTTATTCATTTATGAAATTTGTTCTAAATGTGTTTATATATGTCTAATCATGTCTACATATGATTATCTATGATTTTTTATGGTCTACTATTGACCTGGAAGTATTCTAGTTTATACAGACACTCTGTGCAAATTTTATATTTTTGACTCACCGTTAGTTATATTTTTGACTAACTGTTAGTTATATTTTTGACTCACCGTTAGTTATATTTTTGACTCACCGTTAGTTATTTTCTAGAGTCAGCGTATAAGGCCCCAGCCTTAAACCTTACTTAATATTGAATTAAATGAATAATTCACATTGAGGATCTTTTCAGGTTTAGAGTTTTAGAGAATTAGAACATAACTATTACATCTTAAAAGATTACAAAGTAGACACTTCTACTAAGTCTCCATAAAATAAAAACTCTTAAAAAGAAAGATGTCTAGATTCCATGTTTTAGATAGCATGACATTCCTTTGATCACATCCTTGACCTTATTCCACTTTAAGTCCTGTGAAAAACATTTCGAAAAACTTGGGGTGAGCATAAAAAGCTCAGTATAGGTTATAAAAAAACATGGAAAGGAAACATGAGTTCATATATACATAAGGATGAAATCATACTTTACCCATAAAACATAGGCACTTTAACATACCTCATAAAATCATGAATAAATCATAGAAATCATAAGACATAAAGGTAACTTGAGGCATTCATAACATTCTTACGTAGGGAGTAACCCTCTTGGTTACGTTTGGAATACCCATCATAGTATATTCCCTAAAATATCTTCGGAGAAACCTTAACGTTTCACTCCTTCGCGTTACCCAATGCATTGGAGAGCTATAACGGGCTCACCCGCCCTTAGTTTGTCACGGAACCACCCGTCTTCATAATAATTCCCAAGAACCATAACATAATCATATCACATAAAACATGCATAAAGGAAACATAATATTTTCACATTTCAATCACGAGATATCAATACAACACATTGATATAATAAAAACATTATGAAAACCATTTTCAATACCAAAGTAAAACATGGTATTTATTTTTCATTTTAAAAAAAAGGTATGGCTTGTAGAGGAAGCCGAAACTCAAATAACGGTCACGACGGCGGAGAAGTCGTTGTCGCCGCATACGTACGACAAAAACATTCCCTTTTGTCGTTTAGTAAACGCTTCGTATAAAAAGATTCCTTTTGAATAAACGTAAAATTCAAAGGGGTTTATACACCATATAAAAGAAAGTTGTGTATAAAATAAAATATGCCTCAATGAAAGGAGATTGAGACGAAGTCCCATACCTCGTATCCGACTTGACCCGACCGTTCTTTAATCTCCTTTAAAAGTGTAACTCCTTTTGATTTGAGCCTAAAGGCTTCCTTTGAAAGGATTCTGCCCAAAGGTAATCCTCTAGGATGAGGAGAGGGATGTGTAGAGAGTAAATGGGCAGGGGTTGGCCGAGCCAAAGGCTTGAGTAGTGTGTGAAATGAGGTAGAGGTGGGGGCCTTTTATAAGAGGAGAGGAGGGGCACTTTTGGAAAGTAAAGAAATATTACATTATTTGAAAATGTGTTTCGGTTTTAAAAGGTCCCACATTGATATAATTCGTGGATAAGGTGATAAGGGTTCTAAATCCACTCATCCAATTGGTTTTGGCCATGTGTAGTTCATAGATTTTATATTGTCTTTCCATTTTATTTAAATCGTCAAATAATGATGTCATCACTGCATCATTATCATGTCGTAAATAATTTAATTTATTTAATGTATAAAAATTATAAAAAAAAATACTATGATGTAGGAAATATTTTTATCTTTCAAATTACTATTTATAATCAAAATTTGGACTTGTATAACCCCACTTAAAAATTTTTTTCGTAAAACATATTATGTTTGTGTCATTTTCACTTTAACATTAAATAAAAAGTAATTTATGTCATTTCCCAACAAAAGTGAATCCATGGGGTCCCCAAGTTGAACCATGGCTTGTCTTGGTCGGACATGACACAACCAATAAGGTTGGGACATGTGTCTAGGTCATTTCATATTATTAAAGCATTATTTATACCTTAAACTACCCTAATTACCACTAATCGCGATTAAGAACTTAATAAGTTACTATTCACCAAAAAATTATTTTAATCTCATTGAACCACATTTTACTTCTTAATGACAACCATGTATGTCGGATTTTCAAAATTCAATACACATTAGTGGTAAACTTTCATTTAACTGAAAAATCCGTTTGCTTGATTACCACTTAGTGGTTTCACTATTCATCAAAAATTGAAGTTTTTCAGAAAATTACCAAAAATTCACCCTAAGCTATATTTGATATTCCGAATTCAAAAATGAAGTCTATTTTACAAAATTCAAATCATATAAGTCACATTAATTAATTTAATAATTAATTCCCGCTGCCAGAGCAAATAGCGTGTTTTTACAAAACAATAAGTATCAAAAGATTGACACTAGTTTAAGTCCAATTTCAAAGTGAAATTGATTCTAATGACCACCATTGGATTAAATAGTAAAAATATATTCATATTACACATTAATACCAATTCAAAAGATAATCTAATCATATAAATAAATTAGATTAAAAAGCAGTTTTGATGTAAAATGCAGTATTTTTCACTATTCATTAAAAAATGAACATTGTCAGAAAAATACCAAAAATTCACACAAGGTAAATTTTGATGTCCCAATCATAAAGAATAAGTTTATTTTGACAAACATAGTTTATAAAATTTTCAAAATATAGATTCAAGAATGGTTTGCCATCAAAAGGCAGTAAAACAATCTTTTAAGAATATTAGTGTATTCCATGCAAAAGATTGTATTTATTTTCATTTTAAGCATCTATAACACTATCTTAATCATTAATAGACATAGATAAAAATATCTATTATTCATTACTTACTTGGGATGTTACACAGCGATAGTTAAAGGAATGAGACATTGATGAAAATGGTTGCACCGATGACAACAGTCGCACTGATGACAACAGTCGCACTGATGACAACGGTCGCACCGATTACAACAGTCGCACCGATGAAAACGGTTGCACCGATGACACCAGTCGCACCGATGACAATAGTCGCACCGATGACAACGGTCTCACTAATGAAAACGGACGTACCGATAAGAACGGTCTCACCAATGACAATGGTCACACTGATGAGAACGGTCGCACTGATGCTGATCAAATGACCTATCGATACTAGTGTTAAACAAATGATCTATTGAAACCAATGTGGATCACATGACCTACCGATACTGATACTAATCAAATGATCTACCGAAACTGATGTTGATCACATGACCTACCGATACTGATGTTGATCAAATGACCAACCAATATTGATGCTGATCAAATGACCTACCGATAGTGATGCTGATCAAATGACCTACCGATACCGATGCAAATTCAAATGACCTACTGATCTCATGACTCACCGACAGTCATGAAAATTTTTTGAATTTCTATTAACTCTTATTTAATTCCAATGGTCATATTTTATTAATTTAATGCACCTGCTATTAAATAATTATGGTTGTTGGATTTTAGGGAACCGTACTTAGTACCTATAAAAAAGCAATAATTCTTTTTGCCAGATCTCAAAGAATAAAAAGGAAGATCTATCTGTAGTAAGAAGAACGATGACACGACACAAAAAACAGACACAGACAGAAAAACATAAGAATATGAGGGCATACATGTGTATGAAGAACCACGAAACAAAAGAAGAACTTGAAGAACACCTGTGAAAACCAGAGAGCTTCAAGAAGATCATTCACCTGGAACAGACACAAAAGCCAAGTTGTTGTGCCTACTGAATTTCATATGCACAAGGCTAAATAACTATAGTTGAGAAGAATAATGACACTCTATTTTGTGTCATCCTCACCAGAACGAACTCAAATAACATCCACAACATCCAAACGAGTCCAGAGCACATCTGAAATCACTCAGAGCATTCTAAACTCATTGTCCATTTATTTTATCTGTAGTGAAATTTTGTTTAACTTTTGAGCAGTGTGTGTGCATCTGTCTATTTAGACACACACAGAATCCTGGGCTGAACTGGAGGATACTAAATTCTTACTCAAACCTTCTGATTCTTTTAGTTCCCACTATGAATTGTGGTAGGGTTCAAGTGTGACATGGATAGCATGTGTGCTATTGTTTTGTTTTCCCATGTAGAACTGTGGTAGTGGTCTGAGGACCTGAACAGTATGCGTACTATTGTAAAACCCTCGATCCAGGGTGTGTATCATAGTTTTTATAAAACTATTTGAGAGGACTAAGTCTCAGCTTGAGACTGAACCTATTATTTTAAATTTTTGTGCTTTTTATCTTTGTTAAAACTACTTTGAATATTCAGCTGCTACGTACTTTAAATATAAATCTATTTTAAATTTACTCTGATAGTTAAACTAGCAAGTGTTTGTACTCATTGTGAATCAGTAAGTTAGTTTCAAAATCTAACATAATCTTCTGATTAAGTTAACTAAGAAGTAATCAATCTTGGAGAAACTAATTGAACATTTACAATCTTTATAAATTCACTACAGTTTAACTTGTTTTATGAATTGGGGGGTTTTAACACAAATCTGTTTAACAGAAATTTTAATTGGAACTCAATTCACCCCCCCCCCCTCTTGAGTATCCACTCTGACCAACATTTGGTATCATAGGTTGTTCTTAATAAAGGATTTCCAAATACTCTGTTTTTCAAATGTGATTTTAGTTGTATCTTAAAGATCTTAAATTTCTGTTAGTTCTAAATTTTATCTCTTTAAATTTATTTTCTAAAATCTAATTATGGATAATAGATTAGAAGGTGATGCTACTAATAGTCCAACTTTCTTTAATGGTGTTAATTATGCCCAATGGAAACTAAAAATGAAAATTCATTTAGAAAGTATGGGATTTGATATCTGGACTTCTATAGATACTCAGTATAAGATCTCAGAAACTAAAAGAACTACTTGGGATGAACCTAATAAAATAAATTACAACAATAATTATAAAGTAATGAATGCCCTGTATTGTGCTTTAGGAGAGGACGAATTTAATCTAATATCTGCTTATAAAACTGCTTATGAATTTTGGGATACTTTGTGTGTTTCTCATGAGGGAACAACCAATGTTAAAGAAATGAGACTAAACACATACACCATTAAGTGTGATAATTTTAAAATGAAACCTGATGAACCTATCTCTAACATGTATCTCAGGTTAAATGAGATAGTTAATACAATGAGATCACATGGAAATGTTGTTCCAGCAAAGGAGCAGATTATGAGAATACTAATATGTCTGCTAGACAAATGGAGAGGCATATCAGTTTCAATTAGAGAATCTTGTGACATTGGTGCTCTGCCTGTCAAGGAACTTATTGGTAAGCTAATGGTGTATGAAGAAGAATTGAAAGTAAACAAGGAAGAAGATGATGAGCCAAGGAAGAAGTATGTAGCTTTCAAGACTTATACTTCAAAACTTAAGGACAAACTAAAAGTGATAGCTCATGCTATGAGTAAAGTGCATCAGACAGCGATGCTAAGAAGGCTCAGATAGCCAGGCAATTTAAGAAGTTTTATAGGAAGAAGAAGTTTTTCAGAAAATCAAACTATGAGGGAAAGTATAACAACAAAGTTTATTGGAAGAAAGATTGTAAAAGAACTGATAAAAGTGATGATATAGTCTGCTACGAATGCAAGAGGAAAGGACATGTGAAAGTCGACTTCCCAAAGTTAAAGTTCAAGAGGAAATATGAATATAAGGACAGAAAATACAATAAATCTATGAAAGAAACCTAGAGTGCTTCAGAAGACAGTTCAAGTGATCTTGATTCCACTCAGGATGAAAAATATCAAAAAGATAATATGTGTTTCATGACAAACACATCTAAGGTAACATTGGATACTCCTACTTCAAACTCTTATTATTCTGGAGATTATTCTACTTCTGAAAACATGACTAGTGAAGAATTATTTGAATACTGTAACATGCTAGAGGATACCTGCAATGAGATGAAAGATAAGTGTAAAACCTTAAAAGAAATAGTATGCCTTGACTAGTACTGTTATATATGATCTTAGTACAGAAAAGGAAACGAATTCTCAACTGTTAAAGGAAAATACTGAACTCAAACTGTCTAATGAGAAACTCAAGAAGGATCTAGAAAAAATAACTAATGGAAAGAACACTCTTACACAAATGCTAGGAAAACAAGTAGCACCAAAATATATTATTGTTTTATGATATCATCCTGGACAGAGATAGATTACAAATAATAGATTTATTCCTAAATCTGGATGGTATTCTTCTAGTTCCAGTTTTGGAAACTCTTATGTCTCAACCATATTTTTACATAGTTATAGCTCAAACAAAGTTTATATTTCAAAATATTTTGAATATATTAATTATATGGAACCCTTTAGACAAATCTGGGTACCAAAAGTTTTACTTACAAACCTGTCTAGACCCAAGAAAATCTGGGTACCAAAATCATATTCTGTCTAAACCTATTTTGTAGGAAACCTGCTTAAAAAGTTCTTATAGGAAGACATGGTACTTAGACAGTGGATATTCAAGACACATGATAGGATATTTTTCTTTCTTTAAAAGTTTAATCAAAGTTGATGGAGGACATGTCACCTTTGGTAATAATTCAAAAGGAAAAATCATCGGATTAGGCTAGATTGGTAACACTGATTCAATTTTAATTTCTAAAGTCTTATTTTTTGATGGATTAAAATACAACCTGTTAAGTATTTCTCAGTTGTGTGATGATGGTTTCAATGTTAAATTTGAAAAAGATGCTTGCAATGTTTTTGATCCTAAAAATGCTTTGGTATTTACTGCCTTGATAAATGAAAATGTATATGTTGTAGATTTGAATTCTTTAGCTAAGCAGAATATTACTTGTTTAAATGATTTTCATAAAGAGACTTGGCTTTGGTACAGAATATTAGAACACTGCAATATACATTCTCTTAGAAAAATGACTATGGATAACTTAGTTAGCAAGCTACCTAAACTTAAATTCCCAGTTGATAAATTTTGTAATCTCTTTCAAAAGGGAAAGCAACATAAAGTTTATTTTAAATCAAAGAAAGAAGTTTCAACTTCTCAACCTCTAGATTTGGTTCACGTGGACTTGTTTGGACCTTTTAGAGTTTCTAGTTTAAATGGGAAGAACTATGCTTATGTTTTAGTAGATGACTTTTCTAGATATACTTGGGTATACTTTTTAGCGCACAAAAGTGAAGCTTACTCTTACTTTATTAAATAATCCAAGTCTGTAGAAAACCTAAGTGGACTTAAAATTAAGACCTTGAGAAGTGATCATGGTCGTGAGTTTGAAAATCATGAATTTGAATCCTACTTCTCACACAATGGATATAATCACAATTTCTCTGCCCCTAGGACACCTCAACAGAATGGTGTAGTTGAAAGAAGGAATATAACCCTTCAAGAAATTGCAAGAACTATGCTAAATGAATATGACCTACCTATTTATTTTTCGGTTGAAGCTATCAATACAACTTGCTATATTATAAATAGAGTCTTGATTAGACATGTTCTTAAAAATACCCCTTATGAACTATGGAATAATAGAAAACCTAAACTTAGTTACTTCAAAGTCTTTGGTTGTAAAGTCTATATTCTAAACACTAAAGATAATCTAGATAAATTTTCATCCAAGAGTGATGAAGGAATCTTTTTAGGATATTCAATTACTAGCAAAGCCTGTAGAGTTTTTAATAAGAGAACCAAATGTGTGGAAGAATCTATTCACATCAAATTTGCTGAAACTGATCCACATGAACCTAAGACCCCTCTTGAAAATCTTGAAGAAGATTTGTCAATTCCAAATCTTAATGACAAAAATAGTGACCATGTTGTCAAGACAACCAGTTCTGGAAATATTCCAGAATCTGCTTCTGGTGAACCCGAAACTAGAGAAAAACATGAAATTTCTAGTCCTACCTTTACTAGATAAACTAGGATTCTAAAGAACCATACTCTACATGAAATTATAGGTAACCTGGATAGAAGAACACAAACTAGAGCTTCTCTAAGAAATCAGGTTGAACATCAAGCCTTTCTTTCACAACTAGAACCTAAAAATATCAATGATGTAATAAATGATGAATTTTGGGTAATGTCTATGCAAGAAGAGTTAAATCAATTTGAAAGAAACAAAGTCTGGGAATTAGTAGAAATACCTAAGGACACCTTGACCATAGGTACTAAATGGGTATTCAGAAATAAATTTGATGAATCTGGAAATATCATTAGAAACAAAGCTAGATTAGTTGCACAAGGTTACAATCAAGAAGAAGGAATAGACTATGAAGAAACCTTTGCACCTGTAGCTAGATTAGAATCCATTAGGATCTTACTTACTTATGCATATCATCTAAATTTCAATTTATATCAAATGGATGTTAAAAGTGCATTTCTAAATGGTTTTATAATTGAAGATGTTTTTGTTGAACAACCACCTAGATTTATAAACCCCCATTTTCAAAATCATGTTGTTAAACTTTATAAAGCTTTATATGGTTTAAAACAGGCTCCAAGAGCTTGGTATGATAGACAAACAAATTTTCTTATCTCTAAATATTTTACTAAAGGAATTTCAGATCCCACTCTTTTTATTAAAATAATTTCTAAAGATATTTTGATTGTACAAATCTATGTTGATGATATAATCTTTGGATCTTCTAAAAATTCTTTATGTACTGATTTTTCAAAGATTATGCAAAATGAATTTGAAATGAGTTTAATGGGAGAACTCAAGTATTTTCTTGGTTTTCAAATTTTTAAAAAGAAAGATGGTATTATTTTAAATCAAAGAAAATATATAAAGGATCTTTTAAAAAGTTTTGGTTTGGATAGTAATAAGGGATGTGACACACCTATGAGTACCACCTGTAAGTTGGATAATGATGAAACTGGGAACCAGTTGATCAAACCAATTATAGAGGTATGATTGGAAGCTTACTTTACCTTACTTCTAGTCGAACAGATATCATGTTTAGTGTATGCATGTGTGCAAGATTTCAAGATAATCCTAAATAATCTCATTTACTTGTTGTTAAAAGGATTTTTAAATATCTTAAACATACTACCAATTTAGGTTTGTTTTATCCAAAAGGAAAATCCTTTGAATTAATGAGTTATTTAGATGTTGACTTTTCTGGCTGCAAGTTAGATAGGAATAACACATCTGGAATATGTCATCTTTTGGGAAAGTCCCTGGTATCTTCGAGTAGTAAGAAACAGAACTCCGTTGCATTGTCTACTGCAGAAGCAGAATACATTACTGTTGGTAGTTTTTGTGCACAGATTCTATAGATGAAACACACTTTATTGGACTATGGATATCAATTTAGACATGTGTCTATAAATTGTGATAACACTAGGGCAATTAACATCTCCAAGAATCTTGTGTCTCACTCTAGGACTAAGCACATTGATGTCAGACATCACTTTTTGAGAGATCATTATCAAAAGGGTGATATTTCTCTAGAATTTATTGACTCTGAACATCAATTAGCTGATATTTTCACCAAACCCTTAAGCTCAGAAAGGTTAGATTTTATTAAACAAGAGTTAGGTATGATCGATCAGTGAAACTGATCTGTGAAACCGATATGTGAAACCGATCTCTAAAACCGATCCGTGAAACCGATCTGTGAAACCGATCTATGAAACTAATCTTTACTAATGTTTGAGTTATAAAGTATATGAAATCATTAGTGTTTGTCAAAATGATGTTGTTTTACTTAATCTTTATTATTTTTTATTATTGTAACCCTAAATGATAAAATTTATGACCCATGGCTATTTCATTTTCTAAAAACCGTTGACCTTCCATATCCCGCCGAACTCTACTTTTTCTAAATCCCGAACCTTTTGAACCCTTCCAACCACTCAAACCTCTCGAATCTCCAAATGGAAAATAAAAAGCAATAAAACAAGTAATCTGAAGGTTCCTCTCCCATTAACGCGCTCAAGGAGAATCAAGCAGCACGACTCAAAGGTCTTTGAACCCAGAGTTGGAAACTCGGGAGGTCACCGCAGAAAAGGAAGTGAGTTCTGAATGGGTGTTATCCAGTAAGTCTGCACTTTTAAAAGTGTTAGAGATGCAAGGATGGAAAGACTGGTTCTGTTATAATAACCGAGTGTATTACCCAAAGCTAGTGCATGAGTTTTATTTGAACTTAAATATTGTATTGGATGGAGCAGAAGCTGCAAGATTATCTTCAGTGATCAAAGGGAAGAAGATAAATTTTTCATCAAAGCAATGAGATGAATGTTTGGGGGTACCACATAATAGTAGATATGAGGATTACACTGGTAACATTCCTCCTACCACAGAATATTTTTCCTATGAGCTTGCTCTGGAGATTTTGACTGGCAAGTCTGAATCCAGAAGAATAATAGCTGCTGAGTTAGATGGAGAAAGTAGAATCTTGTTTAAGTTTATTTAGCACCAAATCTGTCCCAAAATAGGTGATTTTTCTACTGTGAAGTATCAAGATGTTTTCTTGTTATTTTTATTGCTGAATGGTGAGAAGATCAACTTGTTTAGATACATTACTGTTCATATTGCTGAAATGGTAAATCCACCCAAGAAGGATACAACCTTGTTCTATTCTAATAAAATCTATGTCGTGCTAAAGTTTTTGGGCTGTTTTGAAGATGGAGATGAGTGTATCTCATCTAGTAGTAGCTTTTGTATTAAAAAGGATATCCGCAAAAGAATGAAAATAAACTAGAATCCATGGAAGAAGGCATGGGTTGCTGATGAAGATAGGTTGTATGACTTCTTTAATCCTTCTGACCATTATAAAAGACCAAAGGGGATGAGAGATCCTGGTTTAAAACCTGATGAGGAAGAAGAGACAGAAGCCCCTAAGGACACTGAAGAGTCCAACAAGAAGGAAACAGGGGAAGCTGAAGCTGACGATGATGTGGATACTGAAAAGGAACCTGAGTCATCTCCTGATGACAGGAGTGACCCTGATATAGTAAGTCCTAAGAAAAGAAGAATGGAATTTGGACCAGCTAGTCCACCTCTTAAGTTACCTGAGTCAGAACCCCTTCTAGGTGATGAAGAAGAAGTTGACACTGAAGTATCAAATTCTGAGCAGTATGAATCCAATAGCAAAGACAGTACCGATGAAACTTTGGTAAAAAATAATGGACATGGCAATAGTGATAATAGTGATGATGTAGATGATAGTGATGATGATGATGATGCAAGTTCTCAACCAGTGGATGGTCACAATGTAATCCAAGCTGATCTAAAACCTCAATTAGATGAGTAAGAAACTTTTCCTGAGGCTAAAAGGAAAATGCAGACAGTGATTGATGTAGGTGGGGAAGACTCACATGAAAATTCTGGAAAATCTGATTTTTTAAACCTCGGTATACCTCTTGTAAAGCTAAATGGGAGGAACACCCAGGTTTTGCGGTTCTAGGTTTGGATTATTCAGAGGAAGAGGAAGAAGTGAATATCGCAAGGGTAATCCATCCAATTAAGGCTAGACCAGTTGCTAAGATTGTGCAAGTGACAACAGAAAGACCTGGTCCTTTAGTTTCATGATCTGATTTTGACAGATTTAAAGATGAGTTGCTCCACGCAGTTAGAGAGACAATGAAAGAGTAATTATCTAATTCTCCTGTTCCTCCTCCTGTGAATCTATTTGTGGTTGCTATGGATGCTTTAACTCAAAGAGTGGTAAGTATTATTAATCCGGACCTGTGCAATACTTGTGAGATGATTGGAAATAATATTACCTATCTTAATCAAGTGCTCAAGGAATTGAGCAGTGGCTTAGTATCTCTGTTAGGTGAATTTAGATCAACCATCACTGGTATGATGGAATTTTTGAGAAATTTGATAGAACGCCTGAAGAAATCTGATTTGAGAAAATTTAAAGCCGAGATAACTCAGATTGTTGCTCAAGATAGCTCTTCCAAAGTGACCAAGATCACTGGTCATTAGATTAATGCCTTAAAAGATGTTATAAAAGAATAATTGGCAGCTTTTGGATGGATTCTAGACTTGGACTCTTTGAAAAGGATAAAAAAAATAGTGATTATAATCACAAGATGGTGAAGTTGTATTTGTTTGATGCTACTGAGGCTCAGAAAGAGATCAAATAAAAAGTGGATCACTATTTTTCTAAAATTTATACCAAGCATGAGTTGTACCATTAGTTTAAAGTCTTGGCTGAAAATTTAAGGATTCCTCCTGTCACTCAAGCCTTTAAGGATCAAGTCCAACAGTTGAAGGATTTTACTCCCACTCTGGAGAGTTTCATGAAAAACAAAGATGACTTTGAGAAGGACATGAAATATGGTGGTGAAGTAATTCAGGATTTTATCAATCTTCTCAAACCATATCTTCATGTGCAAGAAAATGCAATTTTTCTTCCTACTGTTGAGCCTCTCAGTCCATCCAGTGTTGCTCCTGGTCAGATATCAGTCTCTCAAGCTCTATCCAATATTCGTCCAGTCATTCAGCCGCCGCCTTCTAGAAGATCTTATACTCAATAGCAAGTGACCTTAGCACCCACTATGCTACCATCCCGAGCTGTGCTACCTCCTCTCTCCATCCGGCCAGATCAACCTTCCACCAAACCACCTTCTGGCCCATTCATTCCTCCCTCTGCCAAAGGGAAAGCTCCTCTGCACCCCAAGAAATAGTTTTTTGTTGTTTTTTATAGGGTATCTTTTCCTTGTATCTTTTTATTATACCCATTTCAGATGTTATTTTACTGGAACCTTATTCTTTTTTTCTCTTCTACTTTCTCCTTTTCTTTTTGATAATCCCAAAGGGGGAGACACGTATAAATATATATCTAAGGGGGAGAACAATGTATATATGAGCAAGGGGTCAAATAAGATTTAAGATTTCATGTCATGATATCGTTTATATATTCTTTTTACATAGGGGGAGCATACTAAATATTATATCATCTTTCCACTTCTTTTATGTCATAGATTTGTGATTATCAAAAAGGGTGAGATTGTTGAACTCTCTGTGCGATAGTTATTTTAATAATCACAAATCATTGTTTTATATATGTCAATTTAGTCATTTATTCAATTTGTTCTAAATGTGTTTATATATGTATAATCATGTCTACATATGATTATATATGATTGTTTGTGGTCTACTATTGACCTGGAAGTATTCTGGTTTATACATACACTCTGTGCGAATTTTATATTTTTGACTCACCGTTAGTTATATTTTTGACTCACCGTTAGTTATATTTTTGACTCACCGTTAGTTATTTTCTTGAGTCACCGATAGTTAAAGGAATGAGACACCGATGACAATGGTCGCACCGATGACAAAAGTCCCACCGATGACAACGGTCGCACCGATGACAACGGTCGCACCGATGACAACGGTCGCACCGATGACAACGGTCGCACCGATGACAATGGTCGCACCGATGACAACAGTCGCACCGATGACAACAACCGCACTGATGACAACAGTCGCATCGATGAAAATGGTCTCACCAATGACAAAGGTCACACTGATGAGAACGGTCTCACCAATGACAATGGTAGCACTGATGAGAATGGTCACACCGATGCTGATCAAATGACCTACCGATACTGATGTTGATCAAATGATCTACCGAAACCGATGCAGATCACATGACCTACCGATACTAATACTGATCAAATGATCTACTGAAACTGATGCTGATCACATGACCTACTGATACCAATGCTTATCAAATGACCTACTGATACTGATGCTGATCAAATGACCTACCGATACTGATGTTGATCAAATGACCTACTGATACCGATGCAAATTCAAATGATCTACCGATCTCATGACTCACCGACAGTCATGAAAACTGTTTGAATTTCTATTAACTCTTATTTAATTCCAACAGTCATATTTTCTTAATTTAATGCACCTGCTATTAATTAATGTTGGTTGTTAGATGTTAGAAAACCATACCTAGTACCTGTCCAAAATCAATCATTCTTTTTTCTAGATCTCAAGGAATAAAAAGGAAGATCTATCTGGAGTAAGAAGAATAACGACACGACACAAAAAAATAGACACAAACAAAAACACATAAGAAGATGAGGACGTACGTGTGTATGAAGAACCATGAAACAAAAGAAGAACTTGAAGAACACTTGTGAAAACTAGAGAGCTTCAAGAATATCATTCAGATGGAACGGACAGAAAAGCCAAGTTGTTGTGCCTACTGAATATCATATGCACAAGGCTGAATAACTATAGCTGAGAAGAACAAAGACACTCTGTTTTGTGTCATCCTCACCAGAACGGACTCAAATAACTTCCACAACATCCAAACAAGTCCAGAGCACATCTGAAATCACTCATAGAATTCTAAACTCATTTTCCATTTATTTTCTATGTAGTGAACTTTTGTTTAACTTTTGAGTAGTGTGTGTGCATCTGTCTATTTAGACACACACTGACTCTTGGGCTGAACTGAAGGATACTAAATCCTCACTGAAACCTTCTAAATTCTTTTAGTTCCCACTGTGAATTGTGGTAGAGGTCAAGTGTGACCTATATTTCCTATGTGCTATTGTTTTGTTTTCCCACGTAGAACTGTGGTAGAGGTCTGAGGACCTGAACAGTCTACGTACTGTTGTAAAACCCTCGATCCAGGGTGTGGATCATAGTTTTTATAAAACTTTTTGAGAGGACTAAGTCTCGGATTGATACTGAACCTCTTGTTTTAAACTACTGTGCTTTTTATCTTTTTTAAAACTACTTTGAATATTCCGCTGCTACGTAGTTTAAATATAAATCTATTTTAAAGTTACTCTAATAGTTAAATTAGAAACTGTTAGTACTCATTGTGAATCAGTAATTTAGTTTCAAAATATAACTTAATCTTTTGATTAAGTTAACTGAGAAGTAATAAATCTTGGAGAAACTAATTGAACATTTACAATCTTTAGAAATTCACTACAGTTTAACTTGTTTTATGAATTGGTGGATTTTAACACAAATCTATTTAACAGAAATTTTAATTGGAACTCAATTAACCCCCCCCCCCCCTCTTGAGTATCCACTCTGACCGAAAATATCAAATTATATTAAAATGACCATTAAGTATCCTTATTGTTGATAATATAGTTGTTTAATAGTGATTACATGACTAGTATAAATATAGGATTTTAACAAATCCTTTTAACACAAACAAAGGAAGTGGTGGCCTCAACCAGTAGGATCATACCCTTTGAATCCCATTTATCGAAGCTTCTGAGGGAGATAGCATATCTGGGATTTTCCCTAGACCAATCCCAAGCCGAGATCAAACAACTTCCGCATGAGAAAAAAATTTACAGGAGAAGTTCAAGTTCATCAAGATCACATCCCAAACCATGTTCACCGAACAGCCCCATGAAAGCCCCACCATCGCACACCTTACTCTTAGGGAATATTCTGGTGTAGTAAAGGGATATGTAACAAGATCATAGAATTATGATTATGTGCATTATTTTTTTATAGAATAATGAATATACTTTCATTCTATTATTGTTACTTTGTAAATGAATTTTAAAGCACAAATAGTATTTTTTGGTTAATTTTCAAATTTATTTAAGAAATATACTTTGATGAATTAATGGATAATTAAATTAAATAATATTTTAATAAAATATTATTTTAAATTAATTTTATTAAATATAAATTATCTTATAATTTTTATGAATTCAATTTTAATTTTTATTAAGTTTTGAAAACTTTTTTTATCAAAACCCGTCGATTTTCAATAAATGTTGGTGTTTATTTTAAAAGTAAAAATTCACATATTTATTAAATTATTTAGATAAAACAGATATAATTTTTGTAACTAGGATTTCAAAATTATCCAATGGTTAATTTTTCATAATTTTCTGAGATAATCGAATTTTTGGGTAAAAATTAAATACTGTATAAATATATAATGTGTTTTATGACATCATAAATGACCCAATAGTGATGTAATAAAATACTATAAAGGATATGTTAGGTCAAATATATTTTTTCCTTTAAAATAATATATATTTTTATTTTTATTTTATTTATTTTATAAAGCCTTAGTGAATCCTCCAAGACATATAAAATATTTTAAGATTTTAAAATCATTTCCTTGAAAGTGTAGCTCACCTACACATAAGAAAGGGAAATATTTTAATATATTCGGCCCTTAGAATTTTAAAATAATTTATACCACTCCCATTTTATAGAAACCATGGGAAAAAACAATGGGATGGTTTGTGGTTTTGAATATTTTAGTGTGTATGGTTCAAAACCAAAATAATAAATAATTCCTCCACCTTTCCTATATAAACTCACCAAATCACCCATTACTCTTCACTAAAGATCTTTAAATATCGACCACCCTCTTCCCCCTTCTCCCTATAGTCCTACCAATGTTCCCCTAAGCTCCCAAGAAGTATATCCCAAGCCTTTGGGATCACACATCCAAGTAAGGGATCCTCACATTTCTCTCTTCCTTTCAATTCAAGAACCTTGTATGAAATTAGTCATTTTAATTTAAATTGGTTATATTTTAATCCTTTTATAATCAATTACCTACTATCCATTTGATGTTATTTCAATGAGGGGTCATTTATCCTTTCCCATTTAGACCCTTACCTACGCTGTTTCTATATCGAAATTCCACAAGGGAATTCTCTCTTCTCATTTTTATTTCAAGCACTTCATTTATATTATGCATCTTAAATTCCATTTAATATGTTGGGATATTATGTTCAATTATCCCCTCACTATCCATTTAATTTATAAATGATTATATACCCCTTTTATTCTCATCTACCCATTTTATTAATTTCCATATGACGTTGTTATGCTACCGAAATTGCACCACGTTTTTGCCATGCCAAAATCATCATGTAGGGAATACCATACTCATTACTCTATCAAGGGTATTCACCTTTATGAACATGTACTTTTTTATTGAGGACTTACATGTATGTATTATACATTCCTTTATTTTGGAATAAATGATGATGTGGAATGAATCCATGTAATATGATGTATATGGCGCACTTAAGCATGAGATTGAAATGATTATGAAGGGTATGACCTGATAGTGCTCCAACGCATTGGGTAATGTTTAGTATCATGATACATCATGCCTTTATGTTCATGTTTCTATTATGATCTATTGATATGCCTATTTCCTATCATGTAATATATCCTTCATGTTATGCCTTGTTTACTCCCTTACTAGGTTTTATAGCTCACCCTTTTCTTATGTATGTCCTCCGGTTATCCCATGTAACGCTAAGTACAGAGGAATGTTGTGGTCATGTAAAAGAAGTTTTCAATAAAGATGTGTACTTCATGTTTTAAGTTGTTATGTAATGTTCCTAAGCCCCAAAGACACTAGACCTCTCAGTCTTAAAAGTTGTATTAAGTTCAATTTTATGTAATAAATCATGTTTAAATGTGTAATAAAGAGAAGGGTCATTATGACTTAAGTGAAGCAGCCTATATTCTAGGGATCAAGATCATTCATGATAGATCTAAGAGGATTCTTGGACTAAGTCAAAGTACATACATTTATGAGATGCTAAAGAGATTTGGTACTGAAAAATCCTTCTGAGGATTGGTTCCAATGTCACATGGTATAAATATTTATAACAAAATGTGTCCTCATACACATTTGGATAAAGAGAGAATGAGTAAGATCTCATATGCTTCGGTGATAGGATCGATCATATATGGCATGTTATGTACTAGACTTGATGTTTCCTATACATTGATCAAGGTAAGAATATATTAAGCTGATCTAGGAGAATAGTCCTGTTCTGTTGTTAAGGTTATCCTTAAGTATCTAAGAAGAACTATGGATATGTTCCTAATATATGGAGAAGATGAGGATCTGGTCATCAGGGGTTATATTGATGCTAGTTTTCAAATAGATTAGAATGATCTAAAGTTGTAATCAGAATATGTTTTCAATATCAACGGAGGAGCTATGAGCTAGAAGATTTCAAAGTAGACGGTTGTTGTTGATTCTATAGTGGATTCTGAGTATATAGAGTATTATGATTCATCAAAATAATCCATTTGGATATAAAACTTTTCCTAGGATCTTGATGTGTTATCTAGTAGTAAATATCCTATCACATTGTATTGTGATAATACTATAGTGGTGGTTCTTGAAAAAGATCCAAGGTCGCACCAAAAAACAAAGAACGTACTATGAAAGTATAAAATCTTGAGGTATTTTTATCAAAGGGGGAAGTTGTAGTAAGCAGAGTTCCCATGGAAGAAAACGTGATGGACCCCTTAAATAAAGGCATATCTTAGAAGAAGGATGAGTATCATGTGATAGCTAGTGAACCGAAGGTTTTTATCAGTGGGCTCTAGTGCAAGTGGGAGTTTGTTGGAGTTGGTTCCCTAGAACTAACTTCTATTTACTTTATGATAACTTGTATTATTGTTTTTAAAATTAATAAACCCATTATCATGTCATGATTTTTCTTATGTATAACATAGTATGTGATAATTTCCTAAGATTAGCTTTTGTACTGAAAGGTCATAGCAGTTCCCAACTATAATGAGAACCCAGAAGTGCCATGATTGAATTATTAAATATATAATCTATAATCAAGTTAAATAATTTGGGGGATATAAATGATACAGGCTATTAGGGTTGGAGGCTCATAGGACTTTGAGGCACATTCTCATGGTGCACACTCTTAGTAATATCCAATGTAGAATATTATGAGAACAAGACCATCCAGTAGGAAATCCACATTTATATTTTGGATTTTCCTATCTGAAGACATGTGTATTTATGCTTAGACTTTAATATTATTATTAATGATTATTATAAGTCTCCTACTTTGATGTATTGATTAAAACTATGTCAAAATATGTTCATGAAAAGGTAGGATGCATTGGTTGTGTCATGGGTAATATTTCATTAATTAATATATGATAAAGGATTTATCCCTTATATTATTTAATGAAATTTGATAACTCAAACACTTTTATGGAAATGATATAGCCTAAATAAATCCATTTCCATGGTGTTGTATAGAAAAGTTCAATTTCTAGAAATTTAAAGAAAAATACATCGTGAACATGGGTCGATGGCACCAGCATGCAACCTTCTTGATTAAAAATATCATGATAAAAGTATTATATTATGAAGGAAGTGTATTCATTAGATATTATTTCATTACTACATTAACTTCTCTCTCTATGGGTACCTTTCCGTGTTGCTAGACGTTGACCTTAGACTTTGGGCTGCTTCACATAATGCCACTAAGAAAGAGGCCTAAAGGGTCACACACTAAGTGTATCCAGAATTTGAGTTAAATAATATATTATTATTTATTATTTAAAAAGTTGAATAAATATTATTAATGCATGTGGTTTAATAATTATTCATATTTTCTTGATCACATATACTCTATCACTAGTTATTCAAGAAAATATTATGTGACCATAATATTTAATAAATATTTAATAAATATTTATTTTATATTTAGTGAATATAATATTTTTTGATTTATTTATAAATAAATAATTGATATTTATTTATTAAATAAATATTCATTATTCAAGAACTGATAAATATTATGGATGAATGGAGAACCGAATTTAGTGGTCTAATGAGAAATAATATATATTGAATATTATTTGAATAAATAAAATTTAATTTAATTTGCAAGTTTAGTACATGTCAGGAAATAATAATAATAATATTATTATTATTATTATATACATGGGATTCCATAGGAATTATGGAAATAATAAGGGTGCATGTGAAGTTATTATTTTTTAACCCTAGTGATATATAAACCCAATTATATTATTTTCTTAAGAGATCCAATTCATTTTTTGTTCACAATGAGATCTAGAGAGAATCCTCTCAAAGCTCTAGAGAGATCCCTCTCCAAGAATTCTCTCAATAATAGGGAGCAATCCTCCTCTACCACCACTCTCAAGTCTAGAGAGATCGAATAGAACCCTTCCTTGAAGTGATTCTTAGGGTGATCAAAGGTGAATGACGCAAGTGTTAGGATCTATCATGCTAGCGCTCGAAAATTCTTACAATGATGTTCAGAGGTTTGTGGAACACAAGTGGATCACTACTAGAGGAAATATATTCTTGATTCATACAATGTAATGATGGTAAGATGTATATATGTTTCTATATCCATCAATGAATAAATAATTCTTGCAAGGAAATTATTTAATTTCTTAACTTAATTTTAAATAATATGTGATGATTTTTCACTTTGGTTCTAGCATTTTTATATTATCTATAATATTTGATTCAATTCTATTGATCACGGCATTTATTATCATGTAAATCCCATATTAATCATCGATCACAACAAAAATTAGTGTTGGGAATTCCCCATCCACCGCTTCTACTATGTTCGTAACCTTTAATCATGACTTTCCCTGGATCAAAGGCTTCAAAATTATGTTGGATGCAATAAGTGAGAAACTGATTCAGGCACATCATCGGGATGATGCGAGTGCAATGCTAGATTGGTCGAGGCTTTTCATAGAAAAGCTAGTGTGACCAAGCTAATTTTGGTTGACTGGGAATCAACTATTTGAGTAGTTGAGAATCGTACTGGGAGCATATTTAGAATGCTAAGAGCTTGTTTGATTAGGTAATTCCAATGGTAGGATTTCCATGGCTCAGAATTAACCATTCAAGCTAGAACCTTTGATGGGAAGTTCCACAGGCTAGTTATTGAAAGAGAAGACAACATGATCACGTATAAGGTTATACAAGTTAGGTAAGCATCTTCTTGATTTTCATTTTCAGATATGATCATTGGCTCGAATTTCATGGCTTAAGTACTATGTATTAGAAGGGATTCTTGTAAGCACGTTGGGTGTTTAAAATGCAATGTGGATGTTTTGTGGAAATTTCATAACGCAATTAGATCTAGTGGTGTTTCTTTATTCCCTATGGATTATCAGGGACAAGAATTTCTAAGGTGGGTAGATTATAAGATCCCGTGTTTTTGGGACAGTTGGAATTTCCAAGGGAAATTAAAATTTCCCATTTAGTGGACAAGTTGTTTTCTAAACAAATATTTGGAATGAAATTTAAAGATTTTAAACACATAAAAGTTTTCCTTTGGATGATTTTTAAGTCCTGAGGGGTATCTCGGGAGTTTGGATGGGTTTTAGGAGCATCAGGATTTGAAAACCCTGTTTCGGGAGAATTAGGCTAGGGTACATGGTTTGTTGAAACAGTACGACCCCCTAGGAAAAAAATTTCAAGGTCTACAAAAACTATATAGGGGATTGTAAAGGTTTGTTATATTTAGTTAAACCATTTTCTTAGACCGTGTGACATGTGGGGGATGAGATAGTGTTGGGAGCATGGGTTTTGCATGGTTTGTCTAGTTGTGTGCATGAACTGTGCAGCTTGGTGGTGCTTGGACAGTGAGTCCCACATGATTGGCATATAGCTAGCTAGACCATGCATCCAAACTATGTGGTTCATTAAAGTTTGTGATTTTACCTTTTTACCCTCCAGCTCTTAAATTCTTTTCCTCTATCTTTCTCCCTCGCTTCCCACACACAGCAGTCCCACTCGAACCCCTCCTCTCCTCTTAGTACTAAAGAGATATCCTTAATTTGGCCTCCATTTCAAGCATCTTTGGTTGCATTAGATATCCATCAGTTAGTATGTGAATCATCTTCCTTCTTTCTTTCATTTATCTCACCATATTTGGTGTTATATTCGTGTGAGAAAATTTTCCCTGTTTTAAGGGTGTTTGATGAATCTTTTGATTTCTCTCATTCAGGCTTGGATCAAAGCCCAAGAATGGACAAGTGAAGCATCTTGTGTATGAGGTAGGTGTTCTAGTTTCTTTACCATAATAGTTTCATTGATTTATAAAACATGCCATTGTGTCACGCGTCGGGCCTTCCGTGCGGAACCTCTTAAACATAAAATTAATTATGTAATTGTTAATGCATTATATTTAATAGTTTTTGTGAACCTAATTGCACTATTTGAGGTCTTTCACCTTAATCTGAACCACCCCTTGGGTGAGCCCTTAAAATGGATTGTCATGTTTATAATTGCTTAAATAGATTAAATGATGTAGATGGACCTCTTGGTCCTTGATAGCTTACTTTATGCTTTATGTTTTTGATTGGTCAAACTTATTAATTGAATTGATTTGGAATCTATTTGGTGGTGTGTATAATTGCATAGTTAAATTGATAATGATTTGGATTGTACCCCTTTCCTCTATTTTATAATAAAACCACCTCTGAGGTGTGCTATCTTATCTAATAAAATGGATAAATCAAATGAAGATATTTAAAATAGTAAATGACATGTTTATGTACATGGACTTATTTTTTTTTATAATTTAATGGTGATATGTAATGTTTATAGATATTTCTTTCCTTAATACTGTACTTTTTTATATTGAATGGCCCTGATGAATCATATTTAAATTTCATGAATTTTTTCTCATGGACAATGTTATAATATTAAATGAATTATGATTATGAAGGTACACTGGGACTTGAGCGATGTCAGGTTCCTATTTATGGAACTCCTTTGTTAAAGGGTAATAAGGAAAGTGAGACTACCTTATATTGGTTTGATATAAAGGGACCTTGGTTAGGGTTATGGACATGATGATTCAAACCCCCTTGGTCAAGGATGTTGGACATGGTGTTTCTCTTAATTTGGGTTTATGGACATGAAATTACACACCCCCTAGATTAGGAGATTGGGTATGACCCTTCTCACTCTTGACTTATGATACTCGGGCATGGCATCCCTTATAAATTGTGATACTTGGTCATGGTTTCCCTTATAGATTATGATACTCGATCATGGAATCCCTTATAAATAATGATACTCTAGTATGGCGTCCCTTGTAGATTATGATACTCATCATGAAATCCTATATTCATTATGATACATGGGTATGAAACCCTTTTTATTCCTTGAGATAAATGGGCATAATGTCCCTTATTAATGAATCTTATAATTATACAGAGATATCTGAGTTATTCCTCAGGTCTTGGTTAGTAATACATATCTATATATATGGTTATATATGTCCTCGCATATATAGTGCATATATATACATACATACTTATATATATGTTCCTATATACATTGTGAAACATTTTATTCTGAATTAGGTGGAAGTTGGTATAGTCAGTCAGGTGTTCTATGAGGAGCCTGGGTCCAACTCATTTATATTTATTTATTCAATGATTTATTATTATTCCTAAACATTGTTGTATTTTACATTCACAGACTATATATAATTAGACACCATTGGTGGTGGCCTACTAAGTATATTTCATGCCCTGTTTGGACCTCCATTGCATTGGGGTACCCAAACAGACCTCATGGTTGTAGGATCGGATTCTTTGATATGGGAGCTTAACAGTACAAGACTGAGCTGGAGCTCAGGTTGCTTGTGAAGATAGCCTTTGGGGCTTTTGTTTATTTTGTTATTTACTGTTTATGTATTTCTATTATATGTCTAATGCTTACATATTATAGCTTCACATGGACACGCATAGTTGTATTATTTTTCAATGGCTAATTTTCAGTATTTTATTTTATCAGTTTTCATTATATTCTGTTGTTTCCTTTCATTTATACAATTTTCGATATTGATTTATTTATTATTGTACCATTGTGATACTCTAATTATGAGGGTATATTCTCCACACTATATCATCATTAGACCTTCTCTTCTAGTCGGTAGCCTCTAGCATATGGGGATTCATGCTTGAAACCATGTGACCGACCAGCTCAGTGCACCATTTTAGTGGCTCCCAGGTCAGGTCGTTACAAGAAATTGATATTCCATACCAGCTTTGGTGTGGAAATAAACCCTTGTTGTCGCATGTATGAGATTGGGGTTGCGAAGAATATTTTAAGGCTATTTATAGAAACAAACTTTCACCCTAAGGCACTAAGTGTATCTTTATAGGGTATCCTAAGGAAACTAAAAGATATTACCTCTACGCTCCTTTGGATAAGAAAATTGTGGTTAAAAAAAGTCCCAAATTTCTTGAAAGGGATCGCATCTCCAAAAGAGATAGTGGGGGAGAGATATACTTCAATGAAGTCCAAGCTCAAGATACATAAGATTTGGAATAGGAATAGATTCCAAAAAGCCTCATGGAAGAGGATGTTTTTAATAAAAAGGTACTATTTAGGAGTAAGAGAAAGGTTAGAGAATCGGAATGATATAGTTTTATAGTCACTAAGGATGGTGACCCATTATTAGTTGATAATAATGATCATGTAACCTACAAGGATGTCGTAAATAGCACAGAAGCATGCAAATGGAAAGATGGGGTGAATTCTAAAATGGATTCCATGTACCATAACCAAGTCTAGGTTTTGGTAGATCCTCTAGTGGATGTAAATCCTATTGGTTGTAAATTTATATTCAAGAAGAAACTAAATATGGATGGACAAGTCAGTGCCTATAAGGAATGAATCATTGAAAAAGGGTTCAAACAAAGTCAATTCATGGAGTATGAAGAAACCTTTTCACTATTTTTTATGATAAAATGAATCAGAATTATACTTTTCATAGTTTCTTACCATGACTATGATATTTTTCATATGAATGTCAAAACAGATTTCCCTAACAGGAGCCTTCGGGAATATGTCAATATGACATAACCTAAAGGTTTTGTGACTCCAAAGGATTCCAACAAAGTATGAAAGTTACAAAGATCCATTTATGGATTTAAGCAACCATCCAAGTTAAGAAAAATTCAGTTAGATGGATCCATAACAGAATTTGGTTTCATAAAGAATGAATGTGAACCTTGTGTCTATGAGAGGTTTAGTGGGAGTGTGGTCATTTTCCTGATAGTTTATATTGATAACATACTACTCATTAGAAATGAAATATCATTCTTACAATGGTTTAATACATGCTTCTCCATAAAGGACTTAGGTGAATCATCATATATTCCTGGGATCAAGATCCATCATAATAGATCCAAGAGGCTACTTGAACTAAGTCAAAGTATATACATTGACAAGATACTAAAGAGATTAAGTACTAAAAAATCCAAGAGGTGATTATTTCCACTGTCACATGACATTCATATTTCCATAAAAATGTGTCCTCAGACAAGTGAGGAAATACAGGGGGTGGAAAGGACTCCATACACATCAATAATTGGTTCATTCATATATGTTATTCTATGTACAAGGCTAGATGTTTCCTACACCTTAAAAAGTGTAGGGAGATATCAAGGTGACCCAGGTGACCATCATTGGATGACATCCAAGACTATCCTTAAGTATCTGATTCATACAAAGGATATATTCCTGGTTTATGAAGGAGATGAGAAACTAGTCATCAGGGGATATATAGATGCTAGTTTCCAAACAGATCAAGATGATATGAAATAGTAATCAGGATATATCATCACTCTCAATATAGGTGTTGTGAACTATAAGAGATCAAATAAAGTTGTGGTTACTGATTTTATAATGGATCTTGAGTATATTGTGGCTTCTGAGATGGCTAAAGAGGCAGTTTGGATATGCAGCTTCATCCAAGAGCTTGACATGGGGCCTAATAGTAAAGATTTCATTACACTTAATTGTGATAATACTATAACAGTGGCTCTTGAAAAAGATCCAAAGTCATATCAGTGGACACAACACATAATTTGGAAATATCATATCTTGAGAGATTTTTCTCAGAGAGGTGATGTAATTGGGAGTAAAGTTTCGATGGAAGACAATATGGAGGACCCCCTAACTAAAGTCTTAACTCAGCAGATACTCGATCATCATGTGAGATCTAGCTGATTGAAAGTCATTTAATGTTGTCTCTAGTCAAATTGGGATTCTATTCGAGGGTGTATTAGAACCAATTATTGGTACTTTAGATTGCATTTATATTCAAAATTCAATATTGATTAAAATATCTTATTACATATTGTTCATAGTTCTGCGTGACTTTAATGTAATAATGTTCTAGAGTATCTGTCACATTGAAAAGGACATAGTATTTCTCTGCTATAATGATAACCACTACCACATATTTGGATTTACGCCACACCAACCTTTCATAGCACTAAAAAACATTCATAAAGGGGGTACCTTTATCAATGCTAAAAAAGTGGTGATAAATGTGTTTTTAATAATGATTTTTTTTAGGACTGATAAATGGGGCTTTTATTAGTGCTCTTGTTAGTATGGATAAAAGGGACCCCTTTTTACAGTGCATAGATCAACAATGTTTTTTAGCTCTATTGATGGATTTTTCTAGCATTGTTAAAAACCGTTTCTATAAAAGTGATCCTTGAAATGTCATGACGATATTCTTAAACTTTTTATACAGTCAGATAACATTTGTTGATGGTGCATATAGAATGTTGATTGTTAGGTGCAAGTACTTATAAGTAGATGAGACTTCATCTCATGAAGTTCACACTTGGTAATCTTCAAGATGGGAGATTATGAGAATTGGCCAACCAGTAATAATTTCACATGTTTATGTATCGTTTAATATTATTGTTTATGAGTGTGTAATGATCCTTATACTTTAAGATTGTTATTAATACATGTCATGACTCGTGCACTTTGATGTATTATTGTAAACTGTGATGACATATATACATGACAAAGTTAGGTACGTTGGGTGCATCATGAATGATATGTTGTTAATGAATAAGTCAAAGATGAATTTGTCTCTTCTATCTTTATGGAAGATTATATCTCATCCCTTTGATTGGAATAGAACCATTGAAATAAATATAATCACTACCATAGATTCGAGCAAGGGATGCACTGGGTTTTATCAGTGTTAAGTAAAAAAGCATTGATAAAAGGGGGGCCTTTATCAGCACTAGTTAAAAGCGTTGATAAAAGTTTTTAATAAAAACTATTATTAATTTATATAAAATTATTATATTTATATTCAAAAATAATCTTTATTTGTATACATTAAATAAAAAATGCATGTTTATAATTAATATATTTTTTTAATAATTCAAATATATATTTAATGTTTAAAAAAAGTATTTATAAGATTATAATTAAATAAATATATATTTAAATAATTATAAGATTGTAATAAATTTTTAGATAATAAAAATATTTATTATATTTATTATATTTATTATATTTGTTATATTTATAAATATATATATATATATATATAAATACTTTTTAAATATATATATTTATATTTATATTTATAATTATATATATATATATATTTAAATAAATATATGTTTCTCATGAATTTGGTCAATAAATATATTGATGTGTGAGTATAATTAGCGTACATATATGTTATGTATTTATCATGAATGTTCATTTATACATTACACCCTTATTATTATTCATGTTTTCCATATGTGATGACTCATTTTTTATTATCTATACCAGGAAAGTTCAAGATTTGAGCGTGCTCAGTCCTAAAATTTATTCGAAAATAAAAAAAACACAGGTACTAAGAGTGTGATATAAAAATACCACCAAACATGAAAATAGAAACCCAATGCCACCCAAAAAAACAAACCAATGAAAGTAGCCACGTCATCCACAGAATAAAAAGACCCATAAAAAATATAGGCTTGAAGCCCCCACATTGCGACCCAAAAGCTGACAAGTAATGCATCAGGTAACCCGAAACCCAACAGATGTCAGCATCATCTTTTTTAATCAGATCCATCAATCATGCCTCCAAAATTGTTAATGCCCCCAAAGTCAGCCACCATCTATTGCGGGGCCATGAAAGATGCATCCCGCCCGAAGTCGTTCTGCATCCCGATCACAACCCGCAACGTGTCTAGCCATTATCGCCAGCCCTCATCCCAACATCGCCCCACTAGCCTGTAGTCATTTCCAACACCCTAAGTCGTCTCCGAAGCCTGAGGACATCGTCATCCACTCTCATAGTAACACTGCATCACTGGTCACACCGGCCATAAGCCAACGCACACCAACCACAGTTCACTGATAGCTGTCGTCGATCTATAACCATCATCACCGGCCTAATCCCACCATCACCACCGTAGCACCGGGAAACACACCCATCGTGCCTCTCATAGCCAGATTCAATCTGGCCCTCACCAAACCTGAGCATCCTCCCACTATAAATCTAGTATCTCTGGACGCGGCTTGCAACACAAGACACCGGCCATGCCATAACAATCTGCTGGGAACCCAAATCATATTTCTGCCAGCCCACTCTCATGCGACATCAAACCCGAGGGTCGCTAGCCAGCACCAGCAAGTCGTCGATCAAGGTCCATCCGCGTCCCGAGGCGGACACCCTCTGTAACATCCCCGACCCAGAATCTACTAACCTGTGCTCCGATTCAGGTGGTTACATAACCTTAAGCACGCCTCTCCGTACGCCAAAGGCTGCCGACTAGCAGTGGGGGTCTATAGAGTCAAGTGGGGAGACTATACCCCCTTTTTATCAAAGTAATCCACAACAGAAATAACCAAAATGTGGAAACAATAACCAATAAACAATGAACTTGTATAACAACCATTTCCAATAATAAATATGTCATGTCATACTATAGTGCAAGAGCGAACAAAAACCCAAAATAAAGACAACGGCCCAAAATCCCCAAAATGGTCTCGACTCCAAGTTCAGATCCTCCACCAAGTGCTACCCATATCCACTCACTATCTAGCAAGGACCTTTTCCCTTCTCCTGAACTACAAACATGAAGTCTTCTCAGGTACCCAACGGCGGCCCGATCAGGGTGTGAGTACAACTCAGTAGGCCACCACCAACGGTGTCTACAAAATATCCAGTATAAACAGATAGTGCATAAAAAAGGAATATGAATGATAATTACCAAGTAAATAATTAAGGGGCCATTAACAAGTTCAGATCCAAGTCCATAATCATTTCCATTACCATTAATTTATTACCCATTATCATCACTTACCATTTCATCACCTTTCCATGGGTTAATCACATGCATTATGTTACATGGGTTTAAGGCCAACAATCACACGCAAGAGGGTAAACACATCGTTATCATATCTCACTAGGACTAACCCCCTCATAGCAACCATATCCTCACCTCGAAGCCTCAGTTCGGGTGAATGCAACTGTTAGGAGAATAGACCCTCAGTCCCCTTTCCTAACCCGTGCATTTAGGGTGGAGTTTAGAAACTCAGTCTTAGCTCAACCCCTGGGCATAGATCCTCATGTCATACCACACTCTATGAATCCATGTGCACATGCTTATATATAAGTAACCATCAACCATCCAAACCATTTCCCTTCGGCAAACACTATTCAAAAAAACCCACATGGGAATCCACATCATGCCTTAACCTATTAACACATTACCATTTAACATCATTTAACAATTTACCCAATTCCCATGTGTTATGCCTATCTCACTAAGAAATCAATATTAAACCCATAACCTATCCTGTTATGGTCTTAAATCAGTTTACTCATTAACCCATTTAACCTATTCATCATTCCATGAATCAACCATTCAACCCATTCCAACTAACCCTTTGGTTATTTCCAAGTCTAGGTGCATCACCTAACTTCTATTCCAAGTTCAACCAATCATTCCAACATGTTTATCAAGGGCTCTACAATTTATTACAACAAGGTCACTTGTTCAATATCAATCCCTAAACCCGAGAAAATCCATCACATCCCATGGATGGACCTAAATTAGGTCAATTCAATCCCAACACATCCCACGGGGATCATGAGGGTTCCCATTTTCCATTTTAAACACCATTATTATCAAACATGCCAAGGTTATTCAAAACATAACCAAGTGGAAACAAGAACACAACTAAACATGCACAAATCCCCAAATAAGTATGGGATATCACTTATAGACCACCTACCTCAAAACCGCATTTGAACGCTCTCTCAATCGAGTCCTTAGACCTCGATCCGACCAACCTTTGGAGCTTTAACCTAAAACTAACCTAAAAGTCAGGGTTTTAGAGCTTTGGAACAAGTGGGAGAGAATATACAAACCCTAATCCAAAAAGAGAACCAAGGATGATATTAGCCTTACCCAGAGCTTCGATCCGCAACCAATGGAGCTCTAAACGGACAAGAATCGAAGGAGAACCACCCTTGGGAAGCTTGGGTCGGCCAAGTTCATCGCTAGGGTTGATAGGGGAGGAAAGGAGGAAAATCCTGAGTGGGGTTTTAAATCTCGGAGTGGCAAACTTGTAATTTTTTCCAACTTTAAGTGGCCACATGGTTTGTCCGCACGGTTTGGAAAACCGTGCGCATGCCACTATCCGGAGGAGGAGGGGTCACACGATTTAGCCTGGGTAGGCCGCACGGTTTACTTGGTCGTGCGCCCTAGCCTGTCTTTCCCAGATTTCCTTTCTTCCATGCCCCGATCCCCTGGAACACCCCCAAGGCCTCTCACACCTTCAGGAAACATTTTAAAGCCCCAAAAACAAAGGTTTCAACCCAAAACACAACAAAAACATACCTTTCCAAAAACCGGGATCTTACAAACTCCCCACCTTATAACGGCTCGTCCTCGAGCTGAGTTCGCAAGCCTCATTGCTCCATCAAAGAGAAGAGTTCAGGACACTGAGCCCGTATGTATGATTCCCACTCCCAAGTTTCTTCCTGAACCTTCCCATGCTGCCATAGTACTCTCACTAATGGCACAACCTTTCCTCAAAAGACCTTTTCACTATGATCCACCACACGAACCAGATGCTCCTGAAAGGGTGCATCAGCCTCAAGCTCTACATCCTCAACATCAACCACATGAGATGGTTCAGGGTAATACCATCGAAGCTGCGACACATGAAACACATCATGCATCCCACCATATTACTGTGGAAGATCCGATCGGTAAGCCAGCGGCCCGATCCTCTCCACAATCTCAAAAGGTCCCACATACCTGGGCGCCAACTTACCCTGCTTTCGTATCCGACGTTGACCCAAACTTGGAGACACCCGAAGGAACACTTTATCACTCACCCCAAACTCAAGAGGTCTATGCCTCCGATATGCATACAACTTATGCCTACTCTGAGCCATAGTCATCCGCTTCCTGATCAACTTAACTTTCTCTGAAGTCTCCTGCACGAGACTTGGCCCCAACAACTCAGATTCACCGGCCTCTAGCCAACACAACGGAGATCTACATGGTCTCCCATAAAGTGCCTCAAATGGTGCCATCTGAATTGTAGCCTGAAAATTGTTGTTGTAGGAAAACTCAACTAACGATAGGTGCCTCTCCCAAGAACCACCAAATTCCAAGACACAAGCTCTTAACGTGACTTCCAACACTTTGATCGTACGTTCCGACTGCCCGTCCGTCTGCGAGTGGAAAGTCGTACTCAAAAACACCTGCGTACCAAGTGCCTTCTGGAACCCTTGCTAGAAATGCGATGTGAAACGCAGATCTCAGTCCGAAACTATGGTCTGCGGCACCCCATGCAACCGCACTATTTCTCAAACATACAGATCACCCAACTGGTTGACTGTAAAGGTCTTCTGAATTGGTAGTAAATGAGCCACTTTCATTAACCGATCCACAACCACCCAGATTGCATCGTTCTTCCGCGGCATCCTTGGAAGACCCACGACAAAATCCATTGTCACATCATCCCACTTCCATTACAGAATGGGCAATGGATGTAACAAACCACCTGGGCGTTGATGCTCGGCCTTCACCTGCTGACAGGTAAGATATCATGCCACAAAGCCTGCAACTTCCTTCTTCATTACAGGCCACCAAAACTGCCTTCAGAGATCACGGTACATCTTGGTCAAACCAGGATGCACTGCCCATTTTGATGCATGGAACTCACGCATCAACTCTTCCCACACACACTTTGGCACAACCGCACGATCACAAACACGAACAACACCATCCACACCGACGGCCCAGCCAGAAGGTAGCTCCCCACCTTTAAGATTTCCTTCATGATCAAACACTCAGGATCATCAAGATGACCTTCCTTAACTCGGCTCAAAAGCATTTAATCCATCGTTAAGGAAGCAAGAGTGACCTGACCATTCTCCTCCTGCACCTCTAGGTGCATCTCAGCAAACAAAGCCATCACCTTCCACTCGGTGTTGGACTCCTGAACCTCCTGATTCTAAACCTTCCTACTCAGAGCATCAGCAACATTGTTTCCCTTTCCTGGAGTGTACACCAACTCAAAGTCAAAATACTGGAGATGTTCAACCCACCTTCGCTGCCAAAGATTCAGATCCCGCTATGAGAAGATGTACTTTAAACTCTTATGGTCAGTGAACACAGTAAACCGTTCTCCCAACAGATAGTGCCTCCAATACTTCAAGGCATACACCACTATAGCCAACTCAAGATCATGAGTGGGATAGTTCCACTCATGGGGTCTTAATTGCCTTGACCCATAAGCCACAATCTGCTCATCCTGCATCAACACAGCCCCAAGTCCGATTCCAGATGCATCACAAAACATGATGTACTTCTTACCCAGCTCAGGTAAGATCAAGATAGGTGCGGTCGTCAACCGCTTCTTCAACTCTTGGAAGGAAATATCACAATCCCCAGACCACTCAAACTTGATTCCTTTATTGGTTAATCCCGAGAGTGGTGCTGCCAAGTGAGAGAAATCCTGAATGAACCTTCAGTAGTAACCGGCCAGACCCAGAAAACTCCGAACATCAAAGACACTCTTGGGATGCTCCCAAGATACAACTGCCTACACTTTCCCTAGATCCACTGACACACCTACCTCCGAGATGATGTGACCTAGAAAATGCACCTCACCTATCCAGAATTGACACTTTGATAGCTTGGCCTATAGCCGATGCTCTCTTAGCATACCCAAGACGATGTCAAGATATTGGGCATGATCGTCGTGAGTTTTTGAGTACACTAAGATATCGTCAACAAAGACAACCACGAACTGATCTAGATAGGGATGAAAGATTCGTTTCATCAAAGCTATAAACACCATCGGTGCATTGGTCAAGCCTAAAGGCATTACCACAAACTCAAACAACCCGTACTGACTCCGGAAAGCTGTTTGTGGTATGTTAGAGGACCTCACCCTCATCTGGTGATAACTCGACCTCATATCAATCTTAGAAAACACTGATTCACCCCTCAACTGATTAAACAGGTCATTGATTCTAGGAAGAGTGTATCGGTTCTTCACTGTCATCTGATTTAACTTTCGATAGTCAACACACAGCCTCAATGACTCATCGGCCTTCTTTGAAAAAAGCACAGGAGATCCCCAAGGAGACGTACTAGGACGGATAAACCCCTTACACTCCAACTCCTCAAGCTGAACCTTCAGTTCCTGGAGTTCTGCCGGTGCCATTCAGTATGGCGGAATATAAACTGGCTCTGCTCCCGGTAGCAACTCGATCGTGAACTTGACATCCCTCTCGGGTGGTAACCCTGATAAATCCTCAGGAAACACATCCTAAAACCGATCCACCACTGGAGTAAAAACAGACTATTCTCCTCTTTCATTATCATCAAGCATGAGACATGCCACTCGATCCGTGAGTCCATTCAACCGCTGATTAGTCACTTAAAGTGGCTAATATTCATTTTTAAGTTCTTAATATTAATGTGTTTAAAAGTTTATAAACATCAATTTTAGTCCAATTCAGAAATTGAACTTCATTTCCCATCATTGTGCAATTCATGCTTAAAATGTCAATTTGGGCCCACTCAATAATTTGCTTGTGGAAATTACAATATTCATCATTTTAATTTGAAATTTTGGGATATGATTGATAACTTTGTTTGGAACATTTTATCTTTTAGGTCTGATGGATGAATCCCAAAGGAAGATGGAGAATTTTGCGCCTGAAGGCAGAAACTTGCTGGAAAAAGCATAATGGGCCTAAGGCCCATCAAACAAATGTGGGGCCCAGAAACCAAGCCCAATGAAGCTAAAATTTATACAGTAGAAAGATAAAAATATGAGGATCATTTTATTCAACTGTGGCCGGAGCTAATTCCGATGTTTTCATGATGATAAAGGGATCTGAAGTTGAGATTTAAATGGAGGACTCGTCATTAATGCACATAAATCCGTCCCACCATTTCGACTATATCTTCCAAACGGATGAGAGAAATTTCCTGAAATTTTTACAGCTCATAGAGTACAGATGGATGAAGATATGTCTCTTCTACAGCCCCTCCGGATTCGGCCTTCTTCAATTTCGAATTCACACGTCAATGTGGTGGACGAATCTGGACAGTTTTCCGGGTCAAATTCGAAACGTCAATTTCCTTTTGATTATTCACCCTCCATTTGACTCTATTAATTGTTGGGGGTGAATTAATTGTTGGGGGATGTACCTAAGGCTCCTAATATTCCTATATAAGGAGCTATTGGTGAAGGGAATAGGTGTGGAAAATTTTCTTATCATCTTGGATGCTTTGTTTCATTGTAATGTTTTGCTTCCAAATTTCCTTTGTAATGTTTTCCATTTCCATGTAAGTTTTTTTTTGTATATTTATGTTCTTAATCAACTTATTCTCTTATATATTTTCCATTTCATTTATTAAAACTTTATAATCACAAAGCACAGTGATATCTCTGTGTTGTTGTGAATTAGTTCACACATAGGTGTGAATTTCATTCACACACACGGAGGAGTGCTCGTTATTTCCGCGGTTTTAATTTCTTCAATCCAATTCTTGTTAGCCATATTCCGCCCACCATTGAGAGTATACCATAAATGGAGGGCTAAACCCTTAATGGGTTGATCTTAGGAGGATGCAAAGGGTGGATTGAATGTTATTTTATGAACGAATTGTTGTTAAATGGATAATTAATTTAAGACATCCATTCTTCAGTTATTTCTACTCTTCATCTTTACTATGTTTGAGCAAAATAAATTCAATTACTAAATAACCATATACCTCGGAGAGATCATGAATTTGGTTCTCTAAGTGTATAGGGGATTAGTAATTGTGTTTAGTAAGCACCAAACCAGAAAATGATGAAGGTAGTGTTATTTTTGAAGAATGGATTCATCAAGAATTAATAAAACCAAAATTTTTTAAAGAAGTAAAATTCATTCAATCCACCCGAGCATAATCCTAGATCAACCCATTTTCATTAAATTGAATTCACGTAGGTTTCTTAGTATTATTTTAAACCATCCAAAATCAAAACCAAAGTTGGCTACTTCATAGCCCATCCTTCACCAAATCATAGCATCTCAAGGTTACTTCTTCGGTCCATGTGGACTCGACCCCTACATGTACTACATCGATCGCTTTTACCCGTAGGGTAAATTTGGGCGCAACCAAATTTTGGCGCCGTTGCCGGGGACCCAAGTAAGTACCTTAGACACTCATCTTCTTTTCTCACCCCAAATTCTCTATTCTCACCCAAATTTCTCTTCTCTTTTCCCCTTTCTGTTCCTGTGTGTCCAATGAATCCCAAAAACAATTTTCAATCAACTCCAATGGATTATCTTCAACAATACCCATTAATATACCAAGGATATAATCATCTGGAAAATCAATATTTTGAATCACCTCCCATAGAAAATTTCATTGACCAATCCTTAATTGAATACACCACACCAGATGAGATGTACAATCAATGGGATGCTGAATTTTTACAAGATCAATTTCCATACCTATCAGAAATGATTGAAAAGATAAATAATGAGGAAGTCCAGGATGTACAAACATATATCAACCCTAATCCTGAAAAAATTCTTGAACAATTGTGTGAACAAATGGATAAAATGAATTCAGAAGTTTCATCTTTCAGATCAGAATTACAAAGCTTTAAGACTTTTGAGGAACCCGTTCCCACTCAAGATGTTCTTTCCTCATCATTGATAGATGAATCTTTTATCCCAAAAACCTCTCATGATTTGAAAAAAGAACTAACCTTTGGATATGGGATAACTGAACAAGATCAAGGAATTATTAATGAGTGTTTAAATCAAGATGAAATTGATTTCATGAATTCACAAGAGGGAAATTTTTCTTCATGGATTGAATGCCCGGAATATTTCTCCAATGATAATTTTTCAGAAACACCAATCATTGAACCATTAGAAGAAATCACAAACATCAAATCCATACCCATTCATGAAACTCATCTAGAAAACTTTGGGGTTGAATCTTCAATTAAAATGGAACCAATTGTGTTGGGAAATGCTGAAAATGAAATTGATTTTGATTCTAATTCCTTATCTGTGTTTAAATGTCCTATCCAACCTGAACTCAAAATCAATGTCCTTACTTCCCCACCGAGGCATCCCATCATAGGTGATAAACAAGAAATTTCAGTTGTCATTCATCCATATCATGAAATCAATAATGTAGGAATGATCCTTGGTGTCTTAGGAAAGACTATAGAAACAACTCGATCAACCATTTTAGATATTCCTTGGATTTTACCAATCATTATAGAAAATATGATTTCATACGAAACAAATTTCAAAAAAACAATCAATCTCAATCTTGTTGAAGTGGAGAAAGATGGGTTCATTAAAATTTTGAAAGTTGGAATTGGATAAGTTGGGGGGTTCAAGTCGAGCTAACGACGTTAAACAAAAGCGTTGCACGGGAGGCAACCCGTGGTTTTCATGTTTCCAATCACTGTGAATCATCTTTTGTTTCCTTCTGCTTAATTTTGTTATTTTTTTTATATATAGACTGTTGACCTGTTCTTCTTTTATGAGTAAGGATGGGTATGAAAAGGGAGCACCGTATTCATCCATGTCACGCGGTGTGATCCCTGAGTAATACCTTACCCAGAAATTTAAAGAAGACAATGTATCATCAGTTTATTTTATTTATGTTTTTGTAGGTTTAAAAAAAATTATTAGACTCTTGACCTGTTCTTCTTTTATGAGTATGTATGGGTATGAAAGGGGAGCACCGTATTCATCTGTGTCACGCGGTGTGATCCCTGAGTAATACCTTACCCAGAAATTTAAAAGAAGACAATGTATCATTAGTTTGATTTAAAAAAACATGAAAATGATGGTACTTGGAATTAAATAAATCATTGTGTTGTTTGTTTTGTCTTCTTTGTCCTTTTTATGGTTTAGGAACTATTTTGGGTGATACATGTTCAATCAAGGAGGTGCCTACATCCCCAAAGAGATCAAAGGAGTAATTTGGAGCATCATGAACCTCAACTTTAAAAACCAGGTGAATTTGTTCCATGTTTATCATTCTCAATTTCATCTTTGAACTCCTATCCTACCCCCTTCTAAATTTTCTTTTCTTTAAACACTGGGGACAGTGTTATTCTAAGTTGGGGGGGGGATAAAAAATGATTTTTTTTTAATAAAAACATGCATGAAAAGAAAAATTCCATTAACCTTAAACATGATAAACACACATTGCAAACTCTAAAATTGGATATCAAATAAATTTTGCATGCCTTGATTCTGATTTTAATGCAAGTTTAAGTTCATGAGCATAGTTTTTGGAAAGTGCGGTTGTCCAATGTGATTTTTCAAAGTTTACATTTTCATCCTCTTAATAAAAATGCCACAATGCACGTCTTTTGGATTGTGGGTGTAAATTTGAGTTCTTGGGTCCCTTTCATTATAGCATATGGTTCTGGGGTCACTTTTAGTTTAATTTGAGTATCCAAAAAAAACACAAAAAAAACAAAAAAAGACCACATAGAGCAATGTTTTGTCCAAATGTGTGGCGTCCGGCACTTGGGGATCGTGACTCCATAGTTGTCTTGCCCAGAGTTAGTCTTTTCATATCTATTGTGGTTAAAAAAATAAAAAAAAAAAATAAAAGGGATACTCATCTTAAGGTTTAATGTGATTCCCACCTAGCGCTTCCATTTTTTCCCCTTGAACAATAAAATGGGCCCCATATCTTTTATGATGCACAACACTTTATCATGCTTAATTGGAATTGGATGAAATGTGGCAATGAATTTGAACAAAGGAATGGGCTTGGGCTTGGGATATGCTTATGGACCTAGCTTGTTTTAAATGATTTTGATGGGTTCCATAATTTTTTTGGTATGAGGTCTTATGGGTGAGCAATGTGTATATAAAATGTTTTTGGAAAAGGGGATTTCAATTTCATATTTGTAATTTATTTTGCTCGGGACTAGCAAAACTCAAGTTGGGGGTGTGATTAGTCACTTAAAGTGGCTAATATTAATTGTTAAGTTCTTAATATTAATGTGTTTAAAAGTTTATAAACATCAATTTTAGTCCAATTCAGAAATTGAACTTCATTTCCCATCATTGTGCAATTCATGCTTAAAATGTCAATTTGGGCCCACTCAATAATTTGCTTGTGGAAATTACAATATTCATCATTTTAATTTGAAATTTTGGGATATGATTTATCACTTTGTTTGGAACATTTTATCTTTTAGGTCTGATGGATGAATCCCAAAGGAAGATGGATAATTTTGCGCCTGAAGGTAGAAACTTGCTGGAAAAAGCATAATGGGCCTAAGGCCCATCAAACAAATGTGGGGCCCATAAACCAAGCCCAATGAAGCTCAAATTTATACAGTAGAAAGATAAAAATATTAGGATCATTTTATTCAACTGTGTCCAGAGCTAATTCCGATGTTTTCATGATGATAAAGGGATCTGAAGTTGAGATTTAAATGGAGGACTCGTCATTAATGCACAGAAATCCGTCCCACCATTTCGACTATATCTTCCAAACGGCTGAGATAAATTTCCTGAAATTTTTAAAGCTCATAGAGGATAGATGGATGAAGATATTTCTCTTCTACATCCCCTCCGGATTCGGCATTATTCAATTTCGAATTCACACGTCAATGTGGTGGACGAATCTGGACAGTTTTCCGGGTCAAATTCGAAACATCAATTTCCTTTTGATTATTCACCCTCCATTTGACTCTATTAATTGTTGGGGGGTGAATTAATTGTTGGGGGATGTACCTAAGGCTCCTAATATGCCTATATAAGGATCTATTGGTGAAGGTAATAGGTGTGGAAAATTTTCTTATCATCTTGGATGTTTTGTTTCATTGTAATGTTTTGCTTCCAAATTTCCTTTGTAATGTTTTCCATTTCCATGTAAGTTTTTTTTTTGTATATTTATGTTCTTAATCAACTTATTCTCTTATATATTTTTCATTTCATTTATTAAAACTTTATAATCACAAAGCACAGTGATATCTCTGTGTTGTTGTGAATTAGTTCACACATAGGTGTGAATTTCATTCACACACACGGAGGAGTGCTCGTTATTTCCGCGGTTTTAATTTCTTCAATCCAATTCTTGTTAGCCATCTTCCGCCCACCATTGAGAGTATACCATCAATGGAGGGCTAAACTCTTAATGGGTTGATCTTAGGAGGATGCAAAGGCTGGATTGAAAGTTATTTTATGAACGAATTGTTGTTAAATGGATAATTAATTTAAGACATCCATTCTTCAGTTATTTATACTCTTCATCTTTACTGTGTTTGAGCAAAATAAATTCAATTACTAAATAACCATATACCTCGGAGAGATCATGAATTTGGTTCTCTAAGTGTATAGGGGATTAGTAATTGTGTTTAGTAAGCACCAAACTAGAAAATGATAAAGGTGGTGTTATTTTTGAAGAATGGATTCATCAAGAATTAATAAAACCAAAATTGTTTAAAGAAGTAAAATTCATTCAATCCACCCGAGCATAATCCTAGATCAACCCATTTTCATTAAATTGAATTCATGTAGGTTTCTTAGTATTATTTTAAACCATCCAAAATCAAAACCAAAGTTGGCTACTTCATAGCCCATCCTTCACCAAATCATAGCATCTCAAGGTTACTTCTTCGGTCCCTGTGGACTCGACCCCTACATGTACTACATCGATCGCTTTTACCCGTAGGGTAAATTTGGGCGCAACCAACCGCTGACCAAACGGTCCTTCACACCCTGCTCGAACATCCCATTCACCGCGGTGGACATAAGCGTCACCCTCAAGCGACCTGAACGATACTCTGCGACGATAACAGTCTATATGCACCCAACACAACACCAACCAATCCATTCCCAAGATGAGGTCAAACCCTGACATCTCGAGAACTAACAAATCCCACAGAAAGCGATACCCACCAACTGCACATCCCTTAAACTGCTTGATATCCTCAACCCGCACCCCCAACGGAGTGTCAATCGACATAACTCCACACACCCCCTCCACAGGTAGATCCAGCACTACCACAAGTTGAGTAGAGATAAAAGAGTGTGTGGCACCTGTGTCAAACAACACACTAGAAAAAGTAAAAGCTACAAGGATCGTACCTCAAAAAGTCGACGGTCCGGCTTCGCCATCACTAGGCGCAAACCGAACTGCCTGAAGCTAACTTGCCCCTCTACCCTGTGCCCCAGCCTGAACGCCCTGTGCTGCACTGCCCTGCTGGCATGAGCGATCTTGCCCTGGAGTTCCACGTCCACCGCCCATGCCAGTATGGCCCGTGGAGCTCCAACTTCCTGCCAGATACGGGGAAACTGATCCCCTTCCCGTATCTGGTACCTCCCTTCCATCACCATACTTTCCCACCTACTGAGGTTTCCTGCAGAACTTCTGCACATGCCCCATCCTGCCGCACGAACGGCACTCAACTGGAGGTCAAGGACACTGACCACGCATATTCCCTGGCCTACCGCACTGATAGCAGAACACCTAATTCCCACTCAGAGGGGCTGACCCTCTCTTCCATCCACTTTGCACACTTCCACCATGTTGTGAGCTTTCATGGCATCGATTCCGACCCTCAGTAGCTGCACCGCTCGTCTGTCCCACAGACACCACAAGCCCACTACCCGAAGCTCCCTTCAGGTTTCCTTCTAAGATCAGTGCCTGATCTACTACCTCTGTGAACCTCTTCAAGCAGAAGATGTTTACTTGAGACCTGATCTCATGTCTCAGACCATCCTGGAAATGCTTTGCTACTACTGCCTCATCCTCTGCTAATACTGGGACAAAGCGCCTCAAATCAGTGAAGCGACTAGCATAGTCCATCACCGATAGCGATCCTTGAGTCAGGATCATAAACTCTACATCCCGCTCCTGCCTCAAAGTCTCTGGGTAGAAATGCTCCAGAAACTTTTCCTGAAAAACCTTCCACGACATTCCCTCATTCTGCTCGATTTGAGCCTGAATGTCCCACCAACGCCTAGCCTGGCCTTGCAACATATAAGTGGCCAGCTTCACTCTCTTTTCAACAGGGGTCTTCAGATGGTCCAGTATCATCTGGACAGACTCTAACCAGAACTCCGCTACTTCTGGCCCACCCTCTCTGGTGAAGGTCGGAGGGTGCTACAGCTGGAACTCCCTGGTCAACTCAAACATACTCGGTGCAACCCACCCTGGGTCCCGATCCATCATCTGCATAAGGCGAGCCAAGTTCCCCCGAAATTGGTCTTCTCTACCCTCATGGGTCGCCACATTTCCATGCCCTTCTATCGGAGGAGTGTTCTCAGCAACATCCTCTCGTTGCCCAACTGGTAACCGGCGTCGTGGTGGCATTTCTCTACAATTCCAAGCATGATATTTTAGAATGTATACCACAAAACTTTCACGACTTCATCAAAAGCTCTTTACTAGCTACAAAAACCCATTTCATATACTAACCCAACAACATTTTCCAATTTGTTTCAAACCCTATTACCCCCATTAAACATTATTTACACCCTTGTTTCATTTCATTCTTCTCATTATTTCTTGGTTTCATGAAATGCATGATGCACCCTACTTTCCTGCCTCACACACCCATCCTGTGCGTTTTCCTAATACAATGCATGTCACCTATCTCCCTAGGTTCCTATAATGATGCATGAATGCAAATCCTCGTGTTGTTAAGGCCACGAGCCAAATATCATAAAATGGTCACATCAAACCACATGTGCATCACCCAATGGTGAAATATCATCAACTGTAACAACACACAACCAAGAACAACATTTCTCACCCAGGGTGACTTGGGTTTTTCCTCATACATGGGTTAGCTACTCTCAAGCACAAGCTCATTACCAAGGCCTGATACATCTTAACTATTGGCAACATATCCCAAATAACAAGACCTCAGAGAAGGAGAAGAAAGACCTCCTCTGATACCACTTTGTAACGTCCCCGACCCAGAAGCCACTAACCGGTGCTCCGAGCCGAGTGGATACATAACCTTAAGCACGCCGCCCCGTATGCCAAAGGTTTCTGACTAGCAACGGGGGTCTATGGAGTCAAGTGGGGAGACTATACCCCCCTTTTTATCAGAGTAAGCGACAACAGAAATAACCAAAATGAAAAAACAATAACCAATAAACAAGGAACTTGTATAACAACCATTTCCAACAATAAATATGTCATGTCATACTATAGTGTAAGAGTGAACAAAAACCCAAAATCCCCAAAATGGTCCCGACTCCAAGTCTGGATCCTCCACTAAGTGCTACCCATGTCCACTCACTATCTAGCAAGGACCTTTTCCCTTTTCCTGATCTGCAAGAATGAAGTCTTCTCGGGTACCCAACGGTGGCCTGAGCAGGGTGTGAGTACAACTCAGTAGGCCACCACCAACGGTGTCTACAAAATATCCAGTATAAACAGATAGTGCATGAAAAAGGAATATGAATGAAAATTTCCAAGTAAATAATTAAGGTGCCATTAACATGTTCAGATCCAAGTCCATCGCCATTTCCATTACCATTCATTTATTACCCATTATCATCTCTTACCATTTCATCACCTTTCCATGGGTTAATCACATACATTATGTTACATGGGTCTAAGGCCAACAATCACACGCAAGAGGGTAAACACATCGTTATCCTATCTCACTAGGATTAACCCCCTCACAGAAACCATATCCTCACCTCGAAGCCTCAGTCCGGGTGGATGCAACCGTTAGGAGAAGAGACCATCAATCCCCTTTCCTAACCCGTGCATTTAGGGTGGAGTTTAGAACCTAAATCTTAGCTCATCCTCATGTCATACCCCACTCTACGAAGCCATGTTGACATGCTTATATATAAGTAACCATCAACCATCCAAACCATTTCCCTTCAACAAACACTATTCCCAACAACCCACATGGGAATCCACATCATGCCTTAACCCATTAACACATTACCATTTCACATCATTTAACCATTTATCTAATTCCCATGTTTTATGCCTATCTCACTAAGAAATCAACATTAAACCCATAACCTATCCCGTTATGGTCTTAAATCAGTTTACTCATTAACCCATTTAACTCGTTCATCATTCCATGAATCAACCATTCAACACATTCCAACTAACCCTTTGGTTATTTCCAAGTCTAGGTGCATCACCTAACTTCTATTCCAAGTTAAACCAATCATGCCAACATGTTTATCAAGGGAACTACAATTTATTACAACAAGGTCACTTGTTCAATATCAATCCCTAAACCCGGGAAAAGCCAGCACATCCCATGGATGGCCCTAAATTAGGTCAAGTCAATCCCAACACATCCCACGGGGATCGTGAGGGTTCCCATTTTCCATGTTAAACACCATTATTATCAAACATGCCGAGTTTATTCAAAACATAACCAAGTGGAAACAAAAACACAACTAAACATGCACAAATCCCCAAATAACTATGGGATATCACTTGTAGACCACCTACCTTGAAACTGCGGTTGAACGCACTCCCAATCGAGTCCTTAGACCTAGATCCGACCAACCTTTGGAGCTTCAACCTAAAACTCACCCAAAAGTTAGGGTTTTAGAGCTTCAGAACAAGTGGGAGAGAAGATACAAACCCTAATCCAAAAAGAGAACCAAGGATGAGATTAGCCTTACCCAAAGTTTTGATATGTAACCAAAGATGCTCTAAATGGCCAAGAATTGAAGGAGAACCACCCTTGGGAAGCTTGGGTCGGCCAAGTTTTCCGCTAGGGTTGAGAGGGGAGGAGAGGAGGAAAATCCCGAGTGGGGTTTTGAAGCCCGGAGTGGCAAACTTGTAATTTTTTCCAACTTTAAGTGGCCGCACGGTTTGTCCGCATGGTTTGGAAAACCGTGCTCAAACCGTGCGCATGCCACTGTCCAGAGGAGGAGGGGTCACACGATTTAGCCTGGGTAGGCCGCACGGTTTACCTGGCCGTGCGCAGGCCGTGCACCCTAGCCTGACTTGCCCAGATTTTCTTTCTTTCATGCCCCGAGCCCCCGGAACACCCCCAAGGCCTCTCACACCTTCAGGAAACATTTTAAATCCCCAAAAACAAAGGGTTAAACCCAAAACACAACAAAAACATACCTTTCCAAAAGCCGGGATCTTACACCCTCACAAGCACCACACAAACCCTTGTTGGCACCAGCGTGAGATCTCCAGCCAAAGAATAAAAACCAGAACGTCATCCCACCATAGTGGGCTCTTTACGTAGCCGAACACTGTCATTGTCATCTGAATTGAACTCTAACCCCACTGAAGAGTAAGGATCCTCAGATGCCCAAGTGTTTTGGGTTGCAGCAACCACACTATAAGGATCTGACGTCGGCCGCCAGGGTCCCACACCCGCCTCGCCACGCATCGTCGGTGACATGCCCACTGTTCCCAAACACATGCAACCAAAATAAAAGATCATTGATCCATAATGTTCATCCCTAAAGTCTGACGTCCATATCATCTTGCACCGAGAATGGCTTGTGTACGGTCATCATCTTGGATGGCACCCACCCTCTGTCCCCGCTGAAGGTCAAGGCTCATCTATTCCACTCTATTCTTCATCAACGAAACATCTACCACACACCGCTGCCATGCTTCCCACACAACAAAACGTCCCTAGAGGTCTCTATATCCAGGAAATCCTCACCGTTGTTGGTCCCATTGAGGAAACCCTTCACCTGAATAATTTCAATTTGGTGGAGATTTACCTCCAATTTCATCAACCAGTTTAGCTAAATGGTGTTTGACACAAGCTGCAAATATATCAAAGTGACCAACAATATCATCTTCATGGATATTGCTTGAGATTCTTGGTTTGTCAAAACAAACCCTGTTGGAATTGAGAAAGTCTCTCCATTCTTGATAGAGAGTCTCTCCATCTCAGCTCTTTTATTATCTATACTTTACCAGGTATATGATTCATTCATGGTATACCCATGAATCTATCATGTTCTCAAAAGTACTTATAAAATTCAATAAATATATTTAAATAATAAATATATTTATTGTATTTATAATTATAAAATTGTAATTATATATAAATACTTTTAAAATATATTTATTTGTAATTATAATTATAACTAATAATTATAAAATTATAATAAATATATTTATCTATAGTTATAATTATAAATATATATATGTGTGTGTGTGTGTGTGTGTGTAAATAATTATAAAATTATAATAAATATATTTATTATACTTATAAAGTTACAAATATATATAATTAAATAAATATATTTATAAATATATGCAAATATTTATAAATAAGTACAAATAATTATAATTATAATTCTAAATAAATATAGATGTATTTAAATAATTATAAAATTATAATAAATTTATTAATTATATATATTTATAAAAAAAATATTTATAAATAAATAAAAATAGTTTAATTGTAATTGTAATTAAATATAGATATATTTAAATAGTAATAAAATTTTAATTAAGATATTAATTATATATATTTATAAAATTATAAATATATTTGTTATAATTTTATAATCATTTATATATATATATAATTATAACTATAAATAAATATATATTTATTATAGTTTTTAATTACAAATAAATATTTATTTATTTATAGTTATAATTTTAAATAAATATATATTTATTTCAATAATTATAAAATTGTAAAAATATATTTATTATTCTTATAATGTTATAAATATATATAATTCAATAAATATATTTATAAATATATACAAATATTGATAAATAAATACAAATATTTATAATTATAATTATAAATAGATATAGATATATTTAAATAATTATAGAATTATATGAAATATATTAATTATATATATTTATAAAATTATAAATATAATAAATACATTTTTTATAAATTTATAATTATTTATATATATATGTATAATTATCATTATAAATAAATATATATTCATTTAAATAATTATAAAGTTTTAAAAAATATATTTATTATATCTATAATCTTATAAATATATATTTATAATTATTAAAATAAATAAATTTATTTATTTATTTATAGTTATAATTATAAATAAATAAATATATATATTTATAATTATAACTATAAATAAATAAATATATATTTATTTATAATTGTAACTATAAATAAATATATATACTTATTTATCTAAATAATTATAAAATTATAACAAACATATTTATTATATTAATAATTTTATAAATATATATAATTAATATATTTCTTGTAATTTTATAATTATAAATAAATATTTATTTATTGTGGGGAGTTACATGTTGGTTGCAGGGGTGTGGCCCTCATGCTAAAAGGGTTGCAGGTGTTTGGAAGTGTCCATTGAGGAATATGTCTAAATTCTATAGTTAATTCCCATAGAAAATCAGTTATGGTGGTTGATCAAGCTGAGTGTCGGCTTTGGGCTTGTGGTGATTGTTTCAGAGGTGTGTTAGTGGTGTGGTAGGGTACAACTACAGTTTTGAGTCGGTAAAGGATCTGATGGTGGAATCTTACTGGGTTTCGTGTATGGACTCTAGTGGGCATGTTTTAGTTTTTTTGGAATGCCTCTAGGTGTGAGGACATTGTGATCAAGTGAGATGGTGAGGGACTAGAAATTGGAGCCGAGATTTTTTGGGATGAGTTAGCCAAGGATAGTCTAACTGTGGTTAGCACATAATGTTGGTGTGGAAGGTTGTAAGCTATGTCTGGTGTGTCATTTTTGGAATGAAAGGTGTGTTTTGGGTTTGAGTGGGCTTTCAAGGAAAATATGGTATGTTCTTTGTTGATGGAAGGATAGTGGGTATTCATCCACTTCAGTGGGGTTTTGATGATGAGGATGGGTTCTGATGGTGATTTGAATTCTCAAGAATGTTATGGCATGGTTAGTTGGAAACCATGACAGGTAAATTCTAGGATCATGAGTTCAAGGTTCTTGTATTCTTTTTAACTAGTGGAGGTGCTAATAATGGGAAGTTATTAGTGATAAGTTGAGTCTTATTATGTGGAGAAACATAATTGTGATAGGTGATCAGGTAATAAAAAATATTGATGTTTTTTTTAGATGGACCCAAGAAGGAACCATCTTGGTATTTCAATTTTGATAATGGGCATTGGCTTGGGTTTTGGATGGTTGAGTTCCCTAAGTTGGATGTTGTGCGTTGGATGTGTTTCATACATTTAGAAATAGAACAATTCCATTTTTTATAATGGGTGACTATCGTAGGTCGGGTGATATGTATGTATGACCCACAAGAATTCATGGGGATGAGAAGTATTATGGTGGGGAGGTTGAAAGAACTCGTGTTCACTAGAACTAAAAATTTATGATGTTGAATTTTCATTTACTGTACGGGACAAGTTTTTAATTGAGACTCAGAATGAAAATATGAGATTTGGAATTCCTCAAAGTGTTGTTATGAGATGAGGAATGAGGATTAAGAGGTATATCAGGTGTTCAGATAAGGATTGGAGGCTTCAGTTTAAGTTTCAATAATTTTAAAGTTTTCTAGAAAGGGTGCATGGTTTGGTGTGCATGGTTTAGAAGGAACCATGCAAAAACTTGATTCTAAGGGGGTTTTCAATTAATTTTGAACTAAGAATGGTTGTGTTTCATGGTTACCACATGGTTGAGGATAGACTTTTTGGGGTTCAAGGGGAAACCATGCAGAGATGAGGTGGATCTGGGACCAGGTGCACAGCCTGTGAATGGTTTTAGACAAATTGTGCAGTCAGTCGAATCACCCAACACATTAGCCTTCATGAATCTGTTATAGAAAATCACCCTTAACTTATCAATAAATGATATAAGAAGAATAAAACTAAATATTTTCCCCATAATCCATGATGTATGATCACTCAATCAATTCATAATTACAAAATAAATTTTGATACCCAACATAATTGTGTTTCAAGCACCCAGGACTCCACTATGTCATCATGGTGACCTCTTTATTGATATAGAATTCCAAAATATGTATATATATTTATATCATATAGAGATTATTATTCTATTTAACAATAATTTTTTAATGTACCTAGAATATAATTCATGTTAATAGGTTATAATAGTTTCCCACTATAATGAGAACATAGATATTCCATAAAGATATTCTTAAATCAATATATCAAATAATCTAGATACATCTATCTTACATGTCATAGATGATGGTTGACTATTAGGTGATGGATTCTTGTATTAAATTGATACATCTTCTAATGAATTTCACACTTGGTGATGTCTAAGAAGAATGGTCCCAAGGATAGACCCACTAATAGGAATTCCACATGTTTTATGTGTCATTTGATATTACTATATGCAAAAATGTTTATTTTCCCTAAAACTAGATTTTTTTTGTTTGTCTTATAGATTTATATTTTATAAAATGTTGGTTATTTTTTATTCATGTATCTTTTATAAAGTTCCTCTCTTGGGATTTATGTCTTTTTGAAAATTCTTAAGTGCCTCTTTTAAAATGATTTAAGTGTTTTGAATTGTTTCTTAAAAAATTATATGTGTTCAACATACACTTTTTTGGTTTTAAATAGATTTAAAATGATTTAAACACATGGCATAGACTTAGGTTGCATGCCAACTATTTTTCAACTCACCCAATTGGATTTCATAAAGGGATGTGAATGTTTTGAAAGCGTATTTTATGCTGGTTTCATTTTAACAAGGGGTGTGTGAGGTTTTCAATAAAAATTTGTAAAAATAGAGGGTTGTCGTTCATTTTAAATGATTAAGATTATTGGGTCATGAAGTTTCCTTGAATAATTTAAAAAAATGAATTGTGGTTTTGTGAAAGAATTCTTGGAATTGATTGGTTTGTTTTTAAAATGGTGTGTTATTTTAAAAAAGAATTTGTGTAAATGGTTGGTTTTTTTAATGGGATTTCAAATGTGATTTTATAAATAGTTTTCAAGGGATATCTGAAATGTAGTTTTTTCATAATATTTTAACTTTATATTTTTATAGAATTAGTAAAACCAATACATTGTATAGGTAATACAAGAAGATTAATAATAAAACCATGGTAAGGGCATGTCACTAACTCTATCCAATCCATAGGATATCCATCATGACCTCACTTCAGCAAAAGGTGAATTAATGTTTAACCCCATTGAAACTCCTAAACCTAATTTCCATCCAACATCACCTGCATGGTTTAAATTAGGGGGGCCCTTGTTTTATATGTATATTTAGGTCTTTTCCCTCAAAGGGTTGTGATTGATTATTAATAAGAAATTCTTGATGCTTATTCATGGATGTGAAAATGGTGTCTTTCTTATGAGGGTCTTAGAGTTGAAATGTGATTTACTACTTATATTATATTTATTCATGTAATGATCATTGACTTGTTGTCTCTCACTTCCACTTGTTTGGCTACATGGGAACCCTATGAATTAATAAATAGGTATAGATTTATACTACAATATTTAGCTCACGCACTAGCTAGTTTCCCCTAGTTGTATGGTTTTCTTAGTCTATAGGTGTGTCCCTAATGAGGAATGTGTAGGTAAGTCAAGTGTATTTTCTATTTTTGTAGGAATTAATATAGGCCAACTATTGGAATCATTGTAGTGTGAGTAAAAAATGAAGGAATAATTGAATTCTCTCTATGATTATGATACATTGTAGATAATAGATTTGGAACCAGGAAAGAGGGATCTATAGAAAAATTAGATTTATCATCTAAAGGAGAAAGAGGGTGATAGGAAATATTGAAAGGTGTCTCTAGTTGTAAATTTATTTCAATAATTAGAAGGATTATATTTCAGTTAGATTTTCTCTCCTGATGTAAAGCATATAATAATTCATATGGTTCTTAGCTTGGTTTCCATTAAAGGTTTATTTCTATAACAAATGGATGTCATGATTATATTCCTTCATGGATATTTGGAGTAAGAGATCTACATAGATCAACTAGAAGGTTTCATGCTAAATGGAATAAAAGGCTCAGTTCTATTCTCAATTAGAGTTTTTGTGGGCTTAAGTAGGCACTAAGATAGTGTGACTGGAATTTTAATGATTTCATGGTAGAATTAATGTTCATGAAGTGTAATGTAAATAATTTCTACTATATGAAGTTGAATTATTATGGGAATTTTGTCATTTTACTTATTTATGTGGATGAATTTCTCTTAGTTGGACCAATGAATGAAAGGCTGGAAGAGTTGGATATTGATTTATTTAGAAGATCCCAAATGAAGGACCTTAGTTTTGGAAAGCAGGTATTAGGGATAAATATTGAAAGAGACTTAAATTCTGTAACTTTTTTTAGCATTGGTTAATTTTTATATCAAGTGTTTGTGTATTTATTTTTTAAAAAATATTAATATTACCTAATCAAATAGTATGGAAATGAATAAATAATGGATGGATGCCAATTTTTTGGAAAAAAAGAGTATGAATATGGAGTGAAAGAGTTCATCAAGTTTGCAAAAGATCATGAATATGACCCTTCTCAAATCCTTTGTCTGTGTTTATGTTGTTGTTATTCAAGAAAAAATAGTCTAGAGGAGTTGTAAGAACACTTGATCTGTTACAGAATAGATCAAAGTTATAAATGTTGGAATAAACATGGGGAAAAGACTAATGTAGTTAGTGGAAAGGATGGCACTGTGTTTTATGGATCATCTGATATGATTACAAGTTTGGAAATTGAATAAGATTGTATTGAGTATGTGATTACGTATGTGAATAATGATGAAGATCATATTGAGAAAATGACAAGGACAGTTGAAGATGAACTTTGCAATTACCCAAAATTGTTTGAGAAATTAAAGAGTTGTGTAAAGATTCCATTGTATGTTGGTTACACTAAATATACAGCATTTCCAGCCGTACTGAAGTTGTATAATTTAAAAGCAGGAAATGGATGAAGTGATGATAGTTTTACGAAACCACTTACACTCTTGAATAACATTCTCCTAGAAGATAATGAGCTCCCAAGCCGAACATACGATTCCAAACGAATGCTAAACTCGATGGGTATGATCTCTGAAAGAATACACACCTACCCGAATGATTATATACTATTTTGTAAGGACCACAAATCACTTATAGAATGCCCAAAGTGTGGCTCTTCGTGATACAAGAAAGATGAATCTGGTCCAATGAAAGTTGTATAGTACTTTCCAATCATTCCAAGGTTTATACACCCATATGAAAGTGAGGAGACTATAGGTAAATTGATGTGGCACATAGATACAAGAATTAAAGATGGGAAACTATGTCACTTGGAAAACTCTCCTCAATGGAAGAGAATTGATCATGAGTATCCTGAATTTGGAAACAATCCAAGAAACCTTCATCTTTCATTATCTACAGATAGAGTGAATCCTTTTGGTTTTCAAAGTAGCACTCATAGCACATGGGTGGTTATATTGGTAAATTATAACTTTCCACCATGGTTATGCATGAAATGAAAATACATCATGTTATTTATGCTTATATTAGTACCAAAACAACTAGGTAATGATATTGATGTTTATTTAGATCCATTGATCAAGGATTTGAAATTATTGTGGGATTCAGGTGTTGCATTGTATGATTCTTACAAAAATGAAGATTTCACGTTGAGATCCATGTTGTACGGGATGATAAATGACTTTTCTTCTTATGGAAATTTGTCAGGATATAGAATTAAGAGAACTCAAGGGTGTCTTGTTTGCGAACAAGGTACACAGTCAATTAGGTCGAAATATTCATAAAAAATCTTGTTTCTTGGACATCACAGATTTCTACCCCGAAAACATAAGTACCGATCTTGGATGACATCATTTTATGGAAGTTCAGAAGAACATACAACATTGTCTCTAATAATAGGTGATCAACTATTTGTGAAAGTAAAATATGTGGACACAACTTTTGGAAAACCATTTTTGAAAAACCTTATAAAAACTGATTGGAAAAAGAGATCAGTTTTTCTTTTGAATTACCATACTGGAATTGTCTTTACGTCAGAACTTTTCTTGATGTTATATATATTGAAAAGAATGTATGTGATAGTGTCGTCGACACATTGCTAAATGCACCCAGAAAAACAAATAGTTGAGGTGATCCATTCCCCTCAAATATATGTTTTAGCTGAGTTAATCAATGTTCTAATAAATGTTTCTATGAAATGTTAATTAGACAAACATTGATACCTTTCCTATACTGATATTCTACAGGGTGATAATGAATATGCTTTATATTTATCAGCATCCACCCATTTCCATGTAGCGAGGGATATGGTGTTCAATATCCAAAATTACATGCTACACAGCAGACCACTTCCAACAGGTCATGTGCGAGTGTCGATTAGCGTAGCCCATGAGTCGAGCGCCAATCTACCTATTCCAATTCATGAGGAAGATATTCATATGGTCAAAAAATTCATTGGAACATTCATCGCATAGCCGTAAAATCTTGTAAAAAATGTGTCGACAAGGAGGTATTCATTTTTAATTTATTTATCAAGATAAACCTTTAACAAATAATGAAAAAATGTCTAAATCGATGAATGTCACTACAGACGAACAAAGGGAAGAGGACAAAATGAAAGAAAGACTCAAATCCATTTAAAGGATCGACCAACTGATTGAAAAGATCTACCGAAAGCACCATTACCCCACCCATTCTATATATGCATTTACTATCATTGAAGGTTCATGTAGATACAAAGTTATAATATGGTCATAATCATGTATTTTATTTTGAAGAAAATATGTATGAAGAGAAAGATCAAGACTTCATTGGTGTTGAGAGTGCAAGTGAAATCCTCAACTATGATTGGTTAGGCGGCTCAGTTGTAAATGTATACATGAGGTAAGTTTTCATGATTTGATTTTCCAAAAGTTGATATACTATGTTAATTGTGAATAAATAAATTTCATATTTTTGGAAGGAATATATATGAATTACAATTGAAGTTGTTTTCCCATGAATTTTTTTTTGGACTCGTTAGTCCTCACATCACCTCTACAAAACAACCAAAAGTAGATACCAACATAAAAGGATGAAATAGTGGAAGGTCTGATCAAATTGTTTGAAAGAAAAATTTTGGATGACAGACTCTATTTAATACCAATGATACATGGGTAAAAATCTACAATTTAATCATATCAAATATATTTTCATTTCTTTCATTACTTATTTCTTTTTGTATTTTTAGGCAGCATTGGATGCTCATTGCAGTAAATTTAGATACTCTAAAGATTTATTTCATTGATTCAATGCATGAATATCCAACAAATTTTCCACACGTGATGGTGTTTGTCAATTTTTAATACACTACATCCAACATTTTAGAACTATACATCAAGTTATATAATTTATATTAGCTTTTAATGAGGATTCTGTTATGATAGGGTGGTGCATCAATGTCGTGAAAAAACAAGGAATGAGGACAAGGGCTAAGGATAAGAAATAAGATAAGTTCTACGACTAGACAAGTATCTGGGTATATATAATAATATTTCACTATCCAAACACATATCAAAACAAATTACTTATTCTCCTCAATGTTTCTATAGTGTTTGAAACAAACCAATGGAAAATATTGTGGTTATTATGTTTGTAAATTTATGAGAGATCATATTCCATGAACAAACTAGCATCTGTGAAGAGGTATTTTTTAAGATAATTACTATTTCATTTAAAATATTTATTAATCCTTTGTGTATTTATATTTTTCTAATACTACTATGATTTTTGAGAAGGCTCATATTCACACGACGATATAGATGTTCTCATAAACGAATGGGAAGCATACCTGATGGAAGAATATACACAAATAGCATGAAGATGTGACTTCTATAGAAGTAGTGGATTGTTTTATATTTATGTTTAATTTAATTCTTTTTAATATTCCTCACATAAGAATTGTTTCCTTATACAGGTGGATTTCTTTATTAGAGTTGAGGCGGTTTGTTCAAAACTAATCATGCTCATGAGAGATTGGAATTCAAGGCTGCAACTCAGAACTCAATGAGAAGGTAATTTTTTTTAATATACTATGTTTTCCTTATAATATTATTTGTTCTCTACTGTATTAACATAATCTAAATTAAATTTTTGACTACTCTTGCAAACAATGTCTTCCACAGACTTATTCTCCCTCAAAACCTTGTCACCCTTGTATTATCGACATTTATCACTTTCCTTCAAAGGTAGTGGAGGGAACTTAAAGGAAAGTGATAAATGTCAACAATGTAGTGTTTCCATTTCAACAAAGAAAGCAAATTGAAAGCATGGTAATGCACGATGTGGGCGGTATGACTCAAAGTGTGTCTTTTTATGTAATTAATTAATTTTTTCAACATTTTATCTATTATTTGTAAGTTAATTTCCTTATTATTTTTATTTAATACTTATTTAGTTTTTTATACAGATCTTTTGGGAAGTCATATTTTCCTTTCAACTATCTACAATAAGCCAGAAAAGAGAGAACATGTTCCTTTCGAGTGGAAGAGGAAACCCCATATTGCATGAAATTTGAAGTGATTCATAAGGATGCAACTACCATGATTTGATCCATAACTCATGATTATGATCTATGATATGCAGGGTATGAACTTCTAATGTTAATATCACCTTCTAACATCTTTATGCTCATGTTATCCTTATATGATCATTGATATCTCCCTTGTTTACACTTATTGAGCAACTATGATCACTCTTTCTTATGTTTCATATCCTAAGGTTATTAAGAATGGTTTTAGAAATGTTATGTCTAAGAAGGTTTCTATTAAAGAATAACTTAATGAGAGACTCTTATGAACTAGTTCTTTATGTTTCCATGTTTCCAAAAGCACTAGACCTAAACTATTCTGGCATGGATCATTATGTTATGTAAGGAATATTAATCTACTAAGATGTGATATCCATGTATAAAATGTATGGGTCAATATAGTTGGTATCATAGCAATTGACCTACTCAAACCCGAGAAAAAGGAACAAGTGATCGGTATCACTCAAAGTGTCTCTCTTTATTTAAAATTGACATTACTTTTAGTAAAAAGAACAAGTGGCATACTGAAAACTGACCAAATGCATTCGGATTGTTTTTATACCTTAGGAAAATTATCCATAAGTCATTTTTGATGTGTAGGAATCAACCGCACCTCAATTCGATGCACGGTGTGGCCGGTATGACTTTAACTGTGTATTTTTATATTAAATTGACATTAAATTCAGCAAAAACAACAAGTGACATACTGAAAACCAAGAAAACACATTCATATTGTTTTGAAACTTTAGGAAAACAATCCATGATTCATTTGTGATGTGTAGGGATCAACCACACCTTAATTCGACACACGGTGTGACCGGTATGACTAAAAATGCGTGTTTCCAGTTTGAAATGACATTTTAGTAAAAAAAACACATTAGCATACTAAAAACCAAGAAAAAATATTTGGATTGTTTTCATGATTTAGTACAATGATCTATGAGTCATTTTTGACATTTAGCAATCAACCCCACCTCAATAGGATGCACGGTGTGACCGATATAACTCCAAATGTGTCTTTTTATTTAAAATTTACATTAATTTAAGTAATAGAAAAAGTGACATACGAAAAACCAAGAAAACGCATTTGGATTATTTTGATACTTTAGAAAAAAGATCTATGAGTTATTTTTGATCTGTAGGAATCAACCACACCTCAATCTGACGTACAGTGTGACCGGTATGACTAAAAGTGTCTATTATCAGTTTAAAATTGACATTTTAGTTTAAAATGTGTCACTCACTGAAAACCAAGCAAACACGCATGTATGAAGTAGTATCATGTCAAACCGACACACGATACGACCGGTATGACTCATAATACATGTTTCCAGTTTGAAATGACATTTTAGTACAAAAACACAACTAGTATACTGAAAACTAAGCAAACATATTCGGATTGTTTTGATACTTTAGGAAAATGATCTATAAGTCGTTTTTGATGTTTATGAATCAGCTGCACCTCAATACGATGCACGGTGTGGCTGGTATCACTCAAAGAGACTCTTTATTTAAAATTGACATTAATTTAAGTAAAAACAACAATTGACATACTGAAAACCGAGCAAATGCATTCAAATTGTTTTGATATTTTAAGAAAATGATTTATAAGTCATTTGTGACATGTAGGAATCAGTCTCACCTCAATATAACGTATGGTGTGGCTAATATCACTCAAAGAGTCTCTTTTTATTTAAAATTGACATTAATTTAAGTAAAAACAATGAGTGGCATACTGAAAACCAAACAAACGTATTTGGATTGTTTTGATACTTTATGATAGCGATCCATGAGTCATTTGTGACGTGTAGGAATCAACATCATCTCAATCTGATGCATGGTGTGACCGGTATGACAAAAAATGTCTGTTATTAGTTTAAAATGGGCATTTTAGTTCAAAACGTGTCACTCACTGAAAATCAAGAAAATACACTCTGATTGTCTTGATAATTTAGGACAACGATTCATAATCATTTGTGACGTGTATGAAGCAGTCTCACATCAAACCGACGCACGATGTGACCGGTATGACTCATAATGCATGTTTCCTGTTTCAAATGACATTTTAGTAAAAAAAACACAACGGGCATACTGAAAACCGAGCAAACATATTCTGATTGTTTTGATACTCTATGACAACGATCTATAAGTCATTTGTGGCGTGTAGAAATCAGTCACACCTCAATACGATGCACGGTGTGACCGGTATAACTCCATATGTATCATTATTTAAAATTGATATCAATTTTAGTAAAAAAAGTGACATACTTAAAACTGAGCAAATGCATTCAGATTGTTTTGATATTTTAAAACAGCGGCGATCCATAACTCATTTGTGACATGTAGGAATCAACCTCATCTCAATAGGATGTACGGTGTGATCAGTATAACTCAAAATGTGTCTTTTTTATTTAATATTGACATTTTATTAATGTATTCTTTCATATTAATGTTTAATTTATTTCTTTATAGTATTACTAACATAATATTTGTTTTCTTATATAGGCGGAACCTTTTGTTCGGGTTGAGATGATTTGTTCGACAATTGATACCATGCGCGGACATTTTTGAGAGGGGATCACGAGCGTCAAAAGATGAAACATTATTGTTTTTAAATGTTTGTTGGGTAATTGTATATGTAATTATATAAAACATTGTTTGAAATGTATATAGCAGTGCTTTTTTGTATATATCATGGGTGGACATTTTTGTATTCCTGGTGTCACATTAAATGTATATAGCATTGTTTGAAATTATAGGTTTTTATAGGTTTTTACTGGGTGTGCTGTTATATTAACAATGCATTGCAGCCAGTTAGGTCTTTATCAGTTTTATTTAAAGTGTTGATGAAGGGTGACCTTTATCAGCATTTTTTTAGTGCGGATAAATGACCCTCTTTATCAGTGTTAAAAAGCACTGATAGAGGGGACCCCCTTTATTATCGCTGCGATTAACAGCGTTTTTAGCGCTATTAAATGGCATACGTGTAGTAGTGCGTGGTCATGATGATATAGACATATTCATTCTGGATAATCAAAGAAAGATATGTCAAGCATTATAATTGATGACACAATTATGCAACTTACTTGATGAGATATCATGACAAAGAGGTTGCATTATGCAGTAAGCGTTTGTATACGGTTTTTTTGTTGCAACATATTTTCTTCCTTTGTGACTGTTTTGAATATTTATTTATCTTTTGTTATTTGTGTCGTAATAAATAATTATTCGTTTATTTAATAAATAATTTATTTAGTTATGTGAATATTAAATAGATATTTATTCATCAGTCTATGAATAAAATATTTAATTATTTATTGAATGAATAAATATTTAATAACAATATTTATTTAGGTATTCGATAAATGTCGATGAAGATGAGCGAATCGAGATTAAGTCTTGCGATAAATAATAATTTGTAATACCGTAAAATAATATTTATCGTTGATTCAGTTAACACGCAACATGAAATCAAATAATATTATTACTTTATCACAAGGCATTGGATATCATGTGAGTTTGATAAATTATTAAGAGTCCTTATGCAATTAATAAAATATTAAACTCTAACTTTGACTATATAAATAGAACGTTATAACATTCTAGAGAATGTTAATCGTTATGCACAACGAATTCATCTCAAGACCCTCCTACTCTTATCCTCTCAAGAATGAGAATAATAAGAGAGATTTATTTAAATTCGAAGGAACGTGAGGCGATCAAAGGTGAATAACGCGGAACAATCAATCAGGCGTGCTAGCACCAGACGATCCAATGACATTCTTCGAAAATTGAAGGAACACGCGTGGATTGTCATTAGAGGGACTTTACTTCGGGTCCTTACGATACAATTTCAACATCTTCATTGAAAAAAGATTTGGAGACAAATGTATTATTTCTTTTGATCTATTAAATTAATTATAAATTTAATGTGAAAATATATCTATTGGTTTGACGACCTTCTTTATCAATATTATTTAGAAAAACTTTGTTAGTTATGATATTTATGTCTTGTAAAATATGCAAATGGTCCATCGAATCTGACAAAAGCTGAGGTAGTCATCGACCCAACGCGCTCTTACGCTACGGTCAGAACCATCAGGCCAATCCTTTGAAGGTATGGAGGTTCTTATGTATGTTTTTGTTTGCTTTGTATCTCCACCACTTGCTACTAACTATACTATATGAACCTTTTTTTTATCTGACAATCTCAACCTTAATGAAATATTAAAAGCATAATGATGATATTGAATATTCAAATATTAAAACATTTTTAATTGTTTTTAAAACATAAATCTTATGCTGTATTGACTTTTATTTTATTTTATTAACATTTGTAACATATGTTTTTTTTAATAACAAATATTGAAATGTTGAATTTTTTTAAACATATAACATTGTTTTGTAATGACTAATTTTTTTTACATTTATTGATTATTTAAAAACTAATATTTATCATATTTAAATTTGAAAGTTTGTATGAAATTTAAAAATAACTTGCTTTTTAAAATAATTTTTCTATTTATTAGTTTTTAATATAGATTTTCTATAATTTAATATTTATTTTAATTATTGATATCTCTGGGGAAAAAATGGATTCCATTTTTTTGGATCAATTCCTACAGAATTGTGGTGGGCCGATTGGTAAAATAAACAAAACCATGATTTTTTATGATTTATATAAAATATATAACACTTATAAGTTCAAAATTTAAAGATTATATTAATCCGTTAAATGGATACCAATCCGTACGGGTGTCCGGAATGGACGGAAGGAGGAAGATTCGTGGAAACTGGCGTTTCGTTGTCCGGGCGTTGTCCTCGCGTCCTACCCGACACGTGGACCCCATCATGCGTCAGGCACGCCCCACCCTCACTCTCCATCCCGACGCGTGTGCTCCACGTGGACCATCCCCTCCTGCGGACCTATTCAACCACACTACTCGGACGGATAACTACCGCGCCTCCAACGGAAAATTTTAGTGGCTTCCACTTGAAATATTCTAATAAAATATTATAGTGAAAATTTTTCAATTAAATTTTCAAATTAAAATTTTCAAATGGAATTTTTATCCATTTTAAAATATATTATTATTTTTTAAAAAATACAACAATACCTGATTATGTTAAATAGTAAAATATTTTTTATGCTTAAAAAAAATACATGGTCATTCAAAAAAAAGTTAGTTATTGTTTAAAAAACAAAAATTATTATTTTTTCTCAAAGAATTATATATATATATATATATATTGAGACATGCATTATTTATTTTCTTAATTAATAAGAAAACTATTTTCTTTTGATATAATAAACACATTATCGCTTTGCGCATTTAAAAAAAATCATGGCTTTAAAAATATCAAATAAAATTTATTAATTTTTCTCTAAATGATTAAAAAATCTATTTTTATCACATAGTTATTTTAAAATTCTTTTCAAAATGTGTAAAATTATTTTCTTAAACAAAATAAAAATTGATTCATTTACAAATACAATTGGTTTTAAAATAGAATACTCATATTATTTTACATTAAAAAAATTGTCTGCATTTAAAAATATTAAATAAAAATTGTTAATTTTATTCAAATAATTAAATTTTTTAAAACATATATTATTTGGTCATTTTTTAGAAAGACAATAATTTTCTTACATAAGACAAATATAAATTCATTTCAAAATATAATTGATTTTTCAATTTCTTACGGTTTTTTCTTGTTTGTTTAATAAATAATATAGTATTAGTATTAATCATGAAAAAATATGACAATGTACTTAGATTTTTTTTAGGCGCTCAAAATTTCTTCTGCTAGACCAACATATTCACCAGCCACCTGTTCCCATGTGTTTTATATTTTATGATAAAAAATTTAATAGCAATAACTTTTGATATCGACGAGTTCATGTTTAGGGTGCCCTATCACATATATCAAACCCTACCTAATCCCAAAGGGGGCAATAAATTTACTACCCTAACTTGGTTAAAACCCAATTTGAAATTATCTGAATTCGATTTAATCGGGTTGGGTAGTGTCCGATACCTATTTACCCCTAAAATTAAAAGGGTCTCTTTATAAGAGGGCGATTACAACACACACAAGAAATGAAACCAGCCCGGGGACTCGATCCTACGACCACCACCCTAAACCCCACTCACCCGTGCCACCCAAGCCGCCTCTGAGGGGCCATCCCTAAGATTAACTCTCTTTCTCCTCACAAACACATATCAATTCAAAAAATACTAAAATATCAATAAATAATTGATAAAAATAAAATACATAAAATTATAACATTTGTTTAATAAAATATATATTAATATATATAAACATATACAATAAATAGATATAAACAATGTAAAGGCCAACGAGCCTGTACCCTAGTGGTACAGGCTCCTGCTTGGCATCCAAAAGACCCAAGATCAAATCCGGGCAGGGGGCGAATTTTCTGGGGGGGGGGCTGTAGCAGCACTAGCGGGGGGCGGTACTGTAGCAGTAATGTTCACTGTGGGGTCCTTTGGGCCAAAAAATGGGATTCAAGACTTGTATTCAGGTCACTTGGTCTTGGGCCTTCGGGTTATGTAATGAGTCTCCCTTTACCCAGCACTGGCGGGGGGCGGTACTGTAGCATGTACTGTAGCGGCGTGGTACTGTAGCAGTAATGTTCACTGTGGGGTCCTTTGGGCCAAAAAAATGGGATTCAAGACTTGTATTCAGGTCACTTGGTCTTGGGCCTTCGGGCTATGTAATGAATCTCCCTTTACCCAGTCTAAAGAGGTCTTAGCTTTAAATAATAAATTGAGGCTTCGGCCCCAACCTTTAAAAAAAAAACAATGTCAATTCAATCAACTTATTTTTTCACACGATTACCTTTGTATTAGGAATGATAATGAGTTAGATACGCGTAAAAATGCGGATATCCAAACTAAAATCCATTTAGCAATAATCGGACCTAATCCCATTTAGTTATATCTGAACCTGAACTCAAACCAAAATTTCAATACCATTTAAAATCTGAACTCATTAATATTTATTATTCATAAATTTTATAATGTTTTCAAGCTAAAACCCAAACCCAAACCAAAACATAACATTTTTTATAATATTGATAAAAAATATTTTTTTATATATTTGGGTTCTGTAACCCTATCAGAGGTACCCAAAGTCAACTTGATTAATAATTGGGATAGTATTTTTAAACTCCGAATCCCGGTGAACTCAGTTAAATGATGCTTGAACTCGATTTTATTGGATCGACTACCCGGTTATGAAGTACCATTGCTATCATTACTTTGTATATTAGAATTCAATTAATCTTTTGGTCCATAATCTATCGAAAATTATCCTCCCCCTGGCATCATTGAATATGCACTAAAAAATTAATTGAATATTTAATTTAGACGCATTTATCTTCCACGTTGTTTCATTGATAATAATTTGTTGCAAATGAATCAAATGACTTATATTTATTGAATAAGATTCAATGAATGACATCGAGAATAAATGTATATGGATGCATTAAATATGGACGACGCGTTTCATTAAATGAAACATGTAATTGATGACTATATAAGTGGATGTGATCACTACTACACATATGCCCTTTAACATCACGTAAATAGACTTTTAACAGCGCTAAAAAATGTTAATCACAGCGATGATAAAGGAGGGTTTCCTTTATCAACGCTGATAAAGACCACCTTTATCAGCACTGAAAATAGCGATGATAAAGACCTAACTGAATGCAATGTGTTGTTAATATAACATCACACCCAACAAAAACCTGTAATTTCAAACAATGCTATAAAACCAATAATTTCAAACAATGCTATATACATTTAATTGACATCATGAATACAAAAATGTATGCTCATGATATATATAAAAAAATACTGCTATATACATTTTGAAGAATGTTTTATATAATTACATTTACAATTATCCACCAATCATTTAAAAGCATTAATAATTCATCTTTTGACGTCTGTGATTCCATCTCAAAAATGTCCGCCCATGGTATAGTTGCCGAACAAATCATCTCTACCCAAGAAAAAGATGTCGCCTATATAAAAAAACAAATATCATGTTAGTATTGCTATAAAGAAATAAATTAAACAATAATATGAAAGAATACATTAATAAAATGCCAATATTTAATAAAAAAGACACATTTTGAGTTAGACCGGTCACACCATGCATCGTATTGAGGTGTGGTTGATTTCTACACATCACAAATAAGTGATGGATCGTTGTCCTAAAATATCATAACAATCGGAATGTGTTTGCTTGGTTTTGAGTATGTCACTTGTTTTTTACTAAAACTAATGTCAATTTTAAATAATGACACATTTGGGGTTAATATGGTCACACCGTGCGTCAGATTAAGGTGCGACTGATTCCTACCTATCAAAAATTACAGATGGATCGTTGTCCTAAAATATCAAAACAACCCGAATGCATTTTCTCAGTTTTTAGTATTCCATTTTTTTTACTAAAATGTTATTTCAAACTGAAAACATGTATTATGAGTCATATCGGTCGCATCGTGCGTCGGTTTGATGTGAGATTGCTTCACACACGTCACAAATGACTTAAGAATCATTTTTCTAAATTATCAAGAGAATCAGAGTGCATTTTTTTTTGGTTTTCAGTTAGTGACACGTTTTGAACTAAAATGTAAAATTTAAACTGATAACGGACACTTTTAGTCATACCGGTCACACCGTACATCAGATTGAGTTGTGGTTGATTCATACACGTTGCAAATGACTCATGGATCATTTTTGTAAAGTATCAAAATAACCTGAATGTGTTTGGTCGGTTTTCAGTATGTTACTTGTTCTTTTTTACTTAAATTAATGTCAATTTTAAATAAAAAGACACACTTGGAGTCATACTGGTCACACCGTGCATCGTATTGAGGTGCGGTTGACTCTTACAAGTCAAAAATGACTTATGGATCATTGTTCTAAAATATCAAAACAATCCGAATGTGATTGCTTAGTTTTCAGTATGACATTTGTTCTTTTTACTAAAATTAATGTCAATTTTAAATAGACACTTTGAGTTATACCGGCCACACCGTGCATCATATTGAGGTGAAACTAATTCTTACATGTCACAAATGACTTATAAATTGTTTTATTAAAGTATCAAAACAATCTGAATGCATTTTCTTATTTTTCAATACGCCAATTGTGTTTTTTTCTAAAATATAATTTCAAACTGAAAACACGCATTATGAGTCATACCGGTCACATCGTGCAATGGTTTAATGTGAGAATACTTCATACACATCACAAATGACTTATAAATTGTTATCCTAGATTATTAATACAATCCGAGTGCGTTTTCTTGGTTTTCAGTGAGGGACATGTTTTGAACTAAAATGTCAATTTTAAACTGATAACAGACACTTTGAGTCATACCGGTCACACCGTGCGTCGGATTGAGGTGTGGTTGATTTCTACACATCAAAAATGAATCATGGATCATTGTTCCTAAAGTATAAAAACAATCTAAATGTGTTTGCTTGATTTTCAGTATGTGACTTGTTCTTTTTACTTAAATTAATATCAATTTTAAATAAAAGACACACTTGAAGTCATACCAGTCACACCGTGCATCATATTGAGGTGCAGTAGAATCCTACAAGTCACAAATGATTCATGGATCATTTTCCTAAAATATCAAAACAATCCTAATGCATTTTCTTGTTTTTCAGTATGCACTTGTTTTTTTTCTAAAATTAATGTCAATTTTAAATAAAAAGAGACACTTTGAGTTATACCGGTCACACTGTGTGTTGGATTGAGGTTTGAATGATTTCTACACACCACAAATGACTTATAGATCATTTTCCTGAAGTATCAAAACAATCTGAATGCATTTGCTCAATTTTCAGTATACCAGTTGTTTTTTTTTTTTACCAAAATGTCATTTCAAATTGGAAACATGCATTATGAGTCATACCTATCACATCGTGCGTCGGTTTGACATGACACTGCTTCATACAAATCAAAAATGACTTATGAATCACTAACCTAAATTATAAATACAATCCAAATGCGTTTTCTTGGTTTTTAGTGAGTGACATGTTTTAAACTAAAATGTAAATTTTAAACTGCTAACAGACACTTTTAGTCACACATGTCACACCATGTGTCAGCTTGAGCTGTGGTTGATTCATACATATCACAAATGACTCATGGATTGTTTTCCTAAAGCATCAAAACAATCCAAATGCATTTTCTTGGTTTTCAGTATGTCACTTGTTCTTTTTACTTAAATTAATGTCAATTTTAAATAAAAAGACACACTTGGAGTCATTCCAGTCAAACTATGCATCGTATTGAGGTGAGGTTGACTCCTACAAGTCACAAATGACTCATGGATCATTGTCCTAAAATATAAAAACAATCCAAATGTATTTTCTTAGTTTTCAGTATGCACTTGTTCTTTTTATTAAAATTAATATCAATTTTAAATAGACACTTTGAGTTATATCAGAAACACCATGCATCATATTGAGGTGCAGTTGATTCCTAAACGTTACAAATGACTTATAGATCATTGCACTAAAATATCAAAACAATCTGAACGTGTTTTCTTGGTTTTTAGTATATGTGTTGTGTTTTTTATTAAAATGTCATTTCAAACAGGAAACACGCATTTTGAGTCATACCGATCACATTGTACTTCGGTTTGACGTGAAACTACTTCATACATGTCAAAAATGACTTTTGAATCATTGTCCTAAATTATCAAGACAATCCAAATGCATTTTCTTAGTTTTCAGTGAGTGAATTTTTTTAAATCAAGTAGTCAAACATTTAATTTAGATTATGTTAATGTAGTAGAGAAAAAATAATATTATGAGGAAAAACATAGAATATTAAAAAAAAACTTTACCTTCTCATTGAATTCAGAGTTTCAGCCTCAAAGCCCTATCTCTCATGAGCATGAGCATCTTTGAACAAACCACCCCGACTCGAACTATGAATCCACCTGTATAAGAAAAAAATTCTTATGGGAGTAATACTAAAAAGAAGTAAATTAAACATAAATATGAAACAATCCAGTATTTCTATGGAAGTCACATCTTCATGCTATTTTTGTACATTCTTCCATCAGGTATGCTTCCCATTCGTTTATGAGCACATCTACATCATCTTTTGAATATGAGTTTTTTTGACCATCATTGTAGTACTGAAAAAATATAAATAGACAGTGGATTGGTAAATATTTTAAATTAAATAGTAATTATCTTCGAAAATATCTCTTTAGGGATGCTAGTTTTTTCTTGGAATATGATATCTCTTATAAATTTACAAACATAATAACCAAAATATTTTCCATTGGTTTGTTTCGGGCACTGCATAAACATTGAGGAGAATAAGTAATTTGTTTTGATATGTGTTTGGATAGTGAAATCTTATTATATATACCCTGATACTTTTCTAGTCATAGAACTTGTCATGGTCCTTGTGCTTAGCCCCTAGCCCCATTCCTTGTTTTTCACGATATTGATGCACTACCCTATCATAACAGAATCCTCATTAAAAGATAATATAAATTATATAACTTGATGTTTAGTTCTAAAACATTGGATTTAGTGTATTAAAAATTGACAAACGCCATCATGTGTGGTCGGTTTGTTGGATATCCATGCATTGAATCTAGGAAATAAATCTTTGAAGTATCGAAATTGACCGCAATGAGCATCCAATGTTGCATCAAAACACAAAAAATAAGTATTGAAATAAAGGAAAATATATTTGATATGATTAAATTGTATAGTTTTACCCTTGTATCATTGATATTAAGAAGAGTCTGTCATCCGTAAGTTTTCTTTCAAACGATTTGACCAGGCCTGCTACTATTTCATCCTTTTTGTTGGAATCTATTTTTGGTTGTTCTGTAGAGGCGACGTGAGGACTAACAAGTTAAAATTATTTTTCATGGGGAAATCCATTAAATTGATTTTGATATATATTCCTTCCAAAAATATGAAATGTATTTATTTATAATTAACATAGTATATCAGCTTTTGGAAAATCAAATCATAAAAACATACCTCATGTATACATTTACAATTGAGCCACCTATCTAATCATAGTCGATGATTTCACTTACATTCTCAACACCAATGAAGTCTTGAACTTTCTCTCTATACATATTTTCTTCAAAATCAACTATGTGAGTAAGACCATTTTTTAACTTCATATCCACATGAACCTTCAATGATAGTAAATACAGATATATAATGGGTGGGGTAAAGGTGCTTTTGATAGATCTTTTCGATCGGTTGGTTGATCCTTTAGATATTTTTGAGCTAGTCTTTCATTTCACCCCATTCCCTTTTTCCATCTGTAACAATATTAATTGATTCAGACATTTTTTCATTAATTGTTAAAGGTTTAGCTTGAAAAATAAATTGGAAATGAATACCTCATTGTTAACATTTTTTTACAAGATGTGATGGCCATGCGATGAATGTTCCAATAGCTTATTTGACCCTATGAATATCTTCCTCATCAATTGGAATAGGTAGCTCAGTTCTTAGATCATGGGCTATGCTAATCAACACTCTCACATGACCTATTGGAAGTGGGATGTTGTGTAGACTATCTACTTTGACATTGAACATCGTAGATCTCGCTATAAGGTGATGGGTGAGTGTTGATAGATATAAATCCCAATCATTATCACACTATAGAATATCAGTACAGGAAAGGTATCAGTGTCTGTCTGATTCACATTTCACAGAAACAATTATTAGAACATTGATTACCTCAGCTAAGATGGCTCTTTGAGGGGAATGACTCGCCTCAAAGATGGTGGGGTGGGGTGGGATCTTCACACGATGGTTGTTCTCAAGTGGTTTCTTCTCTTTTCTTCCCCACACAACAGTTTCTAGAATCTCTCTCTCCCATTGGAATTTTTCATCAAGGGTATCTAGTATTTCTCTCATATGTTTCATTTATTCACCTTGATCCTCCTTTTTTACTCAAAATACATTCGGGGTGTCACCCCAAAACCCGCACCTCTGACGCGGCCATACTGTTATGGTCTCTTCAACGACACTGATAGTATGTTTTCATCTGGTGTAGGTGTTTCAGATTCTTGTAACTATTTCTTGTAACAACCCAAGATTTCATAGTATGTTATCTCATTAAAGTAATTCATTATCTCGTGTTACATACAACACCGAGTTCGAGCGCACCACAACTTACCACACTAACCGTTCAAAAAGCGGTTATGAATAATATTAACATTCATATTATGTGTTTTTTAGACATAGTATAAGAACAAATTTATTTTTTTAGATAAAAGAGTATTTTTCAAAAAATGCAATTTTACCGCTTTTTAATGTCAAATTTTTTTTAAAACCAATATTTGACACTTTTATATATTCGATTTAATGAAATTAAATTAATCTTTAGAAGCGGGACATACAAATTTAGTTTGGATAAATTTTTGGTACTTTTATGATAACTTTCATATTTTGATGAATAGTGAAAAATACTATGTTTTAATTGAAAACAAAATTTTTAATCAGAATAATTAATAGTGTTCAATTATAAATTTGAATGGTTTGGAAGTATAATTAGACTATATTTTTACCATTTAATCCAATGTTGGTCATTGGAATTAATTTCACTTTTAAATTATACATAAACAAGTGTCAATCTTTTGATAGTTATTGTTTCTTAAAAACACGCTATTTGTTTTGACAACAGGAATTAATTTTAAATTAATTAATACATCATATATGTTTTAAATTTTGTAAAATAGACATTATTTTTGAATTCGGAATATCAAATATAGCTTAGGCTGATTTTTTGGTACTTTTCTAAAAAACTTCAATTTTTGATGAATAGTAAAACCACTTAGTAGTAGTTAAAAAACTGAATTTTTCATTTAAATGAAATTTTACCGCTTCTGTGAATTGAATTTCCAAAATCCGAAATACATGGTTGTTATTAGTAAGTAAAATGTGGTTCAATAAGATAAAAATAATTTTTGGTGAATAGTAACTTTTGACTTTTATTTACCACGGTTAAAGGTAAATAGGGTAATTTAAGGTAAAAAGAATATTATAATAATGATAAAATTACCTTAAAACTTGTCCTAACCTTATTGTATGAGTCATAGCCAACCATGGGCATCCTTGGGTCGATTTTGAGACCCCATGGAGCCACTTAAAAGTGATAATGACACTTTATTTTAATTAACTTAAATTAAAGACAAAAATGGCATTAACAAATATCTTTTAGTATATCAATTTTTACATGGGGTTATATAAGTCATATTTTCAACTATAAATATTCATTGGAAATATAAAAATATTTCCTACATTATGGTATTTTATTTATAATTTTCAGACATCAAATAAATTAAATTATTTATGATACAATAATGATGTAGTATTCACCTCATTAATAAATGATTTAAATAAATAAGATTATTAATATTAAAACAATATCCAAAACCTATCCAATTTTTATTGGATGATTTTATTTCAAACATGAGTCATCTTATCTTTGAATTTAATGAGTTTTGGACCTTTTAAAACTAAAGATAAGTTTATAATAAAATAACATTTTCAAACTTTCCAAAAGAGCCCCTCCTCTTCTTTATAAAAGGACACCACTTCTAACTCATTCCTCACACCTCTCAATCCCCTGGGCTCATCCAACCCCTGCCCAAATAAGCTCTCAAGATCCCTCTCTTCCACTTAGAAGCCTTACCTTAGGCAGAAGTAACTTCAAGAAGTCTGTTTGGTTCAAACCAAAGGGAGTTACCCAAATTAAAAGAAAAAAAATGAACATACAATACAAGTCATACTTGAGGTAAGGGGTTTTTTATCTCTCTTTTAATTCCGTGAGATTTCCATTGTTCGCCACTTATTGAATGTGGTGTATTGTGTACTGCCATTTGATATATATTATCACGATTCTCTTTATATTCATGGTATTCTGTGAATGATTTGGTGGTTATTAACTTTTGGTCATACGAATCGATTGATTACAACATAGTAAGGGTTAATTCTACAATCTCTTCATTATCCGAGATTGTTTATACGTAATTATCTACTGGGACCTCTTTATCATCCACATCCGTATTTTCTTAAAAATGTATTTCAAAACATTTTTTACTATTTAACAGACAATGAGTTAAAGTCATTTATACCCTTATTTAACCTTATATGTTTTTGAAAGGAATCTTTCTATTGTTTTCCAAATAAGGTACTTTACGAATTTTTCGACAAAATTAAGGTAAGAATGTTTTTTTAACTTATACGGCATGTGCGGCTATTTTCTGTTGTTATAACATTGTCAAAGCTTCCCTTACAAGCTTATAAGAATATTTTAAAAATAAATGTTTTCTTTATAATTATGTGACTCTTAAATGATTTCAATAAAAAGATATATTTCTCTCAAATAGTTTTTGTTGGTCGGAGTGGATACTCAAGAGGGGGGTGAATTGAGTTCCAATTAAAATTTCTGTTTAAAATCCTTTACTAAAATCCCCCAATTTAAAATACTAATTGAATTGTAGTGAATTTGAACTAAAGCAAACTTTCAGTTAGGATCTCAAGGGATTGATTAATTCCCAGTTAATCTAATCAGAAGATCAGATTAGCTTTTGAAACTAACCTAATGATTTGCAAGTAATACAAACACTTTCTAATTCAATTATCAGAGTAACTTTGAAAAACTGTTTAAGTTTTAAAGCACTTAGCAGCGGAATAAAAAGGTTTTAGGTAAAAATAAATAAAGCACAACAGATATAACCAAGAGGTTCAGTCTCAAGCCGAGAATTAGTCCTCTCAAAAATTTATAAATTGGATCCACACCCTGGATCGGGGTTCACAACAATTTACAACTGTTCAGGTCAAAGATCTCTACCACAGTTCTTCATGGGAAACAAAAACAACAGCAAATACAGCTGTCCAGGTCATACACGACCTCTACCACTATCAACAGTGGGAAAAAGGGATGTAAAGAGTTTGAATGAGGATTTAGATATCCTCCAGTTAATGTTCAGGAGACAGTATGTGTGTAAATTAAAACTGATGACACACACTGCTCATAATGTAAACAATAAATCACTGAGCAAGATATAGAGTTTAGAATGGCTCTAGTGATTGCAGTGTAGCTCTGGACTCCTTCGGATTTGATCAGAAATGGTTCTGAGTCCTCTTCTGGTTTCTGTCTGAAAAACAGAGTGTCGTCTGCTTGACATCCAGGTTCAGAGACAATGAAAATGTAGTCGATGATGTTCTTCAAAATCTTCGTGAAAGTAAGGAACTCTTCTTGAGTAGGATTGAGTGTGTATGAGCCTCTGTGTCTTCTTTATCATGCATGAATATTTGTATGAGCTCTGTATCTCCCTTGTATGTTCTTAGTGTCTTGTATATGTGTCGTCTCTTTTTCTCTTGTGCAGCAATAGAGACTTTTATAGCACGAGCTCTGACAAAAGAAATGATTTCTTTTTGCAGGTACAAGGTACGGTTCCCTAACATCCAACAACCTTCATTAAATAAATTACAAAGCATTAAAATATACCTAATATGACCATTGGTTAGATTAAATAAAGATAAATAAATTAAGATAGCTTCGGATTCTCTAGAATGGTAGCTTTGGATATCGGTAGCCTTGAGTAACGATAGGCTTTGTATCGGTAGACTCTTGTGTAATGGTAGACTTTCTATCAGTATACTTCATGTCTGTCAGTAGACTTAATGTACCGATGACCTTTCATGTAATGGTAGACTTCCTTCGGTAACTTGTCTGTAACGGTAGGCTTGTCTGTATCGGTAGGCTTGATGTACCGGCATGCTTGCATAACGGTAGACTTGTTGTACCGGTGACTTGTCTGTATCGGTGACTTTCAGATATCGGTAGGCTTTGCATAACGGTGACCTTCACGTATCGGTAGTCTTTTCGTTTCAGTAGCCTTTTCGTAATGGTGACCTTCACGTATCGGTAGGCTTGATGTAACGGTGACCTTCATGTATCGGTAGGCTTTGTTCTGTAACGGTGACCACTTGTCTGTTTAAGCATTCTAATGGTAGAATGGGTCAAGTTAGAATATATAACCATTTAGTAATCGAATTCTCTGAAGATAATATAAATATTGTAATATATGAATATGTGCATGGTGTACATAAATACTGAAATAAGTAATTAACCCTTAATTAATATAGGAACTATCAAACTATACTTGAACATAATTGAGATTATCAAAATATAATTGAGCATAACTAAAATATGATTGAGCATAGTTAAAATATGATTGAGCATAGTTAAAATATGATTGAGCATAGTTGGGATTATCATAATATAATTGAGCATAGTTGGGATTATCAAAATATAAGTTCAACTAATTCTCCCAGAGGGCTCAATAGTTTTGATTTCATCTATGTCAACATCCTTTGACAAATTTTACACTTTCTTGAAGTTGATTTATTATGATACAAATCTTCCATATTGTATTTAAGGTTTTGTGATATGTTTGACTGTGGATGAGTTATTTTTATTCCATTCATGGTTTATGGTTAAAGTATTGGCATTTTGTATGCTAGTTTTAATATGAATTTTTATGTTATATTTCAACCTCTTCTTAAGATGAATGTGTTGGACTAGTATGGTCCAGGTTGGGGACCAGTAAAAGTAAGCCCTCCGGGTTGGGATCAGGTTACAACAGACTCTCCAGGTTAGAGTCCGGTTATAGAGGCTCTCCGGGTTGGGGTCTGGTTAAAGAGGCTCTTCGGGTTGGATTATGGTTACAGAGGCTCTCAGGGTTGGAGTTCGATTACAGAGGCTCTCCAGGTTGGGGTCCGGTTACAGTTAGCCCCTAGGTCCTGGAACGAGACCTTGACACAAAAATTAAAGTCCGACATTATGCATTCCATCATTATGAAAGTGACTATTGATATTGCATGTGATTATTAGACTAGTAGAATATCCATGTGAATAAGTAAATGAAATTATTTTATTTTATCTTTGCCATATTATGATGAAGTTCAAGTTTAAAAGGCTTTTGTTTTAGTCTTAAACATTTCCTTAAATGTTTATGCATCTTTATGAAAGTTTATGCTATATTGTTATCCTTACTGAGCATCTGAGCTCACCCCTTTCTATGTTTTATTTTTCCCAGTATGCGAAGAAGTATATTATGACTGACCTGCAGGGATGGTCTAAGGGATATGAGTGTGGCCTATGGAGAAAATGTTGTTGTAGTTTTTCATTTTATAATGTAATGTAAAACTTATGAATGTATCTAGTATTTCCAAGGCTACTAAACTAATCGGTCTTTCGAGACTTGATCTTTTGTGATCATGCCAATGTTATGTAATAATGCACCGACTCTAGGTAACTAGGGTTGGAGCATTATAGTTGGTATCAGAGGAAGTTTAGTACAAACCTTGGAAACTAGATTTAAATAAACTCTGATTAGAGCACATTACCCTAAGATAGACTTTGAGTATTAGTATAGAAGAACTTCCTAGATTTTTTGTATTGTAGATATTTTGTGAGTTTTCCAAGAAATACATCCCTATCTGGATACAAGAAGATAGAGGCGGCTCTGGCATAGATGTACCTAGGGGTAAAACCCGAAAACACTGCCTTGATCTAGACTCGAACGAGAACTGGTGCATGATAATGGGCCTTGCTGCACTCTTGGTTACGACACTCCCGAGGGATATGCTTAGGATAATTCTCATTTTCCTTAAAAACCATTATGAAGGATTTATGAGTATGTACTTCCTTAAAGAAAACATTTATGATTATGGATTATATCCATAAACTGCTCCATTTATGTTAAGTGATTTACAAGTTTGGAATTGTATTTAGATTCATAAACTAATATAGCATATGTTGATTCAAAAGTCCTCTTTTGATTTTTATGTCTTGTTTTGGAAATCACAAATCTATTCATAATTGTTTATAGCATTGATTATGTTTATCGTACTGACCCTGTCAATCATACTAACTCTGTAAATCGTACTGACTCTATCAATTGTACTGACTCTATCAATCGCATTGACCCTGTCAATCATACTGACTCTGTCAATCGTACTGACTCTATCAATCATACTGACTCTGTCAATCGTACTGACTCTGTCAATCGTACTGACTCTGTCAATCGTACTGACTCTGTCAATCGTACTGACTCTGTCAATCGTACTGACCCTGTCAATTGTACTGACTTTGTCAATCGTACTGACTTTTGTGCATCATACTCACTTTTCATCATTTCAATATACTCATATTTTACTTTTATTACATGCATGTTTCTATCCTTTATCAAAACACATGTCTTATATCAATTGTACTCATGATTATCATTTTCATATATATTTTGTTTTAACCAAAACGATGTCGTGGAGTTAGTTATAAACTAATAAAAAAGATGTAATGTTTTCTGTTTCAATATGACTATTATAATGCCAGGTGTCCAAGTCCCTCCAAGTTTTCCGGAGAAATATGACCGTTGGAGGAAATATGACCGGAACCCGAGGCCTATAAATAAGAGGTCATTTTAAGCTATGAAGAACAATAGAGAGACTTTGATAATTCTTTTCTACTATCAAGTTCTAGAGAGAGACGCTGTGAATTCTCTATTGCTTCGTGTGAAAGCCTTGAGATTACAAAATGTGAATGACTCATTCTTAGTTTTTGTATTTCATTAAGTGCTTTGATTTGCTTTATGTGACCGATCAGGTGATAACGATCAAGGGCTACTGAGGATAGGCATACAGTGGTACCAATCATCGTATCAAGGGATTTCAAGTGTTTGAAAGATAGAGGTGCCGATTACCTGAAAAATCAAGGGCTTGAGGGGATAACAAGACATACGTACCGATCATCTTATCGAGGGATTGCGGGGATAGCAAGACAGACGTACTGATCATCGTATCGAGGGCTTGTGAGGATAGTAAGACAGACATACCGATCATCGTATCGAGGTCTTACCAAGGTGGTGGTAAGACAAACCTCTTATCCCAGGTGAAAGGATACCCTTCTCTTTGGGATAAAAGAATTGTAATACTTTTATATTTCTGCTGCTGTTTGTTTTAGAAAGGGAATTATATTGTTTCCTTTCTTCATTTCATATTCATTTGTAATTTTTTCAATTACAATTATACTGTTACATATTGTATCGATAGATTCTATACGCTTTATGGTAGAATCCTTCACTATTGTATTACTCTGATTATTTTATTCATTTTGAATACAATTACTTTACATTTCTTATAGTATTACATCATATCATACCTTTATATTCAATAAAATTGCGGTTGTTTTTTTTTGTTGTAAATTGTATTAGTTTAATAATATCTAAAATAATTTCTTAAGTTTTTAAACACAAAGTTTTTAAACCTAAAATTCACCCCCTATTGTATTGTTCCATCTAATATACATATCCATCTATATTTCAATCCAACAATTGGTATCAGAGGAGGTTTAAACTGATTTGATTTCTAGATCTATTTCTTTCCTTCAAATATCTATTTCAACTACTTACTGCACTAATGTGTGGAGTGGAAAAGATTTTGTTTTATTAGATGAAAGGGATGAATATTGGATCAATTGACAATGTAAATCCAACTAGACCACCAATATTTTATGGGAATGATTATGAGTACTGGATAGATCGAATGAAGACATTTATTATCAATACTAGTGTAGACAATTTTATTATGCTTACTGGAGGTTACAAAATTCCTGACAAAGAAGTCAGTACTTTCACTAATCAAGAAAAGCAAGAATATCAATTGAATTACAAGGTGCACAATACTTTGCTATGCTCTATGACCAGGAATATATACAACCATATATCTTCTTGTGAAGCATCCAATTGTATTTGGAAGAAATTGGAAGTCACACATTTTGGTACATCCAAGGTTATAGAAACAAGAAGAGCAATGATTCGAGCAGAGTATCGTGGATTTCTTTTTCCTTATGGAGATCCAGTTTGTAAAGTGCAACAAAGATTTATGACAATTGTCAACAATTTACAATATATGGGAGAAAAAGGTCTTGATGATGAAGCTCTTGTTGATAAAATTATTGATATAATTCCAAATGAATGGGAGTAAAAAAGGAAATCTATTGATGAAAACAGAAAAGTCTCTCAGATTACTCTTGATGAACTCTTTGGAACTCTTCTACAACATGTGACAAGAATGAAGAGAGATGCTGATTTAAATAAGAAGAAAAATGGAAATAGAAGTGTATCTTTTACTACTACATCTAAATCTAAAACAACTAAAAGGATAACAATATCCAAAGATAAGAAAGTTGTTATGTTAGAATCAAGTGATAGTGATCATACAGATAATTAGTTAGTCAATCTTGCTCGAAGGATGAACAAGATTGTGGGAAAGAAAGACTTCCAATACAGATTCAAAAAGAAATATAAGAAGGATTAGAAAGATTTAGATTTAACATGTTATGAATGTAAGAACGTAGGTCATATAAGACCTGATTGTCCTTTATTGAAGAGAAAGGATAGAAAAGAGAAACATTCTGAAAGAAATAAGAAAAAGTATTACAAGACAAAGAAAGTATTGAAGGAAAATGATACTTGGAGTGAAAGTGGTGGAAATTCATCAAATGATTCTTCAGAATATGAATCCTCAGGACAAAGGAATATTGGACTAATAACCAGACTACCAATTGAAGATCATTGCTTTATGGCTAAGGTACACAATGCTGAAGCAATTACAAATGTTTCCTTAAAAGAAAATTATACCGATAATAAATATTATGAATCTTCAAATGATGATTCTTTATCATCAGAAGATAATACATTACCTTCTTATGAATAAGTGTCTAGATTTTCTAAACTTCTTGAGAATGAAAATTCTAAACTCAAGAAAAATTTTGATAAGGAAAATTCTAGAATTTCAATTTTAACTAAAGAAGTATCAGATCTTTATAATGATCTTGATACAAAAACTTCTTATTTTGAAAGTACTTTAAAAACCCTTGAGAAAGCCAAATATGATAAGGATAAACTTTCTAAGGATCTTGAACATGTAATTTCTAAGAAAAAGGTTTTCGAGCCTAAATCTAGTTCAAAATAAAATGTTTTAGAGGATACAAACTTAGTTTTAAAACTAAAGTCAGAAATTTTTTCCGTGAAGAAATGTTTGTCAAACTTTACTTATGGCAAGGAAAACTTTGATAAAATGTATTCTCAAATTTGACCTTTGAGAAATCATTCTGGTATTGTTTATAATCATTCTAAACCAATTTTCAGTAATATTATTTTGTTCCTCAAAGTACCCCTTTTTGTACTAAGTGTCAATTTGGTGGACACTGTAAAATAAATTGTTCTCTTAATAGAACTCAATCTTTAGGATTTCATAAAGCTCATTTTGTAAAAAAAATTTGGATTCCTAAAATTCTATTATCTAACCCTTCTGGATCCAAACAAGTTTGGATTCCGAAAAACTAATTGTTTCTTTTTCAGGAAAATAAGAAGTGTACCAACAACAAGAACATTTGGTACATGGAAAGTGGTTGTTCTCGACACATGACCAAAAACAAAGATTTCTTTGAAAAGATTATCAAAAAAAGGTGGAAAGGTTACCTTTGGTGATAATGCTCAATGAAAGATTGTTAGAATAGGTAATATTGTTTTTCTTGGAAAAGTTCTTATTTCAAACGTTTTTTTGTCAAAGGTTTTAAACAAAATCTCATCAGCATAAGTCAATTATGTGATGAAGGATACCTTGTGAATTTTAGAAATGATAAATGCTTAGTTCAAAATTCCAAGGATGAATTCATTCTATCTTCCCATAGGCAAGAGAATGTATACACTATTAACTTAGAATACCTTAGGAGCCAAAATTTACCTTGCTTAAGTGTAATAGATGACCAATAATGGATATGGCATAGAAGACTAGGACACTGAAACCTAAGAAACCTTTGTAAACTTTCAAAGAAAAGACTTGTAAAGGATCTACCAGATCTTAAATTTGATTCTTAAAAGGTCTGTGAACCTTGTCAATTTGGAAAGCAACATAAAACCAGATTTAAATCAATCAATGAAGTTTCAACTTATAATTCATTACAGCCAGTGCACATATATCTTTTTGGTCCTTCACAAACTAGAAGTATTGAAGGAAAATACTATGTATTTGTTTTAGTTGATGACTTTACCAGATTTACATGGGTCTATTTTCTAACAATGAAATCTGAAGACTTTTTCTATTTCAAAATTTTTATAGCCCAAGTTAAAAATGAGAAAAACTTACCATGGATAACTATTCATAGTGATCATGGTGGTGAATTTCAAAATTCAGATTTTGAAAATTTTTGTAGTAAGAAAGGTATTACTCACAATTTTTCAGCACCAAGAACTCCTCAGCAAAATGGTGTTATTGAGAGAAGAAATCACATTCTTCAAGAAATGAAAAGAATCATGATGAGTGAATACTCAACTGCTAATCATTTTTGGGCTGAAGCTATTAGTACTGCTTGTTATACTATAAATCGTGTTTTAACTAGACCTTTTCTTAATAAAACACCTTATTAATTGTGGACTGGCCGAAAACCAAAAGTTTCATACTTCAAAGTTTTTGGATGCAAAGTATTCATTCTGAATACTAAAGAAAATCTACACAAATTCGCACCAAAATCTGATGAAGAAATCTTTCTAGGCTATTCTACAACCTCTAAGGCTTATAGAGTTTTCAATAAAAATACTTGCACTATTGATGAAACAGTGCATGTTAAATTTGACGAAACTAATCCTTTTGTTTTCAAACAACCCCAACCTACATCTTCAGATGTGTTTTCAAAAACTGACCATCAAACTTTATTAGAAGATCCTTCTAATAAGGAAAATGTTCAAGAAAGTATTTCTGAAACTTTTACCCTTGAAGATTTTCTACCATATATTGATGAACAGGTTTTACAAAACCCAAATCAATTGCTTCTTAGGAATCATCCCAGTGATAACATCATTGGTGATGTAAATCAACCTGTAAGGACCATAAATTCCTTGAGAAATGAAATAGAACATCTTGCCTTTCTTTCCCAATTCTAACCTAAAAGTCTAAGTGAGGCCTTAGGTGATGAAGATTGGATTGAAGCAATGCAAGATGAACTAAATGAATTTTAAAGGAATCAAGTCTGGACTTTAGTTGACAGACATAAAGAAACAACTGTAATTAGTGTAAAATGGGTTTTTAGAAATAAATGTGATGAAAATGGAATCATTGTAAGAAATAAAGAAAGACTTGTTGCTAAAGGTTATAATCAACAAGAGGGAATAGATTATGAAGAAACATATGCTTCAATAGCTAGACTTGAATCTATTCGTATTCTATTAGCCTTTGCAACATACTTTAATTTCAAATTATTTCAAATGGTTGTTAAATGTGCTTTTCTAAATGGTTTTGTTCAAGAAGTAGTTTTTGTTGAACAACCACCTAGTTTCATAGATTCAAAATATCCTAATAATGTTTTTAAACTTACCAAAGCTTTGTATATCCTTAAACAAGCCCCTAGAGCATGGTATGATAGACTTATATGATTTCTTTTACAAAACAATTATGCAAAAGGTATAGCTAATCCAACCCTTTTTATAAAAATGGAAAATAAAAATGTTTTGATTGTTCAAATTTATGTTGATGACATCATATTTGGGTCAACTTAGCAATCTTTAACCGATTCTTTTGTGAATCTAATGAAATCTGAGTTTTAAATGAGTATGATGGGTGAGTTAACATTCTTTTTAGGTTTTCAAATTTCACAAAAACCAGAAGGAACCTATATATCTCATTATAAGTATATCAAAGACTCACTCAAAAATTATGGGTATGACAATAATAAAAGTATTAGCACTCCAATTGGTACCTCAAATACACTTTATCTTGATTGTAACGCCCCGACCCGAGCTACCCAGAGTCGGTGCATTACTTCATAACATTGGCATGATCACAAAAGATCAAGTCTCGAAAGACCGAATAGTTTAGTAGCCTTAGAAACACTAGATACATTAATAAGTCTTTCATTACATCATAAAAATAAAAACTACAATAACATGGTCTCCCTAGTCCACACACATATCCTCACTGACTATTCTTGCAAGTCAGTCATAATACACCTCTTCACATCCTGGGAAAAATAAAACATTGAAAGGGGTGAGCTCAAATGCTCCGTAAGGATAACAGTATAGCGGAAACTTTCATAAGAAAACATAAGCATTTAAGGCAATGTATAACTAAAACAAAAGCCTTATTGAACTTGAACTTCAGCATAATATGGCAAAAGTAAAATAAAATAATGCCATTACTTACTCACATGGATATTATACTAGACGAATAATCACATGAAATATCAATAACCACTTTCATAATGAGGGAATGTATAATGCCAGACATTCTGAAACATTTTGTCAAGGCCTCGGCCAAGACATCTAAAATGATTAAGGCCTCGGCCAAAACCATAAACCAAATTGGGAAAGGGCCTCGGCCAATTCCACGTCTAGTTGTCTCATGAGACCTACCGATGCATCGAGGAGCTATAGCGGGCTCCACCCGTCACTTATTAAGACCAATACATTCCTCATATGAATAGGTTTAAACATAACATAAATATTCGTATTAAAACTAGCATACGAAATGTCAACAGTTTCTCCATAAACTATGGATGGTATAAAAATAACACATCCACAGTCAAATGTTTCACAAAATTCTCAATGGAAGTTTTGTATCATAAATCAATTTCAAATAAACTTAAAACCCATCAAAGGATGTTGACATGGATGAAATCAAAGCTATTTGAGAGAAATATCTCTCTTTTTTGAAATCATTTAAAAGTCCCATAATTATAAAATAAATCATTTACTTTGAAAATATTATTATAATCTTGTAAGGGAAGCTTCGACGAAGTTATAATGGCGGAAAATAGCCGCACCCGCCGTATAAGTTAAAAAAAACATTCTTACCTTAAATTTGTCAAAAAAGTCAAAAAGTACATTGTTTGGAAAACGACGGTAAGATTCCTTTCAAAAAAGTATAAGGGTATAAATGAATTTAACCCATTTTCTATTTAATAGTAAAAATGTTTTGAAAGACATTTTTAAGAAACATGGATGTGGATGATAACGAGGTCCTAGTAGATAATTATGTATAAACAACCTAGGATAATGAAGAGGTTGTGAAGTAAACACTTACCTTGTACTTTTCCTTGGTTGGGGTAGGTTAAACTCCTGTATAATGGTGAAATAATTGTTAATAAATTATACAAGAATCATATACATTCATATGATATCATATATGATCTTTTAACATTGCTTTGTTAACAATATCTTAGATTTATCGTTGTTTCGGGTGTTAACTTATTCGTTTTCTTTTATATGTTTTGTTACATAAGTCATGTTTTTCATGGATAGTTCGTATCTTATTCATATCCAGAATGATATCATGTCCTTAAACATTATTTTTAAATCATCAAATGATAATTATACTTGAATGGATACGACGGAGAATGAATCTCATCGCGTTCGTGGAGACGGTAGTCCGTACGTACGCACGAGTGACAATATCATTATTTTGATATTAAAATAATATATAATTGGATAGTATATCATATATAAAGAATCATTATCATGTTATATTTATTATTTACATGAATTACATATCATTATTATATCCATCTAAATAATAATATATTGAATTACAATTACACCATGACGTGGAGACGGTAAGCCGTACGTACGCACGTATGGTGACATGTCATTCAAATGATGGGTAGAATAATGAATATGGTTGTTCCATATTTATAATAACATCACAGTATATATAAGATACTAGAGTTATAATTTTAGAAATGAAATAATAAACAAAGAGGGAGTGGAAGAAGAAAGAAACTTGAAAGAGGGTGATGAAAATGTTACCTCTTCTTCGGGTTCTTCCTTTTGATTTGATCAAAAGGACTCCTTAGGATGGCTTTCTGACTAAAGTAAAGCTTCTAGGATGAAGGGAGAGAAGTTGGGAGAGTATTTGGTCAGATTTTGGCCGAACCAAAAGGCTTGAAAGTGTGAATAAGGTGGTGGAGGTGGGGGGCTTTTATAAGAGGAGAGGAGGGGCTCTTTTGGAAAGATTGAAATGTTACATTATTATACAATGATTTTCAGATTCTAAAGGTCCCGCACTTATATTATTCGTGGATAAGGTGATAAGGGTTCGAAATACACCCATCCAATAGTATTTTGACAAGTTTAAGCCTTGGATTTTACATTATCTTTTCATTTTATTAAAATCGTTAAATAATGAGGTCATCGCTGCATCATAATGATGTCATAAATAATTTAATTTATTTAATGTCTAAAAATTATAAAAAAAATACTATGATGTAGGAAATATTTTTAGATTTCTAATGAATATTTATAGTCAAAATTTGGACTTGTGTAACCCCACTTAAAAACTGTTTTAGTAAAACAACTCATGTTTGTGTCAATTTAATTTTAACATTAAATAAATATATATTAATGTCATTTTCCAACCAAAGTGGCTCCATGGGGTCCCCAAGTTGACCCATGGGTTGTCTTGGTCGGCCATGACTCATCCAATAGGAGTAGGACAAGTGTCAAGCTCATCTCATATTATTAAAACATTATTTTTACCTTAAACTACACTAATTACCTCTAATCGCGATTAAGAACTTAAAAGTTACTATTCACCAAAAAAATATTTTAATCTCATTGAACCAAATTTTACTTCTTATTGACAACCATGTATGTCGTATTTTTGAAAATCAAATCACAGAAGTGGTAATATTTCATTTAAACGAAAAATCGGTTATTTAACTACCACTTAGTGGTTTCACTATTCATCAAAAATTGAAGTTTTTCAGAACAATGCCAAAATTTCACCCTAAGCTATAATTGATATTCCAAATTCAAAAATGATGTATATTTTACAAAATTCCTAACATATAAGTTGCATTAGTTAATTTTATAATTAATTCCCGCTGTCACAACAAATAGCCTGTTTTTAAGAAACAATTTATATCAAAAGATTGGCAATTGTTTATGTCCAATTTCAATGTTGAATTAATTCTAATGACCACCATTGGATAAAATGGTAAAAATATATTCTAATTATACTTTAAAACCACTAAATAGTATAATTTATCACAATAAATTATTTTTATTAAGAAAGTTGTTTTAAGTATTTTTCACTATTCATAAAAAAATTGGAAGTTCTCAGAAAGTTACAAAAAATTCAACTTAGGATAATTTCGATATTACGAATACAAAAATGAAGTCCATTTTGAAATATAAAGTTTCTATAATTTTAAAAAGTGTTTATTACTATTCATAACGGCTACTTTGATTAGTCGCGGTGTTTTAGAACTTGAAGTTGCGTACAATGCAAGCTATTGCATTATTGAATGAGAAGCGTATCGTGGAAGCTCGGGGTGTCACATTCTCCCCTCCTTCAATAAATTGCGTCCTCGCAATTTGAATTTTTTTCTTTGAAAGTAAAAGGTTGAAAAGAGAAAATACCTTTGAGGAAAACCCACATCGGAAATAAGATTAATAAAATTTAGCCTTAATAAGAGGGAAAGGGAAATGAAAAAGTCACCACCCAATTATGATCTCGATTAGGAGAACATTGGTGGCAATTAGAAACATATAATTGGAGGAAAAACGTAAATATTTGTAGGGAGTGATTGAGGTCATCAATCACAATCAACTGTCAAATTGAGGGCCTCAAAGCCTTCAATCTATGTTGATTTAAAATATCATCAGTTCAACAAGACATAAGGTATTAGGATAACACATTTTTTTTTAATATCCCTTTACTAAAGTTTAAAAATTAATTTATTCATTGAATAAGAGATACGTATATATATATTTATGCTTGACAATTAGAGTTTCAACCTTCAACTCATCTTTCACTCAAAAAGATAATAGAACTCAAAAATATTATACTTAAACTAATTGTATAAGGTTCCAAATGTTAACACATACCATTTAGATTAGTAAAATTATTTTGTAATAACTAGGGACTTCCTGTAGTCTAGTGGTAGGAAATAAAGGCCTGTCGCACTATGATTGTGGGTTCGATTCCTGCAGCTTTGTCCGACGCGACGGGTTATGCCCCACCCTGCAGGTTGTCCTTTTCCTAAAACTATAGTATCATAATATTCCAAAAATAATCTTCATAAATGCTTTAACCTTAAACAATACTATCCATGGTTCAACTTAATCCATTCCAACCTTAATAGTTATCCAAAATACCTCCGTCCAGACTTTCTCTAAAAGGTCTCTAAATTCCAAAATCAATTGTAACATCAGATTCCCCAAACAAAGAAAAGTTTCTCTTATTGTCACATACTAAAAATATGATTACCTTAATCATATTACCTTAATCAAAAAGTACTGTAGTAAAATCTTTATATATATCACATTATTCTTATAACCATAATATAATCCTTGAGTCCAAAAGCACCAATACATTAATTATTCCGCTTCAACTGTAGTCACAACATAAGATTGGACTTGATCCCTTGGCCTTTTCTGAGGTAAGTTTCCTTGACGCTTAGGACATTCATTTGCATAATGCCCCATTTCCCTACAATTGTAGCATTCAACTTTGACAACCTCTTTCTTTCCCTTGCGATCACGAGCCTGGTGACCCTTTTCTCCACATTTATAACAAACTCCAATTCCTTTTAGGCACGTACCAGGGTGATTCTTCCCACAATTATCACATAATGGAAAATCCTTCTTTCCCTTTTTCCCTTTATCTGTCTCTTGTTCCCCCGTTCTCTTCTTCTCTTGCTTTACTTTGTTGTCATAAGACTTAGAGAATTCATTTTCTGTCTTGATAGCACACGAGACAATATCTTCGTATGATGAGAAGGATTGTGATACTAAAGCTCGACGGAGAAATGGTTTTAACCCATCAAAGAAACGATCAATCTTACTCCTTGGGTTACGTATATAATCGGCAACATGCCTCGCTAACCTTGTAAAGTTAGCCTCATACTTTGCGACATTCTCATCCTCCTTCTGCCTCAAACTCAGAAATTGCCTTTCCATATCTGCTCGATGGTCTCAAGGAAAGTATTTTTCTAAGAACAGCTCTTTGAACTCCTGCCATTCCATGTTTGTTAATTCATCATCTTCCTTTGTGTTTTGAATTAGTGACCACCATTGATCGGCATCTCCAGTGTGGCGGTAAACTGCCATGACAACATTCTCCCTTTCACTACTCCCCAAGGCATGGAATATTTTCTCTAAGGAATTTATCCATTGCTCAGCTACTATAGGATTTGTACTCCCATTGAAGGTTGGTGGTTGTTTCCACATGAAACGGACTAGCATTGATCCTCCACGTTGCGGATCAGGGTGCTCCATATGAGTAAGGTTATTATTCATAACCTGAGTGAGTTGTCCCAGTATGGTAATAAGTTGATCAGCACCAGTTGTATCTCTAGATCCACAATAATTATCTTGAGCAGGAGGGCAATCCCTACACGGAGTGCGTGCATTGATACGGTTTCCATTCCTTCCACTAGGCGCCATTTCTAAACAATGGCATAAACTAGATTAGTTTATGAATCAAAATACATAATTCCATACTTGTAAAATACTTAACATAAATTGAACTATTTATGGATATAATCCATAATCATAAAAATGTTTTATTTGAGGAAGTATATACTCATAACCGTTCATAGTGATTTGTAAAGAAAATGGGAATTATCCTAAGCATATCCCCCGGGAGTGTCGTAACCAAGAGTGCAGCAAGGCCCGTTGTCGTGCACCAGTTCCCGTTCGAGTCTAGCTCAAAGCGGTGTTTTCGGGTTTTACCCCTAGGCACATCTGTGCCAGAGCCGCCTCTACCTGCTCGTATCCAGACAAGGATGTATTGCTCGGAAAACTCACAAAATCTCTACAATAACAAAATTCTAGGAAGTTCTTCTATACTAATCCTCAAAGTCTATCTTTGGGCTATGTGCTCTAATCAGAGTTTATCTAAATCTAGCTTCCAAGGTTAGTACTAAACTGACTCTGATACCAACTGTAACGCCCCGACCCCAGCTACCCAGAGTCGGTGCATTACTTCGTAACCTTGGCATGATCACAAAAGATCAAGTCTCGAAAGACCAATTAGTTTAGTAGCCTTGGAAACACTAGATACATTAATAAGTCTTTCATTACATAATAAAAATGAAAACTACAATAACATGGTCTCCCTAGTCCACACACATATCCTCACTGACTATTCTTGCAAGTCAGTCATAATACACCTCTTCACATCCTGGGAAAAATAAAACATTGAAAGGGGTGAGCTCAAATGCTCCGTAGGGATAACAGTATAGCGGAAACTTTCATAAGAAAACATAAGCATTTAAGGCAATGTATAACTAAAACAAAAGCCTTATTAAACTTGAACTTCAGCATAATATGGCAAAAGTAAAATAAAATAATGCCATTACTTACTCACATGGATATTCTACTAGACGAATAATAACATGAAATATCAATAACCACTTTCATAATGAGGGAATGTATAATGCCAGACATTCTGAAACATTTTGTCAAGGCCTCGGCCAAGACATCTAAAATGATTAAGGCCTCGGCCAAAAACATAAACCAAATTGGGAAAGGGCCTCGGCCAATTCCACGTCTAGTTGTCTCATGAGACCTACCGATGCATCGAGGAGCTATAGCGGGCTCCACCCGTCACTTATTAAGTCCAATACATTCCTCATATGAATAGGTTTAAACATAACATAAATATTCGTATTAAAACTAGCATACGAAATGTCAAAAGTTTCTCCATAAACTATGGATGGTATAAAAATAACACATCCACAGTCAAATATTTCACAAAATGCTCAATGGAAGTTTTGTATCATAAATCAATTTCAAATAAACTTAAAACCCATCAAAGGATGTTGACATGGATGAAATCAAAGCTATTTGAGAGAAATATCTCTCTTTTTTGAAATCATTTAAAAGTCCCATAATTATAAAATAATACATTTACTTTGAAAATATTATTATAAGCTTGTAAGGAAAGCTTCGACGAAGTTATAATGGTGGAAAATATCCTCACCCACCGTATAAGTTAAAAAAAACATTCTTACCTTAAATTTGTCAAAAAAGTCAAAAAGTACATTGTTTGGAAAACAACGGTAAGATTCCTTTCAAAAACGTATAAGGGTATAAATGACTTTAACCCATTTTCCATTTAATAGTAAAAATGTTTTGAAAGACATTTTTAAGAAACATGGATGTGGATGATAACGAGGTCCCAGTAGATAATTATGTATAAACAACCTTGGATAATGAAGAGGTTGTGAAGTAAACCCTTACCTTGTACTTTTCCTTGGTTGGGGTAGGTTAACCTCCTATATAATGGTGAAATAATTGTTATTAAATTATACAAGAATCATATACATTCATATGATATCATATATGATCTTTTAACATTGCTTTGTTAACAATATCTTAGATTTATCGTTGTTTCGGGTGTTAACTTACTCGTTTTCTTTTATATGTTTTGTTATGTAAGTCGTGTTTTTCATGGATAGGTCGTATCTTATTCATATCCAGAATGATATCATGTCCTTAAACATTATTTTTAAATCATCAAATGATAATTATACTTGAATGGATACGACGGAGAATGAATCTCATCGCGTTCGTGGAGACGGTAGTCCGTACGTACGCACGAGCGACAATATCATTATTTTGATATTAAAATAATATATAATTGGATAGTATATCATATATACAGAATCATTATCATGTTATATTTATTATTTACATGAATTACATATCATTATTATACCCATCTAAATAATAATATATTGAATAACAATTACACCATGACGTGGAGACGGTAAACCGTACGTACGCACGTATGGTGACATGTCATTCAAATGATGGGTAGAATATTAAATATGGTTGTTCCATATTTATAATAACATCACAGTATATAGAAGATACTAGATTTATAATTTTAGAAATGAAATAATAAACAAAGAGGGAGTGGAAGAAGAAAGAAACTTGAAAGAGGGTGATGAAAATGTTACCTCTTCTTCGGGTTCTTCCTTTTGATTTGATCAAAAGGACTCCTTAGGATGGCTTTCTGACTAAATTAAAGATTCTAGGATGAAGGGAGAGAAGTTGGGAGAGTATTTGGGCAGAGTTTGGCCGAACCAAAAGGCTTGAAAGTGTGAATAAGGTGGTGGAGGTGGGGGGCTTTTATAAGAGGAGAGGAGAGGCTCTTTTGGAAAGATTGAAATGTTACATTATTATACAATGCTTTTCGGATTCTAAAGGTCCCACACTTATATAATTAGTGGATAGGTGATAAGGGTTCTAAATCCACCCATCCAATAGTATTTTGACAAGTGTAAGCCTTGGATTTTACATTATCTTTTCATTTTATTAAAATCGTTAAATAATGAGGTCATCGCTGCATCATAATGATGTCATAAATAATTTAATTTATTTAATGTCTAAAAATTATAAAAAAAATACTATGATGTAGGAAATATTTTTAGATTTCTAATGAATATTTATAGTCAAAATTTGGACTTGTGTAACCCAACTTAAAAACTGTTTTAGTAAAACAACTCATGTTTGTGTCAATTTAATTTTAACATTAAATAAATATATATTAATGTCATTTTCCAACCAAAGTGGCTCCATGGGGTCCCCAAGTTGACCCATGGATTGTCTTGGTCGTCCATGACTCATCCAATAGGAGTAGGACAAGTGTCAATCTCATCTCATATTATTAAAACATTATTTTTACCTTAAACTACACTAATTACCTCTAATCGCGATTAATAACTTAAAAGTTACTATTCACCAAAAAATTATTTTAATCTCATTGAACCACATTTTACTTCTTATTGACAACCATGTATGTTGGATTTTTGAAAATCAAATCACAGAAGTGGTAATATTTCATTTAAATGAAAAATCAGTTATTTAACTACCACTTAGTGGTTTCACTATTCATCAAAAATTGAAGTTTTTCAGAACAATGCCAAAATTTCACCCTAAGCTATAATTGATATTCCAAATTCAAAAATGATGTCTATTTTACAAAATTCCTAACATATAAGTTGCATTAGTTAATTTTATAATTAATTCCCGCTGTCACAACAAATAGCGTGTTTTTAAGAAACAATTTATATCAAAAGATTGGCAATTGTTTATGTCCAATTTCAATGTTAAATTAATTATAATGACCACCATTGGATAAAATGGTAAAAATATATTCTAATTATACTTTAAAACCACTAAATAGTATAATTTATCACTATAAATTATTTTGATTAAAAAAGTTGTTTTAAGTATTTTTCACTATTCATAAAAAAATTGGAAGTTCTCAGAAAGTTACAAAAAATTCAACTTAGGATAATTTCGATATTACGAATACAAAAATGAAGTCCATTTTGAAATATAAAATTTCTATAATTTTAAAAAGTGGTTATTACTATTCATAACGGCTACTTTGATTCGTCGCGGTGTTTAAGAACTCGAAGTTGCGTACAATGCAAGCTATTGCATTATTGAATGAGAAGCGTATCGTGGAAGCTCGGGGTGTTACATTGATGAAGATGAAAAACTAGTAAATCAAACAACTTTTAGAGGTATTATAGGAAGTTTGTTATACTTGACGGCTAGTCGACCAGACTTAATGTTTTCCGTATTATTATGTGCAAGATACCAATAAAATCCAAAAGAGTCTCATTTAAAAGCCGTGAAAAGAATCTTTCAGTATTTAAAAGGAACTTTGGATTTAGGTATTTTTTATTCTTTTAGAAATGATTTTGTTTTAAAAAGTTTTTCAGATGCTGACTTTGGTGGTTGTAGAATAGATAGAAAGATTAAATCTGGAACATGTCATTTCTTAGGAGATTCCTTGGTTTCTTGGTCATGCAAGAAACAACAATCAGTAGCACTTTCCACCACTGAAGCCGAATATGTAGCAGCTGGAAGTTGTTGTGCTCAAGTGTTGTGGACGCAACACACACTCATTGACTATGGTTTAAGCTTTTCCAAAACTCAAATTCTATGTGATAATAATAGTGCCATAGCTCTTAGTAAAATCCCAGCACATCACTCTCGTTCTAAACACATAGATATTAGACATCACTTTCTTAGGGATCACACACTAAATGGAGATATTATTTTATAATTCATCAAAATGCAAGATCAATTTGCTGATATTTTTACAAAACCATTACCTTCCGATAGATTTGAGTTTATAAAACAGAAGCTAGGAATGATTACATTAAAATAATCATTCATATCTACTTCATGTTTTACACTTCTCCTTATATTAAAAAAATATTCTTAATAGGGAGAGAACATTTTTCTTAATGTGTTTCTTAATTTTTTTATGATCTTTATCTGTTTATTCTTTTGATTGTTATTTTATCTTTCTATTTATCATCTTGATTGTCCGATTATCATTTTAACCTTCTGTTTGTCATCTTGTCTACCTGGTTTCCATATTTATTTTATGTCCATCAGCACGTCAACCTATGGTAACAACTTTGTTTTCCATAGTCACATCAACCTATGGTAACAACTTTGTTTTCCATCGGCACATCAACTTATAGTAACAATTTTTTTTACATCGGAACATCAACCTATGGTAACAAATTTGTTTTCCATCGACACGTCAACCTATGGTAACAAATTTGTTTTCCATCGACACGTCAACCTATGGTAACAACTTTGTTTTCCATTGGAACATCAACCTATGGTAACAACTTTGTTTTCCATCGGCACGTCAACCTATGGTAACAACTTTGTTTTCCAGCAGCACATCAACCTATGGTAACAACTTTTTTTTCCATCAGCACGTTAACCTATGGTTATAACTTTGTTTTCAATCATCACATCAACTTATGGTAATGACTTTGTTTTACATCAGATTGACAACCTATGATAATGAATTTGTTTTCCATTAGCTTGACAACCTATGACCATGAATTTATTTTCCATCGGTTTCACAACAGATAGTATTCTTTTTCCTCGAACTCATGTATTTTCTTTTTTCTATTGTATTATACTATGTTAATACTATTAAACCAATAATTTCCTTAGAATCTCTGGCAGATACATTATTTCTTTCTTTGTTTTGTTTTTCTTATTTTATTGTTTATTGTTAAAAAAAAACTCTTTTAAATCCCCACCATTGGATTTTTCGATCTTCTAATAACAACTATAGAAGACCAACAATCATTTTTCCTTACCTATAAATAGACCCCTCCCCTCCCCAAAACCAAACCGTTTTTTCAGATCTCGTGGTGAAGCTCTGTCTCTTTGTTTTAAGAATCTATACGATCTTCAATTTTCCGCATCTATATGTCTCAATCCTCTATCAATACTCCTGCCTAAATGTCTTCAAAAACGTTTTTAGAGAAAGACTTATTCAGAGAAAGGTTAGTGTCTCAAGAATTATTTGATACATATGATTCAAAAATCAATAGGATTATTTTGTTTCAAGGATGGAAACATCTTTGTGTTGAGAAACCTGTATCCCAAGACTCGATTATTGTTGAAGAGGTTAGTCAGTTCTAAAAAACCATATCTTTTGACAAGAACATGGCAATAAACTTTGCTGTGTATGATATAAAATTATCAATGTCTGTGAAACAAGCAGCCCACTTTCTAAATGTCTCAACAGAAGTTGATTCTTTTTGTCCATATCATAAACTACCAGAGGAAGTTGGTACGTTTAATAAAGAAAGTACTGAAAAGTAATTATTTATTATCAATGAAGAGAAGAGAAATGTAGCTCATTTATCTCCAGATAATAGATTTGTAGTGCTCTGGATTCAAGGTTTTCTTATCCCAAGGAAAGGGGATAGAGAAAATCATAAGATTTATGATATCTTCATGCTAGACTATCTTGTAAACACGAGAAAGGTAAATCTCATGGGATACATCTTCAAAACAATCAAGAATGTCAATTCAGGAGCGATCAAGTCTTGTTTGATTATGTATCCATCTATTCTTACTAAGTTCATTCTTTAGAGCCTGAAGTTTTGTAATATTCCTATCAAAGGACAGTTGAAAGAACTGAAGCCTTCATGGATTAGTAAGAGTACGCTGAAGAAGTTATGTGTTTATTTTGATGAAGATTCAAAACTTTTTGTTAAATATGTTGAAGCTGAATCGACCCCAAATCAATCGGAACCTATGCTAATTGAAAAAAATCCAACTGTTGTTTCTTTTCAGAAGTCAGATCCCCAAATTAGTTGTAAGCCAAAGAAGAAACCTAAATACTGCAAGGAGGTTGTGTCCAAGTGGAGAAAGGAAAGAGAACAAAGAAAATAAGGCGATCCTAAGTTCAGGCATTGATCCAGAAGAAGCCTTTGCTGAGAGGATAAGGGTAGAGGATACTCTTCAGGATGAAAAGAAGAAGAAGACTCTGTTGAAAAGGAAGGATCAAGACTTTGATGTTTCTAAAATCATGAAATTGGTTGAGGTGGCTAGTGCTCAACTAATGGAAGAAGTGCATCAAGAACCCATCGTACACAGTATTCCAAAAAAAGAGAAAGGGAAACAAGTTTTGGAAGAAATACAGGAAGTTGAATAAGTGGAAGGAGATTTTCTTTTGAAATTTCTTCAGAGTTCTAAAAAGAGTAGAGATGAATCTTTTCAAAATCAAATTGAAGGTATTCAAAAACTCCTCATACCGATCAAGAACCACCCGAATCTTTTGAAACCCCTTCATAAATATTTACTTCTCAAGCAAAGCAAGGTGCTCAATCTTCTCATACTGAAAAAGTAATCGTTATCAGTGAAAAAGTAGAAGAAGAAAGAAAGGAAAAGAAAAAAGCAAAAGGAAAATAGCCAGTTGAAGACTCAAGCCGATCAAATGAACTGGATTCGTACGACGAGGATACTAATTTAGAACGTACAATTTATCTTAATAAAAGTGATTACATTGTTCATGTATTAATGAGAATTGAGAATACTATTCCTTATTTTCCTAGACTTGAAGGGAAAATTGATTTCATCACTGACAATCAAAGGAAGAAGTTTGGTTCTGTAAGGGAACTCAGAAAGAGATTTTTGTCAATAGAGGCTGATTTAAAAGTTCTATCTGAAAGTTCGGCTACTCATAAGAAGGCATGCAATCGGATGACTAAGTGGTCATACAAAACAAAAAGATCAGTTAATGATCATGAAATTTCAATTGAATCATTAAGAAGGATTTCAAATGATCTTGCTACTGCTTTCAATAAGCTTGACAAAGAAACCATTGAAAGACTGAATCCGATGTCAACAACTCATGGAGCTGATATTCCTTCAATAAAAGAGCTGCAAGAGAGAATGAATGCTTTTCAGACAGAGTTTTTGAAGGTTTCAACTTTCAAAGATGAAATACTTTTGTTGAAGAAGCAAAATTCTATATTATCTAAAGACAATAAGAATTTGAAAGATAGAATTGATACTCTTGAAGAAGTAATCAGAGTTCAAGAAGAGACTATCAGGAATCAGGATCAACTTTTTACCGATCAACAAGATCTTCTCAAATCTCTGGGTGATTCTATCTATGAAGACAAGAAAGAAATAAAAAATATAAAATCCGTTCTTCATGATATGATCAAGAAAGAAAATGAAAGAGAAAACAAATGAGTGTTGTTTTATATTTATTCGCTCATTTATAGAATTCTATAGACTTTTGTTATCTCAATGAGATTTATGTTACCTTTCCCATTTCCTTGCATTTCTTTTCTCTAACTCTTTTAGGAAACTCAATATTACCCCATTCTTTTGGTAAATCACAAAGGGGGAGAATGTTTTATAAGGGAAGAATGTTTTAATCAAATAATTCTAAATCAAGGATTTTTTACGAACACAATCCTTAGGAAAGTACATACATAAGGGGGAGTTAGTTGTATTAAATTTCATATTCAGAAGAGTTTTCAATAACTCAGGGGGAGATAAGTATTTCTTTTTGTTTTTTACTTTATGTTTTGTGATTTCCAAAAATGGGGAGATTGTTGAGTCAAAAATCCTCTTTTGACTTTTATGTATTGTTTTGGAAATCACAAATCTATTCATAATTGGTTATCATAATGATTATGTTTATCGTACTGACCCTATCAATCATAATGATGCTTTCAATCGTACTGAATCTGTCAATCGTACTGACTCTGTCAATCATACTGACCCTGTCAATCATACTGACTCTGCCAATCCTAGTGACCCTGTCAATCGTACTGACCCTGTCAATCGTACTAACCTTGTCAATCATACTGACCCTGTCAATCATACTGACCCTGTCAATCGTATTGACTCTGTCAATCATACTGACTTTTGTGCATCATACTCACTTTTCATGATTTAAATACATTGCACTAAGTAATACTAATAGTACTTATATTTTACTTTTATTATATGCATGTTTCTATCCTTTATCAAAACACATGTCTTATATCAATCGTACTCACGATTATCATTTTCATATATCTTTTGTTTTAACCAAAACGATGTCATGGATTTAGTTATAAACTAATAAAAATGATGTCGTGTTTTCTATTTCAATATGACTGTTATAATTCCAGGTGTCCAAGTCCCTCAAAGTTTTCTGGAGAAATATGACTGTTGGAACCTGAGGCCTATAAATAGGAGGTCATTTGAAGCTGTGAAGAACAACTGAGATACTTTGATCATTATTTGCTTCTATCAAGTTCTAGAGAGAGACGCTGTGACTTCTCTCTTACTTCATGCGAAAGCCTTGAGATTACAAAACATGAACATCTCATTATTAGTTTTTATATTTCATTAAGTGATTTTTTTTCTTTGTGCTACCGATCAGGTGATAACGATCGAGGGATGCTAAGGATAGGAATATGGTGGCACCAATCATCATATCAAGGGATTTCAAGTGTTTGAAATATAGAGGTGCCAATTACCTGCAAAATTGAGGGCTTGTGGGTATAGAAAGATAGAAGTTCCGATCATCGTATTGAGGGCTTGCAGGGATAACAAGACAGACGTACTGATCATCGTATTTAGGGCTTATCAAGGTGGTTGTAAGATAGACCTCTTATCCTAGGTGAAAGGATACCCTTCTTTTTGGGATAAAATAATTGTAATACTTTTACATTTTTGCTGCTATTTGTATTAGAAAAGGAATTGTTCTGTTTCTTTTCTTTATTTCATATTCACTTGTAATTGTTTCAATTACAATCATACTATTACTTATTGTATCGATAGACTCTATACGCTTTATGGTAGAATCTTTCACTATTGTATTACTTTGATTATTGTATTCATTTGAATACAATTGATTTACTTTTATTATAGTATTACATCATATCATATCTTTTATATCCAAGTCAATTGTGGTTATTTGTATTTTTTGTGAATTGTATTATTTTAAGATCATTTAAACTAATTTTTTAAGTTATTAAACACAAAGTTTTTTAAACCTATAATTCACCCCCTCTTGTATTATTCCATATAATATACATATACATCTATATATCGATTCAACAGCATATGCCATTGTTTAGATATGGTGCCTAGTGGAAGGAATGGAAACCATATCAACACACATAATCCATGTAGGTATTTCCCTCCTGATCAAGATAATTATAGTGGTGATGGTGATGAAATTGGTGCTGATCAGCTTATCACCATACTAGGAAAACTCACTCAGGTTATGAATAATAACCTTACCCGTATGAAGCACCCTGATCCATAACGCGGAGGATTAATGTTAGACCGCTTCATGAGGCAACAACCACCAACATTAAATGGGAGTAAAAATCCATTAGAAGTTGAGAAATGGATAAGTTCCTTAGAGAAAATATTTCATGCTTTGGGGAGTAGCAAAATAGAAAAAGTCATCATGGCAGTTTATCACCTCACTGAAGATGCTGATCAATGGTAGTTATTAATTTAAAACACAAAGGAAGATGAAAAAGTATCAAGTATGGAATGGAGGGAGTTTAAAGAGCTTTTATTAGAAAAATAATTTTCTTGTGACCATCGAGTAGATATGGAAAGACAATTTCTGAGTCTAAGGTAAAAAGAGGATGAGAATGTCACAAAGTATGAGGCTAACTTTACAAGGTTATAAAGGCATGCATCAGATTATATAATTAACCCAAGGAGTAATATTGATAGATTATTTTATGGGTTAAAACCATTTCCCCAGAAAGCAATAGTCTCACGATCCTTCTTATCATACGAAGATATTGTCTCATGTGCTATCAAGACAGAAAATAAATTCTCTAAATCTTATGACAATAAAGTAAAGCAAGAGAAGAAGAGAACAATGGATCAATAGATAAATAAAGGAAAAAAGGGAAAGAAGGATTTTCCATTATGTGATAATTGTAGGAAGAAACACCCTAGTATTTTCCTAAAAGGAATGGGAGTCTGTTACAAGTGTGGTGAAAAAGGCCACCAAGCTAGTGATTGCAAGGGAAAGAAAGTTTATATCAATATTGAATGCTACAATTGTAGAGAGATGGGGAATTATGCAAATGAATGTCCTAAGCTCCAAGGAAACTTACCTTAGAAAAGGCTAATGGAGAAAGGCCAAGCTTATGCTGTTACTACAGTTGAAGTGGAATAATTAATGTATTTGTGTTTTTGGACTCAAGAATTATATTCTGGTTATAATAATAATGTGATATATATATATATATATAAAGATTGTACTATAGTACTAGTTGTTTTCATTGAGGTTTTAATATGATGAAGGTAATAATATTTCTAGTATGTGACAATAAGAGAAACTTTACTTTGTTTGAGGAATCTGATGTTACAATTGATTTTGGAATTTAGAGACCTTTTAGAGAGAGTCTGGACAGAGGTATTTTGGATAACTATAAAGGTTAGAATGGATTATGTTGAACTTTTGATAGTATTATTTAAGGTTAAGACATTTCTTAATATTATTTTTGGAATATTATAATACTATAGTTTTAGGAAAAGGACAACCAGCAGGTCAGGTGATAACCCGCCGCGTCGGACAAAGCTGTAGGAATCGAACCCACAACCAAAGTGCGACAAGGCTTTATTACCTACCACTAGCCTACAGGAAGTCCCTGGTTATTAAAAAATAGTTTTCTTCATTTAAATGGTATATTTTAATATTTGTAACCTTATACGATAAGGATAAATATAATATTTTTGAGTTCTATTATCTTTTGGAGTGAAAGATGAGTTTGTGGTAGAAATTAGTTGAAGGATGAAACTATACTTTTCAAGTATATATATATATATATATATATTTCTCTTATTATATGAATAAATTAATTCTTAAAATTTATGGAAGAGATATTAAAACCAAAAATGTGTTATCCTAATACCTTATGTTTTTTTGAACTAATGATATTTTAAATCATCATAGATTGATAACTTTGAGGCCCTCAATTTTACACTTGTTTGTAATTGATGATCACAATCACTCCCTATAAATATTTACATTTTTCCTCCAATTATATGTATCTAATTTCCACCAACGTTCTCCTATTCAAGATCATAATTTGGTGGTAACTTTTTCATTCTTTTTTCCTCTTATTAAGAATAAATTTTATTAACCTAATTTCTGATGTGGGTTTTCCACAAAGGTAATTTTCTATTTTTAACCATTTATTTTCGAAGAAAAATTTCAAATTGTGAGGAAGAAATTTATTGAAGGAGGGGAGAATGTAACACCCCAAGATTTTATAGTATGTCATCTCATTAAAGTAATTCAATAGCTTGCGCTACACTCAACACCGAGTTCGAGCGCACCACAACTTACCACACTAACCGTTCAAAAAGCAGTTATGAATAATATTAACTACATTTTGAATCTTATATACTCTATATAATTTTAACATTAATATTATGTATTTCTTAGACATAGTATAAGAACAAATTCATTTTTTTCAGATAAAAGAAGTAATTTTCAAAAAATGCAATTTTACCGCCTTTTAATGGCGAACTTTTTTTAAAACCAATATTCGACACGTTTATATATTCAATTTAATGAAATTAAATTCTTCTTTAGAAGTAGGACATAAAAATTTTGTTTGGATAATTTTTTGGTACTTTTCTGATAACTTTCATATTTTGATGAATAGTGAAAAAATACTATGTTTTAATTGAAAACAATTTTTTTAATCAGAATAATTTATAGTGTTAAATTATAAATTTGAATGGTTTGGACGTATAATTAGATTATATTTTTACCATTTAATACAATTTTTGTCATTGAAATTAATTTCACTTTGAAATTATACATAAACAAGTGTCAATCTTTTGATAGTTATTGTTTCTTAAAAACACGCTATTTGTTTTGACAATGAGAATTAATTTTAAATTAATTAATACAACTTATATGTTTTGAATTTGGTAAAATAGAAATCATTTTTTAATTCAGAATATCAAATATAGCTTAGGCTGAATTTTTGGTATTTTTCTGAAAAACTTCAATTTTTGATGAATAGTAAAACCACTTAGTAGTAGTTAAAATACTAATTTTTTCATTTAAATGAAATTTTACAGCTTCTTTGAATTGAATTTAGAAAATCCAACATACATGGTTGTTATTAGTAAGTAAAATGTCATTCAACAAGATAAAAATAATTTTTGGTGAATAGTAACTTTTGACTTTTATTTACCGCAGTTAAAGGTAAATAGGGTAATTTAAGGTAAAAAGAATATTATAATAATAATAAAATTTCCTTAACACTTGTCTTAAACATTTTAGATGAGTCATGAACGACCATGGACATCCTTGGGTTGATTTTGGGACCCCATGGAGCCACTTAAGAGTGATAATGACATTTTATTTTAATTAACTTAAAGTAAAGACAAAAATGACATTAACAAATATCTTTTAGTATATCAATTTTTACATGGGGTTATATAAGTTGTATTTTCAACTATAAATATTAATTGGAAATCTAAATATATTTTCTACATTATAATATTTTTTTATAATTTTTAGACATCAAATAAATTAAATTATTTATGACACAATAATGATGCAATATTCACCTCATTAATAAATGATTTAAATAAATACAATTATTAATATTAAAACAATATCCAAAACCTGTCCAATTATTATTGGACTATTTTATTTCGAACTTGAGTCATCTTATCTTCGAATTTAATGAGTTTTGGACCTTTTGAAACTGAAGATAAGTTTATAATAAAATAAAATTTTCAAAATTTCCAAAAGATCCCCTCCTCTCCTTTATAAAAGGACACCACTTCTAACTAATTACTCACACATCTCAAGCCCCTTGGCTCATCCAACCCCTACCTAAATAAGTTCTCAAGATCCCTCTCTTCCACTTTGAAGCCTTACCTGAGGCAGAAGTAACTTCAAGAAGTCCGTTTGGTTCAAACCAAAGGGAGTTACCCAAATTAAAGGAAGAACAAGGAACATACAAGACAAGTTGGACCTGAGGTAAGGGGTTTCTTATCTCCCTTTTAATTCTATGAGATTTCCATTTTTTGCCACTTATTGAATTTGGTATATTGTGTACCACCATTTGATATATATTATCATGATTCTCTTTATATTCATGGTATTCTGTGAATGATTTGGTGGTTATTAACTTTTGGCCATACGACTCTATTGATTACAACATGGTAAGAGTTAATTCTACAATCTCTTCATTATCCAAGGTTGTTTATACATAATTATCTACTGGGACCTCTTTATCATCCACATCCGTGTTTTCTTAAAAATGTATTTCAAAACATTTTTACTATTTAATAGACAATGAGTTAAAGTCATTTATACCATTATTTGACCTTATATGTTTTTGAGAGGAATCTTTCTATTGTTTTCCAAATAAGTTACTTTATGAATTTTTGAAAAAAATTAAGGTAAGAATGTTTTTTGAACTCATACGGAGGGTGCGACTATTTTCCGCCGTTATAACATCGTCGAAGCTTCCCTTACAAGCTTATAAGAATATTTTCAAAATAAATGTTTTCTTTATAATTATGTGACTCTTAAATGATTTCAAAATAGAAAGACATCTTTCTATCAAATAGTTTTGATTTCATCTATGTCAACATCCTTTGATGAATTTTATACTTGTTTGATGTTGATTTATTATGATACAAATATTTCATATTGTATTTAAGGTTTTGTGATTTTTTTGACTATGGACGAGTTATTTTTATGCCATTCATGGTTTATGGTTAAAGTATTGACATTTCATATGATAGTTTTAATACTAATGTTTATGTTATATTTCAACCACTTCTTAAGATGAATGTGTTGGACTAGTATGTTCTGGGTTGGGGACCGATAAAAGTAAGACCTCCGGGTTGGGGTCCGGTTACAGCAGACCCTCCGGGTTGGAGTCCGGTTATAGAGGCTCTCCGGGTTGGGGTCCGGTTACAGAGGCTCTCCGGGTTGGAGTCTGGTTACAGAGGCTCTCCGGGTTGGAGTCTGGTTACAGAGGCTCTCCGGGTTGGGTTCCGATTACAGTTAGCCCCTAGGTCCTGGCACAAGGCCTTGACACAGAAATTAAAGTCTGTCATTATGCATTCCATCATCATGAAAGTGTCTATTGATATTTCATGTGATTATTAGAATAGTATAATATCCATGTGAATAAGTAAATGACATTATTTTATCTTATCTTTTACATATTATGCTGATGTTCAAGTTTAAAAGGCTTTTGTTTTAGTCTTAAACATTGCCTTAAATGTTTATTCTTATTTATGAAAGTTTCCTCTATATTGTTATCCTTATTGAGCATCTGAGCTCACCCCTTTCTATGTTTTATTTTTCCCAGGACATGAAGAAGTATATTATGACTGACCTGTAGGGATAGTCTAAGGGATATGAGTGTGGCCTATGGAGACAATGTTGTTGTAGTTTTTCATTTTATAATGTAATGTAAAACTTATGAATATATCTAGTATTTCCTAGGATATTAGACTAATCGGTCTTTCGAGACTTGATCTTTTGTGATCATGCCAATGTTATGTAATAATGCACTGATTCTGGGTAACTAGGATCAGGGCGTTACATTTCTGATATAAAATATTAGAAAGTAAGTAATCATTGTTATGTAATATCTATTTAAAGATTTTTTTATTATGTCATACTTACACATGTTTCCCACACTTTTTTGTGTGTGTTTTCATCTATTAGTATCCCATATTTATTTACACATGACTCTTTCCAAAGCACATGGCGTTGGATGGAAGTGGCTTTGGAATTGGAGTCCTCAATCTGCATATAAACAGAGGAACATAATTATGTTGTTGTTTCATGTCACATAAAATTATTATGGTAGATTTAAAATATGAACCATTTTTTTTCAAGTGAAGTGTACCCCATACTTTCTTTATGGTAGGGGTACGTTGGTTTTGATGCCCGTCCCTTATTTTCAGCACTTAGTTGCTGTTTCATAAATAATTTTTTTCAATCAAAGTGATGAATACACGTATCATCAAACAACGTATTACTAGCCACAATGTTCCTGAAAAGTCAGATCTGCATAATGACTAGTAAATAAATCTCATGCTTCTTGGGTTATAAGGTGTTCATAGATAAGTGGTGGGTGCGGGTTTATTTTCCCTTCATAATCTTTAAGAAGTTGTATCGTTAGAGTTGTGTGAAAGGCTCTGTGAATCCTTCCAGCAAGCATTAATATATATTTCTTGTGGGAATCATCTACTATAAATGCACTCTGTAAGGGATGATGAAGAGTGAGTCAATGTTACATTATTTTTATTTTTTAGTAAAATAAAGAAATGATATCATAATGCTACTGTAATCTCTTTCCACATCAGTATCTTAAACGTGGGAACAACAAGGTGCCATAAATCTACACCAATCGAAATGCTTTATTAAGTGACGATTCCAATATAACTACTGAACATGACCTTGTTAGGGTTAACATTCTATCCTCATGTATTCTATCTGACCTTGTATTTTATTCCTTTGATTTTCACCTTAATGATTTTTGCTAACACTGTCAAACTACGACGCTCCTGTTTTTTTGCGCCATTGTTCCTTTTTCACCTACCATTTCCTTGGATTGAACACTGTCAATACGTTCCTATGGAGCGACAGCATCAGTATGTGCAAATGGTCATTGTACATTTCCACTGCGAACAACAACATGTCTAGAAGGTTGACGTTCCTCTACACAATGAGAAACGACAAGTTGAGAGACCTATTGTGCCTCGATATTGGGAGCACCATCATGCGTAGAAGGTCGGTGTTCCTCTTACACTTTGATCAACAACAAGTTGAGAGACCTATTGTGTCTCGGGATTGGGAGCACCAGCACGTGAAGAAGGTCAGTGTTACTTTTCACTATGATCAACAACAAGTTAAGAGACCTATTTTTCCTTGGGATTGGGAGCACCAACACATGTAGAAGGTCGGTGTTCCTCTGCACCACGATCAACAGTAGGTTGAGAGACCTGTTGTGCCTCAGGATTGGGAGCACCAGCATGTGCATAAGTCATTATATACCAAAGTGGTTTAACATTTAATATAAATTACATAAATTCAACAAAAAATAGATAATAACACGAGTTAATATTATATATATTACAAAAAATATTACTTGTTTATTGAATTCTATTTTTTTAAAGGCTGAAGGGATTTGACTCCTCTATCGACTATCCAAATCCATTCAATGTGGTATCCTCTGACATAAAAAATGTCTTCTATATTGTGACTATTGTTAAATGATTACAACATTATAATGAAAGGTCCATCCTCAGTTAAATTTTCATCTAACCCTTCAGTGGTTTTGGTAAATAACAGAATAATTGATCACTTTCGATTTATAGGATCTGGAACATGAAATATTTTTACTACCTGTGATGCCATTATAAATGGTTAGTCTTTGTACCCTTCCTTGCTAAAATCGACTTTCATGAATCCTAATTCATCTATTTTAACAACATTACTATTATCAACCCACTTTTATTGAAAAATTGACACTTTTAATATCGTATAATCCAACTCCCATACTTTTTTATGATGCTAAAATATGATATATTCACGTAAATTGGATTTCTGTCTTTAGTACCAGAAACATGCATCACTTCAGCCACAAGTGTAACTCCACTATTTTTCATGTTAGTATCTTCATCATGTTCATTTTTATAGAATGTATAACCATTAATTATATAACCATTTTAAGATAATACATACACACTTGGTCCTCCGGCTAGCCACCGAAGTTGTTCTGAAATTGAATCTGGATTTTCTTCTGACTAATTTAAAATATAGTCCTGAAACTATCCTATAAATTGTTGATCATGTGTATTTGATATCAATATTTCATCACTTGATGGATTCAAATGCCTAAGAATTTATTTGTGGGTTTCAACATATGGGGAAACCTCCAAACTGTTATACAAAATGTAATGGTGAGCCTACTCCCAATATGTAATATTGACTGTGAAAATATCTATTCTAGAAATTCCTTCACCCATAATCCACCTAGTGTGACGATATTTTGGTAGACCAATACTTTCCACATCAGAAAAGTATTCGATATAGAATTTAATGGATTCCTTAACAATATATCACTCCACAATACAACCCTATGGTTGACTTCATTTTTTGACATACCCTTTCAAAATCCTCATATACCATTCAATGAGGTACATAAATATATAGTATACAGAACCACATAGTCAAATATCTCTCACCAAGTGAACCATCATATCAAATAATGTAGACAAGAATAATATTTCCAATTCACATAATATGAATTCAATTTCTCTTTCTATAGTTGGTAATTTTTCCGGGTCTATAACTTTTCTTCATATAGATTTGAAGAAGAAACAAACCTTGGTTAATGTATGATAAACATTCTTAGGAAAAATGAAATATAAAGCTATATGAATTAGATATTTCATCAAAACATGGCAGTCGTGTGATTTCAGAACCTTTAACTTTAAATTGATCATTGACACGATGTTCTTGATATTCGATGAATACCCCTCTGGAACCTTTACATCATTCAACAAGTTTCAAAAATGATATCTCTCATGTATGTAAAGAGTGTAAACAGCTGGAGTAAGAAAAGTTCATTTTCACCCTTCACTGGCACTAACTCTTCTCATATTCCCATGTCAACCATGTCTAACCTAGCCTTAATTCCATACTTTGTTTTTTCGGGTGTATTTAGCAACTTGCCGATGACACTATCACAATTTTTTTTTCAATATACATAACATCAAGAAATTTTTTGATGTATAGAAAATTATAGTATGGTAATTAAAAAAAACTGATCTCTTTTTCCAACCAGTTTTTGTAAAGTTTTTTTAAAACAGTTTACTAAAATAAGTGTGCATATATTTTAATTTATCAAATAGTTGATCACTTGTTAGTGGAGGCAGTGATGTACATTCTTCTGAACTTCCATTGAATGATGTTGTCCAAGATCGGTACTTATGCCATCATGGTAGATTTCTATGATGTCCTAAAAACATGGTTTTTGATGAATGTTTCTGTAATGCCCCAACCCTAGTTACCTAGAGTCAGTGCATTATTACATAACATTGACATGATCACAAGAAAATCATGTCTTGAAATACCGATTAGTTTAGTATTATTGGAAACAAGATTCATACATAAGTTCAACTTTACAACTTGAAGAGAAATACAACACGAATATATTTAATTAGAAACATCCAAGCCTCCTAGATTATGACTGCAACTCACTCATAACTAACTTATTCATATCCTGGGAAAATGAAACATAAGAAATGGGTGATCTCAAATGCTCAGTAAGGGTAAGAAATACAGCGGAAGATAACATAAATATTAAGCATGGTGAATAATTGAAGCCACATGACTTTACCAATAATAAACATGAATAATTTTATGGCAGGAAAATGAGATGAGTAAATAATTCATTAATAAAACATAATCATTGGTATTCTACTAGTCGAATGACCACATGAACCATCAATATTATTTTCATAATGAGGAAATGTATAATGCCGTACATTCGGAAACATTTTGTCAAGGCCTCGGCCAAGACGTCTAAAAATGATTAAGGCCTCAGCCAAAACCATATATCTAAATTGGGAAAGAACCTCGGCTAATTCCACATCTAGTTGTCTCATGAGACCTACCGATGCATCGAGGAGCTATAGCGGGCTCCACTCGTCACTTACTAAGTCGAATACATTCCTCATATGAAAAGGTTTAAACATATCATAAACATCCGTATTAAAACTAGCATACGAAATGCCAATACTTTAACAATAAACCATGAATGGTATAAAAATAAAACATCCACAGTCAAACATATCACAAAACCTTCAATACAATATGGAAGTTTTGTATCATAATAAATCAACTTCAAATAAACTTAAAATCCATCAAAGGATGTTGACATAGATGAAATCAAAACCCTTTTTAGAGAAATATCTCTTTCTATTTTGAAATTAGTTAAGAGTCACATAATTATAATTAAAACATTTATTTTGAAAATATTCTTATAAGCTTGTAAGGGAAGCTTTTATGATATTATAATGGCGGAAAATAGTCTCACCCGCCGTATAAGTTAAAAAAAACATTCTTACCTTAAATTTGTCGAAAAGGTTAAAAAGTACCTTGTTTGGAAAATGAAAAAAAGATTCCTTTAAAAACACATAAGGGTATAAATGAATTTAACCCATTGTATAGTAAATAGTAAAAATGTTTTGAAATACATTTTTAAGTAACATGGATGTGGATGATAAAGAGGTCCCAGTAGATAATTACGTATAAACAACCTCGGATAATGAAAAGATTATAGAATTAACCCTTAACTTGTACTTTTCCTTGGTCGAGGGTTGTTTAACCTCATGTATAATGGTGAAATAATTGTTATTAAATTATACAATAATCATATACATTAATATGATATCATATATAATTTTTTAATATTGCTTCATTAATAATATCTTAGTATTATCGTTGTTTCGGGTGTTAACAGATTCGTTTTCCTTTATATTATTTGTTTTGTGAGTCATATTTGTTATGGATGGGATGTATATTATTCATATCTAGAATGATATCATGTCTTTAAATATTACATTTAATCATCAAATGAAAATTTGTCTTGAATAGATACGATGGGGAATGAATCTCATCGCGTTCGTGGAGACAGTAATCCGTACGTACGCACGAGCGACAATATCATCATTTTGATATTAAAATAATATATAATTGGATGGTATATAATATATACAGAATCATTATAATGTTATCTTTATTATTTACATCAATTACACTTCATTATTATACCCATCCAAATGATAATGTATTGAATAACAATTACACCACGACGTGGAGACGGTAAGCTGTATGTACGCACGTATGGTGACATGTCATCCAAAGGATGGATAGAATAATGAATTTAGTTGTACCATATTTATAATAACATCACATTATATATAAGATACTGGATTTATTATTTTATAAAGGAAACAACAAATAGAAAGGAAGTGGAAGAAGAAAGGAACTTGAAAGAGGTGGTGAGATATTTACCTCTTCTTCGGGTTCTTCCTTTTGATTTGATCAAAAGGGCTCCTTAATTTGTCTTTCTGACTAAAGGAGGGCCTCTATGATGAAGGGAGGATAGTTTAGATGATATTTGGGCAGGGGTTGGCCGAACCAAAAGGCTTTTATGGTATGAATTAGAGAGAAGGGGAAGTGCCCTTTTATAAGAGGGGTGAGGGGCACCTTAGAAAAAACTTAAAATGTTATTTTATAATAAATCCATATTCGGTTTATAATGGCTCCAAACTGATTTATTTTGAGTATAAAGTGGTTATGGGTCGAAATCCACTCAACCAATAGGTTTTAGATAGTTTTGGGTCACTATATTAACCTTATCTCTTAGATTTAACTCTTAGTTAATTAGTTTGACATTAACCATGTCTCTTTGTATTTTTATATTATTTGGTTAATAAACTTACTATAAGCTGCCAAGATAACCCCAAGTGGTTCATCAATGATATACCTATCACCATATAATTCCTTTGGCCGAACCTTAGATTTTTAAGAATATTATATCAATTAATAATATAATATTTGTTTTAAAAACTCCTTTATGTCAATTTTGACACTATTTAATAATTGATTTTTGTTAAAGTATTAAAAACTTTATTAATTCAAACCAAATTAATTTAATCAATCATAAATTGTAATATTAATCAATAAAATTAGTTTATGTCATCAAAAATTTAAATTTTATTTATTTTAACATTTATAATACCAATTATTTGATTCTTTCATTAATAAGAAAAATACTGCATCATCATTGTGTCATAAATAAATTTAATTATTCAATGTCTAAAAATTATAAATAAAATAATATTATGTATGAAGTCTTTTTATCTTTCTAATGAATATTTATATTCTAAAATATAACATATATAACCCTACGTAAAAATTGTTTTTCTAAATGATATATGCTTATGTCATTTTTGTATTTACTTTAACTTAATTAATATAAAGTGTCATTATCACTTACAAGTGGCTCCATGGGGTCCCAAAATCGACCTCAAAGATGACCATGGTCGGAAATATATCAAAAAATAGGGTTAGGACACGTTTTAGGGTAATTTAATATTATTATAATATTATTTTTACCCTTATTTACCGGATTTACCCTTTAACCATGGTAAATAAAATATTTACCGAAATAATTATTCAAAATGTCTAAAAATAAAAGTTACATATTTAAACAATTTGAACCTCCTGATTCTAAATATGGAATCCATTTTTCTAAATTAAAAACACAGAAGTGACAGAAATTAATTTAAAATTAATTCCCGTTGTCAATGTTTTTTAAGAAATAATAACTACCAAAAGATTGGCACTTGCTTATGTCCAGTTTAAATGTGAAATTATGTCCAAAGACCAACATTGAATTAAATAATAAAAATATAATCTAATTATACTTTAAAATCACTCAAATTCATAATTTATCACTATTAATTATTTCGATTAAAAAATTTGTTTTTAATTAAAATTTAGTAATTTTCACTATTCATCAAAATATGAAAGTTATCAGAAAAGTACCAAAAATTCACCCAAAGATAATTTCGATATTCCGAATCCAAAAATGAAATCCATTTTGAAAGATAAAATTTATAAAATGTTAAAAAGTGGGTATTACTATTCATAACGGCTAGTTTGATTGGTTGTGGTGTGTTAGAACTCGAAGTTGCGTACAACACACGCTACTAGATTATTCAAAGAGAAGCATACCATAGAAGATTGGGGTGTTACATTCTCCCCTCCTTCAAATAATTTCATCCTTGAAATTTCTAGAATATTACTGCATAAAATGACTCAGGTGGTTCTTCATCATAAGTTCCTCGGGTTCCCACGCTGCCTCTTCCATCTTATGGTTTCTCTATAGAAATTTTACCAGACGAGTCGTCCGGTTTCTCAGCACTTGTTCTCTTATATCAAGAATCTTGATAGACTCTTCACAATAAGACAAATCAGGTTCCAGTTCTAATTTCTCGTAGGTAAGTACATGCGTTTGGTTAGGCATGTATTTTCTCAACAGTGATACGTGGAATACATCGTGAACTTTGGAGAGATTTAGAGGCATTTCCAAATGATAAGCTACAACCCCAATTCATTCTAGAATTTCTAAAGTTTCTATGTACTTGGGACTAAATTTACCTTTCTTACCAAAATGTATAAATCCCTTCCATGGAGATACCTTCAAGAAAACATGCTCTCCTACCTGAAATTCCAAATCCTTCATTCGGTTATCGGCATAGATCTTCTGCCTACTTTGAGCTGCTTTGATGTTGTTTTGGATTACCTTCACCTTTTCCATCATTTCCTCCACCAGTTCTGGACCTATGAGTTTTCTTTCACCAACATCATCCCAACAGGTTGGTGTAGAACATCTCTTTCTGTATAACGCTTCATATGGTGTCAACCGAATACTTTAATGAAAGATATTGTTATAGGAAAATTATACCAAAGGTAAATATTGATCCCACATACCCTGAAAGTCAAGTGAGCATGATCTCAACATGTCTTCTAAGGTTTGAATAGTCTGTTCTGATTGTCCATTAGTTTGGGGGTGGTAGGCAGTGCTCAAACTAAGTTCAATATCCAAGGCCTTCTGAAGACCCTTCCAGAATCTTGACATAAAACGTGGATCACGATCTGAAACAATTCATAGTGGTACTCCATGAAGTCTCACAACTTCATTAATATATAACCTTGCTAGACGTTCAAGTGGTAGATCTTCTCTTATAGAAAGAAAATGTCCTGACTTGGTAAGATGATCAACAAGAACCCATATTGCATCATTCCTTCTAGGAGCCTTTGGTAGTACCATGAAAAAGTCCATCGTAATATTATCCCATTTATACTCCGGTATGGGAAGAGGTTGCATGACTCCTCTAGGCTGTTTCCTTCCAGCTTTCACTTGTTTAAAAACCATACATCTTGACAAAAAATCCGCAATCTCCCTCTTCATGTTGTCCCACCAAAAATGTTCCTTCAAATATCTACACATTTTGGTGCTCCCAGGGTGTACAGAGAAATTGGAACTATAAGCATCATCCAACAATTCTCTTTTTAGATCAGGTATACTGGGAACACAAAGTTTCTTCCCAAATTTTAAAATTCCATCTTCATACACAAAGTCACTCAATCTCCCATCATTCACAGCTTTAATCTTCTTTTGAAACTCTTTATCATTGGTCTGAGAACTCTTAATCTTTTCTAGTAAAGATGGTTTGGCAACCATTTGAAAAAGTATTGATGTTTCACCTTCCATGGTTATTCCCATGTCTATCTTCACTAGATACATGATAATAGGATCCCTTTCAACTCTCATCTTGTTCAAAAATCAATGATCCTTTCTGATCAAAGCATCTTCCACCTTATTTGCCTTCCCCGGGTGGTAGCGTATCATGCAATCATAATCCTTGAGTAGTTAAATCCATCTCCTTTGCCTCATGTTGAGTTCTTTCTGTGAGAAAATATACTTCAAACTCTTGTGATTAGTATAAATCTCACATTTTTCAATATAGAGATAGTGTCTCCAAATCTTCAAAGCAAAGATTACAGCTGCTAACTCAAGATCATGAGTAGGACAGTTTTTCTCATGAATTTTTAGCTATCATGATGCATAGGAAATTACCCTATCATTTTGCATAAGGACACAACCAAGTCCTTTCTTTGAGGCATCACTATAAATAAAAAATCCATCATTCCTCGATGGTAGAGTCAATATAGGAGCATTAACTAATATTCTCTTAAATTCTTCAAAAAATTATTCACACTCTTTTGTCCAAACAAATTTAACCCCTTTACGTGTGAGCTTTGTTAATGGGTTAGCCAATCGGGCAAAATTTTGGTCGAAACGTCGATAATAACCTGCTAAACCAATAAAACTGTGTACCTCAGTTATACTCATTGGTGCTGGCCATTCTTGGATTGCTCTTGTCTTAGAAGGATCAACAGATATTCCATCCTTAGAGACAATATGGCCAAGAAAAGAAATCTCCTGAAGCCAGAATTCACACTTGTTAAACTTCCCATATAATTCATGTCTTCTAAAAGTCTTCAGGATAATGCGCAAGTGATTTTCATGATCTTATTAGATTTTGGAATATACCAAGATATCATCAATAAATACCACTACAAAGTCACGAAGATATTCCTTGAAAACTCTATTCATTAGATCCATGAAAATAGAGGGTGCATTAGTCATCTCAAAAGGCATTACCGTAAACTCGTAATGCCCATACCTGGTTTGAAATGCTGTTTTCGGAATTTCTTCCTTCTTCACACACAATTGATGATATTCAGATCTAAGGTCAATCTTTGAAAGATATTGAGATCCACGAACTTGGTCGAATAAATCATCAATGCGAGGTAGGGGATACTTTTTATTTATTTTTATAGCATTGATCACCCTGTAGTCGATACATAACCTCATAGATCCATCTTTCCTCTTAAAAAAAGGACAGGGGATCCCCATGGAAAAACACTAGGGAGAATAAATACCTTATTACTCAATTACTCTAGTTGTTTCTTTAGTTCCACTAATTCCACAGTTTCCATTCTATAAGGGGTCTTCGATATGGGTCTTGATCCAACAATTAAATAAATGGAAAACTCAATTTCTCATTCTGGAGGATGTCCAGGTAAATCTTCTGGAAACACATCAACATATTCTTTCACAATAGGTACATACTGTATTTGAACATTCCTCTCCTCACCCACATTTATTTCATTATCTTCCTCCCCAATAATTGAATTTAGTTGAGATACTGAGGATGGTTCTAGATAATAATCAGGTGGTTATGATTCTGCTCTAAAGATAAGGTGTTCTTTATCATCATCATCAATAATAGTAAACTCATTCTTCTTACAATAAATTTTTGCATCATGGTCCGAAATCCAATCCATTCATAGGATTATATCAAATTCAATCATGGGTATGACGATGAGTTCAGAAGATAACGAACATTTATATGACCTAATGGGAACTGATTCACAGAACTTTGTGGCAATGATACTTCCTTTAGGATTTTTGACTGACAACTCCCTTGTTAAATAAAATTGGAAATATCTAATTTTCTTAGCAAACTGGGAAGATATGAAACAATGCAATGATCCATAATCAAATAAATCATTTTCTAAACTTGAGGAAACCATTAAATCACCTGCCACCACGTCTTTTGGAGCTTCTACCTCAGCAGTAGTGATAGTATAATCTTGACCTTAATCCCTTGGCCTTTTTTTGAGGTAATTTCCCCTGAATCTTAGGAAATTCATTTGGATAATTTCCCATCTCCCTGCAGTTATAGCATTGAACATTGGTAGCATCTTTCTTTCATTTACAATCACCAGCAATATGGCCTTTCTGTCCACATTTGTAGCATAATCCTTTTCCTTTTAGACAGGAACCAGGGTGCTTCCTTCCGCAATTATCACAGGGTGGAAATTCAATTCTTCCCTTCTTCCCTATTTCCTTATTTTCTTTCTCAGAGTGTTCAGCAGATCTCTTCTTCTCTTTCTTTGATTTAAATTCATAAGACTTAGAGAATTCATTTTCTGTCTTGATAGCACAAAAGACAATATCTTTGTATGATGAGAAGGATTGTGATACTAATGCTCAATGAAGAAATGGTTTTAACCCATAAAAGAAACGATCAATCTTACTTCTTGGGTTACGTATATAATCTGCTGCATGCCTCGCTAACCTTGTAAATTTAGCTTCATACTTTGCGACGTTTTAATCCTCCTTTTTCCTTAGACTCAGAAATTGTCTTTCCATATCCCCTCGATGGTCATGAGGAAAGTATTTTTCTAAGAAAATTTCCTTAAACTCCCTCCATTCCATATTTGATACTTCATCATCCTCCTTTGTGTTTTGAATCAATGACCACCATTGGTCAGCATCTCCATTGAGGTGGTAAACTTCCATATAGATTTAAAAATGAATACCATTTTATGATAATAATTTTTTAAATATGAGAAATTTAATTTTCAATTAAAATCATCATTTATTACGAAAATACTGATTTTAATATTATAATTGATTTATGACACTTTGAAAAAATAATTAAGGTCTCATAAAATTATCTTATAATCATAAGATAAAAAAATATTAATTTATTAATCTATTTTATGAAAATAAATTTTCTTTTAAATAATTTTATTAATTATATTATTGAAAATAAATATTTACAACTTAAAAAATTACCAACACTTAATTTATCAACTTTAAAACATTTATTTACTTATAATATGATATAAATATATCATATTTTAACTTATAAGATACCTAATTTTTATTTATACTTTCATAGGTGAGGTTACTATTCTATTTGCCATATTACTTTTCCTAATGGTCACATTACCATTCCAAAAATCAAGTTATTATTCCATTGGTATAGGTTCCTTAATTTCTAAAAATACTAATTATTTCATTATTAATTTATGAGAATAAAGTTTTTATTGGGTTATCTATGTGATGTATGAGTTTCATACTATATGACATAATTATGAGAAGGGAATTTACATTGATAAAATTTTGGGTCGTTATATCCCTTTTGGATAAAATAAAGGATTCTTAAAGAAATGATGTGGAAATTAAGAAAAAGGTAGAAGCTATCAGAAATGGGAAATACTCATAGTCAAAATTGACGAGGAAGGAGTCATTATATTTTGGTCATGACTATGTATACCATCCAATCCAAAGATAAAGAAAGATCTTATGAATGACACACATAGTTCAACCTTATCTATTCACCCAAGGAGCACAAAGATGTATCAAGATCTCTGAGAGAACTATTAGTGGGACTATATAATGAAATTCATCACATAATATATATCAAAGTTCCTGGTATGTCAGTAAGTGAAGGTTGAAAGTACAAATTCTAATGGGATGATGTAATCATTATCCATACCAACATGGAAATGGGAAAAAACCACTATGGATTCTGCCACTGAACTTCCAAAGACATCCATAGGACAAATTCTATATGAATTTTTGTGGATTTTCTTACAAAGATAGATCACTTTATCAAAATTTGAGAGGAGTTATCACAGTATCAACTTGTATGGAATACATCAGAGAAGTGGTAAGGCTTCATGAAGTACCACTATCGATTGTATCCGATTGAGATCTGAGATTCACCTCTAATTTTTGGAAAAGTCTCCATCATGCTCTAAACACTGGATTGATCATTAGTATAACTTATCATCCTAAAACTGATGGTCAATCTGAGTAGACTATTCAGACACTGGAAGAAATGTTGAGAGCATGTTCTATGGACTTCAAGGGAGCATGGGACCAACATCTATCTATGGTAAAGTTATATTATAGTAATAGTTTCCACTCAAGCATCCAAATCGATCTATATGAATCCCTTTAAGAAAAAATATGAATAACACCAACATGTTGGGATAAATTTAGCGAACGGAAGCTACTGGGATATGAAATGTTTGAAGAAATGGTAGAAAAGGTGAAAAAAATTCAACAACATACCTGTGATTACAAAAGTTGATAGAATAGATATGAATACAATCCTAGATGGGACATATATTTTAAGGTTGGAGACATGTTATTCCTCTATATATCTCCACTGAAGAGGAACATGAGATTTGGGAAGAAAGGAAAGCTGAGTCATAGGTACATCGGCCCCTACGAGATTCTTGATCATGTTGGAGTCATGTACTATCAAATAACACTTCCACCTACCATGTATCAAGTAAAAAATGTATTCCATGTATCTCTATTGAGAAATTACATACTATATCCCTAACATGTACTAAATCTAGAGGTGGTACAACTGGAGAAGGACCTCTCATATGAAGAGCATACAGTGAAGATCTTGGACTATAAAGATAACGTTATATGCAAAATGACTACTCACATGGTCAAAGTACTATTGTGGAACCATAAGTATGAAGAGGTGACATGGGAACCAAATGAAAACATTATTTTTATAAATTAATAATTAAATAAGTGGTATTGATAGATATTAAGAAACATATACCAGTGAAATAGTAACTTGACCATTGGAATTGTAAATGTTTATTTACAATTTTATAATTAATATAACGATTAAAAAAATATTTTCATAAAATAGATTCATAAATTAATATTTTGTTGTATTATTATTATAATATAATTATATGAGACCATAATTAATTTTTCAAAGTTTTATAAAAGTAGTTATAAATTTCAAATTGGTATTTTTGGAATAAATGGTGATTTTAATAAAAAATTAAACTTATCATATTTAGAAATTTATTTTCAGAAAATAGATTCCATTTTTGAAATATAAACATTGAAAATTGTTAGGGTGGTTTTTTTTCTAAAATAGTTGAATTTTTTCTGAATAGTGAAATACAATAATTTACGGTATTTAAAATTATAAGTAAATAAATGAATTTTTGAGTCATGGTTGAGTAATGGATGATGTAAATGGAAATTATATTGAAGTAAAATGATCTATTTATTTTAGTTAGTCACAAGAATCAACTCTATTTATATTCTTGAGCAAAAATAATAAAAAAATGAATAAAATAATAAAAAACACTCCTCTCCTCCCACTATAAATATCACCCCTCACCACCTCTTCTCCTCACACCTTCTAAGCCTTGTATATTTCTTATATTATTCCAAATTCCTTTCCCAAAACTCTTATTCATGTTATGTTCTTTATGGTATCACCAAAATAACACTTCCAAGTGCCTTAATGAGGTTGTCATGGAGACGACACTCAAGAGGTAAAACCCTCCATCTTTCTCTTTTAATTTTTTATCTATTCTTAACCTTACCTCACCTCACCTATCCAAAGTCACATGATAAATACAGTGTCATATATATACTATAATTTTATTTTATTAATATAATATCCATAATTAAATCTTTTCTCCTCTATTTTTGTTCTAAAAATGAAAACGCCATCTGTGAGGTGTCAATTCACCACCATCATGGATGAAAATTTTTTGTTTTTCATTAACGCCTTGAAGGATGGTCATAAAACATTTTTATGGTTAAAAAATATTATGATTTATGTATTATAACTTATTTAATGTTCTTTAACTAGTATATAAACATATTATTAAACAAAACGATACTAATTCATGATGGTCGTAAAAACCACCAAAATAAACTATTCATTTTTTTCATCAATGTTTTATCTGATGAATCATCCTCATGTAAAAAATGATACACGATACCATCTAAATTTCTTGAAATAAATTAATACCATATCATTCCTTTTTTAGAGTTTTTCTTCCATTTGATAAGAATGTTCATAATTATACACAAGTGAACTGACCATGAAACAATGAAATAAATACTCCCAAAACAATGAAATTAAACACTATAAGTCAATAAAATGGTAAAAAATAAACCTAATAAAATTATAATAAATAAAATAAATATATAATAGGTTCTTAATTAATTAATTAATGGATTTAATTTTATTATTAATGACATTAAGTACAAGTTCAGAATACTTTTGGACATAAGGTAAGGGATTTTCTTCAAACCTCTATTTTTTCCGTTGGGTTACACTTTCTCTCTCTTTACCCTAATTTAATTCTTAATTATTATTATGTAATACTCATAAATTATATGTTTATGTTCCAAAAATATGTATATATATTAATTCTTATTTATTTCATGGTGAAATACATGTTTAATAATGTTCCATTTTCAATTCTTTCTGATAAGAAAGTCCGATTAAAGGGAACTTTCTAATTTCTAACCCATTTTCAAGTACCATCCATAATCTATTTTAATCCACCATTATTTTTCTAAAAAAACTCATTTTATCATGAAAATATATCTTTTTTCATTTCTATTTTTATACAAATAATCATCCCTTTTTCTGTTTTAAAGACTCTTAAATATTTCCCTTAAAATGCACTAAATTGGCTCATTTCTAAAGTTTCCTAAACACAATTTGTAAATTTTTTCACTTCATTTGGACATCATTTATCATGATATATTCCTTTTTTACCTTATTAATGTAAAATTATTATTTAAACCCATTTTTTCTTATACACCATTATGATATACCCTTTGGTTATACATTATGACATGTTTATGATACCCAATCCCTTCCATGGGTAACACTTATGATTGATTATTAAAGTAGGACAAATATTCATGAAAATGTTATGATGGGTGTGCCCAGATAGTGCTCCAATTTATTGGTTAATGTTTAGTCTCATGAGATGTCATGTTGGGATAGGTATTAAACCTAATTTCTTTATAGGACTTTTTCCACCCTGTGATATAGTCTTGACAGTTAGCCTTGACTCATGTTTATATCTTGTTATATATTGATGCCACATTCTTATGTTTCCATAATTAAATAATCTCATGTTCTATATGTTTTTATTCCATATGTTTATTCATGTTCCATGCCTTTTTATATCATCTAGTTATGCCTTTTAACCCATTTGTTATGATTTATTTCTATGTTTATTCTCTTACTAGGATTTTTAGCTCATACCTTTTGTCTAGGTGTTCCCCAGGTTATCCTATATAGATTTAAGAGTTCAAAGGAAGTTATAAGATCATTATATATGATTAATATAAATATGTTTTATTATATTCCCATGTTTTCAATTTTAGGTACCTAATCTTCCAATGACACTAGACTTTATGATCCTGGGTTTGTATTTGATGTTTAATTTTAATTAAAATCATGTAATAATATTTTTAAAAGGATATGAATGTTATATATGGTCGATCAGGGTCATAGACCTAGGGATCAATAGCGGTAGTTATTATTTTATTTCTTTTTCCACCAGTTTATTTTTTATTCAAAGCATGTCATACACACACATCACTACATTATTGGTTTTGTAAAAGACTATATTGGTGGTCACCTACTAATTTTTTCACTCACAACTACTCAGGTTACCATTGTTCTTGAATACCCAAGAAAACTCTCACTTGGTTCCAGGTGTGGTTTGGATGGGAGCTTGGGTTTTCTTGATAATATAGGATAGCTTGGGCTTTTAAATGAAGAATGGGAAAAGGTATGGATCATAGTTGCAACATAGCCCTTGTATTTTATTTATTTTGTTTATATTATTTATGTGGTTGGACTAATGGGTGATATTTTTTCTATGAATATATGTCTAAAATCATTATTTTTATTAGATGGGATATTTTTTTAGTCTTGTGTGCTCAGATGGTTTATTGTGGTGCTTGATTTTTGGTTTATTTTCCATTTATTTCACACTCTGATGTGGGAGTATAGTCTCTTCATGGTACTACCTTAGATCCTCATTTCTAGTCAATAACCTCTAGAATATAGGGAGGTTCACCTGATGTCACATAGCACCACTAGACCAGTTACTATTTAGAGTGATATGGGAAGGGATGTTATAGAAAATATTTTTTGGCACTGATTTACACCCCACTCAGTGCTCCTCATATTTACGTGAGCACATGAACTAGTATCTAATATTTGGTTCACTCTTAATGATATTGAGTTTGGTTATTGATTTTTATTTCTCATTTAATTATTTTATTTTTCATAGAGAACATGAAATATATCAACAACATGGGAATTCACATGTTTTACAATAAGGAGTTTTATCATTGGTAGGATAGGATGATTCAATACCTTCTATCTTTTGGATTGGACACAACCTAAATCACTACTAATGGATTTATACCATTGAAAGCAAGTAAAACTTATACCTTGATATATTATAATAACATTAAAACTAATTGAAGATCACAAAATGGGTTTCTTTCATCACTTTTATAAAATGAACTAACATGCTTGATGGGTTACAAAACTGAAAACCCATATGGGATAAAATCCATGGTATTCAAAAAGGTGATAAGAAGGTGAAATAATCCTTAATTTAAAATTTCCATTCTCAATTTAAATATATAAATACTATTGAATATGAATTTGTAGAAATTGTTTTTAAATAGGTGAATAATAATTCTTACGCTATATATATCTATGCACAAACTCTTGAAGATTCAATAATTGTGAAGAAATTGAATTGAATTATTTCAGATAAATTTGATATGAATAATTAAATACTGAAGGATAAAAATATGGATAATTTCATGATAAAAAACTAAAAATATCTTTATTTCTTATGAAATGTGAAAATGTTCTACATTTATGGAAAATTAAGGGTAAGAAAATAAATTTCAATCAATGATTTTAAAGGCATGAAGATCAATGATGAAAAGAAATTTCACGGAGAAAAATATATGTTTGAAGAGGATAAAATGAATTATAATGAGTTTATTAAAATTATCTCAAAAGGATTCCAAAAAGTCAAAGTAAATTATATTGGTAATATTGTGTTTAAATGTTTTAAGTATTGGAATATAAGACTTTTTCATATAATTTTTTGAAAAAGGCTCAGGAAGAGGATGGGGATGATCAGCCCAAAAGATTAGAAAATAAGAAAAATAAAAGGTGGATAATGACCATAGTGGAAAAAAAATATTTCAATCCAAATTAAAGGTGTATACATTATCAAATAAGGTTATTTTTTTAAAAAACATAAGTTTTGTAATATTATAAATGCCTTAAAAAAATTTAGCTTGAATTTTTAAATTCTGATGAAATAGTGAGAAAATAATATACATCACCTATAAAAATTGTTAAATCTACTAATAAAATTCATTAATGTCCTAAAAAATAGCTAACAAATACTTTGAAAACACAATTATGTAGTGAAAGTTATGGTAGAAACTATAATACAGGGAAAACAATAGTAATTTATTTAAATAAAGATACAAAACACATTGTTATATCAATTGTTTATACTAAACATAATAGTGAAAATGGCTTGTGAATAAAGAAGTTAAAGTATCTGAACAAGGTAAAGGATATTGATATGAGAATCATTACAATATATTAATAAGAAAATTAGAATCATTACAATTAATAATTGGTGAAAAGGTAATAGGAAAAAATTAATCAACTAATTTTTCAGGCAATGAGAATACTCAAATTTAATGGTAAATGTTATTATTGTGGTGTGTATATACATAAGGAATAAATTTATTAGTAAAATATTTATTTCTCTTTATAAATTAGGGGAAATGAATCAATCAGGTAATGAATAATAAATACAAGGAAGAAACAAAATCAATAACTTAAGTAATAGGTGAAAGTGAAAAACAGCTTTAAAGAACTTGTGGAAACTCATGGTCGATGTTGAAATCATAGGTATATTTCCAATTATTGGATCAATATTCTAGAATATTAGATAAGGAAAATTATAAACTTAAATATAAAAAGAATATGAATGATCAATAATAATAAATCATGGTTTAGGATACTTATAAAGAAATAAATAATGAGAAGAAACCTTTGATTTTGGATATCATTTTCTCATCACATTTGATGATAAATAAATTTATTTTAAAAGAAATTTAGAAGTATGATAAAGGTTTTGTAACATTTATGAATAAAAGTTACCCAAATGTAAAAATCATTAGAATCACTCACAATTGTGAGGAAAAAAAACTTACAAACATTTTCCCTTCTGTAACAACCCACATACAATGATGTATGAATTTAATTTTAATTTATTCATTTAAAATGTATTTTTGTGGTTCTGTACCACTAAAGTGGTTAGATAGGGGTTAGAACTTATGGAAACAATATTGGTGTTAAAATATATCAAATTTTATAGACAACACCATGTACTCGGTGGCTAGGTATCCAAAACCCCATTGAAAAAATAGGGGGTTGTACTCCCATGTAATACATATACTATCTGGTGGACTCTATCTAGGAGGCTAGTGTGAAATTTGGTACTCAATGGGGGTGAATTGGGTACTCAATTTCCTCATGCTACATTTTTCTAAATTTTGATTTAAATTAATATTAATATAAAAATTAAATTACAACTCACTCCCCCCCCAATGGTATCCAGATCCATCATTGGACTCCCCCTCCCTATTTTTTTTCACTCCTTCCAACCATGAGATATTCCTTATTAATGATTCAATTTGATCTGCATCCACCATATTGGATCTCTATAGGTATTTCTAGGAATCATCTTCCATTTATTCTTGGTTTCTATCATCGTCCCACTATCATCCATTATAAATCACTAAATTAGTGTTTTATATTTTAACTGAGCCTTATTCATGTTTCTGAGTGTAGAAAGGTGATGCGATCAGTTCATCACTTCGTGTGGTCAACTCAACACGTCATGTAATCAGTTGATGACTTTATGTGGTAAGATTTTTCTTCATGTGTTCACTATGTTAGAAACAATCTATCGCTATTCCACAGTGTTTTAATTTAATTAAGATTTTTTTCAATTGATTTGAATTTACCCAATGATATCAGATGAGAAAAATTTGATGACTATAAGGTATGTGTCCCCTAGATTTTCCCTATAGTTTAAATGATTTTTATTCTTCATATAATGTATTATTTTTATATAGTATACATGTATGACCTAGAATATAATCAAAATGTGTATCATATAGAGTCAAAAGACTCACTTTGCCTTTTGTTTTGAAAATTGCAATACAATCCATTATGTATTTAATTTAACTTGTGTTTGTTATTTTATCTTTTATATATGTAGAATAAAAAATCATTAAATGAAATATTTATATTCTAAGGTTTTATGAAATACTAATGGATTTACATTTTTAGAAAATTTATTTATATGATGAATTTTGAAATACCAATTGATTGAGGTTTTGTGAAAAAACTTGCAACCTAAATGATTGAATTAGGGTCGTAATACCATGATAGTAGTGCCTGAGGACTTTATTAGTAGATATGGAAATATACCAAGTTTTTTGAAATATGAATAGTAAGTTTCCACTAATGTTGTTACAAATGACCCTAATTTTTTTTTGATTCTATCCATCATATAAATTTATATAAATAGATTAATGATTTAAGGAATAGTAAAAAAACTAACAAATCACATGCTTAATAAAGAGTTTACATTGACTTCAAGATATCATGAAAACACTTCTTACTTTGAGAGCCTTTGATCATTGTAATTATTTTTATGAGTGTTTTAAATATTATTTTTGTGAAGTTTCATTATAAAATATCTTAATGTTTCTTATTTTATTCACTGATTTTCCAATCATGTTGATCAAGGGGTCCCTGGTGTGGAAGAAAGAGTTAAGATTCCCACTTTAGAAGTAGTAAAATACCAATCAGTATGATTGAGGGCTTCTTGATGTGGAAGAAAGATGTGCCTGGTGTTTGTAAATTAACATACTAATAAGTTTATAGTCAAGGTCTTCCTAGATTTTGGAAGAAACACCTTTTTAAAGGTTTATAGTCGAGGATACCATGAATAAAGTCTACATATTCCCCTTTTGATTTGGGTTAATTTACAATTTTTGTAATATCCTTTAATGGGTACTTGATTTTTAAATTAGTACTCCATGTTTTTTTATTTTTGTTGTTCAAATTTTTTTATTAGTAATTGATAAAATTAAAATAGTTTAATTTTCTACTACATTTATTAATTTTATTAGCATTTGTGAAATACCAATTATTTTATTTCAGTAGTGCTTACTTTAATATTACTCTGATTATTTTGTGGGTATATAGAATATTCATATTTTTTTATAGTTTTAATACATTATGAGGAAAAAATTTGTTAGTTTTTTTAAATAAAAAAATCACCCCCTCTTGTAGTGTGTTTTCAATCTATATCATGGACCAACATATCACCACATGTTATCGGATATGTAAGGATCATTAAGGTCGTGAGAGGCCCTCTGTGTGTTATGTTTTGATCACATGGTCATCGATCACCAAATTTATAATGTAAATTGTTTTAGAACATAAAAAATAGAACCCATGAGGGGTTCATTTTGAATGTTTTGACATAGTAGAAATTTTGAGGATCCATGAGGTTCCCATGATGATGTGGTGATCATGTATGTGAGAGTCTATCATGAGGTTAGGCTTTTTTTGAACCAAAAATAGAAGGTAACCATGTGGATTATACCTTTGGGTTGAGAATGGAAAAAATAGTTGGATATGAGGACCAACCAAACATTTGATGTGGTGTGGGGTTGGATTTTATACCAATTAATGCTTGAATTGGGAACAATATTAAATGTTATATCAATCTAAGATTTAAATTTGTTACGGGAACATATGTTATTTCAATCCATTATTTGACATGGGAGTGGGGTTGAAAATTATTCCATTCCATTATTAACATTAGGGATGGGTTGGATTCCACGACAACCTAGAAAATGGGAAATTATGGTCATATAAAGTTTTACAAAATGAAACCCAAAGTTCTTACTGGGTATGTATTGAATGTTTGGATGAAATTAAAACCTAGAAATTTGGATCACATGGATATGGGTTTATGGGAGGACACTATACTAAGACACCATCATATGGGTTCAATGTATCCCCATTTTCTAAAAACACATACATGAATGAATAATTAGGACAAACAGAATTTTAAAAGAAAATACTTCCTTAAATTAGTTCCAATAAAATATCCCCTTTATAAAGTAAAACAAAAAAAGGTTTTAACAACCAATTCAACCAATTATCCATTTTAAAATACATTTAATAAAAATTTCTCCATATTTGAAAACAAAAAAAACTTTCAAAATATTAATTATTTTAAATTCTCTCCCTTTTTGTGATTTTTAAAAATAAAATAAGAAAATAAAAATAAAATGGAAAATAAAATAAAATCTATCTTTTGAAATATTCATGAAATTCAAGTTGTAGAACTTGCATTCATATATAGTTCCTATTTAAAATCATATCTTTATTACAATTTATTTCATGATTTATTACATAAAAATACACTTAGTACAGTCTAGAAGAAGTGATACCTAGTGCTTTTGAGAAATTAGGTACATAGCATAATAACTTTCTATATAAATGCAATGATATAACCTAAAACTGCATTACATGCTCTTAAAATCCATTTCTCTTCTAAAACTTCATGGAATAACCTTATGACGTACATTAGAAGGGGGAGATTTATAAAGACCATTATGGGAATAAACAAATAATATAATATGGTAAAACAATTAATGTGATCCAAGAGGAACATAAAGATAACATAAGAGGGGTGAGAATCATAATCTTTAATAATGAGGCATGATATAACATGATAGCATAAAGGCAACATGAGAATGTAGAAACAACCTAAAACATAACATCATAAGCATAAGTCATGGATAAACACTAAAACATTATAACATAGTGTTATCAGGATAAATTATCATGCACCATACATGTAATATCATGGAATAAAAACAATACCCAATGCATTTGAGGGTTGTATAATTTTGGTCCCACCACCACTTTCATATCATGTACATGCATAAATGTACCACATAGATCATACAAAATAAGGATGTATTTCATCAATTTTCACCCCAAAATTAAGGATTGTGGATTACATATATGTAAATCCAAAATAAATGAATTATAGTTACAACCATGTGAATAACCTTGAGTGGAAATAGATATGGGTACTCACTATAAAAATGATTAGCATAAAAATTTATAAGATAATTTTAGTAGTATAATGGGTGTACATAAAGGTTTATATAAGGGGTGGATAAGATAAAAAGGGGTGTCTCATTAATTTTTAATCATAAGAATAGTAATAGGGATGTGTAAAAACATATCACAAATTGAAAAATTGGAAATAAAAATCCATGAAATAAATAAGGTGATGGAATAAATAGGAGAAGGAGAGGATACCTTATCATGAGAGGACGCTTCTAAAAGATTGGGAGGAGCTTATCAAGAGATTTGGGTCACCTTGGGAGAGAAATAGAGAGGAGAGTTCAGAGTAAATTCACACTCTAAGGATTTTTAGTGATGAGTAATTGTAATTTTTGTGGTTTTATATAGCAAATGAGAGGGTGATTCTTTGATAATTTGTAAACTTAGGTTTTGGACTCTATAACATAAACTAATACAAACTACAAACCATACCATGGTTTTTGAATATGGTTTCCACCAAATAGGATTGGATTTAATTATTTTATAATTATAATAAAAAACTAATTAAAATAACACCCTTAGTGATGTTTAAGTGAGTCATGTTTATAAAGAATTTATTTTAAAACCATAAAACATAAAATAGGTTTTGAAGGATTCATTAAGGGTTTATAAAAGTAATAAAATAACCAAAAAATACATTATTTTAAAGGTAAAACATAATTTTAGTCATGGATACTCTTTATAGAATTTATTACATCACTTTGGGGATTTTATGATGTCATAATGCACACAATATCTTTATATCGTATTTAATTTTGACCCAAAAATTTGATTATACCCAAAAATTATAAAAAGCCCTCTTTGGATAATTTCAATGTGAGTATTTCAAAAATAATATTTATTTTTTTAAAATAATTCTCTAAGTATAAAAATTTAAACTTTTAAATAAAAAAATCCACATTTATTAAATAATATTGGGTTTTTATATAATAACAGTTTTATGACCCTTATAAAAATTATTTTGACTTCATAAAATTACATCATCATTTATATTTAATAAATATTATTTAATAATAATATTTTAATAAAAATATAATTTATTTCAAAAATTCTTGAATTCATAAAAAAGTGTGCGTGGATTAAAACTATATATTTCACAAAAATACAATTTGTGTTTCATCGTATCAAGATCTTGTTTTTAACAAACTCATTATTTAATAATTTTAAAAGTAATATTAAAAAGGGATAAATATAATCATTGTTTTATTAAATATAAAATATAAAAATTCATTATATTAGGGTATAGATACATAGCCCTTTATTACACCATCAAATTCCCTAAGTGTAAGGTGCGCGATGGTGAGATCTTCATTGGGTGGTTCAGCGAACATGGTTTGGGGTGTGACCTCAATGAGCTTGAAATTATCCCATAAAAGGTTTCATTCATTATTTAGTTGTTGAATCTCAACATGGTATTGGTCAAGGGAATATACCAATGATGTCATCTCCCTTGGAATCTCTGATATATGGGCTTCATAGGGTATGATCTTATTAGTCGATGCCATCACTTCCTTTTTCTGTATTAATTGAACTTTATCATAACTATTAATATATACTAATCATATGATCACTGTATAATGGATATAATATCAAAGGTTATGATTATTAATGTCCTTTTAAATTAAATAGAATATAACTTATAATGGTCAAAACCCAAATTAGTATATGTGTTTTCTATTACTACATTTCTTAACAATGTAGTTATTCATTTAAAAATGGAATTACATTTATAAAAGTTCTGTTCATTACATTCTTCCCTCTTTCAGAAAATTTTCCCTTGAAATTTTCATTTTATACACTAAAATAGATGAGGGAACTTTTGTTTCATCACCTATTCTGATTCCCATGTTACTTCCTCAAACGTTTTGTTTCATATAATACTTTGACCAGGTGAGTTGTCTTATTTTATATAACCTTATCTCTATGATATATTATCTTCACTGGTTGATCCTTGTATGAAAGATCATTCAAAAATGGTACCACATATGGATTTAGTACATGTGAGGGATCTGGTATATACTTCCTCAAGAGGGATACATAGAACATATCATGTACTTAGGATAGTTTAGGTGGGAGTGCTAGTCGATAGGCCACTACTCTAATGAAATAAACGATCTAAAAGGGGATGATGTATATAGTACTAAGATTTACCTTCTTCCCAAACCTTGTGAATTTATTCCATGGAAATATTTTAGGGAACACTTTATTTATGACCTCAAACTCTAAATCACATCGACAATTGTATACATAGATTTTTTTCAACTTTGTGTGGATTTTATTTGATACTGAATAGTTTAAACCTACTCTGTCACCTCTTGGATATGATTAAGTCCCATTAGCTTTTACTCTCCAAATTCATCCTAGAATTTCAAAGTTTGAAACCTCTTCCCATTGATAGCCTCAAAAAGTTTCATTTGAATTCTATAAAAGAAAATTTTCTTATATGAGAACTCCACTAGGGTAAGGCATTGATCCCAACATCCTTGGAAATACATTGAACATGATTTCAACATATCCTCTATAGTTTTAATGGTTCTTTAAAACTAACCATCCTTCTTAGGGTGATAAGTGGGACTGAATCTTAGTTTCATATCCAATACTAGCTAAAGGCTTCTCCAGAACCTTGAGGTAAACTTTAGATATTGATAAGATATAATAGAGAGTGGAAATCCATGTAGTCTTACCACTTACCTTATGTATATCTTGGAGAGTTGTTAAGCTAGAAATATTCATTGATAGAATGAAATGAATTGACTTGGTAAAGTGATCAACTACCACCCAGATAGTATAATTCCCTTTAGGGGTCTTGGGGAGTCCTATAAAGAATCCATGATTATGTTTTTCCATTTTCATACTAGTACGAGAAATGGATGCATCATACCCTTAGAATTATATTGTTCATCCTTGAATTATTTTCATACCATGTATATTGATAAAAATTATACAATATCTCTCTTTATTTTATCCAATAATAAGTTTTTCTTCAATTCTTTATACATCTTAGTGCTTCCTAGATGAATAGAGAAGATGAGCTATGCACATAATCCAGAAGTTCCCTCTTCTACTCTAGTTTTGATGGGACACTTATCTAGGTTCCAAACCTTATAAATCCATCTTCAACAAAGTTAAACTCTAAAATATTCGATACCTTATTTTGTAGAAACTCAGCATCTTTCCGGGCCATCTTGATACCCTCAAGAATGGATGATTGAGAAGTTATTTGAGAAAGATAAGATGAAGATCCTTTTATTATTCTCATATCCATCCTTTTTAGGTACAATAATATTGGATCCCTTTCCATACTCATAATTCATAGAGTTTAGGAATCCTTTATGCTCAGAGTATCTTCCACTTTGTTTTCTTTCCCATGATGGTAATGTATTGAACAATAATAATCCTTGATCAGATATAACCACCGTTATTGGTGCATATTGAGTTCTTTTTGCATGAATATATACATGAGGCTTTTATGATCTATATATATGTCACAATTTTCTCCATATAGGCAATGTCACCATTTTTTAACACAAATATCACATAAACCAATTCTATATCCCAAATTCTTCCTTGTTGGTGAGTAATGCGAATATTCTCTTCTTCAGCTCTTTAAATCTCTCTTAAAATTCACTGGTCCATAAAAACTTGAAACCATTCTTAGTAATATTGGTTTGTGGGATTGAAAATTGTGAGAAGATTCTTACAAATCAACTATAATACCTATATAATCCATGGAAACTTTGGATTTCCTTCATAGATGTTGGCATGGTACATCCTTTGATTTCCTCTATTTTTTACAGATCCACATATATCCATTTTTTGGTGATAACAATCCCCAATAAAGTCACTTTCTATGACCAAAACTCATATTTACTATAATTTTCATATAAATTTTACTTCCATAAAGTCTTTAGTATATAATTAAATGTTTCTCAAGTTCCTCCTTTCTTTTGGAGTATATAAGAATATCATATATAAAGACAAACAAAAATTTGTCAATGTAATCCATAAAGAATTTATTTATAAAATCCATGAATATTTCTAGAGCCTTAGTAAATCAAAATGGAATATTTATGAACTCATAGTGTGCATAACTTGTGAAAAAAGAAGTATGGGGGATATCCTCCATCTTTACCATTACTTGATAATATCTTGAATGAAGATCCACCTTAGATAAGTAATGGGATCCACACAACTGATCATATAAGTCATCAATTAATGGTATAGGATACTTATTCATTATTGTGTTCTTGTTGAGATCAAGATAATAAATGTAGAGGTGAATTGACCCATCCTTCACGAAGAAGATAATCGGTTCAACCCATGTAGAAGCACTTGAGCATATAAAACCTTTATCCATATTCTTCTGTAGCTACTTCTTAACCTCATAAAGTTAAAAAAACCATTCTATATAGAGTCTTGGATATTGGTAAATCTCTAAGTATTACATTGATTAATAACTTAACCTCACGATAAGAAGGAAGACTAGAAAATTATTTAGGTAACTCATTAACAAATTACCTTACAATGGGAATGTCATCAAGGATGATCATTTATTTAGTCTCATTTATTTGAGATAGATATGATTGATTTTAATGAAATAATATCCATGCTTGAGATATTGGTACCAAATAAGATTCATCATACTCCTTTTACTTGTATAGAATCAGAGGATGATGATGGAACCATGGTATTCTATGCATGATTTGGAGTATGGTTTGTGTTTGTTTTCAATCATCAATGGAAGTTCGGATCGTGTACCAGCAAAGAGATCATACCGTTCAAGCAGACAACAATATTAAAGGTGGCGCCGTTTTCCAGTGTTTGCCAAATTTTTGGGGTCCAAAATCTGGAAGTTACTGAGCATCACGAAAAGTGGATTTCCATGAAGATAATAATTTAATATGGCAAAGACATGAATTTCGCGAAGATAGGATGCATGGTTTGGAAATTGCGAAGACCAGAAGAATGGAGGCGGTGAGTCTTCGCGATTACGTCAAAGCTTTACGAACGGCAGAGTTGAAGCGCATCGCGGCGGTGAAGGGCTTTGCGAGGGAGATTCACGGCGAAGGCGTGAAGGAATGAATATGGTAATACTCCGCGATTACGACGAGCTCCGCGGATGGAAAATTGCCGTAGTGCTTCGCGATTTTGAGAGAATTTCGACGGGAACTTCAGAGCTTCGCGATTTTAGCTGACATGGCGCTGACTTCGCACAGAAGGGATGGGGGTCGGTGTAATCTCCTATAAATAGAGGCCGACCCCTCAAGAGAAAGAGAGAGAATTTCAGAGAAAATCCTTTGCTCTCGGTTCGCAAAGGTCTCTCGCGAAGGTAGAGTGCTTCGCAAAAGAGGAGCTTCGCGGCGAATATTCTTGCTCCGTGAAAGTCGTGCACCCCATGTTGGCTCAGTGAGATTCGCGAAGAGGCAGGAGCTCCGCGATAGCCAAGCATTGCGAAGGCTGGAGCATCGCGAGAGTGCTTCGCAATTGAGCTTCGCAAAAAGGCAGGGGCTCCGTGAAGGCTTGTTTGAGCTTTGCAAAATTGGGAGCCTTGAGAAGTAGGGTACATTGTGAAGGCCTTTTCCAAAGGTTATTTGCCCAGTGGACAAGGGAAAAGGGGGGTATTCATCAGTCGTTGGAATTTGGACTTTAATGAAGCATTAACTTAGGACTCTGATGCAAGCAAAGTCTCATGATAAACAGGAGACAATGAACTTTATGTCTATCAATTGATGAGACCTTCACGTCTATAAACTGAGTGTGACTTCACCAATGGTAGTGAGCGAGGGGGAGTCAACGGGAGTGACCCGAGGGAAGCAGTGAGCTATCCCTGGACCTTTGTAAAGTCAGTGAGCCTGGGACAGAGTTACTGTGCCCGAACAATTGTAATCTCTAGCTAGTGAAGCATAGTGGATTTTGGTACGACCGAAAACTTGTCGGCGTATGCTCCTTGGACGTAGCCTATAGTGGTGAACCAAGTAAAAAGGGCTGTGTCTTCTCTGTGCATGTGCATGTTTGCTTTCTGATCATTTTCATCATATAGGTTCAATAAGTTCCTATCAACGTGGGAACAAGATCCATTACATGAAAAGAAAAAGTTGTCACCCTGATTCACCCCTCCCCTCTCAGGGTGTCCCGGGGTCCTTCAAGTGGTATCAATGGGTAAAGGTTGCTGGTGTTGAATCTGACCTTTTTCGTCATGGAAAACGCGGTCAATGTCAGGGGAGTCCCTCCCTTCGATGGAAGCAATTTCCAGATCTGGAAGAACAGAATGAGATCTCATATAATATCTCTTGGAATGGAAGTTATCTTTTCTATTATTCAAGTAATACAAGTCACTGATCCGATAGGACTAGCTATGACTGAAACAGATAGGAAACTTCTTGATGCAGATTCTAAAGCACAGAATGCACTCACTGCATCCCTTTCTGATCAGATCTACCTAAAGGTGATGAATTTCACCCCAACAAAATCCATGTGGGATAAACTTGAGAATATTTATGAAGGTGATAGAAAAGTGAAGGAGGAGAAACTACAAGTGCTACACAATCAGTTTGATGATCTGAAGATGCATCCAGATGAGAATGCAGACTCTTTCTTCAATCGAATTACTGAAGTGGTTGGAGCAATTTGGGGTCTAGGCGAAGAAATCAAAGACATTGATATTGTAAAGAAAATATTGAGAAGACTTACACCTCTGTATAATGTGAAGGTGTCAGCCCTTGAGGAAAGAGATCTTTCCAATCTTTCTCTAGATGATCTACTGAGCAGTTTGGTAGCATATGAAATGAGAGTGAAACCAGAAGATGCTACGACTCGGGTGAGCAAGGAAATGGCATTCAAGGCCATGGATAAACTGAAAATATCAAAGGATAGTAGCAGTGAAGATGACGACGAAAAATAAATTCTTTCTCTCATTGTAAATAAGTTTCAGAAGGGGAAAGGGAAATTCAAAGGGAAGTTACCTCTCGCGTGTTTCCATTGTGGAAAAGTTGGGCACATTGCCTCTCAGTGCTTAAAAATGATCAATGATGAAGATAGTGAGGATGAAAACTTCAAGAAGCCTCATAAAAGGTTCTTCAAAAAGGGAGACTTCAAATCTGGTAAGAAAATTCAAAGAAAGAGTTTTGTCTGTGAAGAGGAAGAAGATGATAATGAATTCTGTGATGAAGAAGAACCAGAATTCAAAACTAGGAACCATGCTTCTATGATGGCCACTGTTGAAAAGTCAGAAGATACTGATGGAAAAAAACAACTGAGAACTTGTGTGGATCCTGAGATGCAACTTAAGGATGTGTTCAGTAAGCTTAATATTAAATGTAAGAGCTGCAATTAGTAGAAATCAATTGTAGAAGAATCAACTGAATACGTTGATCAACTTGAAGATGAAATTGAGTGACTGGAAGAATTTATGAAGGTACAGTCTAAAATAATTGAAAGTAATGATGATTTAGTAGATTTGAAGCTGAGAATTGAAGATCAAGCAAAGGTCATCAATGACCTCACCTCCAAACAGGATGAAAAATCCAAGACTGCTGATGGTCTTGAGGAGGAAGTAGTTACTCTAAGGAGTAAACTGGAAACTGAATCAGTTCCAAAAGAATCGAGGAAGAAAATATAGTTTGGAAGATTCTCAGATGCAGAATTACTAGCAAGAGCCAAGTGTGGTTCAGATGGGGTTGGAAAAATCTTGAGTGATCAAAGACCCACTTGCATGGGAAAGAGTGGCATTGGCTCTGAGGCTGAGACATCAACTGCTGGAAGTGAAAAGATCCAAAAGATAGATAAGATGAAATTTGAACATGTTGAAACGTTACCTAGAGTGCCGAAAAAGGAACCCTCAATCCAAACTAAAAGGAGACCTGAAAATTATCTTCAAACATTCAGAAATGATAGACAGTATTACTATTCTCCCAAGGAAGAAGGTATGAGGAGAAATTCAAGTGAGAAGACATTTCCTCTCATGAAGTGTCAGTTCTGTGGCTATCTGGGCCATACCATGTCTTATTGTGAAGAGGCAAGAAGCTATCTGAATGGAGAAGATATAGAAGCTCAACAAAGGAGAAAAATTTCATATCCTAATTCTTATAGAAGAAATAATTTCTATGGATATTGTTTTTGTTGTTATAACTTTGGTCATAAGGCCTGTAACGCCCCGACCCTAGTTACCCAGAGTCGGTGCATTATTACATATCATTGGCATAATCACAAGAAAGATCAAATCTCGAAAGACCGATTGGTTTAGTAGCCTTGGAAACACTAGATATATTCATAAGTTTTACATTACATCATAAAATGAAAAACTACTACAACAACATAATGTCTCCACAGTCCACACTATTATCCCCTCATAATATCCCTGAAGGTCATTCATAACTTACTTCTTCACATCCTGGGAAAAATAAAACATAGAAAAGGGGTGAGCTCAAATGCCCAGTATGGATAACAATATAGCGGAACATTCAAAATAAGCATAAACATTTAAGGAAATGCATTACTAAAACAAAAGCCTTTTAAACTTGAACTTCAACATAGTATGGCAAAAGTAAAATGAAATAATGCCATTTACTTGTTCACATGGATATTCTACTAATCGAATAATCACATGCAATATCAATAACCACTTTCATAATGTTGGAATGCATAATTCCAGACTATCATAATCACATAGCCAAGGCCTCGTGCCAAGACTACAAATAAGATTTTGTAAAGGCCTTGTTCCAAGACACTAGTTTGTCTCATGAGACCTACCGATGCATCTAGGAGCTATAGTGGGCTCCACCCGTCACATATTAAATCCAATGCATTCCCATATGAAAAGGTTTAAACATAACATAAACATTCGTTTTAAAACTAGCATAAGAAATGTCAATAATTTCACCATAAACTATGAATGGTATAAAAATAGCACATACACAGTCAAACATATCACAAAACCTTCAATACAATATAGAAGTTTTGGTATCATAATAAATCAACTTCAAATAAGCGTAAAATCCATCAAAGGATGTTGACATAGATGAAATCAAAACACTTTTTAGAAGAATGTCTCTTTCTATTTTTGAAATCATTTAAGAGCCATATAAAATAAAACATTTTCTTGAAAATATTCTTATAATCTTATAAGGAAAGCTTTGAAGATTTTATAATGGCGGAAAATAACCGCACCCGCCGTATAAGTTAAAAAAAAACATTCTTACCTTAATTCTGTCGAAAAGGTTAAAAAAGACCTTGTTTTGAAAACGACGGAAAGATTCCTCTTATAAAAATTAAAAAAAGGGTATAAATGACTTTAACCCATATTCTTGTAAATAATAAAAATGTTTTGAAATACATTTTTAAGAAAACATGTATGTGGATGATAAAGAGATCCCAGTAGATTATTACATATAAACAACCTCGGATAATGAAGAGATTGTGAAATAACCCTTACCTTGTACTTTTCCTTGGTTGGGGTAGGTTAACCTCCTGTATAATGGTGAAATAATTGTTATTAAATTATACAAGAATCATATACATTAATATGATATCATATATGATCTTTTAATATTGATTTGATAATAATATCTTAGTATTATCGTTGTTTCGGGTGTTAACTTACTTGTTTTCTTTTGTATGTTTTGTTATGCAATACATGTTTATAATGGATAGGTTGTATATTATTCATATCCAGAATGATATCAAGTCCTTAAACATCATTTTTAAATCATCAAATGATAATTATACTTGAATGGATACGATGGAGAATGAATCTCATCGCGTTCGTGGAGACGGTAGTCCGTACGTACGCACGAGCGACAATATCATTATTTTGATATTAAAATAATATATAAATGGATGGTATATCATATATACAGAATCATTAACATGTTATATTTATTATTTACATGAGTTACACATCATTATTATACCCATCCAAATAATATTATATTGAATAACAATTATACCACGACGTGGAGACGGTAAGCCGTACGTACGCACGTATGGTGACATGTTATTCAAAGGGTGGATAGAATACTGAATATGGTTGTACCATATTTATAATAACATCACAGTATATATATGATACTGGAGTTATTATTTTATAATGGTAACAACAAATGAAGAAGAAGTGGAAGAAGAAAGGAACTTGGAAAAGGGTGGTGAAATCATCACCTCTTCTTCGGTTTCTTCCTTTTGATTTGATCAAAAGGGATTCTTAGGGTGGCTTTATGATCAAACTAATGCCTCTAGGTTTTATTGAGGGAAGTTGGGAGAGTATTTTGTCAGAGTTTGGCTGAACCAAAAGGTTTTGAAGGTGTGAAGAAATGAGAAGGAGGAGTTCCCTTTTATAAGAGGGGTGAGGGGCACCTTTGGAAAAGCTAGAGATATTAGTTTATAATAAATTCATATTCGGTTTCTAATGGCTCCAAAGTTTATTATTTAAATTTTAAGGTGGGTATGGGTCGAAAAAAACTCAACCAATAGAATTTAGATAGGTCTGGGTACTTATATTAACCTTATCTTTAAATATTAACTCTAAGTTAATTAGTTTCACTTTTACAATGTCTCTTTGTATTTTTATATAATATGGTTAATAAACTTACTATATACATCCAAGAGACTCCCAAGTGGTCCATTAATGATTAAACTATCATGATATAAGTATCTTGTCCGAACCTTAGATTTTTAGGAATTTAATATCAATTAATAATATAATATTTGTTTTAAGAACTCTTTTATGTCAATTTTGACACTATTCAATAGTTGATTTTTTTGAAACTCATAACAGATTGATTACTTCGAAAAAAGTCAATTAAATCAATCCTAATATATCATATTATCCTAGAAAATTAGTTTAATTCATTAAAAGTTTCATATTATATTTATTTGTGTATTTATAATATCAATTATTTTAATTTTTCACTATTATAGTAATTACTACATCATCATTGTGTCATAAATAAATTAAATTATTTAATGTCTAAAAATTATAAATAAAATATAATTTTGTAGGAAAGCTTTGTATCTTTCTAATGAATATTTATAATCTAAAATCCAACATATATAACCCTATGTAATAATTGTTTTGCTAAAAGATATATGCTTGTGTCATTTTTGTATTCATTTTAACTTAATTAAAAAAATGTGTCCCTATCACCTACAAGTGGCACCATGGGGTCCCCAAATCGACCCAAAGATGCCTATGGTCGAACATGTATCAACCAATAATTCTAGGACACTTTTTAGGGTAATTTAGTATTATTATAATATTATTTTTTAACCCTTATTTACCGGATTTACCCTTAACCATAGTAAATAAAATATTTACCGCAGTAATTAATCAAAATGTCTAAAAATAAAAGTTACCTATTTAAAAAATTTGAACATCCTGATTCCAAATATGGAATCCATTTTTCTAAATTCAAAACACAGAAGTGGCAGAAATTAATTTAAAATTAATTCCCGCTGTCAAAACAAAAAGCGTGTTTTTAAGAGATAATAACTATCAAAAGATTGACACTTGTTTATGTTTGGATTAATTGTAAAATTATGTCCAATGACCAAAATTATATTAAATGGTAAAAATATATTATAAATATACTTTAAAACCACTCAAATTCATAATTTATCACTATTAATTATTTTGATTAAAAAGTTGTTTTTAATTAAAATTTAGTAATTTTCACTATTCATCAAAATATGAAAGTTATCCGAAAAGTACCAAAATTTCACCTTAGGCTAAATTATATATTCCAAATCCAAAAATGAAGTTCATTTTAAAATATATAATTTCAAAAAGTAGGTATTACTATTCATAACGGCTAGTTTGATTGGTTATGGTGTGTTAGAACTCGGTGTTGCATACAACACACGCTATCACATTATTCAAAGAGAAGCGTACCGTAGAAGCTTGGGGTGTTACATTCTCCCCTCCTTAAAATAATTTCGTCCTCGAAATTTCTAAAATACTTATCACATGAAAAGAATCAGGTGGTTCTTCATCATAAGTTCCTTGGGTTCCCACGTTGCCTCTTCCATCTTATGGTTTCTCCACAAAACTTTTACCAGACGCGTCGTCCGGTTTCTCAGTACTTGTTCTCTCGTATCAAGAATCCTGACGGGATCTTCACAATAGGAAAGATCGGGTTCCAGTTCTAATTCCTCATAGGTGAGTACATGCGTTGGGTCAGGCATGTATTTCCTCAACAGAGATATGTGGAACACATCGTGAACTTTGGAGAGACTTGGCGGCATTGCCAATCGGTAAGCCAAAACCCCAATTCATTCTAGAATTTCGAAAGGTCCGATGTACCTGGGACTCAATTTACCTTTCTTACCAAAACGTATGACTCCCTTCCATGGAGATACCTTCAGGAAAACATGATCACCGACTTGAAATTCCAAATCATTCCTTCGATTATCGGCATAGCTCTTCTGCCTACTTTGAGCTGCTTTGATGTGATTTTGGATTACCTTCACCTTTTCCACCGTTTCCTCCACCAGTTCTGGGCCTACAAGTTTTCTTTCACCAACGTCATCCCAACAGGTTGGTGTATGACATCTCTTTCCGTATAACGCTTCATATGGTGCCATCTGAATACTCGAATGGAAGCTATTGTTATAGGAAAATTCTACCAGTGGTAAATATTGATCCCACATACCCTGAAAGTCAAGTGAGCAAGATCTCAACATGTCTTCTAAGGTCTGAATAGTCCATTCTGATTGTCCGTCTGTCTGAGGGTGGTAAGCAGTGCTCAAATGAAGTTCAATATCCAGGGATTTCTGAAGACTTTTCCAAAATCTTGAAGTAAAATGGGGATCACGATCAGAAACAATCGATAGGGGTACTCAATGAAGTCTCAAAACTTCATTAATATATAGTCTTGCTAGACATTCCAGGGGTAGATCTTCTCTTATAGCAAGAAAATGTGCTGACTTGGTAAGACGATCAATAATAACCCATATTCCATCGTTCCTTCTAGGAGTCTTTGGTAGCCCCATGACAAAGTCCATCGTAATATTGTCCCATTTCCACTCCGGTATGGGAAGAGGTTGCATGACTCCTCCAGGCTGTTGCCTTCCATCTTTCACTTGTTGACAAACCATACATCTTGACACAAAATCAGCAATCTCCCTCTTCATGTTGTCCCACCAAAAATGTTCCTTAAAATCTCTATACATTTTGGTGCTCCCAGGGTGTATAGAGAAATTGGAACTATGAGCATCATCCAGTAATTCCCTTTTTAGATCAGGTATATCGGGAACACAAAGTCTCTTCCCAAATCTCAAAATTCCATCTTCATACACAAAGTCTCTCAATCTCCCATCATTCACAGCTTTAATCTTCTTTTGGAATTCTTCATCATCGGTCTGAGAACTCTTAATCCTTTCTAGTAAAGATGGTTTGACAACCATTTGAAAAAGCATTGATGTTTCACCTTCCCTGGTTATTCCCATGTCCATTTTCACTAGATCCTTGAAAATTGGATCCCTTTCAATTATCATCATGTTCAAAACTCCATGGTCTTTTCTGCTCAAAGCATATGCCACCTTGTTTGCTTTCCCCGGGTGGTAGTGTATTGTACAATCATAATCCTTGAGTAATTCAATCCATCTCCTTTGCCTCATGTTGAGTTCTTTTTGTGAGAAAATATACTTCAAACTCTTGTGATCAGTATAAATCTCACATTTTCACCATAGAGGTAGTGCCTCCATATCTTCAAAGTAAAGATCACAGCTACTAAATCGATATCATGAGTAGGATAGTTTTGTTCATGAATTTTCAACTGTCGTGATGCATAGGCAATAACTCTATCATTCTGCATAAGGACACAACCAAGTCCTTTCTTTGATGCATCACTATAAATAACGAACCCATAATTCCCCGATGGTAGAGTCAATATAGGAGCATTGACTAATATTCTCTTCAGTTCCTCGAAACATTCTTCACACTCTTTTGTCCAAACAAATTTAACCCCTTTACGTGTGAGCTTCGTTAATGGGTTAGCCAATCGGGCAAAATTCTGGACGAAACGTCGATAATAACCTGCCAAACCAATAAAACTACGTACCTCAGTTATACTCGTAGGTTCTGGCCATTCTTGGACTGCCTTGGTCTTAGAAGGATCAACAGAGATTCCATATTTAGAGACAATATGACCAAGAAAATAAATCTCATGAAGCCAGAATTCACACTTGCTAAACTTCCCATATAATTCATGCCTCCTCAGAGTCTTCAAGATAATGCGCAAGTGATTTTCACGATCTTCATAGGTTTTAGATTATACCAAGATATCATCAATGAATACCACCAAAAATTCATCGAGATACTCCTTGAGAACTCTATTCATCAGATCCATGAATACAGAGGGTGCATTAGTCAATCCAAACAGCATTACAGTAAACTCGTAATGCCCGTACCTGGTTCGAAATGCTGTTTTTGGAATGTCTTCCTTCTTCACACACAACTGATGGTATCCAGATCGAAGGTTAATCTTTGAAAAGTATTGAGCTCCATGTAGTTGGTCAAATAAATCATCAATGCGTGGTAGGGGATACTTGTTCTTTATCGTTATAACATTGATCTCCCTTTAGTCGATACATAACCTCATAGATCCATCTTTCTTTTTAACAAAAAGAACAGGGGCTCCCCATGGAGAAACACTAGGGAGAATAAATCCCTTATTACTCAATTCCTCTAGTTGTTTATTTAGTTCAACTAATTCTACAGTGTCCATTCTATAAGGGGTCTTCGATATAGGCCTTGATTCAGGAATCAAATCAATGGAAAACTCAACTTCTCGTTCTGGAGGATGTCCGGGTAAATCTTATGGAAATACATCTACAAATTCTTTCACAACAGGTACATCCTCTATTTGAACATTCCTTTCCTCACCGATAGTTATTTCATTCTCTTCCTCCCCAATAATTGAATTAAGTTAAGCTACTGAGGGTGGATCTAAATAAGAATTAGGTGGTGATGATTCTGCTCTAAAGATAAGGTGTTCCTTATCATTATCATCAAGAATCGTAACCTCTTTCTTCTTATAATAAATCTTCACATCATAGTCTGAAAGCCAGTCCATACCGAGGATTATGTCAAACTCAATCATAGGTATGACGATGAGATCAGCAGATAATGAACATTTATGTGCTCTAATGGGGACTGATTCACAAAACTTTGTTGCAATGATACTTCCCTTAGGAGTTTTAACTGACAACTCCCTTATTAAATCAAATTGGAAATATCTAATTTTCTTAGCAAACTGGGAAGATATGAAACAATGCGATGATCCAGAATCAAATAATGCATTTGCTAAACTTGAGGAAACCATTAAATTACCCGCCACCACGTCTTTCAGAGCTTCTACCTCAGAAGTAGTGATAGCATAATCTTGGCCTTGATCCCTTGGCCTTTTCTGAGGTAAGCTCTCCTGACGCTTAGGACATTCATTTGTATAATGCCCCATCTCCCTGCAATTGTAGCACTGAACATTGGTAGCTTCCTTCTTCCCTTTGCAATCACGAGCTTGGTGGCCTTTTTCACCACACTTGTAACAGACTCCCATTCCCTTCAAGAAAGTACCGGGGTGTTTCTTCCCGCATTTACCACAGGATGGATATTCAACCTTTCCCTTCTTCCCCTTATTTCCATTCCCAGATTGATCAGCAGGTCTCTTCTTCTCTTGCTTTGCTTTAAAGTCATAAGTCTTAGAGAATTCCTTTTCGGTCTTTATAGCACATGAGACAATGTCTTCGTATGACGAAAAGGATTTTGAGACTAATGCTCGACGGAGAAATGGTTTTAACCCATCAAAGAAACGATCAATCTTACTTCTTGGGTTACATATATAATCTCCAGCATACCTTGCTAACCTTGTAAAGTTAGCCTCATACTTTGTGACATTCTCATCCTCCTTTTGTCTCAGACTCAGAAATTTCCTTTCCATATCTGCTCGATGGTCGCGAGGAAAGTATTTTTCTAAAAAAAGATCTTTTAACTCCCTACATTACATATTTGATACTTCATCATCTTCCTTCATGTTTTGAATCAATGACCACCATTGATCAGCATCTCCAGTGAGGCGGTAAACTGCCATGATAACTTTTTCCCTTTCACTGCTCCCCAAAGCCTGAAATATTTTCTCTAGGGAATTTATCCATTGCTCAGCTACTAAGGGATTTGTACTCCCATTTAACGTTGGTGGTTGTTTCCTCATGAATCGATCTAACATTGATCCTCCACGCTGTGGATCAGGATGCTCCATACGGGTAAGGTTATTATTCATAACCTGAGTAAGTTATCCTAGTATGGTGATTATTTGATCGGCACCAGTTGTATCACCAGCCCCACTATAATTATCTTGAGCAGGAGGGAAATCCCTATATGGAGTGTGTGCATTGATACAGTTTCCATTTCTTCCACTAGGTGCCATTTCTAAACAATTGCATAAACTAGATCAGTTTATGAATCAAAAATACACAATCCCATACTTATAAAACACTTAACATAAATTGAACTATTTATGGATATAATCCATAATCATAAAAATGTTTTCTTTGAGGAAGTATATACTCATAAACCCTTCATAATGATTTGTAAATAAAATGAGAGTTATCCTAAGAATATCCCCCGGGAGTGTCGTAACCAAGAGTGCATCAAGGCCCGTTGTCGTGCACCAGTTCCCGTTCGAGTCTAGCTCAAAGCAGTGTTTTCAGGTTTTACCCCTAGGTACATCTGTGCCAGAGCCACCTCTACCTGCTTGTATCCAGACAGGGATGTATTTCTCGGAAAACTCACAAAATCTCTACAATACCAAAATTCTAGGAAGTTATTCTATACTAGTCCTCAAAGTTCATCTTAGGTCTACGTGCTCTAATCAGAGTTTATCTAAATCTAGCTTCCAAGGTTTGTACTAAACTTCCTCTGATACCAACTGTAACGCCCCGACCCAAGTTACCCAGAGTCGGTGCATTATTACATATCATTGGAATGATCACAAGAAAGATCAAATCTCAAAAGACCTATTGGTTTAGTAGCCTTGGAAACACTAGATATATTCATAAGTTTTACATTACTTTATAAAATTAAAAACTACTACAACAACATAATGTCTCCACAGTCCACACTATTATCCCCTCATAATATCCCTGCAGGTCATTCATAACTTACTTCTTCACATCCTGGAAAAAATAAAACATAGAAAAGGGGTGAGCTCAAATGCCCAGTAAGGATAACAATATAACGGAACATTAAAAATAAGAATAAACATTTAAGGCAATGCATTACTAAAACAAAATCCTTTTAAACTTGAACTTCAACATAGTATGGCAAAAGTAAAATGAAATAATGCCATTTACTTATTCACATGGATATTCTACTAATCGAATAATCACATGCAATATCAATAACCACTTTCATAATTTTGGAATGCATAATGCCAGACTATCATAACCACATAGCCAAGGCCTCGTGCCAAGACTACAAATAAGATTTTGTCAAGGCCTTGTGCCAAGACACTAGTTTGTCTCATGATACCTACCGATGCATCGAGGAGCTATAGCGGGCTCCACCCGTCACATATTAAGTCCAATGCATTCCCATATGAAAAGGTTTAAACATAACATAAACATTCGTATGAAAACTAGAATATGAAATGTCAATAATTTCACCATAAACTATGAATGGTATAAAAATAGAACATCCACAGTCAAACATATCACAAAACCTTCAATACAATATAGAAGTTTTGGTATCATAATAAATCAACTTCAAATAAGCGTAAAATCCATCAAAGGATGTTGACATAGATGAAATCAAAACACTTTTTAGAGGAATGTCTCTTTCTATTTTTGAAATCATTTAAGAGCCATATAAAATAAAACATTTTCTTGAAAATATTCTTATAAGATTGTAAGGAAATCTTTGAAGATTTTATAACGGCGGAAAATAACCGCACCCGCCGTATAAGTTAAAAAAACATTCTTACCTTAATTCTGTCGAAAAGGTTAAAAAGGACCTTGTTTTGAAAACGATGGAAAGATTCCTCTAATAAAAATTCAAACAAGGGTATAAATGACTTTAACCCATATTCTTGTAAATAATAAAAATGTTTTGAAATACATTTTTAAGAAAACATGTATGTGGATGATAAAGAGATCCCAGTAGATTATTACATATAAACAACCTCGGATAATGAAGAGATTGTGAAATAACCCTTACCTTGTACTTTTCCTTGGTTGGGGTAGGTTAAACTCCTGTATAATGGTGAAATAATTGTTATTAAATTATACAAGAATCATATACATTAATATGATATCATATATGATCTTTTAATATTGATTTGATAATAATATCTTAGTATTATCGTTGTTTCGGGTGTTAACTTACTTGTTTTCTTTTGTATGTTTTGTTATGTAAGACATGTTTATAATGGATAGGTTGTATATTATTCATATCCAGAATGATATCAAGTCCTTAAACATCATTTTTAAATCATCAAATGATAATTATACTTGAATGGATACGATGGAGAATGAATCTCATCGCGTTCGTGGAGACGGTAGTCCGTACGTACGCACGAGCGACAATATCATTCTTTTGATATTAAAATAATATATAAATGGATGGTATATCATATATACAGAATCATTAACATGTTATATTTATTATTTACATGAGTTACACATCATTATTATACCCATCCAAATAATATTATATTGAATAACAATTACACCACGACGTGGAGACGGTAAGCCGTACGTACGCACGTATGGTGACATGTTATTCAAAGGGTGGATAGAATACTGAATATGGTTGTACCATATTTATAATAACATCACATTTAATATATGATACTGGAGTTATTATTTTATAATGGTAACAACAAATGAAGAAGAAGTGGAAGAAGAAAGGAACTTGGAAAAGGGTGGTGAAATCATTACCTCTTCTTCGGTTTCTTCCTTTTGATTTGATCAAAAGGGATTCTTATGTTGGATTTATGATAAAACTAAGGCCTCTAGGTTGTAGTGAAGGAAGTTGGGAGAGTATTTCGGCAGAGTTTGGCCAAACCAAAAGGTTTTGAAGGTGTGAAGAAATGAGAAGGAGGAGTTCCCTTTTATAAGAGGGGTGAGGGGCACCTTTGGAAAAGTTAGAGATATTAGTTTATAATAAATTCATATTCGGTTTCTAATGGCTCAAAAGTTGATTATTTAAATTTTAAGGTGGGTATGGGTCGAAAAAAACTCAACCAATATAATTTAGACAGGTTTGGGTACTTATATTAACCTTATCTTTAAGTATTAACTCTAAGTTAATTAGTTTCACTTTTACAATGTCTCTTTGTATTTTTATATAATATGGTTAATAAACTTACTATATACATCCAAGAGACTCCCAAGTGGTCCATTAATGATTAACCTATCATGATATAAGTCCCTTGGCCGAACCTTAGATTTTTAGGAATTTAATATTAATTAATAATATAATATTTGTTTTAAGAACTCTTTTATGTCAATTTTGACACTATTCAATAGTTGATTTTTTTGAAACTCATAACAGATTGATTACTTCAAAAAAAGTCAATAAAATCAATCCTAATATATCATATTATCCTATAAAATTATTTCAATTCCTTAAAAGTTTCATATTATATTTATTTGGGTATTTATAATATCAATTATTTTAATTTTTCATTATTATAGTAATTACTACATCATCATTGTGTCATAAATAAATTAAATTATTTAATGTATAAAAATTATAAATAAAATATCATTATCTAGGAAATCGTTTTATCTTTCTAATTAATATTTATAATCTAAAATACAACATATATAACCCTATGTAATAATTGTTTTGCTAAAAGATATATGCTTGTGTCATTTTTGTATTCATTTTAACTTAATTAAACAAAAGTGTCCCTATCACCTACAAGTGGCACCATGGGGTCCCCAAATCGACCCAAAGATTCCTATGGTCGAACATGTATCAACCAATAAGGCTAGGACACGTTTTAGGGTAATTTAGTATTATTATAATATTATTTTTTAACCCTTATTTACCGGATTTATCCTTAACCATGGTAAATAAAATATTTACCGCAGTAATTAATCAAAATGTCTAAAAATAAAAGTTACCTATTTACAAAATTTGAATATCCTGATTCCAAATATGGAATCCATTTTTCTAAATTCAAAACACAGAAGTGGCAGAAATTAATTTAAAATTAATTCCCGCTGTCAAAACAAAAAGCGTGTTTTTAAGAGATAATAACTATCAAAAGATTGACACTTGTTTATGTTCGGATTAATTGTAAAATTATGTCCAATGACCAACATTATATTAAATGGTAAAAATATATTCTAAATATACTTTAAAACCACTCAAATTCATAATTTATCACTATTAATTATTTTGATTAAAAAAGTTGTTTTTAATTAAAATTTAGTAATTTTCACTATTCATCAAAATATGAAAGTTATCCGAAAAGTACCAAAATTTCACCTTAGGCTAAATTCGATATTCCAAATCAAAAAATGAAGTTCATTTTAAAATATATAATTTCAAAAAGTAGGTATTACTATTCATAACGGCTAGTTTGATTGGTTATAGTGTGTTAGAACTCGGCGTTGCGTACAACACACGCTATCACATTATTCAAAGAGAAGCGTACCGTAGAAGCTTGGGGTGTTACAAGGCCACCAATTGCAGGCAGATAAGGGACATGGACACCTCATACCGAAGTTCAAGACAAGTCATGTCTCGTCAGCAAGACAATGTTGCGCTTTCAAACAGGTTTTCACCTCTCAAAGAAGACTTTGACTATGAAGAACCTGGGTATACGGAAGAGATAATTGAAAGGCCATCAGTTCTTTATACTCGATCTAATGTCTCATGGAAGGAAAGGAAGAAGATTGAGAAATCCAACCTTGCGGAGGTGTCCCTCAAAGCTACAAAGAACAACAGTACCTGGATTCTGGATAGCAGTTGTTCATCTCATATGACAGGTAATGCTGGCATACTAACGACTATCATAAGCAATGTCGATGGTATAGTAAGATTTGGTAATGATGGGGCTCTAAAAATCAAAGGGAGTGGAAGTACCGAATTAGCTAATGGAGAACTAAAGAAGACTGATGTCCTTTACGTAGATGGCCTACGTCATAATCTCCTCAGCGTGAGTCAACTCTGTGACTTTGGACTTATAGTTACGTTTAATCAGAAAGGCTGCACTATTAAGGGAAAGACTGGCAATTCAATTATGAAGGGATGCAGAACAGAAGGCAACTTGTATCAGGTTGATAGTGAAGAAAATGTATGTTACATGACTTTTGAAGAAGAAAACAATTTGTGGCATCGGATACTGGGACACATCAATCAACAAGACATGGAGAAAACATCAAAATTGAGAATTGTCATGGACATTCCCAACCTGAAGCGTGAGCGTGAAAAATCTTGTGATGTTTGTATTCGTGGGAAGCTGGTCTGAAGTTCATATCGGTCAAAGAAGAAAAGGGCATCTCACCTTCTTGATCTGATTCATACAGATGTTTATGGGCCAATAAATGTTACCGGAACTCATGGAGAACGGTACTTTGTCCTTTTCATAGATGATTACAGTATAATGGCATGTGTGATGGTCATTCACAGAAAACGACAAGTCCTTGACTGCATGAAAACATATCGGTGAATTGCCGAGAATGATACTGGACGAACAATCAAAGTGTTGCGATCTGAAAATGGAGGAGAATACACGTCCATTGAATTTGAGAATTATCTGGAGAAGCATGGGATACAACATGAGGTAGCTGCTGTGAGAAATCCACAACAAAATGGAGTTTTTGAACGTAGGAATCGACAGGTGAACAACATGGCACGAACTATGATGATTGAGAGTCATATTCCACGACATTACTGGAAAGAGGCTGTCCAAGCTGCAGTGTACATTCAGAATCGAACAGGACTTTATATGGGTGAGACGAAGACACCATATGAATTGTGGCATGGACAAAAGCCTTCTCTAAAATACTTTCGTGTCTTTGGAAGTAAATGCTTCATCAGGAACAAAGAAGGAAATCAAGGGAAATATGTCGACAATACAGATGAAGGAATTTTCCTCGGTTACTCAATGAACAACAAAGCCTACAAATGTTTCAAAAAGAATTTGGGAAGGATTGTGGAAAGCAGTGATGTTAAGATAATTGAAGAGAAAACCACAAATGCTTCAAGGAAGTCTTATGCTGATGTGATAGAAAGTCAGGAAGAATGTGAACGTGAAGAAAATACAAATGCAGAAATAGAGGAAGCTGTTCAAAACACTCAGTAGTCACATCATGATGTTGACTCAGAAGAAGAATCTGAATAAGAAACTATGGCTGAAGAGAATACTACTGAACCTTGCAGGAGAAATTGAAGAGCTGAGATTGATCCATCCAACATAATTGGGGACAGGAGTGCACCCACTCAAACAAGAAGGATGAGGAATACCACGCAATATGCATTTCTATCAGTTGTAGAGCCATCCTCATTTGAGGAAGCTGCAAAAGATAAATCTTGGGTGAAAGCCATGAATGATGAATTAGATCAGATTGAAAAGAATCAGACATGGGATCTTGTCCAAAGACCCGAAGGTCACAATGTGATTGGTACCAAATGGATCTTCAAAAATAATTTTGATGAGCATGGAAGTGTCATCAGAAACAAGGCACGACTGGTATGTAAAGGATACTCCCAGATTAAAGGCATTGATGTTGAAGAAACCTTTGCTCGAGTGGCTAGACTGGAGTCAATTAGGCTTTTACTTTCCATGGAACTCCAAAGAGGATATAAAGTATATCAAATGGATGTCAAGAAAACATTCTTGAATGGTGTACTCGAATAAGAAGTATACATTGAACAACCAGTGGGCTTTGTTTTGGGTACTGATGAAACAAAGGTCTGCAAACTGAAGAAAGCTCTATATGGTTTGAAGCAGGCACCACAGGCATGGTACTCACGGCTGGACTCATATCTCAAGAAGTTGGAATTCAAAAGAGGAGGATTTGATCACAATCTCTATGTGAAGAATTCTACAAAATATCAATTTATGGTTCTTTTTTACGTTGATGATATCATATTTGGTGGTAGCAGGCAGAAATCAGTGGATGAATTTTCCAACCACATGAAATCAGAATTTGAAATGTCTATGATTGGGGAGCTCACTTATTTCTTGGGGCTACAAGTGATTCAAAAGAAGGAATACACTTTCATTTCTCAGGAAAAATATGCAAGAGAGCTGCTGAAGAAATTCAATATGCAAGACTCCAAACCACTGTCAACTCCGATTGCAGTTGGAACTAAACTTGGAAAGCATGAGGATGGAAACTCTGTTAATCCCACCATGTACAAGAGGATCATTGGAAGCCTACTGTACCTGATAGCGACAAGGCCAGATATTTTCTTTTCAACATGCCTTGTGGCCCGCTTTCAGAGTAATCCAAAGGAGGAACATATGACAGTAGTAAAAAGAATCATGAGGTACATTCAAGGTACACATAACTTCGGGTTATTTTTTGCTGGAGGCAGGGACAATGAATTATCAGCGTTTTCTAATGCTGACTGGGCTAGTGATGTAGTAGACAGAAAGTCCACTAGTGGTGGAGCTTTCTATATTGGGCAGAAATGTGTTGGATGGTTGAGCAAGAAACAAGAAAGTACTTCTCTTAGTACTACTGAAGCTGAGTATATCTCTACCACAAAGGCATGCACTCAACTGCTTTGGATGAAGCACCCACTAATAGATATTGGTGATAAGGTGCAGCAACCAATGGTGATTTACTGTGATAACAAAAGCGCAATTGATCTTACGAAGAATCCGGTTCAGCATTCCCGTATAAAACATATTGAAATACGGTATCATTTGATCAAAGAAAAGGTTGAACAAGGTGTGATTAGAATGGACCATGTTGGAACTGATGAGCAAGTGGCTGATATCCTGACCAAGCCACTGTCTGTGGCTGTGTTTGAGAAGCATCAGTTGAACCTCGGTGTTCAACTTCCTCCTACTGCATAAGGAGGCTCCGAAATTCCCCTCTCCCCGTTTGTTATAACTGTTTTAATCTGTTTATGGCTGTGATGCAGGTTTATGGGGGAGATACTATCCATGGGGAGTATGGATTGAGTTGAACGTGAAAAAATTTACTGGTCTTTGGATTTATTGTCAATGGGGGAGGAAGGAGAAAGGAATAAATTCAGACGAATGAGAAGGAAAATAGTGGAACCCAATTCAAGCCTCCTCTCTTGTTTTCTACACCGATCATTGCTCACGTAGACTTAGAGTGTTGGCTGAGTTGATTCCTGCGTTTTTGGTTTTCTCATAGATGGAGATCTATTGAATTTATCTTCTGATTGCAAACAAACCCAAAGGGGGATATTGTTGGAACCATGGTCTTCTATGCATGATTTGGAGTATGGTTTGTGTTTGTTGTCAATCATCAATGGAAGTTCGGATCGTGTACCAACAAAGAGATCATACCGTTCAAGCAGACAATAGTATTGAAGGTGGCGCCGTTTTCCAGTGTTTGCCAAATTTTTGGGGTCCAAAATCTGGAAGTTACTGAGCATCACGAAAAGTGGATTTCCATGAAGATAATAATTTAATATGGAAAAGACAAGAATTTCGCGAAGAGAGGATGCATGGTTTGGAAATTGCGAAGACCAGAAGAATGGAGGCGGTGAGTCTTCGCGATTACGTCAAAGCTTCACGAACGGCAGAGTTGAAGCGCATCGCGGCGGTGAAGGTATTTGCGAGGGAGATTCACGGCGAAGGCGTGTAGGAATGAAGACGGTAATACTCCGCGATTACGACGAGCTCCGCGGATGGAAAATTGTCATAGTGCTTCGCGATTTTGAGAGAATTTCGGCAGGAACTTCAGAGCTTCGTGATTTGAGCTGACGTGGCGCTGACTTCGCACAGAAGGGACGAGGGTCGGTGGAATCTCCTATAAATAGAGGCCGACCCCTCAAGAGAAAGAGATAGAATTTCAGAGAAAATCCTTTTCTCTCGGTTCGCAAAGGTATCTCGCGAAGGTAGAGTGCTTCGCGAAAGAGGAGCTTCACGGCGACTATTCTTGCTCCGCGAAAGTCGTGCACCCCGTGTTGGCTCAGTGAGCTTTGTGAAGAGGCAGGTGCTCTGCGATAGCCAAACATTGCGAAGGCTGGAGCATTGCGAGAGTGCTTCGCGATTGAGCTTCGCGAAAAGGCAGGGGCTCCGCGAAGGCTTGTTTGAGCTTTGAAAAATTGGGAGCCTTGCGAAGTAGGGTACATTGTGAAGACTTCTTCCAAAGGTTATTTTCCCAGTGGACAAGGGAAAAGGAGGTATTCATCAGTCATTGGAATTTGGACTTTAACGAAGCATTAACTCAGGACTCTAATGCAAGCAAAGTCTCATTCTGAACAGGAGACAATGAACTTCATGTCTATCAATTGAAGAGACCTTCACGTCTATAAACTGAGTGTGACTTCACCAATGGTAGTGAGCTAGGGGGAGTCAACGTGAGTGACCCGAGGGAAGCAGTGAGCTATCCCTGGACCTTTGTAAAGGCAGTGAGCCTGGGACAGAGTGACTGTGCCCGAACAATTGTAATCTCTAGCTAGTTAAGCATAGTGGATTTTGGTACGACCAACAACTTGTCGGCGTATGCTCCTTGGACGTAGCCTATAGTGGTGAACCAAGTAAAAAGGGCTGTGTCTTCTCTGTGCATGTGCATGTTTGCTTTCTGATCATTTTCATCATACAGTTTCAACAAGTTCCTATCAACATGGGAATAAGATCCATTACATTAAAAGAAAAAGTTGTCACCCTGATTCACCCCTCCCCTCTCAGGGTGTCCCGGGGTCCTTCAGATGATTCATGATACAGAGGTAGATATATTTCTCTTAGAAATTTATGTTGTATCTATATAATGAAAGACAATACATACCGATAATTTCATAAAATTACACTAAAGGGAGTATCATAAGTTTTTCTAAGAAATTAAGCCAAAATATTTGTACGTGGGATGAGTTATATGGTTGATATGAAATAATTGAACCATTTTCCATCTTCACTAATAACTTGACATCCATGTTTTTAGCTGTTTATTGAATTGTTCTCCTAAAAATGCATGAGATGAAAGAATGTGTAGAACCAAAATAAAAAAATCATGTTATCTATTATTTAATGAATAACTAGAATATTTTTCACCACTTCATTGTTGGGATCCATGTTATTAGTTGTGATTAAATGTGTTTTCCCTTTCTCTCTAATCCTAAGAGGTTGTTGTCATTGGTTTTCATCGATAACCCTTAGCTTAGGGAATTAATTCAAATAGTTTCCTTGTTCCTTGCATTTGAAACATTGAATAATAGGCTAAGGATTGACTAAATCATTCATTTATTCCATCACATTGCTAGGTTTTTTCTCATTGAAAATCTCTAGCTAGGTTCCCTTCATTCCCACACTTAAATAATTTCCTTGTCCCCTTCAGAAAATTTCCAAAAGGCTTATTCCTACACTTTTGAAAAGTGCATTAATGGACTTTATTACCCCAAAGATATTTATCTATTACACCACTAGAATTAAATTACATTCTCTATTTACTATCTCCAGTTCCATGAGACCCTTGAGATTTTTTGATCTCTATGTCAACATTAAGGGCACATTAGACGATTTTCTCACAGCTATCAAAGTCATGAATGGATAATGATTTTCAAAGAATCAGTTTTATACCACCAAATAAGTGAGAAAATTTAATTTTAGGGGTCATAAAAAATACATAGGTGTATTCTGAAAGTCTTGTGAAATTTTCCTCATACACCTTGATGGATTCATTGTCCTTTTCTCAAGGATAAGAAATTAACTCTCCATTTTCATTTATAGAGTTCAAGGAAAATATTTTTCAAAATTTATTTTCCACAATTCCTTCCACTCCATTGCATTGATATCTTCCTCGGTCTTTTTATTTTTTAATAATGTCCACCATTTATCAGCTTCTCCTTCTTAATAATAAATACCCAACATGATCATCTATAAAGACCCGAACTTAAACATTACATAATCTTGATTTTTAAGTAAAAATAAAATTCTCTTACATTTGAGGATATTTTTAGGTTTAAAGTTTTATAGAATTAAGTAATAACTCATAAATAACAAAAAATATAAATTAAAAAGTGGACACTTCCAATTAGTATCCATTTTTCTCATAATTTAAAAATTTTAAAATATATCCTGATTTTTTTTCAGGGAAAATATTCAAAACTTTCAACTTAACTTATTCCTTTACCATACACATCCTTAAACCCTATGAAAAACATTTTAAAATGTGGGATGAGTAGAAAAATAACAATAAGGGACATAAAAGAAAGAAAACCCATTAGTCCAGTAAAAAACTTGAAAACCAATAAAATGTTTTACCTTTATCTCAATTTTCTTTGAGAGTAATAAATAATTCATATTGATATGAAAATAATTTTTTTTCAAAAAAATCATAAAAATATTTAAAAATCAAATCAGAACCCTTTTTGGAAACTTAGAGCATCACATTCATAACCCATTTTAAACCCATGTTAGAAGTAACTAGAGCCCAATTAGGAGAAACCATTTGTTTACTCCCTCATTATTTACTATTAATATTAGGAACATTACCCAATGCATTGATGTGCTATCTGGGAACACCCATCATATAAGCTATATCGCGCTCAACCCAAGACTATTTAGGAACAATCATTTATCATATAATTCTCAAGTACCATATCATGAATAAAACATTTTATGATTTCATTTTTTTCATCATAAAACATTTGAAAAACTCTTTTAAACTTGTATGAAAATCACTTTCGGGTATCAGAATAACCATTTCTTTAAAAATTCTATTTTCACTACCAAAATACCCTTTTCTTTTAAAAACCCATTTCAATACCAAAATAATAAAAAAAATGGAAGTAGGGTATTTTTATTTGAATAAAACATGAAATATTTTAAAGTAATACAAACTTCAAATAATGGTTATGGTAGTGAAAAATTCATTATCATCATATACGTAATAGATTTTTTTTTGTCATTTGTAATGAAAGTCACACATTCCACACAAAGATTCCCTTTTTATAAAAAAGTTGAAATAAATAAAAAAATTAACATTATAAAACTCTCATTTCCATAATAAAATTATTTTAAAAACATGTACATGGGAGAAAAATAGAGTTAGAAGGAAAACATTAAAAGAGATTTTTTTTAAGAAAAGTCCATTGTCACTTTGGAAATATTTGAATCATCAAGCCCATGAAAGAATAAAATTAAACAAAACTTTAAATACCATTAAAATAGATAAATTAATTATATAACATGTAAAATGGTATGTATATATACCTCATAAAATTATATAGGTGCATAACATCAAAACATATCTTAATGAAAGAAAATTGAGACGAAGTCCCTTACCACGAGTTGGATTCATCATGTTCATTATTTATCTTCCTAAATTACAAAATTATTTTAATTATTTAAATTTTTAAGAACCTATTTAAAGTAAATTATTCCTTTTATTTTACTTATTACCATTTTATATATAATTACTTAATTAATTAAGTTTACTAGGGAAGTTTTAATGGTATTTGACTTATATGTCAAAAATGACAATGGTAGGTTGAGTATTGATGAAAGAGGTCATTGTTTAACATATAGAGAATAATAATAATGAAAAAATTATAACATTTATACATCAATTATATTTTTATGACCAATCATGAAATATTATTTTGAAAAATTATATACATTACGATCATGGAGATGGTAGGTTGTACGTCCACAAGAGTAACATTTCATTTTTCAAAGATCATTATAGAAATAAGGTATATATTATTTTATATCTAAATAATGATAATAATATCATAAATAACATATTATTTCATTAAATATACTTATATATTTCATCCATGTGATTTATTTACAAAAAAATAAGAATCACATCTCTTCGTGGCGGTGGTAGTCTACACATACACGAATGATGTTATCATTTTTTAATTTAAGAAAGAAAATGATATTTTATATTTTAATAATGATAAATATGAAAATAATATCACAATTATTTAATTTATATAAAAAATATTCATTAACTTTATTCTTATTACCTTCCATGTAATTTGTTAGTGAAAAATGAATCTCACCGCTTCACGAGGCGGTACTCCACTGTTCACACGAGCGATATTATCATATTCCCCACATAATGAAAAGAAAGAAGTTATATGTGATATCATAACCTAAAATGTATAAATATGATAAAAATATCATATATATACTTCAAATACATCATTATAATAAGTTGTGATAGGTGATGATGGAAAATGAATGACATTGGTACGCAAGGCGATAGTCCTACGTACACACGAATGATGATTTTGTATCCCATTTTATAGAAGAGGATATAGATTTTGGTTATAATATTAATATAGTAACATCTTAGTTTGTTTTAGATTTTTTTATTATATAATCATAATTGAATAATATTTTAATTTGGTGTATGAAGAAATAAAATAAATATGCTCGGTTAAGTATGATACCTTCTTCAGACAACCTCTTTAGGTAAGCACCAAAATCCTTCTTAGGATGAATTTATGATCAAAATTAGAGATCTAGGTTATGTTTTGGAAATTTAGGAATTTATTTGGGTAGGTATTGGCCAAGAAAAATGGATTTTAAGTTTTTAAGAAAAGAGGATAGGGGTGGACTTTTATAAGTGAGGTGAGTGGCACACTTGTAATTTTTGAAAAGAAAATGGTATACCAATATTTTTTACATACCAAAAGAGTAAAACATGGAGAATACTCCAAAATTATAATTTATAAGGTTGAAATATATCCATTAAATATATTTTAAACAAGTTTTTTTTATTATAACTCTTATCTTTTTAGTTTAACCCCCTTGTAAATCTATTTTTACCTTAACCACAATAATTAATTTTTACTATTAATTTTGGTCAAAAATTAAGTTAACCTTATTATATATTATAAATTATGATGCTTAAAAACATGGAATCAATTTTACCAAATTCAATTCAAATAATTGGAAAATTTTAATTTAAAAAAACCCACAGATGTGATTAAAAATCAGGTTTTCAAGAAGTGTATTTTTCAAGAAAAATATGATTTTATATTAACTATATGATCAATAATAATAATTGAATGAATATAAATTAATATTTATTGATATATAATCTATAAATTTAATTTAAAATATTTCTCATTTGGTATTATCTTAATTTATTAAAATGGGGAAACATTATTCACTTTAAAACTATTTTCAGAAAAAACATGTTTTTTAACCCAAAACAAACTTATACTAAAATACAATATAAAGTTTATTAAAAGGAAATTAATTAGATTAAATATAAATAAATAATACTTATGTTACTTTAAATAATATTAAAAACATAATGATACATTTAAATTACTTAATTTATTGAATGTAAATGACTTTTTTATAAAAATCAGTATTTTCACTATTCACTAAAAAATCAATATTTTTAAAAAAATCCCAAAATTTCACCTAAATTAAATTTTGATATGATTATTTAAAAATGATATTAATTTTTTTCAAATTAAAATTCTAAAATTTATAAATTGAACTTTTAAATAAAAAAAGATAATAAAAGTGTTTAAATAAAACTATTTCTTTTTTTATTTAAAAAATACTTAATATTTTAATAATGAATATAAATATATAATTCATATTAATAAGCATGAAAATGATTTATTCTATCATCACCTCCATTTTAGAATTCTCACCCCTTTTATAAAATTTACCATCACAATTTTATCCACTTATTAAACAAGTGGGGATATCTTTCCCTCATTGAATTTTTAGATTTCTATGTTACCTATTCAACCATATGGTTTTCACATAAAACCTTACCTGGTGAACTATATTATTCTGAAACACATTCTCTATATGGTCAATAATTTGAATAGGATGATCCTGATAAGAAATATTCTCTTCCAACTGAACTACTTTAGGGCTCAAAATATGAGATGAATCTGACATACATTTTCTTAACATCGAGACATGAAAAATGTTGTGTAACTAGGTTAAAATTAGGAGAAAAATCACTCAATAGGAAACTTATCCAAATTTATCTAGTATTTAATATGTTATAATGAATTTCGGACTTAAATTCACCTTTTTCTAAAATGCGTAACACTTTTCCATGGAGATACTTTGATAAAGACATGATCACCTACCTCAAAAGAATGATCCTTACTCCAGTGATCTGTATAAATTTTCTATTTTCTATAATCCATACTCATAGGTTGTTGAATAAACTACACCTTATCATCCATTTCCTCTACTAACTCTAGTATCATCAACTTCCTTTTTCTTACTTCATCCAAAAAAGTTGGTTTCCAACACCACTTTCTATATAATGCCTCACTAGTGCCATCTGTATAGTGGAATGAAAACTATTATTATAAAAAAAATCAACAAAAGAAATTTATTGATCCAAAATTCCCATATAATACATTGAACAAGAACTAATAATATATTCCATGGTCATAATCATTCTCTCATACTGGACATCGGTTTGAGGATGAAAATTTATAATGAAATTTAATTTATCACCCAATGATTTATGAAGTCCTTTCCAAAAATTAAATGTAAACCTAGGATCATGATCTGATACAATGGAGAGATTAAATCCTTGTAACCTAACTATCTCATTTAGATATAGTCAAAAAATAATATCTAAAGACATGGTATCTCTAATGGTAAGTAAATGTGAAAATTTAGTAAATCAATCAAAAATAAACCAAATCACATTATTACCTTGAGAAGTCTTTAGAAATCCTACCCTGAAATCCATTAATATATTTTCTCATTTCCAATCGAGCACTATAAAAGGTTGAATCATATTCTTTGATAATTTTCATTCTTCTTTAACCTACTAATTAGTCAAACACTTCATGGTCAAATTAGAAATATCTCTGTTCATACCATCCCACCAATAATAATCCTGAAGGTTTCTATACATATTAGTGTTTCCTAGATGAATGGAAAATAGAGAAATATGAGCTTCACTCAAAAACTCTCCCTTCAACTGGGAATCACACGACACACATAATATCTTTCAAAATCATAAAAAAAATTTCTTGATCAATATTAAAATCAGGAAACTTACCCTTATTAATAGATTCTAACTTTTCATGCAAAGCCTGATCCTCCTTCTGAGGTTGCTTAATTCTTTCCAACAAAGTTGATTGCATATAATCCTAAGAAAAAATAGATGATATCCCTATATTTAAAAACTCTAGGCCAAAATTCATTAAATAATTAACCAAAGGGCCATGTTCCAAAACTAACATGGTTAATGTCACACTATTTTTTCAACTCAAAGCATAAGACACTTTGTTTTCCTTTCCAAGATGGTAGTGAATCATGTAATCATAATACTTGATCAGTTCCATCCATCTTATCTATTTCATGTTTAATTCTTTATAAGTGAATATATCCTTCAATTTTTTTTATCAATATATATTTCACACTTTACTCCATAAAAATTATGCCTACAAATTTTTAAATAAAAAACGACAACAAATTTTTATAGATCATGTGTAGGGTAATTTAACTCATGAGTTTTCAACTAATGTGAAGCAAAATAAATTAACTAATCATTTTACATCGGGACACAACCAAGTACCTTCAATGAAGCATCACTATAGTTGAAATTTTTTCCATTTATAGAAGTTAGGGTTAAAACTGGATCATTTACTGGTATTTTTTTAGTTTCTAAGAAAATATTTATATTTTATTTTCTTGATTAATTTTTCTCATTTTCAAGTTAAATTAGTCAGTGGGCTAGCCAAATGAGTAAATTTTTTAAAAAATCATCAGTAGTAACCTGTTAATCCTAGAAAACTATGAATATATATGATATTTGTGGGTATTTTCATTTCTTCAACAATTTTAATTTTATAAGGGTAAATAGTTATTCCATATTTAGAAACAATATGTCCAAGGAAAGATTTTTTTTGTAAGAAAAATTCCCACTTACTAAAATTTCCATATAGTTTATTTTCTTTTAAAGGTTAAAAAAAATACATGGATGATTTTAATGATCCTTCTAACCTTTATAATATACCAAAATATCATCAATAAACACAACCAAAAAATTATCCAAGAACTCATGGAAAACTCAATTCATAAGGTCCATAAATATAAAAAGTGAATTAGACAACCCAAACAACATAACTACAAACTCATATTTCCCATATCTAGTTCTAAATGTAGTCATAAGAATTTCAACCTCCATAACCTTAATCTTATGGTACCTGAACCTTAGATCAAACTTGAAAAAATACTGAGCTCCCAAGAGATGATCAAAAAAATCATCAATATGAGGCAAAGAATATTTTTTGAAACAGTGATGCTAATCAAGGCTCGATAATCAATGGAAAGTCTCACTGAACCATCTTTCTTTTAACAAAAAAATAAGAGCACCCAATGGTGTAGTGCTAGGTAAAATGAAATCTTTATTTAAAAATTACTACAATTGATTTTTCAATTTTAAAAGTTCAACTTGAGTTATTCGATAAGGTGGTTTATGAATCAGGTACTAAGTCAATAGTATAACTCAACCTCCTGATCAGGAATAACACTAAGAAAATAATCATGAAATACATCCATGTATTCATTCCCTACTACCACATCACTAATTTAACTAGTTTCATTATTTTTAACAATATTATTTAGGAAATTTTTAATTACATCTCTAATTAATTTCTCAGCTTCATGGTAAGATATAGAATGCATGAAATCATTGAACATAACTTTATTAGCTCAGAAATACATTTTATCATGATAAAATGAAATCTAATTCATACCAAGAAATATATTAAAATCTAATATGGCTATTTCAATAAGATTTATAGGAAATAACATCCCACTAATAGCAATAGGAAGATTCTTATAAATCTTGGTTACTTTAATATTTCCACTCAGAGTTTTAACCAAATGATCTTTCTTACTTTCATGAGGTGATATTCCCAATTTACACGAAAATTTCTCAAAAATGAAAGAATATGAAGATACATAGTAAAATAGGGTACTAAAATAATTCAAATAAACTCGTAACATACTTATCACTACTTCATTTGATGGCCCAACACCAACCGTAGTAGTATAAAATTATTTTTCCACACCATATTGTTTCTGATCTTTCTAATTTTCAGCTTGAGTAACTAAATTCATACATGCATTAGAGTAATGAACAAACTCATTGCAACTAAAACCTCTCACCATTGGATAGCTATTGGTTACCCCAATTTTTTCTTGTTTAGTACTCTTTTCCTTTTAGTCATGAGCCCTATCACTAAACTGGCCACAATGGAAGCACTTTCCAGATACTATAAAAAATTACTTGAAATTTCATTTACCACACTTGGAACATTTTGGGGTATTACCTCTAGACTTATTACCTGGTTTTTTATTTGTTTCTTATCACCTTGAAATTTTCTTATTATTTTCATATCAAGGAACATATGAGTAAGAAAAATCTATTCCAACTTTCTCAGCACAACAAACCACTTTCTCAAAACTTTTAAATTATCATGTAGAAAAATCTATTTAAAAACTTTTTTACAACCCTAAGTAAAATCTATTAATTTTACTGTCAGTGTACTAAATAAAATCCATCTAATACTTGGATAATATTTTGAAGTTTTCTTCATATGAATCTATTAAATATTTTTATTTTTTCCTCAATTCCTTGAATTATTTTCCCATATAGAGACAAACAACCTTAGTAAAATATCTTTGAAGGAAAATATCCTTAAATGTTTATCATTCCATGAAATCAAGATCATATTTCTCTCTATAATTATTAACCATATACCACCATCAACCAATTTAACCTTCAAAATGATAAATGAAAAGAGTTTCCTTTTGATGTTCTGAACATACTATTACTTAAAATATCTTCTTTAGTGTATTGATCCATCCTTCAGCAAATACAAGGTCAAATGATCCACCGAATGATGGGGGATGTTGTCTCATGAAATTCTATACTACTTACATGTTTCTATATGGTATATATGGTTTCTTCTTATCATGAATACCACCACTATTAATAGCTTGTGTCAACTTAGCCATCACTACAACAAGCTTCTTAGTTCCGATTCCAACAATTTGGGGATACTGATTTGGAAAGATATTTTCCTCTCAGTGCCTTCCCACTACAACTTCCCTATTTCCTCTATGGAAAACTATTCAGAATAGATATAGTTTATATCAAGAAACATGCTCATCTTTAAATTTTATATCATTTAAACTTAACCTTTAATTAAAACATTTCAAGGGTATGCTATTATCATTATCCAAAAATCTAAATTTATTTAAACCAACCTCTGATACCAATTATAGGTATTTATCCTTAAAGATTAAATAATGTTGAGTTTTATGTTAATAATTCATTCTCTTGCATTTTAGGATATTTTTAGGTTTAGAGTTTTAGATAATTAGGTCATAACTCAAACATAAAAGCCTGTAAATTCCAAAGGCGACACTTCTGATTAGTGTCAATTTTTTCAAAATATAAATATTTTAAAATGAATAATGATTTATTTTCATTGAAAATATTCATGAATTTTAATTTGACTTATTCCTTTCCCTTACCCATACTTAAACTATGTGATTTGTTTAATGTGGGATGAGCACGGAAATTTCAATAAGGTACATAAAAGAAAAAAAAATCATTAGTCCAATAAAAAATAATAAAAACCATTAAATGTATTAAATTTATCTAAATTTTCTTTGAGTGAAATAAATAAATCATTTTCACATAAAGAACATGGTTTTTTATCAAATAAAATCATTAAATCCCACAATAATCAAATCAAAACCCTTTTTTGAAAACTTAGAGAATCACATTCATAACTCGATTTAAACCCATGTAAGAAGTAATCAAAGCCCAGTTAAATCCATAAGATAAACCCTTTTATGACTCCCCCTTATTTACTATCATTATAAGAAATATTAACCAATGCATTGGAGTTTTATCTCGGTGTACTCATCATATAATATATATCGGGATAAACTGGTGCTATCTAGGTGCACCCATTGTATAAGCTATATGAGGCTAACTCGATGCTATCTGGGAACAACCATTTCTCATATTATTGTCAAGTTCTATATCAGTAATAAAAAAAATTATTCTTCTATTTATTAGTTATAAAATATTTTAAAAACCATTTTAAACATGTATGAAAATCACATCAAGATATCAAAATACTTATTTCTTTTAAAAATCCATTTTTAATGCCAAAATACCCTTTTATTTTAAACCCCCATTTTCAAAACCAAAATACCCAAAATAAGAGAAGTAAGGTTTTTTTATTTTAATAAACCATTAAAGTTTTTAAGGTAATCCAAACGTAAAATAATGGTTATGGTAGTATAAAATTCATTGATGTCGTATACGTTAAAATAGAAAATTTATTTTGTCCTTTATAAAGAAATTCACACATTCCATACAAAGATTCCACTTTTTTAAAAAAATTGAAAGAAATAAGAAAATTACCTTTATAAAACTCTCAAGTCCATAATTAAGTCATTTAAAAACATTGACATGGAATAAAATGAGAGTTAAAAGGAAAATATTAATATAGTTTTTTTAAAGAAAAGTCACTTATCACTTTAAAAATATTTGAATCATATGAAAAATGAAATAATAACATTAAAAAAAATTAAATTCTATGATAATAAATAAATTCATTATATAACATGTCAAATGGTTTGTATGTAAACATCATAAAAGAATATAGGTTCATAACATCAAAATTTTCCACAATAAAAGGAAATTGAGACAAATTCCCTTACCTTGAGTTTGATTCATCATGTTTTTTCTTTATCTTCATGAATAATAAACTTATGATAATTATTTTTTTGATTTATAACATTTTTCAAGTGTAATATTTATTTTATTTCACTTATTACCATGTCATATATAGTTAATTAATTGAGTTTACTTTGGAAGTTTTGATATTTGACTTATATATCAAAAATGACTATGGCAAGTTTACTATTTTTCTAAGAGGTAATTATTCATAATTTTAATAATAATAATCATGAAATAATTATCATAATTATATATAAATTATAATTTTATGACCAATCATGAAATATTGTTTTGAAAAATGAAGTATGTTATGATCATGGAGATGGTAGGTCGTATGTACACTTGAGTAACGTTTCCATTTTTCAATGATCATTAAAGAAAAAAGGTATATATTATTTTATATTTAAATAATGATAAAAATATCATAAATATAATATTATTTCATTAAATATACTTATATTTATCATCCATGTAATTTAGTGATGAAAAAATGATGAGTCACATCGCTACGTGGAGGTGGTAGTTCACACATACATAAACGGTGTTATCATTTTTCAATGTAAAAAAGAAAATGATATATTATTTTTCATGAATTATAAATATGTTATGAATATCACATATATTCATTAAATTTATCCTTATTAACTTTCATGTAAATCATTATTTAAAAAAAATCACATCAATTCGTGAGGCGGTAGTCTAGTGTACACTTGAGTGACGTTATCGTATCCCCACGAAATGGAAAGTAAGAAGGTATATGTGATATCATAACTTCGAAAGAATTAATATTTTAAAAATATCACAAACACACACACACACAGATATATATATATATATACACTTTAAACAAATAATTATTACAATCCATGATAGGTTGTGATGGAAAACAAATTACATGGGTTCACGAGGTGGTAGTCCTCCATACACACAACCAATGATTTCCTATCTCATTTGATAGAAGAGGAGATGGAATTTGGTTATATAATTAAAAAAATAACATAAGAGTACATTTTAGATATTATTTTTATTATATAATTATAATTTAATAATATTTTAATTTGGTGGATGAATAAATAAAATAAAGATGCTCGGTTAAGCATGATACCTCTTATCTAGACAACCTTCTTAGGTAAGAAAAAAAAGTCTTCTTAGGATGGATTTTTTAATAAAATAAGATCTCTAGGTTCTGTATAGGTAAGTTAGGATTTTATTTGGTTAGTTATTTTCTGATAAAAAGGGAATTAAAGGTGTGAAGTGGATAGGAGGAGTGTCCTTTTATAAGTGAGGTGAGTGACACACTTGTACTTTTTGAAAAGAGAAAGGTATGCCCATGTTTTTCACATGCCACAGGGGTCCAAAATTAAGAATAATAGATAAATAGACAAGATAAAGTCTAAATATAATAATAAAATATATTTTATACAAGATTTAGGTCATTTTAACCCTTATCATTTTAGTTTAACCCCTAGTAAATCCATTTTTTACTTTAACTGTGGTAATTAATTTGTATTGCTTTCACTATTCAATTTAGTCAAAAATTATTTTAAATTTATTATATATTAAAAATTATTCATATTAAAAGTATAAAATCCATTTCACTAAATTTAATTCACATAATTTTAAAATTTTAATTTAAAATAAAACACATAGATGTGATGAAAAATGGGTTTTTAAGAAGTGTATTTTTCAAGAAAAATATGATTTTATATTAACTCTATGATTAATAATAATAATTGTATGAATATAAATTAATATTTACTGATATATAATCTATAAATTTTATTAAAATTATTTCTCATTATGGATAATATTAATTAATTAAAATGGGAAAACATTATGCACTTTAAAACTGTTTTCAGAAAAATCCCATTTTTAAACCCAAAAACAAAATTCTACTAAAATACAATATATAGGTGATTAAAATATAATTAATTGGATTAAATATAACTAAATAATACTTATGAAACTTTGAATAATAATAAAAAACATAATGGTACTTTTAAATTACTTAATTTATTGAAAATAAATGACTTTTTACAAAAAACGGTGTTTTTCACAATTCACAGAAAAATCCTTATTTTCTTAAAAATCCAAAAATTTCACCATAAGTAAATTTTTATGTTATTATTTAAAAAATGGTATTAATTTTTTAAAATTAAAATTATAAAATTTATAAATTAAACTTGTAAAAAATACTGTATAATAAAAGTGTTTAATTAAAACAATTTCCTTTTTCATTTAAAAAATTAATTAGTATTTTTATAATGAATATAACTATATAATTAAAATTAATAAACATGAAAATGATTTATTTTATAATTTCATAGGTTTTTAGATATTATATTACACATTAAATTAAAGTATTAATAGAATATTATCAATGGACTTGATCCATTGTTCCGTGATTAAAGGATCAGAAGGTCCACTGAACCTCTGAGGCCTTTGTCGTATAAAGGCATCAATTGAAAGTTTCTATTTATTTAAGGGATTTTGGAATTAATATTGATTAAATTTCTTGTAAAAAACCTAAGTCAAATTATTTCCATGATGTTTGTGATTCCCATCGGGCTGGGAATCACATTTTTCAGTCATCACATTGCCCCTCACATTAGTTGTTGACATGGTTCCTCCAATTTCTAGTCATTGAATAGAATAAAGGTAAAATTAGGAATGAGTATTTTTAAACTATTAAAAACATAAATGGTAAATAATTAACATTAAATTTATAACATGTGGAGGGTTTAAAAAGGCCACACCTAGGGTTTTCATTTTTGCAAGAAGTGGTTTCAATCTAATTTTTTCCATTATATATTTCCTAATATGAAATATTATGCACATTTTATTCCCTTCATAATAGTTCATAAATAGATTTTTAATTTACTATAGTATATCCAATAGTGATTTAAAACTATTTTTGCAACAAAGACCACTTTGATACACCTAGTGACGATCAAGTCCAGCTCAATGCGCCCTTTTTGGGCGTATTACCCCTAGGTACAACTATGCCATGGCCACATCCACTTATATTATTCAGATAGATATTTATTTGATTGGTAACCACTTAATATATACATTAAAAAAATTATGGATATTTTCCTATATTTATTCTTATACATAAGGCTTTCTCTAGAGCATTTTAGTCCTAATATTAAAATAACTACACTTTCCTATCATGCCAACTATGACAATGTATATGTTTATTACACTTTATTTCATAATTTATAACATAAAAGTACACTTAGTACAAATAAGAAGAGCTATATATAACAAAAACTTACAATATAAATGTAATTACATAAACTAAAACTTGATGATATGCTCTAAAAATCCATTTATCTTCTAAAACTACATGGGATAACCTGAGGACATACATAATAAAGGGGTGGGCTATAAATCCTAGTAAGGGAATAAAAAAACAATAGCATAAGTTAAAGAAATGCATGTGATCCAAGTGACATGTCATGGTAACATAAGAGGATAAAGAATAATAATCTTGAACAATGAGGCATGATATATCATGATAGCATAAAGGAAACATGAGAATGTGGCAAAAAAAACATGAAATCATAAGAATAAGTTAAGGATAACAACCAAGACATCATAACATAGTGTTCTTAGGATAAACTCTCATGAAACATACATGTAATCTCATGAGAGAAAAACATTATTAAATTAATTGGAGATATATATAATTCTAGTCCCACCCATCACTTTCATATCATTTAGATTCATAAGTGTGCCACATAGATCATACAACAGAAGGATGTATTTTATAAATTTTAACCGCATGATTAAAGAGTGTGGGATACATATATGTAAACCCTAAATCAATGAAGGATATTTAAAAATATTTTAATACCCTTGAGTGTAAATGGAAATTTTTACTCACTATATAAATTCTTTTCATGGAAAATCATAGTATAATTTCATCAACATAATGGGTGTACATAAAGGGTTATAGAAGATGTGAAGGAGAGAAAAATGGATCTCTCAATACTTGGGAATCATAATAATGATAATGGGGTGTGTAAAAACATATCCCAAATTGAAAAATTGGAAATAAAAATACATTACATAAGTAATTTTCTTGAATAAAGAGGAGAATGATATGACCCCTCACCTTGATAGGATGCCTCTAAAAGCTTTGGAGAAGCTTCTTAAGAGCTTGGGGGATGTAATGACCCAAAATTTTATCAATGAAACTTCCCTTATTATAATTACATCATAAATATTAAACATAAAATAGTGAAACCACAAAATATTATTCTAATAAATGAATAACGATACTTCAGTCAAAAAACAAATCAATAATTACAGTGGAATAATAAAAAGAAAACAAGATAATAAGAATAATAAAATTTGGATATGCTCAATCCACTAGAATAACCGCACTCATGAACAAATATGTATAAATAAAACATAATTTCAATAATAAAATATTAATTTAAAATAATAAAGTATAAATAAAATTTAGGTATCTTATAAATAAAAAATATGATATATGTATATCATGAAATAAGTAAATATTTTTAAAAAAAATGAGAAATTAAGTGTTAGCATTTTTATGAAATGTAAATATTTATTTACAATTTTATAATTAATATAATGATTTAAAAGAAAATTTATTTTCATAAAATAGATTTATAAATTAATATTTTGTTGAATTATAATTATAATATAATTTTATGAGACCTTAATTAAATTTTCAAAGTGTCCTAAAATCGGTTATAATATTAAAATCAGTATTTTTCAAATAATTGATGATTAGAATTTAAAATTAAATTTATCATATTTTGAAAATTATTTTCATAAAATGGAGTCCATTTTTTAAATCTAAATGTCTAAAAATGGTCAGGATTAATTTTTTCTATTTTTCTAAAATAGTTTATTTTTTGGTGAATAGTAAAATACTGTAATTTACAATATTTAAAAAATACATGAATTATTGATTCATGGATGATGTATATATTTGGTAATCACCCATTAGTTTGAAATAACATGTACTAGTTACTTTAATTAGTCAAAATAATCAACACTATTGATAGTCTTGATCCAGAATAATAAACTAATGAATAAAATAATAAAAAACACCCCTCTCCTATCCCTGTAAATATTACCCCTCAACACCCATTATAATCACACCTCCAAATCCTTGTATGCTGTATAAATTATACTTAATTACCCTAACAATAATCTTACCCACATCTTAGTATTTTTTTCTCACCAAAAGATCACTTCCATGTGTCTTAAGGTGGTTCTCAAGGAGATGATATTCAATAGGTAAAATCATCCTTCTTTCTATTTTAATTTCTTTTCGTTTCTTATCCTCCCCTCACCTACCATACCAAAAATATAATGATGAATATATTATCATATATATACTGTAATTTTATTATGTTAATGTAATATCCATTATCAAATCACTTCTCTTATGCTTTTATTTTAAAAATGAAAACATCGTCTGTGATGTGTCAATTCACCACCTTTGCGGACGATGAGTTTTCATTTTTCTTTACCTCCTTCAAGTCTGGTCATAAAACCATTATTATGGTTAAAACATATTGTAAAATACATATGATAACTTTTATCATTTTTTGGAACTAATATATATATTCATAATATAAAATAATAAAACAAAACTAGTTCGTGATGATACAAAACCACCAAAATAAACAAAATGTTTATCATTAACATTTTATCTAATAAATCATCCTTATACAAAAATTAAAAATGATATATGGGATAATAAAAAATTATTTTGGTGTATCAATATCATATAATTACACTTCTATATTTTTCTCCCATCTGACAAGAACTCCCATAATTAAACTCAAGGGAACCAATCATAAAATCAGGAAACGAACGTACGTAGAACAACGGAATTAAACATTAAAACTCAACAAAATGACCATAAATGAACTTAATAAAGTTATAATAAATCAAATATATGTATAATAGGTTATTAATTAATTAATTAATGAATCTAATTTGATTATCTGGGATATTAGGTGCAAGTACAGAACACATTCTAACATAAGTTAAGGTATCTCTCTGAACCTCCATTTTTCCTTCATGTTATGATTTCTCTCTATTTACGCCAATTTACTTATTTATTATTCTTATATAGTTCTTATAAATTATGTTCATATGTTCCAAAAATATGTATCTAAATCAATTCTTCCTTCTTTCATGGGGAAATACATGTTTTATAAGGTTCCATTCTCAATTCCTCCCGATAAGCAAGTCCGATTAAAGGGAACTTCCCGATTTCTTACCCATTTTCAAGTATATTTCAGAGTAATTTTGAATACACAATTATTTTTTCTAAAATCAATAATTAAATCATGAAAAAATAACTTAGTTAATTTCTAGTTTTATACAATCAGTTATGTCATTTTCTTCTTTAAATACTCTTTAATATTTTCCTTAAAACCGCACTAAAGTGTCTCATTTCTAAAGTTTCTTAAACACTACTTTTACATGATTTCACTTAATTTGGACATATTTTATCAATATTTATGACTATTTACCTTATTAATGCCCATTTATGATTTTAAAAAAATTATTTCATGGATTCCATTATGATACACCCTTTGGTTGTGCCTTATGACATGGTTATAATACCCATTTCTTTACATGGGTAACCCTTATGTTTATTACTTATGTTTGATTATTTATTTGGAACACATATACATTAACATGTTATGATGGGTACACCCATATATTTTCCGATTTCATTGGTTAATTTTCAGTCTCATGAGATTTCATGTATGGGATTAGGGAGTAAACTTAATCCATTATGGGACTTTGTCCACCATGTGATATAGTCCTGGTAGTTAGCCTCAACTCATGTTTATGTCATGTTATATATTACTACCACATTCCTATGTGGCCATGATCTTATGATTCCATGTTCTATGTTCTACACATCTATATGTTTATCCATGATTCATGCCTTTTATGTTATCATGTTATGTTTTTAACCCATGTGTTATGATTCTTTTCCATGCTTATTCCTTTACTAGGATTTTTAGATCACCCCTTATGTCTATGTATTCACCAAGTTATCCCATGTTGATGTAGGAGCTCAAAGGATGTCAGGATCTCATTGTGGAAAATTGATAAAGATATTTTTTTATTATAGTTCCACGTTTTTAATTTTATGTACCAAGTCTTCCAAAGACACTAGACTCTACGATCCTTGGTTTGTATTTTATGGTTAATTATGCTTAAAATCACATAATAGTAAGGCTAGGTCCACTATAGTTGGTATCATAGCATGGTCTAGTTACTTTTTTGGATTAGGAATAGATAACTTTAATAAGAACCATAGGGATAATTATAGCACTATGGATAACCTATATTGATACTTAGGGAATCACAAGTTAGGATATAATTTTCATTTATAATTTTATCCTTATATGTTAAAATTTTCCTTTTCATATTCTTATTAGATAAGTATTCAAGACCCCATAATTGTACCTTTTTTTATTAGTTAATTGTGGGAAATTGGATAACTCATTCCAACAATCAATGTGATAGGAAATGTAATGATTTACCAAATGAAATTCCAAATCTAGTGGGAAAGGGAGCTCAAAACTCCATGATAGTACTGACTCAATTGGATCAAGTTATGAATAACAACTTGAATCACATAAAACACCCTCCTTCGCCTAATAAAAATAAAGGTGTGTTCAAATCTTTAATATGATAAAGGCCTCCTCTATTTAGTTAATTTTCTGATCACCTCATCACAGAACAATAGATTAACTCCATTGAGATGATATTCTCTGTCCTCTAATGCTCAAAAGAAGAGGAAGTTGTGTTGGTAGTCAATAGTTTTGATGAGGAAGCTAATCAGTGGTGGACATTGATCAAAAACACAAAGTCTAAAGAGGAAATTAATTCCATGCAATGGGAAGGATTTAAGAAAATATTTTATAATAAATATTTTCCAATAAATATTTTCTCTTAACTCTCCATATTAAGATAGAGAGAGATTTCCTCGGACTAAAGAAAAAAGAATATGAGTATATCAGAGTGTATGAGGAAAACATTAAAAGGATTTCATGATACGCCTCTATCTTTTTCAGGAATACTAAATGAAAGGTGGATATATTATTGAGCAGACTAAAGTTGAGTCTGAGAAAGGTGTTGTCAGTTTGAGAATTTGAAATATATGAGGAGATTGTTCATTGTTCTCTTACGGTTGAGATGGAGATCAAAGGCTCTCAATGGTCTCATTTAATTAGAGATAAAAAGAATAAAATGGAGTTTAAAATGGTAGGATCAACATATAAATCCTATTATGGAAAAAAACACAACAACCTACATGTAAAAAGTGTGGGTAGAAGCATCCAAAAAAAATTCTTAAGGGAACTGAGAGATGCTTCAAATAGGGAAGAGAGGGCCATCAAGAGAATTTTTTCTAAAGGGAATTAAAGAATCCCTCTAATTTAAAAGAATAAAGGAAGGTTTAGATTAATACTTAACCCATAGTACAATGTTTCAACTACAAGGAACATGGACATTATTCAAGATAATGATCTAAGTCAAGGTTTGTTGGAGGAAATCAACAACAATGGACTATAAGGCAGCAAGAAATGGCATATGCAATCAATACTGATGAGGTGGAGGTCGAAAATGATGTGGTTATAGGTATATGATTCATTCAATAAAAATAATGAACGTACTATTTGATTTTTTTTTCTACACGTTCTTTCATATCATGCAAGTATAGTAGAACTATTTAAACACAACCTCAAAATATGTAGGTTGAGTTATCTTTGAGAACAAAAAATGGGAAAATTGTTGCATCCAAAGTGTATAACTACTCCCTTTTTACTATTTATGGACTGAACCTCCCAGAAAATCTCATCTTACTTTAGTATTATTTGATGCTATATTAGGTATGGATTGGATATCTTTATATAAATCCAACATTAACTGTTAGGAGAGGGAGATAACTCTTCACATCCTGAAGTATTATTCAATTATATAAAAGTGTAAGTAGGAGAATGAATCTACTTCAGAATCATTATCTCAATTGTGGATATTATTTCCTTATAAGTAAGCATAACTAGATCAAATTATTGACACAAAGGAGAGTATCATACTCAAAGACATGCCCATTGTGAAAGACTATATAGATATGTTACCTGAAGAATTGTCTGGTATTCATCTAGACTGAGAGGTTGAGTTCTCAATTGTTATCATACTTGGATCAATGCCCATATCAAAGACACATTATATAATGTCCACCACTGAGTTAAAGGAATTTAATAAGCTATTATAAGAGAATATGAACAGGGTTTTATATTCCAAATGCTTCACCATGGGGTGCGCCATTCCTCTTTGTTAAGAATAAGGATGGATCAATGCACTTCTATATTGATTATCATCAACTCATAAAAATCACAATAAAGAACAAGTATCCCATAACACAGATAGATGACTTGTTCGATCAGCTATATGGGGCTAAGTATTTCTATAAGGTGGATGTTCAGTCAGGATATCACCAATTAATGGTAAATAAAAAGGTTATTCTCATTAATACCTTTTGAATAAGGTATGGACACTATGAGTTCATAGTGATACCCTTCATACTAACTAATTCTATAATAATTTTTATGGACTTAATGAATATATTCATTAGATATTACCTCAACAAATTTGTGGTATTATTTATAGATGATATTCTAATATACTCCAAGAGCAAAGAGGAACACTAAGATCACTTAAATACTATCCTAAGGACTTTGTGAAAGGAGAAAATATATGAAATGTATAGTAAATTTTAGTTCTATATGAATAATGTATAATTCCTAGTTAATTTTATCAACAGAAAAGAGATATCTATGGAGCCTTCAAAAATGAATGCAATTAAGGAGTGGCCATAAAAAACATATGTAATAGATATTTATAGTTTCCTTGTTCTAAGTGGGTATTAAGGATGATTTTTGAGTAAATTATCATGATATTCAAACCCATTAACAAAGATGACTCAAAAGGGAGTAAAGTTTGTCTGGACCTGTGAATGTCAAGACTTATTTAAATATTTGAAAATGAGGCTTATCACCGCACTAGTACTTACACCGCTGACAAGTGGGGAAAACTTTGTGGTATACAATGATGCTTAAAATAAGGGATTAGGCTATGTATGGATGCAAAATGATAAATTGATAGCATATGACTCAATTCAGTTGAAATTTTATGAGAAAAACTATCCCACACATGATTTGGAGTTGGCGATTGTTATCTTTGCATTGAAAATCTGGAAGCATTATCTCTATAGGGATAAGTGTGAGATATATACTAATCATAAGAGCCTCAAATATATATTCCCATATAAGGAGATTAATATGTTCCAGTGAAGATAGTTAGAGTGTAAGATTTGGTGTCCTAGAACTATCTGGTTGTACTTTAATTACAAGTATATTTAATATATTTAAATATTAAAAATATTATTACATATTGTTCATTGTTCTGCATGACTATGATGTAATAATGACCTAGAGTATTTTTTGCATTGATAAGGTCATGGTAGTTCCCTGTTATGATGAGAACATTGAAACGATATAACAATATTCTTAAATATAGTTCTACAGTTGGATGACATACTATGACGGGACACATAGCATGCTGACCGTCGGGTGTGATTACTCATAAGAATATGAGACTTCTTCTCATGAAGTTCACACTTGGTAATCTCCAAGATAGGAGATTATGATAACAGACCTTCCAGTAGTAATTCTAGATGTTTTAGTGTCATCATATATTTCTATCTGTGAGCATGTGTAATGATCCTTAGACTTTAAGATTATCATTAATACATGTCACGACTCACACACTTTGATTTACTGATGAAAACCATCATGTAGATAGTTGGCAGGAAGTAGGGTACGTTGGGTGCATCACGAGTGGTATGTTATTAATGGATAAGTTACGGAAGGGTTTTCTCCTTCCATTTATGAAAGTTGATATCTCAGACCTTTGATTGAAATAGAACCGTCACGAGAAATTTCACGGACATGGTGTAATGATGAGTTTATTTCAGGTAGTCAAAGAACGACGTATCAAGCATAAAAGTTAATGAAAATATCATGAAACCTTCTTGATGATATATTGTGACAAATAGATTATATTACATAGTGAGTGTTCATATGTGTATGTCGTTGTTGTAACTTTAAGTTCTTTCTTTTGGGTGTTTTGACATGTTGCTAGATAGTACTCTTGGATTTTAGGCAATCCCGCCTAATGAAAATGAGAAAGAATCCTAGAGGGTCACACACTAAGTGTTTATGGTGGTCTCGGTTAAATTATATTTTAATTTTAATTAATAAATATCATTCTCAAGACAATGGAATAATTTTATTCAAGTTAAAAAGATTGAAAAAATTAAATAAATATTTATTCACCGGATTGTGGGTAAAATATATACATTTATTTATTTTTTGAACATTTAATAAATATTTATTTACTAGTTTGTAAATAAAATATTTATTTAAGAGAATAAATTATTTATTTATTTATTCATGTGTTCAATAAATAGAAGTTGAGTTCGACCGGACTAAGGTCAGTCTAGTAGTAAAATAATTATTTTCAAGATAATAAATAATTATTTAACTAGTTGGAACAAATTAAAATAACACTTCTATTATTTTGTGATGTAGAATTTTATTTATAATTACTTTTTGCAGAATTTGGGGCACCAGAAATAATTACACGGTATTATTATTAATAACATGAGTTTTATATAAGGTTATGAATGTATTTAATTGTTGTTATGCAATTAAATATTGTAACTGAATCCCCATGTTGATAAATAGACACATATGTCTATTGTTCCATGTACTGAACCACACACCTGGTGAATTGATAATTGTTAAGCTAAAAAATTTCTCTCTCGAATCCCCTTCCTGCCCTTCTTAAGAATGAGAGACGCCCTTCAAAGCCGAAGAACAAGTGATCAAGAACGACCAACATAAGACACTTACTTCATCACGCTAGCACCTAGAGAACGAGCGGTGTCGATCAGATTCCGTTAGAGCATGTGTGGATCACCACTAGAGGTATTCTAGTTTGGATCCTTGCAAGCACAATGAGATAATCTGGAAGGGTCATTTTGGACGATCAACATTATCAATGGAGAAAATACCTAAGATCTAGATATTATTTTCTTTATGAAATTAATAAAATTAATTATAAACATTATGTGAAAGATCCTCCCTAAAGGTTTCAGGCCTATTACTTCTTTATCTAAATATTTAATTCTATTTTGTGGAGAATGGAATTCATCATCATATTGATACCATAATAACCATTGATCATGGTAAAAATCAAAGTTAGGTGTCATCCCAACCATGCTTCTACTGCGCCTAGAACCTTTAAGTGGTATTAGAGTGGTTACATCATAGTTTATACTTATTTAAATACTTCGTTGATGATTTATGAATTTAATAATTTAGTTGTTTCAATTCAAGTTAATCATTCTACAAAATATGAATCTCGAGATCTGTTCCTCCTCTTTCGTTTCTCGTTCACCTTACAGAAAGCATCTTTTCTTTTAATTTTCATTAAAATAAAATAGAGGATCTCATCCATAGGTGTCAAAGGCTCCTACTCATACAACACCAGAACACAAAATGTGTATTCAATAGTACACATCATGTAGTCAAGGTTCAATGTACCAGGTATGGTCCACCAAACTAAGCCATTTCATTGGAGTTTGTCTAAGTCTTAATGACTCCATGTGTTGACCAGGAACAAGTGGCACGTGGTTTTTATATTACACACTATGTGGACCATTGGACATGGTGTGTAGTCCCTTCGTGTTATGGTTGGATCATGTACCCTATTCCTGGATTGCCCTACTGGAGACTTTGTAATGATGAACTACACGACGTATGGCCCACTGGACATGTCGTGTACTCTGAATATTTCCAAAGCTCCCTCACAAACCTTTTCCCTAGGCGTGTACTTCGGATGGATAGTGAACAATAGTACATGCCATGTAGTTAGAACTACATTCCATGTACTTATCCAAATTACGCAGATTTGTTAAAATTTATTATTATATTATACAAACCCTTGAGACGTGTAACATCATGAAGGCGTAAAGCTGAGGCACAACACGTGATAGGTGTTATATATATATGTGTTTAATTTAACATCTGCCTAATGTTCATTTCAACTCATTGGATAGTTATGAATAGGAATTCACAGGGTTTCCTCCAAGGTACAAGTTATGTATAAAGATAATTTTAAATGAATTTATTTGTTTAAAATTATGATGGATGATAATCTCAAGGAAATTAAGAAAAGGGTTTAAGATAAAAGGATTGATTAATTAAAGATGATAATTAATTGATTCGAGCATGATTTATCTTATATAAGAACGATTAAATTATTGAATGCTAATTTTATTTATTCGTAAATATCGTTGCATGTATAGATGATCATGAGTTAGACCAAGACCTTTGTATGTGGATGGTTTCTTTTAATTAATTTATTTAAATTAAATTTGTTGGCCAACGAGCCTTCTTCTCATTAATATATAGGGCCTGTGTGCCCAATGTTTCTTTTATTTAAAATCCCTTTTTACCCATCACCTACATGTGAGTTAAAAAAGGAATATGTAATGGATGGAACTCCTAAGCTAGTGGAGGAGGTTCAAGCAGGATCTGAGACGAAATCAATCCCAGGAGATAAAGAGGTGTATAGGTGGAAAGCTGTAAACACGAACCCAAAAGGTTCAAGGTGTTTCTCCCCTAGGCCAGGGTTAGTTTATCAACTTCTAGATAAACTAACCATTAGAGAAGCTCATGATTATTCCCTTTTCATTATTTTATTTTTGTCATATTAATGGTTTATCATTATGGATGTGTTGTCACAATCACATAATTAGTGAATTAAACAAGCATGCAAGATGGAAGTAAAATAAACCAAGATTATGCATAAATATTATCAAGACATGGTTAATCGCTTAAGTAAGTTCAACAAAATATTAACAAGCATGTGATAATGATAATAATAAATTCACGCATAAGAGATAAAAATCCCTCAAATAAAATATTAAGTCAGACCAAGCCTTTCGTTACTTGACTGATTGAAAATTATTTTTTTAATTATGCAAACACTTTTAAGGAAAAAGTGAGAAACCAAACATGACCTCACCACATCACCAATTCACCGCATCACCACTTGAAAACATACAATCACAATGGATAAAAACCATTCAAGATTTCAAACTAAAAAAACATCAAAGCTAGAGCTGAAGACACCAAGAATGTTGAGTTACCACGAACCGCAATGCACACCAAACACCACTCCGCAAACCCATTTCCAGCATCTCTGAAATCCTTTCATTACTTGATTAAGGGAAAAACTCAATAAAACTATGTTTTGGACCAACCCTTGTTGGTAAAATTATTTTATATAGTAATCCCTTATGAAAGATTTCGATTTTACTTAACCATATTGCATCAAGAGGAGTATCCCTTTCTAGACTTGGTGTAATATTGGAGGCAAGAGTTTAGGAAATCTAAAGTCAAGATTTCAGGATTATGGAGTCCACTTAACAAATCAAGGAGTTGAAAGCCCACAGTTGGCAAAGACCTACCCACATAAATACCTTCAAATAGCTTGACCATCCCTTGTTGGGGTTATGCGAAGGGGAATATGGATCCTTTCCACTAGAATGTCATGGCTACTAGACATTCCGAGTTCAATGGTGAGGGACATTGGTACTTGATAAAATAGTGGGAGACTTAATAAAATTAATTTATTATTTCTCATAAAAATGTAATCAAGAAAGTACTAATGATCTGCTCTTTTAATTGTAGAATAAAAATGACAAGCTCGTCAACCACACTATCCCTGTGATCAATTCTGGAAAAAGATAACATCCTCACCGAAAGTAACTTCCAGGAATGTTTGATATGCCTTCAGGTTATCCTACACCATGAATAGAAGTCTTACGTGGAGTCAGCATTACATGATCTTCCTACCAAATAGGTGAGTGATGAGGATTTCCTATTCTACGAGAAACATAGGAATGATGCAGTCGACGTTCAATGTTTGGTGATATCATTAATGTCTAGTGAGCTCAGGAAGTCTCAAAAAAACATGGATTCATATAGCATGCTCAAGAATATACGTGGTCTTTACCAGGAGAGAGAAAGATAGGAAAGGTTTGAGATCTCCAAGGCACTCTTTAAGAGTATGATTAGAGAAGGTTCCCCAGCTGGGCCTCATATAGTCAAACTCATTGGCTACATTGAGCGCATAGAGGTTCTAGGGTTTAAACTCCCCAAATAACTGGGCATTGATCTCATTTTTGAATCACTCCCTCAGAGCTTCTCCAGCTTTTCTGTTAACTTCAACATGAACAACATTGAGAAGTCTCTATATGATCTTCTTATCCTCATTCGCCAAGTGGACACAGATATGAAGTGTGAAAAGACTTTTTTCCTTATGGTGAATAAGAGGAAAGGGAAGGCAATGAGATTTAAGACCATATCTTCTTTATGACCTTCCAATAAAAGTAAGATCAAATGGGAGGTAAGGGAATAGGAAGTTGTTTGTTTCGCATGTGGAAAGAAGGGCCACTGGAAGAAGAACTGCACCCATCCAAAGAAACAAGGGGAAGCTTCAGGTGCATTTTTTATCAAGTGAAATCTATCTGTTTCTACAAATTGGGTATTAGATATAGATTTTGGTTCTCACATATGTATCTAAATATAGGAACCAAGTAGATTTAGGAAGATTGATTGATGGGAGGTAAATCTACAAGCATCCAACAGATCCAGACTTGCTGTTGTTGTTGTTATGGACTACCACCTCATGTTTACAAATGGGATGATCTTGGTATTAAATGGTTATTTTTGTGTTCCTTATGTAACCAAAAACATAATTTCTATATCCATACTAGATATAGATGGATTTCTTTTCAATTTCAGAAATTAATGTTTCCTCTTTTATAAAGATAGAATATGTTTTGGTAGGGCACATTTATACAATGGTCTTTATGTGTTGGATTACACAAACTAAGTAATGGAAATCGATAAGAAAGATACTTCAAATGACTCATACCACACCCAACTTTGGAACCACCGGCTAGGTCATGTAAATAAGAAAATCATGAAAAAGTTACATCAAGATGGATATTTATATTCTTTTGAACTAAAACCACTTGGCATATGTCATGCATGTTTACAAGTCAAAATGACCAAAGACCCATTTAGTGGGAAAGGTGAAAGGGATAAAGAGCTTCTTGAATTGGTTCATACCGATGTGTGTGGACCATTTCCAGTTGAATCAAGGGGTGGGCACTCATACTTCATAACTTTTACTGATGTTTTTAGTAGATATGGATATATCTACATAATGAGGTATAAGTAGGATTCCTTTGATAAGTTCAAGGAATACAATAATAAAGTTGAGAACCAACTTAGTAAAAAGATTAAGAAACTATTATCAGATCGAGGTAGGTAATATCTTAATCAGGTTTTCATTGATTACTTAAGAGAGTTTGGGATCCTATCCCAACTCACTCCTCCTTACACACCTCAATGGAATGGTGTAAGTGAAAGGAGGAACCACACCTCGTTGGACTTGGTGAGATCAATGATGATTCATTCAACTCTTCCATTTTCCTTTTTGGGGTATGCGTTAAAAACAGCAACACACATACAAAAACAAGTACCAACTAAATTAATAAATAGTATTCCATATGATTTATGGAATGAAAAAAATCCATGTTATCTAATTTACATGTGTGGAGTAGTGAAGTGTTTGTTAAGGCCTATTCAGGTAACAAACTCGCACCCCGAGTCACAAAGTGTACCTTTATAGGATACCTCAAGGAAACAAGGGGATATTACCTATACACCCCCTCAAACAAAAAGGTTATAGTGGAAATACATGACATATTCCTTGGGAGGGAGCACATATCCAAAATAGATAGTGGGAGTGAGATAGACTTCGATGAAGTCAAGGAACAAGGTACACAAGAGTTGGTACAGGAATAGATTCTACAAATCCCCATGGAAGAAGAATCTGTTCCAGAGACACAAGTATTGCATAGGAGTACAAGAGAGGTTAGAGAACCAAAATGGTATGGTTTTTTAGCTACCAAGGATAGTGACTCATCAATAGTTGATAATAATGATCCTCTAATATACAAGGAAGTAGTAAGTGAAACAGAAGTTTCCAAGTGGAAAGAAGCCATGAATTATAATATGGATTCCATGTACCAAAACAAAGTCTGTATTTTGGTAGATCCTCCAGTTGATGTAAATACTATTGGTTGAAAATGGGTATTCAAGAAGAAACTAGACATGGAAGGACAAGTCAGTACCTATAAGGCATGACTGGTCGCAAAAGGGTTTAAACAGCGTCAAGGAATTGACTACGATGAAAAATTTTCACTAGTTTCAATGATGAAATCTATTAGAATTCTACTTTCTATTATGGCTTACCATGATTATGAGATTTGTAAAATGGATTCCAAAATATAATTCCTTAATAGGAACCTTTAGGAAGATGTATGCATGACACAACCTAAAGGGTTTGTGGCTCCAAAGGATGACAATAAGGTATACAAGTTGTAGAAATACATTTATGGATTAAAGAAAGCATTCGGGTCATGGAACATTCAGTTTGATGAAGCCATAACAGAATTTGGTTTTATCAAGAATGGATGTGAGCCTTGTGTCTATAAAAATTCAGTGGGAGTGTAGTAATTTTCCTAATAGTACATGTTGATGACATATTACTTATTGGAAATGAGATACCTATATTATAGTCTATGAAGGCATGGTTGAATCAATGATTCTCGATAAGGAAACATATATTCTTGGGATCAAGATCCATCATGATATGTCAAATAGATTGTTGGGCCCAAGTCAAAGTACATACATTGATAAGATACTGAAGAGATTCAGTATAGAACAATCCAAGAGGGTATTGTTTCCAACTTCACATGGCATTCATCTTTCCAAGAAAATGTGTCCTCAAGCACATGAGGAAAGAAATATAATGGAAAGGACTCCATATGCATTAGTGATTGGGTTAGTCATGTATAACATACTTTGTACTAGGTTGGATGTCGCCTACACATTGAGTACGGTAGGCAGATATGAATCTGACCTAGGTGATTGTCATTGGATGACAATCAAGACTATCCTAATGTATCTGAGGCATACTAAGGATATATTCCTAGTTTGTGGAGGAGATTATGAACTAGTCATCAGACTATATGTATATGCTAGTTTCCAGACTGATCAAGATGACATGAAGTCGCAAACGGGATACATATTCACTTTGAATGGAGGTGCAATCTGCTGGAAGAGCTCAATGAAGAGTGTGGTCATAGATTCTAGAATAGAGTCTGGGTATATCTTAGTTTCTGAGGAAGCTAAAGAAGCAGTTTGGATGCAAAGATTCATCCAAGAGCTGGATGTGATACCTAGAAGTAAAGATCCCATCACATTGTACTATGATAATACTGCAATAGTGGCTCTCGTAAAAGACCCAAGGTCACATCAGTGGACAAAGAATATACTTTGGAAGTATCATCTCTTGAGGGATTTTTCTCTTAGATGTGAAGCTAAAATGAGTAGTATTTCCATGGTAGACAACGTGGCTAACCCCTTGACTAAAGCCTTGACTCAGCAGAAACATGATCACCATGTGAGGTCTAGTAGACTGAAAATCGTAAGCAGTTGGCTCTAGTTAAAGTGAGAGTTTGTAAGATTTGGTGTCCTAGAACCAACTAGTTGTACTTTGATTAAAAGGATATTTAATGTATTTAAATATTAAACATCTTATTATATATTGTTCATTGTTCTTCATGACTATGATGTAATAATGTCCTAGAGTATTTGTTTCATTGATAAGGTCATGGAAGTTCCACAATATGATGAGAACCATGAAATGATATAACAATATTCTTAAATATAGTTTTATAGTTGGATGACATACTATGATGGAACACATAGCATGAAGACCGTCAGGTGTGATTACTATTAAGAAGATGAGTCTTCCTCTCATGAAGTTCTCACTTGGTAATCTCCAAGCCAGGAGATTATGAGAACAGACCCGCCAGTAAAAATTCCGCATGTTTTGGTGTCATCAGATATTTCTATTTTCAAGCTTTTGTAATGATACTTAGAATTTAAGATTATCATTAATACATGTCATGACTTGTGCACTATGATTTACTGACAAAAACTGTCATGAAAATAGTTGGTAGGAAATAAGGTATGTTGGGTGCATCATGAGTGGCATGTTATTAATGGATAAGTTGAGGAAGGATTTGTCCCTTCCATTTATGGAAGTTGATATCTCGGCTCTTTGATTGAAATAAAACTGTTGCATGAAATTCCATGGCCATGGTGTAACAATGAGTTTATTTTAGGTAGTCAAAGAATGACGTATCAAGCATAAAAGTTCATGACACTATCATGAAACCTGCTTGATGAGATATTATGATAACGGGATTATATTACATAGTGAGCATTCATATGTGGATGTCATTGTTGCAACTTTAATTTCTTTATCTTGGGTGACTTGACCCGTTGCTAGACAGTACTCTTGGACTTTAGTCAAGCCTGCCTAATGCCAACGAGAAAGAATCCAACAGGGTCACACACTAAGTGTTTCTGGTGGTCTCGGTTAAATTTTATTTAAATTTAATTAATAAATATTATTCTCAAGGTAGTAGAATAATTTTATTCAAGTTAAAATGATTAAATAAATTAAATAGATATTTATTCATTGGATTGTGGGTAAAATTTATTTATTTATTTATTTATTGAACATTTAATAAACATTTATTTACTAGTTTGTAAATAAAATATTTATTTCAGAGAATAAATTATTATTTATTTATTTGGGTGTTCAATAAATGGAAGTGGTGTTCAAGAGGACCAAGGCCAGTCCAGTAGTAAAATAATTATTTAACTAGTTGGAACAAATTAAAATAACACCTCTATTATTTTGTGATGCAGAATTTTATTTATAATTCTGTTTTGCACAAGTTGGTACACCATAAATAATGATGCATTATTATTATTAATATCATGAGTTTTCTCTAAGGTTATGAATGTATTTAATTGTTGTTACATAATTAAATATTATAACTGAATCCTCATGTAAATAAATAGACACATACGTCTATTTTTTCGTCTACCAAACCGCACACCCGGTGAATTGATAAATGTTAAGCTAAACAATTTCTCTCTTGAATCCTCTTCCTACCCCTCTCAGGAACGACCGACACAAGACACTCGCTTCTCCGTGCTAGCACCTGGAGAACGAGCAGTGTAGATCAGAGGCCATCAGAGCATGTGTGGATCACCTCTAGAGGGATTCTAGTTTGAATCCTTTCAATCACAATGAGATAATCCATAAGGGTTATTCTGGACGATCAACATCATCAACGTAGAAAATACTGAAGATCTAGGTATTATTTTCTTTATGAAATTAATAAAATTAATTATAAACATGATGTGCAAGATCCTCTCTAAAGGTTTTGGACCTCTTTATTCTTTATCTAAATCTTTGATTCTATTCCATGGAGACTGACATTCATCTTCATATTGATACTGGAATAATCATTGATCATGGTAAAAATCAAAGTTGTGTGTCATCCTAACCACACTTCTGTTGTGCCCAAAACATTCATAGAGCTCATCAAGGACTATGAATGCTCAATATACTACCATCCTAGTAAAGAAAATAAAGTGGTAGATGCTCTAAGTAGAAGGGATCTTACAACTTTATCAATGATAGGAATTGAGAAGGATCCAATATTCTTTGACTTTCAAATAATGGAAATGGGAATCATGGAGGCAGTTACATCATCTTTGCTTCCACAAATGATTGCTCAACCATCACTTTTAAATAAGATAAAAGATAATCAAATAAATGATGTGGAAATTCAAAAAAGGCGGAAGCTATAAGAAATGGGAAATCCTCAGAGTTCAAAATTGGTGATGAAGCAGTCGTCAGATTTGGGTCACAATTATGTGTACCATCCAATCTAGAGATAAAAGAAAGAGCTTTTGAATAACGTACACATCTCGAACTTCTCTATTCACCCAGAAAGCACAAAGATGTATCAAGAACACCCATATCATTATTGGTGGGATGATATGAAGAAATATAACCTTGAATATACATCAAAGTACCTGGTATATTTTCAAGTGAAGGCTGAAATTAAAAGTCTAAGTGGATAATGCAACCATTACCCATACCAACTGGGAAGTGGAAAAAATCACCGTGGACTTTTTCACCAGACTTCCAAAGAAATACAGAGGAAATAATTCCATATGGGTTATTATAGATAATATTAAAAATACATATCACTTCATCACAATTAGAGAGGAATTCTAACTCAACCAACTTACATGGATATACATCATATAAGTGGTGAGGTTGTATGGGTTACCATTATCGATCGTATCTTATTGAGATCTGAGATTTACCTAAATTTTTTGGAAAAGTATTCAACAAGAACTAAACATTGAGTTGAACTTAAATATAAATTATTATCCTCAAACTGATGTCCAATATGAGTGGAATATTCAGACACTATAAGACATGTTTAGAGAATTTTCTAGGTACTTTAAAGGAGGATGGGACCAACATATACCTCTGGTAGAGTTCTGTTATAACAATAGTTTCCACTCAAGCATCCAAATAGATCCATATAAAGCCTTTTATGGGAAAATATTTAGAAAACCTATATTTTGGGATGAATATGGAGAACATAATCTATTATCACTCAAAATTCTCAAGGAAATGGTAGAAAAGGTGATGACCATCCATTAACATATCAGGGCATCCCAAATTTGACAGAAGAGCTATACATAAAATCATTATCAAGACCTAGAGTTTGATTTTTTTAGATATTCTTCTATATATCTCGATGGAAGATATTCATGAGATTTGGGAAGAAAGGAAAGCTAAATCCTAGGTACATCAGCCCCTTTAAGATTCTTGATCGTATCAGAAATGTAGCCTATAGACTAGCACACACACCATCCATGTCTCAAGTGAATGATTTATTCTACACATCCCTCTTGAGGAGGTACATACTATATCCCACACATGTACAAATTTTAGAGGTGGTACAACTAGAAAATTATATTTCTTATGAGGAGCTGCTGGTGAAGATCTTGGACCGTAGAGATAAAGTTCTACACAACAAGAAAATTCACCTGGTAAAAGTACCATGGAGAAAATATAAATATGAAGAGAAAACATGGGAACTGGAATAAATGATGAAGGAGAAGTACCCTCACCTTTTTTCATCTTATTATGTAAAATGAAATTTTGTGGGCGAAATTTCATAAGGGGGAAAGAATGTAACGACCTAAAATTTTATCAATGGAATTTCACTTCTTATACTTTTGTCATAAAGCTTAAACATCATATAGAAAAACTAAAAAATATTTTTCCCATAAATTAACAATGATACTTTAGTCAGCAAAAAAATTAATAACTACATCAGGATAATAAATATAAAATAAGATAATACGAATAGGAAAATTTGGATCTACTCAATCGACTAAAATGGGCACACTCACAATCAAAGTTGTAAAAATAAAAAATAATGTTAAGAATAAAATATTCATTTAAAATATGAAATCATAAATAAAAGTTAGGTTTCTTATAAATAAGAATATGATATATTTATATCATGGAAAAATTAAATAATTGTTTTAAAAATGATATATTAAGTGTTGGCATTTTTATGAAATGTAAATGTTTATTTACAATTTTATAATTAATATAATGATTTAATGTAAAATTTATTTTCATAAAATATATTCATAAATTAATAATTTTTTTTCTTATAATTATTAAATATTTTTTTGAGACCCTAATTATTTTTTCAAAGTGTCTTAAAGTCAGTTATAATATTAAAATTGATATTTTTTGAATAAATGGTGATTTTAATTAAAAATTAAATTTATCATATTTAGAAAATTATTTTCATAAAATCAATTCCATTTTATAAACCCTCACATTGAAAAATGGTTAGAGTTAAGTTTTGATATTTTTTTAAAATAGTTGAATTTTTAGTGAATAGTGAAATGCAGTAATTTACAGTATTTAAAAAATACACGAATTATTGAGTCATGGATGATGTATGAATGAGGTAAGAACCCATTAGTTCAAACTAAAATTCACTAGTTACTATACTTATTCACAAGAATCAACACTATTGATAGTCTTGATCCAAAAAAATAAACTAATGAATAAAATAATTAGAAACACCCTCTCCTCTCCCTATAAATACCACCCATTCTCCTCACACCTCCAAATACTTATAGCTTGTATAAATTCTACCTAATTACTCTCCCAATCCCCTTCCCCGTGTCTTGGTCTTGATTTTATCACAAAAATACCACTTCCAAGTTCCTTAAGGAGGTTCTCAAGGCGACATATTCAAGAGGTAAAATCATCCTTCTTTCTCTTTAATTTTATTTTCCTTACCCCCCTTCACCTACCCTATCAAAAATAGAATGATTAATCCAGTATAATATACATAATTTTATTTTATTTTTTTAATGTAATATCAATCACCAAATCTCTTCTCCTCTTCTTTTATTCTAAAAATGAAAACATCTTCTGTGATCTGTTGATTCACCGCCTTCGGAAATAATGAGTTTTTGTTTTTAATTTCCACCTTCAAGGCTGGTTATAAAATCATTTTTATGTTTAAAAAAGATATTAAAATGTATATTATAAAATTTTTCATGTTTTTTAACTAATATATATGCATAATATTAAATAATAAAATGAAACTAGTTCGTGATGATAAAAAAACCACCAAAATAAACTAAATGTTTATCATTAACTTTCTATCTAATGAATCATCCTCATACTAGAAATAAAAATGATATATGGGACCATTTAAAATTATGGAGGTGCATAAATATCATATAATTCTAGTTTTGGTGTTTTTATTCCATTTTAAAAGAACTCCTATAATTAAACTCAAGGGAACTGATCATAAAATCATGAAACGAACGTACCCAGAACAATGAAATTAAACATTATAAATCATCAAAATAACCATAAATGGACTTAATAAAATTATAATAAATAATATATATATATATAATAGGTTCTGAATTATGTAATTAATGAATCTAATTTTATTATCTAGGACATTATGTGCAAGTGCAGAACACATTCGAACATAAGGTAAGAGATCTCTCTGAACCTCCATTTTTTCCTTTGGATTAGGCTTTATCTCTCTTTAACCCAATGAATTTCTTCATTGTTCTTATGTATTTATTATAAATTTTATGTATATATTCTAAAAATTATGTATCTAGATAAATTAATCCTTCTTTGATGGGGAAATACATGATTTATATGGTTCCCTTCTCAATTATTCTTGATGAGCAAACCCGATTAAAGGGAACTTCCCAATTTATTATCCATTTTCAAGAACACTCGATAATATGTTTTCAAACACCATTATTTTTATAAAGTAACTCATTTAATCATGAAAACTATATTATTTCATTTCTGATTTTATACAAACAATTATGTCTTTGTCCTCTTTAAATACTCTTTAATATTTTCCTTAAAACCGCACTAAAGTGTCTCATTTCTAAAGTTTCTTAAACACTCATTTAACATGTTTTCACTTTAGTTAGACATAATTTATCATTATATATTCCTATTTTATATTATTAATTTCAAGTATTATTTAAATTTTTTATTTCATGGATACCATTATGATACACCCTTTGGTTATGCCTTATGACATGGTTATGATACCCATTTCTTTCCATAGGTAACCCATATATTTATTCCCTATGTTTGATTCTTTATATGGAACACATATGCATGAAAATTTTATGACGAGTGTTCCTAGATATCCCCCCAATGAATTGAGTAATGTTTAGTCTCATGATATGTCATGTATGGTATTAGGGAGTAAACCTAATCCATTATGGGACTTTTTCCAACATGTGATATAGTCTTGGTAGTTAGCCTCGACTCATGTTAATGTCATGTTATATATTGCTAACACATTACTATTATTCCATGATCATATGATTCCATGTTCTATTTTCTATTATTCTATATGTGTTTCCATTATCCACACCTTTATGTTATCATGTTATTCTTTCTAACCCATGTGTTATGATTTTTTATCCATACTTATTCCCTTACTAGGATTTTTAGATTATCCCTTTTGTTTATGTATTCCTCAGGTTACCCTATGCAGATGTAGGAGCTCAAAGGATTTTAGGATATTTTTATGGGATATTGATAAAGATATGTTTTATTATAGTTCCATGTTTTTAATTTTATGTAAGTAGTCTTCCAAATACACTATAATCTATGATCCTAGATTTGTATTTGATGGTTAATTATTTTTAAAATCATGTAATAATTTTTTTAAAAGGCTAGGGTTGCTATAGGTGAACCATGGGACATCTAGAGAGATATGTGTAGAGTAAATTCATGCTCTAAGGGTTTTTAGTGAAGAGGAATGGTGTTTGTACAGGTTTATATAGTAAAAGTGGGGGGATTCTTTATTAATTTCTAAACTTAGGTTTTGGAATCTATATCATAAATTAATCCAAACCACAAACCAACCAATATGTTTCACCCATGATTTAATTCAAAGTTGAGTGTGTGTCATTATTTTATAAGTCCAGTAATCAAACTCATGATAATAATACCCTTGGTGGTGTAGAAGTGAGTCATGTTTATTAATAATTGATTTTAAAACCTTAAAATATAATATAGGTTATGGAGGACTCATTATGGGTTTATAAAATTAATAAAATAACAAAAAAACACATTATTTTAAATTTAAAACGTGATTTTGTTCTTGGATACTCTTTATAGTATTTATTACATCACTTTAGGACCTTTATGATGTCAAAATACACACCGTATATTTATACCATATTTAATTTTGATTCAAACATTAGACTATCTTTGAAAATTATAAAAAAATATAATTATTAGATAATTTTAATTTCATGATTTCAAAAATAATATTTATTTTATCTAAATAATTCTATAACTATCATAATTTTCATTATTAAATCAAAAATCCACATTTAATTAAAAAATATTAGTTTTTTTACAATAACAATTTTCTAAACATTACAAGAATCATTTTTTGATACATAAATTTGTATTATCAATTATATTTCATATATATTATTTAATAATAATATTTTATTAAAAATTTAATTTATTTAAAAAATTATTGAATTCACCAAAAAGTCTATCTTGATCGAAACAGTATATTTTCTAAATATACAATTTGTGTTTTATTGTATAAAATGCTAATTTTTATCAAACTTGTTATCTAATCATTTACATTTTAATAATAAAAAGGGGTAAATATAATAATTATTTTATTAAAAATAAAATATAAAAATTCATACTCTTAGCATCTAGATACATAGCCCTTTATTACACTAGTGAATTCCCAAAAGGTACGGTGTGTGATGGTAAGATTTTTATTGGGTGGTTTGGAAAACATGGTTTGGGTCATGATATCGATGATATTGAACTTATCCTATAAATGGTTTCACTTTTGATTTAGTTTTTGAATATAAAATTGGGCTTGGTCAAGGGAAAAACCTGTTGATTTTATCTACGTTGAAAGCTCTGATAACTGGGCTTCATAGGGTACAATCCTACTGGTTGATTCCATTACTTCCTTTGTCCGTGTTGGTTATAATTTATCATAAACTTTAATATATACTAGTCATATGATCAAAAAATAACTATTATACTATCAACGATTATGATGTTTAATAATCTTTTAAGTATGATAGGATATAAGTTATAATGGTCCAAAAAACCAAAGCATTTCATGTGTTTTATATAATTTTATTTCTTAATAATGAATTTATTTATCCAAAAGTTAATTCCATTTATAAAATTTCATATTATTATAGTTCCAAATATATAAATAAATAATTTATAAACCATTTGGATATAAACATTCAGTTATTAACAAAATTTGAAAAAATTGGTAATTCAGAAAATTTAACAAATCAAAAGAATGCCAAATGAGAATACGAGATTTAACATGAGATTAAAAATACTATTAAAGAAAAATAATTTTTAAAAACTATATTTATTAATGTATTTGTCAATCACATGTGTTATAAATTTTTATGTAATTTAATTTCTCTTCCAACATCTTATCTTGAATTCTAAACATATGATCTTGTTTAGAAAAATTATTTTCCATAGACTTCAACTTCTAATTCAGCTCATCCAACTGCTCCTATTGAGATTCCAAATTTTTAATTTTTTCATCTTGAGCTTCAAAAATCAAATTATTCTCAACAATATTATAATTATAAGAAAAATCCCGAAGTTTTAATTCTTAGATAGATATTAAAATATTATCAGTCATCTCTCCAAAATATTTCACAAAAACTTAAATTTATTCTAGATTTTTAAAAATAATATCATAATTATGATAAAAAGTAGCACTTCAATAATCAATATAACCAATATATTTATTTTCTGACTTTTTATATTTAGAAAAAAATCTTATCTTCTAATCATGAAGGTCACATTCCTCTTTAACAACTCTTAACCTTCCCTTGATTTGAGCAACTAATTCAATTAACTAATTTTTTCATTTTGAATTATAGAAGTTAATTATCTACCCCTACGTCAAAATAAATTTTTTACTTAACTCTAGAATAATATCAATAACACTATAAAATTTATTAAAAATATAAAACAATGAATCCAATTTCTTGTCAAGATTTTGAGTTCTTAGACTAATAAAAGATTTCAATGAAATATCATATATTTATTCCTTTTTATCCTTTCTATAAATTTATTCTAATCGATCTTCTAGTACATTATCCTTATTAGTCTTAAAGTTATCTAAATCATTTGGTTTTTTATATCTATTATTATCAATGTCATTCCAACCATATAAAAAAATATCTAGTGAACTATTTTCTCTTATAATGGATGGATTGGATAACAATGAGCTTAAACTTGATTATTTTGATGAACAATATTTTTAAGTGATATATTTTGATTTGATTATGATTCTAATATATAAGTATGAACAAAATATACTACAAGAGAAATTTATTTTATAACTTGAACATTAAACTTCTCAATGAGTTATTCAACATCATTAACTTTTGAAACGTTTTATTTTAGAGAGGCTTCCACCTTATTAGTCACAGATAAAATCTATTCTAGTGGATTTTTATAGTGAGCTTAAAATAGATAAACTTATGATGAAATAAAATCTTTATTGGATTTCCTATCTTGTTCAATAACCTCTCATTGAGGTGAATATAGAGAGTAAGAATTCTCAAGAACTTTCATTGTTGTCTCTTTCCCCTTTCATTTAACATCCAATTTCTTATTCAATATCTATTCCTCCACAATATTTTCATCAATAGTTATAGAAGGAAGTATAGTTATAGAAATATTATATTACATTAGTTTCATATAATATTTCTTATTCTTCTTCTCCTTTACCAAATTTCAATTAATATATTTCTTTAAGTCCTTAGCCTCAAATTTTTCTAAACCAAAATATGGTTTTCATATAGAACATTCCTCCTTATTTTTCTTTTATTCTTGTACCTTCCCCTTAATGAAATCATTGTGAGATTCTAATAATATATAAAATTATTCATCACTGCATTTCAGGGGATGTTTATTTTTTTAACTTCACATTCTCTAAATTTCAAATTTTTTCTAAGATGACATAACGATAATAGGAGAATCTGATGATTGCCTATTCTCCTTCATTGTCTTTGAGTTTTTCCCTCACAATTTTCTTAATATATTTTTATACATTAGAAGAAATTAGTACCATTGAATTCTAAATGAATTTATTTTCAATAAAATCATATATCAATCTCATCCTTATGATTGTATTTTTTATAAATCACTCTATTATATTTGTTTTAATGATCACAAACACATTTTAGTGTTATAAATATTTCATTTAATGTATTTTAAGATCTCTTTATTTTGTATCTTTAAAAAATTTAATCCAACCAAAGTAAAGGTGAAAAAGGACACTATAAGGTCATTTGAGAAGTCAATAAAGGTTGTTACTAGTGGCTAGCCAGAGGAAGACCATCGGCTAGCTGGTTCCTCTAGAAAGAAGAAACAAAACTACTGTAATTCCACCAGTTATTTAGTGAGGTATGAATTAGCATTGGTAGTTCAAATGTAATTCCCCGACCCTAGCTAGAATCCTAGAGCCGGTGCATTATTTTAATTCATTGGCATGATTACAAAGAATCAAGTCTCGAAGGACCGATCAGTTTATCAGTCTTGGAAAATAGATTACATACATGAACGTTACATTACACATTCAAACATAAAACACAACAAAAATAATCCTTTGAGAAATCCATTATTCCCCTATCTTAACCCTTCATATCAATCATAATACACTTCTTCATATCCTTGTAAAAATAAAACATAATAAAGGGGTGAGCTCAGATCCTCAGTAAAGATAACAATATAGCGGAAACTATCATAACTAAGAACAAACATTTAAGACAATGTATAAGACTAAAATAAAATACTTTTAAACTTAAACTTTAGCATAATATGGCAAAGATAAATCAAATAATTCCATTTACTTATTTAAATGGAAATTATACTAGTTTAATAATCACATGTAATATCAATAGCCAATTTCATAATTATGGAATGCATAATGTCAGACATCATAACCACGTAGACAAGACCTCGTTCCAAGACTACAAATAAGATTTTTTCAAGGCCTTATTCTAGGATACTAGTTTGTCTCATGAGACCTCCTGATGCATCGAGAGGCTATAGCAGGTCCCACCCATCACTTACTAAGTCCATTGCATTACTCATATGAAAAGGGTGAAAAATAACATAAACATTCGTATTAAAACTAGCATATAAAATGTCAATAAATCAACAGTAAACTATGAATAGTATAAAAACAAAACATCCATAGTCGAACATATCATAATTCATTCAATACAATATGTAACATTGTACTATAATAAATAAACCTCAATCATGAATAATATTTAGTAAAGGATGTTGACATAGTTGAAAATGATCAGTAAAACTCTTTTAGAGAAATATCTTTTTTTTTCAGGAAATCATTTAAAAGACACACAATTTAGAAAAAAAGACATTTAAAATACATTTTTGAATCAAATTTTCCCAAACCACTTTGAAAATTTTGAAAATAATTAACATTTTAAAATATTCATGTCCATATAAATAAATCCTTAAAACCATTTTCAAAACATGGACATTAATGAGAATGATTTAGAAGAATAAATATTTAAACCATTTAAAATGATATTTTAGTTAAAGAGTCCCTTAAAAAGAATCATTTTAAAAACTCTTTTATGAAATGTGGACATGGATAATAAATATATTATTTTCAAAGGGAATCCATGAGAGTGGCCTTTTCGAACCTTCCACACTCTAGAACCCCCCTCCCCACGAAGAGATCATCCAGAGATGCCCTAGCCGGGAAGGAACCATTTCCATCCAAGATGACATTGCGTCCCACGGGGTAACACCTCGATCAGCGATGGTTCGTCACAACAATCCGTCATCCAGGTGAATTGCTCCCATTATTCCCACCCGATGAAACACCGGGTGACCCGGTAAGACGAGTGGAAATGGATAATAAATATGTCCCAGTAAAAACTTATATAAACAATCTCGGATAATAATGAGATTGAGGAATTACCACTTACCTTGTACTTTCCTTTAGTTGAGGGTATGTTTAACCTCATGTATAATGACCATAGTATGTTATTAAATTACATCAGAACCATATTAATATTCATGATATAATATATGATTCATTTATTACTTTATAATACCCATTTAATAATAATTTCCATGTTAAAGTAACATTTCGGGTAATAATCACTTTCTTTATTAAACATTTTTTAGCATGTTACTCTTGATCGTATCACTTAGATTATGATTTAAATACTTACAGAATATAAAACATGATTTATATATCATATATATTCATAACAAGTTTATTACTTAGAAAACTCATTTTTGTCAATTTTGACACTATTTAGTATTTGGTTTTTATGAAAGTCATAACAAGTTTATTATTTAGAAAAAATACATTGAATCATTTAAAAAATGTCATATTCACATAGAAAATTCATTTATGGCATCAAAAGTTTCAATTTACATTTAATTTGATATTTATAATATCAACTATTTTAATCTTTCATTAATAAGGTAATTACCGCATCATCATTGTGTCATAAATAAATTTAATTATTAAATGTATAAAAATTATAAATAAAATACCATGATGTAGGAAATATTTTTATCTTTCTAATGAAGATTTATATCCTAATTTATCTTATGTATTACTCTATATTAAAAATGGTTTAGTTAATAAATTTTGAATTTAACACTTTTAACTCTTCTTTAAATAAAATATAATAAATGTACTAATCTAACCCAAATGGATCAAAAGGATCTTATTTTTGTCCTAAGTTTGATTTTGGTTAAAATAAACTTATCCAATAGAATTAGGAAATGTGTTGGGGTAATTTTAATATTATTTTTACCTTTAATTATATTATTTACTTTTTACCGTGGTAAATGAAATTCAAAAGTTACTATTCACAAAAAAATATTTTCATCCTATTGAACCATATTTTAATTACTAATGTAAACCATGTCTCTCGGATTTTTGAAATTCAATTCATAGAATTGGTAAAATTACGTTTTATGCAAATTTGAAAATGTGCCTAGAAGTTAGGTAAAAGACGTTAAAAAAATCAATAAAATTTTATATGTCTAATCTTATTATAAAATAACTCCAATGAATTGCATTGGACTAATATATGTATTATGTATCTATTTTGAATTTAAGATACATTTTTAATTAAAAAATAATTATTTAAATGAAAATGTCAGTTTTTATCTATAACACATTGTTTTTCACTATTCATAAAAAATTGAGTGTTTTCAGAAAAAACCAAAAATTCACCCAAAGGTAATTTTGATATTAAAAATTCAAAAATGATTTATATTTTATCAAATTAAAAACATTGAAGTTTAATTAATTAATTTAAAATTAATTCCCATTGTCAAAACCAGAAAGCGGGTTTTTGAGAAGTAAAAATTATCAAAAGATTGACATGTGTTTATGTCCAATTTAAATGTGAAATTACATACAATGACCTAAATTATATTAAATGATAAAAAATATAATATAATTATACTTTAAAACCAATAAAATGAATAATTTAACACTTTAAATTATTTCGGTTGAAAAAGTTTTTTTAAATTAAAATTTAGTATTTTTTTATTATTCATCAAAATATGAAAGTTATCAAAAAAGTGCCAAAAATTTATCCAAACTAAATTTTTATGTCCCAATTTTAAATAAGAATTTAATTTCATTAAATTGAATATATAAAAGTGTCAAATATTGGATTTAAAAAGGGTTCTCCATTAAAAGGCAGTAAATTGTAATTTTTAAAAAATACTTCTTTTATCTGAAAAATTGAATTTGTTCTTATATTATGTCTAATAAACACAAAATATGGATGTTAAAATTATATGAAGTATATAAAATTCAAAATTCAATTAATACTATTCATAACCGCTTTTTGAATGGCTAGTTTGGTAAGTTGTGGTGCGCTCAAACTCGGTGTTGCGTGCAACGCAAGATATCGAATTACTTTAAAGAGATAACGTACTATGAAATCATGGGGTGTTACATTCTCCTCTACTTCAATAAATTTCATCCTCTGAATTTTTAATTGTTCTTCAAAAATAAAAGGTTGGAAATAGAAAATACATTTGTGGAAAACCCACATCGGAAATAGGGTTAATAAAATTTAGTCTTAGTAAGAGGGAAAGGGAAATGAAAAAGTCACCACCAAATTAGGATTTCTAATAGGATAAAATTGGTGGAAATTATAATTAGAGGAAAAATTTAAATATTTATAGGGAGTGATTGAGGTCATCAATCACAATCATGTGAATGGAAAATTAAGGGCCTCAAATCCATAAATTTACGATGATTTAAAATATCATCATTTCAACAAAATATATGGTATTAGGATAACAAATATTTGTTTTTAAGATCCTTTCCCTAAATAATAATAATTAATTTCATTATATATTAATAAATAAAAAAAATAATACTTGACAAATAGTGTCTCATACTTTAACTAATTTCTACAACAAACTCATCTTAGAACTCAAAAATATTCTATTTATCTGAATCATAAAGGGTTCCAAAAAAATGAATTTATAATTCATCTATTAGACCATTTAAAAGAACTAAATTATACAAAATAGGACATCACATAGGCCATTGGTAGGTGATGCACCCTTGTCGCCCTTCGGTTGTGGGTTCAAGTCTTACGGCCTTGCCGGATGCGATGGTTTGTCGCCCGACCTCTGGTTTTTCCTTTTTATAAAAATAAAAAAATAATCTTAAGAAATTTTTTAACCTTAAACAATAGTATCCAAAGTCTAACTTAATTCATTCCAACCTTTAGACTTATCCAAAATACTTCTTTCCTAACTCACAGTCCAAATTTTATAAGGAAGGTAAACATAATAAAGATCTCTTTTTTCCACATAATAACTTTTGAATACCTTCATCATGTATTCTCTTAAAACATGGTAAGAACCTAAATTACCATAAAACCTTATTGAATACATTCATGACCCCTTTTTAGTTATAAAATACTGGATATAATCCTTAAATTCTAAAATTTTGAATACTCCAACAATTATGGAATAAAAAAACCATTAATAAGTTCCAAGGATGTCAATAATACCCAATATACTTTATCCAACTCAATTATATATTATTCCAAAATCACTAATTCAATATCAGGACCATATTAATGTTTATCTTTCTCTTAACCATATATTTTCCAAAATGTTTAACTTAAAACTGTGTCACTTTACTTGGTACCATAAAATATCAAATACTTGAGGAAAATGTTCTGCAATACCATCCTTATATAATTTATAATTCTTATAAATTGTACATCATTAATACAATACTAAAATGATACAATTATTTAATAACAACTTAATAACACTAATAATTTATCTTAATCTACGATAGTATCATAACTTAATTATTATCTAATAACATCATTTAGGGTATACTCTGATGATTGGGACATTGATTCGCATAGTATTCCAAATCCTTACAAATGAAGCATTATACATTTGAAACCTTTTTCTAATCCTTGCAATCACAAACTTGGTCTCCTTTTTCTCCACACTTATAACAAACTCCCATTCCTTTCAAGCACTTCCTAGGGTGATTCTTTCCATAATTATCATATATGAGAAAATATTTCTTTCCCTTCCTCCCTTTATCCATCTTTCTCTCTACCATCCTCTTCTTCTCTGGATTCCCTTCAAAGCCATATGACTCATAAATTTATTTACTTATCTTATTAACATGTGATATTATTTCTTCATATGATGATAATATATGGGAGACTATTTCCCTTCTAAATTTTGTCTTAATACCATAAAAGATATGATCCTTCTTACTATTTGGATCATGTGTATTGTTGGAGTTCTCATTCCTTTTACTAGGAACCATTTATAAATGATTAAATACATCATAATGTATAATCCAAAAACTAAAAAAATCCTAAACATTAATTGAATATTTTCACACATCTAGTCTCATAATCATAAAATGGTTTCTTTGCAGGTATATTTACTCATAAATCCTTCATAATGGTTTTTAAATATAATGTGAATTATACTAAGCATATCCCCTGAGAATGTCATAAACAAGAGTGCAGCAATGCCCGTTTTTGTGCACCAGTTTCCATTCGAGTCTAGATCAAAGTGGTGTTTTCAGGTTTTACCCCTAGGTACATCTCTGTTAGAGCCACCCATACCTGCTCATATCTAGATAGGAATATATTTCTTGGAAAACCCACATAATATTTACATTACCAATTTTTTTGGATATTCTTCTATATTAATCCCCAATATCTATCTTAGGGTAATGTTTCAAAATCAGAGTTCATCTAAATCTATTTCCAAGGTTGTTTCTAAACTTCCTTTAATACCAACTGTAATGCCTTGACCCCAAAAGCCTGGAGCTGGTACATTATTTTAATACATTGGCATGATTACAAAAAATCAAGTCCCAAAGGACCGATCAGTTTAGCAGTCTTGGAAAATAGGTTACATACATGAACATTACATTATACATTCAAACATAAAACACAACAAAAATAATATTTAGATAATTCCATTATTCCCCAATCTTAACCATTCATATCAATCATAATACACTTCTTCGCATCCTGGGAAAAATAAAACATAAGAAATGGGTGAGCTTAGATGCTCAGTAAGGATAACAATATATAGGAAACTATCATAAATAATAATAAACATTTAAGGCAATGTATAAGACTAAAACACAAGCCTTTTAAACTTAAACTTCAGTATAATATGGCAAAGATAAATCAAATAATATCATTTACTTATTCATATGGATATTATACTCGTCAAATAATCACATGTAATATCAATATCCAATTTCATAATGATGGAATGCATAATGCCGGACATCATAAATATATAGTCAAGGCCTCGTACCAAGACTACAAATAATATTTTTTCAAGGCCTTGTGACAAGACACTATTTTGTCTCATGAGACCTACCGATGCATCAAGGGGCTATAGCGGGCCTCACCCGTCACTTACAAAGTCCAATGCATTCCTTATATGAAATGGGTGAAACATAACATAAAAATTCATATTAAAACTAGCATAAAAAATGTCAATACTTAAACCGTAAACCATGAATGGTATAAAAATATCACATCCATAGTCAAACATATCATAATTCATTCAGTGAAATATATAACATTGTATTATAATAAATAAACCCCAATCATGAATAATATCCAGTAAAGGATGTTTACATAGTTGAAAATGATCAGTAAAACTCTTTTATAGAAATATTACTTTTTCATAAAATCATTTAAAAGTCACATAATTTAGAAATGAAGACATTTAAAATACATTTTTGAATAAAAGTGTCCCATACCACATAAAAACTTTAAAAGGAATTAACATTTTAAAATATTCATGTCCATATAAATAAATCTTTAAAACAATTTTGAAAACATGGACATTAATGAGAATGATTTAGAAGAATAAATATTTAAAACATTTAAAATGGTGTTTTAGTTAAAGAGTACCTTAAAAATAATCCTTTTGAAAACTATTTTATGAAACGTGGACATGGATATTAAATTTCCCAGTAAAAACTTACATAAACAATCTCGGATAATAATGAGATTGAGGAATTAACTCTTGCCTTGTACTTTTCTTTAGTCAAGGGTGTGTTTAACATCATGTATAATGACCATAGTATGTTATTATACTACACCATAACCATTTTAATATTAATTATATCATATATGATTAATTTATTACTTTATACTTCCCATTTAATAATAATTTCCATGTTAAAGTAACCTTTTGAGTAATAATCATTTTCTTTATTGTACGTGTTTTGGCTTGTTATTCTTGATCGTATCACTTAGATTATGATTTAAATACTTCCAAAATATAAAACATGATTTATATATCATATATATTCAGAATATAAATATATATAATATATAGATATATGAAATGGAAACATCGTTCATAGAAATGGTAGTCCGTACATACGCATGAATGTTGTTTCCATTTTCTTATCGTATGGTATGAAAGTAAGTAAACAACATATATTTATCTACATAAATATATATTTTTCCAGTAGATATATTATTTCATATACCTCATAATTAATGGATTTATTTATTTTTATAAAAATTCTTGAAGGGTGATCGTTGAAGATGAATCTCATCGCGTCATGGAGAAGGTAAGCTGTACGTACGCACGAGCGATAATAACATTCTATTGACGGTGAAATGGTGTTTAATTGGATGGTATATTACATGTAAAGAATCATTAACATGTTATATTCACTATTTAAATTAATTATTCTCATTATTATACCCATCCAAATACTGTAGTGTTAAATAACAAACTACACCACGATGTGGAGACGGTAAGCTGTACGTATGCACGTATGGTGAATTTGTCATTCATAGGATGGATAGAATAATGAACATGGTTGTACCATATTTATAAAAAAATAACAGTATGTATAGGGTACTGGAGTTATTTTTTTTTTATGGAAACAACAAAGAAAGATTAAGTGGAAGAAGAAAAGAATTTTGAAAGAGGTGATGAAATAATTATCTCTTCTTCGGGTGTTCCATTTTGATTTGAAAAAAAGGGCTCCTTAGGTTGGATTTATGTTCAAATTAGGGCCTATAGGTTGAAGTGAGAATATTTTGAAGAATATTTGAGCAGGTTTTGGCTGATCCAAATGGATTTGAACGTGTGAAATTAAGAGAATGTGAAGTACCCTTTTATAAGAGAGGTGAGGTCCACTTTAGGAAAATCTTGAACTATTATTTTATTATAAAATAATTTTCTTTTTATAATGGCTCCAAATGAATTTATTTATAGGATAAGGTGTAAATAGGTCAAAATAATCTCAACCATTAGGTTTTAGACAATTTTAGGTCACCATATTAACATTATCTTTTAGATTTAACCATTAGTTAAATAGTTTAACTTTTACCATGTCTTCTTGTAATATTATAATAGATGGTTAATAAACTTAATATAAAATTCCAAGAGAACCTAAAGTGGTTCATTAATAAAATATATATCATTATATAAGTCCTTTTGACAGACCTTATTTTTTTAGGAATATTATATCATTTAATAATATAGTATTTTTTTAAAAACACATTTATGTCAATTTTGACGCTATTTAGTATTTGGTTTTTTGAAAGTCATAAAAAGTTTATTAATTCAAATAAAATACATTGAATCATCCCCAACAAGTCATATTCACCTAAAAAATTCTTGTATGGCATCAAAAGTCTCAATTTACATTTATTTTTATATTTATAATATCAATTATTTTAATATTTCATTAATAAGGTAATTACTGCATCATCTTTGTGTCATGAATAAATTTAATTATTAAATGTCTAAAAAATATAAATAAAATAAAATGATGTAGGAAATATTTTTAGATTTCTAATGAATATTTATAGTTGAATTTATCTTATGTATAACTCTATATTAAAAATGGCTTAGTTAATAAATTTTGAATATAATACTTTTAACTCTTCTTTAAATAAAATATAATAAATGTCCTAATCTAACCCAAATAGAACAAAAGGATCTTATTTTTGTTCTAAGGTTTATTTTTTTATAAATACACTTATACAATAGAATTAGGACATGTGTTGGGGTAATTTTAATATTATTTTTAACTTTAATTACCATATTTACATTTTACCATGGTAAATAAAATTCAAAAGTTACTATTCACCAAAAATTATTTTCATACTATTGAACCACATTTTAATAACTTATAACAACCATGTCTCTCGGATTTTTTAAATTCAATTCACAGAAGCAGTAAAATTATGTTTTATGCAAATTTGCAAATGTGCCTCGAAGGTGGGTAAAATACGTTAAAAAAATCAATAAAATTTTATATGTCTAATCTTATTATAACAGGACTCCAATGAATTACATTGGACTAATATATGTATTATGTATCTATTTTGACTTTGAGATAAATTTTTAACTAAAAAAATTATTTAAATAAAAATGTTGGGTTTTATCTATAACGTAGTGTTTTTCACTATTCATCAAAAATTGAATGTTTTCAGAAAAATACCAAAAAACAACCCAAAGATAATTTTGATATTCCAAATTAAAAAATTATTTATATTTTTCCAAATTCAAAACATAGAAGTTTCATTAATTAATTTAAAATTAATTCTTGTTGTCAAAACCAGAAAGCTTATTTTTAAGAAGTAAAAACTATCAAAAGATTGACATGTGTTTATGTCCAATTTAAATGTGAAATTACTTACAATGAACTAAATTATATTAAATGATAAAAATATAATATAATTATACTTTAAAACCACTAAAATGAGTAATTTAACACTTTAAATTATTTCGGTTGAAAAAGTTGTTTTCAATTAAAATTTAGTATTTTTTTTATTATTCGTCAAAATATGAAATTTATCAAAAAAGTACCAAATATTTATCAACACTAAATTTTTATGTCCCAATTATAAATAAGAATTTAATTTCATTAAATTTAATATATAAAAGTGTCAAATATTGGATTTAAAAATGGTTTTCCATTAAAAGGCAGTAAAATTGCATTTTTTGAAAAATAATTCTTTTATTTGAAAAATTTAATTTGTTCTTATATTATTTCTAATAAACACATAATATGGATGTTAAAATTATATGGAGTACATAAAATTCAAAATTCAGTTAATACTATTCATAACCGCTTTTTGAAAGGCTAGTTTAGTAAGTTTTGGTGCGCTCAAACTCGGTGTTGCCTATAGTGCAAGCTATTGAATTACATTAAAGAGATAACGTACTATGAAATACTGGGGAGTTACATCCAATTAGCTCACCAACTACTTAGTGGAAAGTATCATCCAATCAGTAGATTCAGGATAGGTGGTCAAAGAATGTATTTAATATGGTTTAACTTTCCTTGAATAAACCTCCATAAATTTCTATAACTCATTACACCCAAAGGACCATGGAGGGATATATGGAGGCTATAAATAGACACATATGGAGGCATAAAAATTAATGGTGATGTGATAATTTTTCAAGTAATCAACTACAATCAATCTTTGGGCTCATTTATATCAATACTCCATCTTTTTCTAGAGACATCAGTTGTGCTTAATTGTTAAACCTCATTTTTCTATCATCTTTTTCTCCAATTATCTCTCATCTATTATTTTATTCTTTTTTTAGAATTAGGATTGTGTAATTTAATTATTTTGTTCTTGATATACCATCCTATCTTCTTATTTTCTTTCAAGTTCTTAGTTACCATTGAAACCAAGTGTATTTTGGTTTCTTACTTTCATCTAGTCAAAATAATGTGTCTTTGTTTTCAAGTTTTTGGAAACTGCTAAATATGAGGTCCTTTCTTGGGTTTCTTGGATACAACTAAATTAAAGGGTTTTTGTTCCTTTCATGTTTCTTAAATACCATTAAATTTAAGGTTTATTAATTCATAAATCCTCAAGAAACTATGGTAGGAGAAATAAAGTCTCATAATTGAGCTATTACAAAAGGCACATATCAAATTGCATAACTTGTATTTTATTTAACGTATGCACCTTTTAATTTTAAATATCTTCCATTCAATTAATAAATTAATATTTTATCATACCTATCACTTAATCTATTAACTTATATAAAATTTTTACTCATTGCAATGATATTTAATTTATATTTTGTGATTTGGTTTACAATATATATACATATATATATTACTCTTAATTTTTTATTTTAACTTAGAACATTATCAAAAAATTATATTGCATTATTTCATTTAAATTTTTAAAAGGAAATCCACCCCTCTCTTTACATCTTACTTTGTCCAATAATTGGTAACAAAGGAGGATTTTTTTTCAAAATATGTTTTTTTAATTATTAATTTGTTTCAAAGAGAGGTATTTAAAAAATAGATTCTACCTCTAACACCCAAGGTGTTCCTGAAGGAAACTCAATTGTTTATACCCCTTTATTTGATGGAAAAATTGTAGTTTTTGGAAAACTTTCATGTCTACTTTTCTTCAAACAATAGGTTGTTCTATTTGAAAAAATCATCATTCATGGTTACACACCCACTAAAGAATCGGAGGACAAAATGACTCTCAATGACATTTATACTATTGAACTGAATAACAAATCCATTAATTTTATCCATTACATTTTATGATTAAATTAAATTAATAGTGTTTCCACATGTAGAAATACAGATGATATTTCGAAATTACTTGAAGTTACTCATGAAGGTACTAATAAAGTTAAATACACAAGTATTGACATGCATAAACAAAATTTTGAATGTTTTTTCATGCATATCAATGAATCAATTACTGAAATATTTACTCATTTTACTACCATATGAAATTGAGGAAAGTATCTTGATGATGTTCATTCTATAAAGATGCTTGTGAAGAAGATAATTTGGGTATATCAAGTACTCGGGCACCCAAGGTAACAACAATATAAGCATAAAAATATATCAAGAAAATGGTGGTTGGAGAACTCATTGGTTACCTCATGACTAATGAGATCACCATAAAGTGAAAGACCATAAAAAGATGTAAAAAAACTGAAAAAAAATAATACAATTTCTTTTAAAGTAATCAATGATTATTCTTTCAGAATTGATGCTGAGATTTCACAAAATTCCAGGAAAGATAAAAAATCATGAAGAAGAATATATCCTTCCACCACGCTAAAAATTAGAATCAATGAAAATATTTCAAGGTAACTAATTACCTTTGGAACAAAAAGTGATGCATCAAACTATATTTCCCATTACTCAAAAAGGAAAATAAAAAAACAATAAATCTATCAAAGTTTCTACTTGGAGTGTAAATGATGATGATATCTCTTTATTAGAATCAAGTGCAGGAAGTGCCAAATTTCTCACAGCTTAAATTGAAGTAATATATAAGGTAAGTTCTTTCACTTTTAATTCATCTACCACTTATTATTCTTCAAGTCACCTAGACTATGGATATGTAAAATGTTCTAGAGATCAACTCTTGGAAGGGTTTTGTGAACTTAACCAAATTTTCAAAGAAATAAAAAAGAAATAAAATCAAGTTATTTTTAAAAAGAAGCAACTTTATAAAGAAAATAAAGAGTTATTTTTTAAATCAAAATAGAAACTCAATATTGAAAAATTAAAATCAACTATTAAGTATCAAAAAAAATTTCTTGCTAAGCCCATCCAAGGTGAGTGAGGTTCAAAAAAAATTCTTGGTTCTCAACACAATGTAAAATATAATTTTGGTTTTGGTTTCATAAATCAAGAAAGAAACTCAAAAAAATACTTCCCCATTTATAAAAAGGATTCTAAAAAATTAAAAATTTCAATTATTTTATAAAAACCAAGCATCTCAATTATGAATGTGAATATAAAAATGCTCACTATTGTAGGTATAAATCAATTTATCTCTCTTGTAATGTTTTTTTAGAAACAATTCTGAAAAAGCATATGATAAAATGTACATATATTTAAATCTATTTTGGATAACATTAATGGACCCAAATTCTAGGAACTAAATTCTTCCTAATTATTTTATCAAAAAAATTTCTCAAGAGAAAGTATCATAGAGTTAATTTTTTACTTGGATAGAGAGTTCTTGAGACACATGTGAATAAAATAATCTAAGTTTATCTCAATGAGTAAGATCATTGGAATTGGTACAACTATTTTTTTTTCAAATTCTCCCTTTAATATAGTTGTTTTACTTGATGATGTTTTAAATAAGATTTAATTTTTTGGTTCATAGCTAGAACTCCTTACTATAAAATGTTGTGATTTTATTAAGTGGGATATAGGTGTGGTTATTTTATGTCACTAATTTTTTGATTAAGGAAACCATGATTTTTATTCATTAATTTTATTTTGAAATTTTTTCTAAATTCAAATTGACCTTGTCATTATAACTTTCAATTTAAAAGGATTTCAAAATTAAATTTTATCACTTATTGAATTATTCTTTTAATATTTGAATTATTTAATTCTTGTGAAAATGTTTTTTAAACTCAGTTCGATCATTAATTTATTTGTGATTTTATTATTTATTGAATTACATTTAAATCTAAATATTGTTTAATTCTTATAAGAATTTGAATATTAAATTTTTTATTTTATTGAATTAGGTTTTTTTTCTTTTTATATTGAATTCAATTTAAGGTATTATGGGATTTATTAGATAAATATTTTAATATTAATTTATTTCTTTCATTGGATTTTTTATCTCTATTTTAATTGATATTTATTTTTGATTATAGTATTTATTTTAATTTTTCTATTTAAGCTATCTAAGATCTCACCAGTAAACTGGTAACCCTCATTAACTAGCTGATAGAAAAGAGGCATCCTCAATTCATTCTATTGGGGGATGAATTATTCTTATCTTAAAAACTATTTTTCCTCATTTCTTTTTACTATTCTACTTATTTATTATGCCCTTTCATATCCTACACTCACTCTCTTATTCTGGATATAAATTCTTGATTTGTTCCCTTGTTTTTTTATCTCTATTTGATCCTTAAGAAAATTATATTTCTGTGGGGAAACTATCACTTTGATGGAAATATTTTGACAAATAGATTTCATCCTATCATTTTTTATAACTATAATCCTTTTATGAGATTAATTTATCCTTATTATGAATTTGTCTATCTAGATATGAAAATCAATTTTTTTATTTATGCATGAATATCTTTCTTATATATGTTCTATTCATTAATTAGCCAATTCTTCTTATGAGTATTTTTATTGCATAAATTATTTCTATTCAAGATGAATTTTCCATCTAATACCTTTCATGATTTTATTTTTGATAATTACAAAATGGATAATTTTTGGGTTTCTCCAAAGTGGAAAAATGGAAGTTGATTTCTCCCAAGGTTTTGTTTATATTATTATTTAAACTCCTCCTAACTTAAATTGTTTTATATAATTTCAATGATGAAAATCCATTTTATTCCACCCTTAATTAATCTATTAAAATTTCTATTTATCCATAGTTAATCTCTTTAAATTTTGAGTTATCTCAATTTCATGACAAATTTTATTCTCTCAAACATTTTATTGATATATCTTCTTTTGAATCAATTAATATTTTATAGTGCGATACTTACTTTGTTATTATATTATCCTTTTATATCACATACTTGATGAGTTATTTTTTTCCTAAAGGGAAAAATGGTATTGTTTTATTTTTTATAAAAATAAATTTTTGAAAAAATAAACTAAGTGTGATTTTTATAGAAAAATCATCCCTAGATACAAAAAAGTGCATGTGGTTTTGGAACAAATACCCATAGGGGTATCAACCTCGAAATTGGATGGTTGGATTTTTAATCTGATCATATCAATAGTCAAGAATAGTGAGCCTTTATTACACACCTGATTTGATACTCCCAGGGGATATACTCTAAATAATCCAAATAACCTTTATGATCTATTTTGATAATTTATTTTAAATTTTTTTATCTCTTGAATTTATTTCAAAATATATTATCTCTTTAATTTATTTCAAAATCTCTTATATCTTGAATTTATTAAACAAATAGAAATTCACATACTAAACCAAGTACCAACTAAATTGATAAATAGTATTCCATATAAGTTCTGGAGTCGAAAGAAATTCATGTTATCAAACTTACATGTGTAGGGAAGTGAAGAGTTTGTTATGGCCTCTTCAGGTAACAAACTTTTACCTTGAGGCACAAAGTGTAACTTTATAGGATACCCCAAGAAAACAAGGGGATATTAACTATACAACCCCTCAGAAAAAAGGTTGTAATGGAAAAAAAACACCATATTCCTTGAGAGGGATCACATATCCAAATGAGATAGTGGGGGAGAGATAGACTTTGGTGAAGTCCAGGCTCAAGTTGTACAAGAGTTGGTATAGGAACAGATTACACAAATCCCCATGTAAGAAAGAACTGTTCCAAAGACACAAGAACTATGTAGGAGTAAAAGAGAGGTTAGAGAATTGAAAAAATATGGTTTTACATTTACCGTGGAGGGTGACTCATTATTAGTTGATAATAATGATCCTCTAACCTATAAGGAAGCAGTAAGTGGCACACACATTGCCAAGTGAAAATAATCCATGAATTATAAAATGGATTCCATATACCGAAACCAAGTTTGGATTTTGGTAGATCCTCTAGTTGATGTAAATCCTATTGATTTCAAATGGGTGTTCAAGAAGAAACTGGACATGGAAGGACAATTCAATACCTATAAGGCATGACTGGTTGCAAAAGGGTTCAAGTAGCATCAACAAATTGACTATGATGAAACCTTTTCACCAGTTTCAATGATGAAATCTATTATAATTCTATTGGAAGTTTCCTCTTACCATAACTATAAAATTTTGAAAATGGATTTCAAAATAGCCTACCTTAATGGGAACCTTTAGGAAGATTTCTACATGACACAACTTGAAGGGTTTATGACTCAAAAGGACTCCAATAAGGTATGCAAGTTGTATAAATCCTTTTATGGATTAAAGAAAGCACCGAGGTCATGGAACATTCATTTTTATGAATCTATAATAGAATTTGGTTTTATAAAGAATGAATGTGAGATGTGTGTCTACAAGCGATTTAGTGGAAGTGAAGTCATTTTTCTAATAGTATATGTTGATGACATATTACTTATTGGAAACGAGATACTAGTCTTACAGTCTGTTAAGGCATTTTTGAATCAATGCTTCTCTATGAATAACTTGGTCGAGGCAGCATATATTCTTGGGATTAAAATCCATTGTGATAGATCAAAGAGATAGTTGGGACTAAGTAAAAGTACATACATTGAAAAGATACTGAAGAGATTCAGTATGGAACAATACAAGAGGGGATTGTTTCCTTCATCACATGGAATTAATCTTTCCAAGAAAATGTGTCATCAAATACATGAGGAAAGAAAGAGAATAGAAAGGACCCCATATGCATCAGCGATGGGGTTAGTCATGTATGTCATACTATGTACTTTGCTGGATGTCACCTACATATTGAGTGTGGTAGGTATATATAAAGCTAACCCAGGTGACCGCCATTGGATGACAGTTAAGATTATCCTAAAGTATCTGAGACGTACTAAGGATATGTTCCTAGTTTATGGAGGATATGAGAAACTAGTCATCAGAGGATATGTAGATGATAGACATCAGACTAATCTTGATGATAAGAAGTCACAAATGGTATACATATTCACTTTGAATGGAGGTGCAGCGAGTTGGAAGAGTTCAAAGTAGAGTGTAGTCATAGATTCTATAACAGAATCTGAGTATATCATAGCTTATGAGGTAGCTAAAGAAGAAGTTTGGATGTGAAGCTTCATCCAGGAGCTAGATTTGATACCTAGTAGTAAAGATCCCATCACACTATAATGTGATAATACTAAAATGGTGGATCTCACAAAAGAGACAATGTCACATCAATAGACGAAGCACATACTTCAAAATTATCATCTCTTGAGGGATTTTTCTTAGAGAGGTGAAGTTACAGTGAACAATATTTCCACAGAAGACAATGTGGTGGACCCCTTGACTAAAGCCTTGAATCAACAAAAACATGATCATTAGGTGAGGTCTAGTGGACTGAAAGTCATATGCATTTGTCTCTATTCCAAGTGGGAGTTTGTAAAAGTTTCTTTCATAGAAACAAATGTTTGAACTTTGATTACATAAATATTTAATATATTTAAATATTAAACATATTATTACATATTGATCATTATTCTACATGACTATAGTGTAATAATGTCCTGGAGTATTTTTCACATTGACAAGGTCGTAGTAGTTCCCCAATATGATGATAACCTTGAAGTTCTATGAAAATTTTATTAAATATAGTTCTGCTGTTGGATGGAATACTATGATGGGACACATAGTATATAGACCTTCAGTTGCGAGTACTCGTAAGCAGATGAGACTTTGTCTCATGAAGTTCTCACTTGGTAATCTCCAATACGAGAGATTATGAGAACAGACCCACCAATAGGTATTTCTCATGTTTTGGTTTTATTGGATATTCCTATCTGTGAGTGTGTGTAATGGTCCTTAGACTTTAAGATTATCATTAATATGTGTCAGGACTCATGCACTTTGATTTACTGATGAAAATAATCATGCAGACAGTTGGTGGGAAGTAGGGTACATTGGGTGCATTATGAATGACATGTTATTAATGGATAAGTCAAGGAAGGATTTGTCCATTCCATTTATGAAAGTTTATATATCATCCCTTTCATTAAAATAGAACTATTACATGAAATTCCATGGACATGGTTTAAGGATGAGTTTATTTTAGGTAGTCAGAAAATGACATATCAAGCATAAAGGTTAATGAAACTATCATGAAACCTACTTAATGGGATATTGAGATAAATGGATTATTTTACACGGTAAGCATTTGTACGTGGATTTCATTTTTGCGACTTTAAGTTATTTCTCTTGGGTTTCTTGACCCATTGGTTCATAATACTCTTAGACTTTAGGCATGATCGCCTAATGCCAACGAGAAAGAGTTCTATAGGGTCACACACTAAGTGTTTCTGGTGGTCTTGGTTAAATTCTATTTGAATTTAATTAATGGAATTAATATTATTCTCAAGAAAGTAGAATAATTTTATTCAAGTTAAAATGACTGCATAAATTAAATAACTATTTATTCTCTAAATTGTGAATAAAAATATATTTATTTATTTTATTAAACATTTAATAAATATTTATTTACTAGTTTGTAAATAAAATATTTATTTAAGAGAATAAATAATTTATTTATTTATTTGGGTGTTCAATAAATGGAAGTGAAGTTCAAGCAAATCAAGGATGGTCTGGTGGTAAAATAATTATTTACAAGATGGTAAATAATTATTTAGCACAAAACAAAATAATAATGACGTGATTATAATTATGTGGAATGAAATTTCATTTATGATTCCATTTTGTGCAAGTTGACACACCAAAAATAATGAAACGGTTATTGTTATTATGTAGCATGGGTTTTCTCTATGGTTATGAAAGTATTTCATTGATGTTATGAAATTAAATATTATAACTAAATCCTCATGTCAATAAAAAGACAGGTACGTCTATTGTGCTAGGTATGGGAAACCGTTGACGCAAGAGAAATTCCAAGTCAATGATTTTCTCTCGACTCCTCTCCTATCCCTCTAAAGAGTGAGAAACATTCTTCAAGACCAAAGAATAGACGATCAAGAACGATTGACGCAAGATGCTCGCTTCGCCGCGCTAGCACCTGGAAAGCGAGTGATGTCAATTGGAGACCATTAGAACACGTGTATATCACCACTAGAGGTATTCTAGTTTGGATCCTCACAAGCACAATGAGACAATATGAAAGAGTCATCTCATATTTTCAACATCATCAGCAAAGAAAGTATTGAACAACCAGATATTTTATTTCCTCATAAATTAAATTTAGATTAATTATAAACGTGATGTGCAAGATTCTCTATAAAGGTTTTGGGCCTCTTCCTTATTTATCTAAATCTTTGATTCTATACTATGGATACTGGAATTAATCATCATATTGATCTTGAAATAATTATTGATCATGGTAAAAATTAAAGTTGGGCACCGGCCTAACTGTGCTTTAGCTGCGCCCAGAACCTACATCCCACACTTAGTATTTGAGGGATTTTTTTAAAGTCTCACCAATTTAATATACATGATATGAATGTTAAATTCATAATTATTACATCTTATGTAATCATTACCTTATCGTGTTTTATTCTATTTTGTTTATTCATGCTTCTAATGATTTAGTTTTAGAATCTTTATTCCAACCACCAAATTAATGTGTTCAAACCACATTAATGTGTATCTTTTATACAACCCCCAATTTTGTGTTACTCACCCAAAAATATAAGCTAAACATATCCATAAATATCTTAATGCTTCATATGTATAAGGTATATAAACTTTCCATATAAATATATAGAGAAATATGATATTGATAATCTCTTATGAGTAAGCCTAGAGTGACAAATAGTCAACCCCATTCACCTTTCTAAACATGGAATAAGCCTCCTGTCTGATGGGTAGTCTGACCACAAGACCCTCTACCTAGGGAGACATCACTTAATTGAGAATTTTATTAATTATATCTCTATCACCTAATATGTACAAACTATGCCTAATAACTAAATCCAAGCTAATAACTTCAATAAAAAAATATAGGTCAAGGTAGAAGAAAACTAAATTTTATGGAGTCATACCTAGCATGTAATGCAAGAATTTATCTTCTATAATTAGTTAAAAAGTTAAACTGAATCATACACATTCAAAATACAAACAGTTTATAGCTATGAATAAAGTAGGGGACAAACTTTAAATAAATGAATAATTCAAATATTTAAGCACAAGATAACATTTATGAACTACCCATAAATAAATGAAAATTATAAACCCTTTTATAAATTAGATAACATTATGGAAATTCCTTTTTTAATATAAACTAGCTATTTATAAACCCTTTTATAAATAAGCTAACATTATGGAATTCCATAATTTTGAATATAAACTCTTTTATACTCAATTCAATATAAACTTGTTCATATTATTTATTATATGACATTTCAAGTTATTATTTAAACCTTTGATCAAATCAATAATCAAAACCATTTTTAATGTAATTTAAATAATATATTTAAATAAAGTCCACATTTAATTTACAAAATTCCAAATTAATTAATTATGAGCAATTCATAGTTATTAATATAAACACTTTTTATATTTTGACCATATTTATGATATTTTTAAACTCTTTTATACATCATTTTTATAATCCTTAAAAAAAATTTAATTAAAGATTACAAATATGTCATATAATTATAGATTGAAAGGTTTTAATATCCTTTATTATGATTTATAACATTTATAAAGCATATTAATGTGAAAAAGGTTACTTTTAATATTAACTCTTAAATTTTATTAGAATTTTTTTAATAAATGTTTCAAAAAAATTTAATCGATCAACCATAAAAATTTTATAGTTAATTAATTTATAAAAAACCTTTTATAAATTTTACAAACATTTCATAAAAACTTTTAATTATTTATAAAAAATTATAAATAATCTAATTCAATTATCAATTGAGTTTTTTTTATAAATGAGTAATTTATTTATTTACCCAAACAATTTTCAAATTACTTGAAATTAAGCCCCTTTTAATTTGAACAACTTCAAATTAATTAATTATGAACAATTAGTAATTACAAATATAAAATTCTTTATAGTTTGGTCATACTTTATTATCTATAACCCTTTATAAATTACCCCTTATATATCTTAAATAAACATTTTATTTTTATATCACAAGGCATACCAAAAAAATTGGTAAAGGTATTTGAAATATTAACATTTAGTATTCAGAATATTTTGTTAATAAATGTTTCATAAACATTTATATAATTAATTATAAAAATTTTATAATTAATTAATTTATAATCCATTTATAAATTAAAATATTATCAAAATATCATCTACTATAATTTATAATCATTTTATAAACCATGCACATTTAAAAATATTTATCAATTAACCATAAACATTTTATAGTTAATTAATTTCTAAAACACTTTTTAAATTTTTATAAATATTTCAAAATATCTTTTAGATTGTTTATAAAAAAATTATAAATAATTTAATTTAATCCATAATTGAATCCTCTTAATTAAAATAAATACTTTATTTATTTTGATAAACAATAGTAACAAATATAAACTTTTCATATTTGAAAAAGGCTAATAAAACAAATTATATTAATCCAATATTATTAATGTTATTCCCATTTTATGAACTATTTTATAAAAATGAATAACATAAATAATTAAATTACCATTTTATTTAATTATTAAAAAATAAATATGAAATTTATTTTTTATTCTCAAGCTTGAAATATCTCATTTCCTAATTTGTGAAATATGTTCTCCATTAAACAATAAAATAAACACTAGGGGTGTCCATGGGTCGGGTCGGGTCGGGTTTGGGGGTTTTTTGGATCTGACCCGACCTAAAATATGTTGGGTTGGGTTGGGTCGGGTCGCATGTGTTTTTCCTTAAAACCTGACCCGACCCAACCCGTTTAACATCGGGTTGGGTCGATTGGGTTGATCGGGTCAGTCATTTGCGTTAAAAAAATCTGTCGCAGGTTAAAATATCCCGCATGCCGCCCACAGCGTCATCTCCTTTGTTTCACAGTCTCCTTCTTCACATTCTCCTCACTCATAGGTATGTTGTATCTCGATTTTCTAGCTTCATCTCCTGGTGTCCTTCCTATTCGGTAGCAACAGGCGACTGGTATAGTGTGGGTTCGATTTGGGGGATGCGGGTGCTCGAGTCCTCTTTGGCTAGCAGCGGCATGGATTGAACCCGGTGAGCTTCACTTCTTCATCACCAAAGCTGGTTCTGGAAGATTCATCAAGGACGAGGTGCGAATCGGTGAAAATGGGTGTGAGATCAAGTGGATCATGTATAGGCGATGCTCGATTTTCTTCTTCGGTGAGTTCTGACAGATGCCAATGTTCGATTTGGGATTTCAACTGAAGGTCCATCACAGAATTTCACATGATTCTTGCTTCATCTTCCTCACCATGCCAGGAGGAATTCAACGACAAATCGACCTCAAAAGGCAGTGGTCTGCGGCGTCAATAGGGGGAATGTGGGATGCCCCCATTTTTCTAACCTCTAGGTATTCTACGGAGGGGTCATGGCAGTCTTCGTGGATACAAGACAAAGGGGAAGGTATAAGGGTAGTCTCTAGTGGTGGATATGGTCGGTTCGCGGTGGTGGTGTAGTCGTAGGTGAAGGGGCAGTCCCTAGTGGTGGATATGGAGGGGTTGTGAAGGCGATGACAAAGGCGGAGGCGGCGTGCAGGTCAATAGAAGGTGCAGTGCAGGGGAAGTATCATGTCGGTCGGGTCGGGTTGGGTCATTTTTTTCCCAACCCATGACCCAACCCTTCCCGACCACGGATAAACCCGAGATGACCTGACCCATGCATATTAAATCATCAACCCGACCCAACCCGACCCAACCCGGTCGGGTTGGGTCGGGTCGGTCGGGTTGGGTTGGGTTTGGACGCCCCTAATGAACACATTAATTCGTCAAAGAAGCATACACTCTAAAACCATTGTTGGGTTTTTGATGCCCATAATATGGACATAGAAGCGGAAGAAAAAACACAAATATATATTATCAATCTTTGATGAAATCAATATGTAATCTCTCTTCTTGACTCTGAGGGATTACACAGGCATGCAGATCTCAATCTCAATCGGAGGAATCCATTACACTTAAAGAGATGCTAGTGTCTTCCCCAAGGGTGATGAATAAGCTAGGGGAAGGAATATGAATTTGAGGGCTCACATACAGTTGGGTGTAAATAGTAGGAGGGATCCACTGCCACAGATCTGGGTAAGGGATGCACCGACTATTATCAGCTCTAAGTAGAAAGCGCTGATAAAAATGGGGCCTTTATCGGCGCTAACTAAAAACGCAGATAAATCTACACTTTATCAGTGTTTTTTAGCGATGATAAAGGGTATATTTATCAGTTCTATTATTAGCGTTGATACAATTTTTTAATAAAAAATATTATTAATTTATATAAATTATTATATTTATATTCAAAAATAATGTTTATTTGTATACATTAAAAAATTTCATGTTTATAATTAATTTTTTTTTAATAATTAAAAAATATATATAATGTCTTAAAAATGTATTTATAAGATTATAATTAAATAAATATATATTTAAATAATTATAAGATTATAATAAATTTCATTAAATAATAAATATAATTATAATTATATATAAATACTTTTTAAATATATATATATATATATATATAATTATAATTATAAATGGATATATATATATATAAATATATATTTCAAATGAATTTGGTTAATAAATATATTGATGTGTGAATATAATTGAGTTTCATATGTTATGTATCATGAAAAATGTTCATTTATACATTACACCCTCATTTACTATTCATGTTGTCCATATTGATGACACATTTTTTATAATCTATACTTTACTTGGTATACGATTCATTCATGTTATACCCATGAAGCTATTATGTTATCATAAATACTTATAAAATTAAAATACATATATTTAAATAATAAATATATTTATTATATTTATAATTATAAATTTTTAGTTATATATAAATACTTTTTAAAATTTATTTATAATTATAATTATATATATATATATTTAAATAATTATAAAATTACAATAATTTTTTTAAATGATAAATATATTTATTATATTTATAAGTATTTATAAATACTTTTTAAAAATATTTATTTATAATTATAATTATAAATATATATATATATATCTTTAATGAATATATATATATATCTTTAATGAATATATATATATATATATATATATATCATTAGATAATATATTAATTTTCGTTATTTATGTTTATATATTGATGCGTGAGTATAATTGATCCTATATGATCATAAAGTTTATTTTTCGATGTGATTGTGACTTATAATCTAAATGTTATGATTACTGATATTATGATGACACGCACATGCATATATTATGTATTCGTTATTATGAATGTTCGTTTATAAATTGACACTCATATGATTATTCATGTTATACCCATGAACTTATGATGTTCTCATAAATACTTATAAAATTACAATAAATATATTTAAATAATAAATTTATTTATTAAATTTTAATTATAAATTTTTAATTATATAGAAATAATATTTAAATTTATTTATTTAAAATTATTATTATAACTATATATATATATATATATATATTTAAATAATTATAAAATTATAATAAATAAATTTATTATAATTTTATAAATATAAATTTTTATATTTATATATATATAATTACATACAACTATTTATAAATATATTTATTTATATTTATATTTATAATTATAATTATATATATTATTATAAATTATAATAAATATATTTATAATAATTATAATTTTATAAATATATATATGTATATATATATATATATATATATATTAGGTGCTTTGGGTACAATTACATTAAACACAGACACACCACACACACAGGCCGAAAAGGCATACCATAGCCCCCGAGGGGATAGCCCACCCATCAAGCCTTATTTATTCAATACATGGCCTGAAGGTCCAGTGAGCATGAAGCTCATTACATATCCTAAAGGCTTAGTGCAGTGTCATGCATGCATCATACTGCCTACGTCACCAGACATGCGTCATGTCTACATCACCGCTTGCCTACAGAAATTCACTCCCACCCAGATTTGAATCTAGGCGTGTTGCAGGATTACGGGGAGCTTTTACCTCTCGGGTAAGCCCCCAACTACTATTTTAAATATATATAATTATAGAAATATATTTATAAATATATACAAATATTTATACACATATAAAAATATTTATAATTATAATTATAATTAATATATATACATATGTGTAAATAATCATTAAATTATAATAAGTATATTTATTATATTTATTTATATTTATGACTATAAATAAATATATATATATAATTATAATTATAATTATAATTATAATAAATATATTTATAATAATTTTATAATTATAAATAATTTATTAATATTAAGTCTTTATTAGTACTTTTTTAGCGCTGATAAAGATAACCCTTTATCAGTACTATATTTTTAGCACTGATAAATGAATATTTTATCAATGCTTTTTAAGTGCTGATAAAGGTCTGTCTTATCAGCACTTTATATTTTAGCACTGATAAAAGTATGTTGCGTTTTTTGTAAATGGTACCCTAATAGATCCACTTGTTGCTAGACCCTCAAGCTTTCGCAGAAGTTAGGCTCTGCCTCCGTCTCCGCCTCGGCCTTCACTCCCACCTCCACCTGCCCTGCCTCCGCCTCCACCACCTATGTCTCCACTACCCTGCCTCTACCTCCACTGACCCCTTCTCTACTGCCCTTGCCTTCATTGTCCCCATCACCGCCTTCGCTTCCACCTCTGCTCGCATCTTCACTACCTTCACCCCCACCTCCGCCTGCACTACCTCTGCCGCCACCGCCTCTGCCTCCACTACCCCGCCTCTGCCTCTGTTGCACCCTTCTCTACTGCCCTCGCCTCTTTTGTCCCCATCACCACCTCCACCTCCGCCTCTGCTCACGTCTTCACTGCCTTCAACCCACCTCCTCATCCGCCCCCGTTGACCCCTTCTCTGCTTCCCCCTTCTCTGCTGCCCCTGCCTCCACTGCCCCCGCCTTTGTTGTCCCCGCTGCCACCTCCGCCTACGCCACCTCCGCCTCCCCTCGCCCCCTTCTCTACTACCCTCGCCTCTGCTGCCCCCACCTCCACTATCCCCAATACCCCTTCCCTTGTCACAGTCTCCATCTCTGTTGCCCCGTTCTCTGCTACCCCTACCTCCACTGCCCCCGCCTCTGCCTCTGCCTCTATTATCCCAGTTGCACCCACCCCCATCGCTGCCACCACTGCTGCTTACACTTTTTCCACCGCTACTTCCTCCACCGCCGCTGCTTCCCCCACCACCGCCGCTGCTTCCACTGCCACCGCCGCTGCCCCCATCATCCCTACCACCAGGCAGTAAGTTCCAAACAATCTAAATAGATGTTTGATAATATTTGTGCATAAGTAGTTTAGATTTTCTATATGTTTTCCAGTGAGAAATTCCTATTGAGATTTTATAGAAAGCATAATCCTAAGACTATAGAGGATTTGTTGAAATTTTAGATTTGTGATACATGTTTAATTTGAAGATTCATACACCAAATACCAATTATTTCATTAGATTAACATTTCACGATGTAGTGAATCATTGGTTGATGTTTATCTAAACCCATAACAATACTATCTTAATGTGGTTAGGATTTGATCTTCTACTTAGTATTTTGGTTAGAGCATTTACTATTCCCCATTAGAAATTGATTACTATAATCTTGGAATTTTGAGAAGGGTCTGCGATATTAGATTTTATATTTGGGTTTTACCTATCCTATTCCCTTTAACTATATTACAAATACAATATGTTATTTTAACAGTTGAGGAATTAATCATTGTAATGCACCTCAATTTTCAGAATATGACTACTTTCCTATGAACAACCAACGTGATACTGTAAATGGATCTCTATAATGAGAGTAGATTTTATATTAGGTGCTTCTATATAGAAGTCTACAAAATATTTCTATGAAGAAGTGTTAGTAATGATTTGGTATTATAAAAATAACTAGAGATGGATAACTCTTTCAACTATCTCAATCTATAACCTTCAATTAATCCTCATTAGACCTAGAGTGATGAAAATCCACATCTGGATATTTTTTTGTGACAGATGACTAAGAGAAGAGGATAAATGAAAGTCTTTTATTAATATTTCATATAATCTTCATAGATAATCATGCTCATAGATATAAACTTGAGGAATCCTTTCCCCTTTTGATGTTTTTATTTTAGGGGTTAATAGTTATAGTAGAGATCCTAGAAAGACCCTTATGGATAGAGTATCCTACTGATAGTAGTCATCCATTTTTCATGAATACTAAAAGTATGAATTTTACCTCTAGTAAGAAAGAGATTTTGTAGGATTTCTACTAATCCTTCATTAGTTGGTGATCTTATCCTTTTGATATATGTATTATATAACGGTGTAGTTACCTAAGTGGTGGTTAAACCTAGTAATGTTATCTTGGATGATATCCCAGGGTTACCATCATCGAGTATTGGGTTTCTATATCGGTATACTTTAGAGAATATATCAATATTTCTTATTAGTTATTAGATAACCTATCTTAGCTTAGGGAAAGAATGTGTAATTATAAGAACTATTGGAGGAAGATTTTTGTTGGGATCTTTATAACCTTCATATCTTTTTGTTCTTGAATTTTGAGATTATGTGTAACACCTAAACTTTAACTATAGTAAGTAAATATATTATTGATGATGTTTGATATTATTTAAAGTTGTTGAAGAATAATTGATACTGACTAATTTTATTGGATACCGAATGATTTATACAAAGATATTCATTTATTGAAAGAGGATTCATTTAAATGAAAATGTTTCCCAGAGGTTTCTATATTTTTTCATGATTTGGTTTTTTAAAGAGTTAGAGTAGTTTTAGAATGAGTTGGAGATTTTTGAGAAGCACAATAGTCATCTCTATATCATAGTGGATTTAAAAAACCTGTATAACTCCCAATGAAGTGAAATTACCTATACATTCAGATCATCCTTAATAATATCTTCTAAATAATTGGACATCTTGTGAACTTGAACTATTATATTCCCCTTGTGTATGATCCCAATCTATGTATGTGTTCCATTTATTAGAACTATATGTGGTCGGATTCAGGTTTCTATGGGATATATATTGATTCCTTGATTTCATATCTTTGTCCTGACCTCAAATTTTACTTTTATATTATTTTACCCAATCATTTAAACTTTAATAGTGAATTATATACCAATTCATGTAAGTTTTTTGGTAATATCCTATTTTAGAACTTAAAATCTTATTTTGTGTTTGGAAAAGAATATTTTTAAATATAAAAGGATATTTTATTGAGTGAGTTGATTTTAAAACCAAATTTTTGTGGGAATAAAAAATATTTTAATGGTTGTGGAATGTTTTAAATATGGTTTCTATTCTTTTTTTATTTTATAAGGAATTTTTGGTATTGAAATTAATAGGGTATTTTGAAAAATGCATTAATTTTTGAAACCATGTGTGAATATTTACTTATAAGAAGGTTTTTTTAATTTGAAATGTTTGAGATGTGGTTAATATAATTATGAAAAATAGTGAACATTTTTGGAATTTGTGGAAACAATTTGACATGAAAAAGGATGGATTTCATTTTTAATAATTTGGATTTATTTCAAAGTGTTCATGTATTTGTGAAATATTTTTTTGAACAGATTGGTTTATTTTAAAAAGGGCGTGTTATTTTAAATAGGAATTTGTGTAAATGGTTGGGTTTTTAATGGGATTTTAAGTGTGATTTTATAAATTTTTTTCAAAGGAAATCTGAAATGTAGTTCTTCTATAATATTTTAAGTTTAGATTTTTATAGAATTAGGAAAAGCATTACATTATATAGAGAAGACAAGTACATTGATAATAACACAATGGAAAGTGTATGTCACTAACTCTATCCAACCCATAAGATATCCATCATGACCTCACTCCCACAAAAGGTGAATTAATGTTTAACCCCATTGAAAATCCTAAACCTAATTTTCATCCAACATAACCTACATGGTTTAAATTAGGGGAGTCCTCTAAAATTAAATCTTATTTTTGTTTTGGTGTTAGCTTTTTAGGGGATGAGTCTTAGACAAAAAATGTAATAATAACTATCATTCAAATATAGATTTTCCTTTATTTGAAAGGCCCCTTTTGTGTATTTATTTTGTTAAATTTTAATATTACTAAATCAAATAGGATGGATGTGAATAAATAATGGATGGATGCCAATCGTATGATAAAAGAGTATGAATATGGAGTGAAATAGTTCATAAAGTTTGTAAAGATCATGCATATGACCCTTCTCAAATCCTTTTTCCGTGTTTACAATATTTTTATTCAATAAAAATTAGTTTAGATGAGTTGGAAGAATAGTTTATCTGTCATGGAATAGATAAAATTTATAAATGATAGAATAAACACAAAGAAAAAGTGAATGTAGTTAGTGGTTGGGATAACACTACATTTTATGGATCATCTGATATGATTACAAGTGTGAAAAATGAAGAAGAATGTATCGAGGATGTGATTTCATATTTGAATTATGATAAATATTGTATTGAGGAAATGAAAAGGATAGTTGAATATGAACTTCATGATTGTACAAAAAAAATTGAGAAGTTAAAGAGTTGTGCAAAGATGTGATTGTATGCTATTTGCACCAAATATACAGCATTTTCATCCATACTGAATCTATATAATTTGAATGAATACAATAGATGGAGTGATGCCAGTTTTATGGAAAAAATTTCTATCTTGAATAACATGCTCCTAGAAGATAATGAGCTCTCAATCCAAACATAAGACGCCCAAAAATACTACGCTCAATGGGTATGATCTCTAAAAGAATACATTCATGCCTTAATTATTGTATAATTGATGTGCTCATTTCATAGGGCATGTCAAAAGAAAATTTATTTTAATAATTCATCACAGAGGCTGACTAGGGTCTTCACACTTGAGAAGCATTTTAGTTGGTTTAATCACTAATTCTAGTTCACCTATTCTAATTCTTTTTTGGGTTTTTAAAGTTATTTATGAAAATTATGGTTTGGGTTTTAGAAAATAAAAAATTAACATAATTCAACGTAAAATTTAAATATAAATTCAAATGGAAACAAGATGAAATTATGGAAGAAATTTCTTAGTCCTATGGTTGGACATCACAGATTCATTCATTATTTATTTATTGTTTAAATTCAATTTGATGATCCATTTAGTGAAAAATCATTAATGAATTACTTTTATTTGATTTATTAAGTGTGTAATTTTAGCATGCCTATGGAATACCAAACCACACCTCCTCCAATAGTTAAATAGGATAACACATCAACCAAGAATGTTATTTCTAAAAGACCTGGGTCCACAATATGTCATTTCATCTCTTCAAGAAACCCTAGCTCCACTGTATAAAGGGTTTTCGCAAGAGAAGGTAAGGAAAAAATTAATCAAGGAAAAGGAATGGAATTGAAAATAATTCTATGGTTGAAAAGCTCCACACCCGTGCAATACTCCTGCATCCACCATAAATAGATTTAAAACATATTCAATTGAAGCATAATAATAATGAACACTGTGAAACCTCCCCTAGGGCCAAGACTCGGGTTAGTAACTTTCCATTGTAATGTGAATAGAGATCATGATGGAAACATGGAATAGATAAATAAAATTATAGTTTGAAGAAAAATAAGGATGGAATAATAAAAGGAAATACTTTAATATAAAAATGATGAATGCGTTACATGGTAAAAGAAATCTTGAATAAAAAAAAAGAAAAAATACTAAACCATGAATGTCACCCAATATTACCTCTATGATAGATATCCTATACAATAAAACACTATCCTATTATTTATAGGAATTTAAGAGGCTTTGGGTTGTTATAACGGACCATATAATGAGTTTCAGGTCATAATGGGTTGTCAGCGGTTGAAAATTTGACTCCAAAATTTTTCTTTAAAAAATATACATAGTACCCCCTTGGTTTGGATGAATCGTTGAATGTAGTCTTATAAAAATATTTTCATAAATATGTTTTGAATTCTACCGCCAAAATTAAGCTTTATTGGATTCTCCTAGATGGAGTTATGAATTTTTTATTGACTATGAATTTTTCTAGTAGAGATTTCCAGGAAGTTTCCTTCAATGTATATCATTCAATTTCCACCTTACTTGATAAATAACTCCATGTAATTTAATGGTAAAATGTGAGTATAATTCCTATTTCATATACAGGTTAAATAATCTCAATTGGAGGTGTGTAGGCCAATTTATAATTCCATTATAGAGGTGGGGTCCAGCTATTTGCCCAAAATATTTTCCAACTTCAATGATTTTTTCTAGACTTTAAATGTGCGAATCAGCTTTTGGTACTAAAGAAAAATTTGAAGAAAATAATTAAATAAATATTAAAAAATAAATCACTCAAATTTTATTAATATTTTAAAAATTATACCCAAAATACCCTTATAATAAAAATCTGCCAAAATTCCAGAATTAAGCACTTTTCACATTTTATCCCAAAACAACCCATAAATCCAAAATTGATTTAAATAAGCTCAAATTGATAAATTAAGAGAATTTAAATAATTTAAATACATATAAAAATGAGGAAAATATTAGATCTATCAATTCTCCCGCACTTAAACCATGTTTTTCCTATAGTATAAAATCTCGACATGGAATTTAGAGGACACCAATGTTAGCAATATTCAAATTCCAAAGTAATAAAAAAATTGATATCAAATAAAACATTAAAAAATCCACATAAAATATCAATTTAATTTTTCATTTTTCAAATAAATAATCAATTCATTTATTTTAATTTTCCCCCTTTGAAAAATTATGGAACTTCTCCTTTCATTCATTCAAGCTCCTTAATTAATTATTATTAAACATGTCACATGATGATTTAACTCACTTGAATATTTTAACTCATTTATCACGATACCATTGAGGTGGAGTTATCCTCATATTATGATAACATTCTCCTTATATATATTCTTATAAAGGAACTACTTTCTCCACTTTTTAAAGACAAAAGTAATATAAAATAATGAGGGATTTCATTAAAGGTTCAAATGACTCTAAGGATTAAGGTTGGTTGGATTTGATCCTTTAAAAATTAAGGCTCAAGGAGGAGGTTTATAACTTATGTACAATGCATGATATCAAAAATAATAGTGTAATGAAATCCTACTTTTCAATGTACCCACTCCCACTTCCTCCAAACTCAAAGTAAGGTCATGATCAAATTATGTATATTGAATGATTTTTGCACCCTCTTGAATTTTTTTCTCCAATTTTTTTTTTATTTTTTTCCTTTTTTTTAAATTTATGCTGGAAACAAACCTCAAAACCATCACCTAACCACATATTATTAAAATCATCCATCTAGTGATGGTGATTTTTGGTTTTCTCAAATCACAACCCATTTTTATTTTGTTTTTTTGTTTTTTATTTTCTATATTTTTTTATTCAAGAGGGAAAAAACAATAAAGAGTACAATGAATGAATCGAATGACATTTCTCATTACCAAAAATAGCACCCCCCCCCAAATTCTTCCTTACAATTTATATCATCCCTTACACCATGATTTCTTTTACCCCCACACTTCAACTTTAAAATATCATGAAAATACCAAGAGTAGGGTAGGAATGGATAAAAATGGATTGAAACATGTATTATCCCTATAAAGTTCATTCATGGTCTCTATGAGATAAAGAATGATTGATGTAAAGGTGGTATTTGAGGAAAAGTGTTTTTTCAAGAGATGTATCAATCATTTTAAATGTGTTTTTGCACATTCATAACTTTGACAAGTTCTAATGGAAGTTCTAGTAGGTGGGATGTCCCAAGATCATTCAAGAAATATGCTTAAGATAAAATAGGAAGTACTTGGTCCAGAAATCCTCTCGGGAATGGGACATATGATTTGGGAAAATCACTCAAATCTTGATTAATAATAACAAATAAATTCACATGAATTTTATAAATTAAAAGCATGAAAAATGGTTAGGAAATTTAATTTACATAAATCAACTAATTCCATCAAATCATGATTCCTTATTCCAATATCCACGCTTCATTTTAATAATATAATTCTCTATTTTATTCATTCAATTTAATTAAAATTGAAATCTAAAATATGACATCATTGTTTTCCTAAGAAACTCATGTCTCCTAGATAAGTCAAGTAAATCATGAATTCAAGCATTGGCATGCAATTTTTCACTTTAAAGCTCAAATCATGATTTGGAAAAAATGGGAGAATTTTAAAAGACAAAAATTTAAAAGTGAACTCCATTTTGAAATAATGATTATTACTATTTCCTCCTTGTCTATTTGAGGATTCCTTGTTCCATCATGAACCTAAAAAATATAATTACTCAATTAAGAATAATTATCATTTCATTTTAAGCTAAAAAATATAAGAGGGAGTAGGTTGCATAGTAGACAAATTCCTAAGACTGAATTTGAAATCAAAACTCCTATGATTGAAAATTAAAGTGCTAGAAATAAAGTAAAGGATAAATATTGGTAGGATCCCCCAAGTGAGCCCTAAATTTTTTATACCACTATAAGGGAAGTACCAACTGTTATCCATAATCTATCAGTGGGTGGAGTTTCTTGGACTTAAACCACCACATTTAGATTTTCCCATCATCCACTTCTTTATTATTGAGGAATGATCTATGAATAGAGTATACCATATCCCCCCTTCACAATTTGGTATACCTTGCATAGTGGGGGTTGGATGAAGTAGGTATCACCCTTCTTCTTGGTTTCTACTTGTGAAACCTCTTCTGGTGTTGGCTTCACATGGGCTGCATGAGATGAATGATAAAATAGGAAGTAAATAGGGATATATACTTGAATAAAATTTAAAATATTAAAAAATAATTTATACCCTTTCATAAAAGTATCCTATTTTTTGATCTCTTCAGGCTCAATAACTTGGATCTCTTCATGATGGGGCTCCTCAAATGCATGTTCATAAACATCAAGGAGAACCATGTGTTCCTCAACAGGTGCACATCCAGGTTCTTCTTTTTCCTCTAAGGAATAGAAAATATTGTTTGATTCTATATAATCAAAACAATAAGGATTAATTCAAAATTCATATTCTATAAAATTAGAATAGATAGAGTCAAATAAAGGTTAAACTCCCTGAGTTTGTTTAGTTTCAATAAATGCCTTAGTGGTAAGTGTATCTTAGAATATATTCTTTGAGGATAGAGGTGAGTAGTCAGAATCCTCCATTTTCACTTCAATTTCCACCATTTGGGTGGTATATTCCTTCACTGATGTTTTCTATTATTCTTTGTAGGGTTTGAGGAGATCAATAATTTCCTCACATTCATTAAAGATTCCATCCATTTATTACTAATCTTCTACATGTAGCTCAGTAGGTAAGTCTCCCTCCTTTGCCTCTTCTGGTAAGACAAGTGGCTCATCTTCGATTTCAGGTTCATACTTAGGTTTAGGTTCTTATGATGATGCTTGGAAGTATGCAGTTATCCAATCTATTTTTCTTTGGAGAACTTGAACTTTTTCATCAAGCTCTTGAATATCGTAATTGATTTTTTTCACTTTCTCTTATAAATATTCTGGTGGAACTTCTTTAAAAGTTTTTGGAGGAATCAAGGAGTACTATTCTTGTGTCTTGGACTATTCTTAATAGAATTTAGGGAGGTACTACCAAAATTTAGTGAGATATCTGTCTAACACTTAAAAAACTAGTTTCTCAACGGTCTCCTTGAGATCCTGGATGAGGTCATTGAATTCATCCTCTTTGAACATTTCATTCTGTACTCCCCAAATATGTCAAGCCCATAATGTAACACCATCTTCTATTGACCAGGGGGCTTCAACTACTGTCTCTTGCACCTGAGAGTATTTTTTGTTCCATGTATTGAAAAAAAGTTCACATGCCAACAATGTGGAGGTATTTTTTTAGTTTTTTTTATTTTAATAAAAAATAATTAAATTTATTTAAGATGTGAAAATAGAAAAAGTAAATGAATAACTGATTGGATACTTGGTAACGATACTAGTTTTGACACATGGTTGTCGTAGGGCTCGGAAAAAGAAAATTTATTTTCCTAATGCAGCATAGATAATGACCAGGGTCATCTTAATTAAGGAGCATTGTAGTTGGTTCAATCAAAAATTCTACTTCACCTATTCTAATTCTTTTTGGGTTTTTTATATTATTTATGAAAATGATGGTTTTGGGTTTTGTAAAAAATGAAATTAAAATAATGAAATTCATAATTTAAATATAAATGCAGATGAAAGCAAGATGAAATTATGGAATAAAGGTCTTGGTTATAAGGTTGGACATCATGAGTTCATTCATTATTTATTTGTTGTTTAAATTCAATTTGATAGTCCATTTAGTGAAACATAATTAATGAATTAAATTTATTTGATTTATTGAGTGTGTGATTTTATCATGCCTCCAGCACACCAAACCACACATCCTCTAATAGTCAAATAGTATAACACATCAATTCAGAATATTATTCCTAAAATACCCATCTCCACCGTATTCTGTTTCATTTCTTCAGTAAACCCCATCTCCACCATATTAAGGGTTTTCCTAAGAGAAGGGAGGGAAAAATTAATCAAGGAAAAGAAATGGAATTGAAAATAATGTAATAGTGGATGACTGTCACACCCGTGAAATAATTCCACATCCACCACAAATAGATTTAAAACATGTTCAATTGAAGCGTAATAACAAAGAACACCGTGAAACCTCCCCGAGGGCCGAGCCTCGGGTTAGTCACTTGCCATTGTAAATTGAATAGAAATTATGATAGAAATATAGAAGAGAGAAACATAATTATAGTTTGAATAAAAATAATGATGGAAGAAGAAAAGGAAACACTTTAATATAAAAATGATGAATGCATTACATGGTAAAAGAAATCTAAAATAAAGAAAAGAAAAGAAAGAAAAAAAATCCTAAAGCATGATTATCATCCAAGCTTCCCTCTCCAATTGATATCCTCTTAAATCCACCCCTAGAATCTTATTTATAGGAATGTAAGAGGATTTGGGGTGTCATAACAAAGCATTTAATGATTTTTAGGTCATAATGGGTTGTCAACAGTTGAAATTTTGACTCCATAATTTTTCTTTAAAATAATCCCTGTGGTACCCAATCAGTTTGGCTGAATAATTGAATATAGTATTCTACAAAGTTTTTTATAAATATGTTTGGAATTATACCTCCAAAATTCGGCTTGATTGGATGTTACTAGTGGGAGTTATGGATTTTTTATTGATTATGACTTTTTATGGCCGAGATTTCCAGGTTACTTCCTTCAATGTATATCATTAAATGTCTACCTTACTTGACAAATAACTACATGTAATTTAATGGTAGAACGCTCCTATGAGTCCTCTTTCATGTACATGTTGAATCATCTCGATTTAAGGTGTATAGGATGATTTATGCTTCCGTGATAGAGGTGGGGCCACACTGTCTGCCTCGAAGATTTTCCAAATTCAATGATTTTTTCGGGCATTTAGATATTCAAATAAGATATTGGTCCCGAATAAAAAAGTTTAATAAAATAATTAAATTAATATAAAAAAATAACCACTCAAATTATACTAAAATTTTAAAAATTATGTCTAAAATACCCTTGTGATAAAAATCTATCAAAATTCCAAAATTAAGCACTTTTCACATTTTATCCCAAAACAACCAATAAATCCAAAATTGTTGTAAATAAGCTCAAATTTATAAATTAATAGGATTTAAATAATTTAAATAAAAATTAAAATGAATACAACATTAGCTCTATCAATAGTATTTTTCAAGGACCACAAATTACTTACAGAATGCCCAAAGTGTGGTGTTTCTCGATACAAGAAAGATGAATCTGGTCCTATGAAAGTTGTATGGTACTTTACAATCATTCCAAGGTTTAGGTGCCTATATAGAAGTGAGTAGAATGTGGAGAAATTGACATGGAATGCTGATACAAGAATTAAATATGGGAAACTACATCACCTGATACACTCTCCTTAGTGGAAGAGAATTGATCATAAATATCCTGAATTTGGAAATGAGCTGAGAAACCTTCGTCTTGAATTATTTATAGATGAAGTGAATCCTTTTGGTTTTCAAAGTAGCACTCATAGTAAATGGCCCGTTATGTTGGTAAATTATAACTTGTCACCATGGTTATGCATGAAATGAAAATACATCATGTTATCTATGCTTATATCAAGACTAAAACAATCGGGTAATGATATTGATGTTTATTTGGATCCATTGATATACGATTTGAAATTATTATGGGATTCAGTTGTTATGTTGTATGATTCCTACAGGAATAAAGATTTCATGTTGAGATCCATATTGTACGGGATGATAAATGACTTTCCTACTTATGGAAATTTGTCTGGATATAGCATTAAAGGAACTCAAGGGTGTCTCGTTTACAAACAAGGTACATAGTCAATTATATTTAAACTATAAAACCCCAAGCTTCCATTGTACGCTTCTCTTTGAATAATACAGTAGCGTGTGTTGTACGCAACTTCGAGTTCTAACACACAACAACCAATAAAACTAGCTGTTATGAATAGTAATACCCAATTTTTAAAATTTTATAAAATTTATCTTTCAAAATGGTCTTCATTTTTGGATTCATAATATCAAAATTATCTTAGGGTGAATTTTTTGTACTTTTCTGATAACTTTCATATTTTGATGAATAGTGAAAATTACTAAATTTTAATTAAAAACAACTTTTTTAATCAAAATAATTAATTGTGAAAAATTATGAATTAGAGTTATTTTAAAGTATAATTTGATTATATTTTTACTATTTAATCCAATGTTGGTCATTGGATTTAGTTCCACATTTAAAGCGGACATAAGCAAGTGCCAATCTTTTGATAGTTATTGTTTCTTAAAAAACACTCTTTTTGTTTTAACAACGGGAATTAATTTTAAATTAATTTCTTCTACTTCTGTGTTTTGAATTTAGAAAAATAGATTTCATATTTAGAATCAGGAGGTCCAAATTGTGTAAATAGGTAACTTTCATTTTTAGACATTTTTAATAATTACTTCCGTAAATATTTTATTTACCATGGTTAAAGGGTAAATCTTGTAAATAAGGGTAAAACAATAATATTATAATAATATTAAATTACCCTAAAACGTGTCCTAAACCTATTTTTTGATACATTTCTGACCATGGGTATCTTTTGGTCGATTTTGGGACTCCATGGAGCCACTTGTAAGTGATAATGACACTTTATATTAATTAAGCTAAAGTAAATACAAAAATGACATAAGCATATATCTTTTAGAAAAACAATTTTTACATAGGGTTATATATGTTATATTTTCTACTATAAATATTCATTAGAAATCTAAAAAAAATTCCTACATAATGGTATTTTATTTAAAAAATTTAGACTTTGAATAATTAAATTTATTTATGACACAATGATGATGCAATATTTTCCTTATTAATGGAATAATCAAATAATTGGTATTATAAATGTTAAAATAAATGAAATTTGAAATTTTTGATGCCATAAACTAATTTTATTTGTTAATATGACATGTTAGGATTGATTAAATGAATTTTTTTTTGAATTAATAAAGTTGTTAAGACTTTAACAAAAATCAATTATTAAATAGTGTCAAAATTTACATAAAGGAGTTTTTAAAACAAATATTATATTACTAATTGATATAGTAATCCTAAAAATCTAAATTTCAGTCAAAGGAATTATATTATGATTGTTATTTCATTAATAAACCACTTGGGGTTCTCTTGGAATCTTATAGTAAGTTTATTAACCAAATAATATAAAAATATAAAGAGAAATGGTAAATGTCAAACTAATTAACTAAGAGTTAAATCTAAGAGATAAGGTTAATATAGTGACAAAAACCTGTCTAAAACCTATTGGTTGAGTTTATTTAGACCCATTCCCACCTTATACTTGAAATAAATTAGTTTTTAGCCATTAGAAACCGAATATGGATTTATTATAAAATAATATTTTATGTTTTTCCTAAGGTGCCCCTCACCCCTCTTATAAAAGGGCACTCCCCCTTATCTCTAATTCATACATTCAAAGCCTTTTGGTTCATCCAAACCCTACCCAAATACCCTATAAACTATCTTCCCTTAATCCTAAAGGCCCTTTTTTAGTCATAAATCCAACTTAAGGAGCCCTTTTGATCAAATCAAAAGGAATAACCCGAAGAAGAGGTAAATATCTCACCACCTCTTTCAAGTTCCTTTCATCTTCCAATTCATTTATATTTGTTGTTTCCTTTCTAAAATAATAAATCCAGTATCTTATATATAATTTTATGTTATTATAAATATGGTACAACCAAATTCATTATTCTATCCATCCTTTTGATGACATGTCACCATACGTGCGTACGTACGGCTTACCGTCTCCACGTTGTGGTGTAATTGTTATTCAATACATTATCATTTGGATGGGTATAATAATGAAGTGTAATTGATGTAAATAATAAATATAACATGATAATGATTCTGTATATATGATATACCATCCAATTATATATTATTTTAATATCAAAATAATGATATTGTCGCTCGTGCATACGTACGGATTACCGTCTCCACGAACGAGATGAGATTCATTCCCCATCGTATCCATTCAAGACTAATTTTCATTTGATGATTAAATGTAATATTTAAAGACATGATACCATTCTGTATATGAATAATATACATCCCATCCATAAAGAATATGACTCAAAAAATAAATAATATAAAGGAAAACAAATCCGTTAACACTCGAAACAAAAATAATACTAAGATATTATTAACGAAGCAATGTTAAAAGATCATATATGATATCATATTAAGGTATATGATTATTGTATAATTTAATCAAAGTTTTTTCACCATTATACAAGAGGTTAACCAACCCTATACCAAGGAAAAGTACAAGGTAAGTGTTAATTCTACAATCTCTTCATTATCCGAGGTTGTTTATAGGTAATTATCTACTGGGACCTCTTTATCATCCACATCCATGTTTCTTAAAAATATATTTCAAAACATTTTTACTATTTACTAGAAAATTGGTTAAATTCATTTATACCCTTATGTGTTTTGAAAGGAATCTTTCCATTGTTTTCCAAACAAAGTACTTTTTAACCTTTTCGACAAATTTAAGGTAAGAATGTTTTTTTAACTTATACGGTGGGTGCAGATGTTTTCTGCCGTTATAACATCATCAAAGCTTCCCTTACAAGATTATAAGAATATTTTCAAAATAAATGTTTTCATTATAATTATGTGACTCTTAAATGATTTCAAAATAGAAAGATATATTTCTCTAAAAAGGGTTTTGATTTCATCTATATCAACATCCTTTGATGGATTTTAAGTTTATTTGAAGTTGATTTATTATGATACAAAACTTCCATATTGTATTGAAGGTTTTTTTATATTTTTGACTGTGGATATGCTATTTTTATACCATTCACGGTTTATGGTTAAAATAATGACATTTCGTATGCTAGTTTTAATACGGATGTTTATGATATGTTTAAACCTTTTCATATGAGGAATGTATTGGACTTATTAAGTGACGGGTGGAGCCCGCTATAGATCCTTGATGCCTCGGAAGGTCTCATGAGACAAATAGACGTGGAATTGGCCTAGGACCTTTCCCAATTTTGATATATGGTTTTGGACGAGGCCTTAATCATTTTTAGATGTCTTGGCTGAGGCCTTGACAAAATGTTTCAGAATGTCCGACATTATACATTTCCTCATTATGAAAATAATATTGATGGTTCATGTGGTCATTAGACTAGTATAATAACAATGATTATGTTTTATTATGACATTATTTACTCAGCTCATATTATTGGCATAAAAGTATTCATGTTTATTATTGGTAAAGACATGTGGTTTCAATTATTCACCATGCTTAATATTTATGTTATCTTCTACTGTATTGCTTACCCTTACTAAGAATTTGAGATCACCCCTTTCTTATGTATTATTTTCCCAGGATATAAAGAAGTTAGTTATGAGTGACTTCCAGGCATAATCTAGGAGGCTTGGATGTTTCTACTTAAATATATCAGTGTTGTATTTTTATTCAAGTTTTAAAGTTGAACTTATGTATGAATCTTGTTTCCAATAATACTAAACTAATAGGTCTTTCGAGATGTGATTTCCTTGTAATCATGCCAATTTTATGTAATAATTCACCTACTCTAGGTAACTAGGGTCGGGGCGTTATAGTTGGTATCAGAGGAAGTTTAGTACAAACCTTGGAAACTAGATTTAGATAAACTCTGATTAGAGCACAAATCCCTAAGATAGACTTTGATGATTAGTATAGAAGAACTTCCTAGAATTTTGGTATTATAGAGATTTTGTGAGTTTTATGAGCAATACATCCCTCTCTGGATACAAGCAGGTAGAGGCGGATCTGGCATAGATGTACCTAGGGGTAAAACCCGAAAACACCGCTTTGAGATATACTCGAACGGGAACTGGTGCACGAAAATGGGCCTTGCTGCGCTCTTGGTTACGACACTCTCGGGGGATATTCTTAGGATAATTCTCATTTTATTTACAAACCATTATGAAGTGTTTATGAGTATATAATTCCTTAATTAAAACATTTTTTATGATTATGGATTATATCCCTAAACTGTTCAATTAATTTTAAGTGTTTACAAGTTTGGAATTATGTATTTTGATTCATAAAATAATCTAGTGTATGCCATTGTTTAGAAATGGTGCCTAGTGGAAGGAATGGAAACCGACCAATGCACACACTCTATGTAGGGATTGCCCTCCTGCTCAAGATAATTATAGTGGAGCTGGTGATACAAATGGTACTGATCATCTTATCACCATACTGGGACAACTCACTCAGGTTATAAATAATAACCTTACCTATATGGAGCACCCTGATCCACAGCGTGGAGGATCAATGTTAGATCGCTTCATGAGGAAACAACCACCAAAATTCAATGGGAGTAAAAATATATTAGTAGCTGAGAAATGGAAAAATTCCTTAGAGAAAATATTCCATGCCATGGGGAGTAGTGAAAGGGAAAAAGTTATCAAGTTAAAAAATTGTTACAGTGAATTTTTTGGGATTTTTCTAAAATAGTTGAATTTTTGTGAATAGTGAAATAGTACAATTTATAGTATTTAACAAATACATGAATTATTAAGTCATGGATGATGTATGACTGATGTAAGAACCAATATATAGAAATATTTTTAATTATTTAATGTATTTAGTGATAAGTATCAACAATATGTATAGTCTTGATCCAAAATAATAAACTAATGAATAAAATAATCAAAAACACCTCTCTCCTCCCACTATAAATACCACCTCTCACCACCTATTCTCCTCACACATTCTAAGATTTTAAGGTTTCTTATATTATACCCAATTACTATCTGAATCCTCCTTTCCACATTTTGGTCTTTCTGGTCTCACCAAAAGTTCATTTTCAAGTGCCTTAAGATGGTTCTCAAGGAGACGACACTCAAGAGGTAAAACTCCCCCTCTTTTTATTTTAATTTCTTTTCTTTTATTATCCTTCCCTCACTTATCCTATCAAAATTGATATGATAACTCCATTATAATACATATACTTGAATTTTATTATCTTAATGGTATATACATCATCAAAACTCTTCCCTTCTCTTTTTTTATCTTAAAAAAGAAAACATCGTCTGTGATGTCTCGATTCACCACCTTCATGGACGATGATTTTTCATTTTCTATTACCACCTTTCTAGATGGTCGTAAAACCATTATAATGGTTAAATCAGATTTTAAAATGTATATTACAACATTTTTTATGTTCTAGAACAAATATATATACATAATATTAAATAATAAAACAAAATTAGGTCATAATGATCGAAAATTCAATAAAATAAACTAATGTTCATCATTAACATTTTATCTAATGAATCATTCTCGTACTTGAAAAAAAATTATATGTGGGACCATTTAAAATTTTATAGGTTTATAAATATCATATAATTCCACTTCTATAGTTTTTATTCCATTTGACAAGAATTCCCATAATTAAACTCAAGGGAACCGATCATAAAATCATGAAACAAACGCACCCAGAACAAAAAAAATTAAACATTATAACTCACAAACATGACCATAAATGAACTTAATAAAATTATAATAAATAAAATACTAGTTTAATATATTCTTAATTAATTAATTAATCGATCTAATTTTATTATCTAGGATATTAAGTTCAAGTGCTGAACACTTTTAGACATAAGGTAAGGTATTCTTTCCTAACCCCCATTTTTCCATCAGGTTACACTTTATCTCACTTTACCCCAATATAATTCTTAATTATTATTTTTTAATCCTACTAAATTCTGTTTTTATATTCAAAACATATGTACCTAGATCAATTATTCTTTATTTTATGGGGAAGTACATGTTTTATAAGGTTCCCTTTTCAATTCCTCTCGATAATAAAGCCCGATTAAAGGGAACTTCCCAATTTCATACCCATTTTCTAGCACACTTAATAATATATTTTAAGACACCATATTTTTTTTCTAAAATCACTCATTTAATCCTGAAAAACTATCTTAGTTTGTTTTTGGTTTTATGAAAACAATCATGAATTTTCCTCTAGAAAGACTTTTTATATTTTCCCTTAAACCATACCAAAGTAGTTCATTTCTAAAGTTTATAAAAAATATTTTTACATGCTTTCAATTCTATTCAATATTATTTATCATGATCTATGCCTAATTTCCCTTATGAATTTCCATGTATTTTTTAAATACATTATTTCATGAACATCATTATGATACTCCCATTGTTTATGACTTATTATATGATTATGATACCCATTTCTTTCCATGGCCCTTTTTTTATACCTTATGTTTTATTCTTCATGTGTCACACATATGCATGAACATGTTATGATGGGTGTGGTCAGATAGACCTCCAATGCATTGGGTAATGTTTATTCTCATTAGACGTCATTTTGGTATAGGGAGTAAACCTCATTCCTTTATGGTACGTTGTCCACTTTGTGATAGAGTCTTCTAAGTTATCCTTGACTCGTGTTTATGTCATGTTGTATATTGATTCTACATTCCTATCATTCCATGATTACATGATCCCATGTTCTACATGTTATGATTCCATGTGTTTATTCATGTTATATTCCTTTTTATGTCATCATGTTATGCCTTCTAACCCATGTGCTATGCTTTATTCCTATGTTTATTCCCTTACTGGGATTTTTAGCTCATCAATTTGTTCATGTGTTAACAGGTTATCCCATGAAGATTTAAAATCTAAAAGAACGTTAGGATATCATTATGGAGTTTAAATAAAATATGTTTTATTTTGGTTTCATGCTTTCTAATTATGTACATAATCCTCCAAAGACACTAGAATTTACAAACCTTGGTTTGTATTTGATGGTTAATTATGATTAAAATCATATAATAATATATGTAGAAGGAAAGGGCCATTATAGTTGGTATCAGAGCACAATCTAGTTATTTTTGGATATTAGGACTAGGGAACTTTAGTAAGACCCTTGGGATAATTCTATCACCATGGATAACCTAGATTGAAACTTAGGGAATTAAAAGTTAGGATATAATTTTCATTTACAATTTTATCCTTCTATGTTAAAATTTGAATTTTTATATACTTATTAGCTAAGTATTTAATACCTCTAATTATACTTTCTTTTTTCAGTTAATTTATGGAAATAGGAGAACCCATGAAAACAGTCAATCTGATTGGTAATGTGATGATTTCACTAATGAAATGAAAAATCTGATGGGAATGGGATATCAAAACCTCATGATAGTATTTTCTCAACTAAATCAAGTTATATATAACAAATTCAATCATGTTGAACTCCATCCTTCTACTAAGAAATATAAAGTTGTGATTTAATCCTTTATGTGACATATTCCAACCATCTTTAGTGGATCATCTGATCCCATCATCATGGGACAATAGACTTACTCCATTGAGAATATATGATCTAACCTTTAATTCTTATAAGAAAATAAATTCATACTGGTGGTCTATCATTTTGATGGGGAAGTTGATTAGTGGTGGACACTAATTGAAAACACAAAGTATTAGGAGGGAATTGATTCCATGGAATGGGAAGATTTCAAGAAAATATTTTTCAATAAATATTTTTCCCAAACTCTCCATATTAAGATAGAAAGGTAGTTCCTCAGACTAAAGTAAAAGGAAGAAGAGTCCATATAGGTGTATGAGAAAAACTTTACAAGGCTTTCATGATACATCTCTAGATTTTTCATGAACACTGAAAGCAATGTGGATCTCGTCTTTAGAAAACTAAAGTCAATTCAATGAAAACATTGGTGATTTTATACTTCTATAGCTATAATAATATTGTTTTTTGTGTCCTTAAGGTTGAATTAGAGATCGGAGACTCTAAGTGGTCTCATGGTACCTAAGATAATAAGAGGAAACTGAAGTTTAATATGGGAGGATCAACAGATAAATCCCATTTTGGGAAGAAATACCCACATCCAACTTATCACATGTATGGGAAGAAGCATCTTGGGAACTATCTAAAGGGAACCATAAGATGCTTAAAATGTGGAAGATAGGGGAATCTAGCTAATAATTTCCAAATTGATACGAATAATCCCACAAATGTGGAATAAGAAAGTAAGTTTTTGATCAACACTCAGCCTATAGTGTAGTGTTTCAACTTCAAGGAACATGAGAATTATGAAATCCAGTGCTCTAAGTCAAGGGTTATCAAAGGTAATAAAAAAAACCTCCAAGAAAAAAAGTCAGGGCATATGCTATCAATACTATTGTGGTGGAGCCAGACAATGATCTTCTGACTAGTACATAGTTTCTTCATGAAAAATATAAAATGAACTATTTGATTATTATTCTATGCATTCTTTCATATCTTGAAAGTTTAGTAGAACTATTTAAACACCACCTCAAAATATGGAGGTTGATTTTTTTTATGAGAACAAAAAATGAAGAAATAATTTCATCCAAAGTATATAACTCCTACTCATTTAATTTTTGTTGAATGAACCTTTTGAAAAATCTCATCATGCTTCCTTTGGTAGAGTTTGATACTATTTTAGGCACAGATTAGCTATCTCTATATAAATCTAACGTCAACTGTTGGGAAAGGTAGATCACTCTTCACATCCCGTGGCATCCTTCAATTCTGTATAAGTGTAAGGATGAGGATGAAAATCCTTTATAATCATAATCTCAAGTTTGGATATTATTACCTTATAAAAAATCATATATAGATCAAATGATTAAGACAAATGAGAGAATCATGCTGGAATACATGCCCATTTTGAGTAATTTTACTTAAGTGTTCCCTGAAGAAATTACCGGTCTTCCTCCTGACTGAGAGGTTGCGTTATCAATTTAACTTATTCCTGGTTCTCTTCCTATATCAAAGATACCTTATAGAATGAATGTAGGATCGAAATAGTGATGTAGATGCTCAATATACAAGAGGGGGGGTGAATTGTATACTTTAAAAATTCCTTTGGAACCTTTAAAGTTAGTTACGATTAACTATGTTTTCCTTAAACAAAGGAAAGGGATAAGTTTAACAAAGTTAAAATAAGTAAATTCACAACACCTCTAACACCGAATTCAAACTAGGAAAGAGATTCCGAATGAGGGTTCCAGAAATATGGTTCTGGAAATTTAATCTTAACAAAAGATTACAATATGAGATTCTACCTTAAAGCGTATAGAATCTTAAATGAAACAGAGTAAGTAAGAAAGTATAAGAAAATTATACTTTCCTTATATTACAAAATGCAACAGAAATAAAACAAGTAGTTAAACTAGAAGTAACAAGATAATAGTCTTTTAACCCAAAGAGAAGGGTATCCAACAACCTTGGATAAAGGTCCCTTGATTTATACTTTCAAGCAAGTCTGTCTTACCCACCCCAGGGTAAGCCCTCGATACGAAGATCGGAGTCTCTGTCTTGCTATCCCCGCAAGACCTCAACTTCAAGGTAGTTGGCAACCTCTGTCTTCCTCAGCAAGGAAGCACTCGAACTTCAAGGTAGTCAGCACCTCTGTCTTCCTATCCCCGGAAGCCCTCGAATGTAATCACCAACATTCAGAGTCACACGAAGCTTTGAGAGTTAATAAGAGTCTCTCTCTCTAGAAATCACTTCAACAACATGTATGCACAAAACCAAGTTGTTCATCTGTCATCAGTTCCGAGCTCTTTCAAATGAGCTCCTATTTATAGGTAAGGTCGGCTCCTTCTCCAACGGTCATATTTTCCTTAAAGATCGGAGGGACCTGTACACGTGTCACTTAGACAACGGTTAGTTTATAACAAAACAGACGACATCGTTTTATAACAAAACAAGTGTAACAGAATGTACGACATCGTTTTAAACTTTAACATAAAATTTCGAAATGAAAACTTCGGAGTGAAGGTTCGGAGTGTAAGGAACAATAGTAAAGAGTAGACAAATTTTAGAAGTGTAAGCAATATAAAAGTTCAGAGTCTAACAAAGATATTTTTTCGGAGTCTGAATTAATTCAGAGTGTATAAAAAAAAGATACTCAAATTCTGTTTAATAGGTGAATTCAGAATGAGAATTCGGAATAGGAATTCGTCATCAGAAACCGTAGTGAGAATTCGTCAACAGGATTCGTAATGAGAAATCGTCATCAGAATTCGTAATGAGAATTCGTAATGAGAATTCTTCATTAGAGTTCGTAATGAGAATTCTTCATCATAATTCGTAATGAGAATTCTTCATCAGAATTCGTAATGGGAATTCGGAATGAGATTTCTTCATTAGAATTCGTAATGGGAATTCGGAATGAGATTTCTTCATTATAATTCGTAATGAGAATTCTTCATTGGAATTCATAATGAGAATTCTTCTTCAGAATTCGTATTCTGAATCTGGAATAGAACTTAGTCAGAGTTCATATCCGGAATTCGGAATGAAACTTCCTTATAGTTCTTATCCAGAATCCAAATCCTAAAACAGAATGCTTTATATCAAAGTTTCAATGATTTCGAGAAAATGAATCCGAATCTCATACTTAAGAAAAATATGGATGAAAATATGATAAGGATAATTTTTCTTATAAAAGAGATTTTCCTTAAGAAAGCAATTTTTCTTATAAAAGAGATTTTCCTTAAGATAAGGTGTTTGTGATTTTCAAAACAAGAAGGAATGGAAAAGTCATAAGGAAAACCTTATTGACTCAACAATGACCACCATTGAGTTGGGGTGACTACAAAATTAGTTACAAGAGAATCTAGAAAAGTGTTTTATATGCCCTAGTGCTTGACTATGGGGTGCACCAGTCCTCTTCATTGAGAAGAAATATAGATCAATGTGCCTCTGTATTGATTATCGTGATCTTAAAAAATCATGATAAATAAAAAGTATACCCTACCTCAGATATATGACTTGTTCAATCAGCTACGTGGGGCCAAGTATGTTTATAAGTTGGGAATTTGGTCAGGGTTTCACCAATTAAATATAAAGAAGGAATATATTCTCAAGACTGCCTTTCAAACAAGGTATGGATACTATGATTTCATAGCGATCCCTTTAGACTCGCTAATTCTCTAGAAATTTTTATGGAATTAATGAATAGAGACATTATATATTACCTTGAAAAATTTGTGCTAGTCTTTATTGATGATATTCTGATATACTCCAAGAGCAGTGAGAAACATGAGGATCATTTGAATACTATGCTAAAGACTTTTTGAAGGGATAAAATCTTTGAAAAGTACAATAAATTTGGGTTCTATATGGATGAAGTATCATTCTTGGGGCATGTTATCACAAACTAAAGAATATTTGTGGACCCTTCAAAGAAAAAGGCAATAAAATAGAGTCTTAGGACCACATCGGCAATGAAGATCCATAGTTTCCTTAGTATAGATACGTATTGCCTAGAATTTGTGAAGAACTTATCAAAATTTTCAAACCCATTAAACAAGTAGACTTGTAAGGGATTAAAGTTTTTCTAGACTAGTTAATGTGAAGACTACTTCAAAGAGTTGAAAAAAGGCTTATAACTACACCATTACTCACACTTCTGACAAGTGGGGAACTATTTATTGTATGCAGCGATGATTCAAATATGGGATTGGGTTGTGTACTAATGAAAAATGGTAAAGTGATAACCTACACCTCAAGGTAGATGAAAATTCATGGGAAAAACTACCCCACACATGATTTGGAGTTGGTGGCTGTGATCTCCGCATTAAAAATATAATGGCGTTATCTTTATGGGGAGGAGTGTGAGATATATACTGATCATAAGAGCTTAAAATATATATTCACACATAAGGAGGTTAATATACACCATTGAATATAGTTAGATCTCATCAAGGATTTTGAGTGCCCAATCCACTACCATCCCTGTAAGGCAAATAAAGTCGAAAATACTCTAAGTAGAAAGGATCTTATAACATTATTAATGATTAGAATTGATTAGTGTCCAATATTATTATATTTTCAAAGGATGGACATAAGAATAAGTAAGTAATGAACATCACCAATCCTTTCTCAAATGATTGTTGAACCACCCCTCATGCAAAAAATAAAGGATACTCAAATAAATGATGTGGAAATTCAGAAAAATATGGAAGCTATCAGAAAAGGGAAATCCTCAGAATTAAAAATATATGAGTAAGGATTCATAAGATTTGGGGTAGGAGTATGTGTACCATTCAATCCAGAGGTAAAAAAAGTACTCTCAAATGACACACATAGCTCAACCTTCTCTATTAACCAAGGGAGAAAAAAATATGTTTTGAGATCTTTGATAGAACTATTGGTGGGATGATGTGAAGAAGGATATCACTGAATATACATCATATTTATTGGTATGCCAGTAAGTGAATGATGATAGACAAAATTCTAAGGATATGATGAAACCATTACCCATACCAACATGGAAATGGGAAAAATCACAATGGACTTTGCCACTGAAATTTCAAAGTCATCCAGAGGAAACAATGCTATATGGGTTGTTATGGATTGGCTTACAAATACAAGTCACTTTATTGCAAATCGATAGAACTTATCACTCGACCAACTTTCATGGATATACATTAAAAAATTAGTGAGGCTACATGGAGTACCATTATCGATTTTATTCGATCAAGATATGAGATTTACCTTCAAATTATGGAAAAGTATTCAACATGCTCTGAACACCAAGTTGAACTTTAGTACAACCTATCATCCAAAAATTGATGGTCAATCTGATCGGACAATTCATATATTATAAGAAAATTTGACAACATATTCTATGGACTTCAATGGAGGACAGGACCAACATCTACCTCTAGTAAAGTTCTCTTACAATAATATTTTTCAATCAAGAATCCAAATGTCTCCATATGAATCCATTTATGGGAAAATATGTTGAACACCATCATGTTAGGATGATTTCAATGAATGGATGTTGCTGGGACCTGAGATGGTTGAAGAAATGGTTGAAAAGGTGAAAAGAATTCAACAACCTATCAAGGCTGCACAAATTCAATATAAGAGTGATGAAAAAAATTGTTGATAGGACCTAGATTTTTAAGGCTAGAGATATGGTATTACTTTGCATATCTACATGGAAGAGGATCATGATATTTGTTAAGAAATGAAATTTGATTCCCAAGTATATCATCCCCCTCAACATTCTTGATCATGTTGAAGTTGTGGCCTATAGACAAGCACTTTCACCTATAATGCCTCAAGTACATGATGTATTCCACATATCCATCTTCATTAAGTTCATACTATATCCCTCACATGTATTGAATTAGAAGGTGGTACAACTGGATAACTTCCTATCGTATGAAGAGTAGCAGGTGAAGATCTAAAACTGTAGAGATAAATTTATTGGCTGCATCTAATGCCCCGACCCCAGTTACCCAGAGTCAGTGCATTAGTATATAACACTAGCATGATCACAAGAAAGATCAAGTCTCGAAAGACTGATTAGTTTAGTATTATTGGAAACAAGATTCATACATATGATCCACTTTACATCTTGGAGAGAAATACAACAATAATATATTTCATTAGAATCATCTGAGCCTCCTAGATTATTCCTATAGGTCACTCATAACTAACTTCTTCATATCATGGGAAAATGAAATATAAGAAAGGGGTAAGCTCAAATGCTCAGTAAGGGTAAGTAATACAGTGGAAAATGACATAAATATTAAGCATGGTAAATAATTGAAAACCACATGCCTTTACCAATAATAAACATGAATACTTTTATGGAAAGATTATGAGATGAGTAAATAATGCCATAATAAAACATAATAATGGGTATTCTACTAGTCAAATGACCACATGATCCATCAATATTATTTCCATAATGAGGGAATGTATAATGCTGGACATTCTGAAACATTTTTTCAAGGCCTCGGCCAAGATGTCTAAAATGATTAAGTCCTCGGCCAAAACCACAAATCAAATTGGGAAAGGGCCTCGGCCAATTCCACGTCTAGTTGTCTCATGAGACCTACTGATGCATCAAGGAGATATAGCAGTCTCCACCCATCACTTACTAAGTCCAATACATTCCTCATATGAAAAGGTTTAAACATATCATAAACATTCGTATTAAAACTAGCATACGAAATGTCAATACTTTAACCACAAGCAATGAATGGTATAAAAATAGAACATCCACAGTAAAACATATCACAAAAACTTAAATACAATACGGAAGTTTTGTATCATAATAAATCAACATCAAATAAACTTAAAATCCATCAAAGAATGTTGACATAGATGAAATCAAAACTTTTTTTAAGAGACATATCTCTTTATATTTTGAAATCATTTAAGAGTCACATAAAGAAAATATTTATTTTGAAAATATTCTTATAATCTTTTAATGGAAGCTTTGACGATGTTATAATGGTGGAAAATAGCCGCACCCGCCGTATAAGTTAAAAAAACATTCTTACCTTAAGTTTGTCGAAAAGGTTAAAAAGGACCTTGTTTGGAAAACAACGGAAAGATTTCTTTATAAACTTCTTATAAAAAGTCAAACAAGGGTATAAATGACTTTAACAAATATTTTGTAAAATAGTAAGAATGTTTTGAAATACATTTTTAAGAAACATGGATGTGTATGGTAAAGAGGTCCCAGTAGATAATTACGTATAAACAACCTCGGATAATGAAGAGATTGTGAAATAAACCCTTACCTTGTACTTTTCCTTGGTTGAGGGTAGGTTAACCTCCTGTATAATGGTGAAATAATTGTTATTAAATTATAAAATAATCATATAAATTAATATGATATCATATATGATCTTTTAACATTGATTTGTTAATAATATCTTAGTATTATTGTTGTTTCGGGTGTTAACTTACTCGTTTTATTTTATATGTTTTGTTACGAAAACTATGTTTTTCATGGATAGGTTATATATTATTCATATACAGAATGATATCAAGTCCTTAAACATTATTTTTAAATTATCAAATGATAATTATACTTGAATGGATACGATGGAGAATGAATCTCATAGCGTTCGTGGAGACGGTAGTCCGTACGTACGCACAAGCGACAATATCATTCTTTTGATATTAAAATAATATATAATTGGATGGTATATCATATATACAGAATAATTATCATGTTATATTTATTATTTAAATGAATTAAACATCATTATTATACCCATACAAATAATAATTTTATTGAATAACAATTACACCACGACGTGGAGACGGTAAGTCGTACGTACGCACGTATGATGACATGTCATTCAAAGGATGGATAGAATAATGAATATGGTCGTAACATATTTATAATAACATCAAATTATATATAATATACTGGATTTATTATTTATAATGGTAATAACAAAGAAAGAAGAAGTTGAAGAAGAAATGAACTTGAAAAAGGGTGGTTAAAACATTACCTCTTCTTCAGGTTCTTCCTTTTGATTTGATCAAAAGGGCTCCTTAGGTTGGATTTATGATCAAACTAAGGACTCTAGGTTGAATTGAGGGAAGTTGAGAGAGTATTTGGTCAGGGTTTTGCCAAACCAAAAGGCTTTTAAAGTGTGAATAATTGGTTAGAAGTGGTGTCCTTTAATAAGGGGGAAAAGGGGCACCTTAGGAAAATCTAGAAATATTATTTTATAATAAATTAATATACAGTTTATAATGGCTCCAAAGTGGATTATTTAAATTTTATGGTGGGTATGGGTCTAAAACCACTCAACCAATATAATTTATACAGGTTTGGGTCATTATAATAACCTTATCATTTGGTTTTAACTCTTAGTTAATTAGTTTAACACTTACCATGTCACATTGTATTTTTATAATATATAGTTAATAAAATTACTATATACATCCAAGAGACCCCCAAGTGGTCCATTAATGATAAACCAATAATTATATAAGTCCTTTGTCTGAACCTTGGGTTTTTAGGAATAGAATATAAATTAATAATATAATATTTGTTTTAAAAACTCATTTATGTCAATTTTGACACTACTCAATAATTGATTTTTGTTAAAGTCTTAACAAATTTATTAATTAGAAAAAAATTCATTTAAGAAATCATAACATGTCATATTAACCAATAAAATTCGTGTATTTCATCAAAACTTCCAAATTTTATTTATTTTAACATTTATAATACTAATTATTTGATTCTTTCATTAATAAGGAAAATACCGCATCATTATTGTGTCATATATATTTTTACTTTTTCAATGTCTAAAAATTTTAAATAAAATATCATTATGTAGTAAATCTTTTTATATTTCTAATGAATATTTATAATAAAAAATATAACATATATAACCCTATGTAAAAATTATTTTTCTAAAAGATATAAGCTTATGTCATTTTTGTATTTACTTCATCTTAATTAAAATATAGTGTCATTATCACTTACAAGTGGCTCCATGGGGTCCTAAAATCGACCCAAATATGCCCATGGCCGGACATGTATCAACTAATAAGGTTAGGACACGTTTTACGGAAATTTATTATTATTATAATATTATTTTTTACCCTTATTTACCGGATTTACCCTTTAACCATGATAAATAAAAATTTTACCGAAGTAATTATTCAAAATGTCTAAAAATAAAAGTTACCTATTTATAGAATTTGGAAATACTGATTACAAATATGGAATCCATTTTTCCAAATTCAAAACACAGAAGTGGAAGAAATTAATTTAAAATTAATTCCCGTTGTTAAAACAAAAAGCATGTTTTTAAGAGATAATAACTATCAAAAGATTGACACTTGTTCATATCCGGTTTAATTGTGAAATTATGTCCAATGACCAACATTGTATTAAATGGTAAAAATATATTCTAAATATACTTTAAAACCATTAAAATTCATAATTTATCACTATTAATTATTTCAATTAAAAAATTTGTTTTTAATTAAAATTTAGTAATTTTCATTATTCATCAAAATATAAAAGTTATCTGAAAAGTACCAAAATTTCACCCTAGGCAAAATTCGATATTCCGAATCCAAAAATGAAGTCCATTTTGAGAGATAAAATTTATAAAATTTTAAAAATTAGGTATTACTATTCATAACAGCTAGTTTGATTGGTTGATGTGAGTGTTAGAACTCGAAGTTGCGTACAACACATGCTATTGCATTACTCAAACGGAAACGTACCGTGGAAGCTTGGGGTGTTACATTATCCCACCCTTAAAATAATTTTTTCCTCGAAATTTCTAGAAAATTACTGTATAAAAAGACTCAGGTGGTTCTTCATCATAAGTTCCTCGGGTTCCCACGTTGCCTCTTCCATCTTGTGTTTTCTCTATAAAACTTTTACCAGATGGGTCATTCGGTTTCTCAGCACTTCTTCTCTCATATCAAGAATCCTGATGGGATCTTTACAATAAGATAGATCAGGTTCCAATTCTAATTCCTCATAGGTGAGTACATGCGTTGGGTCAGGCATGTATTTTCTCAACAGTGATACATGGAACACATCGTGTACTTTGGAGAGACTTGGCAGCTTTTCCAATCGGTAAGCTACAACCCGAATTTGTTCTAGAATTTCGAATGGTCCGATGTACCTGGGACTCAATTTAACTTTCTTACTGAAACATATAACTCCCTTCCATGGAGATACCTTCAATAAAACATGATCTCCTACATGAAATTCCCAATCCTTCCTTCGATTATCAGCATAGCTCTTCTGCCTACTTTGAGCTGCTTTGATGTCGTTTTAGATTACCTTTACCTTTTCCATCGTTTCTTCCACCAGTTCTGGGCCAACAAGTTTTCTTTCACCAACATCATCCCAACAGGTTGGTGTGCGACATCTCTTTTCATACAATGCTTCATATGGTGCCATATGAATACTTGAATGGAAGCTATTATTATAGGAAAATTCCACCATAGGTAAATATTGATCCCACATACCCTGAAATTCAAGTGAGCACGATCTCAACATGTATTATAAGGTTTGAATAGTCTGTTCTGATTGTCCATCTGTTTGAGGGTGGTAAGAAGTGCTCAAATGAAGTTCAGTATCCAAGGCCTTTCCAGAATCTTGATGTAAAATGAGGATCACGATCTGAGACAATCGATAGGGGAATTCCATGAAGTATCACAACTTCATTAATATATAGTCTTGCTAGACGTTCAATTGTTAGATCTTCTCTTATATCAAGAAAATGTGCTGACTTGGTAAGACGATCAACAATGAACCATATTGCATTGTTCCTTCTAGGATTCTTTGGTAGCCCCATGACGAAGTCCATCGTAATATTATCCAATTTCCAATCAGGTATGGGAAGAGGTTGCATAACTCATCCAGGCTGTTGCCTTCCAGATTTCACTTGTTAACAAACCATACATCTTGACATAAAATCAGCAATCTCCCGCTTCATGTTGTCCCACCAAAAACGTTCCTTTAAATCTCTATACATTTTGGTGCTCCCAGGGTGTATAGAGAAATTGAAACTATGAGCATCATCCAACAATTCCCTTTTTAGATCAGGTATATTGGGAACACAAAGTCTCTTCCCAAACTTCAAAATTCCATCTTTATACACAAAGTCATTCAATATCCCATCATTCACAGCTTTAATCTTCTTTTGAAACTCTTCATCACCAGTCTGAGAACATTTTATCCTTTCTAGTAAAGATGGTTTGGAAACCATTTGGAAAAGTATTGATGTTTCACCCTCCATTGTGATTCCCATATCCATATTTACTAGATCCAGGTATATAGGATACTTTTCTACTCTCATATTGTTCAAAATTCCATGATCCTTTCTACTCAAAGCATCTTCCACCTTATTTTCCTTCCCTGGGTGGTAGTGTATCGTGCAATCATAATCCTTGAGTAGTTTAAGCCATCTCCTTTGCCTCATGTTGAGCTCCTTCTGTGAGAAAATATATTTCAAACTCTTATGATCAGTATAAATCTCACATTTTTCACCATAGAGGTAGTGTCTCCAAATATTCAAGGAAAATATTATAGCAGCTAACTCAAGATCATGAGTAGGATAGTTTTACTCATGAATTTTCAGATGACGTGATGCATATGAAATAACTATATCATTCTGCATAAGGACACAACCAAGACCTTTCTTCGATGCATCACTATAAATAAAGAACCCATCATTACCCGATGGTAGAGACAATATAGAAGCATTGACTAATCTTCTATTCAGTTCTTCAAAACATCATTCTCACTCTTTTGTCTAGAAAAATTTAACCCCTTTACGTGTGAGCTGTGTTAATGGGTTAGCCAACCAGGAAAAGTTATGGACGAAACATCGATAATAACCTGCTAAACCAATAAAATTGAGTACCTCGGTTGTACTTGTTGGTGCTGACCATTCTTGGATTGCCTTGGTCTTAGAAGGATCAACAGAGATTCCATGCTTAGAGACAATATGGCCAAGAAAAGAAATCTCCTGAAGCCAGAATTCACACTTGCTAAACTTCCTATATAATTCATGTCTTCTTAGAGTCTTCAATATAATGTGCAAGTGATTTTCATGATCTTTGTAGCTTTTGAATTATACCAAGATATCCTCAATAAATACCACTACAAAGTCATCAATATATTCCTTGAAAACTCTGTTCATTAAATCCATGAATACAGAGGGTGCATTAATCAGTCCAAAAGGCATTAATGTAAACTCGTAATGCCCGTACCTAGTTCAAAATGCTGTCTTCGGAATGTATTCCTTATTCACACACAACTGATGATATCTAGATCGAAGGTCAATCTTTGAAAAGTATTGAGCTCCATGCAATTGGTCAAATAAATCATCAATGCGAGGTAGGGGATACTTGTTATTTATTGTTATAGCATTGATCTCCCTATAGTCAATGCACAACCTCATAGATCCATCTTTCTTCTTAACAAAAAGGAAAGGGGCTCCCTATAGAGAAACACTAGGGTGAATAAATCCCTTATTACTCAATTCCTCCCGTTGTTTCTTTAGTTCAACTAATTCCATAGTGGCCATTCTATAAGGGGTTTTCGATATGGGCCTTGAACCAGGAATTAAATCAATTGAAAACTCAACTTCTCATTCTGGAGGATGTCCAGGTAAATCTTCTAGAAACACATCTACGTATTCTTTCACAATAGGTACATACTATATTTGAACATTCCTTTCCTCACCCACAGTCATTTCATTCTCTTCCTCCCCAATAATTGAATTTATTTGAGCTACTGGGTGTGGATCTAGATAAGAATTAGGTGGTAAAGATTCTTCTCTAAAGATAAGGTGTTCCTTATCATCATCATCAAAAATTGTAACCTCCTTCTTACAATAAATCTTCGCATCATGGTCCGAAAGCCAATCTATACCTAGGATTATATTAAACTCAATCATAGGTATGACGATGAGATCAGCGAATAAAGAACATTTATGTGCTCCAATGAGTACTGATTCACAAAACTTTGTTGCAATGATACTTCCCTTAGGAGATTTAGCTGACAACTCCCTTGTTAAGTCAAATTGGAAATATCTAATATTCTTAGAAAACTGGGTAGATATGAAACAATGCAATGATCCAGAATCAAATAATGCATTTTCTAAACTTGAGGAAACCATTAAATTACCCGCCACCACGTCTTTCGGAGCTTCTACCTCAGCAGTAGTGATAACATAAGTTTGGTCTTCATCCCTTGGCCTTTTCTGAGGTAAGTTCCCCTGACGCTTAGGACATTCATTTGCATAATGTCCCATCTCCCTGCAATTGTAGCATTGAACATCGGTTGCATCTTTCATTCCTTTACAATCACCAGCTAGATGGACTTTCTTTCCACATTTGTAACATACTACTTTTCCTTTTAGACAGTCACCAGGGTGCTTCCTTCCACAATTATCACAGGGTGGAAATTCAATTATACCCTTCTTCCATGTTTCCTTATTTCATTTCCCAGAGTGTTCAGCAGATCTCTTATTCTCTTTCTTTGATTTAAAGTCATAAGAATTAGAGAATTCCTTTTATGTCTTGATAACACACGAGACAATATCTTCATATGATGAGAAGGTTTGCGAGACTAATGCTCGATGGAGAAATGGTTTTAACCCATCAAAGAAATGATCAATATTACTCCTTGGGTTAAGTCTATAATCAGCAGCATGCCTCGCTAACCTTGTAAAGTTAGCCTCATACTTTACGACATTCTCATCCTCTTTCTTCCTCAGACTTAGAAATTTCCTTTTCATATCTGCTCGATGGTCTCGAGGAAAGTATTTTTCTAAGAACAGCTCTTTGAACTCCCTCCATTCCATATCTGATACTTAATCATCTTCCTTCGTGTTTTGTATTAATGACCACCATTGATCAGCATCTCCAGTGAGGTGATAAACTACAATGACAACTTTTTCCCTTTCACTACTCCCCCAGGGATGGAATATTTTCTCAAAGGAATTTATCCATTGCTCAGATACTATGGGATCTGTTCTCCCATTGAATTTTGGTGTTTGTTTCCTCATGAAGTGATTTAACATTGATCCTACACGCTATGGGTCTGGGTGCTCCATACGGGTAAGGTTATTATTCATAACCTGAGTGAGTTATCCCAGTATAGTGATAAGCTTATCAGCACCAGTTCAATCACTAGCTCCACTATAATTATCTTGAGCAGGAGGGAAATCCCTATATGGAGTGCATGCACTGATACGGTTTCCATTCCTTCCACTAGGCGCCATTTATAAAAAATGACATAAACTAGATTAGTTTGTGAATTGAAATATAGAATTCCAAACTTCTAAAACACTTAACATAAATTCAATAGTTTATGAATATAATCCATAATCATAAAAAAGTTTTCTTGGAGAAGTATATACTCATAACCCTTCATAGGGGTTGGTAAAGAAAATGAGAATTATCCTAAGCATATCCCCCGGGAGTGTCGTAACCAAGAGTGCAGCAAGGCCCGTTGTCGTGCACCAGTTCCCATTCGAGTCAAGATCAAAGCGGTGTTTTTGGGTGTTACCCCTAGGTACATCTGTGCCAGAGCTGCCTCTACCTGCTCATATCCATATAGGGATTTATTGCTTGGAAAACTCATAAAATTTCTACAATACAAAAATTCTAGGAAGTTCTTCTATACTAATCCTCAAAGTCTATCTTAGGGTTATTTTTTCTAATCAGAGTTTATCTAAATCTAGTTTCCAAAGTTTGTACTAAACTTCCTCTGATACCAACTGTAACGCCCCGACCCCAGTTACCCAGAGTTGGTGCATTAGTACATAACAGTGGCATGATCACAGGAAAAATCAAGTCTCGAAAGACCGATTAATTTAGTATTATTGGAAATAAGATTCATACATATAATCCACTTTACATCTTGGAGAGAACTATAACAATAATATATTTCATTAGAAGCATTCAAGCCTCCTAGATTATGCCTGCAGGTCACTCATAACTAACTTCTTCATATCCTGGGAAAATGAAACATAAGAAAAGGGGTGAGCTCAAATGCTCAGTAAGGGTAAGTAATACAACGGAAAATGACATAAATATTAAGCATGGTAAATAATTGAAAACCACATACCTTTACCAATAATAAACATGAATACTTTTATGGAAAGATTATGAGATGAGTAAATAATGTCATAATAAAACTTAATCATGGGTATTCTACTAGTCGAATGACCACATGATCTATCAATATTATTTCCATAATGAGGGAATGTATAATGCCGGACATTCTGAAACATTTTGTCAAGGCCTCGGCCAAGACGTTTAAAATGATTAAGGCCTCTGCCAAAACCATAAATCAAATTGGGAAAGGGCCTCAGCCAATTCCATGTCTAGTTGTCTCATGAGGCCTACCTATGCATTGAGGAGCTATAGTGGCCTCCACCCATCACTTACTAAGTCCAATACATTCCTCATATGAAAAGGTTTAAACATATCATAAACATTCGTATTAAAACTAGCATACAAAATGTCAATACTTTAACCATAAGCAATGAATGGTATAAAAATAGCACATCCATAGTCAAACATATCACAAAAACTTAAATACAATATGGAAGTTTTGTATCATAATAAATCAACTTCAAATAAACTTAAAATCCATCAAAGGATGTTGACATAGATAAAATCAAAACCTTTTTTTAGAGACATATCTCTTTATATTTTGAAATCATTTAAGAGTCACATAAAGAAAATATTTATTTTGAAAATATTCATATAATATTGTAAGGGAATCTTCGATGATGTTATAATGGTGGAAAATACCCGCACCCACCATATAAGTTAAAAAAACATTCTTACCTTAATTTTTTCAAAAAGGTTAAAAATGACCTTGTTTGGAAAACGACGGAAAGATTCCTTTATAAACTTCTTATAAAAAGTTAAACAAGGGTATAAATGACTTTAACCCATATTCTTTAAAATAGTAAGAATGTTTTGAAATGCATTTTTAAGAAACATTGATGTGGATGACAAAGAGGTCCCAGTAGATAATTACGTATAAACAACCTCGGATAATAAAGAGATTTTGAAATAAACCCTTACCTTGTACTTTTCCTTGGTTGATGGTAGGTTAACCTCCTGTATAATGGTGAAATAATTGTTATTAAATTATAAAAGAATCATATACATTAATATGATATCATATATGATCTTTTAACATTGATTTGTTAATAATATCTTAGTATTATTGTTGTTTCGGGTGTTAAATTACTCGTTTTATTTTATTTGTTTTGTTATGTAAACTGTGTTTGTAATGGATAGGTTGTATCTTATTCATATCCAGAATGATATCAAGTCCTTAAAAATTATTTTTAAATCATCAAATGATAATTATACTTGAATGGATACGATGGAGAATGAATCTCATCGCGTTCGTGGAGGCGGTAGTCCGTACGTACGCAGGAGTGAAAATATCATTATTTTGATATTAAAATAATATATAATTGGATGTTATATCATATATAAATAATAATTATCATGTTATATGTATTATTTACATGAATTATACATCATTATTATACCCATCCAAATAATAATTTATTGAATAACAATTACACCACGACGTGGAGACGGTAAGTCGTACGTACGCACGTATAGTGACATGTCATTCAAAGGATGGATAGAATACTGAACATGATTGTACCATATTTATAATAAAATCACATTATATATAATATACTGGATTTTTTATTTTAGAATGGTAATAACAAAGAAATAAGAAGTTGAAGAAGAAATGAACTTGAAAAGGGGTGGTGAAAACATTACCTCTTCTTCAGGTTCTTCCTTTTGATTTGATCAAAAGGGCTCCTTAGGTTGGGTTTATGATCAAAATAAGGTCTCTAGGTTGAATTTAGGGAAGTTTATAGAGTATTTGGTTAGGTTTTGGCCGAACAAAAGGGCATTTAAAGTGTGAATAATTGGTTAGAAGTTGTGTCCTTTTATAAGGGGGAGGGGGGGCACCTTAGGAAAATCTAGAAATATTATTTTATAATAAATTCATATTCGGTTTCTAATGGATAAAAAGTGGATTATTTAAATTTTAAGGTTGGGATGGATCGAAAACCACTCAACCAATATAATTTATACAGGTTTGGGTCATTATAATAACCTTATCTTTTAGTTTTAACTCTTAGTTAATTAGTTTAACACTTACCATGTCACATTGTATTTTTATAATATATAGTTAATAAAATTACTATATACATCCAAGTGACCCCCAAGTGTTCCATTAATGAAAAAACAATAATGATATAAGTCTTTTTTATGAAACTTGGGTTTTTAGGAATAGAATATAAATTAATAATATAATATGTGTTTTAAAAACTCATTTATGTCAATTTTGACACTACTCAATAATTGATTTTTGTTAAAGTCTTAAAAAATTTATTAATTAGAAAAAAATTCATTTAAGAAATCCTAACATGTCATATTAACCAATAAAATTCGTTTATGTCATAAAAACTTTCAAATTTTATTTATTTTAACATTTATAATACCAATTATTTGATTCTTTCATTAATAAGGAAAATACCGCATCATTATTGTGTCATATATATTTTTACTTTTTCAATGTCTAAAAATTATAAATAAAATATCATTATGTAGGAAATATTTTTATCTTTCTAATTAATATTTATAATTTATAATATAACATATATAACCCTATGTAAAAATTGTTTTTCTAAAAGATATAAGCTTATGTCATTTTTGTATTTACTTCATCTTAATTAAAATAAAGTGTCATTATCACTTACAAGTGGCTCCATGGGGTCCCAAAATCTACCCAAAGATGCCCATGTCTGGACACGTATCAACCAATAAGTTTATGACACGTTTTAGGGTAATTTATTATTATTATAATATTATTTTTTTACCCTTATTTACCGGATTTACCCTTTAACCATGGTAAATAAAATTTTTACCGAAGTAATTATTAAAAATGTGTAAAAATAAAAGTTACCTATTTACACAATTTGGAAATCCTGATTCCAAATATGGAATCCATTTTTACAAATTAAAAACACATAAGTGGAAAAAATTAATTTAAAATTAATCCCCGTTGTTAAAACAAAAAGTGTGTTTTTAAGAGATAATAACTATCAAAAGATTTACACTTGTTCATGTCCGGTTTAATTGTGAAATTATGTCCAATTACCAACATTGTATTAAATGGTAAAAATATATTCTAAATATACTTTAAAAACATTGAAATTCCTAATTTATCACTATTAATTATTTCGACTAAAAAAGTTGTTTTTAATTAAAATTTCGTAATTTTCACTATTCATCAAAATATAAGTTATCCGCAAAGTACCAAAATTTCACCTTAGGATAAATTCGATATTATGAATCCAAAAATGAAGACCATTTTGAGAGATAAAATTTATAAAATTTCAAAAATTAGGTATTACTATTCATAACGGCTAGTTTGATTGGTTGAGGTGAGTGTTAGAACTCGAAGTGGCGTACAACACACGCTATTGCATTACTCAAAAGGAAACGTACCGTGGAAGCTTGGGGTGTTACACTGCAAGACAACTCACCTGGTAAAATTATTATTGTGTAACCATAACTACAAATAGGAAACATGGGAACTAGAGGAAGGAATGAAGGATAAGTACACTCACTTATTTTCACTATAGTATATAAAGTAGAATTTCAAGTGCAGAATTTCATAAGGGGGAAGAATGTAACGACCCATAATTCTATCGATGGAAATTCCCTTCTTATAGCCATTTTATATAGTATAAAACTCATACGTCACATAAAGAACCCAATAAAGACTTTATTCACATAAATGAATAATAAATTAATGGGTATTTATAGAAATTAAGAAACTTATACCAATAGAATAATAATTTGACTATTAGAATAGTAATGTGACCATTATGAATAGTAATTCAAGGAATAGAATAGTAACATCACCTATAAAAGTATAAATAAAATTTTGGTATCATATAAATGAAAATATGATATATTTATATCATGGTATAACTAAATAAATGTTTTAAAATTGATAAATTAAATGTTAGTATTTTTGTAAGTTGTAAATATGTATTTATATTTTTATTATTAATAAAATGATTTAAAAGAAAATTTATTTCCATAAAATAGATTAATAAATTTATATTTTATTATTATTATTATTAAAAATTAATTTTATGAGACTTTAATATTTTTCAAAGTGTCGTAAAATCGGTTTTAATATTAAAATCAGCATTTTTTTTATAAATGATTATTTTAATTGGAAATTAAATTTCTCATATTTAGAAAATTATCTTCATAAAATGGATTCTATTTTTTAAATCTACACATCAAAAAATGGTTAGGGTAAATTTTTTGGATTTTTCTAAAATAGTTGAATTTTTTGTGAATAGTGAAATATGATAATTTACAGCCTTTAACAAATACATGAATTATTGAGTCATGGATGATGTATGGATGATGTAAGCACCATAATATAAAATTCTCAATTATTTAATGTATTTAGTGATAAGGATCAACACTATTGATAGTCTTGATCCAAAATAATAAACTAATGAATAAAATAATCAAAAACACCCCTCTCCCCCTATAAATATCATCTCTTGCCACCTCTTCTCCTCACACATTATAAGATTTTAATATTGATTATAGTTTTCCTAGTTCCTCCATTAAACCTATTCTCCACATTATGGTCTTACTGGACTCACCAAAATACCATTTTCAAGTGCCTTAAGGAGGTTCTCAAGGAGATGACACTCAAGAGGTAAAACCCTCCTTCTTTCTCTTTTAATTTATTTTATTTTCTTATCCTTCCCTTAACTACCCTATCCAATGTGACATAATAACTACAGTATCATACATAAACTTAAATTTTATTATGTTAATGGTATATCCATAATCGAATCTCTTCTCTTGTATTTTTTATCTTAAAAATGAAAACATCATACGTGATGTCTCGATTAACCACCTTTGTGCATGAGGATTTTTCATTTTCTATTAACACCTTCATATCTAGCCATAAAACCATTATAATGGCTAAAATATACTGTAAAATTTATATTACAACATTTTTATGATCTGTAACTAATATATATACATAATATTAAATAATAAAACAAAACTTGTTCATCATTAACATTTTATCTAATGAATCATTATCATACAAGAAAAAAATTATATCTTGGACCATTTAAAATTATAAAGGTGCATCAATATAATATAATTTTACTTATGGAGTTTTAGTTCCATTTTACAATAACTCCCATAATTAAACTTAAGGGAACCGATCATAAAACCATTGAACAAACGCACCCTGAACAAAAAAAATCAAACATTATAACTCATTAAAATAACCACAAATAAATTTAATAAAATTATAACAAATAAAAATAAATGTTAAAGATGTTTTGAATTAATTAATTAATTAATATATTTTGATTATCCAGGACATTAATTTCAATTGAAGAACACTTTCATACATAAGGTAAGAGATTCTTTCTTAACCCCCATTTTTTCATCAGGTTATGCTTTCTCTCTCTTTACCCCAATACTATTCTTAATTATTCTTATTTACTCCTCATAAATTCGGTGTTTATGTTATAAAAATATTTACCTATCTCAATTATTCTTTATTTTATGGGGAAATATATGTTTTATAAGGTTCCCTTTTTAATTCCTCCTAATAAGAAAGCCTGATAAGGAAATTTCCCAATTTCATACCCATTTTCAAGTACACTTCATAATACATTTTCAGCCACCATATTTTTTTGATATCACTCATTTCATCATGAAAATTTATCTTAGTTAATTTATGGTTTTATTCAAACAATTATGTCTTTTCCAAGTTAAAATTTTTTATATATTCCCTTAAACGGCACGAAAGTGGCTCATTTCTAAAGTTTCTTAAACACTCTTTTTATATGTTTTCACTTTAGTTAGAAACAATTTATCATAATATATGCCTAATTTACCTTATTAATGTCCATGTATATTTTAAATTCATTCTTTCATGAACATCATTATGATATGTCCATTGTTTATCTCATATGATATGATTATGATACTCATTTCTTTCCATGGGTAACCCTTTTGTTTATACCTTATGTTTGATTCTTCATGTGGAATACATATTAATGAACATTTTATGATGGGAGATCCCATATAATGATCCAATGAATTTGGTACTGGTTAGTCCCATGAGATGACATGTTGGGACAGGGAGTCAACCTCATTCCTTTATGGGACTTTGCCCACCATGTGATATAGTCTTGGCAGTTGGCCTTGACTCATGTTTATGTCACATTGTATGTTTTTGCCACATTCATATGATGTCGTTATTACATGATCCCTTGTTCTAATTTTTATGATTCCATATGTTTATTCATATTCTATTCCTTTTTATGTCATCATGTTGTGCCATCTAACCCATGTGTTATGCTTTATTCCTATGTTTATTACCTTATTGGGGTTTTTATGCATCCCTTTGTTCATGAATTCCCTAGGTTATCCCATGAATATGTAAGAGCTAAAAGGAATTTAGGAGAAAATTATGGAGTTAAAATAAATATGTTTTATTTTGGTTTTATGCTTTCTAATTTTATACCTAATCTTCCAAAGACACTATACTTTACAATCATTGGATTTCATTTGATGGTTAATTATGATTAAAATCATATAACGATATGTATAAAAGACTAGGTCCATTATAAGGGATGTTTGAGTGATCATTTAGGAAAGGATTGATGATGTATCTTCCTTAATTATTCTCATGTTCTTTCTTTGAAAGTCTAAGAAGATTGGATCCATCTGATTTCTCATTATTAATAAAGTTGTAGGATCCTTTCTAATTAGAGCATATGCTACTTTATTTTCTTTACCATGATGGTAGTGTATTGATAATTCATAATCCTTGATGAGTTTTATCCATATCTATGGATCATATTAATCTCCATCAGTGTGAATATATATTTGAGGCTCTTATGATCAGTATATATCTCACGCTTATCACCATAGAGACAATGCCACCAGATTTTTCAATACAAAGATCAGAGACACCAACCCCAGATCATGCGTGGGATAGTTCTACTCATTAATTTTCAATTACCATGAGGTTTTGGCTATAAATTTATCATTTTTCATCACCACATAGCCTAATAACATCTTTGAATCATCATTGTATACCACAAAGAGTTCCCCACTTATCTGTAGTGTGAGTACTGGTGTAGTGAAAATCCTTTTTTTCAACTCTTTAAATCAGTATTTACATTCACTAGTCTAGATAAACTTTACTCGCTTATGAATCATCTTGTTTACTGGGTTTGAAAATCATGATAATTTCTTCAAAAATTATTGGTAATACCCAACTAGACCAAGGAAACTACTAATCTTCATTACAGATGTTGTCCTGGTCCACTCTTTGATTTCCTTTGTCTTAGAAGGGTCCATAGATATTCCTTTTCTGATGATAACATACCCCAAGAATGATACCTCCTCCATACAAAACTCACATTTACTATACTTTTCATTAATTTTATCCCATCGCAAGGTATTTAGAATAGTATTCAAATGCTCCTCGCATTCCTTCTTTCTCTTGGAGTATATCATAATATCATCAATAAAGACTATCTAAAAATTGTCAAGGTAATCTCTAAAAACTCTATTCATTAGGTTCAGGAAAATTTATAGAGCATTAGTGAGTTTTAAGGGCATCACTATGAACTCATAGTGTCCATGCCTTATTCTAAAGGTAGTCATGGAAATATCTTCCTTCTTCGCCTTTAATTGGTGATATCCCGATCAAAGGTCCACCTTAGAGAAATACTTATCCCCACATAGTTGATTGAACAAATCATATATCTGTGGAAATGGATACCTGTTCTTTATCATGATTTTGTTGAGATCATGATAATCAATGCATAGAAACATTGGTATATCCTTCTTCTTGACGAAGAGGACTAGAACACCCCAGGGTTAAGCACTTAGGCATATAAAACCCTTGTCCAGATTCCCTTATAATTGCTTCTTCAGTTCCTCCAAATCAATGGTGTCCACTCTATTAGGTGTCTTTGATATAGGTAGAGATCCTATAATAATTTTAATTTAGAACTCAACCTATCTTTCATTAGGAATACTAGAACAATATTTAGGGAACATATCAGTGTAGTCCCTCACAATGGGATGCCTTTAATCATGATTCTCTCCTTTGTATCCATCATTTGAGCTAGATATTATTTCTAATAAGGCAATAAAATCCACAATTGAGATGATTATTCTGAAGAAGATTCATCCTTATCCTTACACTTATACAAAATTTAAGGATGCCTCAAGATGTGAAGAGTGATCTCCCTTAACCGATAGTTGACGTTGGATTTATAAAAATATATCCAATCTATAACTAGAATAAAATTTAACTCAACTAAATCAAGTTGAATAAGATTTTCAAGAAGTAAATTTCCATAAACATAAATATATGATACAATAATCATTTAATTTTCCCTAATTAAATCAATTAATAGGGGGTGGTGACTTAATGTACTTAGAAAACATACAATATTGATGGTTTTGGGTCTAGTGGAAGTGTGTAGTGGTTGGAGATATATTAAAATTTATTTTAATAATTGTTGCCTGAAAGCAAGAGTGAGTATCTTTCAAATAAAATTTATAATTAATTTATTTAATATTTGAAGAAATAAATACATGGTATTAGAAACTTTCTTTGTTTTTAAATGATGATCATCTGAAAAGGTCCTTTTATATTACCTTCATTATGTTGTAAGGATCCAAGGATATAATCCCTCTTAAGGTGATCCACATGTGCTCCTATGATCTTTGAGAAAAATCACTTGATCTTCGGGTGCTAGAATAGTGAGTCAAATGTCTTGCATTGTTCATTCTTGATTAATCATTCTTCAGTCTTGAAGAAATATCTCTTTCACCTCTCATTATTTAGAGGGATATAGGAGGATAAGTTGAGAAAGAATTCATTGTGTGCAACAATTCCTTATTCTCAAAGTTGGATTCGGATGCTTGACAAATAGTCATAGCCATCTATTTATACAATTAATATTTGAGTTAAAATATTATTTAATTGTATACTATCCATTAAAAAACATTTATTACCTTTAATAAATATCATTCAGCATAATAATAATTATATAATTTTTATTTTGTGGTTCACACCAACTTGCGCAATAACAAATATTATGTAACGGTCTTCTGAATTAATATTTATCACAAGACTCGGTCTTGGTCCGTTCAAAATCCTCTAACATATATTGAATAATTGAATAAATATTTTATTCATAAATAAATATTTTATTGATAATCAAGTGAATAAATATTTATTAAAATATTCAATAAATAAAATAAATATTTTATTCAAAAGCTGACAAATAAATATTTATTTAATTTATAAGATCAATATAATTTGAATAAAATTATTACTTGAACTTGAGAATAATATTTAGTCCATTAATTAAACTCAAATAGAATTTAATTGAGATTAATGGAAATACTCAATGTGTAACCCTCTAGTATTATTTCTCGTTGGAATTAGGCGAGCTTGCTTAAATCCATGATTACTATTTAGCAATGGTTCAAGGCACCCAAGAGAAAGAACTTAATGTCACAAAATTAAAAACCACATATGAATGCTCATCGTGTAGTATAATCCCTTTATCACAATATCTCATCAAGCAGGTTGCACGTCCATGTCACCAACCTATATGCTTGATATGGATTTCTTTAACCATCTGAAATAAACACATTTTAACATCATGGCTATGGAATTTAATGTGATGGTTATATTCTAATAAAAGGGTCGATATATCATATTTAATAAATATATAAGGGACAAATCCTTCATCAACTTATTCATTAATGACATGTCACTCATGACGCACCCAATGCATCAAACTTCACCATGAACTGTTATTGTCATGGTTTACTAAATACATCTAAGTAGGGGAGTTGTAACTTGTATTAATAATAATTTTAAAGTATAAGGACCATCACAAACACTAATATATAGAAATATCCGATGACACCAAAACATGCAGACTTTCTACCAGTGGGTTTGTTCTCATAATCTCCCATCTTGGAGATTACCAAGTGTAAACTTCATGAGAAGAAGGCTCGTCTACTTATGATTACTCACACCTGACAGTCTATATACTATGTGTCCCATCATAGTACATTGTTTAACAATAGAACATTATTTGATAATATTATCATAGCACATCAAGGTTATCATCATAGTGGGGAATTGATATGACCTTATCAATTTGACGCATACTCTAGGGAATTATTATATTATAGTCTTACATAACAATAAATAAAATATAATAATAAGTTTTATTAATATTCAATACACCTAATATTCATGTAATCAAAGTAAAAATAGTTGGTCTGAGGACACCAACTCCAACAAACATCCACTTGGACTATAGAAAACTGCTTACGACCTTCAGTCCACTAGACCTCACAAGATAGTCATGTTAATGATGAGTTGAGGATTTAGTCAAGGGGTCCTCCATGTTGCCTTCCATGGAAATACTACTCACTATAAATTCACCTCTCTGAGAAAAATTCTTCAAGAGATGATAGTTCATAGTTATGTGCTTCATCCGCTGATGTGACCTTGTCTCTTTTACAAGAGCCATTGTTTTAGTATTATCACAATAGAGTGTGATAGGATCTTTACTTCTAGGTACCACATAAAGATCCTATATGATTTTTCACATCCATACTACTTATTTAGATACCTCAGAAGTCACAATGTACTAGGACTCAACTATAGAATCTGCAACCATAGCCTGCTTTGACCTCTTCCAGCTCACAAAACCTCTATTCAAAGTGAAGATGAATCCCGTTTGTGACTTCATGTCATCTTGATCAGTTTAGAAACTAGCATCTTCATGGATTCTAATGTCTAGTTCCTCATCTCCTCTATAAACCAAGAACATGTCCTTAGTAAGCCTCAGATACTTAAGGATAGTCTTTACTGACATCCATTGGCGGTCACCTGGATCATCTTGATGTATTCCTACTACAATTAATGCATAAGTGACATATAGACTAGTATATATCATAACATACATGACTAACCCAATCACTAATGTGTATGGAATCCTTATTATTCTGTTTCTTTCCTCCTGTGTCTGGGGAAAGTTTTTCCTGAAATGATGAATTCAATGTGACACTGACAATAATCCCCTCTTGAATTGTTCTATACTGACTCTCTTCAGTATCTTGTCAATGTATGTACATTGAATTAGGCCAAGAAACCTCTTAGATCTATCATGATGGATCTTAATCCCAAGAACATATTTTTCCTCACCCAAGTCCTTTATATAGAATCATTTATTCAACCATGCATTCATAGACTGTAAGACTGATATTTCATTTCCAATGAGTAATATGTCATCAACATATACTATTAAGAAAATGTCCACTCTCCCACTAAACTGTTTATAGACACACGACTCACATTCATTATTTATGAATCCAAATTATGTTATGGCCTCATCAAAATTAATGTTATGTGACCTAAATACTTGCTTTAATCTATAAATGGATCTTTGTAACTTGCATACCCTGTTGGCATCCTTTAGAGTCACAAACCCTTCAGAATGTTTCATATAGACATCTTCCTAAAGGTACCCATTAAGGAGGGTTGTTTTGAAATCCATTTTACAAATCTCATAATTATGGATATCCCCAATGGAAAGTAGAATTATGATGGATTTCAACATTTTAACTGGTGAAATGGTTTCATTGTAGTCAATTACTTGACACTATTTAAACCCTTTTGCAACCAGTCGCGACTTATAGGTACTGAATTGTCCTCCCATATCTAGTTTCTTTTTGAATACCCATTTGTAACCAATGGGATTTACATCTATTGGAGGGTCTACCAAAATCCAAACTTGGTTTTGGTATATGGAATCCATTTTAGAATTAATGACTTATTTCCACCTAGAAATATTTGTTCCACTTACTACTTGCTTATAGGTTTGAGGATAATTATTATCAACTAATAATGACTCAATATCATCAATTACTAGAAAACCATACTTTTCTGGTTCTCTAAACTCTATAATACTCCTATATAGTAATTGTGTCTCTAAAACAAATTCTTCCACCACGGGGATTTGTGGAATTTATTCTTGTGCAAACTCTTGTGTATATTGATCCTAGACTTCATCAAAGTCTATATCGCTCCCACTATCTATTTTAGATATAATATACTCTTCAAGAAATATGGGACATTTTTCAACCACAACCATTTTATCTGAAGTATTGTATAGGTATTATCCCTTTGTTTCTTTAGGATATCCTATAAGGATTCACTTTGTGCCTCAGTGTGAAATATTATTACCTATAGAGGCCTTAAAAAATGCTTCACAAGCCCAAACATGTAAGTAAGACAACATGGGTTTCTTTCAATTTCATAATTGGTATGGTATACCATCTATTTCTTTAGTTGGAACTCAGTTTAGTATGTATACTATTGTTTGTAATGCACATACCTAAAAGGATGATGGAATACTCGCATGACTCATCATTAATCTCACCATGTCCAACAAGGTGTGGTTCCTTCTTCCCCTTACACCATTCCACTGAGGTGTATAAGGAGGATTGATTTGAGATAAAATCCTAAACTCTCATAGATAATAAATGAATTATTGATTAATATATTCTCCACTTTGGTCTGAGTGAATTTTCTTAATATTCTTACCAAGTTGGTTCTCAAGTTCATTCTTATATTCCTTGAATTTTTCAAAAGAATTTAACTCGTACCTCATTAAGTATACATATCCATATATACTAAAATAATCAGTAAAAGTTTTTAAGTATGAGTACCCAACCCTTTCTTCAATAGGAAATGGTCCACAAAAATTGGTATGAACTAATTCAAGAAGATCCTTATCCATTTCATCTCTACCACTAAATATGGATTTGGTCATTTTTCCTTGTAAACATGTGTGGCATATACAAAGTGGGTTTAGTTAGAAAGAATATAAATATCCATCTTGATGTAATCTAGTTAGGGACTTTTCATTTACATGACCTATATGGGGATGACAAAGTTGGGTGTGGTGTGATTCATGTGAAGTAATTTCATTATCAATTGCCATTATTTGGTTCGTATAACCCAACACATAAAGGCTTTTATTTAAATGTGTATTACCATAAAAAATTATATCTTTATAAAATAAGCAACATTTATTCTTGAATTCAGAAATAAATTCATCCATATCAATTCTGGATACAGAAATACTGTTTTTGGTAATTTAAGGCACATAATAAAAACCCTTTAAAACCAATACTATTTTGATTGTCAATGTGAGGTGGTAGTCCCTGATAGATATACCAGTAAGATTAGGTCTATTGGATCCTCAAAGATCTACCTCTCCTTGGTCAACCTTCATAAATCTACTTGGTTAATTTATTTAAATACATTTGTGAGCACCACAAGCTATATCTAATACCCAATTTGTAGAAATAGATAAATTTCACTCGATAAAAAATTCACTTAAATATTCCCAGAATTTCTTTGGTTGGGTGCAGTTTTTCTTCCAGTGGCCCTTCTTTCCACATTCGAAACACACAATATCTTTTTATCTTGATTGCCCCTTGATCTTCCCATTCTTGGAAGGGTGTGAATAATCTTTGGTCTTAAATATCTTTTCTTTACCTTTATGTTTTTTCACCATAATGATGGAAGGTTTTTCAAGCTTCATATAATTATATACTTGTTGAATAAGAGTAATAAGATCTCATAGATACTTCTAAATGTTGTTCATATTAAAATTCATAAAAAATATGGAGAATCTCTGAGGGAGTGATTCCAGAATGAGGTTGGTTCCCGGATCTTCAGGGAGTTTAAACCCTATAACCTCTAAGTTTTAAATGTAACCAATGATCTTGACTACATGAGGCATAGCTAGTGTACCCTATCCAATCTTGCTCTGAAAGAGCGCCTTGGAAATCATAAACCATTAATGTATATATCTATCCTGGTAAATACCATGGAGGTGATAAAGTATGTTATACACAACCATGTTTTTGTGAGACTTTATTAGTTCAATAGACATCGATGAAAGAATCAAACATTGAACATCGACTTCCAGGTGCAGTGGAAGCATGCAATGGACGGTGACCAACTCTGTTTTTTACTATGATCAATGATTAATCTAATATTTAACACAACATTGAACATCATGATCAATGGAATTAAATTATAGAATCAAACAATATAAATTACATTGGAACCAGTGGGAGGATCATCACATATTATTTATAATTAATTTAATTAATTAAATAATTACCTTTGTTGGAACTATTTCTTCATTAACGAATTCATTGATAGATCTATGGTCCATTGTTATTTCATTGTAGAAAACAAGTGTATATTTCCTCTAGCGGCAATCCACACGTGTACCCCGAATCTCCATACATCACCAAAGGAATCTCTGGGTGCTAGCATGCCAGATCCTTGCACTTGAGTTGTCCACCTTTGATCGCTTCGAGAACTACTTCCAAAGCATTCTCCTTAATCCTGTAGAGGAGGATTTCCCTCTATTCTTAGTAGTGTTCATGGAGAAGGGTTCTCTCAAGGCTTGAGAGGATTCTCCAAATATGTTGTTTACAACCAAGAAAAATGAATTGTCTCTCTCAAGAAAATAACATAATTGGGTGTCTATATTGCTATGGTTAAAATAAAATAATTTCATAAGTTCTATTAATTATTTATTTAATTCTAGAAAACCCCCATTTTAAATCATAATATCATTATTATTATTTCTCAACATGCGCTCAACTTTTGAATTAGAATTAAATATTATTTAATTAAATAATATTAAATATTTTTTTATTTCTCACTGGACCATTAAACTTTGTCCATTATTACTCCATAATATTTATCGTGCCTTAAATAATGTATATTTATTTATTAAATAAATATCACCACATTATTCACCAATAAATAATGAAATATTATATTCACTAAATAAAAAATAAATTTTTATTAAATATTCTACTCATGATATATTATCTCGAATAACTAGTGACAGAATAAATGCGATCAAGAATACATGAATAATTATTAAACCATGTGAGGGGATAATATTTATTCAACCTATTAAGTAATTAATATATTATTTAACTGAGATTCTCAAAAACACATAGTGTGTGACCCTCTAGGCCTCTTTCTCGATGGCATTAGACGAAGCATTCTAAAGTACAAGGTTAGCATCTAGCAATATATAAAGGTACCCATAGAGAAATAAGTTAATGTCGCAATATAATGTTACCTCATACGGAATCTTATTGTGTAATATAATCTCTTTATCACAATATTTACATTCGAGCATGCATGCCAGTGTCATCAACCTATATTCTTGATATTTCTTTCTTTGAATTTCAAGAAATAGAACTTGCCTATAGAACACCATGGTCAAGGATTTATTTAGTATACATAATTTCCATCAAATTAATAGATATATTAACTTCTATTAAAGAATAGAAGGGATAAATATTTTCTTGTACTAGTCATTAATGTTATATTACTCATGACGCACCCAAGATATCCTACCTTGTCGCGAACATTTGTCATCATGGTTTTCATCAATGCATTAAAGTATGTGACTCATAATATTCACTAATAATAATATTAAAGTCTAAGGACCAATACACAAGTCCACAGATAGGAATATCCAATGACACGTATAAATGTGGATTTTTTACTAGCGGATCTCGTTCTCATAATATCCTACTAGATATTTCCAAGGGTATACACCATGAGAAGGTTTCTCAATGTCCTATGAGTCTCCAAACTTAATAGCCTATATCATTTTTTACCTCAAATGATATCATCCATCTATTGAATATATATTCAAGAATAGTGTTGTAACACTTCTAAGTTCTTATCATAGCGGGGAACTACTATGACCTTTTAGCGTGAAATCTACTCTTAGAACATTATCACATATTATGTCACGCATAAGAAAAATAATGATGTGATAAGTAGTTTATTAATATTCAGAACAATGAATACATTTTTATCATAAAGTACATAGAATTTGGTTTTAGGGAACCAACTCCAACAGACTCCCACTTGCACTAGAGCCAATTGCTAACAACCTTCAGTTTTCTAGCTCTCACATGATACTCATACTTCTGCTGAGATAGGCCTTTAGTCAAGGGGTACACTATTTTATCTTATGTGGGTACTCCTCTCACTGTAAATTCACCCCTCTGATAAAAATCCCTCAAGATGTGATACTTTCAGAGTATATGCTTTTTCCATTGGTGTGACCTTGTCTCTTTTACAAGAGCCAGCGTTGTAGTATTATTACAATACAATGTGATAGGTTATTTACTTCTAGGAACCACATCTAGCTCCTAGATAAAGTTATAAATCCAAATATATTCCTTGGCTATATTAGAAGCCACTACATACTCGGACTCCACTATAGAATCAGTGAAAAATGGCTATTTTGAACTCTTCCAGCTCACAACTCCTCCGTTGAGACAAAAAACATATCCCAATTATGATTTCAGATCATTCTGATCTATCTGAAAACTAGCATCAGTATAACCTCTAATTAACAACTCATTGTCTCCTCCACACACCAAGAAAATATCCTTATTTCATATTAGATACATCACTACCACAAAATATTCCTTTAACAACGCTAATAATTTGAGCACATTTAAAGGTCTGAAACTTTTATTAGTGCTAAAAATAACTGTTAAAGGCCCCCTCTAACAACGCTAAAAAAAGAATCATTAAAATGGACCTTTAACAGTGATTTTTTAGCAATCTTAAATAGCCCTTTTAATATCCCTTCTTTTAGTGCTGTTAAAGGAGGTAATTTTTTCAGATGTCTATGAGCCTGACCCCCCTTTATTAGTGCTTCCACGGCACCTTTAACAGCACTCCCACCCTTTTTATCCGCTCTTTTCACCCCAACACCCCTTTTATCAGTGATTTGCGAATTTCCAGCCTCATGCGCACCCACCTAGATTTGAACCCTCCACCACTCCTTTAGATATGGAATTCCATTACCACTACAACATGTTTTTTTTGTCTGTTTAATGATATTTCTATTTTTTTATATATATATATTTACATATATATTTATTATTCGTATATTTATATAATTATTTTTAAATACATTTATACAATATATATGTGTGTGTGATATATATATACTTATATTTATTTAAATATATTATATATTATATTCATTTACATATACTATACTATAATATAAATATATATATTTTTTATTAATACACACGTACATGTATATATGAACATTATAAATATATTTTTGTAATGTAAAAAATGGTTAGATATTGGTTTAAATACATTTTTAGAATATTTATTGATTTACATATATTATAATATACATTTTTACATAAATATGTTGATATATATATATATTTATATGAGTGATTTATTATAATAAAATATAAAAAAAGCATATATTTAATTATAAATAAAATTTTGTTGTGAAAAATAATAAAATTTCAAAACCATAATTTCAATATGAATATAATCCTTGGGAATAAATTCAGTCTCTACCAAAAAAATCAATAAGACCCCCTTAAACATGGCTAAAAATCCATCAAATGTTAAAAAATTGAGGTACCTCGACTGAAAAATTCATTTTGGAGGCCTTATAGGCCTTTTTTGGCCTCATAAAATGTAAAAAAGGTTTATCTACATCACTAAGGGTGTATATCTTCTCGCAATATTTGATTTGATATGTGGTAGAGCCTAAACGGACACCTGGATTAGAAGTTATGGCGTTTTGAATTTCGAGTTACATTTTTAACTTATTTTAGATATTTTATAATGTTTTTAATTTTATTTATTTTAAAATTGATAATAAATGACTATTACCCAGTAATAATAATAATGTTATTAATTAAAAATATTTTTTTTTATATGTCATTTTCACTAAATCTCTTATATATGTTAAGTGTTAATGCCTATTAACTTTATTTAAAACATATTTTAAAAAATATATATTATATTTATATCAATATAAATATATTTATATATTAATAAATTATTTTTAATGAAATATAATTTTTTTAAAATATACCATTATCAGTGCTACTAAAAATGCACTGATAAAGGGGGAATCTTTATGAGCACTTCTAAAAAACGCTGATAAAAACATCCCCTTTATCAGAACTTTTTTACGAGTGCTGATAAAGATTCCCCTTTAATATCACTAAGAAATAATTGTTAAAGACCCCCTTTAATAGTGATTTTTTTAGCGTTGTCAAAGGGGGTCCTTAACAGCGCTTTTAGATAGCGCTATTAAATCCCTAGTGCTAGATAAACCCAGTTTTGTAGTAGTGCTTATGGATAGCTTTTACAATATTCCAATGTTGTTCTCCTGGATCTTCTTGATATCTTCCTACCATGCTCAATGCATAGGCCATATCAAGTCTAGTAGATAATGTGACATACATGATTGATCCTATCAAAGAATTGTATGGGATCTTACTCAATATATCTTTCTCAGATTGTGTATGAGGAAACATTTTCTTAGAAATATGTAATCCATGTGACACTAGAACCAATACCCACTTGGATTGTTCCATACTAAATCTCTTTAGTATCTGGTTAATGTATGTACTTTGACTTTGTCCAAACAACCTCTGGGATCTATCACAAGTGATCTTGATCCCTAGAATGTAGGCTACTTCACCTAATTCCTTCATGGAGAAACACTTATTTAACCAGTCCTTAATAGATTATAAGACTGGTATGAAATTTCCAATAAGTAATATTTCTTCAACATATAATACTATGATAATGACTAAATTCCTACTAAACCTCTAGTAAACACACGACTTGTATTCATTATTAATGAAACCAAATTCGGTTATGGATTCCTCGAATCAAATGTTTCATGACCAAGATGCTTGCTTTAATCCATAAATGGATATTTGTTACTTTTAAATCCTTTTGAAATCACCTGGAGTGACAAACCCTTCTAGTTGTTTCATATAGACATTTTCTTAAATGTTCCCATTAAGGAATGTGGTTTTGACATCCATCTTCCAAATATCAAAGTCATGGTAAAAGCTATGGAAAGTCTAATTCTGGTGGATTTAAACATGGAAACTGGTGAAGACGTTTCATCATAGTCAATTCCTTGACACCGTTTCAACCCTTTATCCACTAGCCCTATTTTATAGGTACTTAATTTACCTTCTATGTCTAGTTTCCTCTTGAATACCCATTTTTATCCAATAGGCTTTACATCAAATGGTGCATCGACTAGAACACAAACATGGTTCTGATACATAGAATCCATTTCAGAATTAATGGTTTCTTACCATCTTACATATTTTAAGATCTCTACTACCTCCTTATAGGAGATAGGTTCATCATTGTCAATTAATAATGATTCACCATCCTCGATGACCAGAAAACCATATATCTCTAGTTCTCTTACCTATCTTACGCTCCTATACAATACTTTTGTTTCAGAAACTACTTCTTGTGTATCTTGAGCATCAACTTCATCGAAGTCAATCTTTCTCCCACTATCTTTTTTGGGGATGTGCTTTCTCTTAAGAAAGATGGCTTTTCTAGCGACAATCACTTTCTTGTCTGAGGGGTTGTATAGGTAGTATCTCTTTGTTTCCTTAAGATACCCTATAAAGATATACCTTGTACCCCAGTGTGCTAGTTTTTTCTTGAAAAGGCTTTAAAAAGAATCTTGTAACCCCATACATGTGTATTCGATAAAATGGGTTTCTTTAAACTCTATATATTAAAGGGAATTCCATTTTCTAATTTAATTGGTACTTGGTTTAATGTGTATTCTGCAGTTTGTAATACATATCCCCAAAAAGATAATGGAAGATATGCATGAGTCATCATCGAACTTACCATTTCCAATAAGGTAAAATTCCTCCTTTCACTAACCCCATTCCACTATGGTGTATAAGGTGGAGTGAGTTGAGATAGAATCCCAAACTCTTGTAGAAATTCAATGAACTCTTGGTTAAGATATTCATCAACTCGATCCAATCGAAGCTTCTTTATCGTGTTACCAAGCTAATTCTTCACTTCATTCTTTAATTCCTTGAATTTCTCAAAGGAGGCATACTTATACCTCATCAAATAGATATATCCATATCTACTCAAGTCATCAATAAAATCTATGAAGTAAGAATATCCACCTCTATCTTTTACTAGAAATGATTTTCACATATCAGTGTGTAGCAATCCTAGAATTTTTGTGGACCTTTCACCCTATCCACCAAAGGGTGGTTTGGTCATTTTTACTTTTAAACAAGCATGCCATCTATAAATTGGTTTTATCTTAGAAGAGTCTAAATAATCATCTTGACAGAGCTTTGTCAAATGCTTCTTGTTTGCATGAACAAAATGGTGATGCCATAGTTGGGTGTTATATGAGTCTTGTCAACATGATTCATTATCTACTTACAACAATTGGTTTTCATAATTTAATATGTAAATACCGTTATTTAAATACACTATACCATAACATATGTTTTCATTATAAAAGAAACAAAATTTATTTCCAAATTTGAAAATAAACCCATATGTACCTAAACATGACATAGAAATTATGTTATTGGTAACTTTAGGTGCATAATAATAATCTATTAAAACCAAAATAATTCTTGTTGGAAATGAAATGTGGTAGTCACCAATGGCCAGATCAGCTAGCCTCACACCATTGACAGCTTGCAGATCCACCTCTCCTTTGTAAATCATTCAGAATCTACTTTGTTCATGCATTTTGATATAGATGTGAGCACCACAAGATGTATCTAATACCCAATGTGTAGAAATGGAAAGATTTAACCTGATAATGAATGCACCTTTAGCTTCCCCTTACTTATGGGTTTAGTTCCTCTTACAGTGGCCTATATTTCCATATGCAAAACATAATGCCTCCTTTTCCTTACCCTACCTCTGGATCTTCTTCTTCTTAGAAGGACAATGCTTGAGAGCTTTAAAATGTTTATAATTCTTGGGAACTTTTTCCTTCTTATTCTTTTTCTTATTCACCATAAGGACCACAGGTTTATCATGCCCCAAGTCCTTATCCACTTGGAGAATCAAAGTAAGAATTTCTGAAAGACTCTTCTCATTGTTTCTCTTATTGTAATTAATAATAAAACTAGAAAAATTATTGGGTAGTGATGAAATCCTGAGATATATATACAGATCATCTGGGAATTTAATCCCTAAGATATCTAGGTGTTCAATGTATCCAATAATCTTAAATACATGTGTCCTAGATCGCACAGACTCTCCAAGCTTAGTTGTAAACAAAGCATTAGATATATAATACCTCTCTTGTCTCGCCTTATCTTGATAGAGATCTTGAAGGTGAGACATCATGTTATACAAATCCATGTCCTCATATTGCCTCAAAAGCTAATTGAACATGGATTATAGGATGAAACTCTGAACATCTTTAGCATCATTCATATGTTTATCATAGAGAGATAACTCTTCATCACTTGCCTTATTGCAAGGTACAACTGGTAAATATTCTTCCAGCACATACAATTTTTTTCATGGTGAATGATGAAATGCAGTGCCTTTTCCATTCTTGGAAATTTGTGTTGGTGAGAAGGTTGTCCTTATCAAGTATAGACCACAATTTTATATTTGAATTCATTTTAATAATGTTTTTACAAAATAAGATAAGCATAATTTTAGTACTTTATCTGATGAAATTTAGACAAATAAATAAATATTATATTTATTAGTCCCCCAATATTTTATCAAAGCCTAATATCCCTCACCATTGGATTCAGAATATCCTATTTCTTGGATATTCTAGTGGAAAGGATCCATATTCCCCTTCTCATTACCCCAACTTTGGTTGGTCAAAAAACATGAATGGTTTTAGGTAGGCCTTCCAAACTCCAACTACATTAACTCATAGTTCCTTGATCTACTGAGTGGACTCCCCAATCCTGAAATCATTAATTTAGATTTCCTCAACCTTTGCCTCTTAGTTTCACCAAGTCTTTCTTTAGCAGTCAACAATTTATGTCAACTAAGTTAAGTCAACCCAAAACATCAAGTTATAATTCCTAGATAATTGAAAGCACCCCATCTTTGACTGGTCAAGCACTTTGAACTATGGTTCAATTCTAACCAAAGTATTGGAAAGCTATACTAACTTAATATTTTATTAAGTGATTTTATCCTTTTATGTGTAAATCTATAATTATTATCTTTATCACATGATTTTTAATATTAAGTGTTATTACCTAAGTGATTAACCATGTCTTAGATAATATTTACACATAAGATAGTTTATTTTAGTTCTATCTTGCATGCTTATTAGTTAATTAATTATGTTATTGTAACAAGACATTCATAATGAAATAAACATGCACCTGAAAGAAATAAAATAAAGTTGTATGATCATGAGATCTTGCTAGAGGTTAGTTTATCTAGCGGTTGATAAAATAACTATTGACCTAGGGGAAAAACACCTTGAACCAATTAAGGTTTGTGTTGCAGCTTTCCACTTGTCCATCTATGTATCTCCTTGGATTGGTTTCACCTCAGATCTGAATTTGAACCACCTCCACTATTTTTCGAGCACTATCCATTACATATGTCTTTTACTCACACACGGGTGAGGGGGGAAATGGATTTATATAAAAGAAACCATGGAAACACATGCCCTACATAATGAAAAGAGATAATGTATGCATTCCAACAATTTAATTTAAAAATAAATTAAATGAAACCAATCACATACAATGGTCTGGTCTATCTCATGATCATCCATATGTATGAAACGAATTATACATTTAATAAAACTGGCATTCGATTCTTAATATTTATTATTTAAGATAAATTTCACTTGAATCAATTAATTATCATCTTTAATTAATAAATTATTTTATCTTAATTCTGATTTAAATTTCCTTGAAATTATCATCCATTATAATTTTAAACAAATTAAATAAATTCATTTAAAATTAAGTGTGTACATAAATATACCTTGGAGGAAATACGGTGAATACCTATCCAAATCTACCCAATATGTATTATACTTGTATACTTGTTTATTCTTTACGAAATATAACATACATGAATTATCATATACTTTCATGATAAGTAATTCATGTATGATTACATGAATTACATGATTTTTTTAGCCATGCGTTATGCTTAAATGCACATAGAGTAAGCACATGAGCCCCATCCCAGTTGGTGAGGACTCTTCAAGTGCATCCAAAAGACCCAGGTTCGATTCTGGGCGGATGCATAATTTTGGGGGGTACTGTAGCAACACTGTAGTAGTATTGTAGCTCGTACTATTCAGTATTATAGTAGTTGGAACTATTCACCTTCGGGCCACCAGTTTTGTCCTAGAGTCCTTAAGGCCTTCGGGCCACCCAGGCTTTCGGGTCAGTAAGGATTTAGGGCCACCTTAAGACCTTTGGGACACCTCAAGGCCTTCAGGACACCTGATGTGAAGATACTACCAGATAGATTCTACAAGGAACAAGCCTCATAAGAGAATTTAGAGCAAGGTGCATTCACCATAGCAAAGCTAACATATTTGGAAGAATGAGAGGGTAGGAAATTTTCCATCGGTACTAGGCCCGTGCACCTCTATATAAAACAGCTATTCGTACATCCATGCAAAGGTGGAGATATGATCATGATGTAGATGCTGGGGAGGGGTAGTTTCAAGTATTCATAGTCTGTAATGAATGAATTCCTTGTAAACTTCAGGTCCTGTAATGTCAAGGGTTCCCCTTCAACCCTTAAAATTGGGATTATCAAAAATAAATAAAAAATGAAGGCCTTTGGACCATTCAGTCAGGCACGTAGAGTAACAACTTATAATATGAATCATACATGATCTGCAGATCTGAACATTATACAGACATTAATTAAATATTTAAATATTTATGTATATTAAAACCTATTACATGGCATGCCCTATATTTATTACCACACACAAGTACATGTCTCAAGGTTTACATAGTAAAATAAATAAATTTTAAATATGCATAACTTGATAAAAGTACATGGAGTGTAGATCTGATCTAAAAGGTGTGTTCATATCTCACCATCCATCCAAGACACATGCCTAGGGACTCAGCATGTAGTATGTGCCTTGGAAAATTTGGAGTACACAGTGTGTCCAATGGGCCACATGTCGTATAAACTCCGTGTTACATAGTCACCAGTCAGGTAGGTCGTATATGGAATACACGACACGTCTCTATCTAAAAGGGACTACATTCCATGCATGTGGGCTACACGATGTGTAGTATGGATAATCATGTGCCATTAAATTCTGGTCAACACACGGTGCATTAATTGTATAATTAATGCAATAATCAATGCATAATCTTAAATTTATTTCTGAATCAATTTTGATGCATCGAACGTGACTACACGGTGTCTAGATATGGTTACATAGCATGTAGTTTGGTGTTGTCCTTCCAGAAACCTTGGCATGTAAAGACACGTAAATTTCAAGGAATTTTTTTTTCTTAATTTTCTTTGGAATTTTACAAGAGCGCAGTTTCTGACGGCACCTGATTCCGAGGCCCGGTGTGCCCGGAATCATTTTCCGAAGATTGGCTCGCGTACGTTCAGTGAACGGGCGAGCGAGTTTTTCTAACTTTTGAACCGGTGCCCAGAATCGAATTCTGAGGGCACCAATGAAATCGCAGCGCCGATTTTCACTTAGAAACGCCTCTTCCGGAGTTGCGTTTGCTCGGGTGTGGTTTTTAATTTTCGGGCTTAAAGTTAAGAAATAAAATAATTTTGCGACAACTTTATTTTATTTCACTTAAGCCACTTGAAGCCACTTAAAGGCGGCTTGAACTGAGTTGAACTGGATAGGATGCTATCCAGAAATATCCTACCCCCTTGGTAGGATATTTGTGAGGTGGGGCCCGCATGAGCCCTGCCGTTTCTTTCCGCTAAGAAACGCACCCGCGAAAACCCGTCTTAATGAAAGTCAACCGACGCGTTTTCTAAATTCTTAACAGACCATTTAATTGGGCGGTTTATTTCGTGAATTAAATGGCCTGTTTCTTTCATTGAATTAATTCAACGAATTAATTCAATCGTTTCTTAACCTGTTTTCGTGTGTTGGCATATTAATAAAATAAGACCAACCCAAAATCTTTGGAGAAGATTTGAGAGGATTCTTGTTTCTTCTTCTCCCTCGCGAAGAACGCGAAGAACGCGAAGAACGCCGAACCCAGAAATCGACGACGCTTCCGTCCGAGACGTCCTTCTCCGCCCCGATCTCCGATCACCGACCGTTGAGGTGAGTGATTTCGGATTTCCTCACAAGGTTCCTTCCTTTTTGGTTTTAAACACAGATTTAATTATTTATAATTTAAATTTGTTGTTCTTGGTCCGTTGAGCTCGCTGACTCAAAGCCGGATTCCGCGACGACGCGACGCCTCCCCGTGACGACGCGACGATCCCTCTCTTCCGCGACCAGCTTTTCCGCGAAGAACGCCCGCGCGCGACGATCAACGATGTAGGGATTTTATAATTTTGGAATACCCCTCTTATATTCCCGTGAACGTTCTTTAAAAATTAAAGATCCGGTTTCAAATGAACAATTTTATTTTATTAAAATTGTCGGTTCATGTGTTGAACAATTTATCCCGTTGTTTTTTTATCTAACGCGGAGGGTGCGGGTCAAACGAACACGGCCCGGCAACCCTCCGTTGTTCTTCGCGTTTTTCGGATTTGGCGAGCGACGACGGAACCTGCCGCAACGGGTGTTTGATGATCCCGCAGTAAAGAACGGAACCCGGGAGGAACAACGGCGCAGACGGGAAGGAAAACGGGCCATCGGAGCGACTCCGGCGGCCCGCGGAAGCCGGTGGTGGCGCGGGTCGCCGGCGCGGCGGCGCCGGCGGCCGGAGGTGGCGGCACCCCACGGGTGTCCAGCGCGACACCCCGCGGGTGCCGCGGGTGTCCAGGGCGACACCCCGCGGGTGCCGCAGGGTTGTCACGCGGCACCCCGCGGGTGTCTGGCCGACACCCCGCGGGTGCCGCGGTAGTGTCACGCGGGGCGGCGGCTTTCCCCCGCGTCGGCCGCTCGGCCGAGCCGAGCCGGACCGGCCCTGGCCGGGCCGGGCCGGTCCAACCAGGTCGGACCCGACCCGGTTCGGGCCAACCAGGGGGGGTTGGGCCGGGTCGGCCCGAGCCCGGACCCCCCGTCTTCGGACAGACTTCATTCAAATGGCCGTATCTTTAACTACGGGCCTCCAAACGACCCGCCGTCAGCGGAAACGCGATCCTTGGATCGAGATGGTCGTTTCGGTATATTGCACTAAAAGTTTCGGAATACTTTGAGTTCACCGGGTTGGTTCGTACACGAAACCAACCGGGCCCTCGGAGCGGAAATGCTCATATCATGAGCCACGGACGTCTGATTGACGTACCGTCATCTTTGTTGAGTTCCTATTTGTGAGACGGATCTTTTGGCACCCTCCGCCCGAGGTTTGGATGCAGGTGGACTACGTTTGGGTTGGTTTGTCCTTAAAAAGCAACCGGGCCCCTGGGACGAAAAAGCCAATAACTCTCAGACCGGGCGTCCGATCGACGCGCCGTCTGTTGCGTTGAGTTCCTGTTGACGATGCGGAACTTTTGGATACATCAAATCTGGACTTCGTGACAGTTGATGTATCAGCCTCTCGGCTCGTGGAGCGGACCCTCCCGAACGAGCTTGCTATGTGCGGGAACCCTAGTGCTGGCTGCGACTGCTTCCTCGACGGCGACGACTCTGCAGGGATCCTCCGTGGACTCCGACGATGACCGTGCAGAGATCCTCAGTGGACTGCGGCGACGAATGTGCAGAGATCCTCAGCAGACTGCGACGACTACTGCACTCAGCGATCCTACGTGGATCGGTGCTACAGGTCCTGCATGGGCCCGATCCTGTGTGGGCCCGATCCTGTATGGATCCGATCCTGTGTGGGTCAACACTCAGCGGTTCTGTGTGAGCCAACTCCTACAGGTCCTACGTGGGCCCGATCCTGTGTGGGTCCGATCCTGTGTGGGTCACTGCAGAGATTTGTTACCTATCGATCCTTCGTGGGTCCGACGACTTATATGGATCAGAGATCATCTTTTCGTCATCCGAAGAAGTATACCTGTGTGAGCTGAATCTTGTGTTTCTCTCCTTTGTGGATTGTGTTGAGCTATCCTGTGTGGATTTACTGTTTACTCTCCTTTGTGGATTGTGTTGTTCTATCCTGCGTGGGTATGCGTTTTGCTTTCCTGTGTGGACTGGGTTGTGCTAGGGATCGGACGTTGGAGCCGATCGGGGAATTGATGACTTTGGTATATGTGTGGGCATATACCTAAGCCGTGTCAGATGTTACTTCGTGATTGCATCTCTCCTTCGTGGATTATCCTTTGTGGATTTCGGGAGACCTTCGGGGGTCTCGGGGTCCCTATTGAGTAGCTTATACTCACCCCTGCACGGGCTATGCCCGCACTTCGTGGTGTTGGTTGCAGACGACAGACAGCGCTGATCGTGGAGGAGGCGTGCGGAGCAGGACAGTACCTGGAGGTGGACCACTGGGCGGGATGTACTCGGAGTGGTTAGGTGGACCCGAGGAGCAGTGGAGACTATCTGTACCCACCCTTCAGGTGGGACTTCCAGAGGACGGCTCGACGCTGCAGTTTTTCCTTTCAGTTGTTGTTTTTCCCTTCAGTTGTACTTTACAGTTGGGCTTGTATTTCCGGCCCCTTTTACTTTCAGTACAGCTTGTACAGTTTTTACTTAGTGTTTACTTTTCCGCTTGCTTACTCTGTGGTGCTTGTTTACTTTTCAAAGGCAATGCCTTCCCTTTTTGTTGGGATTTACGCCTTGGTGCTAGTCGCCAGCCCCTGGCCTATGGAAGGCGGGCTTGGGGTAGTCACGGCACGGGCCCCGAGGACGGGTCGTGACAAATTGGTATCAGAGGCGGTTGGTTCTATCGCAGACTCTGATCTTTCTTCTATGTGAAGCAATAGTGTTTAGCGTATTAGGTGTGGTTATCAGTCCAGGGAGTCCAGTGTTGGTGCAGCGGCCGACGTATCCATACACCAGGACCCTGACTTCTGGTTTCCGACTTAATGCACGAAAACATTGATTGCATGTGTGTTTCAAGTTTTCTTTGTGATTACTTGTGTCAGCTCACCAGGTATACTGTTCTGACCATGGTGAACTTGTTTCCTTTTCAGGATGGCACGACGACAGCAGCCAGCTAGGGTTCCTAGAGTAGTGCACGACGACAGCCCGCCGAGCGACGAGGCCTCGGTACAGGGCCCGTTGATAGCAGAGGCACCGGCGGTACCTTTACCCGCCGAGCCCCCGATGCTTCCAGCACTGGCAGCTGATGACGCACGACACCTCGGAGCTCTATACGAGTTCCAGCGCCAGCGACCACCCAGGTTCCGTGGGGAGTCGGACCCCCAGGTAGCTGAGGACTGGCTGGAGGCGGTCGTCCGAGTTTTCAGGCTAGTGAGGACACCAACAGACCTCATGGTGATCCTCGCGGCGAGCCTACTGCACGCAGCAGCCGGACGATGGTGGAGCCTGATGCTCCAGGTACAAGATGAGTCCACCCTCATCTGGACGGACTTCGAGAGCCTCTTCCGCTCAGAGTTCGTCCCGGCCACCCTCCGTGCGGTGCGCATCCAGGAGCTTCTTCAGCTGCGGCAGGGCAGCTTGACGGTCGCTCAGTACGCGGCAAGGTTCACTGACCTTTCTCGGTACTCGACAGACATGGTGTGGGACCCCTTCTTCCGGGACCGGACCTTCGAGCAGGGTTTGAGACACGAGATCAGGGCATCGCTGATCTCCCTCAGCATCCCGACCCAGGCAGGAGTACTGGAGCGAGCCCTCCTGATCGAGAGCTTCCTGGCTGAGTCCACAGCGAGACCTACCGCAGGGCGACAGATAGCGGAGTCTTCAGCAGCTGGTAGCCGGCGGATGACTCAGGGCTCCAGGCGGACCAGACCTTCCGGCAGGAGACCTCGGGACACTAGCTCAGCAGTGCAGGGCACCCAGCCCGGAGCCAGTCTTCCGAGAGGCAGGCAGTGCTACAAGTGCGGCGGGCGGGGCCACATGGCTCGTGACTGCCCGACCTGTCGTACCGAGGGTCAGCAGACGGTGGAGGGACCACCCAGGCAGAGGCAGAGGGTTGACCATGGCGGTCCGCAGGGAGGAGGCGGACGAGGCAGAGGAGCTGGCCGAGCAGCAGGTGGTGGGCGACGCTTTGAGGCTCTGCCACTACCACCACCAGGAGGCCCGCCCCGACCACAGGGAGCTGGCGGGTAGAGACAGGCTCAGCTCCAGGCAGTGGAGGCCTAGGACCACGGTGCGCCAGAGATGATTCGAGGTACGATCTGTGTCTATTCCACCCTTGCTGCAGTTCTGATAGACACAGGAGCGAGTCACTCTTTCATAGACACTGCCCTTGTTCGGAGCTCGGAGATTCTGACAGAGCCGTTGGCTCGATCCTTACGGCTAGAGACTCCTACGGGAGCAGACTCAATGATTACGCACTGGTGCCGGCAGTGTGAGCTTACTCTAGGAGGCGAGAGCTTCGGCTGGGATCTTCTTGTAGCAGCATCGAGGCCTTACGACGTCATCTTGGGCATGGATTGGTTATCTACGGTCCATGCTCAGATTGACTGCATTAGGCACAAGGTGCGATGTGTGCGCACCGACGGGAGAAGGTTCACCTTCACCAGCGAGAAGGGAGCCTTAGCAGCACAGGATGGACTCACGCAGAGGAGAGGTCAGCCCATCACTCATCAGTTGGCTAGCCTCATCCTAGGGGCAGTTGACGTGCGGAGTCCCAGTTTTCCTGCAGTGGTGGATCAGTACGCGGACGTCTTTCCCGACGACGTTCCAGGACTACCTCCTCGCAGAGAGGTAGACTTTTATATTGACCTGTATCCCGGGACAGCCCCGATACCCACTCTCAGCGTTGACGAAGAAGGGGAAACCCTTCGTGTGGTCAGACAGATGTCAGCAGAGCTTCCAAGAGCTGAGGCAGAGGTTGACCAGTGCACCTATCTTGAGGTTGCCTGAGGAGGGAGTTGGATACGTAGTCTACTGCGATGCATCAGGGACTGGACTCAGGTGTGTCCTGATGCAGGAGCGGGCCGTGATTGCCTACGGATCACGTCAGTTGAGGCCTCATGAGCAGAACTACGCTACCCATGACTTGGAGTTGGCAGCAGTGGTCTTTGCTCTGAAGACATGGCGACACTATCTGATGGGCGAGCGCTTCACAGTCTTTTCTGACCACCAGAGTCTTAAGTACATCTTCTCTCAGAAGGACCTGAACCTGAGACAGTGGCGATGGATCGAGTTCCTCCAGGACTATGACTTTGAGATAGTCTATACTCCTGGGAAGGGGAACGTGGTGGCTGATGCCCTCAGCAGGAGGACGGGCATCCAGCTACTTGAGGAGGCGACAGAGCAGCTAACTGCTTTGAATATATCCTTCGTGGATAGAGACGGAGCAGCCTTCCTTCAGTCTCTCATAGTCTCTCCTCCACTTCTTCAGCGGGTCAGAGAGGCACAACGTGGGGACGTTGACTGTGAGACACGGCGTGCACAGATATCCTCGGGACAGGCACCTGATGGTTTCTCCCTTGGAGCAGAGCACGATGTCCTTTTCAGAGGACGTACCTTGGTACCAGTCGCTTTACGAGAGGAGGTACTGAGAGAGTATCACACTTCTCCTTTGGCGGTACATCCTGGAGTGGTGAAGATGTACCAGGATCTCAGACGACAGCACTGGTGGCCGGGCATGAAGAAGGTTGTGGCAGAGTTCGTTTCACGGTGCCTCACCTGCCAGCAGGTGAAGGCAGAGCATCAGGTACCAGTAGGCTTGGTACAACCCTTGGTGGTCCCGGAGTGGAAGTGGGACGGGATATCTATGGACTTTGTGACTGGACTTCCACACACTTCCAGAGGTCACGACTCCATTTGGGTGATTGATGACCGACTCACCAAGTCGGCACACTTCTTACCCATCCGAGAGCAGGGCTCAGTGGAGAGCTTGGGGCGTCTCTACGTTCAGGAGATTGTACGACTTCACGGTGTGCCATTGACTATCGTCTCTGATCGGGAAGCTCGTTTTACTTCCCGGATTTGGAAGGGGTTGCAGGAGGTGTTCGGGACGCGACTACGTCTGAGCACCGCCTTTCACCCTCAAACGGATGGTCAGACGGAGAGGACTATTCAGACTCTTGAGGACATGCTCCGCGCATGTGTCCTCGTCTTTGGTTGCAGCTGGGAGGACCACCTACCCTTGGTAGAGTTTGCGTACAACAACAGCTACCACTCCACCATCGGGATGGCACCCTACGAGGAGTTGTACGGCAGGCCTTGCAGATCCCCTTTGTGCTGGACAGACCCTGGGGAGTCAGCACTTGTGGGACCAGAGATGGTCCGGGCCACGACAGAGAAGGTCCAGGTCATCCAGGAGCGGATGAGGACAGCACAGAGCCGACATAAGTCATATGCTGACAGGAGGCGGAGGCCACTAGAGTTCGAGGATGGCGACCACGTCTTCTTGCGGGTCTCACCTCGACGTGGTTTGAGGAGATTTGGCCGAGGCGGCAAGTTGTCTCCACGCTTCATCGGACCCTTCCAGGTCCTCAGCAGGGTTGGCGAGGTGGCTTATCGTCTGGCTCTGCCACCTCAGTTGCACCGGGTGCACGACGTCTTCCACGTATCCCAGCTGAGGAGATACGTGCACGACCCGACACACATCATTGACTATGGGGAGCTAGACGTGGATGATGGAGCGACTTTTGCGGAGGTCCCAGTGGAGATAGAGGATCGACAGGAGCGGGTCCTACGTGGGCGATCGATTCCTCTTGTGCGCATCAGATGGCAGCACGGGAACCTCCAGGAGAGCACTTGGGAGCGGGAGGCTCAGATGCGTGCTCAGTACCCACATTTGTTTCCCTAGTTTTTGATGTATCTTTACGAGGACGTAAAGTCCTGAGGTGGGAGTAATGTAAAGACCCGTAAATTTCAAGGAAATTTTTTTTCTTAATTTTCTTTGGAATTTTACAAGAGTGCAGTTTCCGACAGCACCTGATTCTGAGGCCCGGTGTGCCAGGAATCATTTTCCAAAGATTGGCTCGGGTACGTTCAGTGAACGGGCGAGCGAGTTTTTCTAAATTTTGAACCGGTGCCCGGAATCGAATTCTGAGGGCACCAATGAAATCGCAGCGCCGGTTTTCGCTTAGAAACGCCTCTTCCGGAGTTGCGTTTGCTCGGGTATGGTTTTTAATTTTCGGGCTTAAAGTTAAGAAATAAAATAATTTTGCGACAACTTTATTTTATTTCACTTAAGCCACTTGGAAGCCACTTGAAGCCACTTAAAGGCATCTTGAACTGAGTTGAACTGGATAGGATGCTATCCAGAAATATCCTACCCCCTTGGTAGGATATTTGTTAGGTGGGGCCCGCACGAGCCCCGCCGTTTCTTTCCGCTAAGAAACGCACCCGCGAAAACCCGTCTTAATGAAAGTCAACCGACGCGTTTTCTAAATTCTTAACAGACCATTTAATTGGGCGGTTTATTTCGTGAATTAAATGGCCTGTTTCTTTCGTTGAATTAATTCAACGAATTAATTCAATCGTTTCTTAACCTGTTTTCATGTGTTGGCATATTAATAAAATAAGACCAACCCAAAATCTTTGGAGAAGATTTGAGAGGATTCTTGTTTCATCTTCTCCCTCGCGAAGAACGCGAAGAACACGAAGAACGCCGAACCCGGAAATTGACGACGCTTCCGTCCGAGACTTCCTTCTCCGCCCCGATCTTCGATCACCGACCGTTGAGGTGAGTGATTTCGGATTTCCTCACAAGGTTCCTTCCCTTTTGGTTTTAAACACAGATTTAATTATTTATAATTTAAATCTGTTGTTCTTGGTCCGTTGAGCTCGCTGACTCAAGGCCGGATTCCGCGATGATGCGACGCCTCCCCGCGACGACGCGACGATCCCTCTCTTCCGCGACGAGCTTTTCCGCGAAGAACGCCCGCGCGCGACAATCAACGAGGTAGGGATTTTATAATTTTGGAATACCCCTCTTATATTCCCATGAACGTTCTTTAAAAATTAAAGAGCCGGTTTCAAATGAACAATTTTATTTTATTAAAATTGTCGGTTCATGTGTTGAACAATTTATCCCGTTGTTTTTTTTAACTAACGCGGAGGGTGCGGGTCAGACGAACACGGACCGGCAACCCTCCGTCGTTCTTCATGTTTTGCGGATTTGGCGGGCGACGACGGAACGTGCCGCAACGGGTGATTGATGATCCTACAGTAAACAACGGAACCTGGGAGGAACAACGGCGCAGACGGGAAGGAAAACGGGCCACCGGAGCGACTCTGGCGGCCCGTGAAAGCCGGTGGTGGCGCGGGTCGCCGGCGCGGCGGCGGCGGCGGCCGGAGGCGGCGGCACCCCGCGGGTGCCGCGGGTGTCCAGCGCGACACCCCGCGGGTGCCGCGGGGTTGTCCCGCGGTACCCCACGGGTGTCCAGGGCGACACCCCGCCGGTGCCGCAGGGTTGTCACGCGGCACCCCGCGGGTGTCTGGCCGACACCCCGCGGGTGCCGCGGGTGCCGCGGGAGTGTCACGCAGGGCGGCGGCTTTCCCCCGCATCGGCCGCTCGGCCGCTCGGCCGAGCCGAGCTGGACCGGCCCTGGCCGGGCCGGGCCGGGCCAACCAGGGGGGGTCGGGCCGGGCCCGGACCCCCTCTTCGGACAGACTTCGTTCAAATGGCCGTATCTTGAACTACGGGCCTCCAAACGACCCGCCGTCAGCGGAAACGCGATCCTTGGATCGAGACGGTCGTTTCGGTATATTGCACTCAAAGTTTCGGAATACTTTAAGTTCGGCCGGGTTGGTTCGTACACGAAACCAACCGGGCCCTCGGAGCGGAAACGCTCATATCTTGAGCCACGGACGTCCGATTGACGTACCGTCAACTTTGTTTAGTTCCTCTTTGTGAGACGGATCTTTTGGCACCCTCCTCCCGAGGTTTGGACGCAGGTGGAGTACGGTTGGGTTGGTTTGTCCTTAAAAACCAACCGGGACCCTGGGACGAAAAAGCCAATAACTCTCAGACCGGGCGTCCGATCGACGCGCCGTCTGTTGCGTTGAGTTCCTGTTGACGATGCGGAACTTTTGGATACATCAACTCTGGACTTCGTGACAGTTGATGTATCAGCCTCTCGGCTCGTGGAGCGGACCCTCCCGAACGAGCTTGCTGTGTGCGGGAACCCTAGTGCTGGCTGCGACTGCTTCCTCGACGGCGACGACTGTGCAGGGATCCTCCGTGGACTCCGACAACGACCGTGCAGAGATCCTCAGTGGACTGCGGCGACGACTGTGCAGAGATCCTCAGCAGACTGCGACGACTACTGCACTCAGCGATCCTACGTGGATCAGTGCTACAGGTCCTGCGTGGGCCCGGTCCTGTGTGGGCCCGATCCTGTACGGATCCGGTCCTGTGTGGGTCAACACTCAGCGGTTTTGTGTGAGCCAACTCCTACAGGTCCTGCGTGGGCCCGATCCTGTGTGGGTCTGATCCTGTGTGGGTCACTGCAGAGATTAGTTACCTATCGATCCTTCGTGGGTCCGACGACTTATATGGATCAGAGATCATCTTTTCGTCATCCGAAGAAGTATACCTGTGTGAGCTGAATCTTGTGTTTCTCTCCTTTGTGGATTGTGTTGAGCTATCCTGTGTGGATTTACTGTTTACTCTCCTTTGTGGATTGTGTTGTTCTATCCTGCGTGGGTATGCGTTTTGCTTTCCTGTGTGGACTGGGTTGTGCTAGGGCTCGGACGTTGGAGCCGATCGGGGAATTGATGACTTAGGTATATGTATGGGCATATACCTAAGCCGTGTCAGATGTTACTTCGTGATTGTATCTCTCCTTCGTGGCTTATCCTTTGTGGATTTAGGGAGACCTTCGGGGGTCTCGGGGTCCCTATTGAGTAGCTTATACTCACCCCTGCACGGGCTATGCCCGCACTTCGTGGTGTTGGTTGCAGACGACAGACAGCGCTGATCGTGGAGGAGGCGTGCGGAGCAGGACAATACCTGTAGGTGGACCACTGGGTGGGACGTACTCGGAGCGGTTAGGTGGACCCGAGGAGTAGTGGAGGCTATCTGTACCCACCCTTCAGGTGGGACTTCCAGAGGACGGCTCGACGCTGCAGTTTTTCCTTTCAGTTGCTGTTTTTCCCTTCAGTTGTACTTTACAGTTGGGCTTGTATTTCCGGCCCCTTTTACTTTCAGCACAGCTTGTACAGTTTTTACTTAGTGTTTACTTTTCCGCTTGCTTACTCTGTGGTGCTTGTTTACTTTTCAAAGGCAATGCCTTCACTTTTTTTTGGGATTTACGCCTTGGTGCTAGTCGCCAGCCTCTGGCCTATGGAAGGCGGGCTTGGGGTAGTCACGGCACGGGCCCCGAGGACGGGTCGTGACATGGCACCTCCATATGAGTTCCCCAATTTTATTTTAATCATAAAATTAAACATATCGATTATATATATGAGAAATGAAGGGGTAAGAAAAAGATCTTGCAATTTAGATTAAAAGAACTATTAAACTTGAAATGAAAAACTACATTAAAATACATAAATCACTAATGATCTTAAATAATTATAAATAATTATGTGACCTCTCTCATACCACTTTTAGGTTTCAGACGCATTAGAAGCGTGTGATGGGTGGTACCCAACTATCATTTTTTCCATGATTGATGATTAATCTGAGATTTAACACAACATTGGACATCATGATCAATGGAATTAAATCAAAGAATCAGAAAATAAAAATTGAAATGGAACCATAGGGAGGATCATCACATATTATATATAATTAATTTAATTAATTAAATAATTTCCGTTGTTGGAATTATTTCTTCGTTTATGAATCGAGTGACTGATTTGTGGTCCACCATCGTTACGATGTAGAAACCAATTTTAGGTTTTCTCTAGTGGTGATTCATACGTGTTCCATGAATCTCTATACATCACCAAATAAATATTTGTATGCTAGCATGAAAAATCCTTGCCATTACATCATCCACCTTTGATTGCTTTGAGAACCTCTTCTAAAGCGTTCTCCTTGATCTGGTGGAGGTGGATTTCTCTCCATTCTTGGGAGCATTCTTGGAGAAAGGATCTCTCCGGGATTGATAGGATTATCCAAATCGTTTGTGCAAAATCAAGATAAATTAATTGTATATTTTGAGAAAATAACATAATTGGGTATTTATATTTCTAGGTTTAAAATTAAATAATTAAACATGTTCCATTAATTATTAATTTAATCCTAGAAAAACCCCATGTCAAATAATAATAATATTGTTATTATTTCTCAATATGCACTTAACTTAAAAATTAGAATTAAATATTATTTAATTAAATAATATTCAATATTTGTTATTTCTCACTGGAACATTAAACTCAGTCTACCATTCCTCCACATTATTTATCAGGACTTAAATAATGTCTATTTATTTATTAAAGAAATATCACTACTTTATTCACCAATATATAAATAAATACTATATTCACTAAATAAAAAATATTTATTTATTAAATATTCCACTCATGATATATTCTCTCGAATAACTAGTGATGGAATATATGCAATCAGGAATACATGAATAATTATTAAACCATATATGGGAATAATATTTATTCAACCTATTAAATAATTAATATATTATTTAAGTGAGATTCTCGAATATTCTTAGTGTGTGACCCTCTAGGACTCTTTCTTAGTGGCATTAGGTGAAGCGGCCTAAAGTCCAAGGTTAGTATCTAGAAACCAATCGAGGCTCCCATAGAGAAATAATTTAATGTCACAATGACATGTTACCTCATATAGCCACTATGTAATATAATCCCTTTATCATAATATCTCTAATAGAGCAGGTTTCATTCCAGTACCATTAACCTATGTGCTCAATATTTCTTTCTTTCACTTTCCGGAAATATAACTTGCATATAGAACACCAAGGCCATGGATTTATTTAGCCTATATCATTTCCATCAAAGGGCCTAGGATATTAACTTTTGTTAAAGAACAGAAGGGATAAATCCTTTCTCACACTATTCATTAATGAAATATTATTCGTGACATACCCAACATATCATACCTCGACGCAAAAATCATTCATCACTATTTTCTTCACTGCATCAAAGTACATGACTCATAATATTCATTAATAATAATATTAAAGTCTAAGGATCAATACATGCATTTACAGATATGAACATCCAATGACATGTAAAAATGTGGATTTCTTAATCACAGGTCTCATTCTCATAATATCCTACTACATATTACCATGAGAATACACCATAAGAAGGTGCCTCAAAGTCCTATGAGTTTCTACCCTTGATAGCCTGTATCATTTGTGTCTCTCAAATAATATCATCTGGATATAGAACAATATTCAAGAATATTGTTGTAGCACTTATGGGTTCTCATCATTGCAGGGAACTGTTATGATCTTTTAGTGAGATAGCTACTCTTTAAACATTATCACATACTATATCACATAGAAGAAAAATCATGATGTGATAAGTAGTTTATTGATATTCAAAACAATTAATACATGTCTATCATAAAGTACATAGAATTTGGTTCTAGGGAACAAACTCCAATAGCCCACATCACTCAAATTTTTTTCATAGGCATGAAACTCCTCATCACTCGCCTCTTTAGTAGGAGGATTAGGCATTGAGTATTCTAGCACATAAGATTTATGTTCATGGTATAACACAACCTGAAGGTGTCTAAACCACTCCTGGAAGTTAAATCCAGTTAGGAGGTTATCTTTATCCAACATCGATCATAGGGATAGTGTGGATGATGAACATGTCATTTTATTCTACAATTAGAAAGAGAAGATTAATAGTACTTTTCTTGATTACAAAACAAGTGAGATATATTAAATTAAATGTTTTTATTTATTTATTTATTAAATCTCCCACTATATTATCAAGTATCAATATCCCTCAACATTAAACTTAGAGTATCTAGTTTCCTTATCTTTCTAGTGGCAAGGATCCCCATTACTTTTATTAATGATCCAAACTTTGGTCGTGAAAACCATAATAAAGTAATTAGGTAGGCGGTGTTGCTAACTGTGGACTTATAACACTTTGATCTATTGAATGAATTCCCATATCTTGAAATCCTGACTTGGATTTCCTCAACACTTGCCTTCAAATTTTTATTGAACATACTTTATCCATTAAAATCAATACAATTTCAGTTAACTCAACCTAAAACTATCAGGAGAACTCCCCGATAAGAGTAAGTTTTGACTTTGGCTATGTACTACACCTAGTTATATGGTTTCATTTCTAATCAAGCAATGGAAGGATTAGTCTGACTTCATATTTAATTGTGGGATTTTAATTTATTATGCATAAATTTTATCACATTTTATCCTTTACACATCTTGTTAATATTAAGTGGATGTTACTTAATTAATTAACCATATTGTATAAAACATTTATGTATAACCCATTTATTTAATTTCCATATTTTCAAATCAATTCATTTATTTATGTGATCGCGGTCATGCATCCATAAAATAAATAATTTTATAGAAATAAATAAATAATTAATTAAATGACTCATTCGTGATCTTTATCTAATGGTTTATTTAATGAGAATACATTAAATCAAGACTTAGTCTAGGGGAAATAACTCCTATTACCAGTCTTGGAATGATTTATAGAATTCGACCTGTCCACCTGTGTATCACCTGGGTTGGCATCATTTTGGTTCTATCTTGAACCACCTCCACACGCCTTGGGACGCTCCATTAATTAAAAATATTTATTACTCACACACAGGTGAGGGGAACCGAAGGATTAGTTAAAGGGGATTACATAAATATTCTTGGACTCGTAGTTCCTAAATAATAATATAGGGAGAGATAAATCACATGCCATCATTTAATTTAATATTAAATAATTGAAAAATCATGAAATAAGTTAAATTAAAACATCCAACACATACATAGGTCTTTGTAAAGATCATTAATAGTCATTCATACAATGAATATGCAAAATTAAATGGATAACATTCATTTATTCATTTTTTATTTTATTATTTAAGATAAAAATACTTGCATTAATTAATTAATTTCATTTCATCTTAATTGTCAAGAACCAATCATGGGTCGACCCTGATCCATTCACCCAAGCCGCTCCGCGACGAGGGGTTGTCTAAGGATTTTTAGGATCGCCCATGGTTACAGCTTGTATTACTTGTTTATTTTTAGATACACTAATTTATTTTCATATTGTATTTTTTAAATGTCTCCCTTGCGAATAGCCCTGATATTACTTATTTTTTTGTTTATAAAATGGTAAACTATTTGTGAAATAATATATGGCGTGAGTTGGTTCTCACAGTGGGAAAGAGGTGTTATTTTGTTAAAATGGGAAAAAAATTATTTTTAAAATTGTATTTCCAAACTTGTGTCATCGGAAAACTTTGGTTAAGGAAACACTTGGATTCAGTGGTTTACTTTTGGAACCCCTACTGATCATTTTTGTGCTCATGTCTATCCTTTACCATTCCAGTTGCAGGTTCAGTTGTTGTTTGGACTTTTCCTTAGTGGTTGCTCGTGTGGGTGCAGTTTTGGGCTTGTGGTTGGAGGTGACCAAGGAGTCACACAAATATCATTGTGGGGAAGTCTTGTTTCCAGTTTCATTCTTTTTAGTGGTAATTTGTATCTGGATCATTTCTTTGTTTATTTAATATTCAGTTGTCATTTTTTTGCATGCTCTGTTTGTTCTATTTATTTATCTGGTCCCGGTTTCATATCTTGGGCTTAAATAATTCCCTCATGTATACTTGGATGCCTGACACTAGTTGTCATCCTGGGGGGATTGGGAACGCCCCTCAGGACATGTTGTGGACCGGCTCTAGTGACTGGCTCAGGGTCAACCTGGGATTTGTTCGTGACAAAATGGTATCAAAACAGGCTCTTATTATTTGGGGTGTTTAGTAGATGGAGATTAGGATTATTAGGACTCGATAGGTTGGTGTGGGAAGGGTGTCATAAACCCTTTCTCATTCTGAACGTTGAGTTTCTAGGGGTAGTCCGGTATTTGAGTCTTGTGTCTTTGTTTTGGATTTATGGATGACAAAGGAGGCAGGTCGATGTCACGTCATGACCTCACATGGAGTAGTGACCCATTTGGAGTCTGAGTGCATAGTTTAAGTTCCTCCAAGTTGAAACTTACTTGGGGAGTGGCTCAATACCATTTCGTTGGGTTAAGTGTAACTACTAGTTCCTCATTCCGGTGGTTCTTTGTAAGTTTTACTCTGTTTGGTTCCGGTTGGTGAAAGCGTGCTTTTAGAAATGGAAGTGGGTTTTTTTAAATGAAAAATCTTTCTATAAAAATATTTTAAATTGGTAAAATAATTTTTAAAATTGGAATCATTTTAGTAAATTCTTGGGTTTTGATGTGTAAAGGATGTGTCCCTTGGTACTCTTTATGGAAGGTCACATGTGTGTGGGTGTGTATAATAAGTGTGTAGGGGAACTTGTTTATGGGTGATGTGTATGTAAATGGGTGGACACACATGTGATGATTCATGGTATCCCATGGGTGAATTTTAAAATATAAAGGTTTTGGAAATTGGTTTTTCCTTGGGGAGTGGATTTTTTTTTCGCTTGTTAAAATTGGTTTTGGTATTTGAAAAATGACCTTGGGATAAGGCAGTTCTGAAATTTTAATGAAAATGGTGATTTTAGAAAATAGGTTTTTGGTTGTGTTTATATTTTATTGGATTCTAGTCTAGTTGTCTTGGATTTGGGTGTTCTTTTAAATTGTGTTTTGGCTTAAGGAAATTTTTGGTTTTGTGTTTCTTGTGTTGTTCGGAGTATGCTGCCCAGAAAGGTCCCTAGTGTTGTCGATCAGTCATGCCCAAATTTTGATTCTTTTAAGTGCCATCACCCTTTGAGGTGTTTGAGGTCTGTTAAAGGTGGTAGAATGTCTTGAGGGAAGTGAATTGTCTATTTGGGTGGTTAGGAACTCCCTAGGATGTTAAGGTTCCTGCAGTTTCAAGTTTGTTTAAGGGTTCAGTTTGGGACCAGTGGAGGTTGGTTGTCTTATCATCGTTGGAGTTTGGGGAGTAGTTGGTGATGGCGGGTTTTTGTTAAGGCTCCCTACCTGGAGAGGAGTTCTTATAGGAAGAACCTTCCCTAAGAGGTTATCTTCATTGATCCTAGAACCTAGTTCATCAGGATGCCTTCAGGTGTGCCCTCGGTATGGATGGCTTGGGTATTCCAAGTTGTTTGGCCGCATCCCTCTGAAGTCCTGTCATTGTTGTTATTGTTTGAGTCACTAAGGGAAGTTATGTGGGAAGTGTTGTTTGAGGAAGGAGTTCTGATTGGGGTATTCTAGTGTTTTATTGTGAGTTATAAGATGCTTTATCCATCAGATCCCCAAACTCAGGTCTCAGGGTGAAGCTCGCACACAGTCATCATGTCAAAGGATGTGAGACCCTTTCTTGGTTATTTATATTTCATCTTAGAATAGAGACATTCAGGGTTCCCTTGTTCTTATTTTCCTTATATTGTAAGTTTTTCTTTTGTGTTGATAGTACGATGAACTTATCCTTTCATGATTATAGTAGTTTCATTCTTCTGAATGTGACCTCTAGAATCGTTAGTTTTTCTTAAAAGTGTTTTTGTCCCTTGTGTGGGTTGGTCTTGGTTTTAATAGTGATCATTTAGAGATGTTAGGTGTTGGGGAATTTTATATTGGGGTAGGGAATTCTTAGTTTTTGAGGTGATGTTATAGGGAGTTCCTTATTCCGGTGCCCCAACATGTCGGGTGGCCGTATAGTGGTTTTCCGTTTAAGTCTCAGCGGTCCTGTTTAACTCATGTGGAGAAATCGGTAAGTTCGATTGGGAGTTACCGTGTTGCCCCCTAGGGTGGTGTTTGAGTTCAAATTCTTACGTTAGGGGAATTATTGTGGTGGGAAGAACCCTCTCGTTTTCTCCCTTTGTTTTGTGCTATGGTTTCTCTTTGAGTCGGTCGGGTGTAACTTGTAGAGAGAATAGTTAGCTCAAGGATTATATTTTCCCAACGGTTTTGGTCAGGCATTGACCTGAGTTTTAATTGTCTTTCAGCTGGTTGAATTTCTAGGGGCAGAAAGTTTTGTGGTGGGGATAATTGTCACACCCCGACCTTTTAAATTATTTTATTTTATTATTTCTTAGCTTCGGTTAGTCTTATCAAGGTGCAGGTTGAGTTCATGTTTAAATTTTTTTTGATATTTGATGTTTTTGGTGGGTTTCAGATTGATGTATGAGCACCACACGATTGGCGGTAACCGTGCAGTCGGCCCGGATTCCCATGCAGTTACCCATTACTTAAAATAATAAAACTTTATGAGAATGAAATAAAGTAAATGTTTAATACATAATAATAATAACATTGTTGTGTAGATAATTTTTTTTAATTAAAATTGTTAATGATCTTATTATCATTAAAATGGATATAAATATAATTATTATTTGGTTATTATTAATTTTTTTATTATTTAAAATAAAATGAATAAAATTAGTATTATTATTATTGTTTTTGTTGTTATTGTTTTTATTGTTGTTATTAATATTATTATTATCAGTAAGAAAATTAATTACATTGTTATGATAATATAATTATTAATATTATTATAAGTGTTTTCATTAAAAAAAATTATTATTTTTTTAAAGGTTGGGGCTAAAGCCTCATTTTATTATTAAAGCAAAGCAAAGACCTATTCTAACTGGGTAAAGGGAGACCCATTACATAGCCCGAAGGCCCAGTGGGCCTGTATCCCATTACATAGCCCGTAGGCCCAAATTTTTTGCCTAAGGCCCGTTCTGTGAATAGTAACCTAGCTACTACAGTACCCACCGCTGCTATAGTTCCCTACCACCGCTACAGTGTCCTACTGCCGCTACAGGGTTTTAATCCCACTTTTATTTATCCACCCCACCTCACCCATATCTCCCATTTATTTCCTCCTTCTTTCCCCTCTCTCCAATCACCCCATTTCTCCCATTTATCTATCATGCACCCCCTATCTCCCCATTTATTTTCCATTTTTTTACTCTCTCCACTCACACCACTCTCCCCATTAACCCCCCACACACACCAATCTTCCCCCCATTATCCCCTCATGCTCACCCCTCTTTCCACCATTAATTCTCTTTTTTTTATTCCCTCTCTCCAATCACCCATATCCCCTTATTCTCTCACACCTCCCCTCTTTTTTTATCTCATGTGCTCACCCATTCTTCTATTTACCTCATGCACCCCTATTCCTCTTACCCCCCCTCACACACACCCTCCTCCCCTCTAGCACTCCTTCCGGTAATCGCTCCTCCCTCCAGCAGTTCCTTTCGGTGAGTTCTCTTTTCTATATTCTCCTCTCCTCACTCAATTTCTAGGGTTTTCCATGTGCGGTTTCTTGTTGGGTGAACCCTAAATGTTGGGGTTAATGTGTATCTCAGTTTTACTTTGGTTTTAGGGTGTTTTATTATTCTTAGGGGCATCGTTCTTCCTCCCGTTGAAGTTTCATTCCAGTTACACGAGGTTTCGATAGGTGTTTCCAAGTTTTTCTTTCCTAAAGCCTTTCCTTTGATGCTTGGAATTTTAAATAAATTTATAAACTAGTTTTGCACCACTATGGCACCCTTTTTTAAATTATTATAGCAATTTGGAATTTATTTGATTTGTTAAAAATAGGTTTTAAATGAGTTTGTGTGTAAATTACCTATGTTTGGGGGTACCTAAGAAGCCTATTCAAATTTCCTTTTTTCTTTTATTAAAGAATTGGGTTTTTATGAAATGTATAGAGATTATTATGTTGCAATTACATTGTTTGTTAATGAAATTGGTTTTGTGCATATTAATTGGTTATGTTATGTCTTGGTTATTGTGTTAAAACACTTTGGTAAGGATTTAATGGCTTCAATGTTTTGGTTTTTTTTCTTTTAAAATAAAGTGGGTTAGTGGAAATGGTTTTAAAATAGATTGTTTTTTATGGAAAATGGTTTTTGGGTAACCCTTTGTATGTGTGATTCACCATTTGATGTTGGCACATCCATGGGTGCACTAGGTGCACACATGAATGTGCCTCCAAATGAAGATGGTGACATAAAATGATGTTTTTCATAAAAACCTTGGTTCCACAATATGACTATTCATATTCTAAAGGATGGTGGGATTTGAAAAAAAAATTAAAAGGATGTGTTTAAATGTATTCCTCAAGGTTTTTACCCACTTGGCCTTGAAAAATTATTTGGTATGTGTGTTTGAAACTTTGTGCCCGTTTGGCTCTTGGTGTGGGTTTTGGTGAATGTTTTCTTAGGGGATCATTGGGATTTGTAAATTTAAAATCGGTATTGGTATGATGTTTTGGGTAAATGTATTTTTACATGTTGAGTTAGAGGCCCATTTGGAACTTTTAACCCAAGGGTAATATTTGTACCAACTTTCAAAGGAGCTTGTGTTTTGGTGAAAGTGTATGCCTGGTTGGAAACTTTGAGCGTTTTATGAAATGGTTTGAATATTAAATGGTATGGCAGCCTGATTTAAAACTTCGTGTGATATGAAATGTATGTATATAAAGATATTACACCTTTATAGGAGGGATATCCCTTAGGGTTTATCATATATTGGTGTCCTTGTTTGGGGTAGGCAAGTGCGGTGAGATGAGTCACGCGTGTGAGGGCCTCCTACTTACACAGTATTACTATAACCACCAAGGGTTCCTCGGTGTCTTATAGATTATCGAGTAACAGTTACTCACCAACCCCAATTAAATAGGTTAGTGCCCCCTGGTAGATAGATAGTCTAGGTGGGATTTTCCACAGATTTTTTCATGAGGGCGATCAGTGGGTTATAGACTATAGGGCTTCACCATACGCTGGTAAGTGGTTCCGAACCAAGTGCGTCCAGGTGTTGTTTAGGGATGTTCAGGATCACCCGTGGTTACAGCTTGTATTGCTTGTTTATTTTATGCTACACTGGTTTATTTTAATCTTGTATTTTTTACATTTCTTCCTTGTGCATAGCCCTCATATTACTTATTTGGTTTTGTTTATAAAATGGTAAATTCTTTTTGAAATAATATATGGCGTGAGTTGGTTCTCATAGTGGGAAAGAGGTTTTATTTTTTTAAATGGGAAAAACTTGTTTTTATAATTGTATTTCCAAACTTGTTTCATCAGACAACTTTGGGTAAGTAAGAACTAGGATTCAGTGGTTTGCTTTTGTTATCCCTACTGATCATTTTTTTGCTCACTCTTATCCTTTACCATTCCAGTTGCAGGTTCAACTGTTGTTCAGGCTTTTCCTTAGTGGTTGCTCATGTGGGAACAGTTTTGGGCTTGTGGTTGGAGGTGAATAAGGGGTCACACAAAGATCATTGTATCAGATTCTTGTTTCTAGTTTTGTTCTTTTTAGTGGTACTTTTTATCTGGATCAGTTCTTTGTTTATTTAAGTTCAGTTGTCGTTTTTCCGCATGCTGTGTTTGTTCTATTTATCTATCTGGTCTTGGTTTTATCTCTTGGGCTTAAATAGTTCCCTCATGTATAATTTGATGCCCAACACTGGTTGCCATCCCAAGGGGATCGGGAAAACCCCTCGGTACATGTCGCGGACCGGCTCGGGTCACCGAATCAGGGTCGACCCGGGATTGGTCTGTGACATTAACGATAATCTAATCTTATTTGGAGATACCCATTATTAATGAAATTAATGGAAAATAAACTGTAGAACCAATAATTAAATATTAATTATAATAAATTAATTTATCATTTAAAATTTTTTAAAACCATTATTAAATTTTCAAACACACAATGGTGTGTTGATCAATAAAATAAGGTTTTAACGATGTAATTTTAAATTTAATGTAATTTTAATTTTTTCTATTAATGGGAGACTACATGGAATCTACATACATCTAAATTCCTTGTACCTCGGTTGCTATATATCTAAGTCACACACACGGGGCTTTGGTATGTTGACTCGATCAGACTACATGGTGTGCACATGCAAGTTACACACCTTGTATCCACTTGACGTGTGCTAGGTTGGCTCAATCAACATGCAGTGTGCCATAAAAGCACTATGTGTAATTAATTTCTCAGTACATCTAGATACAATGCATATGGGTATACAACATGTGCTCTAGCCACATGTTGTGGAACCCAATTTTATCAGTCAAGGATTTGGAACTTCCCAATGGAATCTCTGGTCATTTTTCATTTGTTCTTAAACCATTAAGAAAATGAAACACAGAATGAACTTGATTAATATGCTGATAACATGTTAATTCAAATCATATTAAATAATGAATAGCATGAAATGAAAATCTAACCACAATTGTGCACATATCAACAATAAAATAAATAATTATAAATTTAAACATGACTGCTCTTATGTCACTTTATGGTTTCGAGTACAACAGAAGTGTGTAGAGGTGGGTGATAAATTAAAATTTCTTTTAATAATTATTTCCTAAAACCAAGAGAGTGGATATTTCATGTAAAATTTATAATTAATTTATTTAACATTTGAAAAAATAAATACCTAGGCTTAGGAACATTCTTAATTGGTGAATGTTGATCATCCAAAAAGACCCTTTTGGGTTACGTTTTTTGTGTTGTAAGGATCCTAGGATAGAACCCCTCTAGCGGTGATCCACACTTACTCCTATGAACTCTGAGAAAAACCACTCGATCTCTGGGTGCTAGCGTGGTGAGTTTAATGTCTTGTGTTGTTCGTTCTTGATCGCTCGTTCTTGATCACTCATTCTTTGGTCTGGAATAAATCTCTCTTTCAATTCTCATTATTGAGAGGGATATAGGAAGAGGATTTGAGAGAGAATTAATTGTGCATAACAATTCTCTATTCTCAATTTCAGATTCAGATTCTCTACACAATAGACATGGCTGTCTATTTATAGAGTTAGGATTTGAATTAAAATATTATTTAATTATATATCAGCCATTAAATAAAATGTATTACCATTAATAAATCTCATTCCACATAATAATAATTATATAATTATTATTTTGTGGAACGCACCAACTTGCACAATAAAAAATATTATGTAATGGTCTTGTTAATTAATATTTGTCACCGGGCTCAGTCTTGGTCTGTTAAAACTCCTCTAGAAATTATTGAATAATTGAATTAATGTTTTATTCATAAATAAATATTTTATTCACAATTTAGTGAATAAATATTTTTTAAAAAATTTTAATAAATAAAATAAATATTTTATTCACAAGCCGACAAATAAATATTTATTTAATTTATCAGATCAATATAACTTGAATAAAATTATTACTCAAACTTGAGAATAAAATTTATTCCATTAATTAAACTCACATAGAATTTAATCAAGAGAAATGGAAATACTTAGTGTGTGACCCTATATGAATCTTTCTTGTTGGAATTAGGTGGGCTTGCTAAAAGTCCAGTATTACTGTCTAGCAATGGGTCAAGGAACCCAAGAGAAAGAAATTAATGCCACAATATTGACAACAACATACAAATGATCACTAGGTAATATAATCCCTTTGTCACAATATCTCATCAAGAAGGTTTCACATCTGTGTCACCAACCTATATGCTTGATATGAATTTCTTTGACTATCTGAAATAAACACATCATTACACCATGACCATGGAATTTAATGCAATGGTTATACTCAAATAAAAGGATCGAGATATCAGATTTCATAAATATGTAAGGGACAAATCCTTCCTCAACTTATTTATTAATGACATGTCACTCGTGATTCACCCAACGTATCCAACTTCAACATGAATTGTTATCATCATGGTTTACTAAATACATCTAAGTACACGAGTTGTAACATACATTAATAATAATATTAAAGTCTAAGGACCATCACACATGCTCATAGATACGAATATCTGATGACACCAAAACATGCATAATTCCTACATGTGGGTCTATTCTCATAATCTCCTATATTTGATATTACCAAGTGCAAACTTCATGAGAAGAAGCCTCAACTACTTATGAGTACTCACTCCTGATAGTCAATTTACTATTTATCCCATCATAGTATGATATCCAACCACATAACATTATTTTAGAATATCATCAATCACATCAAGGCTCTCATCATAGTGGGGAACTGTTATGACCTTATCAATGCGATGTATACTCTAGGAAATTATTATATTAGATTCATGTAGAACAAAAAACAATATATAATGAGAAGTTTTATTAATATTCAATACATCAAATACTCATGTAATCAAAGTAAAAATTGTTGGACCTAGGAAACCAAACCTAACAAATATATGCTAATATGGCATGAATGGAAATTGAACAAGACAAACGCGACTCTAGTTTAGAGGTTAATTATACTTAAAACATAATGATCCATCTCAAAAGATAAACTCCTTCATTCTCTTAGTCTTGAAGATTGTTGGTTCCCATTATACTTTTCAGTCCTTAGAATAGAGCAATGACTTGGATAATGCCCGACTTCTTCACATTTATGACATAGAACCGTATATAGTACCCTAGGTTGAATTTTATTTCCTAATATTTTTTAGCAGGACTCCTCATTTTACTTTGGAATTTGGACACTTTATGACCTTATTTTCTTTATTTAAAGCATCTCCTAAACCCCTTGAGATAGCTTCCATGATGCTTCTTCCCACATTTTTGACATATAGGGAATTGATTATTCTTTTCATTATCATCATTATTACCTAAGATTCTGTCAGACACCATCTGTCTCTTGTTTGATGTATTGAGAAACTCAAATATATTCCAGTTATTATTTTTAGTCCTTGATAACTGGTTTGGAATAAACACAAGATGTGTTACTCCATATTCCATGAGTTTAGTCATATCATTAGTGCAATCATCGCACTACCTATCACATTGATTGTTGGCATGGGTTCTCTTATTTCCCTCAATTAACTAAGAAAAAAGAAAATACAATTAGGGGTCTTGAATACTTAGCTAATAATCATATAAAAGGGGAAACTTTTGAACATATAAGGATAAAAATGAAAATGAAAAGTATATCCTAACTTGTGATTACCTAAGTTTTAATCTAGTTTATCCATGGTGATAGAATTATCTCTAGGGTTATTACTAAATTTTTCTAGTCCTAATATCCAAAAATAACTATATTATGCTCTGATGTCAACTATAACAGTCCTATCCTTTTAAACATATTATTACATGATTTTAAGTATAATTAAACATCAAATACAAACCAAGTATTATAAAGTCTAGTGTCTTTGGAAGATTAGGTACATAAAACTGAAAACATGGGAATAAAATAGAAAAAATTTATATTAATCATCCATAATGAGATAATAACTTCCTTTGATATCTTACATTTTTATAGGATAACCTAGTGAATACATTGATAAAAGGGATGATCTAAAAAGCCCAATAAGGGAATAAACAAAGAAATAAATCATATCATATGGGTTAGAAGGCATAACATAATGACATAAAAAGGTATGAAACATGAATAAACATATGGAAGAAAAAATATAGAACATGGGATCATGTAATCATGGAAACAGAGGAATGTGGAATCAATATATAACATTACATAAACTTGATCCAAGGCTAACTACCAAGACTATATCACATGGTGGATAAAGTCCAATAAAGGAATTAGGTTTACTCCATGTCCCAAAATGACATCTCATGAGACTAAACATTATCCAATGCATTAAAGGTCTATCTGGGCACACCCATCATAACATGTTCATGTATATGTGTGCCACATGAAGAATCAAGCATAAGGGTTACCCATAGAAGGAATAGGGTATCATAAACATGTCATAAGGCATAACCAAAGGGTATATCAAAATTGTTGTAGCACCCCAAACATTTTATGGTATGTTTCTCTTAAATACACCGTATTCAATAGGTAGCCTATATTTCATGAATCACTGAACCCCTATGGAACAAAACATGGTTAATTATTGAAGGTAGCCATAACTTAGCCACTAAACATAAATTTACCAGCTCTGTGATTTGAATTTTAAAAATCTGATATACACGGTTGTGTTCAAGAAGATATTTAGAGTCTGATAGAATTAACTTAATTTTTCGTGAATATTAACCTACACTTATGAATAGAAACTTACCATTATGAATAGTAATATGACTCTTATGAATAGTATCCATACCATTGAGTGTATAAATGAATTCAGACACCCTAAAGATGATGATGAATATTTTAACTGTTTCTATATTTCAATTAAATAATGATTTAATTAAATATTTAATTAATCATATTTAGAAAATTATTTTTGAAAAATAGATTTCATTTTTGGATTCTACACATCAAAAAATGGTTAGGGTAAATTTTTGGGATTTTTCTAAAATACTTGAATTTTTGGTGAATAGTGACATACCATAAATTGTAAAATTAAGATAAATACATTAATTATAGAGTCAGCTGATGTAATCCCACTTGGTTCGGTATCACATGATAAAAATACTATTCTTGGTCATGGAATACTCATTATTCCTTGTCTTGAGGAGAAATAATAAATTAATGAGTTTTATATTAAGAAATCCCCTCTCTCCTCCACTATAAAAACCTCCTCTCACCCCCCCCCCCTTCATTCACTCCTCTCAAGCCTTAAGCCTTCTCCAAATTCTATCCAAATACCTTCCCAACCTCCTCCCCCACGTCTAGTAAGATTTGGTCTCATAAAAAGACTAAAATCTCTCCCATTAAGAGGTTCTCAAGGAGGAAGTCTCAAGAGGTAAATTCCTCTTTCAAATCCCTTCTTTTCTTTTAAGTTCTTTTATTTTTGTTTCTTTTCTCACCACCCTTTACCAAAATAGTATGATAAATCCAGTAACATACATGTACTGGAATGTTTTTATGATAATGGTATATATTCCATTATCTTCTCTCCTTTTCCCACTTTTATTTGAAAGAAATGAAAGCACCATTTGAGATGTGCTAATTTAGCACATTCAAGGACAATGGTTTATCGATTTCTATTATAATATTTAATTCTGGTCAGGAAACCATTTGTGTTATGGTTGAAAAATATTATTATGTAATATATCCTATTTTTAGTTCTTTAATACTTTTGTAAAAATGGTATTAATTTATAAATCAAAACATGTTCATCGTAATCAAACCCACCGATTAACCAAAACAGTTATCACTAAGGTTATATATAAATAAAAATTCAACTTCAACATAAGTAACCCGAATTAAATTTAAACCATGTAATCTCCTGGATGTTTAATAATAGTGTATAACATCATTTCTGGACAACCACATCCATTTTATATATTTATCCAAACTTGAATATAAGTGAACCAATCATTTAAAACCAAGTAAACAAACGAGCCCGAACAATGAAATTGAACCTTATAACCAATCAAAAAGACCTATAATGAACTAAAAAGGATTATAATAAATCATTTACATATAAAATAAATTCTGGACTTATGAATTAATAATCCTAATTTGTTTATTCAGGTATTTAATAACAATTCAATAACACCTTCAAGCATAAGGTAAGGGATCCTCTCTCTCACTTTTATTCAAGAATCCACCCTATCTTGTATGCTTTTGTTTTTAATTTCTAATGATGGGTTATGTTTTATAATCTCCCCCATACTGCTCTTATGATATATAAATCATGGGATAACCTTTTATCTCTCATTAATCCCTCACAAGAACACTCGTTACCATGCCGAAATGTTCAGAAGGGGTTTTTCTGATCTCACTTTCAATTATGTGGGACCTCCATTGTTCACCTCTTATTTCTTATATGTGGTATAGGTGTACTACCATTTGACATATTTTATCATGGTTCTCATTATATTCATTGTATTATGTGACACTTTCGGTGGTTATTAACTCTTTTTCATACGACTCAATTGAATACAACACGGTAATGAGCTTTGTCTCAATTTTCACTTCGTTGTGACTTGCTTAGTAATTGTGCACCAACTCTTTCTTATGTGGTGTACCAATTGGAAATTTGATATCACTTTTCAATTGCAAGTATATTCCATTTAAATATCCATATTCTCATTTCATGGATATTATTATTGTTCTAGTCGTATACCATTTTACATATGGTGTTTATTTTGAATGTGGTTTTGACTGTGGAAATGTTGATGAATCAGTATCCTCGATTCTATACGGATAATGTAAATACATATTTCTCTTGTATTGAATCTATTTATAAAGAATTCTTGGATGTAGAGGTGGTTGGGGCCCACTACAGCCCCTCGATACATCGGTAGGTCTCATGAGATAAAACAGTTTGGCGACAGACCCTTCAAGTTTGTTTCTAAAAAAGATCAGAAGGGTTTCTACCCATAGAACTAAACCGTATTTATAGTATTATGGTTAATGTGCAAAATACATGACTTCCAATTAATAATCATTCTCTTTATTAATTATCGGTTATTATTATTATCCATGAGGTTTTTACTATGACAAAATCTATGGATACAGTTTCATTCTCAGATTATTAATGGCATTAATTGTTCATTTATTCACTATACCATTTTGATTATGTCAGATTGATTAAGATTCACTTATTATTGTATCCATACTTCCGCTATTTTTAACCCTTACTGAGCTTTTGAGCTCACCCCTTTCATTGTTTATCTTCAACAGGTTATGAAGAGGAGGTCATTTATTGAGTACTTGAGGATGCAATTTTTGTTTTTCATTATGTATTGTATCTTGTAACCTTATCCAATGTAATTTATGTTAAATCTATGTATATAGTTTCTTCAAGACTACTAAACTGATCGTTCCTTTGGGATTTTCATTCCTTCTAACCATGAAAATATAACAAGTAATGCACCGGCTCCTGTCTAGAGGGGTCGGGGTGTTACAGTTGGTATTAGAGGAAGTTTAGTAGAAAACTTTGAAACTAGAGTAGGAAATGTATAGTAGGGAACAAAGCCCTAAGGTATTATCTGAGGATTAATATACAAGAACTTCCTGGTATTTTGGTAAGGAATAGATTATGTGGATATTTTAAGAGACACGTCCCTGTCTGGATACGAGCAGGTAGAGGCATCTCTGGTACAAATGTATCTAGGGGTAAAACCTACAAACACCGCTTTGAGCTAGAATCTAATGGGAACTGGTGCATGAAAATGGGCCTTGCTTCACTCTTTTTAATGACACTCTCGGGGAATATGCTTAGGATATTTCATATTTTCTTTACAATCCATTATGAAGGAGTTAATGTAAATTTTCCTCAGAGTAACCCTTTTTATAAGATTAGTTATGCATAGAATTTTAATCTATGTTGAATGATTTTATATTTGATATTCATAAACTAATCTAGTGTATCCCATTATTTATAAATGGCATCTAATGGAAGAAGGGGAATCAATACTTGTGGGCAAGGTAGGGATCTCCCTACTGAGAAAGTCAACACAGTCAATGTTGGAGCATATCAGATCATGACTATATTGGGACAACTTACTCAAGTTGTAACGAATAACCATTCCACAATTGTGTTGGATAGTTTCATGTGGAATAAGTCCCCATATTTCAGTGGGACAACTAATCCAGTGGTAGCTGAGCAGTGGATCAAGTCACTTGAAAAGATATTCATGGCATTAAGATGCAATGAAAATGAGAAGGTGGTGCTGGCAGTATATTGTCTCAAAGGTGACACTGATCAATGCTGGTCCCTAATACAGAATACCATGGAGGAAGAAGAAATAGAAGATATGGAATGGAGGACTTTTAAGGGAATATTCTTTGAAAAATATTTCCCTTATGAGCAATGAACTGAAATGAAAAGTAAATTCCTTAGCTTAAAACAAAGAGAAGAAGGCAGTGTTGTAGAGTATGAGGATACTTTTACAAGGCTAGCCAGGTATGCCATAGATTACGTACGTGACTCGGTAGACAAGATTGATCATTTATTTGAAGGTCTTAAGCCAAGTCTTCAAAGGGCACTAGCTTCTCAAACATTTTAATCATATTATGGAATTGTATCAAGTGCCATCAAAATAGAGAGGGAATTTTCTAGATCAAATATTTTCAAAGTCAACCAAGATAAGAATCGGTACTCAGATAACAAAGGAAAAGGAGAAGCACCAAAGAAGAGTAAGGTAATGAATTGATTCCCATTATGCGAGAATTGTGGAAAGAATCATCTTGGGAAATACTTGAAAGGAATGGGAGTCTGCTATAACTGCGGAGAAAAGGGACATCGATCCGATGAATACAAGGGGAAGAAACAATTCAATGATATTCAATGCTACAATTGTAGAGAGATGGGATACTATGAAAATGAGTGTCCTAAACGCCAAGGAAACATGACCCAGAAAAGGCCAATAGAGCAAGGGAGAGCTTATGCGATTACAACTTCGGAGGTCGAAGTTCCTAATGATGTGGTGGCATGTACTTTAGTTGTTTCCTAAAACTTATCCAACACCTTATTTGATTATGGATCATCGCATTCATTTATATATTCCCAATTTTCCAAGAAAATTAGATATGTCCAATTTGATTTAATAAAGGAGTTGTCAGTCAAAACTCCTGGGGGGTGTATCATTGCAACAAAGGCATGTCGACTAGTCCCCCTCCAGTCACCAAAACGTGCTTTAGTTGATAACCTTGTAATCATACCAATGAATGAATTTGATATAATTATCAGCATGTATTGGCTATCAAATTATGATGTGAATATTTATTGTAAGAAGAAGGAAGTTACAATTTTTGAAAATGGTGTAGAATCCCTTGTCTTTAGGGAAAAAACATCACCACCTGATTCTTATCGATAACCACCCCCAATAGCTCTAATGAATGCAATACTTAGAGAGGAAGATAAACCAACATCTATGGGTGAGGAAAGAAATATTCAAATTGAATATGTGCACATATTTCAAGAGTACATTGATGTATTTCCAAAGTATTTACCTAGACATCCTCCAGAGAGGGAAGTTGAGTTCCCTATTGATTTAATTCCTGGTGTGAGACCTATATCAAAGACCCCCTATAGAATGGTCATTGTGGAGTTAGTGGAGCTAAAGAAAAAACTAGAGGATTTGAGTGACAAAGGATTTATTCAACCTAGTGTTTCTCTATGGGGATCCCTGGTCCTATTTTTCAATAAGAAAGATGGATCCATGAGGCTATGAATTGATTATAGGGAAATAAATGCTATTAAAATAAAGAATGAATATCCTCTGCCTCGGATTGATGATTTATTTGATCAACTCCATGGAGCCCAATACTTTTCAAAGATTGACCTTCGGTCCGGATATCATTAGTTGTGTGTGAGGAAGGAAGATATTCCTAAGACATCATTTCGAACTAGGTATGGGCATTACGAGTTTACAGTGATTCCATTTGGACTGACTAATGCACCCTTTGTTTTCATGGATTTAATGAATAGAGTTTTCAAGGAATATCTTGATAACTTTTTTGTGGTGTTCATCAATGATATCCTGGTATACTCAAAAATCTATGAAGACCATCCGAATCACTTGCAGATTATTCTGAAAACTCTTAGAAGAAATCAATTATATGGGAAGTTTAGCAAGTGTGAATTCTGGCTTCAGTCAGTTTATTTTATAGGTCATATTATCTCTAAGGTCCTAGTTGATCCTGTGAAGACAAATGCAATCCAAGATTGGCCCACGCCAACAAACATAACTGAGGTACGCAGTTTTATTGACTTAGCAGGTTACTATCGGCGTTTCGTTCAGAATTTTGCCCGACTGGCTAACCCGCTAACCAAGCTCACACGTAAAAGAGTTAAGTTTGGGTGTATAAAATAGTGTACAAAATATTTTGAATAATTGAAAATAATATTGGTCAATGCTCCAATTTTGACTCTTCCATCAAGAAGTGATGGATTTGTTATATACAACGATGCATCAAAGAATGGTCTGGGTTGCGTCCTTATGCAAAATGATAAATTTATTGCTTATGCATCAAGATAGTTGAAGACTCATGAGAACAATTATCCAACTCATGATCTTGATTTAGCTACTGTAATATTTGCTTTGAAGATATGGAGACATTATCTCTATGGTGAAAAATGTGATATTTATACTGATCACAAGAGTTTGAAGTATATTTTCTCACAGAAAGAACTCAACATGAGGCAAAGGAGATGCCTTGAACTACTCAAGGATTATGATTGTATGATACACTACCACCTGGGGAAGGCAAATAAGGTGGAAGATGCTTTGAGAAGAAAGGATCATGGAGTTTTTAATAAGATGAGAGTTGAAAGGGAACCTATTTTCATGGATCTAGTAAAGATGGATATGGTAATAACCATGGAAGGTGAAACATCAATGCTTTTTCAAATGGTTGCCAAACCATATTTACTAGAAAGGACAAAAAGTTCTCAAGCTGATGATGAGGAGTTTCAAAAGAAGATTAAAGCTGTAAATTATGGGAGATTGAGTGACTTCGTATATGAAGATGGAATTTTGAAATTTGGGAAGAGAATTTGCGTTCCCGATATACCTGATCTAAAAAGGGAATTGTTGGATGATGCTCATAGTTCCAATTTCTCTATACACCCTGGTATCACTAAGATGTATAGAGATTTGAATGAACATTTTTGGTGGGACAACATGAAGAGGGAGATTGTTGATTTTGTTTCAAGATGTATGGTTTGTCAACAAGTGAAATCTGGAAGGCAACATCCTGGAAGAGTATTGAAACCTCTTCCCATACCTGAGTGGAAATGGGATAATATCATGATGGACTTTGTCATGGGACTACCAAATACTCCTAGAAGGAACGATGCAATATGGGTCATTATTGATCGTCTTACCAAATCAACACATTTTCTTGCTATAAGAGAAGATCTACCACTTGAAAGTCTAGAAAGAATATATATTAATGAAGTTGTGAGACTTCATAGAGTACCCCTATCAATTGTTTTTTATCGTGATCCACGTTTTACATCAAGATTCTGGAAAAGTCTTCAGAAGGCCCTAAATACTGATCTTCGTTTGAGCACTACCTATCACCTACAAACTGATAGACAATCAGAACAGACTATTCAAACATTGGAAGACATGTTGAGGTCTTTTTCACTTGATTTTCAAGGCATGTGGGATCAGTATTTACCTCTCGTAGAATTTTCCTACAATAATAGCTTTCATTCAAGTATTCAGATGGCACCCTATGAAGCATTATCTGGGAGGAGATTTCGTACACCAACTTGATCGGATGAAGTTGGTGAAAGAAAGATCGTGGGCCCAGAACTTGTTGAAGAAACAACGGAAAATGTGAAGATTATCCAGAACCATATCAAAATAGCTCAAAGTAGGTAAAAGAGCTATGCAGATAACCGAAGGAAGGATTTGTAGTTTCAAGAAGGAGATCACGTTTTCTTAAAGGTATCTCCATGGAAGGGTATTATACGATTTGGTAAGAAGGGAATGTTAAGTCCTAGGTACATTGGACCTTTTGAAATTATGGACCGAATTGGAGTCGTAGCTTACCGTTTGGAAATGCCGCCAAGTCTCTCCTAGGTTCACAATATGTTCCACGTGTCAAAGTTAAGAAATTACATGTCAAACCCAACACATGTACTCACTTATGAAGAAGTAGAACTTGATCCAGATCTATCTTATTGTGAAGATTCTATCAAGATTCTTGATACTAGAGAACAAGTATTGAGAAATTGGACGACCCATCTGGTGAAGGTTCTATGAAGGAACCATAAGATGGAGGAAGCAACATGGAAGCCTAAGGATCTTATGTTAAATACATACCCAAATCATTTTATTTAATATTTTGTGAATTTTGAGGATGAAATTTTTGTAAGGAGGGAATAATGTAGCACCCCAAACATTTTATGGTATGTTTCTCTTAAATACATTGTATTCATTGGGTAGCCTATATTTAATGAATCACTGAGCCCCTATGGAACAAAACATGGTTACTTATAGAAGGTAGCCATAACTTAGCCACTAAACATAAATTTACCAGCTCTGTGATTTGAATTTTAAAAATCTGATATACACGGTTGTGTTCAAGATGATATTTAGAGTCTGATAGAATTAACTTAAACTTCGGTGAATAGTAACCTACCCTTATGAATAGTAACCTACCCTTATGAATAGTAACTTATCCTTATGAATTGTAATATGACTCTTATGAATGGTATCCATACCCTTGAGTGTATAAATGAATTTAGACACCCTAAAGATGAAGATGAATATTCTAAGTGTTTCTATATTTCAATTAAATAATGATTTAATTAAATATTTAATTAATCATATTTAGAAAATTATTTTTGAAAAATGGACTTTATTTTTGGATTCTACACAACGAAAAATGGTTAGGGTAAATTTTTGGGATTTTTCTAAAATACTTGAATTTTTGGTGAATAGTGACATACCATAAATTGAAAAATTAAGATAAATACACTAATTATAGAGTCATGTGTGATGTTCTACTGATGTAAGCACACTTGGTTCAGGATCACATGATAAAAATACTATTCTTGGTCATGGAATACTCACTATTCCTTGTCTTTAAGATAAATAATAAATTAATGAGTTTTATATTAAGAAATCCCATCTCTCCTCCACTATAAAAACCCCCTCTCACCCCCCCCCCCATTAATTCACTCCTCTCAAGCCTTGTGCCTTATCCAAATTCTATCCAAATACCTTCCCAACCTCCTCCCCCATGTCCAGAAAGCTTTGGTCTCATAAAAAGACCAAAACCTCTCCCCTTAAAAGGTTCTCAAGGAGGAAGTCTCAAGAGGTAAATTCCACTTTCAAATCCCTTCTTTTCTTTTAAGTTATTTTATTTTTGTTTCTTTTCTCACCTCCCTTCACCAAAATAGTATGATAAATCTAGTAAAATACATGTACTGTAATTTTTTCATGCTAATGGTATATATTCCATTATCTTCTCTCCTTTCCCCACTTTTATTTGAAAGAAATGAAAGCACTGTTTGAGATGTGCTAATTTAGCACATTCAAGGACAACAGTATATCAATTTCTATTATAATATTTAATTCTGGTTAGGAAACCATTTGTGTTATGGTTGAACCAGATTAATATGTAATATATCCTATTTTTAGTTCTGTAATACTTTTGTACAAATGGTATTAAGTTTTAAATCAAAACATGTTCACCGTAATCAAACCCACCGATTAACCAAAACGGTTATCACTAAGGTTATATATATATATATATATATATATATATTTGACTTCAATCTAATTAACCTGAATTAAATTTAAACCATTTAATCTCCTGTATGTTCACTAATAGTGTATAAAATCATTTCTGGACAACCACGTCCATCTTATATATTTATCCGAACTTGAATATAAGTGAACCAATCATTTAAAACCAAGTAAACAAATGAGCCTGAACAATGAAATTGAACCTTATAACCAAACAAAAAGGACTATAATGAACTAAAAAGGATTATAATAAATAGTTTACATATAAAAGAGGTTCTGGAATTATGAATTAATAATCCTAATTTGTTTATTCATGTCTTTAATAACAAGTCAAGAACACCTTCAGGCATAAGGTAAGGGATCCTCTCTCTCACTTTTATTCAAGAATCCACCCGATCTTGTTTGCTTTTGTTTTTAATTTCTAATGATGGGGTATGTTTTCTCATCTCCCCAATACTTACATTATAATATATAAATCATGTTATAACCTTTTTTCTCTCATTAATCCCTCACAAGAACACTCGTTACCATGCCGAAATGTTTGGAAGTGGTTTTTCTCATCTCACTTTCAATTATGTGGGATCTCCATTGCTCACCTCTTATTTCTTATATGTGGTATAGGTGTACATACATTTTACATATTTTATCATGGTTCTCATTATATTCATTGTATTCTGTGACACTTTTGGTGGTTATTAACTCTTTTTCATACGACTCAATTGAATACAACATGGTAATGAGCTTTGTCTCAATTATCACTTCGTTGTGACTTGCTTAGTAATTGTGCACCTACTCTTTCTTATGTGGTGTACCTACTGAAAATTTGATATAAAATTTCAATTGAAAGTATATTCCATTTAAATATTCATATTCTCATGTCATGGATATTATTATTGTCCTAGCCATATACCATTTTACATATAGTGTTTATTTTGAATGTGTTTTTGACTGTGGAAATGTTGATGAATCTATATCCTCTATTATATACGGATAATTTAAATACATATTGTTCTTGTATTTAATCTATTTATAAATAATTCTTGGATGTAGAGGTGGTTGGGGCCCACTATAGCCCCTCGATGCATCAGTAGGTCTCATGAGACAAAACAGTTTGGTGACAGACCCTTCGAGTTTGTTTCCAAAAAAGATCAGAAGGGTTTCTACTCATAGAACTAAACCGTCTTTACGGTATTATGGTTCATGTTCTAGATACATGAAGTCCAATTAATAAGCATTCTCTTTATTCATTATCATTTATTATTATTATCCATGAGGTTTTCACTATGACAAAATTTATGGATACAGTTTCATTCTTAATTTATTAATGGCATTAATTGTTCATTTATTCACTATTCCATTTTGATTATGTCATATTGATTATGATTCACTTATTATTGTACTCATGTTTCCACTATTTGTAACCTTTACTGAGCATTTGAGCTCACCCCTTTCATTATTTATCTTCAACAGGTTTTGAAGAGGAGGTCATTTATTGAGTACTTGAGGATGCAATTTTTGTTTTTCATTATGTATTGTATCTTGTAACATTAGCCAATGTAATTTATGTTAAATATATGTATCTAGTTTCTTCAAGAATATTAAACTGATCGTTACTTTAGGATTTTCATTCCTTCTAACCATGCCAATATAACAAGTAATGCACCGGATCCTGTCTAGAGGGGTTGGGGTGTTACAATGGTGTATTATAAATAATGGTTTTAAATCATAATTTTATATTCATAATGGAAAATAGGCATATATAATTATAAATTATTTCTAACTAAAGTGAAAACATGTAAAAAGTGTGTTTAAGAAACTTTAGAAATGATCCACTTTAGTGCAGCTTAAGGGAAAATATTAAAGAGTCTTTAAAAAAGAAGAAGGAATAATCATTTATATAAAAATTAAATAAAAAAAGATATTTTTTCATTATAAAATGAGTGATTTTCAAAAAATAATGGTGTATTAAAATATATGATGGATAGTACTTGAAAATGGGTTAGAAATTAGGAAATTCTCTTTAATTGGGTTTTCTTATCAGAAGGAATTGAAAAGGGAACCTTATGAAACAAGTATTTACCCATAAAAGAAAGAAAAATTGATCTAGGTACATATTTTTGGAATATACATACAAAATTTAGGAGGTTTACATAAGAATAATTATGAATTATATTGAGGTAAGGAGAGAGAAAGCGTAACCTGAAGAAAAAAATAGAGGTTCAGAGAGAATTACTTACCTTATGTCCAAAAGTGTTCTGCACTTATACTTAATATACTAGATAATCAAATTAAATAAATAAATTCATAACCTCTTATATATTAATTTGATTTATTATAATTTTATTATTTTCATTTATAGTCATTTCATTGACGTATAGTGTTTAATTTCTTCATTTTGGGAGTGTTCGTTTCATGGTTTCATGGTCGAGTCACTTGGGTATAATTTTGAATGCTCTTTTAAATTGGAAGAAAAACTAAAGAAATATAATTATATGGTATTAATTTATTTTCAAAAATTTAAATGGTCCCATGTATCATTTTTTTACATGAATGAAATGTTGATGAAAAAAACGATTAGTTTATTTTGGTAGTTTTTACGAACATTATGAATTAGTATCATTTTATTTAATAATATACTTATATACTGGTTCTAAAAAATTAAATAAGTTTTAATACACAAATTATAATATTTTTTAACCATAAAAATTGTTTTATGACCACAAAGGTGGTGAATCGATACCTCACAGACAATGTTTGCATTTTAAGAACAAAAGGACAGAAGAAGAGAGTTGATGATGAATATTTCATTAACAAAATAAAATTACAATATATATATATATATATGATACTGAATTTTTCATTTTACTTTGGATTGGGGAGGTGAGGTAACGCTAATAAAAATAAATAAATTAAAAGAGAAAGAGGGAGGGTTTTACCTCTTGAGTGTCATCTCCTTGAGAACCTACTTAAGGAACTTGGAAATGGTTTTTAGTGAAACAAAAAAACTAGAATGTGGGTAAGAGGTTTTGGATAGTATTTGGGTAGAATATAAGAAAGCTCCAAGTCTTATAAGGTGTGAGAAGAAGAGGTGGTGAGGGGTGTTTTTTTTAAGGCAATTTCCTGGTCAGAGACCAAGACACAAAATATTATTAAAAAGAGGAAGAGAATTACAAAAATGGAAAATAGGAAATTTTATTACAATCCCTTTCATAGAAAGGGAGGAGATCTGCTGGTAAAGTATCACTCCATGTAATGGCCTGGTTGATCCCTTTGTTAGCAAGCCCATCTTCCACCTTGTTGGATTCCCTGTAGGTGTGGGTGGCAATGTATCTGATCTCCTGAAGAGAACTAAGGCAGATTTTCCAGAGCGTTGTGAGAGGCCATGCAAGATGATCCACACAATTCCAAATGGCTTGGATGATGGTGGTGGAGTCACTCTCAATCCAGATATTTTCCCAGCATTTTAATTTAACAAAGTTGACCGCATGGATCACCGCTAGCATCTCCGCCTCCAGCGTAGAGGCAGAACCACATCTACCAAAAAAGCAGCCCTGGAAATGACCAAGGTAGTCTCTGAAGATGGTTCCACATCCCACGGGACCAGGGTTTCCTTTAGAGGCTCCATCAACATTGATCTTTATCCATCCAGGGATCGGAGTCTGCCAAAACACTTCAAAAGGACGCTTCGGCTGATTGTAGTTCCCTTTAATATGGAGCTGACGAAGAATGCCAAAGTCACCAACCAAGTTAGCACATTTGGCATTCTGAAGAGTGGAAGCATCCCTAATAGCAATCAGAATTCTCGAGCGACCTTCATTAAGATTTAATGAGAAACCATTGTGAATAATATCATTTCTATCATACCAGATAATGTGAAGAAGCTCAGCAACAACAGCAAGGAAGAGGTTTTTAATCTGCGGCGAAAGATCCATCTCCACACGGAATTTGAGAAGAGAGCAAATAGAGTCAGCAATTAACCATCTGCAATCAAAAATGTCAGTAACAAAATTCCAAAGAGCATAGGCAGTAGTGCAGGACAAAAACAAGTGATTGATGTCTTCCCTATGTTGATGACAAATCGAACATCTAGAGCTGAGTTGAACCCCAAAAGATTGAAAGTAGACCTCAGTGGGAAGTCGTTTGTGGGAAATATGCCAAACAAGATTAAATCTGGAGGGCTTAATCTAGGGTTTATCAAAAGACTTCAGCCAAGAGAAGTTTTATTCCAAGTGGGAGAAAAAAAAATTGTAATAAGTTTTGGAGTCCAAGAGCCCATTATGAGCTGGTTCCCAAAGAAGACAATCTTCATCTATAGAGAAGGTGTAATCATCAACAACAGTTTTGATATGACCAGGGATGTCTAAATGAGGGGAGTGAATAACATCTTTAATGGAGGAGTTTATAGAAGCAAGAACTTCATTAGATGAAATCATCGAATTGAGGGGAACGCCAGTCCAGTTGTCAAGCCAGAATTTCAGCGTAGAGTCAGAAGAGGCCATCCATCTAGATTTGTGCATGATATTGGTAAAGGAATTTCTAATGGATGGACAAAGAGAAGAGTTAATAGAACTCAAGTTACGGGATTTGATCTTATCCAGGAAATGGTTTTTTAGGAAGGAAATGGAGTCAGCTTTTCTATTAATTAAGTTCCAAGTGAGTCTTGCCTGAAGGGCTTCATTAGAGAACTTGAGATTTTTAATTCCAAGCCCTCCCTTTTCAATAGGTTTACAACAAGTGGACCAGGGGACAGTAACCAGTTTTCTCTCCAAAATACTCCCTGTCCAGACAAAATTTTTAAGATATGTGTTAATTTTCTTAAGGAGGCTAGCAGGCCATTTGTAAATAATTAACGAATAAACCATTTTGGAGACAATAGAATCTTTCAAAAGGCAAATACTACCAGCCATAGAAAGGGATTTTCCTTTCTAGGAAGAAATCTGATTAATGAGTTGGTCAGCTAGATCATTAAAGTACGATGTCCGAGGCCGACCTCAGAAGATAGGAACACCTAGATAATTAAAAGGAAATGACACTTCTTTGATACCGAGATTCTCAATGATGTGAGTTTTTTTAGAACCTGGGAAGGATTTACTGAAGAAAATAAAAGATTTTCTCCAATTGATGGATTGCCCCGAAATCTCTTCATAATGAGATAGAGCATCTTTGAGAGCGGTGATATTGTGCTTGCCACCATTAGGGAAAAGAATAATGTCATCGGCATAAAGGATATGGGACGGGACATTGAGGTTTCTGGCAGCCTGAATGGGCTTAACCTTGTTAGAGTGAACCAAAGAGGTGAGGAGACGACTAAGGTAATCCTCCGCAATGGAAAAGATAATGCCATATAGAGGATCACCTTTTCATACTCCTTTCGAACATTTGAAATAACCCTTAGGAGAGACATTTATGAGGATAGAGATAAAAGCTGAGTTGAAGAGAGATTTTATCCTACTAATAAAGGTATCATTGAATCCAAAAGACCTAAGAACTTTGAAAATGAAACCCCAATCAATAGTGTCAAAGGCCTTCTGAATGTTAAGCTTGATGGAAATGTTGCCTCCTCTGGATTTTTTATTGAGGGCATTAATGGATTCAAAATCAAGACAAATGCAGTCTTGAATGGACCTCCCTTTGATGAAACCAAACTGATTCCAAGAAACAATTCTATTACACAAGGGAGAGAGTCTATTGTCAATGAGCTTAGTGATAATTTTATATTTGGAGTTGATGAGAGTGATAGGCCAAAATAGGTGTATTTCAGAGGCATTGGGAACTTTGGGTATTAAGGTAAGTAATTGAGTGTTGATACCATGGGGGAGAAAACCTGTAGAGAAAAAAGTCTGAACTAGCTTGCAAACATCTTTTTGAATAACATCCTAGTGGAGTTGGAAGAAACCATTATTGAAACCATCAGGCCCAGGGGCACTGTCAGGATTTAGATCAAAAACAGTATCCTTTATTTTGTGATCAAGAGGAATGCCCAGGAGAAAATCATTATCTTTTTCCTGGACAAAAGAAGGGATAATTCCAGGGAGAAGGTCCTTGTTGGAACAAGTTCCATTGAAAATATTCTCAAAATAGGCTACCACATGGTTAGCAATGGAAGCCTCAGAGTCAAGAAGGATGTCATTATTTTTTAGAAAAGATAGAGGATGACAGACCTTCCTAACCCTTTGAAGAGTATTGTAGAATTTAGTGTTACAGTCTCCATTAGAGATCCATTTAGTTTTGAAGACCTGTTTGCGAATGTTATCCTTGAGAGTAAGCAAAGAGTTGAGTTTTGTAGAAATATTAATCTCTAATTGAGGGTTTAAAGAGAAATCAGTATGGGTGGAATTATTCTGAATTTGATTAAGATCAGTCTCAAGATTGGTTATGTCTCTATCAATTTTCATCGCTTTATCCTTACACCAGCCTTTGAGACAAAGCTTTAGTTGTTTGAGATTTCTGATACAAGAAAAGGCATCGGTGTGATGATTCATTGAGGTCCAGCAATTTTGAATAATTCTAGAACACTCTACGTCACTAGCCCTAGCATTGTTGGATTTAAAAGTAATAATCAACTTGGCCCGCTTAGAGTGGAAGCTAACCAAGATAGGGTGATGATCAGAGAAGAGTTTATGTAAGGTGATGCTAAAAACGGAGTCCCAGGCATCGAGAGTTTTAAGATTCACAAGGGCCCTATCAAGTTTGCTGGCCACCATCCTATTATAGTTCCTTCTATACCAAGTAAACTTAGCACCTATGAGATTAATCTCAACCAAATTACTATCCTCAATAGTGGCTCTAAAATCTCTAGAAGAAATTTGGGAGTGAGAGGGCCCAATTTTTTCATAGGGGGAAAGGATGGCATTAAAATCCCCAAGAACTAACCAAGGGTCAGTGGAGTTATCAGCAAAATGTGACAGGTCATTCCATAGAGATCGACGGTCATGATATCAGTTTTTAGCATAAAAAAAAGTGCAAAACATATGCATATTATTAAAAACATAGTCACAAGTAAGCATTTGATCAGAGCAATTATGAATTTTAACATCTTTCAAAGAAGCATGATAAAAAATCCAAAGAGATTCAATCATGATACTATTAGTGCAGGCACCCAAAAAATTATAACCAGAGGAAGCAAGATGCATAAATTTAAAAGAGAAATTCACTTTTGGTTCAGCAATAGAAAAAAGCTTTGGTTTGTGTGTCAAAATGGATCTTTTAAGAGCAGATAAAGTGCCAGAGTTAGAAATACCCTGTAAATTCTAAAAGATGACATCCATTAAGATCTATGCTTGGAGCCATTGCTCCCTTTTTTCTTTTTAGATCCACTCGAGCCTTTTTTTCTCTTCGATCTCCTAAGATTGGAAGACGAGGCCGAAGTGCTCTTCATATCTTGTTTTCTCGATGTGGCATCAGGAAAAGGATTAGCAACATCTGAGATATGACAACCATTAATATTAGAGGGAGTCACAGTAACATTGGTGGTGGGCATGTTTGTGCCCAATTTCTTAATAGGATCATTTGATTGAGGAGCAATGGATGAGACAGGAGTGTCCTGCAAGTCCATTTCCCTAGCCAATTGCACTGTTACATCTTTATCAAAATGGTTAATCAGTTTAGTGAACAAAGGTGTAAAATGAGAGTCTAAACATTTTGCAGTTATAAGAATGATAGAAACTGGAACTTCCAAGGAAGTATTACCTTGAGGGGCAGCATGCACATCAACCTTGGAGGCAGCAATCGCAGGATCAAGTGTCTTTATTTCTGACTCTATTGATATAGCATTAATAGAAACATCTTGCTGAGGGGTCGCAGAAGTATCAGGCACAGTCTCCACTGTCTTCGATAGTGAAGCCTCTAGATCCACACAAGAAGTTATGAAGGGAGGCACCTGTGGTGGAACATCTGACCCAGGTAAGGGAGGATTCCCCTGAAGAGTCGCCTGTGGGGTACCATCATACTCGGCCATCAGAGTAGCAGATTCAGTGTCATACTGATACACACACTCATCCATCACCATTTTCTGCAAATCGTCCAGGATTTTAAGTTCTAATTCAGCATCATCTTCAGCATCGACTTGCTCAGCCCAGGTAACCCCCGATCTCTCACCTGGGTAATTTTCTCTCTTAACCCATACCTCCGCACATTTTTTAGGAACATCTGTAGGAGCCAGCGTTGGGTTATTGGTTTTATTCTTGCGGTTCACTTGCATCCAACCTTCATCAGTGGGCGGCACCACTTGATTTTGAACTACCTGGCTTTTTATTACCCTATATTTACAAATGGAGTGCCCAACAATCTTACAAAATTCACAGTATAGTGGCATACACTCTGTTTCAACTCGAACCTCCATTTTGAATTCGTTTGCAATGAAGGTAATGACCTACGGAACTTTGGCCGAGATATCTACCTCCACCATCACCATCGCATAGAGGCCAATCTCAGCATTCAGAGTGCGTTGATCTATTTTCAGAGGTGTACCAATGCACGATGCGATATCATTGAGGATTTTAGGATGCCAAAAATACCAGCTTAATCCATGGAGTCTTACCCAGATCTGCATCATTGAATTCCTTGTAGAATATGGATTGAAGGTGTAGTCCCATTCAGAGATACGAAGAACCCCGGGCTTAAGTTGAAGGTTGACGGACCTCCAGATGAGGTCCAATGCCTCCTGTGATTTCAACAGCATGTGGAAGTACCCTTTTCCGATGGGGACCAGCTTCCAATCTGTGAAACCCCAAATGTGTGCAATTCTATCTTTGAGTTCCGGATTGGACCATGGTTTATCTCCTTTAAGGTATGAGATGTGACCTAAAATAGAAAACTTACACATTTGTGAGCATTTTTGCAGCGCTTCGGGATCAGCCACCACCACAAATTTTTTGTCATCAAGCTTTATACAGAGTGGGGTACCCGCAGCCGAGGCATTGCTGTGTTCCACCCCACGCAGGGCTTCAATGAAAGAAATACCTTGTGGTCGAACCACCGAAGGAGGATCTTCCTTTTTTACATGGATCTTGCAAGCAAGTGTAGTGTCCAACCATTCCGAGTTGAAATCATCCATTAGCAGAAATCAGGAAGAGATTTGGGGGAAGCAGCACAATCGTGAAGCAAGGAAACCCTGGAGTTTACAGGGAGAACAACGCAGCCAGGAGCGCAGCGCCGAACGGTCATTTTTCTTCCTCTTTAGCGATCCTTTTCAAGTCTGAGGGGTGGTATTTATAGTGGGAGGAGAGGAGTGTTTTTCATTATTTTATTCATTTTTTTATTATTTTGGATCAAGAATATAAATAGTGTTGATTCTTGGGACTAAATATAGTAAATAAACCATATTAGTTCTAGATAATGGTCACTTAAATCATCCATGACTCAACCATGACTCAATAATTCATTTATTTACTTATAATGTTAAATACCGTAAATTACCGTATTTCACTATTCACCAAAAATTTAACTATTTTTTAAGAAACATCCCAAAAATTCACCCTAACAATTTTTTGACACATATATTTTAAAAATTGACTCCATATTATGAAAATAATTTCCTAAATAAGAAAAAATTAATTTTTAATTAAAATCATCATATATTAAAAAAAATACTAATTTTAAAATTATAACTTATTTTATAAAACATTGAAAAATTAATTAAGGTATCATAAAATTATTTTATAATCATAATAAAATAAAATATTAATTTGTGACTCTATTTTATGAAAATAAATTTTCTTTTAAATCATTATATTAATTATAATAATGTAAATAAACATTTAAATTTCACAAAAATACCAATACTTAATTTATCATTTTAAAAAATTTATTTACTTATTCCATGATATAAATATATTATATTTTCATTCATAAGATACCTAAATTTAATTTATACTTTCATAGGTGAGTTTACTATTCTATTGGCTAGTTTACTATTCCTAATGGTCACATTACTATTCCAATGATCAAGTTACTATTCTATTGGTATATGTTTCTTAATTTATATAAATACAACTTATTTAATTCTTAGTTTATGAAAATAATTTTTTTATTGGGTTATCTATGTGATTTATGTGTTTTATACTATATAACATAATTACAATAAGGGAAATTCGATTGAGAAAAATCTTGGTTGTTACACCACACCTGCTTCATCTAGTGTTATATTGTCTCTAGGTAGATCACGATGATTGTTCCAACCATAATAACAACCCAGGGGGATATCACCCCAATATATAGTGACAACAACCCCAGGGATAAACCCACCTCAGTATACATTGATAATGACCTGGGGGTTATACTCATCCTAGAGTAATAACAACATAGGGTCTAAACTCACCCTGGTATACAGTAATATGACTTGGGAAAAATTACCATGTTATCACATCTTGGGTAATTCTTCATCCCATTATGCGATAGTTCTTGTAATATGAGACCCAATGGTGTATAAGACTCAACCATGTCCACCAAAGACCCCACAATCCCTGACAACTAGCATGTGGCATGACTTATCCCATCTCGGGAACTATAGTAGTCCCAAATCCAAATCCATGGCAGCCTCACCAGTAGTATGACATACCTTCCTAATAAAATAATTTTATTTAGTATCACAAATATCCCTACTAGGAGAGTTTTGTTTATTATCACAGACCTCCCTACTAAGGTATTTTTCTATATAAACAATATAAACACCACCCAAGGGTATTTTCCATACATATCACAACCTCCATAAGGTCGTTGGTTATATCAAATCATAACTACCACCAAGGCGTAAGCTAACTAGCTCATGACTGCCTCATAGGTGATTTGTAGGTATTTTATAAGAATAAGGAACCAAGGTTTGGATGAACTCCAAAACCCATCATCACTATCCATAACCCATCAACTCATATATAAGGAATGGGTTCTAAAGTGTAACATGTAACCTTTTTAGGCAGTCTCAGTACACACCCTCTTAGGTTTGGTTAGTCATTGGGTCACCTATCATGGTCCCCTATGTCACGCCACAAAGAAGGCACCCTATATGGGGACTTCGGTCTCCATTTGTTCTCATGGGTCATCTAGGTCAGTCTACACACTCAACCCATTCATCCTACTCATATCCTAACTACCTTGGAAAATACATCTCAAGGAAAAAGGATCACTCACCCCATAACCAAGAACACCAATCTTAATATATCTAAGTCATATAAACATCCTCACATGACCTACTCAGGCAGTAAAACTTGAGTCACACCACACCCCCTACATGGAGATAACTAAGGGATCCTAAGTCAGGCCACTAAGTTCCATCGCACACATTATTTTAAAAACACACCCCTCAAGGGGGGTTCGTCTATTAAGAAAAATAATTTTAACCATGGTCTTGACTATCATCATATGAAAAAGAAAGCCCAGTTCCTGAGGGTCTACATGGCCCTAGACATTATATATAGTCCAAGGCAATTCAATTGTTAAAAATTAGAAATATAGTTAATTATATCTTTGGGAAACCCATTTAATTTAACATTTGAACTTAACTTAAATCCATAAATTAATTATATCTAGTTAAAACCTTTAGTGAAAAGACCAAACACCACCTACACCATAATAAGCAACATAAAAACCATAGGGCTTATAAAAATGACCACCTACCTCATTCAAGAATCCTTTCCCTCCTTTTACTCCACAACTCAACAACTGCTTCCTAAGACCATCTATGATCAATCAACTACTGTCCATACCCATGGGGCCCTAGACCATGACACACAATCCAAAATCATATAATATATTCAAATTATAAATTAATTGACCAAAAAAAATTATTAAACAATTATCTCAAATTAGAATAAAAGTTGATCATCAACTCACTGGCCATTATTGATGCACCTCAACAAAGTCCAAACACCTACAGAAGGTTTACAATGGACCCCTGTCATCAATTTGATCCAAATAACTAATAAAAAATCCATTACAATTATTAATATAAATAAAAATAAGGAACCCCATGAAAAATCACTACATGGTTACCTTCCTCAAATTGTCATGCAATGGCATGCAGATGGCATCACAAGACACCCTCATGGAAAGAAGAATAAAAACCCCTTGATGTTTGGATGATACCACCATACACTAGTGGAATTGAATCATATAACTTGTTAGATGAAGAAGAAAATTAGAATAAATGAGGATAGAAAGTGTGGATATCACGAGAGATAAAGACTTACCCTAAATGCTGAAAACACTATATAAACCAACCCCTTTAACAAGAGAACCAAGAGATCCATGGGGAGGGGAGGATTGTCCACCTATGTGCACAAAAAGGTGAGGGAGGATGGTTTCCCCCTATAATGACTATAGGGGTAAAAGTTTAATTTTACTCTTTTAAAAATACCCACAAGTTAGTCCGTCTGAGCTCACTGACTAGTCAATGGCTCACCGGCCGGTCGATGGCCTTGTCAGTGGTTTTGGGATACATCTCATCACACTGGCTAATCAGTGGTCTGCCATCAGCTAGTTGATGGCTGTAGGTTATGGAAGACCAGCATCTTGGCTACCCATCCCTTACTTTGATGTTCACCCAAACCTTCATGACATCATTCAAGCCTCATTGTTTTTTCAAAATACATATTTTAAGATGTTCCCAACCTCATAATTCTTGTTCGAATACCAATTTAAAATCCAACCCCTACACTAATTCAAAAATCAAAAACATCTTTAATTTCAAACACCTGTATAGACTTAGGATCTTACAACCTCCCCACCATAACACTACTCATCCTCAAGAAGTCTTTATAGTCATCCATATGTATCAACCGGCCTATGTCGGTTAACAATTTACATTCAAACTATCACATTCCATCCTAAAATTCCAAACACACCTCTCAATGCAGCTCTAAAAACAAGGTGCACCAATCACCAAAACCTAAACCACCACTTTCCACTATTAGAAAACTACTAAGACGATACCTGATCATACTCATCCACCATGAGGTGTCACAATGACTCCATCTATTCATCAATAGTTTCATGATTCTCCACACCATAGAATAAAACTCTTAACAACCTATTTTGACCCATTGTGTTCCCCACCATCAGATTCATATATATATATATAAATTCATAGTGGTCCACTAAACTACTCGATGTGGTTTCTAACTCACCACATACAAACACCCACAGAATGCTGGTCTCTGCCAGTACTAAACCATGTTTTTGAATTCTCAACCAGATCGGTTGAGTTCCAATACCCATACCCAAGGGCCATATATAAACTGGATTTCTTCAAAAATATTTTCCTAAACATAAAATAATACTCATCATGACTAATAAAATATATCTAATTTAGTTTTCAACACACTGTATCCAATTATACATGAGAATGTAAGTCAACCCACCTCTAGTAGACTTTCCTTGAAAACACTCAACTTCCACCACAAACACGTTACTAGAATCACACAATCACAATTAACTTACTACCAAAGGAAACCCATGATAGTCTAACTAAACACATAGAATTCCACACCAAACTCCTAGTGGAAATAAATAGTTGGATCATCAACCCAATGAAATATTTATCATGTCATACTGTGGTCATCGATGTACTACTAACCTAAAGCATTATCAAACCACCTCCATCTCATCTCATGCTCAATGTTGATTCTAAGACTCACTCAACATGACATCCAAATTTATACCCATCATTCACCAAGTAATCTAGATGAATTTAGATCCACTTACTTATCGACATTAGAATTCTACAAAAAACATCCAAAAGTAAGTCTCACATATCCACGACCCATCCCACATGAGGGTGATATGCCTGTGACCGATGTGACACCCCCCATAAAGGGAGTATATCTCTCATTGATCCACTAAAAAATTTCTAACGGTCACAACCCATGATCTATCAGTGATCAAACATAATGACCAAAAATATATACCTTTATCAAGACCATGCATTAACATGAAGCATCATCCCACTACCCATCCCTAGCTCACAGATACTTCATTCATGGAATCCACTAAAATTCATATAAAGTGAGGTTCACACCCTCCAATAGCCTATGGTGGACTTCCTACTATATGAACTTTTTATACTTCTCCTTGAGCATGACCACCATAGGTTTCCACTTAAAAAAACACATCTATCACCTCCTGATAAACACTCATCTATATTTTCTACCTTAGCACCACCCATTCATGATATCACTATTTATCACATAGTTCATTCCTTCTTTCCTTATCTCTATTGAATTAAAAGTTGTACGTATAAATTTTCCATTCCTTTTTTTTGGAAATAACAAACACATTATTTATATTTACTTTAATATCTTTCTTTTTCCAAAAGTTTTTTACTTTTTTTGGTAGAAAAAAATATTTTACCATACTTGGAATAAGTTCTAAAGTATTAATATTTATAAAATTATGAATCTTAAAAATGATAATTTTAATGGACATGAATCTAATATATTAAGACTTGATATTTTTTATCAGTATAAATGAAAGAATTTAAACTAAAAAATTCTTCATTATTAGACTAACACTGATACCAAATAAATCATATTGAACTAAATTACGATAATCGTATTAATAGTTTTAAGGAGGTCTATCGGACTCACCTTTTTTTTAATCTAAATACAGAATACTGATTTCTAAAGGAATATCTTTTTTCACTATAAATGGTGTATAAAAATACGACATTGGACCTTCTATTATACCAAATTGAATTTTTCCAGATGCCCAAGTCGTTGCGTAAAACTTAGATAAATATAATCATTGGGAATGAAATATGATTGTTGGGGATCTACATATAAATACTTGTTCATTCAAAGAGTTTGTAGATGATCGATTTAATTTGAAAATTTCTCTTTTGTGAGAGCTCTAAATATTAAAATTTTGAACATCTTGTTCTTATTTTTTGTAATCATTTAGATTCTATTGTTTTGTAAACATTGTATCTGATTGCATGAATATAATCAAGAGATTTCGAAGTTAAGAAGACAGAATCTGATCATCGTATCGAGGGCATGCAGGGATAACATAATAGAAAATCCAATCATCATATTGAGTGCACACGGGGACAGTGTGACAAAATTCGATCATCATATCGAGGGATCATGAGGATAGAGAGATAGACTTATCATCATACTGAGGGATTATCCTGGTAAAAGTAAGATAGACTTTCTTGTAAGTATAAAACAAGGGACCTATATCCTAGGTTATTGGATACCCTACTCTTTGGATTAAAAGAAGTGTATTCTTTAGTATTACTTGTTTTATTACAAGTCTTTTATTTCCAATGCATATGATATAAAGTGATACTTTTACTTTCATATTTCTATTTTTATTTTTTTATCGTAATAACTTTGATTACGATACATTTGTTTTACTCTGTATTATCTGTGAATACGATATTACCCTGATTATGATTCTATATGCTTTAAGATAGAATCACTGCTTTTTTTATTACTCTAATATATCATAACCATTGTGATTATGATTCTTTATGTATTACTCTAATATATTGTAATCATTGTGATTAAGATTCTTTATGTACTCATGAATATGATTAAACTTTGATTACATTATCACCACTTTGTGAATACAATTATATATGTTGTTAATATAGATTAAATTTCTAATTACAAACTGTGGACTTATATATCAGAATATACTTGATTATGATATTATTATTATTGAACCCAAGGGCCAAGTCTAATTACCATTCGAATACTTCATAGGTTTTTTGAATACGATTTTCTTAAATTTGTTGAACTAAGTTTCTTTTAAATTTAAAAACAAAAGTTTTTAAACTTACAATTCACCCCCCCCCCATTATATTTATCCATCTTTATATACATTATGATCAAACAATTAGTATCAGATTAGGTTTCCACTGATCAAATACTTGTTAAAAAAATTTATCTTCTCTTTACTTTTACAAGTTAGATAAATTTTGTTATGAACTTTTTGTTTATAAATTATTTCTACACTAATGTGTATTGTGGAATAGAATTTTTATATTTTCTTTAAAGATGGTTGGAATCAATTTTGGTTTAATAGATAACCTCAATCTAAATAGACCCCCTATTTTTGATAGATATGATTATGAGTATTAGAGAGATAGAATGAAGACATTCATTATAAATACTAGAGTTAAAAATTTATTCATGTTAACTAGAGATTAAAAGATCCCTGACAAAGAGGTGATTTCTTTTACAAATCAGGAAAACCAAGAGTATCAATTGAATTACAGAGTTATAAAAACTTTATTATGTTCTGTGACTAAAAGGATTTACATTTACATTTCTTCTTGAGAAGATACTAACAATATTTGGAATAAGTTAGAGATTACTCAATTTATAACCTCAAAGGTTGTTGAAACCAGAAGAGCAATGATTAGAGATGGCTATCAAGCATTTGAATTTCCTTTTGGTTGACCTATTATAAAGGTACAACAATGGTTTATGATAATAGTCAATAGTATACAATCTATGGAAGATAAAGGATTAGAAGATGAAATACTTATTGAAAAGATAATTGATATCATTCCCAATGAATGGAAATCTAAAAGAACTACTGAAGATAAATATATTGCAGTTGGAATTTGTTGTGCTCAAGTATTGTGGATGCAACACACACTCACTAATTATGGTATGAGTTTTACAAAAACTCAAATAATATGTGACAAAACTAGTGTCATTGCTTTAAGTAAGAACCCTTCACATCACTATCATTAAAAAGTAGATATTAGGCATCACTTTCTTAAGGATAACACACTTAAAGGAGATATTATTTTACAATTCATTGAAATGCAAGAACAACTTGCTGATATTTTTTACAAAACCTTTACCTTCTGATAGATTTGAATACATTAAATAGAAACTAAGAATGATCTACATAAAGTAATAATTCATGTCTACTTCATATTTACCCATCTCCTTACATTAAGTTTCTTCTTTTCATAGGGGGATTACATAAGTTTGATTGTTAATTTTAAATTCTTTAAAAATCTTAGTTTTCTAAAAAAAATATTGACATAGGTGTTTCAGAATCACTCTTTTAAATTTCTTTTAGAGTCAATATTCCTAAAAAGAAAATCAGACTCATAAATATTTATAAAATTTTTGGATCCATGTTTTCAAAAAAAAAATCGGATTTAGAAATTTTTTGTAATGAGCTTATATAGTATTATTGATAATTCAAGCTCTATTTTGAATTTTTTTTTTGTAATGAGCTTATATAGGTGTTTTAAAACTATTATAATGCAATTAATTTTATAAATTTCAAGAAGAACACATTTATTCATACCAAATATATTTTTACTCTGAAAGTTATTATTCTTATCCTTTAATTTTTCTTACACCATTCAATTATGAATTAGTTAAGATGTTTGTTGTTATTTCTATTTGTTGTTTTTCTTTATAAATATTTTTTCTCATATTCATTACCAATACAATAGAATTTATTAAAAACATCAAGAGTTCAAAATACGTTAATCTTTCTTTGGAATAATTTCAACCGTCAAATCAAAGGACCAATTATTTTAACCATTGGGTTATTTTTGGAAGTAAAACCATCATCTTGTTCACCTATATAAATGATGGACCACCCCCTGTCCCACATCAGTTTCTCGAGATAGTTTTCACCGAATTTCTATCGTCTACAAGTTTCACAGCCTGGTACAATTTCTTTTCGTCCAATTGAACATATTTAGAACCGATCTGATAGCTGAGAAACATGATTTACAAAAATTGTTTGTCTTCAGAGAGAGGTTAGTCTAAAGATATTTCTTCAACAAATACAATTCTTCATTAAAAAGGGCTATTATGTTTCAAGTCTGGGAATCGGTTTTTATTGAAAAATAAGATCTTTAGATTGAAAAGTATTGTCCTAAACTGGTGCATGAGTTTTACGATACTTTGGATTTCATAAAACAATAAAATAAGTATTCATTCAAGATGTATGAAAATTTCGGATGACAAAGTTACTCCTAGGAAGGTTTAAAAAGATAAAAATAAATCATCAAAGGTTGATAAGAGAAAAATAAAATATGATTTTATTGGAACAAGAAGAATAAAGCTTCCTCATATTGATCCAAAATTATCAGATTCAGTAGGAACTATTGCTCTAAAGGGTTTCGATTATATTGTCCACTATTTGAAAAGACTGGAAGGAATAATTCCTTATTTTCCAAGAATGGAAGTAAGAGGAAAAATTCTTCAAGAGATTCTTTCTTAGAAAAAATACTCTATCAAAATGATAATAGAACCAGTTATCCATATTGAGTCGAATTCAAAAACTTTGTAAGAAAGTTATAATTCCCACAAAAAATCTTGTAATTCAATGGTGAAGTGGTCACATGATATTGATTGTAACATTCAGACCCATGATGATTAGATTCAAGAAATTATAAATTTCATGATCAAATCAACCAGATCTTTTAATCAATTAGAAAAAGATATGGCTGAAACAGTGAAGTTTGTTGAAGAATTTAAAGACAAAATCGATGATCATACTAAAGAAGTGGATGCTCTTAAAATCAAAGTTAGAGATTTGATGACTGAAATAGAAAGAGTAAAATTCTATGAAGATGATGTTGATATCCTCAAAGATTAGAACAAGGAACTTGTTGAGAAAGTAAAGAATGTCAAAACTGAAAACTAGACCTTGAATGATGCGATGAAGAAGATAAAGAAAGATCATAAGGAAATCAATAAGATATAGTTGATTTTGAAAAATCTCATGAAGAATGACTAATTTTTTTCCTAAACTATTATTGTATTTCGAACTTAGATAATCATTTTAAATCTTTGTTCATTGATGAATTAATATTTTATCCAGTATGCTTGTTTAAATGTTCTTATAATTTTTTCCTAGATGTTTAGTTAATTCATTATATTATATTATTTCGTACAATTCCTATATATTATTTATCATTTCAGGATGTTAAAAAAAATTCCCCTTTTTTTGAAAATAGAAAAGGGGAGATATTTCTATAAAAGGTGGATTCCTATATTAAGGGGTAGTTATTCTAAAAAGGGGAAGAATTTTATTTCTTAAGGAGAGACAACACCTTAAAGGGATTATTTTGTATTCATTACTCTCTCAAACATATCCAGAATACTTATAAACTCAGGGGGTAAAAAAAAATTTATTTCTGAATATAAAGTATGTTAAAAGTCGGGTACTGTAAGTTTTTAAAGTCTTATTTCATTTAAGATTTTGGGTTTTCACTTTCTAAAAAGGGGGAGATTGTTGAGATATAAGTTTTACATCTAACTTTTCTATTCCTTTTTGTTTTGGAAATCACAGACACTTTCTTTATATTTACTTTACTAAATTTCTTTGTCCAAAAGTGTTTTATTTGTTTTTGTAGAAAAAAAATATTTTACCATACTTGGAATAAGTTCTAAATTATTAATATTTATAAACATATGATTCTTAAATACGATAATCATAAGGTACATGAATCTGATATATTCAGACTCACTATTTTTTATCAGTATAAATGAAAGACTTTAAACTAACAAATTCTTCATTATTAGACTGACACTGATACTAAATAAATTGTATTGAACTAAATTACGATAATTGTATTGAAAGTTTTAAGGAGGTCCATCGAACACACCTTTTGTTTGTAATATAAATATGGAATACTAATTTCTAAAGTAAGGAATATCTTTTTACGCTATAAATAGTGTATAAAAACATGACATCATACCTTATGTTATACCAGATTGAATTTTTCTAGGTGTCCAGGTGATCATGGAAAACTCAGAGAAATATGACTATTGGGAAGGAAATATGACCATTGAGGATCTACCTTTAAATATTAGGTCATTCAAAGAGTTTGTTGCTGATCGATTTCATTTGCAAATTTCTCTTTTGCGAGATCTTTGAAGATTGCAAGAGTGAACATATTGATCTTATTTATTATAATCATTTAGATTCTTTTGTTTTGTAATCACTGTATCTGATTGTGTGAATATGATCGAGGGCTTTTAAACTTAGGAAGATAGAATCCAATCATTGTATTAAGGGCATGCAAGGATATCATGAAAGAAAAGTCGGTCATCATATCAAGGGCACATAGGGATAGTGTGATAGAATCTAATAATTGTATCGAGGGCTCATGGGGATAGTGAGACAGACCGATCATCGTATCGAGGGCTTATCCTGGTAAGGGTAAGATATACTTTCTTATAAGTATAAAATAAGGGACATTTATCCTAGGTTATTGTATACCCTACTCTTTGGGTTAAAAGAAGCATATTCTTTAGTATTACTTGTTTTATTACAAGTATTTTATTTCCGCTGCATATAATAGAAAGTGATACTTATACATTCATATTTTTATTTGTATTTTGTTTATCATAATAACTTTGATTACAATACATTTGTTTTAATCTGTATTATTCTGTGAATACGATATTACCCTGATTACGATTCTATATGCTTTAAGATAGAATCACTACTTTCTATATTACTCTGATATATCATAACTGTTATGATTAAGATTCTTTCTATATTACTCTGATATATCGTAACTGTTGTGATTATGATTCTTTCAATATTTGTGAATATGATTAAACTCTGATTATGTTATCACTGCTTATTGAATATAATTATATACTTTTTTAAGATATAATCAATTTCTCATTACGAACTGTGGACTTTCATATTAGAATCTACTTGATTACGATATTCTTATTATCGGACCCCAGGGCCAAGTCCGATTACCACTCAAATACTTAATAGGTTTTGTGAATACTATTTGTTTAACTTTTCTAAACTAAGTTTCTTTTAAAGTTAAAAATGAATGTTTTTAAACTTGCAATTCACCCCCCCCCCCCCTCTTGTATTTAGTCATCTGCATATACATTACGATCTAACAATCCCAAGCTCTGGGCCACCATGTTTGTAAGCATGTAATCAACCCACTAGTCCTTGGCTTGTATATTGATAGGGTCAAAGGTCGTCATGGCCTTCAAAATGTCATTTATAAACCTACAATAGCATATAAGTGAAGGATCGAACCCAAGGGGAGGAGGGTGAATGTTTTAGGTCTTATTTATTCTCTAAAATAATGAAAATAACAGAAAATTTCATACATTGAAAGTGAGAGGTACCAAATTTTATGGGTGAGAGTAATGTGTTCATTATGTTAGAAGATGGTGTTAAGGAGTTTGAAAATAGAATATGTTACTGAGAAAAATGATCCAGCCAAATGAAAGGGGAAAATAATGCTACTGGTTTAAATGGGTTTTATCTGTCACAAAAATTAAATTGAATTCACACTGTTTAAGAAAATTGGTTTGAATAACCTCCCTCGCTAGGAGATTAAACATGTTGGTTAATTAATCTTGAAGTTTTCCACTTCAAGAAAGTTCAATGAGGTAATGAAGAAATTGAAATTAGAAAGCAAACTCGCCGAATGTTTCCGATGTTTGAAATGAAGAAAGAGCGGCCCAAATCAATTTTAATGAACTAAGAATTAACCTCGCCAATCAATTCAGAATGCATGAGGAAAATATAAATTTTGAAGAATCGAAAAGATAATGTCGAGTAGAAATAAAATTCCCCAAGAGAAAATTACTCTGATTTCTTGTTCAAATCCATACAAAAATAAAAGTTCACAACACATATGTGAAATATAGAAAACAGAGGGGATGCGAAGAATAATTTGAGGAAAAGACCTCCCCTTTGAAGAACATCCACAACCCCTCTGGTCTGCCTTCACCTCCTACTCAAAATCCATGTTCAGAGATACTTGGTTAGTGGTGGTGTGGTGCAGGAATTGGGTCTCTGTCTTCTTCTCCCCTGTCCAAGAATTGTAAATTATCCCCTTACCGTATCTGTTGTTTGCCTCTTCTTTTAAAGTCTTCTATTATCTGCTGTTGGTCACCCATTACTTGTCGAATTAGTTTGGTGTGCTTTGGGTCACCGCACATCTGTCTTGATTGTCAGGTTAGCAAATCCCTTCTAATTGAAAACCAATCGGTTGGATGAAATGAACCTGGATGCACTTTGGGGTGGGGTATGCAAATAAAAAACAAACAATAATAAATAAATCATTTAATGTTATTATAAAGATTTAATTTTTTAAAAATATTTCTTTAATTAATTTTTATTTATTTATAATTAATTAAATTTATTAATTAATTAAATTTATTAATTAATTAAATTTATTTATTTATTTATTTATTTGAAACTTTTATTAATTATTATTAATAATTAAATTATTTTTATTAGTTTAGTTTTGCTTATATTTTTTTATTTTAATTTTTGGTTTCATTTTCTTCCTGTCAAACAGGCCACTCGGGGGGGGTCTTCTTCCTTCCTCCAGAAGGATCGCGGCTCCTAGTGGTCCTCATTCACAGCGGCTCGCCCTCCCTCGGCGGCGGCGGTGGCGGAGGATTCCTCCCAGAACGGTGGGGTCGGCGGTTCGATTAACATTGGGCGAAGGTGGCGGCGTCTGGTTCTACTCGCGGCGTAACCGGCGGTGATGAGTCGCGGTAGTCCGGTTGCTCGGCAGAGGTTCGGCTTCAAATCGTCGATCGTCCAGCGGAGTACTCAGAAAACTAAATATTTAAAAAAAAAACCTAAATTAAAAACTAACAAAAATTATAAAGCAAAACAAATAACTAAATTGAAACTGAATTTATAAATTGATTTTAAACATTAAAGTTAAAGTACTAATTTAAAGGTTGAAATCAAATTTAAAATTAAAATTATAAATTAAAGTAAAATAATAATAATGCAAGACTAAAAAATTTAGTTAAAAGCAAGTATGACATAAAATAAAAAAGTTAATTAGAATTAAAATTTTAAAAAAGTAATTAGAAAAAAGAAAAACTACGGACAAAATTAATAATTTAAAAGCTTAAAATACAAAATTAAATGTAAAAATTGATTAATTAACAAATTAAACTATAAAATTACAAAAGTGAAATTATTTAACAAAAAGATCATAAATAATTAAATAAATTATTAAAAATTTAAATAAAAGATGCGACAAATTAGGTGAATTTAAGGTCACATCATGTACAACTGCTTACCAATTCATAATTCAGCTAGTACTTTGTACAGACAATGTATACTACCTTAATTCCACCTAACATAATGGTATACACTTCCGCACCACCCAATCATAAAGTCTGACTCATTCTCCCATTAGTCATATCACATCAAAATTAGGCTCACACACTTAACCCACTTTCCATGATCCACTGCGTGTTAGGCTTATTAAACTAGGAGTACCATCGACACTCCTCTTCAAAATCAGGCATCTCACCAATTCCATGATTTATCATGAAACCGCCCACTAACCGACATGTTTTCCAAAATAAAAAGTGTCTACTCGCACTCTTGTCGTGCTCAAAAGAACATTCCCAAATCAATAGGGTCAGGTACCTGATTATTCCTTCCCTAAAATTCCCACTTTGATACCCAAAAGCATCAGTACTCACGGTTCTCATCATCACCAAACACCATAAGCATCACCATGCCTATTCTATATACTTAGTAGCATTGTGTGTGCACCATTCTCATAACCTAAAGCACATACTTGTTCAACTACACATAAAGCACTCTCTTTCTTGGGAAAACCCCTCACATGGTTACCCTCAGATACCACATCTCAACGAATCACTAAAAATTTTGAGCCATAACTCAAAGGGAACTAGCACCACTCATCTAGTCCACAGGTCAAGTATCACATAGGGACACAACTCATGGGTCATCTTACACGTTCCTGTATCAAATATCAAAAGGAATATAATATTCCAAAGCACACACCCCAGGGTCTGATAAACATAACAACAATATCCCATTCTAAAAAACCATCGCCCTCTCTGAAGATATCACATCAACATATATCTGGCACCACGTGCCAAGTCTTCAGCCTAAAAGGAATTTATTCTAACTCATATCCACATACAGGACCCCCTCAATAATCACAATCTTATCCAGGCATAGATACACACATAATTCCACCACCCTACCATGATCCATGTCGAGAGTACCATAGTCAGATAGTTCAGTAAAGTAGAATGTCATTCTAAGCTATATGAGAAAACATCATATAGGTTGTTATTGAAACTCTGAACAATCAAACCTGAATAAAAATCTCCCAAAAGGGGTTTATCATATAGTATCCAATTCCTTTACTGATCTATTAAGGTCACTAAACATCCTCTATTGTAGGGACCACATCATCATCATCATCATCGATCTTCTTATCATAGAATCAACATGACCTGCCATTAGAGATAAATGCATATACATGGTGGCCTCTGTAACACCTCAAGATTTCATATTACGTTATTTCTTCAAAGTAATTCAATAACTTTTACTACACGTAACATCGAGTTCAAGCGCACCACGACTTACCAAACTAGCCGTTCAAAAGCGGTTATGCATAGTATTAACTGAATTTTGAACTTTATATAATCCTTATAATTTTAGAATCCATATTATGAATTTCTTAGACATAATTTAAGAACAAATTTATTTTTTTTCAGATAAAAGAAGTATTTTTCAAAAATGCACTTTTACCATATTTTAATGGTGAACCCATTTTAAATCCAATATTTGAAACTTTTATATATTCAATTTGACAAAATAAACTTCTTCTTTAGAATTGGGACATAATAATTTAGTTTCAATAAATTTTTGGGGTTTTTCTGATAACTTTCATATTTGGGTGAATAGTGAAAAATACTATATTTTAACTGGTAAAAATCTTTTTAAATCAAAAAAAATTATAGTGTTAAATTATACATTTTAATGGTTTGAAAGTATAAATAGATTATATTTTTACCATTTAATTCAATGCAGGTCATTGTAAGTAATTTCACTTTGAAATTGGACATAAACAAGTGTCAATCTTTTGATAGTTATTATTTCTTAAAAATACGCCTTTTGGTTTTGACAACGGGAATTAATTTTAAATTAATAAATGAAACTTATATTTTTTTAATTTGGTAAAATAGACTTAATTTTTGAATTCGGAATATCAAAATTATCCTTGGGTGATTTTTTTTTATTTTTCTGAAAACTTTCAATTCTTGATGAATAGTGAAAAACACTAAGTTATAGTTTAAAACCGAATTTTTATTTAAATAATTATTTATTTTATTTAAATTTATTTTAAGTCAAAATAGATAAATAATATCTATATAAATTAAATTTAATTCATTGGAGTTAGTTTATAATAATTTTAGATATATAAAAATTTTATTGAACTTTTTACCGTCTTTTACCCACCTCCTATGATCATTTGCAAATTTACATAAAACTTAATTTTACCGCTTCTATGAGTTGAATTTCGAAAATCCGAGAGACAGGGTTGATATCAGTAAGTAAAATTTGGTTCAATAAGATGAAAATAATTTTTGCGAATAGTAACTTTTTACTTTTATTTACCACGGTTAAAAGTAAATAGGGTAATTAAGGGTAAAAATGATATTATTATTACCCTAACACATGTCCTAATTCTATTGGATAAGTTTAATTTGACCAAAAACAAACTTAGGAATAAAATATGATCATTTAGGTCCACTTGAATTATATTAGTACATTTATTATTATTTAATTCAAAGAAGAGTTAAAAGAGTTAAAATCAAAGTTTAATAACTAAAACATTTTTAATATAGGGTTACATATAAGATAAATTCAACTATAAATATTAATTAGAAAGATAAAAAGATTTCCTACATAATGGTATTTTATTTATATTTTTTAGACATTAAATAATTTAATTTATTTATGACACGATGATGATGCAGTAATTACCTAATTAATGAAATATTAAAATAATTGATATTATAAATATCCAAATAAATGTAATTTGAGACTTTTTAGGAATTAAACTAATTTTATAGGTTAATATGGCATATTAGTATTGGTTAGATGAATTTTGTTCTAAGTAATAATGTTGTTATGAATTTAGCAAAAAAATACCAAATAGTGTCAAAATTGACATAAAAGAGTTTTTAAAACAAATATTATACTATTAATCGATATTCTATTCCTAAAAATTTAAGGTTCGGCTAAAAGATTTATATAATGATAGGTGTATCATTAATTAACCACTTGGGGTTTTCTTGGAAGTATATATTAAGTTTATTAACCATATAATATAAAAATACAAAGAGACATGGTATATGTCAAACTATTTAACTAAGAGTTAAATCTAAAAGATAAAGTTAATATAGTGACCCAAACCTATCTAAAACCTATTGGTTGAGTTTTTTTCGACCCATAATCACTTTAGAATTTAAATAATTCATTTTGGATCCATTGGAAACCGAAAATGATTTTATTATAAAATAATATTTCTAGCTTTTCTTAAGGTGCCCCTCACCCCTCTTATAAAAGGGCACTCCCCCTTCTCTCTAATTCACACCTTCAAAGCCATTTGGATCGGCCAACACCTTCCCAAATACCCTCTAAATTGTCATCCCTTTATCCTAGATTCATTACTTTAGTTATAAAGCCAACCTAAGGAACCCTTTTGATCAAATCAAAAGGAAGAACCTGAAGAAGAGGTAAATATTTCATCACCTCTTTCAAGTTCATTTGTTCTTCCACTTCCTCTTTCTTTGTTGTATCTATTATAAAATAATAACTCCAGTATCTTCTAGATAATATGATGTTATTATAAATATGGTACAACAATATTCATTATTCTATCCATCCTTTTAATGACATGTCACCATACGTGCGTACGTACGGCTTACCGTTTCTACGTCGTGGTGTAATTTTTATTCAATACATTATTATTTGGATGGGTATAATAATGATGTGTAATTGATGTAAATAATAAATATAACATGATAATGATTCTTTATATATGATATACCATCCAATTATATATTATTTTTATATCAAAAGAATGATATTGTCGCTCGTGCGTACGTACGGATTACCGTCTCCACGAACGCGGTGAGATTCATTCCCCATCGTATCCATTCAAGACTAATTTTCATTTGATGATTAAAAATAATGTTTAAAGACTTGAAATAATTCTATATATGAATAATATATATCCCATCCATAAAAAATATGACTCACATAACAAAGAATATAAAGTAAAACGAATCCATTAATACCCGAAACAACAATAATACTAAGATATTATTGACAAAGCAATGTTAAAAGATCATATATGATATTATATTAATGTATATGATTCTTGTATAATTTAATAACAATTATTTAACCATTATACAGGAGTTTAATCTACCCTTGACCAAGGAAAAGTACGAGGTAAGGGTTAATTCTACAATCTCTTCATTATCCGAGGTTGTTTATCCGTAATTATCTACTGGGACCTCTTTATCATCCACATCCATGTTTCTTAAAAATGTATTTAAAAACATTCTTACTATTTACTAGACTATGGGTTAAAGTAATTTATACCCTTTTTTTACTTTTATAAGATGTTTATAAAGGAATCTTTCCGTCGTTTTCTAAACAAGGTCCTTTATAACCTTTTCGGCAAAATTAAGGTAAAAATGTCTTTTTTTAACTTATACAGCAGGTGTGGCTATTTTCTGCTGTTATAACATCATCGAAACTTTACTTACAATATTATAAGAATATTTTCAAATATAAATGTTTTCTTTTATAATTAAGTGACTTTTAAATTATTTCAAAATATAAAGATATATTTCTCTAAAAAGTTTTTGATTTCATCTATGTCAACATCCTTTGATGGATTTTAAGTTTGTTTGAAGTTGATTTATTAAGATACAAAACTTCCATATTGTATTGAAGGTTTTGTAATATGTTTGACTGTGGATGTGTTATTTCATACCATTCATGGTTTATGGATAAAGTATTGACATTTTGTATGCTATTTTTAATATGAATGTTTATGTTATGTTTAAACATTTTCTTATGAGGAATGCATTGGACTTAGTAAGTGACGGGTGGGGCCCACTATAGATCCTCGATGCATCGGTAGGTCTCATGAGACAAACTAGTGTCTTGGTACAAGGCCTTGAAAAAATCTTATTTGTAGTCTTGGCACAAGGCCTTGACTATGTGGTTATGAAAGTCTGGCATTATGCATTCCATTATTATGAAAGTGACTATTGATATTGCATGTGATTATTTGACTAGTAGAATATCCATGTGAGTAATTAAATGACATTATTTGATTTTTATCTTTTCTATATTATGCTAAATTTCAATTTTAAAAGTCTTTTGTTTTAGTTTTATACATTGCCTTAAATGTTTATTCTTATTTATGAAAGCTTCCGCTATATTGTTATCCTTATTGAGCATCTGAGATCACCCCTTTCTATGTTTTATTTTTCCTAGGATGAAAAGAAGTATATTATGACTGACCTTTAGGGATAGTCTATGAGATCTCAGTGTTTTCTATGGAAACAATGTTGTTGTAGTTTTCTATATTATGATGTAATGTAAACCTTATGAATGTATCTAGTACTTCCAAGGCTACTAAACTAATCGATCTTTCAAGACTTGATCTTTTCTGATCATGACAATGATACGTAATAATTCATCGACTCTGGGCTTCTGGGGTTGGGACGTTATAGTCCCTCAGAGTATAGTTCAACCAAAAAATTATACAAGAAAACACCATATGATCTATTTTTGACACTTTAAATAGATAAACCATCATTTTCAGTAGAATCATGCACAGGAAGGCATGTGTCACGTGAATCCCAACATTCTAAGAATGATTCATGCAAACATTTTGTCACACCCCAACCTCAGATACTCCTTTATTTTGTTCTTTTCTTGGTCTCAGATCTTTTCAGTTGAGGGTTGGGTTGAGACCCAGTAATTTTTTTTGAGTTTTTGGAATTTTTAGTGGATTTAAGCCTATGCACGAGCACCGCGCGATTAGTGAAAACCATGCGGTTCAGCCTAGGTACCCATGTTGTGGGTTCTGGATTCAGCAAGAAGCTATTGTACGGTCACACAAACTGTGTGGCCTGGTCATGTAGTAGGTCTGAAATTTTGAAAGAAACTACCACACAGTTTGAGCACGATTAGCCAAACCGTGTAGTATGGTTGTGTGGTTTCTCTCTTCTTGGATAATAGCTACCACACGGTTGGTGAACGATTTGGTAAACTGTGCGGCCAAACTGTGCAAGCTACCCAAAATTTTTAAAAGTTAAAATCTCTATTCTACCCTGCTACCCTTTTAACCCCAATTCATCCCCTCCCTCTTGGTCGAATTTGACACACAAATGTATCCCCCTAGGTCCCTCTCCTTGGTTCCTCCTCCTCCATGGGTGATTTCTCTTTGATTTCAAGGTGAGTTTTAGCGTTTCTTATCCATTTTTCTCTCATTTCTCTCTTCCTCTCTCTATTACTTTGTTCTTCCTTGGTAGGTTCTCCTTTGTACAAACCCTAGGAGATAGGGTTTGTGTGTGACTTGATTTTATTTTGGATATAGGGTGTGTGGTTGGTCTGTGAGGCCTTGTTCTTCCTCCCTTCGAAGTTCTGTTGCATCTGCACCCAATCGAGGTAGGTGTTTCTGTCTGTTTCCTTTCCGATGCAATATCATTGATGCTTGGGTATTTCAATTAGTTTTTAAACATGATCTACACCTTTATAATGCATATGTTTAGGTTATTGTGGGTTTACTTGTTGGTATAAATTTTTAAAAATGAGTTTTGAATTGGTTATTCATATACGCCTAAGTGTATATGCATCAAATGTGTTTTATAAAATGCAAATTGAGCTTGAAAGGGAAAATTGGGTGATTTGTATGGTGTTTTTCCTTATAAATGTTTTATTAAATTGGTTGTATTGTGACTTAAGTTTTACATGTAGAACATGGTGATTTTTTTGGGTGGTTGAATGTTTTTTGGAAGGATCTCTTGGTTTTTAAAATGTTTGTTTTCGTCTTAGTAAACTATGTGGAGTGTTGTACTTGGTTTTGAAGTAATAGGTGTTTATAAAAATATTTTTGAGTGATTCATATATATTATAGTGTTACATTGGATGTTGGTACATCCATGGGTGCACTATGTGCACACATGGATGTACATTCAAATGAAGATGGCACTCAAGAATACTTTTCCCTTAAAAGATTCTTATCTCTCCTTCCTCCCATTTTCTTAAAATGGTTCCATTTTTTCCAATCAAAGAAAGGTGTTGTTTCTTGTGATTTGAAAGTGAATATTTAACCATGCCCCTTAAATCTTGACCTATTTGTCCTTGAAATGTGTTTTGGGTAAATGTTTAATATGAAGGCATGTTTGGTACATTTTTCCAAGGTTGTATGTTTTACTCAAATTTTAGAAAATATTTTGTAAAGGTGATTAGATTTGGAAATATTAAGGGATAGTTTGGCTTTCCAAACATGAAAGTGGTATTGTGTTGTTTTGAAACTATTGTGTGATATGTTGGTATTGATAGTGTTTAAGGCCCGATTGTCTCTTTATTTCACTTTAGAAATGAAGTATGTCTTTGAAAGTATAAATGCCCAATTGATATCTTTTAATTGTTTTCAAAAATGTTTGAGAAGCTTGTGTGAAATGAAAATCATATTGGCACCTTGATAATGAGATATTTAGTGGTCACCCCTATTGATGGATTTCCATTTGCGGGTTATCGTATAGGTGGTATTTGTGTTTGGGGTAGGCAGGTGCGGTGATGACAGGTAAGATGAGTCACGCGTGCGAGGGCCTCCAACTTACACAATATACTATTATCATGGGTCCCTGAGCATCTTTTAGAGGATAAAGTGACAATTTCTTATCTGAATTGATTATATGGTTTGGGACACCTTGGATTTTCTGAGAGGTTAAGTGGTTTGTGCCACTAGATTGGTCAGTTGAGGGCGGCCAATTGGTTATAGACTCGGGAACTTCATCATACGCCGTGTCACGAACCAAATCTGGTCGCAACCAAAAACGGCACCAAAATCACCCCACAACAAGGCTATAAGGGTGTTCCCTATCCCCACAAGATGAAACAAGTTCCCATATATCAATAAATTTGGTTTGGGAATGATTTACCTAAGTATGAAAGCATAAAACATTAAAAACAATCAATAATATGAATCTGAAATTTTCATGCCAAACAAGCCTTAAAAGAAACCAGATCTGAATACATGGTTTCATATAAAGTAAAAGAGGTCTAGAAATAAATAAAAAAGCATAAAATTATCCACAAAGACTCCACATGACAAGGGGGTCATCACCCCTGAGCCGTCTCCACAACACCGCACCATAGGAGTGGACTAACAACCCGAACCGCCTTCACCCAAGGTTTTGTATTTACCTATGTCAAACATAATAAAGTATACTTAAACCCAAGGGGTATAATTAGGGTGTGAGCATAATACCAATATTATACCACCAAAATATTACAAATAGTATGAAATACAAGGTGAAAAAGCATGCAGTTTTAATATGTAAGGAAAAGCGGTGATAAGTTCCAAGAAATACAACTTTCAATTGTAAACAGTTTTCAAAATAAAACTTTAAGAATGTTAAAACATTTTAATAATACATGTTAGATACTTTAATTTATATCCAAACACACCCTAAGACAAGGGTAAATACCACAAATCCAATGAGCACCAAAACTGGGAACACCCCTAGGCACTAGATAGTCTCGGGCCCTATGTACCTCGTACCTCAGTGTAACATATCCATATCAAAATCTTTTCCCATGCACGATACACTAGTAGAGAAAATACCCATAAACTATTGGTCCCCAAACATCATCCATATAGTCTATTTATAGTTTTATTTATCCAAAATTCTAAGTGAAATAGGAACAAAACCCATCCAGATCACTAGCGTACTAGTACATATCCGCCCACCTAGGTACTCGGGCTTCTCCCTTTGTGCTCAAACAATTTCAGCATGATACATACATACCTTTTCATATAAAAACACAAATAATGTTAGAATACAAAAAAATAAAGTATCTATACACACTTTATACCACTTAAAACACACAACAAAATATTTTGATTTTTTAATAAAATAACTTCACAAATCTCCCACTGTTTTGCACCCAAAACTCCTTGAAATCACCACTTTTCACACTATGTGCACACTTATAAGTCCCCAAAACAAAAATGGCAGCCCAATACCTTTCAATGAAACCAAAAAATCAGTTATATGGTAGCCCCATATGAACCAAGAAGTGATATCTTTGTAAAACCTCAATTTTCACACAAACATTGCACTTAAAGTTCATATGCTTCACAAACACCATTAAAAAATTTTCACAGCAAAAACCAAAGGAGATAAACATTAAAAACATTATTTTTAGCCATAATAAATTTCAATAAAATCAAATAAGTAGTTTTAGGGCATCCCCAAATGAACCAATAAAATATTTCTATGAAAACCCCCTAATTTCACATAAAAATGGCACTTAAACTTCATTTTCTTTACAAATACCAATAAAACTAATTTTTTCCCAAATAATCAAATGATATAAACATAAAAATATTATAATCATATCAATCTAAGTCAAAATTATTTCATACACATGGAATCACCTACCAAAATTGTTAAAACTTTGAATCCTTTGTGCGAAAATTCAATCGCACCACCACCGCACCTCAAGGAAGGTAGGGTAAAGTTAGGGGGGAAATTTAGTCCAAGAAAAAAATAGAAAAAATTACCTTAAATGAAGGACATGGGTGTGAAAATTCTCCCCACCATGAAAGACTTTCTTCCCTAGAAAGTCAACATGAAACTTGATCATAAAAAAAGAATGGGTACTCTTCCTCAAGCCATGAATTCCACTCCCATGTCTCATGAGTATCATTACCATGTTTCCAAATAACCTGAACTAGTGTAATAGAATTTCCCTAAATCACATTTTCTTGTAATTCCACTATTCGCATCGGCCGCGCAACAATAGATAAATCAGGCTCTCTATCCAACTCCTCCCAATTCAGCACATGGGACAGATCCAGGTTGTATTTCTTCAACTGGGAGACATGAAAGATGTCATGGATGGATGTCAACTGAGAAGGTAAGGCCAACCTATAAGAGACCTTTCCAATACGCTCGGTGATCTCAAAAGGGCCGACATATCACGACACCAGCTTCCCTTGCTTCCCTAATCAATGATGGCCCAGACGAGAGGTCACTTTCAAGAATACCCTGTCACCCACAAAAAACTCTAGGTCTCAATGCCTCTGGTCAGAATAATATTTATGAAGACTCTGAGCTATAAAAAAGCATTTCATGATCAATTTGACCTTCTTATAAGTCTCATGCACAAGGCTCAGCTCCAATAGTGAAGTCTCACCTACCTCAGCCCAACATTGGGGGGATCGACATGGCCGACCATAAAGCACCTAAAAAGGATCCATTCGAATTGAGTATTGGTAATTATTATTATAGTAAAATTCAACCAATCCCAAATGGTTATCCCAAGAACCTCCAAATTCCAAAACACATGCACGAAGCATGTCCTCTAGAATCTGGTTCGCCCGTTCTGTCTGACCATCCGTTCGAGGATGGTATGCCATGTTCATCTTAATATGTGACCCCAAGGCATTATATAGGCCTTCCCAAAACCAAGAAGTAAAACAAAGGTCTCTATATGAGACAACTATTTATGGCACGCCATGAAGTCTCACCGCCTCTTGAAGATAAAAACGGCCTAACTCATCCACTTTAGTTGTATCTTTGATCGGGATAAAGTGGGATGATTTGGTTAGATGGTCGATCACCACCCAAATGGCACTCTTACCCCAGGGTGTATGAGGAAAACCAACAATAAAGTCCATGGAAACCTCGTCTCACTTCCAGGTAGGAATGGGTAGTGGTTGGAGCAAACCGGAGGGCCTTTAGTGCTCTGCCTTCACCTGCTGACATGTGTAGCATCTCGACACAAAGTCTGCTATGTTCCGTCACATACTTGGCCACTAGAACTGTCATCGCACGTCATAATACATCTTAGTGGAACCCGTATGGACAACCCACTAATACTGGTGGCTATCCTGCATCACCACCTTCTATAGAGATAACGGAACTACTGAACGACCCTTAAAGCACATGATGCCATCGGGAGACAATGAACAATTAGAGGACATCTCCCCACCATGAATAAATTGTTTCGGCCACTGGAAAAGCTCATAACTTGGTTGTTCTCGCTGAATCAACTCCAACAGAGAAGGAGTCAACTGAAATCTCTCTAAGAATGCACCTTTACTACACTCCCTGGTCTCCACATGCATCTGATCAAAGAGGCCCATCAGTGTCCACTCATCACTGGACTTCCTCAAGGATTGCACTGGTACCTTTCTACTCAACTCATATGCCACTACATTTCCCTTTCCTGGGCTATAAACAATGTCAAAGTCAAACCCCTGCAAGTACTCTATCCAACGACATTGCCTTAGATTGAGGTCCTTCTCACTACTGAAAATTTTACCTATCCCAATGGTTTCAAACCATTGGGATAAACCCTCAAACCATGGGGATAAGTTATCACAATGATTTGAGAAATCGTTTCCATGTTCGGAATTGCAGTAGCCCTTTACCAACGGTTTTATAGGAACCTTTGGTATATTTCTATCTACACATACCCTATTCCAATAGTTCCAATAAAACCATTGGAATATATAAATACCAACGGTTTAACAACCATTGGTGTACAAACTTTCCAGAATCCTATTCCAATGGTTACATAAATTGTTGGCATATGTTTTAAGAAAAAGTTTAGTAAAACTATTACAGTAGGCAGTGAGTTTTTCATACCTTTACCAATAGTTTTTCAAACTATTGGTATATCATAGCCCCTCTGTACTGATCACAACCTAGCCTAGCCTGCCCTATGTACCGATCACAGCTTCCCCCACTAATTCTAGAACCATTACTGCTTGATTCTAGCACTAGTACTGCCTTGTAAAATAATATAGCACCCAATAAAAAGGTCAACAAACATGTATACTAGTATCTTATTCCTGATACATGAAGAATATGGAGTAAAAGATCTTACCTTTTCCCATTTTAGTCGCAGTATTCAGAATTATAAGAGACACATTGACAATGTCAATAATCTAGTACATTACCTCAACCTTATAAAAATAGGAGTCATTCGTGCTCCTTGAACTGTACCGATCACAGTTTGGATCAAAAACCACATCCCCCATGACCGAACAAGCTATACCCACTGTAATTACCTACAATGTTGCCTTCCCTCTATAATTCAGCCTCCAACATCCTCCAATAGCCCTCCCTCTATACAATACAATGTATAGAATTCAAACCTGAAATTGAAATTACAAAGAAGACAATAAAATGTATAGAATTCAAACCTGTAATTGTAATGTGACCCCTTTACATTTCAATTAGGTTCAATTTCCATTTATTAGTTTCATAAGAATATTTTAATTCACATAAAAATTGTGACAATTCATATTCACATACCTAATAAGCCTAATTACCATTTCACATTTCATTATATCATTATACCATCATGCCATTATTCCAATTGCATGATAGTGAACATCCTAAAAGAAATCTCACCAAGGTAAAAACACAACCCAAGACCAGGATTGTATCCCTAGTCTAATCAATGTTAATGTTATCAAGAAAATTTAATAGCTCTTGATAGTGTCCAAGAATATATCAACTCATCATTATAAAGTGAAATAATTTTTAGTTATAGAGTTCCTCCCCATGCCAATATAAATATCGATCATGGTAGATCTTCTCATGTTACATGCTATGAAAAATCCTTATACCATTAGATCAAATTTAACTTGATTATATCATTTGAAGAATATATAATTCTAAATTATTCCCCTTTTAGACACTACTTAATAAACCATAAGTACAATTAATTTCCTACTTAATGAAATGAAAACATACCTAATTCTCCAAAGTATCCCTCACATATCTCATACACATGCAAAATTCAGAAATTACCTGCAAGTATAACACACAATTCAGAAGTTAATTAAATACATACAAAAATTGAATTTAGAATTCAATTCAGAATTCAGAATTCAATTCAGAATTTAGAATTCAATTCAGAATTCAGAAGTCAATTACCCTGCACAAAAATGTCTCATAGAAAATGGTAGAAAATAATTTGAAGAGTGAACTCCTTACATTTTATAATAACCTCTAACCACACCCCTAATGATATGTCAATTTTCGTAACTACATCTAAGGTTTACATAGCCTAACCAATGGAATTGGATAATTTTGAAAAAGAAAATGAATAAAACCAACAGTATTAATCAAATTATAGAAATTAAAGTTGAAACAAGAATTATACATATGAAATTAGATAGTTCAACATATTGATTGGTATGAGTATACTCCACAATATGGATATTACATTACCCTCTTCCCTGGTCTCTATATTGACTCCCTTATAGTTATCCATTATAGTGATACCACTACTCCTATGTTGGGGTTCCATGTCCCCTGCCCCAACCTGAGTTACTGATAGAACTCCATCAGCCTACCTACTTAGGGGTAGGAGAGAATATCCCAATAGTTGGTTCCTACCATGATCCACTTCCAATGATCAGCTACTAGGTGCTCATATAGAACTTCTATATAGCACCCATCTTATCAAACGATTGGTACTCCACTATGGGAAAAGAACACTGAAATAGCTTATGTTCAACCCTGCAATTCTTAATAAAATTAATCAGAATGATGTCCAAATACTATGGTCTATATCACAAGTTGATATGACCACTGCATCCTTGGTGGAAATCCTAATATCAACTTATTGACACCTAATTTGGAACTCCTAGATCATCCTATTGAAACATATTTCCCTTGACTTGAGGCCTCCAATGGGTTATCTTTAGTGATGAGATCATGATTCATCAAATAAAAAAATCTCACAAAAAGGGAATTAACCTGTGAAATGATATTATATTGAATCATATGCTGAAAAAATGTCTCCCTAGATATATCATCTCTTTCCTATGAAGGGGGGAAATATTTCAGGTCTGTGAAGTAACCTTCATGATTCATTAAAGACATCATCCTATATATAAATTTTATGATGTCCCAAGTCATTCCATTATTCAAAATATCTATATAAAAGTGACTCATATATTTCTCCCGGAATCCTTTATTTGTTAGCTCTTCTTTGATTCTAATGGGAATCCGAAATAGGTTGGAGTAAAACATAGTTATGACACCACCAATGGTGTCTACAAAAATCTAGTCTGAATTTATATTTCATGTAATAGTATGATATTGATTTTCATGAATTCATTAATTTAATATTGAACATCAAATTATCCTTCCAACACTAGAGCTCTAGGTTGACACTCGGGGTATGCCAAAAATTCTATAGTTGTATTTTTGTATGACCAACGAAATAATGTCAACAAAACTTAAATTTAAAATAAACCAAGGATAAATTAACTCGTGATCATATTGACATCTTCAATATCAATCAAAATTATTCTATAAAGATAAATCACAATAAAACCTCAACAAAACCACAACCTAAAATGATATATGGCTTGAGAAGGACTCTTAAGGATTATGAGACACTAACTCATGATAGTCACACATCATCTTTTCCCTATCACCCTAATGTATCAAGACCATATTACATATATTTAAGAATACTATCATGGTGTCTATTGGTTCTCATTATAGCCTAGGAACTTCTATAGTCTTTTTATATGACACGTAATCTTAGGATTTCACTATATAAATATAGTTGAAGTAGAAGTACAAACACTATTTTTGGTAAGATATAAACATGTATATATCAAACTGTATACATGTAATGGTATTCAATATACATACATGAGTTGGGTATAGGGTACCCACTCAAAACACCACACTCATTTATGGAACCCACACTGAATGGCACCCTAAAACACCCTTCTTACTCTTTAAATATGAAGTGATTTCATGTAATTAACCTCAAAGAACAAGGGTTTTAATGAAATGAAATATTGAATTGTGATGAACTATCATGGGATACAAGGGTTTCTACTAGTTTAACAAAAGTTCAAATGTTGGGTTGGTCTCAAGGTCAAATGGTAACAATTAAAATCAATTTATGGTGTCATTTATTTTAATATGGCTTAAAATCATCATGCATTAATAAGACAAAAAATAATGTTATAATTGTTTTTCATACACTTAGTTATTTCAAGAAATATTGAATCATAAATAATGTTTCAAAATAGGCTAAGAACCATCTCAGAAATAGGAAACATGAAATTTGTCAATTGGGTCATTTCATGAATATCAATAATCACTTTACTTGATGAAAGTATCCATGAATCAACATCAAGAATAAGAAATCATATCGATAATCATTTTTAGGAAACTTCAAATAGATGTAAGAATGTGAATTTTAAAAATGTCAACCTATTTCTATAATTTAAAAAACTATTTCCTAGAAATAAATTAAAAACTCAGTTTTCTTCCGATATGTTATTTCATTAAGGTTATTAAGATAGAACATTTACCTTTGTGTCACATAATTGGAGAATTAAACAAATTTAACTGGCTTGGTATTGATGCTGATTTTAAATTCTACTCGATTGGGTTGAATGGTCTCTTTATTCTTCTTTCTATCTCTATGACATTTATTTGTGGTGAATTCTAGTTTTTTGGATTTATTTAATGTAGGAAAAAAGAATTCAAAGTCTGACCATATTTTGTTGAAGGATTTTTCCACAACCTCTTTCTATTTATCTTGGACTTCAAATGTTGTGATAGAACTATGAATTATAATACAATAACTTCATCTTTTAGTGTTAGAGGTTCTTATTTAAAAATTTCATCATTCCCCATACATTTCTCCTCCTCCCCTACTTTTTATTCCTTCTCCTTACGTTTAAATTCTGTAATGACTTCTTAAAGTGCAACATCCTTTTTCTCCACTTTTTAAAAACTTGTAAAATCTATTTTTCATGATGGAATCAACTATTTTTAGGGATTCATCATCCATTGCTTCATCCCCCTTCTCCTTTTATAGTTTTTTGATGGTTTATTGTATTTTAGAAACTATTTCTTCTTCAATTGTTGGACAATCATCTTCCTTGAAGAATTCAGTTAGTTCACTAGTGTCCAACTCCCTATCCACTTCTTCATCTTTTTTGACCTATTTAAATACACATATATCTTCATCGTTGGAATTTTCTCCATTCTTAACCACCATTTTGTTAATTAATTTCATCATGTTCCATTCTTATTGTTCATGTTAGCACTTGAGAGATTCTATTTATTTTTCTTCTGATGAGTATTGAAGGGAGGGTTCATTTTCTTCTTTAGTATCCAAAGGTTCATCTTTTCTAGAAATATCACTAAATGTGCAACAAATTTCATCCTCATCAATATTATTTTAACCCAGAACCTTCACTTCATAAACCTCCTTTATTTCATCCTCTTTTTTAATCCATACATCAAAATGTAACCACAAATTACTCACAAGGTAAGCTAAATTCATAATATATTAGGATAGGTTATTGGTCAAATATTCTTTCTCTTTAAGACCTTCCTCATTTTTTTCCATCCTCATGTCCAAAATTTAATTAGTATTCATGAGCAATTCCAAAATTATTTCATGTGAATCCATTTCATGAGGTACATGAAAGGCAGGTCAATGTTGATGGTACTGCTCAGCCCAAGATCATTTGGTTTTGAGGTTCATTGTATCCATATAAATATTAACTATCCTAGCCTACTCATTATTATGACCATCATTCAGAATTTGGTGTTACTGATGAGGTAGCCTCTTTTTGGTATCCTACTTACTCCAATGATGGTTTAACATAGTAAACCTACTCCATCCCCTACACTAAAATGACCCCCATGACCACTACATTAAACCTAATCCCTTAGCCCTATCTGGCCCCTTTACCACTAACCCCCCAGTCCCAGCCTAAACCTACCCCCCCAGACCTAAACCCCAACCTAAACCTACCCCCACCCCGACCTAAACCTAACCTAACCCTAGACCCCTAAACTTAACCCTATCCCTATCCCCCATAAACCCAACACCAACCCCTTATCCCTAACTCCTACCGGTCCCCTTATCCCTAACCCCCCAGCCCCATCCTAAACCCCCCCCCCCCATCCATAGCCCTTTCCCCCTGCCTCTAATCCTAACCCTCCCATGGCAAAGCCCCTGCCTCTAATCCTAACCCTCCCCTTGTATTTATGTCTGACCAATGAAATCATGTCAATAAACATTAAATTTAAAATAAACCATGTATAAAATAACTCATTATCATATTTAAGTCTTCAATATCAATCAAAATTATTCTATAAAGATAAAACAAAACAAAACCACAAACTAAAATGATATATGGCTTGTGATGGGATCATAATACATAGTGGGTAAACCAAAGAATATTGTAGCAAAATCGAATGGAAAAAGATAAAAATAAATGGAGTCATAAGAGATAATTCAGTTACAATATACCGATTTGAAGTGGAAGAACAAAAATTACGTGAATCAAAGATAGATCACCGTCTGGGAAGTAGGGTTCACAAGCCAGAGAAATCTCATTTAGGGAAAAATGTTAAAGATGGGTTCTGGAGGAAGTGAACTCAAGAATTAGGGTTGGCATCCTATAGATATCCATTCCTGAGAAAGTGAGATCGTGATGGGGGAAGTGAGCTCACCAAGTATGGTTCATGCTCAAGATGTAGGGTTGGAGGAGAGATCTCTTTGGAGGAGGAGATCTCATTTAGCAGAGAGATCTATTCGAGGAGGAGATATTTTATTCGACGGAGGAAGTGGGATTGCAGATTCGTGCTCAGAAAGTAGGGTTCGACGGAGGAGAGATTTTGTTCAATGGAGGAGAGATCTAATCACGGGTTAGCGGAGAGATCTGTTCGATGATGGGTTCGACGAAGGAGAGATTATGTTCATGGGGCAGGGGAGTATTTGGGGTTTTTTCCCAATGGTTCTTAAAACCCATAGGGAAATATAGGAAAACCAGCTATTAGCAATGGTTTTGTTAAACCATTGGTAAAATTACCCCTAATCTCCAACGGGTTTTGCAAAACTGTTAGTAAAAATCACCATATTTTTCCCTGCACCAACGGTTTCATTAAACCATTTCTATAGGTTACTTAATCCAATGGGTTTTTCAAACCGTTGGTATAGAGGTTTTGGTATAGGTGGAGATTCCACCAGTGTCTGTGAGAAGATATAGGCCAAGCTTTTGTTATCATAGTAGACCACAAACTTCTCCCCAAAGAGGTAGTGATGCCAGGTCTTCAAATCATACATCACCGCTACTAACTCCAAATCATGGGTTGGGTAATTATTTTTGTGTGGTCAGAGTTGGCGAGAGCTATACGTCACCACGTGATCATCCTGCATAAGCTCGAACCCAAGACCCATACCTGAACCATCACAATACACCACATACCCCTTTATGGCCTCTGGAAAAATCAAAACAAGGGTGGTAGTCGACCACCTCTTCAATTCCTCAAATGATGCCTAACATTCTGGCACCCATACAAACTTCACCCCTTTCTGGGTGAGCACGTCCATCGGTGATGCAAGCCGAGAGAAATACCGAACAAACCCCATGTAATAACCATTCAATCCAAGGAAACTTCTAATCTCAAACACATTATTCGGTTTCTCCCATGACATAACCACACTGATCTTCTCAGGGTCCAATGAAAACCCATGATCTGAGATCACATGCCCTAGAAATTTCACTTCCCTAATCCAGAAAGTGAATTTGGACAACTTTGCATAAAGGCGATGCTCTCACAAGGTGACCAGAACGATCCTCAAGTGATGTTATTGTTCCTCTTCAGAGCCAGATTATACTAGAATGTCATCCAAGAATACCACAATGAAGGAATCGAGATACTGGTGGAACACCCTGTTCATGAGTTCCATAAGTACCGATATATCATTGGTCAATTCGAAGGGCATGACCAAATACTCAAAGTGGTCATACATGCTTCGGAAGGCTGTATTCGAGATATCTACCTCTTTCACCCTAAGTTAAGGTTATCCTAAATGCAAGTCTATTTTTGAGAACCACTTTTACCCCTTAAACTGATCAAAAAATCATCTATTTTGGGAAAAGGGTATTTGTTCGTAATTGTTACCTTATTCAGCTTCTGATAGTCAATGTACAACCGGAGGGATCCGTTAGCCTTTTTCGCGAACAATATAAGAGCGGCCTAAGGAGATATTCTCAGGCGAATTAATCCTTTGGATTCTAAGTCATCCAGTTGTATCTTTAACTCCATCATCTTGGTGGGGGATATACGATATGAGGGAAGAGATATCGGTTGTGTTCCCAGCACCAGATCAGTCGATAACTCCACATCTCGCTCCAAGGGAAAACCTGAAAAATCATTTGGGAATACCTCCGAAAACTCATTCACTACATGAGGTAGTGAAACTTCATGGGAAACACCACATCATCTAACGCGATAAACGATAATTGGAAGATAATAGTTTCCAACTCTGGGAGTGGAGGTCTTACGCGACCTGACTGAGGATCCCATTCTCTACAAAAAACCTGACGACTCCCATCAGGTGTCGTGAAACTCACTCACTGCCTGTAGAATTAGATTTATGCCTAGAAGTGTAATAGCCAATCCATTCCAAGTATCACATAAAAAATATACATATCTAAGACCAAGATGTCCCACTCCATCTCAATCCCTAACACGGAGAGCACACACGACGGGCACCTAAGACCCTGCTCCTTCTTCTTTCCCAACGGCGTCACCAACTCCATCCCAAAATATAGAAAATCTGTAGAAAAATTTAGTGTGTCCAAAATATGGGAATAGATAAATGAAACAGATGCACCAGTATCAAAAAACATAGTAGCTATAAAAAATTCCATCAAAACAGTACCTCGAGCTATCGACGATCCCACCTCTGATCCCGCCGGTGCCTGATCCACCACATGAAAATTTCTGGTCTCTGCCTGTGAATGACCACTAGTTTGTGGTTATGCTTTAAACTGGAAATTCCTAGAAGATGAACCATTCCTACCACCATGACCACCAAATCGAGATCCCGCCATCCTTGACGGCTCGGACTGAGCTAACACTCCTCTTGAAGCCACTGACCCTACCCCACTCAGAAGTGGACATTCCACCCCGAAAAAGCACTACAAGTGAACCATACCTCCTCATTGGTAATAGGAATTAATAGGAAGTGGGAATGCTAGTCGGATGTTCCCCAGCCTCCCACACTAGTGGCACACGACTAATCTCGCATTAGAAGCCACAAATGAAAACTTCCTAGAAGAGTGGCTTGAACTACCACCACCCTTCTTCACCTGTTCCTCCTACTTCCTTTTCTTCTCCAAAGAGCTACCACTACTCACTTCTGATACAGTTCGAAAAAAATATCCTTGACTTTACGGTCAATCTCCACCATACACACCTAGTCAACGACCTCATCATAGGTCCTCAGCTTAAACAGGAAAACCTGGGAGTATATCTCTAGTCGTAAGCCTTTCTCAAACCTCTGGGCCTTTTCTTGCTCATTAGAGATGATTTCAAGATCATACCAAACCAGATTAGAAAAATAGTTGGCATACTCGATCACAAAAAATATACCCTTGAACAAGATCCCTAAAATCTCGAGACTTGTCATATGCCAAGACCTCAGGGCAGTACTATTCATTGAAGACGACCTTGAAATCTCCCCAGCGCATCTGATCATTCTTCCCAGTATGAAGTACTGACTCCCACCACTTGTGGTTGGGAACCTCCAACAAAAAAGAGGCACACTTTACCATGACCTCCTCATGTTTTTATAGGAACTCAAACATGTGCTCAATCTTCTCGATCCATTCCTCTGCTTCTTGGGGTTCTATGCTGCCTCGAAAAGTATGAGGCTTATTTTTCAGAAACTTCCAAGCTTTATCTTTTCTAGGACCCATCTCTTCTGCCCTAATAGGAATGGGAATAGGATCTTATCCCTATCCTAGAGCTTGGACAACCCAGACTACAACCTCGACTAGCCTCTAATTAATCGGTGTGGGAGAACTCTCTCCAGCTTCCTCCTGTGAGCGCATGGGAGCTTTCCGGGGAGGCATGTTGCTACAAAATGAAACAGTCATAAAAAAATATTCAATACCACAATTATGAAAATTTTAATCAAATAAATCAAATACATCAAATAAAAATAATCTAAACACATTACAGTAATAAAAGAAACAACTACTCCACCCCCGCCCGATATCCACGTGTGGTATGCAGCTCACACGTCTCACCTGGAAGTGAAGTCAATCAGAAAATTACAACATCCCCTAGTGACTCAAGTTATACCATGAGAGTTGTGGTACAAGCACCCTACTCATGAACAAAACCCTGATCCCCAATATTACTAGCTCCTGTCTATCCCGACTTATCCCAAAATAGTAATATAACCCAAAAACATTGGCCTCCTTTGATACCATTTTGTTACGAACCGAATATAGTTGCCACCAAAACTGGCACCAAACCCGACCTTCAACAAGTCCCGAATGGCTTTCTCTATCCCCATGTGTTGGAACAAGTTTTTGGGTATCAATAAATTTGGTTTTGGAACAATTTACCTGAGTATGAAAGCATAAAACATTAAAAACAATCAATAAAATGAATCTGAAATTTTCATGCCAAACAAGACTTAAAAGAAACCAAATATGAATACATGGTTTTAAATAAAGTAAAATAGGTCTAAAAATAAATAAAATATTATAAAATCATCCACAAATACTCTACAGGATAATGGGGTCATCACCCCCGAGCCGTCTCCATAACACTGCACCATAGGAGGGGACTAACAACCCGAACCGCCTTCACCTAAGGCTTTGCCTTTACTTGTGTCAAACATAATCAAGTATGATTAAAACCAAGGGGTTTAAGAAGTTTGTGAGCCTAATATAAATATTATACCACCCAAATATTACCAATATTATGCAATACAAGGTGAAAAAGCACGCAGTTTTAATATGTAAGGAAAAGCGACGATACGTTCCAAGAAATGAAACTTTCAACTGTAAACAGTTTTCAAAATAAGACTTTCATAATGTTAACACATTTAAATAATACATGTAATATTCTATAATGTACAGACAAACACACCCTAATACAAGGTTAAATATCATAAATCCAATGAGCACCAAAACCGGGAACACCTCTAGGCACTAGATAGTCTCGGGCCCTATGTATCTCCTACCTCAGTGTAAAATATCCATGTCACAATACTTTCCCATGCACAAGACACTATTAGGGAACATACCCATAACCTATTGGTCCCCAAAAATCATCCATATAGTTTAGTTAGAGTTTTTTATCCAAAATGCTAAGTGAAATAGGGATAAACCCCATTCGGATCACTAGCGTACTAGTACATATCCACCCACCTAGGTACCCAGGCTTCACCCTTTGTGATCAAACAATTTCAGAATGAAACATACATCCATTTTCATATAAAAACAACACTAATGGTCATATAAAAACAATACAGTAGCTATACACACTTTATACCACTTGAAACACACAATAAAATATTTTGTTTTTTTAATAAAACAACTTCTCAAATCTCGCATTCTTTTGCACCCAAAAACTCCTTGAAATCCCCACTTTTCACACTCTGTGCACACTTATAAGTCACCAAAACAAAAATGGAATCCCAATAACTTTCAATGAAACCAAAAAATTAGTTATAGGGCAGTCTCATATGAACCATGAAGTGATATATTTTTAAAACCTCCATTTTCACACAAACATGGCACTTAAAGTTTATATGCTTCACAAACACCATTAAAACAAATTTTCATAGCAAAAAACAATGAAGATAAACATTAAAAAAATTATTTTAATCCCTAATACATTTCAATAAAATCAATTTAGTAGTTTTAGGGAATCCCCAAATGAACCAATAAAATATTTCTATGAAAACCCCCCAATTTCACATAAAAATGTCACTTAAACTTCATTTTCTTTATAAATACCACTAAAACCAATATTTTTCACCAATAATCAAATGAGATAAACATTAAAATATTATAAACACAACAAGATAAGTCACAAGGATTTCATACACATGGAATCACCTACCAAAATTGTTAAAACTTTGAATCCTTTGTGCGAAAATTCAATCACACCACCGCCACACCTCAAGGAAGGTATATCAATCCTAAAACTAGAATAATAGACCAATAAACCAAGGATCAAACCCTAAGTTTGAAACCCTACCTTCTAGACACAATGAAATTCAAGAATAGGGGAATAAATCCCATGTAAAAGGAGAGAACTAAAGTAGAGATTCACTTACTTGAGGAAGTTTGAAGTTTCCCCACCAAATCCCCCTTAAAAATGGAGTTCCATGGAGGGTTTGAGGTGCTTGGGAGGATGAAATGGCTATAAGGGTAAAATGGGGGAAGAAAGGGGCGAGTTTTGGATAAATCTCGGGAGAGAAAAAATAGAAATTAGAAACATTTTTAATTAGTTGGACAAGGCCACACAATTTGTTGCACGGTTTAGAAAACCATGCGCCCAAACCGTGCACCCCCTTCTGTCCACTCAAAAAGTGTCAAAACTCCTTCAATTTCAAGGGGGTCCTAGAGAAAAATTAGTAGGAAAAGTTAGGCCAATAATAAAATAGAAAAAATTACCTTAAATGAAGTACATGGTTGTGACATGCCGACAGGTGGTTCCGAACCGAGCATGTCAAGGGATCACTCTAGGGATGTTTAGGAAAAACCCATGGTTACTAAATTTTTTGTGCTTGTTTATTTTTTGTAATGTTTTATTGACATCTTGCACTTATTATTCATTTTTATCACAACCTGATATCCCCTATTTTGGGTTTTGGTTTTAAAATGGTAACCTGTTTTTGAATTGGGAATATGGTGTGCAATGTTTTGAAAAAAAGAAAACCTATTTTATGATTGTATTTCAAACTAGTGTTAATGGACTGATTTTAAGAAAGAAAATGCATAGATTCTTTGGTGGTTTCCTACTGAGTTTTTTAGCTTAGAAATCTGTAGATGTTACATTATTTCATTATAGAGATCAAGGGTATATCTCCTCTAGCAGTGATCTACATGTGTTCCACGTATCTCCAAACGTCACTGAAGGAGTCTTCGGGTGCTAGAACAGAAGATCCTTGCACTTGCAATGTCCGCCTTTGATCACCTTGAGAACCGTTTTCAAAGTGCTCTCCTTGATCCGATGGAGGAGGATCTCTCTTATTCTTGAGATCATTCTTGTATATGGATGAACTCTCTAGGCTTGAGAGCTTTTCTTCAATTAGTTGTGCACAACACAATGGGCATCGCTTAGCTTGCCCTTGGCTAATTAATAGAATAATATAACCAGACATTTATTTCTCTAGGGTAATAATAAATAATCTGTACAAGTGCCTTTATTTATTTCATTAATCCTAGCAGAACCCCATGTCAAATAATAACAACAATATTATTATTTCCTAACATGCTCTTAACCTGTGAGTTATAATTAAATATTATTTAATCAAATAATATTCAATATTATTATTTCTCACTGAACCCTTAAACTCAGTCCACCAATCCTCCTCGATATTTATTAATTATTCTGCTCACAATATATTCTCTTGAATAACTAGTGAAGAAATAAATGTGATCAGGAATACATGAATAGTTATTAAACCATGATCGGGAATAATTTTTATTCAACTTGTTAAATAATAAATTATTTAACTGAGATATTGTATACACTTAGTGTGTGAGCCTCTAGGCCTCTTTCACAGTGGCATTAGACAAACCTTCCTAAAGTACAAGGTTAGCATCTAGGAACATGCCAAGTCACTCATAGAGAAAGAAGATAATGATACAATGACATGCCACTTCATACAAACACTTACCATATAATATAACCCCTTTATCACAATATCTCTAATTGAGAAGGTTGCATGCCAATGGCATCAACCCATATGCTTTATATTTCTTTTTTTGACTTTCTGAAAATAGAACTTGCTTATTGATCACCATGGTCATGGATTTATTTAGGCTATATCATTTCTATCAAAAGGCCTAAGATATTATATTCCGTTAAATAACAGAAGGGATAAATCCTTTCTCGCATTATTCATTAATGCAATATTACTCATGACGCACCCAATATATCATACCTTGCCACAAACATTTGTCTTCATAGTTTACGTCAATACATCTAAGTGCATGACTCGTAATATCCATTAATAATAATCTTAAAGTCTAAGGACCAATACACACGTCCGAAATAGGAACATCCAATGACACTTATAAATGTGGATTTCCTACTATCGAGTCTCATTCTCATAATATCCTACTGGATATCACCAAGTGTGTACATCATGAGAAGGTTTCTCAAAGTCCTATGAGTCTCCACCCCTAATATCACATATCATATATGTCCCTAAAATTATATAATATGACTATAGAACATATATTCAAGAATAGTGTCATGACACTTTTAGGTTCTCATTATAGTAGGGATCCACTATAACCTTTTAGTGAGACAATTAATCTTAGTAAATTATCACATACAATGTTAAGGTGAAGAAAAATCATGATATGATATGGAATTTATTAATATTCAAAAACATGAATATAATTTATCATAAATTACAAAAAAATTGGTTCTTGGGCACTAACTCTAACAATTTTGGGTTTTGGTTTTAAAATTGTAACTTTTTTTTGAAATGAGAATATGGTGTGAAATGTTTTGAAAAAATAAAACCTATTTTATAACTATATTTAACACTAGTGTTAATGGAATGATTTCGAGAAAGGAAACACATGGATTCTTTGGTGGTTTCCTACTAAGTTTTTTATCTCACACCCTACTTGTACAACTCCGTGTCAGTAGACCCGACCTATTTTTAAGGTTCAACTTCTTGTTCAAGATTTTTGGTTGAGATGTCTGATGGTGGTGACTAAGATGTCACATGGAGATCTTGGTAGCTTAGTTCAGTTTTATTTTTGTATTTTGGTTTTTATTTTGTTCAACTGTTGTAACTGAATCTGTTTATTAATTTATTTGAGATTCAATTATGGGTGGTTATTCTGATTATTCAGTTTTATTTATTTGATCCTAGTTATTCTTTGGGCTAAGATCATTCCCGCATGGTTTATATTTGATGCCTGAAACTAGTTTCTAGCCTGTGGGGATCAAGAACACCCTTCAGGCCATGTCGCGGATCAAGTTAGGTGTTGGGTTGGATGGCATCCCAAACTGGTTCGTAATAAAATGGTATCAGAGTTAGGTACTTATTATTTGGGGTGTCTAGTAGATGGAGTTTAGGATTATTGGGACTTGGGAGGTATCCACAGGAAGAGAATCGTGAACTCTTGCCTGTTCTGATCGTCAAGTTACCAAGGGTAGTCTGGGATTTCAGTCTTTTGTCTTTATTTTGGATTGAGGGATGACAATGGAGGTGAGCCAGTGTTATGTCATGATCTCACATATATTAGAAACCCATGTGGATTCTGATTACATGGTTCAAGTACCTCCTAGTTATTGATGATTTCTTGGGGCATGGCTCACTACCATGTCACCAGGTTAAGCGTGACCACTAGTTCCTCATTTTGGTGGTTTGGTGTAAGTGATGTTTCACCTTAGCCTCAGTTGGTGTAAGTGTGTTTCTGAAAGTGAAAATGGTTTTGAAAATGATAATGCTTTCTTTTAAATGTTTTTGAACTAGTAAAATGGGGATTAATAGAAAATTTTTTAGATTGGAAATTTGGTGGGATTTTGGGTTTTGAAAATGGAATTATGAGAGTAACCCTCGGTATTACTCATGAAAATTTTCATATGTGAGGGTATGTGTATGGAAAGTGTGTATTGGAACGTGTGGATAGAAATAGATGAACACGTGTGTGATGGTTCATAGGATGCCATAGGTGGGTGTTTGAAATCAAAGGCTTGGCCTTGTTTTTCTAAAAGTGATTTTTGGAGGATGAAAATGATTCTAAAAATTGTTTTTTGTTTTATAATGTGCATTTTGTTTTGTGAAAAGTGGATTTTGTGTTTGGAAAGTGTAGGACCCCAGGATTCCTTGAGAGGGGAGGGGTGAATCAGGGTGTCAAATTTTTCTTTTAAAGTGACGTATCTTGTTCCCACATTAGTAGGAATGTGTTAAACCTGTATGATGGATATGAATAACAAATAAATAAACACATGCAAAGAGGCTACGCAACACTTTTACTTGGTTCACCACAAAGGGATATGTTCAAGGAGCATATGCCGACAGTGTGTCGGTCATACCAAAATCCACTAATCTTCACTAGTTGTGGAGTACAAGTGTTCGGTCACAATCACTATGTTCCAAGCACACTTCATTTACAAAAGTTTAAGGATAGCTCACTGCTTCCCTTGGATCACTTCCGTTGACTCCCCCTTGCTCACTACCTCCGGTGAGGTCACACTCAGTTTATAGCCGTGAAAGTCCCTTCAATATATTTGCATTGAAATCTTTGTATCAGTCTAGCATGAGACACTGCTTGCATCGAACTTCTAAATTAATGCATGAGGAAGAACTAATCACACACACCAGATATTCAAAAACCTTTCAAAATCATAACACCACACTTGCATGCAAAACCCAAACTTGCATGCAAGATTTGGGAATTGTCATAAAAGATGACTTTCACGCAACACATACTTTTCACGCAACCCTTATCTTTCACGCAACTACATCAAAGGGTTCAATTGGTCTTTTCAGACTAAAGGAAAACCTTGTGTTCAAGATTTACTCTCTTCAAATCTTTTTCATGAAAAACTTTCACGCGGCTGAGCAACCAGATTTTTGTTGGAAAATTCTTAAGTCTTCCTTGGGGGTAGCCGCATATTTATTATCCCTTGATGACCCTGCTCAAAATAGCCCAATGATTCTTGGTCGGTGCATGCAATATTCTTCATGAGCACGCAAAACCCCTTTTGACATCGCATTGGGCATGCAAATCCTTTCGTGCAACATCATCTTCCGTGCACTCCATGACTTTTCCATTTTTTGATGTTATGATCATAGAACATGTCTTCGTGCAAGTTCCAAAAAAAACCTTCAATATTGCACACAAAAAAAAATCTTTCACGCACACATCAAATCTTTCACACACCTTCCTTTTCCAAAAACACGTTTCTCCATTTTCCAATTTTCAACCCCAAAAATTTGGCAAACACTGGACAACGACGCCACCTTCAATACTACTTTCAGATCAAACTGTATGACCCCTTTCCATGTAATCTCCCTGATCTTCCATGAAAGTGTTGAAAATAACAAACCCAAACCATGATCAACCCAAATTAGATTGACAACAAACACAAACATAACCCCTTTTCCAGCAAAGAACAACCTTGGTTCTAACAGAAAGTAGCCATGAAATAAGATGGTTTTGAAAATTAAATTGGAAATAAGATTTTTGAAAAAAGAATGTTGGTTGTGTTTCTATACGTTTGATTTGTGATCTTGATATTTTTGATTGAGATGTTCCTCTCATTCATGCTTCATTTTGATGTTGGTTTTGGTTTTTTGTTTATGTTGTTGTTCAGAAAATGTTGCCCTGAAAGGTTCCCAAAGTTTCTGATGAGTCACGCCTAGTTTTTTATTCTTATCAGATTTTCCTACCCTTCATGGTGATCGATATCTATTTGAGGAAGTTGAGTGTCTTGATGAAGTTGAGTGCGTCTTCAGATCGCTAGGAACTCCTGGATCTGTTAGAGTCCGAGCTATTCTGGGATTGTTTGAGGGCCCAACTTTGGATGAATGGGAGTTTTCACCCCGCCATCATTGTAAGTTGGAATGACATGGAAAGTTTTTAAGTCCTTATTCATATGATGGTTTATACCTAGGGAGGTTAAGACAAAGAAAAGGGAATAGCTCATGAGTATTCAGCAAGGCCAGTAGATGGTGAAGGCCTATGTTGACTGTTTCAAGGAGTTGGTTTCCTTTTATTTGGAGGTGGCATCACAAGATCTGTTGAAGGATTATCTCTTCATTGGGGGTCTTCATCTAGATATCAAGGAGTTATTCCTCTCCTCCAATGATCTTCATTTTGAGAAGTTGTTGGACGAAGTGTTTTTAGATGAGTTGGTTTCTAGAGCATGGGCAGTTGGCAATCTGATGTCTCTTGTTGCTCATGAGGGTTCCCCATCTAGAGAGGATATCATTGAAGATGAACCTATATCTAAGGAGTCTCTCTCACTGGTTTTAGCCTCCAGTTCTTCAGAACATTCTCTTGTGTTCCACTAGTGTGGTCGGTCCGGGCATTCGAAGCCATCTGGTCACATCCCTTCGAAGACCTACCATCATTGTGGATGCTTGGGTATTCTAGATAAGTTTTATAAGAAACATCACCAAAAGAAGTCATTGTGATCAGAGGATACTAGTTCCTGACTGTGAGGCAGGAGATGCTTCAGTCATCAGGGATCTAGAGATAAGCCTCAAGTGAAGCTCGCACACAATCAATATTTTTAAGGGGTGTACGGAAAACCTTCGCATGGTTTGTCTCCCATATTGAAGTGGAGATTTTACAAATTCCCACCTTTTTGTTGTTGTTGTAAGTTCATCATTTGGTTATATAATCACAATGGTCTTGTTTTATCTAAATAGTTGTGTTCATATGAATGTATCTTTTAGAATCTTTCATTTTTCTTTGAGTGTTTCAACTCTTGTGTGGGTTGGTTTTGGTTTTTGTGGTTCTCATTTGAAGATGTTTCAGTTTTGTGGAAATTAATGGATGGTATTTCCAGTGGTGAACTTAACTCGTTGGTTTAGGTTCTTTTGTGGGTTTCCCCTAATTTTAGGGGTTCAACTAGTGTGGGATATTTCCCATGGGGGTTAGGAATTCCCTCATCCCTATGTATAGTTTTATTGGGTTTCCTTATAGTGCGTTTTTCATTTAAGCCTTAGCGGTGTGGTTTGGTTTTTATAGGGAAATTGGATGAGATTCATGTTGAGAGTTCCCACATTAGATGACCCAAGGTAGAGTGGTTGGGGTTCCCATGTACGTTTTGTCGTGTTGGGGGTTTAAATGTTTTTTTTATATTAGTTGAGTTCTTGTGGTGGGGAGAACCCCCTCATGTTCTCCCCTCATTCTTATGTTGTGGTTCCTTCTTGATCGGTCGGGTGTGACTTATGGAGAGAAGGGTCACCCTGAGGCTCATGGTTTCTTTTGATTTTGATCTGTAATGGACTCAAGTTTTGATTATCATTTAGCTGGGTGACTTTATGGGGGAAGAAAGTGTATGTGGTGGGGATAATTGTTACACCCCGACCTCAGATACTCCTTTATTTTATTCTTTTTTTGGTCTTGGATCTTTCCAGTTGAGGGTCAAGTTGGGACCCAATTAATTTTTTTGAGTTTTTGGAAGTTTGGGTGGATTTCAGCATATGCACGAGCACCATACAGTTAGTGGAAACCATGTGGTTTAGCCCATGTGCTTGTGCATTAGATTCTAGATTCATCTAGAAGCTACCACACGGTCGCACAAACCATGCAGCCTGGTCGTATGGTAGGTATGGGATTTTGGTAGAAGCTACCACATGGACTGAGTATGGTCAGTCAAATCATGCGGTATGGTCATGAAGTCACTCTCTTATTGGAAAATAGCTATCGTACGGTTGGCACATGGTTTGGTAAACCATGCGGCCAAACCGTGCGAGCTGACCATAAATTTTAGAAGTTAAAATATCTATTATACCCTCCTACCCTTTTAACCCCAATTCATCCCCTCCCTATTGTTCAAATTTTTCCCATGAAGGGATCCCCCTATATCCCTCTCCTTGGTTACTCCTCCTCCATTATTGCTTCCTCTTTGATTCCAAGGCAATTTATAGGGTTTATTGTCCATTTTTTTCTCTCATTCCTCTCTTCCTATCTCTATTCCTTAGTTCTTCCTTCGTGGGTTCTCTTTTGGTCGAACCCTATAATCTAAGGTTTGCATGTGACCTGATTTTATTTTATATCTAGGGTTTTTGGTTGGTCCATGAGGCCTTTTTCTTCCTCCCTTCTAAGTTCCATTGCATCCGCACCCCATCGAGGTAGGGGTTTCAATCCATTTCCTTTTCGATGAAATCTAATTGATACTTGGGTGTTTCAATTAAATTTTAAACATGATTTTCACCTTTATTATGCATATGGTTAGATTATTGTGGGGTTTACTTTTTGGTAAAATTGATAAAAATGGGTTTTGAATTGGTCCTTCATATATGCCTGAGTGTATATGCATCAAATGTGTTTTATAAAATGTCAATTGAGCTTGAAAGGTAAAATTGGGTGATTTGTATGGTGTTTTTCCCTAGAAAAGTTTTATTAAATTGGTTTGATTGTGACTTAAGTTTTACATGTATAAAATGGTGTTTTTTTTTGGGTGGTTGAATATTTTTTGGAAGGATCACCTGGTTTTTCAAATGTTTGTTTGCATCTTAGTAAACAATGTGAAGTGTTGGACTTGGTTTGGAAGTAAGAGGTGTTTAAAAAATATTTTTGAGTGTTTCATGGGTATTAGAGTGTTCCATTGGAGTTTTACACACCCATGAGTGCTCTAGGTTCACACATGGATGTGCATTCAAATGAAAATGGCACTCTGGAACACTTTTCCTTTAAATGATTCTTATCTCTCCTTCCTCCATTTTTCTTAAAATGGTTCCATGTTTTCCAATTGGGGAAAGGTGTTGTTTCTAGTGATTTGAAAGTGAAACTTTAACCATGTTCCTTAAAGCTTGACTTGTTTGTACCTAAAACGCGTTTTGGGTAAATGTGTAATGTGAAGGCCTGTTTGGTACATTTTCCCAAAGTTGAATGTTTTACTCAAATTTTGGAAAATATTTTGTAAAGGTGATTAGATTTAGAAATTTTAAGGGCCCGTTTGGATTTGAAAACATGAAAGTGTTATTGTGTTGTTTTGTTAATGTTTTGGAACTATTTTGTGATATGTTGAGATTGATAGTGTTGAAGGCCCGGTTGGATTTTTATTTCACTTTATAAATGAAGTATGGCTTTGAAAGTATAAATGACCAATTGGTATTTTTTAAATGCTTTAAAAAATGTTTGAGAAGATTGTGTGATATGATGGCCTGGTTGGCACCTTGATAATGAGATTTGTAGTGGGAACCCTTATGAAGGGATTTCCCTTTATGGGTTATCATATAGGTGGTGTCTGTGTTTGGGGTAGGCAAGTGCGGTGATGATAGATAAGATGAGTCACATGTGCGAGGGCCTCTTACTTACATAGTATACTATTATCATAGGTTCATGGGTTTCTTTTAGAGGATTGAGTGATAGTTGCTTATCAGCCTCGATTCGATGGGTTGGTACCCCCTAGATTATCTAAGAGGCCAGGTGGGTTGTGCCACTAGATTGGTCAGTTGACGGTGGCTAGTTTATTATAGACTAGGGAGCTTCACCATATGCCAGTAGGTGGTTCCAAACCGAGTACATCTAGGGATCATTCTACGAATATTTAGCAAAACCCCATGGTTAATAAATTTTTTGTTCTTGTTTATTTTCTGCGATGTTTTATTGACATCTTTCACTATTATTTATTTTCAGCAAAGTCCAGTATCCCTTGTTTTGGGTTTTGGTTTTAAAATGGTAACCTATTTTGGAAATGGGAATATGGTTTGAAATGTTTTAAAATAAAGAAAACCTATTTTATAATTTTATTTCAAACTAGTGTTAATGGACTACTTTCAGGAAAGGAAATGTATAGATTTTTTGGTGGTTTTCTACTGAGTTGTTTAGATCCCACCCTACTTGTACCACTTGGTGTCGGTAGACCCAAAATGTTTTTCGGCTTCAAATTTTTATTCAGGTTTTCTGGTTGAGATTTCTCTTGAATCAATTTGGTCTTGTGGATGGTGGTAACTAAGTGGTAACATATAGATCTTGGTATCTTATTTTAGTTTCAGTTTTGTATTTTGGTCTTTATTTTGTTCAGCTATTGTAACTGAGTCTATTTATTCATTTATTTGAGATGCAGTTGTGGGTGGTTATTTCTCTTGTTCAGTTTTATTTATTTGATCCTGGTTATTATATGGGCTGAAATCATTCCCACTCAGTTTATATTTGATTCATGACATTAGTTGTCAGCCCGTGGGAATCATGAACACCCTTTGGGCCATGCTGCGGACTGGGTTGGGTGTTAGGTTGGATGGAATCTCGGCCTGGTTCGTGACAAACACCTCTTTCCACTAGGCCAAGAGACAAAAATATAATAATCAACCTCTTGAAAATGGTCCAAGATCCATAAATACAACAATTCATAAATCCAAACATCATGTGAATTACATGAGATAAAGACAAAAAATAACCTTAGTAACACAAACTATGAACAACAATATCATACTCAAGGTAACTTAGACTTCCATTGGAAAATGTGTTTGTGATGCACTAGTTCGAATTCCATCACAAGCTTTAAAACATTCCTATGTATCATGTATACCATTTCCCTAAAGATTAAGAAAAAATAAAAACACCTTTCATATCACTTTGTAACATACCAACCCGATTCACTTTGAATAGTAGCTGAACCAGTGGCACTACGTGACCTCAAGAGTGCCTATCTGTTTGCTAGAGGTTGTCGACTAGCAACAAGTGTCTCAGGTGGCATCATGGGGAGACAGTACCCCCAAACAAGAGTGTTTAATGATAGTAAAATAAACCAAAAATCAAGTGCAACAATAAACTATTAGAGTACACATGAATAAATAAACAACCCATCCAACAATAATAATAATGAATGACATATAGTTAAATAACAAAAATCAACCCCTGGAAAGACCACATATACATAATAAACAAAAGAAATAAAATACAAGGGCTCCATTGTGACTCTTAGTCATACCTTGTCCCAAGATCCATCTACACACTCAAGATGTCCTTCTCGATTAATAAAACCTTGGGCTTCTTGCCAAACTGCAACCAAGTTAGAGTCTTCTTAGGCACCCAAGTGCAATGGTGGATTGAGTTGGGTGTAAGTAAAAAACTCAGTAGGGAATCACCAACACATTCCCATAAATTACCTATGATATTTTTATATGTTCATGTGATATTCTATGAATAATAATTAAAATATATAAAAAATAAATAAAATAATAACAACCATCATCGATCCTCAGTTCCCTGACCCTGATTGATCACACCTTCTTTATCCGGTGTTAGAGTGTCTCTAAGAACATCACAATGGCCTTTCCAACCATAATAATCATCCTGTATTTATTCACCCTGGTATATATTGATAATGACCTGGGGGGTCAAACCCATCTCAGTATACTATGATAACGACCCGTGGGATAAACTCTCCTGGTATACAGTGATAAAAATTTGGGGGATAAACTCACCCCAATATACAGTAATATGATTAGGGAAATATCCATCTTAGTATCACAACCTGAGGAATGTGTCATCCTATGTAATTATTCCCAACATTTGAGCCCCATCGATGCAGGAGACTCGACCACACCCACCAAAGACCCCATAAGACCTAGTATCTCACACATGCTAGGACTGATCGTTTGCTCAAATTAACTATAATCTCACCTCCAAATCCATGGAATCCCCACCAGTAGTATCATAAACCTCCCAACTAGGGGAGTTTTATTTAGTATCATAAACCCCTTTAGTAGGGGAGTCTTCTTTTATATCACAGATCTCCATACTAAGGGATTTTTCTATATCAATAATATAAACACTACCCGAGGTCGTTTTCTATACATATCAAAAAAACCACAAGAATGCAGGTCATATCACATCATAACTGCCACCAAGGCATATTCTAATAAGTCCAAGACTGACTTAAAGGCTTTTTCTTGGTATTTTATAAAAATAAGGAACCAAGGGTTGACCAAATACCAAAAATACATCATCATTATCCATAGTCCATCGACTCATATGCAAGGCACGAGTTATAAGGTGGAACCCATAATTGTCTTTAACAATCTCAGGATACACCCTCTTGGGGTTAGTCAGTCATCAGGGCACCCACTGTGGTCTACTAGGCCACATCACAAAGTAAGCACACTAAACGGGGTCCTCGATCTCTATCTAGTCCCATGGGTCATTTGGTCGGTCCACACACTCAACTAGTTCATCCGACCCATGGCCCAACCACCCGTGCAAACACATATCGAGGAAAAAAAGACCACTCACCCCATAACCAAGACCACCGAGCTTAATGGATCTAAGGTATCTCAAAGTCCTCACATGACATACTCGGCCCACACAACTCGAGTGACACCACCCCCCCCCCCCCACTTAAAGGTGTCTAAGGTATCATAAGTCAAGCCACTAAGTTCTATCCCTCACATTCATTTAAAAACACACCCCTTATGGGGGGTTTATATATCAAGGAACACAATTATTACCACAAAATCTACCATCGGTAGCTGAGGTAGACAAACTAGTTCCCGAGGGTCCATCGTGGCCCTCAAAATTTCATGCAGTCCACAATAATTCATTTAATAAAAATTAGAAATTCAATTAATTATCTCATTAAGTGGCCCATTTAATTTATGATTTGACCTTAACTTAAACCCATAAATTAATTAGATAAATTCATTGCCTTAAGTGGCGAGAATGGGAACCCCATACACCATAAAAAAATAGCATATATACCATAGGGATTATACAGAAGACCACCTACCACATTCAAGAAGCATTTCCCTCTTTTTGGCAGCTACTACCTAGACCCGTCTACAATCAATCAATCATTTCCCATACCCATGGGGCCCTAGCTCAAGCCACATGATCCAAAATCATTAACTATATTCAAATTATAATTTAATTAACCCAAAACAAGTAATTTAATAGTTATCTCAAATTGGAATAAAATTCGGTCAACTCACCGACCACAAATGTCACACCCGAATTGAGGTCAAACACTTACGAAAGGACCGCAACGGACCCCCAACATCAATTTGAGCAAAATCCATAACAACCAGAACCATTTCAATAAATAATTTATTTAAAAACTAATGAAAATTCCAAGAAAAATCACTATGTGAGGTACCTTCCTCAGATCTTCATGCAATGACATGAAAATGGCGTAACGAGACACCCTTATTGCAAACAGAATGAATGCCCCTATATGTTTGTATGATTACACCATTCTATAGTGGAATTGGCATAAAATTACTAGATTAAGGAAAAATAAAATTAGAAGAAAGTATGAGAGGAAGTGCAGAGATCTTTAGAGCTAAAGACATGCCTTGAACGCGAGAAAAACACCATAAAAACCACCCCTTTCAAAGAGGGAACCAAGAGAGTCAAAGTGGGGAGAGGATCGACCCTGCGTTTACACAAAGGAGGGGAGGAGGGATACCCCCTCTAAAAACCTGAGGGGGAAAATGTTTATTTTACCCATTTAAAAATCCCCATCGGTTGGCTGGTCCAAGCTCACCGGCTACTGCCCATCCCACCAGCTAGCTGGTGGCTTCAGGTTGCTGCATACCGACAGCCCAACCACCCAGACCTTCTTCTGACGTTTACTCGAGCCTCCACGACATCATTCAAGCATCATTCCTTATCCAAAATACATCTTTTAAGATGTTCCCAACCTCAGAATTCATGTCCAAATACTGATTTAAAATATGAACCCTCCGCTAATTTAAAATTCAAAAAACTCTTGAATTTCAAACACCCATACAAACACAGGGTCTTACATTTTCCCACAAAAAAACACTTTTATCCTATTTTCGATTAGTTCATAAGATCCCCAATCGACCAATCAAAGCGTGGAAGCGATAAAAACACACACTAAAACTAGATTTTACATATCTTTATGTTTGACCAATCCTTGGTGATCATAGTGTTATCCCATGCGACACGATCTTTTTCTCATAATCAACAAAGATCATTAAGGGAAAAGGGATTAACTTGGACCCTTTACAGAGATTCATCTTGACAATCAATGTATTTTCTACACATTACACCTTGAAAATCATGCAACAGAATAATCAAGAAATTATGGGTTTTTTCTTCCTTTAAAAGTTCCTTTGATTCACCATAGAAGTGTGGACCTTCTCTTCACTAAAAACCAACCATTTCCTCTCAAGAAGTCTCTCTGTGAGGTTTGGGAATCCATCTCTTTGTTTTCCAAGTGAAACTCTATTTTTATATAAAGATCCACAAACCATGAAAAGCTTTATGTGCTATGGCATTGTTCATCTTGGTCAATTGATGATCTAAAAACCACGATTGAATCCCATGTCTCCATAAAATCCAAAGATTGTTTCCTTCTCATATCTCATATCATTGTTTGGAATAATGATGTGTTTTCCACATGAGTTTCTTCCAAAAATTCTAGTTGATAACTCTAGTACCATGATTCGAAAACCACGAATGTTGTACCTTTGAACAATCATGTGGTATATAAACATGAAGTGGCTTCCAAAATTCTAATAGTAGGTGAAAACTCTTCTTCAAATAAAGTTGATATATCATGATGTTTTAAAATGAATTACGATGCATTTTACCAAACCACAACACGATATCCTTCATCATCGTGTCCAATGAATACTATAATCTTTTTCCAGGAACCATGGTCAAAATGATAGTCATTTTCTCAATCTTCTTCACATTTTTTCTAGCTAAACCACAACGTGGTCCTACAACATTTATAACATAGTTTTAGATTTCTCTTTATTTATCCATTCAATTGCAACCTTTTCAACTCTAAACAAACTAAAAAAATCTATGAGAATGTTGACAATAAATACAACATGAAAACAAGTTCAAATCACATGAATCATCAACTCAAGAAACTAGTCCCTAGTATGCTCCCAATGCGAGAGTTATCTAAACACCATATTGCCAAATAAAGTAATATTTGGAAGTAAACTCCTTCTCTTTGTGTAAAAAACATTTCTCTATTGACTAAGTCTCATTAGCACTCAAAGTTCCTTCATCCTCTTCAAGGGGATTTCACACTCGACATTCTAATTGACTAAGGATGTTGATTGTTGGCATTTTGAAAGCACTTTGTGTTGACCAAGTGTATCTCGATACTTAACTAATCTTTAAGTCAATGTAGAGTTCAGTTTGATGTCAAGTTTGGTGCATGTTGAGTCCTCTTGGACTAGGCTTCAAACAAGCATTTTTGTCAATTCAATGTCATAAAAATTTGAGGTAAGTTTCGTACCATGACTAATTTCGGGACCCATAATCCATGCAATGTTTAAATGCATTATAACTCCTTGATTTCAAATAACTAATCCAAAATGTATAGTTATCTCAATACTTTGTTAAAATGGGTAACAAATTATGTTTCATAGTGATCTTATTAGCAAATTCGTCCTTTGTCAATCTCTTGAAAATTAATAAAATGACAACATTATTTTGTGAAATGTTTCATGATTATAAAAAATAGTGAGTAGGTGTAGAATGATCCAAAAATATTATCTATTTTTTTCATATTTTGTAATTGTTGGCAATTTCTATATTTTTATTTTATTTTTCATTTAAAATAACTCATATAACACATGTTTTTTTCTATATAGTTGGGTTTTTTAATAGAATATATTCTATCATTTAAAAAAAATGTAACTATTGAAAAAACATATCTATTGATTTTTTTAATATAACATGTTTTATTAGTTTTTTTCATTCAAAATTCAAGTCAGAACATATATTATGTATCCTTAATTTTTCTTTTCCTGTAATATATATTTTGATTTTTAGTGTTTTTAATTTCACGAATAGCAAAATATATATCGTGTTTTGTTTTTTGTAAGACAAAGTAATTTATTTTCAATTTTATTAGTTTTTTCATTTAAAATAGCGGACATGACATCGGTCCTGACTTTTTAATTTACTTTTTTTTTTCACAAAAGAATATTTTTATGCTTTTTTATTTTATATATAAATATATCGGCAGTTGCTCTTTCAAATCTGGACTCCTTATCTTACCTAACGAACTCAACCGACTCATTTACAAATCATCAAATCAAGTGAAATCTTTAACTCGAAGCCACGTACGGGGGAGCCTTTTGCTTGACTCGTACATTTTAAGAGGGCCGCTTGTGAGTAATAAAAAAAAAGCATCATTTCAGAATTTCAAAATATAAATAAATTTCGGATTTTTCATATAATATATAATAAATTTTCAAATATGTAGAATATTAAGCTTAAAATAGTGTGAAATAATAAACCACTTCTCCCAACTAATTTGAAACTTAATTACTTTTAAAAATCAAGTACGGTGCAATGTAAAAATAATATATGAAAAAGGTAAAATCTCTAAGTCGCAATTAGTTTGCTTATTTTTTAATATATATAAATAATTTATTTCATATAAATAACATTTTATCAAAAATACAAATTTTGATCATTTCGTACATCATGTTGATTTATTAATATATGACACAAATGACTTGTGAATCATCGTTTCGCATTTCCATGACAAATCAATCTCATTTACTCGTTTTTATTAATCTCATTTTCAATCATTTTAGACTTTTGTAAATACGATTCGTTTCTATCCATAAAAAATGACTCTTGAGTTGTTGTCTTGAATTTTCAAATCAAGTTGATTGCGTTTTTTAATCATTTACACCTCATTTAACACTTAAACAAATTAATTCTTAAAAGATACTTTCAAGTATTCAAAGCATCTCATATATAAAATTAATGGTCTCATGGTGCAGTTTAGTGGTAGTTGCCCATATGGGTCTCGGCGAGGTCTTGAGTTCGAGTCTCGCCGAGTACATCTATGCATTGTATGTTGTCTTTTTTTCTTTATAATGTAGTCTCTTTTTCTGAATAAACTGAGTCTTTGGGCTCAACTTTTTTTTATATCAAATTAATGCACAGTTAATTTCTACTACTCAAGTTGGCCTCGTTTTCTTAATTTTTTATGGTTTGACAATCAATCACATTTAAAAAGAAAAATTAATACTTTAAAATTATTGTCGAACATTATGAGCCCTAAATTCAAGCATGATTCATTCTTACGGGTCACAAAGGATTTGTGAGTAGTTGTCAAGACCCTCCTTGGTAGGAACCCTTCCTAAGCCAGTAGCGAATGCAAGAGTGACTCTCAAAGCCTACCTTCAATAGGTCATGAGTTAGCAACTAGCACTACTACAAATATGTCCTTTAACAACGTGCAATAATGCTTTTAACACTGCTGTTGAAGGGGACCCCTTTATCAGCACTAGTTTAGCGTTGATAAAGGTCTCACTTTATCAGCTCTAGAAATAGCGCTGATAAAGGCCCCATTTACTGCATTGTGTTGTTTGTATAACAGTACACTATAGCAACCTCTTGTACACAAAAATAGCACATCGCAACCTCTTATACACAAAATATATAATTTAATTGAAATAAATTTTACATCATGAATACAAAAAAACACTACTATATACATTTCAAACAATATTTTGTATAATTACATTTACAATTGCTATCCATAAACAATTTAAAACATTAATGTCTGTCTGTGGCACCCGTGATCCCCTCTCAAAAAGGTCCACCCATGGTATTCGTTGCTGAACAAATCACCTCAACCCAAGCAAAAGAATCCACCTATCTAAGAAAACAATATCATGTTAGTAATATTATAAAGAAATAAATTAAACATTACTATGAATGAATATATTAAAAAACTGTCAACTTTAAATAAAAATATACACTTGAGTTATACCGGTCACACCATGCATTGTATTGAGCTGCGGTTGATTCCAACACGTCACAAATGAGTTATGAATTGTTGTTCTAAAATATCAAAACAAGTCGAATGTGTTTGCTCGATTTTGAGTATGTCACTTGTTCTTTTTAATGAAATTAATGTCAATTTTAAATAAAGACACATTTGGAGTTATACCGGTCACACCGTGTGTGAGATTGAGGTGTGGCAGATTCTTATACGTCACAAATTAGTTAAGGATCGTTGTCCTAAAGTATCAAAACAATTCGAATACATTTGCTTAGTTTTTAGTATTTCACTTGTCTTTTATACTAAAATGTCATTTCAAACTGGAAACACACACTTTGAGTCATATTGGTCGCATTGTGTGGGTTTGATGTGAGACTGCTTCCTTCATGTCACAAATGACTTATGAATCATTTTCCTAAATTATCAAAACAATCAGAGCACATTTTCTTGGTTTTCCGTGAGACAAACGTTTTGAACTAAAATGTCAATTTTAAACTGATAACAGACACTTTGAGTCATACCGGTCACACCGTGCATTGGATTGAGGTGATGGTGATTCCTACACATCCCAAATAACTCATGAATCATTTCCCTAATGTATCAAAACAATCCGAATGTGTTTGCTCGGTTTTCAGTACGCCACATGTTCCTTTTTACTAAAAATGATGTTAATTTTTAATAAAAAGATGCACTTGGAGTCATACCGGTCACAACGTGCCTCGGATTGAGGTATGACTGCTTTCTACACATCCCAAATAACTCATGGATCATTTTCATAAAGTATCTAAACAATTCAAATGCGTTTGCTTGGTTTTCAGTACGAAACTTCTTCTATTTGCTCAAATTGATGTCAAATTTAAATAAAAAGATGCATTTGTAGTCATACCAGTTACACCATGCGTCAGATTGAGGTGAAAATGAATCTTACATGTCTCAAATGACCCATGAATCGTTTTCATAAAGTATCACAACAATCTGAATGCGTTTTCTTGATTTTGAGTAGGTCAGTTATCATTTTTACTAAAACTGATGTAAATTTTAAATAAAAAAGACGCATTTGGAGTCATACCGGTCACACCATACCTTGGATTGAGGTGCGACTTATTCTTACATGTCTCAAATGACTCACGGATTATTTTCCTAAAGTATCAAAACAATCCAAATGCGTTTGATTAGTTTTCAGTACGTCACCTATTCATTTTTAATAAAAATGATGTCAATTTTAAATAAAAAGACACACTTGGAGTCATATCGGTCACACCATGTCTTGGATTGAGGTGCAGTTGATTCATACACATCCCAAATAACTCATAGATAGTTGTCCTACATTATCAAAAACAATATGAATGTGTTTGTTCGGTTTTCAGTATGACACTTCTTCCCTTTGCTAAAATTGATGTTAATTTTAAATAAAAAGACGCACTTGTAGTCACACTGGTTACACCGTGCTTCAGATTGAGGTGCGGATGAATCCTACACATCTCAAATGACACATGGATTGTTTTACTAAAGTATCAAAACAATCCTAATTCATTTTCTTGGTTTCGACTAGGTCAATTGTTGTTTTTACTAAAATTGATGTAAATTTTAAATAAAAAAACGCACTTGAAGTCATATCGGTCACACCATGCCTCATATTGAGGTGCGGCTGATTTCTATACATCCCAAATGACTCATGGATCATTTACTTAAAGTAGAAAAATAATATGAATGTATTTTCTCAGTTTTCATTACGTCACTAGTCCCTTTTTACTAAAATTGTTGTCAATTTTAAATAGAAAGACACACTTGTAGTCATACCAATTACACCATGTGTCGGATTGAGGTGTAAATGATTCTTACACGTCTCAAATGACTCATGGATCATTTTTCCTGAAGTATCAAAACAATTTGAATGTGTTTTCTCGGTTTTGAGTAGGTTAATTATCATTTTTACAAAAATTGATGTAAATTTTAAATAAAAAAGACACACTTGGAGTCACACCGGTCACACTATGCCTCAGATTGAGGTGTGGCTGATTCCTACACGTCCCAAATGAATCATGTATCATTTCCTTAAAGTATAAAAATAATCTGAATGTGTTTGCTCATTTTCAATATGTCACTTGTTCATTTTTACTAAAATTGATGTCAATTTTAAATAAAAAGACACACTTAGAGTCATACCGGTCACACCGTGCATCATATTGAGGTGCGAATGATTCATACAAGTCTCAAATGACTCATGGATCGTTTTCCTAAAATATTAAAATAATATGAATGCATTTTCTCAATTTTGAGTAGGTTAATTGTCCTTTTTAATAAAATTGATGTAATTTTTAAATAAAAAAGTCGCACTTGGAGTCATACCAGTCACATAGTGCCTCATATTGAGGTGTGACTGATTCCTACACGTCCCAAAAGATTCATGGATCATTTTCATAAAGTATCAAAATAATCTGAATGTGTTTGTTTGTTTTCAGTATGTCACTTGTTCCTTTTTACTAAAATTGATGTCAATTTTAAATAAAAAGGCACACTTGGAGTCATACTAGTCACACTGTGTGTTGGATTGAGGTGAAGATGATTCATACACGTCCCAAATGACTCATGAATTGTTGTACTAAAGTATTAAAACAATACGAATATGTTTTCTCAGTTTTCAGTACATCACTTATCTTTTTTACTAAAATTTTATTTTAAACTGGAAACATGTACTTTGACTCATACCGGCTACATCACGTATCCATTTGACATGAGCCCGATTTCTACACATCAAAAATGATTTATGAATTGATGTCATAAATTTTATTTATTGTCTTGATTTTTCAAATAAATTTCGTCGTGTTTTTTTATTATCATTTACTCCTCATTTAACACTTAACAAATTAATTCTTAAAAGACAATTTCAAGTATTCCAAGCACCTCATATATCAAATTATGGGACCCCAGGGTGTAGCTCAGTGGTAGTTGTGCCCATGAATCTTGGTGAAGTCTCAAATTTGAGTCTCGTTGAGTATATCAATGCATTTTATGTTACCTGCTTTTCTTTGTAATGTAACCCCTTTCCCTGAATAAACTCAGTCTCCAGCCTCAACTTTTTTTATATCAAATTAATGCGTGGTTAATTTATATAACTCAAGTTGGCCTCGTTTTCTCAATTTTTTATCATTTGAAAATCAATCATGTTTAAAAAGTAAAATTAATACTTTAAAATTATTTTCAAACATTATGAGCCCTATACTCAAGCATGATTCATTCTTATAGGTCCCAAAGGATTTGTGGGTAGTTGTCACGATCCGCCCCACTAGGAACCCATCCTAAGCTAGTAGTGAATGCAAGAGTGACTCTCAAAGCCCGCCACTAATAGGTCATGAGTTGAAAAATATCATTTAGAGTATATCACACATATGAGAGACATTACCCTTATTTAATGACCTGACCCGAAATCCACTAAATTGATGCTCCGATCTGGTGGGTTATAAGGCCTCAAGCGCGCCTCCCTGTATTCTAGAGGTTGTCGATTAGCAGCAAGAGTATAGGGTGTGATAGTGGGGAGACTATGTTCTCATATCAGAGTAATAAACAATGAAAATAGCTAAGTATCATACACAACAGTAAACAAACAGAGTGCGGAAGCAGTAAATAAACTGAAATAGAATATGCTGTAATAATAAATGAAATGTTGTAAAAACCTGAACAACTATCCATACAATACAACACTGGTCACCCACTGATCTGACCATACAGATACAAGAGTACAAAAGAAACTAAAAGTGAAAATACAGGGAACTACTACTAACTCTGACCCAGACCACGTACCCGATCTCCAGACACTGTCGAACTGCACCAGTCCAATCAGAAGAACCACATGAGAAACTTCGTTCGAACATGCTATTGAAACGAAGGCAGTTCATTGCTAATAATGAAGTTTGGTTTGTGTTTGTTGTCAATATGTACATGGATGACTAGGGTGGTTGCAAGGAATGAGGTCATACATTTGAGGCTGAAAGTAGTATTGAAGGTGGCACAGTTTCCTAGGGTTTACCAAAATTTTGGGCCTCCAAAATCAGAAGTTTGGTAACGGTTTATAGCAATGGTACGTGGTGAAGGCCAGCAGTACGTAGTGAAGGTGTGCGGTATGTGGTGAAGGCGCGCGGTACGCGGTGAAGGTACATGGTGTGCAGTGAAGGTGCACAGTACGCGGTGAAGGTGCGTGGTACGCAGTGAAGGCGTGTGGTACGTGGAATGGTGCGCAGAACCAAAAACAGTTCGCATCAACGGTACGCGGTGAAGGCATGCAGTACGTGAAATACTGTTGAAAATGGTTCATAGTGATGGTATGTGGTGAAGACATGCAGTATGTGGGGTGTTGAAGTTTGGCAGGATTGTTGCAGTTCATAAAACAGGAGTTGTACACAGTGGATCCTAACAGTACGCGGATGAAGTTCAATTTACAAAGAAGATTTCCCCACATTGAAAATTCAGGTAAATCAGATTACCAAAATTTGCAGAGTTACATGCCAATTTAAGGAACAATAATCCCCTTTTTTAAACAATGAGATTGAAGATTAAAATATCGGGAAGAAATTCAGTGAAGTCCGAAGTGGTACACGGTGGAGAAGATGGTATGCAGAGAGAATCATTCATGTAAGGAAAATAGTACACGGAAGAGAGTGTGGTTCACGGAGGCAGCTCTTGCAGTATGCGGCGGAGCAAGGTAGTATAAGGAGCATGACGGTACGCAGAGGAGTGGAGCAGTACGCGGAGCAGGGTGGTACGCCGAGAAGGGCAGTTTGTGGAGGAGTTGGACGATACGTGGAGGATCTGGACGGTATGCGAAAACGGAAGCGGTACGCAGAAACAACAGCAGTACACGGAACACCCAAGGAAGCCTGAAAATTGACCAAATCAGTTTGCAAAATTAATTTCCATAACATATCAGTGTATGAGAAAATAAATTACATCTATGTGTGATTACGGGACTTCAACGGAGCATCCATTTACAGTTGGGGATGCATGATTTGATGCTAAACCATTGAAGCGACCTTCAAGTCGTTAAACTGAGCGAAGATTCTTCTAACACAGTGAGTAAGAGAGAGTCAATAGAAGTGATTCGAGGGACACAGTGTGCTATCCCTAAAACCTTGTAAAGGTAGTGCGCCTGGCACATAATGACTATGCTAAACACCTGCAATCCACAACTTATGAAGATTAGTGGTTTTGGTATGACTGACACACTATCGTCATATGCTTCTTGAACATAGTCCTTAGTGGTGAACCAAATAAAATTGTTGTGTCGTTGTTTTTCCTATGATTGTTTATTTTCTGCACATCCTCTTCAGACTAGTTTAATAGGTTCCTACCAATGTGGGAACAAGATCTATTAGTTTAAAAGAAAAAGTTGACACCCTGATTCACCCTCCCCTCTTAGGGTGTTCTGGGGTCCTTCAAGTGGTATCAGATCATAAAAGTTTCTGGTGTTGAATATGTCTTCTACTGTTATGGAGAATCCAATCAACGTTAGGGGAGTTCCCCTCTTCGATGGAAGTAATTTTCAAATATGGAAAAACAGGATGAGATCTCACCTAAGATCTCTTGGAATGAAAGTCTTATTTGCTACTGCGTAGGGAATACAAGTAACTAATTCTACAGGATTTTCGATGATAGATATAGACAGGAAATTTATTGATGCTGATGAAAAATCACAAAATGATCTCACTAAAGACCTTTCTGATCAAATTTATCTAAAGTTAATGAGTTTCACATCTGACAAGTCAATGTGGGATAAACTGGAAAATATTTATGAAGGAGATAACAAAGTGAAGGAGGAAAATCTTCAAGTTCTATAAAACAAGTTTGATGATCTGAAAATACACCCCGATGAGAATGTAGACTCCTTTTCAATTGAATTACTAAAGTTATAGGAGAAATCCGAGGTCTGGGTGAAGAAATCAAAGACATTTACACAGTGAAAAAAATCTTGAGAAGACTTCCACCCCTTTACAATGCAAAGGTGTCAGCCCTTGAGAAAAGAGATCTCTCCAAACTCTCAATGGATGATCTTCTGAGAAATATATCATCTTATGAAATGAGAATCAAACTAGAAAAATCTATGAATCATGTGAGTAAGGAAATGACATTCAAATCCATGGACAAACTAAAAGTTTCAGGAGATAGCAGTGATGTAGATGATGAGGAAAACAAAACTCTTTCTCTCATTTCTAAGAAGCTCAAGAAGGGAACATGGAAATTTGAAGGCAAGCTACCTCTAGCTTGTTTTCACTGTGGAAGAGTTGGGAACATTGTCTCTCAGTGCTCAAGAAAATTTGATGATTGAGAGAGAAAAGTTGAAAACATGGAGAAGCCTCAGAAAAAATTCTTCAAAAAGGGAAACTTAAAATTTGAAAAGAATGTACAGAAGAAGAGTTTTTTCTATGAGGAGGAAGATGATGATAATGAATTATGTGAGGAAGATGAACCAGAATTTAAGACTGTAAACTATGCCTCCATGATGGCTTCCATTGAAAAGTTAGAACCATTGATAGATAAAGCCAGAGATAATCAGTTGACTACTAATGCTGATCCCATGTTGTAACTTAAGGATGATTTTGGTAATCTTGAGATTAAATGTAAGAGATGTAATAAGTGGAAAGAAATGGTGAAGGAATCATCAGAATATATTGATCACTTGGAAGTAGAAATTGAACGAATGGAAGAACTGGTGAAAGCTTAATAATCAATCCTTGAAATCACTGATGATGTTGTGGAACTAAAACTCAAAATTGAAGAAAAAGAAAAGGTTATAAATGAAATTACCTTGAGACTGGAGGAGAAGTCCTAGACCGTTGAAGGACTCGAAGAAAAAAATGTTACTCTGAGAAGTAAACTCGAAAGTGAATCAATTTCAAAAGAAGCAAAGAAGAAAATACAATTTGGAAGGTTCTCAGATGCTGAGCTACTAGAGAGAGAAAAACGTAGTTCTGATGGAATTGAAAAGATCTTGAGTGATCAAAGACCCACATTCATGGGAAATAGTGGAATTGGTTGTGATGCCGAAACGTCAAATGCTATAAATAAAGTGAACCAGAATAAAGGTAATATGAAAGTTGATCATGTTGAAAAGCCACCAGAAGTGCTGAAAAAGAAACCCTTAAATAAAATTGAAAGTAGAACTGAAGATTATCCTCAATTTTACAGAAATGATAGGCAGTCAAACTATTTTCCTGAGGAAGAAGGCATGAGGAGAAATAAAATTGATAAGACATTTCCTTTCATGAAGTGTCAGTTTTGTGGCTATCTTGTCCATACCATGTCATACTGTGAAGAGGCAAGGAGCTATATAAATGAGGAAGAGTTAGGAGTTCAAAAAAAAATAACATATTCATATCCTACTTCTTATAGAAGAAATAATTTCTATGGATATTGTTTTCACTATTCTAACGTTGGCCATAAAGCTGTGTATTGCAGGCAGAGGTATGACAGGAGAAATTATTTCAATACTCAGAGACAAGTCAAAACACATCAACTAGATGGTGCTGCTATTTTAAAAATATTTTCTACTCTAGAAGAAGAATTTGAATATAAAGAACCCATGTAAATGGAAGAGAGAATTGAAAGGCCATCAGTGTCCTACACTCAATCCAATATCTCATGGAAAGAAAAGAGGAAAATTGAAAAGTCCAATTTTGCAGAAGTAGTACTCAAAGCTACAAAGAACAAAAGCACCTAGATTCTTGATTGTAGATATTCATCCCACATGATGGGTAATGTATACCTATTAATTAATATCAAGAAAAAGGTCGATGGAACAGTGAGGTTCATTAATGATGGTGCTTTGGAGATAAAAGGCAGTGGAAGTACTGAGCTAGCTAATGGAGAGATGAAGAAAACTAAAGTACTTTATGTGGATGGTCTGCAACACAATCTTCTTAGTGTGAGTCAACTCTATAACTCAGGTCTTATTGTTACATTTAATCAGAATGGCTATAATATAAGAGGAAAGTCCGAGAATTCTCTCATGAAAGGCTATAGAACAGATGACAAATTATATCAAGTTGACAACAAAGAGAACATTTTCTACTTAACAGTTGAACATGAAAACAACTTATGGAATTGAAGATTGGGGAACATCAATTAGCAATACATGGAAAAGATATCTAAGTTTAAGATATTCATGGATATCCCTAATCTAAAGCATAAACGAGAAAAGACCTGTGATGCATGCATGCGATGGAAACTGGTCTGTAGTTCCTACCGATCAAAAAAGAAAAGAGAATCAAATCTTCTTAACCTCATTTATACAGATGTATGTTACTTGATAAATGTTACTGGAAAACATGAAGAAATGTACTTTGTTCTTTTCATAGATGATTATAGTAGAATGACATGTGTGATCATTATACACAGGAAGAGACAAGTGCTTGATTGTATGAAAAACTATCGTCGAATTGTCGAGAATGATACTGGATGGAATATCAGAGTCCTGCGGTCTAACAATGGAGGGGAATAAACAACCATTGAATTTGAAAATTACCTATCGAATCATGGGATACAACATGAGGTGGATACTGTGAGAACTCCAGAACAAAATAGAGTTGTTGAGCGTAGGAATCGACAGGTAAACAACATGGCCAGAACTATGCTGATCAAGAGTCATATTCCAGGACATTACTGGAAAGAGGCAGTACAATAAGAAATGTATATTCAAAATTGAATAGGGCTATATATGGGTGAAACAAAGAAACCCTATGAATTGTGTCATGGAAGGAAGCCCTCTTTGAAATATTTTCGTGTTTTCGAAAGAAAATGTTTTATCTAAAACAAATAAGGAAATAAAGGGAAGTATAGAGACAATGTAGACAAAGGAATATTTCTTGGATACTCAATGAACAACAAATCCTAAATTTTTTTCAATAAGCGCTTGGAAAGAATTGTGGAAAGAAGTGAGGTAAAGATCATTGAAAAGAAAAACACGAATGCTTCAAGGAATTATTATGCTGATGTGATAGAAGATGAGGAAGGATGCGAACATGGAACAAATGTTAATACAAAGGTAGAGGAAGGTGTGAAAAACTCTCAAGATTCACATCATGATATTGACTCTGAAGAAGAATCAGAAGAGGAATCCATAGCTAGATAAAATTTATTTGAACCACAAAGGAGAAATCAAAGAGTAGATATTGATCAGTACAACATTATTGGGGATCAGAATGAACCTACATAGATAAGGAGAATGAGGAATAATGCACATTATGCATTTCTATCAGTTGTGGAACTATCCTCATTTTAAGAGGCTACAAAGGACGAGTCATGGGTAAAAGCAATAAATGAAGAGTTAGATCAGATTTACAAAAAACAGACTTGGGATCTTTTCAAAATACTTAAAGGTCCCAATGTGATTGATAAAAATTGGATTTTCAATAAAAAAATTTGATGAGCATGGAAATGTGATCATAAATAAGAAAATATTGGTCTGTAAAGGATATTAAAAAATTGATGGCATTGATGTTGAGGAGCCATTTACTCCTGTAGCAAGACTGGAGTCAATCATGCTATTTCTTTCTATGGCAATCCAAAGAGGTTATAAAGTGTATCAAATGGATGTGAAGACAATATTCTTAAATGGAGTATTAGAAAAAGAAGTCTACATTGAAAAACCTGTAGGGTTTTTTCTTGGCAATTATGAACTAAAGGTTTGCAAATTAAAGAAAGATCTCTATGGCCCGAAACAAGAACCAAGGGCATGGTACTCGTGGTTAGACTCTTATCTGAGAAAGCTTGAGTTTAAAAGATAAGGAGTGGATCACAATATCTATGTGAAAAATTCACAAAAGGATCAATTCATGGTATTTGTATACGTGGATGATATTATTTTCGGTGGAAGCAGACATGGATCAATGGATAATTTTCCAATCACATGAAATTAAAATTTTAAATTTCTATGATTGGTGAACTAACATACTTTTTAGGGTTGCAGGTGAATCAGAAGAAGGATTACACTTTCATTTTTCAGGAAAATTATGCAAGAGAGCTACTGAAGAAATTCAATAAGCATGATTCCGAACCAATGTCGACTCTGATTGTGGTTGGAACAAAGATCAGGAAGCATGAGGATGGGACTTATGTGGATCCCACCATGTAAAAAAGAATCATTGGAAGCCTACTGTACCTAATGATGACACAACCAGATATTGTCTTTGCAACTTGCCTTGCATCCCACTTTCAAAGTACTCTGAAGGAAAAACATATGGTAGTAGTGAAAAGAATCATGAGATACATTCAAGGTACACATAATTATGGGCTATAATTTGATGTAGGAAGAGGTAGTGAACTGTCTGCTTTTTCTGATGCTGACTGGGATAGAGATGTAGTGAATAAAAAGTATACTAGTGGTGGAGCATTCTATATTGGGAAGAAATGTGTGGGATGGTTAAGAAAAAAATAGGAAAGTACTTCTCTTAGTATTTTCGAAGCTAAATATATATCTGCTACCAAGGCATGCACCCAATTAATTTGGATGAAGTAGAAACTGACTGACATAGGTGATAAGGTGAAACAACCAATAGTGATTTACTATGTTAACAAGAGCGCAATTGATCTTACGAAGAATCTTGTTCATCATTCTCGTACAAAACATATTAAGATCAGATATCACTTCATTAATGAAAAATTTGAACAAGGCGTGATCAAAATGGAGCATGTGGGAAATAATGAGCAAGTGGATGACATTATGACCAAGCCACTGTCGACAACTATTTTTGAGAAACATCGGTTGAATCTCGGTGTTCAGCCACCTCCCAGTGCATAAGGAGGTTACAAGATTCCCCTATCCCCAACTATTTTAATTGTGTTAATCTGTTTGTGGAAGTGTTGCAGGTTTTTGGGGGAGATATGATACAGGGAGAGTATGTTATGATCTCTACAATGTTTACATACTGGCCTTTGGGATTTATTAACAATGGTGGAGAATGGATAAATTCAATGGATTCAATGGAGAGTGTGGATCAAGAAAAAGTCAGAACTACAACTATGGAGGAGAAAAGAAAAGAATGAGAACTCAATTCATGTCTTCTCTCTTGTTTTCTACATAGATCACTACTCACATAGACTTAGAGTGATGGCTGAGTTGTTTCTTGAAGGTTTGGGTTTTGATTGTGGCTGGCACATTAGTGAATTTATCTGGAGATTTCCAACAAACCCAAAGGGGGAGATTGTTGGAACCAAGGATGTTCATTGCTAATAATGGAGTTTAGTTTGAATTTTTTGTAAATCTATACATGGATGACTAGGGAGGTTTCAAGGAATGTGGTCATATGTTTGAGGCTGAAAGAAATATTGAAGGTGGCGCAGTTTCCTAGTATTTGCCAATTTTTTGGGCCTCCAAAATCAGAAGTTTGGTAACGGTTTGCAGCAATGGTACGCGGTGAAGGCTTACAGTACGTGGTGAAGGAACGTAGTACACAGTGAAGGCACGCAGTGCACGGTGAAGGTACGCAGTGCACGGTGAAGGTGTGTAGTATGCGATGAAGGTGCGTGGTACGTGGTGAAGGCGTGCGGTACGCAGAACAGTGCACATAACTAAAAACAGTTCACAACAACAGTACGTGGTGAAGGAATGAGGTATGTGAAATGCTGCTGAAAACGGTTTGTAGCGACGATATGTGGTGAATACATGTAGTACAAGAGATGTTGAATTTTGGCAGGATTGTTGTGGTTCACAAAACCGGAGCAGTACGTGGTCGATCCTAACAATATGTAGATGGAGTTCAGTTTACAGTGAAGATTTTCCCACATTGAAAATTTGGGTATCTCAAATTACTGAAATTTGTGGAGTTACATGCCTATTTAAGGAAAAATAATCCCCTTTTAACAATTATATTGAAGATGAAAATTTTGGAAAGAAATTTGGTGAATTCTGAATTGGTATGCGGTGGAGAAGATGGTATGCATAAAGAATCATCTATGTAAGGAAAACAATATGCGGAAGAAAGTCTGGTTCATGCAGGTAGCTCTCGCAGTACACGGAGGAGCAAGGTAGTACACAGAGTAGGACGATACGTGAAGGAGTGGAGAAGTATGCAAAGAATGATAGTACATCGAGAAGGGAATTTCAAAGCGGATATGGATGGTACGCGAAGGAGCTGGACGGTACACAAAAATAGCAGTAGTACATGGAAATAGTAGCAGTACATAGAACACCCAAGGAATCCTAAAAATTAACCAAATCATTTTGAAAAATTAATTTCCATAACATATCAGTGTACGAGAAAATAAATTACATATGTGGGTGATTACAAGACTTCAACAGAGCATCCGTTTATAGTTTAGGATGCATGATTTGATGATAAACCATTTAAGTGACCTTCAAGTGAAGATTCTTCCAACATAGTGAACAAGGGGGAGTCAGTGGAGTGATCCGAGGGACGTAGTGTGCTGTCCCTAAAACCTTGTAAAGGTAGTGTGCTTGGTACAGAGTGACTATGCTAAACACTTGTAATCCACTAATTATGAAGATTAGTTGTTTTGGTACGACTGACACACTGTCGGCGTATTCTCCTTGGATGTATCCCTTAGTGGTGAACCAAGTAAAATTGTTGTGTCATTGATTTGCATGTGATTGTTTATTCTCTGAACATCCTATTTAGACAGGTTTAATAGGTTCCTACCAACATGGGAACAAGATCCACCAGTTTAAAAGAAAAAGTTGACACCCTGATTCACCCCTCCCCTATCAGGGTGTTCTGGGGTCCTTCACATTCAACACTGAACCTTAGCCCTATCAACAATGAAACTCATGCTCAACCTAAAAATCAGACATAAGGTCTACACGTACACTGAGGTACATGCGTAGGGGTGAGAAATAATATTATTATGACACCCTAACAAGCAATCTATAAATGTGCTACTATAAGTGTATGCAAAAAAACCAAGTGCTCAACCTAGCTAAGACACTACCAAAAAGGTAATCAAACCAAAACGTGAAACCATAGTCGAACCCTGGGTCTAAAATCCCAGTCAAATGAGAAAGTGCCACTGTGGATGTTCATATCTATATATGTATACATGTATAGTTATATAACTATACATATATAAATAAATATGAATATTCATGATTATGTGAATCAAATAACATGAAACCACATCATAAGTCAACCCTTGGGTCCATAATTCTAATATCCTTGATATCCTGTGCAAGGGAATTGATCTGGATGTTGTTCCAATCAAGACATGTATCATTAATTCGATATCTGGGTTCGTAATCCCAATTGTCATATACCTTCTTTGGCCAATACTAAAAAAGTCTCTGAGCAAGGTACGCCACCATAAGGGGATACTCATCCTACACATGGGTTTACCCGTACTCACATCTAATAACTGAAATAAGGATATTGTATACTGATAGTCAATCCTATAAAGATCACTATAACCAACTCCAGCCTACATTGAGTAAACACGAGTCAGACCCCAAGGGATGGATCCAAGGAACTCATCCGAGGAATCCTCATAAGCAGTGTAGACCATGAAGGGTTGGATCCAAGGAACTAATCTAAGGCATACACACAATAAGTGTAGACCATGAAGGGCCAAATCCAAGGTTTCAAGTACCAAGACACCCTCATTGATTCCCATAGGCGTCCCAATGGAATCTCAGTAAAAGAACTGGTTGGGGTCCTAGGAGCATGTTAACAACACATTTCATATGTGAGCCCAAACAAGTTGGATCCACAGGGTAGTAAGGCCTGAGGCATCCCACAGAATCAAGACCCAAGGGGAATACTCCACCCAAGGCATCTAATACTGCATTCCAAATCCATGGAGAGCAGTCCATGGAATCTATAAAACATTCATGTATTCAAACCATTCATTCATCACACATGAGTATACCCACTCATGTAAAGCATTCACATTCCATCATAAGACATGGGTATACCCACCTAGTCATCATATACTGTGGAGAGCATAATCATCCCCACTATACATCACTATCCTATGATTCCGTTCAAGGCATTCCTATACTGAGAATCTAAGTATCACTCAAGGCATACAAGTCACCATCCCACTGATCCCGTCCCAAGCATTCCTACACTAGGAATACAAGTATCACTAAGGGAACACAAAAAAAAGGTAAGTATAAACAGTAAAGTCCTAGGTAATACCTCTTGGTATACCATTAAAACATTAGCAAAACATGGCTCAGAAGCTAGATACTTGGGGAGCATGTTTGAGCATCCCAAAAAGAAAGTAAGATTTCTTGTACCAGGCTCAACAACCACTAACTATGAAGTAACTCTGGTAAACATCCACATGTCAGCAAAAACCATGTCAAGTAGAAACAAATGAGTAGGGTGGCCTGAATGCCCAACCCAACACTCCAGCTACAACCGCTCAGGCTTACCAGTTCAGCACATGTTCTAAGGTGACATCCGAACACCAACTCTACCCAAACCCAACATACAGCTCAGGGTCAGCCAAACCATAGGAACCCACTGGGTCCCTCAATTCAAGTACTAGAAGGAATACTACTTGGGATCATTTAAGTAAACACAAGTGAAGGAACCCTACTCAATATCCTTAGCTGTAAGGAAAAGGAAGAATCTTATATGGGATTCTCAACGACAAGAAATGGAGGCATCCTACTCAGGATCCTCAAATGGTAAAAAAGTACATGGATCATATGGGGGACTCCCTATATCATCATATAAGAAAAGGAACCCCTCAGGGTATCCTTAGAATCAACTGGTCTCACAACCTCATAGACGAGAAGAGAACGTCACACAAGGGGAATGTCCTCAGAAGCATAGGTCACGGGAGATAGATCATAGCTCATATCAGATCAAGATCTCAACTAGGTTGGTTCAAACATCCAACCTATTATTCACGCCAAGTCTCACCATCAAGAGATGACTTAATTCTATAACTAGAGGAAGAACCTATCCATTTAGGTATAATACCCCCAAACCCACTAGGAGTCCTAAGAATGCCCCATAAGTTTTACCATCATGATCAACATGGAAAACTACTCATAATGGACTACTCTCGAGTCCAATTCTAAATCTAGATAAAGAAATATGTAAAACCCTCAAAGAATCACAAGGGGATAGTACACGTCGTGTAACCCTCAGTACACAACGTGTACTCCTAATGTGCCACATGGTCATGTACTCTCGCCAGCCTATGCATGTAAACGCCCCAGGTACACATCGTGTGAAATAGGTACACAGTGCGTACCCAACATAGGGTACATGCCTATGTCCCTCAACCGATATGGCCATATACCTATATAGGTTGTGTACTTTTACATGGCATTCCACCAACATAGGGTCTAGTTGTGTGCCCCTACACGGGTTTTCTTGGTCGGGTACTCGACTACACGACCGAGTAATAGTCCATGGCGTGTGCACCCATGTACATGATGTACACTCCCTTAAACTTCCTATTCTCTGAATGGGAATAACACATGGTGTGTCCCTATAGACTAAACATCATGTAGCCTACTTTTCCCAAATAAAAAACCCTCAGATCACACGAATCCCCTGTGTTTATCCCCAAATCAACAAATTTGGACACTAGGGGCCTCATAAAAGCATAATAGTTATTTAAAAACTTGAAACAAAAAACCTAAGAGGGTTTTTCTGGTAAATCTTAAAAACAACCTACCTTTGGGTGAAGACCTCCAAAGATTTATTTGATTTTTTAGTCCTCGGCTTCCGCACGATGAACAAACACGTCGAGGGCTTCACAGTGACACCTCTCTTCCACCCTCTCCCTCTTTCTCTCTCGACCTCTTTCTCTATTAGGTTGTGGAAAAGGAGGATCTGCATAGGAGGTGTCCACAAGAGGGAAAAAAGAAAAGAAAGAAAATAAAAGGAAGAGAAAGAAAAAGAAGAAAAGAAAAGAAAAGAAAAGAAAAAGGGGCCTGACTTGGCCCTAGTGCCCAGCTCGATTTTATGCCTTACTTAGGATAAAGTCCCTATTATGGAATCAATGATGGAGAAAAAATCTCAATTTGATTCTTTGTTCAAATGTTATGGCTGAACGAACCTAGGCAAAAAATTTATATTTAATTTATTAAATATTAAATATTATTTATTCCGCTAAAATTCAAACGACTCAAATTTCAACCAAACTCCAATCCTAGGGTAAACACCCTATTTTGGAACCAACAGATTGGTAAAAAAAAATTATCCAAGATCATATGCTAGGGGAAAAGACCATCTTACCCCAATATGAGTATCTGAAAGCAAAAATTCAAATTTCTGCTCAAAATTGATGTTTGAAAAAACACAAGTCTTTACAAAATCCCCACCATAAACCTTCTTGTCCCTGAGAAGCCTTATTAAAAGACCAAAATCCATGATATCAACCTAAGCATCTATAAAAGCAAGCAATTTAGACTATCTAATAACTAGTCTCATAACATCAACAACAACCCCCTACATGGAAGACATTTAACTACGGTTGGTCTAGTGCTACCCAATATAGGAATACACTTATCATCATCTCAAAACAAACACTGAGCCCAAAGGCTCACAAAAAACTCTAGAGTTCAACTGAAAATGATGGACACCACCCTCAAATGGCCAATGGTGAAATCCCCACCATATGGATTACCCTACACCGCTACTCGATCAAAACCTCAAAAAGTTCCATTCCTAACTAAGGAAGAACATTTAAAAGAAAAGTATCTCTATGTAGGGACAAAACTCTCTTAGTATACTCAAGACAAACTAATATAGAGCATGATTGACTCCAACAGAAGTGCACTAAGATTCCACTAAGGGCATGTACTCCCCCCTTTGAGACACACCTTACTATCAAAACTTGACCAGGATTCAGCCAAGGATCAACCATATTATGTCACCCCATTCATTTCACGATGTCACCTCAACCACGAAGGGACATCTTAACATAATTTCCAGGATCCAAGTCCATGGTAATTCTGAAAAGAATTGGTCCTTAGCTCGCACCTGACCACTCACCAATTTAGATCCAAATGATACCACATGCAACCAGCATGTATATTTATCACCCGAATCGTACTCTAGCAAGTTTTCCATAACAAGGCTAAGTTGACCATGCTACACAAGACACTAGTTTCACAACCCATAACTCCCTTGGAATTCCTCTTTTAATATCAAGCACCTAAACCATGCTACAATTTTTTCCACAACTGCCCGTCAGTCGATGTAATTCCAGTCATGAGCATCTACCCATTCTCTGACTGCATTAACAACAACAGAAACATTGGTCTACCAGGCCATGCACCTAAAAAGTTCTTCTCGTTGAAGTGAGTCTTCAAAAACAAGAACCCAAGGTGCTTTGTCAAATGATGAAGGCATCTTCAAGCCTATAATGCAAAACATGATCACCTACCATGCCTCGATCTTGAAACAAGCGTAAAATAAAGCTCACTACCAAAAAAGGCATATGAAAACATGAGCCAACCTCTCCCATGCAGGTTTTCCTAGAACAAAATAGACATCATCCTACAAGGGTCTAAGTTAAACTAAGGGACTTTAGGCCTCCCACAAAGCCCTACATAACAAGCCTCACAACTGGGTCACAAGGTCTAACCACCTAACCCAAAAGATAAAAACCTCTCAAAAGAAATTAAATATCACAACGACCAACAAAGGTCAAAGATGAAAACACAGCCTATAAGGGCCCTAATCTTCTTCAAGCATCCTCATAAGGAACTGCTCCCTAGAGGTCACAATACCAATGCAAAAGAGAAACTGAACCGACACTCATCAAACATCCATACATGGAAATACCCTCTGGAGTTATAGTTCAAAAGAAAAGTCTTGGTATCCACTAGCATCATACTCAACGATTTGACTAGATAACCATGACCTAAGAAACACCACCCTACAAGGGGTTCAATAGAAAGGCATCACATTCCATATCGACCTACTGGGGTCACTGCACCTCCAGTGCATGAGGAATGAGTCATTAGCCTCACAAAAAAATGCCTTAATGTAGATCCACAAAACTTACCATCAGAGTAAAAAGTATGTGTAATAAGGCCCAATAAAATAGGTCTCAATTGTCTGAAAAATCACACACTAGTAAGCCTATATGATGTTAATCCTATGTGCCAAATATGATGCCTGAGATGCCTCTTGCCTTTGCCGACCAAGATTCAAATCCATCCCTAGACTCTTTCCAATGGATAAGAGATAGATATCCATAGTAAATCATAACATCCACAAAACATGTGCATCGCTCAAGGTGGAAATCATATACAAATGTAACATCAAAAATCAAAACAACAATCCCAAACCCAGGAAACTAGGACTTCTTACCAGAATAAGTGTTCTCGATGCACCAATCCAGTATCCATCATAGGTTCTAACACATTACTAATACTCCTGTATACTATATACCAAATAGTAAATACTAGGAAGAGAACAACTTTGATACCAATTTCTAACAACCTGACCCAAAATCCACTAAACCGGTGCTCTGAGCTAGTGGGTTATAAGGCCTCAAGCACACATCCCTTTACACCAGAGGCTTCTAACTAGCAGTGAGGGCTTAAGGTGTGATATTTGGGAGACTATGACCTTATATAAGAGTAAGAAACAACCAAAATAACAAATTATCATACATAGTAGTAAAAAAAATATTACATAAGTAGTAAATAAACCGACATAGAACATGCTATAATAATAAATGAAATGTTGTAAAATCCTGAATAGCTATCCATACAACACAACACTGGTCACCCAATGGATTGACCATACAGATACAATAGTAAAAAATAAACTGAAACTAAAAGTATATGGCTCTACTACTAACTCCAAGCCAGAACATGTACCTGATCTCCAGACACTTTTGAACTATTCCAGCCTGATCAGAAGAACCACACGAGAAGCTCCGCTCGAACATGCAACATCGATCCTCATTTCGATCCACCATGAAAATCATGATCAACCTGAAAAGCATACATAAGGTCAACATGTACACCAAGGTGCATGTGAAGGGGTCGGAAATAATCTTAGTAGGACACCCTGATGAGTAACCTATAAATGTGCTTCTATAAGTGTATGCAAAAAAACCAAGTGCTCAACTTAGCCAAGACACTACCAAAAAGGTAAAAAAACCAAAATGTGAAACCACAATCAAACCCCAGGTCTGAAATCCTAGTCAACTAGGAAAGTTACACCATGTATGTCTATATCTATATACATAAAAATTTATATCCCCATACCTATACACATATACATAAATATGAATATTCATGAATATGTGAATCAAATAACATGAAACCATATCAGCAGTCGATCCTTGGGTCTATAATCTTGATCGCCTTGACATCCTGTGCAAGGGAATTGAGATGGATGTTTTGCCACTAAAGACATGTATCATTAAGTCAATATTTGGGCACGTAATCCTAATCGACATATACCTGCTTAAACTAATGTTGGAAAAGTCTCTGAGCAAGGTACGCCATCACAAGGGGATACTCATCCTACACTTGGGTTCACCCATACTCACGTCCAATCACTAAAACAAGGATACCATATACCAATGGTCTATCTCGTAAAGATAAATGCAACCAACTTTGACCTTAATACACAGTGTGTACTCCCAATGTGCCACATGGGTGTATACCCTCATCGGCCAGGGCATGTAAATGCCCTAGGTATACAGTGTGTGCAACAGGTACATGGCGTGCACCCAACATGGGGTACATGCCTGTGTCCCTCAATCGGTCTGACAGTATACTTGTCCAGGCTGTATACTTTTACACTGCATGCCACCCACATGGGGTCTGGCCTTGTACTCCACATGGCTGTGTGCCCCTACACACTTTCACCTGGTTGGGTACTCGGCTACACGGTCGAGTACCAATACAGAGCATGTGCACCTATGTACATGGAATTTACTCCCTTAAACTTCATATTACATGAATGGAAAGAACACATGATGTTTCACCATAGACTAAAAATCATGTAGAGTTATTTTCACAAACGAAAAACCCTCAGATCTCCTAAATACCCCGTTTTCATCCCCAAATCAACATATTTGGCCACTAGGGGCCTCATACAATCATAACAGTTCTTTAAAATATTGAAATAATGAATTTAAGGGAGTTTTGTTGTAAATATTAAAAACATTATACCTTTGGGAGAAAATAACCGAATCTTCATCCAATTTCATGGTCCTCGATTACTGCACGATGAACCGGTGCGTCGAGGGCTTCACGGTGGAACCTCTCTTCCTCCCTGTCCCTCTTTATCTATACCTCCCTATTTTTCTCTTAGGTCATGAAAAATAAGGTTCCACATAGACGGAATCCAAAAGAATGAAGTAAGGAAAGAAAGAAAAAAAAGTAAAAGAAATAAAAAGAAGAAAAAGAAAAGAAAAGGAAAAGAAAGAAAAAGAAGTTTAGGAAAAGAAAAGAAAAGGGGACCGGGCCAGCCCCGATGCCCAGATTGATTTTATGCCTTTCCTAGGCTAAAATACCCATTAAAAACTCAATATAAATGACAAAATATCAATCTGAAACTCCATTAAAAATTTATGGCCGAACAAACCCACATGAACAATTTAATATTAAATTTATTAAATATTAAATATTATTTATTTTTATAAAATTAAAACAACTCAGATTTCCACAAAACTCTTTTCCTAGAGTAAAAACCCTATTTTGGGACTAATGGAGTGGTCAAAAAAATTATCTGAGATCATATTACAGGGGAAAAAATACCATTTTACCCCCAAAGAGCATCCGAAAGTAAAAATTCAAATTTCTGCTCAAAATTGCAGTCTAAAAAAACATGGGTTCTTACACCTTATAATATAAGCAATAGAAGATTTAACACCGATAAAATATTTATAATATAAAATAAAACTCATTCTACAATTCATTTAACTATCACACATAACCAAGGTCTCTAAAATAGAATACCAAAATGTAACTCACATGGTAGCGACAACAACACCAAACATGACCTCCATGAACTAGTATAGTACAACTTGATAAATAACTACCTTATAGAAGCCTGTAAAACAGATTTATATATATGTGGAAGAACTTGTTAGTTTTATGTTAGAGTTGAAAAAGTGCACTGTCATATTTTTTGTAGAAAATGACTGCTAATGTGATACCAAGCAGTTTTCTTTCCAACTGATTTTGTTGGATGTTTTTTCCTATTTAATGGGAAAAAGGGGGAGATTGTTGGGATTCGGCCCATTTATTAGGGAGAGAAATTAATTAATGGAGAGATTTACTCAATATTAATAAATAGGTTTCTCTTATTATTAATGGAGATATTTTCTCAACATTAATGTAAAAAAAGGGAAAGTTGACTGCATTAATTAGAGATATAGACTTGGTGTTTATATAAGAGGATGAAGTAATATATTTTTTGGATAATGAAATTGATTTCTTATTATACGTAATTCATTGGAAAACTACAAATGGAGTTCCTCAAGATGTTATATTTATGTTAGAGTTGCAAAAGCGCATCGTTATATTTTTTGTAGAGGATGATTGTCGGTACGATACCAACTAGTTTTCTTTCCAGTTAAGTTTATTGGATGTTTTCTCAACATTAATGGTAAAAAAGGGAATATTGACTACATTAATTGGATATATGAACTTGGTACCTATATAAGAGGACGTGGTAGTATATTTTGGTATGAATATAATGAATTTTACTCATGCAGAGGAGCAAGGAAAATTACAAAGGGAGTTCCTCAAGATATAGCTCACTAAGAAGAGGAAGGGAGCTTCTAAATTTGCAATAGCATGTGGGAACAATTGGAAATGGAGAGTGAATCATCGATGATAAATCTAAAATGTGATGAGATACTGTGTTTGCGGTAACATGTGCAGGTGCTTCAACAAGGAATAGGTGTGAAGTAGCATCAATGTGCTATGGTTCAGGCAATTTCATCTGGTGTCGAGAAACCTTAAGAAACAAAATTCAAGGAGAGGGAATTCCACTAGTTTAAGTCTTGAGTGTATTTATTGATAGACCAAGGATAAGTTATCAAAGTTATATTGCAACATCACATTGACGATAACACATGTATGGTGTAAGAAACCAACTTTTATATGAGGCATGAAACCCTTTTTTTTGGGTTTAAATTCTTTATTTTTATCCTAATGTAAGTTCCTAATGAGGTCACAGAAGTTAAGAGGGTGTTCTAGGCTTGTTTTGAGCCTAGATCCTTGAATTTTAGAGAGAACTAGTGGGCCTCATAGTTAGTAGAAACTATTCTGAATATTCTGTATGGTTTTTTTAAACTGTGTGGGGGTGGGTGGTTCAATGCTCTGCCTAGGGCTGCATGATTTTTCCTAACCATGCAGTCCAAGATGCATGAATATAAAAGTTCCATATATCTTTTTGCAGTAGAACTTGGCACATGTTGTACATGGTTAGTCAAACCGTGCACCGATCCCATGAAAGGGGTGTGTCCATGGATAGTTTCTATAACACAGTTAGTCAAACCATGCACTGAGAACATGTGAGGGGGTGTCCATGGATAGTGGATGTTGCACAGTTAGCATACAATTTTTCCAACTATGTGGCCAAAATGTGTAACATTTTAAAGTGTTTGAAATGATGATTTCCCCCTCCTTTATATTTTAAACCCTCCCCTATTTTTCTTTACTCTCCCACACACATCAGCCCCCTCACCCATTGGAGAGATCCTTCCTTTTCCTAGTATTTAAGATTTCTCTTTTGTTTGGACTTTTAATCACTTGATGTTGGTATTTTTGGATGCATACCAGTAAGATCTCAATTCATGTTGCTCGTTTCTTCATTTATCTTACCATTAAAGGAGTTATTTTGGTGGGATATAATCTTCCCTATTTTTAGGGAATTTTTCTATTTTCTCATTTTATTCTATTCTATTCTAAATTAGAGGCCAAAAATGTACAAGGATTTAGCTACCAAGCTAAGGTAGGTGGTCTCATTCTTTTTACTTAAAGTCTTGGTGTTTAGGATTTACACCGTTGTACCGCATGATGGTTTTTTTGAGCAACTCTTATTAAATGGAATTGTCCTTAAATTAAATGAATAGGTATGAGCTATATAATTCATGGAACCCATTTATGTATTAAAGTAGGATAAGGAAATTGAATTGAACCACCCCTTGGGTGTGTTTCTAAATTTAATAAAACCAGCATGTGTGGCCTATGAGTTTGATTCACCTATTAAGGTGTGTTCTTTTATCCGTTGATTTTGGGATGCTAAATGAAATACTTGACATTAAAATTGATGTAAATGGAAGAGGGAATGTAATATCATGTCCCCAAGACCTTGTCCATCATTCGTTATTTCTTAGGCTTGAGATGGTCTTTAAAACCAAAATTCTTAATCAAGAAGAATGTGAGGATTAATGGGAGGCTAGGACTTCTAATCCTAGGAAATGATTTGAGTCACCTTCTGAGGTGAGTTAATTTCTTATATAAATGTTCTAGACAACTAAATTAAATGTGATCCTAAATGTTATGGTTATAATTATGGATCATGAACATTCATATTGTTATATTGAGAGTGATACTTGGGGTTCTGATTTGAAACTCTATGAATGGACTCATCAGGATTATTTTAATTGAATGAATTGTAAATTAAATCATCATACGTTGGGGGTGACACATGGGCTCTCATATGAAATACATGGAAAAAATATCTTGGACACTAGATTATATATGACATTGGTGATTCTTGGACTCCCCATGTAGATTAACAAGGAAGAAATCAGAGGAAAGATCATTATATACACCATAAGTGGCACTTGACCTACCTTTGTAGACCACCAATGATGGACTTAGAGAAAGGAGACTTTATACCACACCTAGAGTGATACCAAGATTCCTATGAGGAATTCATAAGTTGAGATTGTAAGGTTATGGGTTCATGTTATGTCTGGAGAGATACCTGGGTTCTAAATTGGGAATTCCAAGGAAGAGCTCAAGTTTCCTTTGAATTAAGTGATAAATTAATTATATGACATGACTTCCAATCCAAAGAACAATATTGGATTTTGTTAGAGCCTCACATTTTATGATGGAATTATTATACATATCTTGATCAGATATGGTTCATGAGGGACACCTTGACTATGAGCCAGGTCTTAAGACTTTATTATAAATTAAATCATGACTGACTGTTTACTCATAAATGATCCAGCTTAGGCTGAAGTAAGTACTAGAGGGCGGGAATTCCATGGGAACCCAAACCTATGTGATTTATTTACTTACCTAATTTCATTTACAACTTTTATAGTTACCTACAAACTGCTTATCATGCACTCACATATTGGATGACCTTAGACACTATTAGTGGGTGCCTACTGGGTAAATCTCACACCTTATCCAGGATGCCATTGGATACCTAGACATAATTCATGTATGTAGGTTAGGAAAAGAGAAAAAGAACTTTCATGGATACTTAATTACTATTCTAGGATGATGTATGGGGAGAAGAGGACCGACCCTATGCTCAATATGCTTCTATAGATAACCTTGGATATTTTATACTTTTTTATAGCATGATGTATATGCCTGTTTCCCTGATTTCCATCCTTTTTTGTACAACATTACATGATCATAATTTTTATATATTACATTGATGGATGCGTTTTACTTGGTTATTATATGATGAATGATTACTCTTCTACTATTTGGTTATATTTTACAATTCCACTATTGATTGATATGATTATACCACTATGCAACAATCTATTCATAAGGGTATAGTCTCCCACTATTCCACCATGAACACTTGATACTATTTGACATCCTCTAGTGTATAGGGAGGTGCACTTGAGGTTATGTGGACAACCAGGTTTGGTTACTTCTGAGTGAATCGGGTCTGGGGAATCACAAATTAGAATCATGAGGTTTTTTTATTTTCTTTTTTCCTTGCATTAATAATTGGGATGGTAGAAAAGGAAAATAGGATGTGTCAAGATTTGGTCATGATCATGTTCTTGGGAGTATCTAACCCACATAAAATGAAAATCCAAATTACATGGGATGGGACATGTTGTTCTGGATTATTCTTATTACATTTTTATTGACTTTACCATTGGGTGAAGCACTTGATGTTTGATGTTCCTTATGACTATGGATTTTTACCCTTGGACCAATAGGGAAAGGAATTATTTCTTCATGAATCATTAAAGAAACTTTAGGATCTATATGTAATGCATATTCTATGCCATGTTTATATTATTTCATACATTACCTTGAATATTTTTTGGTGCCTTGATTGGTATGTCTATGAAATTGTGCTAACATTTCATGCAGGGATTGGATAAATAATAGACTGTGACTAAATGGACACCACATTTCAATTTATAATGTATATAGACCTTTATAAATCAGAAATGGTGATATATATATATATATAATTCAACCATTTAAAAAGATTTTATATGTAAATGAGTATGAACTTGAAATGAAATATAATTTTTAAATTAAATGGTTGTCTTTAAATAGATATTCAAATTGAAACGTAAATGGTGTTTTCCTCTATAACTTGAAATTGACACTCTTTATACCGGGAAATTTGTCTTATTTTAGAGAACTTAACTCTTCTATGACCTCTGTAGTGAGTATTAGGTAATATCTCTTTTAGTTCTTATGATATGTACATCACCTATACCTAGCTTTAAGAGTAGGCAGAGGGGCATGACTCTTATATAGAGAGTATTATACCTGTCCTATTCTTATATATGCAATTATAGAGGATATAAAATATTGTATTGAGGCACATGTTTGGAATTTTTAGATACATTCCATCATGAAGGCCTTGATTTGTGTGCCAGGAGGGTAGAGATGACCATGATCTAGAGGTGGTGGACCCTGGGACACTGGTAGAACCTCCAGTAGTACCACTTGTGGAATCTCTATTTATACCTGATATGGGCGTTGATACCTAGTTTTTAGAGGGTTTTCCAGGATTTATACAGACTGTTTTGGGAGCTAGATGCCCTTCCACAACTATGGTAGAGTTGACTTATGAGTTTTAGGAGTAGCATCTACCCATGTTTTCAGGGGATGATGGCCCACATGCTGTGGAGTCATGGCTAAAAGACATGCTAATGATTTTTTGAACATCTTGAGACACCTTATGAGAGGAGAGTAAATATCATTACATACATGCTTTAGGATTCTTCCAAGATATGGTGGGACATTATTACCTAGATATATTACCATTGGGATATGGATTTGAGGGATTTTTAGACAGCCTTATTTGATTATTTCTATCCCGATACATTGAGGGACGATAGAGCTAGAAAGTTTATAAACTTGGACCATGGCACTTTATCAGTCATGGACTATTTTTCCCATTTCATAGAACTACAATGCTTCACACCTATTATGTTAGGTGACGAGTTATCTAGAGTTAAGCGATTTGTGGATGGTCTCAAGCATGACATCTGATCGCAGATGAATGTATTTCAGATTACTACCATATCTGGGATATTGAACTAGTAGATTATCATTGAGAATAACCTAAGAGAGGATAGGGGTACAATCTAGGGTGGTTTGGCACCCAAATCCAAAAATACATTGATGAACAATAAGAAGCATTGTTTGGATCTTCCATGTGGTGATATTAGTATCCAGGGTGCACACTTAGGTAGCTAGGTGTGGTGCCATCAGTTTGGTAGTTCGATACATACAAAACCCCTATGTACTAGGGACCTAATAGAATTCTGATCTTGTGGAAAGATGGGCCATCATCAACACTTTTATATAGATTTTTGTCTAGTAGCTAGTGATAGAGGTTTTTCACTGACTCCATGTTAAGAAGCAGGGTTAACAGTTTCTCGTCAGGGAGGGAGATGTAGTGAGACCAAATGATCAGACCGAGTTGGTGGTCATGGATGGGGTAGATAGAGACCATACTTATTGTTCTATAAGATCAGGCCTACTCAAGGTATCCAAGCTAAATCTCATGTCCTCAGATTGGGATATATGTATTTAATGTAGCTGATACCTGAGGAGCATAGTTCCAAAACTTCTATGGTGTGAGGTACTATTCTAGTAGCCTCTACTTTAGTATTTTCACTTTTTGATACATGTGATTTCCATTACTTAATATCTATGCTTATTGTAAAAATACTTGGGATTTATGTTCATTTTTCCTATGGTATGATGACGCTTGATACTCTGTTGGGAATTCAATCAGAGAGTGTACGCCACTATATGAGGTTCCCCCTCAAGATAGGTGGATGTCTCTTCGTATGAGACCTATTTTTCCTCAAGATGATAGGGTTTGAAATTATTCTCAAAAATGTAATAGTTGGTTCCCTATCAAGATTACGTCAATTTCTATCACCAAAGGGTGACTTTCATATCACTATAGGGGAAAAATTTTATTCAGAAGGGTGAATAAGATGTCCATGAAAGACGATCTAGACCTAAGCATCATGGGTTGGATAGGATGATAACCCAGATTACTGGATTTTATCTAGATGTCCGAAGAACATTTTAGGTGAATTTCCCTCCAGTGATAGATTGTTTCAAGGATGTTTTCCTATATGAATTTTCAAGACTACCTCCCAAGAGAGAGGTAGAGTTTTATATCAAGCCAGTTCCATGAGATGCACTAACATTAATTCCTCTTTATAGGATAACTACTACTAATTTTTAGTATCTCAAGAGGAAGCTATAGGATTTAAAAGTAAAGGGTTTTATAGGACCTATTTTTTCTCTATGGGGTTCACTAGTCCTTTTCACCAAGATGGCAGATAATACCCTCAGGATTTTCATGGATTACTGTCAGTTAAACCTAATTATGGTTAAAAATCAGTATCCGTTTCCTCATGTAGATGACCTCTTCGACTAGATCTAGGGAGAAAGGGTTTTATATAAGATTGATACAAGTTTGGGTTATCAGTAGGTGCATGTTAGACCATCAAATATACCACATACACCATTATTCAGTAGATATGGCTTGTATGAGTATTTGGTCATGTCATTCAATCTCACTAACACACCAGTGGTTTTCATGGAAATGATGAATTGGGATTTCCACCTATATCTAGATTTGTTTATGGTGGTCTTCATGGTTGACATATTAGTGTATTATCACACTCTATATGACCATTCCAAACATCTCTAGATTGTATTTAATACACTAAGAGAGCATCAATTATATGTTAAGAACACAAAATTCCACTTTTGGATTGAGAAAGTTAACTTTATAGGTCACATTATCTTAGGGACATGAGTATTAGTTGACCTAGAGGAGGTGATAGTTGTAGTTTCCTAGGATAATACCAATAAAATATTTAATATATGGAGTTTCTTAAGGATATATGGTTATTACAGGCGATTTATTCAAGATTTATCATGTATTTCCACACCACTAATAGGCATGACCAAAAAAAAATGTTAGGTTTATATGGTATAAAGTGTGTAAGGAGGCCTTTTAGAAGTTAAAGAGTAGATTGTTTCTAGTGCATATTTTGATCCTACCAAATCCTGTATGAGGTTATATAGATTATTGTGATGTGTGAGGCATTGGGTTAGGAGTAGTTTTGATGCAGAAAAAGCGATTCATGTCATATGGGTCTCGTTAGTTGAGGCCTTAAGAATGGAACTACAAAACACATGATCTCGAGTTAGATGTTGTTGTTAAAACCTTTTTCTATTGGAGAAATTACTTACTGGGAGATTGTTTCATGGTGTATATAGACCAAAAAAGCCGCAAGTACATATTTACACAGTGTGATTTGAATATTAGTTAGTGAAGGTGGTTTGAATACCTACATTATTTCAACTTAGAGCTAGATTATATGTTTGGTAAAGGCAATGAAGTGGTTGATGTCCTGAGTAGGATGAATAATACATAGGTAGTTTAGGAGGCCAGTAGAAATTGACAGCTTATGAAACTTTTTTCGGAGATGCACTTGTAGGTTAAGGACCATCATGGGAAGTCTGTAATTTCATCATTATCAGTGACCTCTTCAGTTATGGTGTGAGTGAAGATGAGTTAGAAATCAGACTCCAAGGGCTTGGTCCTATAAGAGAGCGCTGCATGTGGTGACCCACCACCTAGTTGGGTCATTGATGAGGATGAGATCTTGAACATTCATGGAAATTTCTAGATTTCTATAGAAATTTGAGAGGAGTTGATGTGAGAGTCTCATGCCTCTATATGGGAAGTACATCCTGGTCTTACCAAGATGTATCGTGACTTATGTCACCAATACTAGTGGCTAGAGATAAAAATAGTGATACAAGGGTTTGTTACTCAATGTTCTACCTATTAGAAGGTGAAGAAAAAACACTAGTGACCAGTGGGGATTTTACATCCATTACCTATTCCTAAGTGGAAGTGGGACAATGTCTCCATGAATTTCATGATAGGATTTCCTAGATCACCTTAGGGAAGTGACATCGTATGGGTGATCAGAAACAAATTGAAAAGGTCTCCCATTTACTTCATATTTGGGAGGCCTTTTTAGTGTATGATATTGGGAGGATCTATATTAGTGATATCATATGCCTCCACAGAGTTCCATGTTCTATCATATCAGATAGATATTCTCACTTCACATTATGGTTCTGGTAAGGGTTGTAGAGGGAATTGGTTTCACAAGTACTACTAAGTACAACCTATCACCCATAGAATGATGGTTAGTCCGAGAATATGATACATGTTTTGGAGGAAATGATCCTAGCATGAATCCTTTATTTCAGAGGTTCTTGGGAGAAACAATTATCTCTCACAGAGTTCACTTATAATAAAATATTCTAGATGACCATATAGATGAATCCTCATGAGGCCCTATATGGTAGGATGTTCCATTCACCCCTATAATGGTTATATGTAGGAGAGGAAACACTACCGGGTCCTTGTCTAATTCAGGAGACTTTAAAGAAGGTTCAACTTATTTGGAAGCGGACATCTATGGCTCTATTCAGGGAGAAGCCTTACGTCGATTGTCATCATTGAAAACTAGATTTTGAGGTGGGGAGTTGGATATTCTTACATATTTCAACTAGATTGGGGAATAAATGGATAAAGAAACAATGGAAGCTATCACCTTGTTATGTTGATTCTGTTGATATTTTAGAGAGTCGGGTCGGTAGCCTATCGGTTGTTGTTTCCCCATAGGAACTGGGCCATGAGAAATATATTCCATGTATCTTAGATTAACTAAAATAATTTAGATCCATATCATATTCTTTATCCTAAGGAGGTTTAATTGTAGGTTGATTCATCCTTTTAGGAGTACCCTATTCGTATTGTTGATTGGAGCACAAAGGTTCTTTGAGGCCAGTCAGTTCCTTCAGTATGGGTGCTATGACAAAACAACCATGTACAAGAAGAGACTTGGTAGTGGGAGTATAATATGTGTTCCTAGTGGTCAAATTTATTCTCATATTATGCTTTACCACCCTTGGAAGCACAACTTGAGGACATGTTTCTTTAAGGGGGAAGATTGTAAGAACCTGGATTTTCTATGAGGTACGAAACCCTTTTATCCAGGTTTAAATTATTTAGTTTTATTATAATGGAAGTTCCTAATGAGGTCATAGAGATTAAAAGGGTGTTTGGGGATTTTTTAGATCCCATAACCCCAAATTTTGGAGGGAATAAGTGGGATAAATGGTTCGCAGAAACCGTTCCACCCATTACTTACATTTTGTTTAAACCATGCATGGAGGTCCAGTGCTCTTCCTAGGGATACACAACCATGCAAGTGATGTAGGACCTATTGTAGAGCAACTTTTCATGGGATTCACATAGTTAGTCAAAAAGTGCACCGATCCCATGTGACAGGGCATCCATGGGTAGTGGTTGTTTCACAGTGGGTGCACAATTTCTCCAACCATGCATCTAAACCACGAAACCTTTTAAAGTGGGTGAAATGATGATTTTATACACCTTTATTTTTAACTCTTCCACTCTTTTTATTTCTTCTCCCACACAAAGTATCCCCCTCACTCGTTGGAGAGCTTATCCCTTCTCCTAATAATTGAGGTTTCTCTTCCTTCCAGACTTTGAATCACTTGTCATCAATCTAGTTCGATGTGTATTGGTAATCTCTCAATTCATCTTTCTCCTTTCATCATTTATCTTTCCATTTATATAGCTATTTTTGTGCGAGATAATATACCCAATTTTCAATTAATTTTTATATTTTCTTTTATTTTTCCATTCTAGTCAATATTAGAGTCCAATAACAGATGAGGAGTCTACTAGCAAGATAAGATAGGTGGTATCATGATTTTCCCTTAAATTATTGGTATTTATGTATTACATTGTTGTTTCATATGCCGAATTTTCCAAGCAACGATTATTAAAAATAATTTTACTTAAATTAAAGGAATATGTATGACCTATATAATTCAAGGGGAATATTTATGTCTTAAAGTTATGGACCTTGAATTGAACCACACCTTGGGAATGTTTCTAAATTAGATAAAACTACCATGGTTGGCCTATGAGTTTGATTCACCTCTTAAGGTGTGTTCTTTTAACCCTTTATTTTGGGATGTTAAATGAAATACTTGACATATAAATTAACTTAAATAGAATAGGGAATAGAAGAACATGTCCCTAGAACCTTGGCCATCACCTCTTACCACTTAGGCTTAAGATAGTCTTTAAAACTAAAATGCCCAATCAAGAAGAATGGTAGGATTCATGGGAGGTTAGGACTTCTAAGCCTAGTATATGATTTCTACCACCTTCTGATGTGTGTTAATTTCTTATATAAGTGTGATAGAGAATTGAATTAAATTTGAACTTATATTCTATGGTTATACTTTGGGCCCATGACCATTCATATTTCCATGACGAGAGTGATACTTTGGGTTCGACTCGAAACACCATAAATGGACTCATCAGACTTATTTTAATTGAATGAGTATTAATTGAAAGAATCATGCATCGGGAGTTTAGAACCCCAACCTTGATTCCACTTTAAACAGTTCTCTGGACTGGTTGACCACTAGGACTTAGGAATGACTCCCTATACACAAAAGTTTACCGACTAGTAGCAAAGGTGTAAAGAGGTGATAACTGGGAGGCACTACAAAATATCACTGGTTAGTAGTGGTTATATTAACCTCTTCTAAATAAATCCAATTTTAAAAAACTAATATAGTGGAATTTTTTTCAAACTGGTGTTATACATTTTTTTAATAATTAGTGGTATTTTCCATTAAACTGACATGAAATGTTTTAAAAAAACATCCTATTTTCTCCCCCTCCCCTACTCTTTCTACATGACCTGACCCTGACCCCTATCCTCCCCCACTCCCTGCATGACCCTGAACTTGTGAACCCCCCACACTTTGACCTCTATCTCCCCAACGGCGACGCGAACCCCCCTATAAAATCCCAACTCCATCTTCAGTGGAGACTCCAACCCTTGTGACCTCCCTTTGACCTCCCTCTTCCCGACGGGGACACAAAACCCCCCCTCTGACTTCCCTCTCCATAGTGGTTCCCATCCATGGCGGTGATGTATAACCCCTATGAACTCCCTCTCCTAGGCTCAATTCACCTCCTACCATCCTCTTAAGGCTTATTTGGCCGTGTTTTGGTGATTTAGTGTCCCACACTATGGAAGTGGTAGATCATTGTTTGGTTTTCTCTATTGCATAGTTCATTACATTAATAAACATTGATTCATTTCCTATTTAAGTTAGGTTTTAAATTCATAATTAAATTATTATATATGTATATAAATATATTTTAAAGGGAAACCATGTTTCACTTGTTTTCCATTGAATGAGAAGGTTTTTTATATGAGAACATGTATTTTAAATTTATTTTTCATATACCATGCACACCTAGCATTTGATAAAATAGTTGAATTTATTTTATTATGTGATTTCATGAATTTAAAAGTTGTTTTGGTTATTAAAATGATTTTTAATGGAGACTCTTGACTTCCAAGGGTGTGCATGATTTTTAAGAACCAATGTTGGGTTCCCTTGAATATAGTGACTTTATGATGATTGAGTATTTGAGTTTTCAAAGGAAATTTTATAAATAGGTTTCTCAAAGTGTATTCTCTTATGTACTCCATTCATAAAAATTATTTTATTGGTTATGATATACATAATTGGAATCTATTCATTTGTCTTGAAAATTTTCACAATAATTGGTGGCATAATGTCTATAGGTTATACCCCTATACTTTAATGTAAATTGTAAACTATGAGTGTTTTTTTGCCTCAGTTTTATTCTTTTCACTAATTATTCTACTCCATGATATTGATTAAATCCATTCATTTAGTCTTCATTCATTTTTCTTCCATAATAAATTCCTAATCTTGGGATTATAGTTGAAATTTTATTCCCTAATTTAATAACTTTATCCTGAGTAGAATATTCATGGATCAACATTGTATAATAATAAATTCCCATTATGAAAGAAATAATCCTAAATAGTAAAAATGAAAAAAATAAATGGGGCGAGAAAAGAAATTTATTAATCTATCAAAAATAATCTTCCACTACATTCACTAGATAACTGGTAACAGTTCTAAAAACATGACTAAGTTTCAAGAATAATTACTTATCATATTGAAGAAATTTTAGAATTTTAAATATTTTTCTTTTAAGTCGCTAACTAATAGGGTGTAGTACATGTCTAATAAAATGTTCCCCTCCTTGGATAGTTTTACAAGAAATTTAGGTGTATATATAAAATGAACTTAAATGGTAGAATGAAGTATAAGCACATATAACAACCTAAAAATTCTGTGTTTATTGGTTTTATCCATCAAATACTTTGTTATATCCAAATAAAATATAATTTTCATTGATATTTTTAAAGCAATGCTCTCGGTCTTAGTTATACCATGGGAGATGGTTAGGACATTGATCAATGTAGCTAATTTTTCAATGAAATAAACCCTTCCTATTTACAACACGAAGTTAGAATACACCATTATCTTTTTCTCCCATAAAAATAATATCATCTACATATAAAATATAAAAAATTGATACATCTTTATCATCTTTAATGTAGAGGTTGTTTTTCACGCTTCCATAATTAAATATTAATTGTTTCAAGCATGTATCTATCTTCAAATACCATGCTCTTGAGTCTTATTCTAACCTTTATATATTCTTATTTAATTTTTATTGTGCCTATTTGATTAAACATTTATATCTTTATATTTGAATGTTCAGGGATAATACAATCAAATACCTACTGATACAATTTGGATTGATTTACCTCAAAACACACCTCAATATGCCGAGGGATTGGAATAATATTTAGATTATACAATTAAAAACCGATCAGTGGATGGTAGAATAAAATTTCCATGACCTGATTGTAAATTCAAGCGATGGTTGAATAGAAACGAAGTATATGAGAATTTGATATTGAAATAGTTTTCTTCTTGATATGTATGCTGGATTTGGAATGGTGAATCAAATATCATGGAAAGTCAAAACAATAAAAATTCTGCCAATGAAATACAAAGTGACCTGGTAGAGGAGAATTTTGTTTGAAATTTGTTAAATGAATCATTTAGTTTTCCAGAATAAAATATCCAAGATTTTAGTAGATCAAAAGAACCTTTAGTTGATCCTGAGCTGATTAATCTTACTCAGAAATTCAGTGACCAATTTTTTTATGAATTAGTTGAAGACGGACAATAAGAACTGTATGAAGGGCGTTACAAGTATTTGAATTTGTCATTTCTACTTAAGTTGTATCATATCAAGTGTCTCTATGGAATTACAGAAAAATAAATTCACATGATTTTAGAGTTTCTTCATGATGAATTTAGTGAATATAATATCCCTGAATCATTCTATAAGATGAATAAAGTCATAAAAAAACTTCGACTTGATTATACAGAGATACATGGATACCTTAATGATTTCATGCTTTACTAGGGAGAATATTCTGATAAAGAATACTGTGCAAGATGTCATACAAGAAAATGGAAGTCAATGAACAAAAATGAGAGTATAAATCAATGCAACCCCAAGAAAAAATAGAAGAATAAAAATCTTTCAAAGGTATTGTGTTACTTTCCTCTGGAACCACATTTGCAAAGATTAGTCATGTTATCTAAGATTATAAATGACATGAAGTGAAATTATCAGGATAGAAATGATGTATTGATGATACATCCAAATGATTAAACATCATGGAAGATGTTTGATTCACTATATATATATTTTTATTCAGATCCTAGGAATGTATGTTTGGGATTGGATTATAATGGTTTTAACCCTTTTGGTAATTTAAGTACTAAATATAGAATTTGTTTAGTTGTTTTGATCCCCTATAATCTAACTCTATGGATATGTATGAAGAATAATTATTTCATTATTTATATGATTATTCCTAGAAAAGAAATTCTTGGAAATGTCATTGGTGTATACCTTCAACCTCAAATCAAAGAATTGTGAGAATTATGGGATGATGGCATGGAAACATATGATTCTTAAATGAGACAACTATTTAAAATTCATGCTTCTTTAATGTGAAAAAACAGTGAATTTCATGGAATAGGAAATTTATTTGGTTGGAACACTCATACTAGTTTGGCTTGTCTAGTTTTTAATTTTGATTTTGAACCTCAAAAATTACCTTATAATAGAAAATGGTGTTTATGTTTTATAATCAATTTTTTGATGCTTCTCATAAATTCAGGTTTAAAAAGATACAATTAAATAGGTTTATTGAAATGATAAAGTTACCGAAGGTGTAATCTGGTTTATAAATCTTGGGATAATTAATTAATGTCACTGAAGAATTTGGAAAATGTCATTAGTTTAAATAAAGGGGAAAAAGGGTACAAGGTAAAGTATCTAAATAATATGGAACACAAAAATGGAAGAAAAAAAGTATATTTTTTAAACTTCCTTATTGGGAATTAAATTTGATATGTCATAATCCTGATGTAATCCATATTGAGAAGAACGTATATGATAATGTAATTTTTACAGTGCTCAATGAACAGGGTAAATCAAAGGTTCATCTTAATGCTTGTAAGGATTTGGATTCAATGAATATAAATCACGGTTTATGAGAAAATAAAAATGGAAAGTTTCCTTCGACTATTTTTACAATGAAAAATCATGATAAAGACGCATTCCTTCAAACTTTAAAGAATATAAAAGTTCTAGATGGATATTCAAGTGACATATCAAGGTGCATTGACTTGAAACATCAAAAGTTACATTGATTGAAAATTCATGACTCACATATTTTTATGGAGTATTTATTTCCATTGTCTTTGCATAACACTTTACCTAAAAATGAAACTACAGTTATAGTTGAGTTTTGTTTCGCTTTTAGAGAAATTTGTGGAAAAAATCTAAATAAAAATGAGCATGATAAACTTCAAGAAGAATTTTTTTGACACTTTGTCATTTAGAAATGTTATTTCCCCCTTCATTCTTCAAATTTATGATTCAGTTGACTATTTATTTGGTTGAAGAAGCTAAACATGGTGGACTGGTACACTATCAATTGATTTATCCAATTGATAGGTACATTGATATTTTATTTTTATTTTTATTGGTGAATTCGATTTTATCAAATCATTGTATATTTTTTTAATATTTTTCTTTTTTTAATTAGGTAATTAGGTCATTTGAAATCATATGTGGGGAATAAATCTCAACCAGAAGGTTCTATTGCTGAAGGTTACATAGATAAAGATTTCTTGAAATTATATTCTAGGTATTTGGATGGGATTGAAACTAGATTAAATCATTCTAGATGTGATGAAGACATCTCCACTAATTCTAGTTCTAAAATCAATTCATTAGTACTTTCAACTATTTGATGACCAATTGGAAAGGGGTAAAATTTTACACTGACTAAATTGGATTTGGTATAAGAACATAGATATGCTCTACTCAATAGTATTATTACATATCCATTTATTGAAGAATTGTGATTGTAAAAAAAGAGGAAACTAAGGGTTCAAGATTGATATGAACTGGAATTAACAAAATCTATTAATAAGGATCTTATTGAATGGTTCAACCATCATGTAAGTATATACTCATATTCATATTATTTAAATCTAGTCATTTTGTCTATATTAAAAGTAAAAACTTATATCCTTTTGTCTATATAATTAATTTTGACAATTGATATGAAATATGGAATGATTTTAAGTTTTTGGATCAGGGACCTCTAAGGTGGGCTAAGAGAATCGATGCCATCAATATTCATGGCTTCAGGTTTCATAAAATTTATCATGAAGAAGACTTGAAAACTCATAGTAGTGGTGTATTTACATTTTAAGAGGTAGGATACTATGGGAAGATGATTGATATAATTTAATTAAACCATCATGGCCAATTTTTAGTTATCATATTAAAATGAAAGTGGGTCAACATTAGTTGGTGTATAATGAAAGATTCATTACATTTCACTTCTGCCAACTTCTCTTGCTTGATGGATACCTATGAGAATTAATACCATGATCTATTTATCTTGGATTTACAAGAGAAGATGTTTTATTATGTGGATGGTAAAATACATTTAGGTTGGTGTGTTTTTGTACACTTAAAGCAGAGAGACTTATATGATATGGGTGATGGAGATCAATTGGTGATTTGTGATAGAGATCCTCATCAACCAAAAAATATTGAATATTTATTTCTTGAAAATATCAAAATGGTAGAACATGCAAAAGAGGGTGAAAATGAAGGACTTATCATAATAGAGGTTGATAACAATGAAGAAAATAAAGATGAAGATAATTGAATGTATAAATTGGTAATGAAATTATATTATAAGTTATCATTGATAAATGTTTGATATATGTATAAATTGTTCTAGTTTTCCTTTTTTTTGTAAAAAGCTTTTAGTTTTTCATTATTTATATATTTAATATACCTTAACCATTTGAAATGCAGGAATATCGAGAATAATTTTTTTTAGGACTCTAGACAATTAGCATCTCAGTGCATGCCACCACTGTCGTCATCTTTTGTGGGTCCTGAGGATTTTTTTGTACCTAAGACTACCAGCAAGATGGTCGTTTCCCCAGATGTCATTGGTATCCCACCACCTGATTCACCTCTGCTGATGGAGCAGTTGGTAATTTCCTATATAAGGGATATTGGCACGTTACCGTTACTGGTATGTATGTCATTTTTTGAAAAAAAACTTTATATTTTATTAATTGTTTATTGCATTTGCCAAAAAGATAAAAAAATCATAAAAGGTATAGAAATATAAACACAGTATAAGTATGAGACCTAAAGGAATTCAAGATTATCATTCCATTTGATGATTTTGGGGTACCTACCAGTGACATTAATAGAGTATATGGGAATATTATTTGGCAACTTATTTATGAGAGAATGAGATTTATTATTAATTATAATGATTAGAGTCATATTACTACAACTTGAAAAAAAGGTATTTGATACTCATGTAATGATAATATTAATTTGGTATTCCTTGATAACTAATTTAAAAGACTTGAGTAAATTTTGAAAAATACTTATAAAGTGTTGTGTTTTTTATTTGTATATGTTTTTTTTTATTTTGATGTCCTCGACTCCGTTTCATGCCCATGGATTTTTCAAAGAACACATACAACATCCATAAAAAAACTAAAATGACACTTTTATATAGAAAACAAACATTTTGAGTTATACTAAAGACATCTTGTTCCATATTGATGTGTGGTTTATTCCTACATGTCAAAAATAAATTATATATCTTTATCCGTAATTTTGAAAACAATTCAAGTTTTTTACTTGGTAAACACTTATAAAAGGTACAAAAGAATATAAAAACAATTTTATGGGGGTAAAAATTAGGAAAATGAAATTGGATTGTCTTGAAATTAGGGTACAATAATCTTAGATTTAATTTTGAAATGTTGGAACCAACGATATGTCATTCTGAGTGACAATTTTTCTATTATTACCAGAAATGCATTTTTAGTGTTTTAAAACACTAAAACATGTATGGAATGGTCAAAACTAGACAAATGATATTGTATTTTCCTAAAATTATGGGACAACCATCGTATATTTATTTGTGAAATGTTGGAACCGATGCAACGTCATTCTGAGTGACAATTTTCCAATTATGACCATAAATGTGTTTTTAGTGTTTTAAAATACTAAAAAATGGGTGGAATGGTTAAAACCAATAAAATGATGTCATATTGTCCTGAAATAAAGGGGAAAACACCGATCATTTGTTTTTAACATGTTTTTATAGACAACACATCAATCTGATATGCAGTGTGATCGAAATTACTCGATAAACACTTATAAAAGGTATAAAATCTGTTTAAAAACAAGGGTTCGGGGGTCAAAACCATGTAAAATTTGTTTTATTGTTTTAAATCATGGGAAAATGACCAAATATTTAATTTTAAAATGTAGTAACTGACATCACGTCATTCCTAATGACATTTTTTCCGTTATGGCTATAAACATGTTTTTAATGTTCTAAAACACTATAAAATGTGCATGGAATGGTCAAAACTATAAAAAATTTAATATTGTCTTAAAATCATGGGACAATGAACATAAATTTAATTGTGAAATTTAGGAACCAACGATACATCATTCCGAGAGATGGTTTTCCCGTTATGGACGTAAATGCATTTTTAGTGTTTAAAACTCTAAAACGTGCATGGAACAATCAAAACTAATAAAACGATGTTGTATTGTCCTGAAATAAGGGGAGAAAGACCATATATTTAATTGTGAAATATAGGAACTGACGACACATCATTCCGAGTGATGGTTTTCCCATCATGGCTGTAAACATGTTTTTAGTGTTTTAAAACACTAAAATGTGCATGGAACGGTCCAAACTAGAAAAACGATGTATGATTGTACTCAAATCTAGGTAAAACAACTACATATTTAATTTTGAAATGTAGGAACTAACATCACATCATTTCGAGTGATGGTTTACCTGTTATAGTTGTAAACATATTTTTAGTGTTTTAAAACACTAAAACATGAATGGTATGGTTAGAACTAGAAAAATGACATCAGATTCTCATAAAATCATAGGAAAATGACCATTGAATTAATTTTAAAATGTAGGAATTGAAAAAATATCATTCCGAGTGATGGTTTACCCGTTATGGCCGTAAATGTGTTTTTAATGTTTTCAAACACTAAAACGTGCGTAAAATGGTCAAAACCAGGAAAATGGTGTTGGATTGTCCTGAAATCAAGGGTAAACCACTGTATATTTAATTTTTAAATTTATTAATCTAATCCACTTCATTCTTAGTGATGGTTTACCTGTTATGACTGTAAATTCATATTTAGTGTTTTAAAACACTAAAACATGCGTGAAATGGTCAAAACTAGGAAAACAATGTTGGATTGTCCTAAAATCAAAGAAAAACCACCAATTAGTTGTTTTTATGTGTATGTGTAGGAATCACATCAATCTAACATGCATTGTGATTGAAATTACTCGGTAAACACTTTTGAAAGGTACAAAAGCCTTTAATAACTAGTTTGGGGGGGGGGGGTCAAAACTAGGGAAACGATATCCTATTGTACTAAAATCAAGGAAAAATGATTGTAGATTTAATTTTTAAATTTAGGAATAGATGGAACAACATTCCAAATGACGGTTTTCCAATTATGGACATAAACACATTTTTGGTTTTTTAAAACACTAAAACATGCGTGTAACAGTCAAAAACATAGAAAATGACCTCATATTGATGTGGAATCATAAAAAAAACACCACTTAGTTGTTTTTGAATTATAATACATGCTATGATATAAAAATATTTAATTTTTTTATTAAATAAATTTCAAACTCACCGCACATTGCTTTAAAAATAAATTAGAATATTTACTTATCCCTTTTAAGTTTCAAGTGTTGAATCTTATCTTAAATAGGTATGTTTATATTTTAATTTTTTTTCATTATATATTATTTTTTTATGTTAAAATGTATTTTTTTTATTAAAAAGATAACAAATTTAATATATAGCATTCTGAATATATTCTCTGTCTTTTATCTTTCACATTACTTTTCTTAAATGTTCTCATTTTCATTGTAGGTGGAAGATTCTGGCAGTAGGCATGAGGTTGACCTTTTCGATCCACAACATTATTTAGAAGGTAGTCATAACGATTCTCAGTTTCTATGGTATATTAAAAATTTATCAATTATTTTACTTTAATTATGATTTATTATGTTTAGTTTTCATTTTTGTTTCATTTTTTGTTACAACTAATGAGATTATGTGGTCGGTTTTAGTTAGTGAGATGATATAGAGGCATACAGATGCAGTGGAGGTTGTGATATGGATGTATATTGGGAATGGGTTGTTATTGGACATATTTTATATGTATATATGGATGACTGATGTATTGGTTGATGTATGGGGTGACTGAGTCTTAGGTTATGATGATTGTGATTATTTGTATGACTGTGGATGTGTGATGTATGAATGATGGGTTTATCATATATTTATGTTTGAGTTTATAGCATGTCAGTTTTTGTATATTTATAGTTTTTATTAAATATTTTTTAAAAAACAAAACAGATTTAGCGTCAGTTTTTTGTAACCACCGCAAAACATATATTATTTTCTATATTTATCGGTGGTTCATATTAATCGATGCTAAAAACAACAGCCTATAAATTCTTTGCAATAGTTAATTTATTTATATTTATATTTCTAATGGATTTTTTTATTAAGAAACTATCAACAATTAAATATCAAACTACTGCTAAATTTTCCAGAAATAACACTTAAAAAACCGCTGTGAAATAAAATAAATCACCTCTAATTGACTAGGGACTGTGAAATACGTGGTGGTTTTAGGAACCACTGCTAAACAATTAGGTGTTGGTTTAAACCACCTCGATACCAATAAATAATGACTGCTAACCATCACCTTTTTTAGTGAGACTATTCCCTCAAATGGTGATAATAATAATGGTCTATGTATATAAAACAAAAAAAATAATACCATAACATAATGAAAAAGATAATAAGAAATAGTAGATGCATAAACAGATAGTAGTAGTAATAATAGACATGCCTCAAATCACAATACCATTTACAGAAACATGCAACAAGTCATATCAGGATATAAAAACCAGATAAAAAAGGGTCGCCAATGGATGAACATCATCACATACATATATAAGCACGCTGTAATAAAAAGGAAACTCAAAAATAACTCCAACTAATGTAAGAAACTCCAAGTTCCCTTGCCATTCATCCCATGAAAAATTTCCGACTAGACCACTAAGTTCCATATCCTAAGCTCGGTCCCTTACCTGATTGCAGAGACATAAAGTCTATATGCATCTCAAATGGACTGTGTAGCGTGTGAGAATAAATCTCAGTAGTCCAACACCAATATTTTCCTATCTTAAATCCATGATAATGTAGGTGTACTAGATATAAATAAAAAATAACACATTCAAATCATATAAATAACCTACTTCCCTTATACTCAGTAGCCATAAGGAAGTGATCTCCTACTTCAGCCATTGTCGGTAATCTCTGAATATGTTCCACTAGTTATATATATAGAATACAACACCTATATATATATATATATATATATATATATATATAATTTCAGTGTCAAGGGTCCATAACATAAATACTAAGTCATACCCTAACAAAATAATTCTAGGTGAACCCTTAGGTTCCTCCTAAATCATGCCACCAGACACCACATTCCATCTATCATATCACTCGATGTCTAAGCAGCACACTTAATCAATAAGTAACTGGCCTCGCAGACCCCAGCTCAGAAGTCCCCGTCAGCTTGATGCCTTACATCTCGAGTCACAACGATGTCTTCTCTCCAATATAAATAAACATCATCGACTCAACAACCTATGTCCTGAGGCATGGAAAAATCTATCCTCTCAAGTTCTGACCCAATGAACTCAAGCGTAGCAAGGAACTTCACCCCCAATTGACAGTCTTAACACCGTCAACTTATGGTCCATAACAACCCATGTTTCTTTATACGGTTATCCCCCCAGCATGTCCCCTAGTCTACAAAATCACATAAGTTGTATAGTCTATGGGGGCCTCCACCCATAGAGAGTGGTCAACACCTCCTTGATTTGAGTCCAATCTGTGTGCACATGACTCCAACGACATGTTGGACAACAAACGATGAGTGGTATCACCTAAAAATTACCTAATCCACATCATCTAGCACATCATGCCTTTGCGTATGTGTCACTAAATCATGATGTTCATCACCATATCAAGTCACCCAGGCCATTCCCTCAACCTAATGACCTTTTTGCCTCAATATGATGACCAAGTCACCCACCCGATGATCAACATCACCCATTTATGTATATCTCAGGCCTCACCCAACCTGATGAACCACATCATCTCAATCTAGGTGTTCAAAACCACCTCAATACTCAGGCCAAGCCTGACATTTTCCCATATAACTAAGTAATTAAATATAAACAAATCAATCTAATTAAAAAACACTCACCCAACTTACTATGCCCAAGTGGCCTAAAGCCTCTCACCAAGATTAACATTAAAAATAGTCTAGGTTATACCCTATAACATCCCATGATATAAATTCATTAATTTTAAAACCAAAACTTGAATTAGTAGGGCTTCATTCGGTCTACCCACTTGGCGCATATAGATCGCACCCCCAAAACACCCATAAAAACATAGAGAAAGCTAAGAACCACCTACCTCAAACTAGTAGGCACTTGCTCATTTGATATCGGCCTCTAACTTGAGATGAATTGGAATAAAACAATTTTTTAGAAGAATTACCTAAAAATAGGATAAATGATCTTGCATAGATATAACACTCTATATATAGAGATAATAGGAGAAGATAAGAAAGAGGAGTCGAGAGCTTACTACTATGCTTCCAATGAGACTGATGGAGGTCAGATCGGAGCTTGAATGAAGAAGAAAAACTAAAAACTAGGGTAGGATAAGGAGAGGTGCGCGAGTTGGCCACTGCTGCCTTTGTGTGTTGAGGAAAAGAAAAAAAGGGGACAAAGCCCCACATGGCCATTAAAAAAAATGCTACCTGTGGGTATCATGACATGTAATTTTTACACACTGTGTATTAGATCCACGATGTGTAAACTAGTTACATGTTGTGAACTCCTCAGGTTGAACCCCTGATATTTTACACAATACTACACATCGTGTAAATGAATTACACATTGTGTAAGCATTACATGGAATTTATTTATGGATGTAGTTTTTTTCAACATCATAATCCATTCATCCTTCCTCTAATGTTTTTCCGTACACCTTGGACTTCCACCGAAACAAAAAAAGTTCAAAATTACTTAAAAAATGACCCATTCAAAAACTCAAGAGTTTAAAATATCCTTACCTAAACATAGATCACCCCCAGGATATCATACTATACCCATAGATAGTACCAAACATACCCATATCATCTATACCAACTTGGTCTACCTCAATTATCAAGTCATAGGTCAATTCCTGCAAGGCGCTCCCCACTTTAGGATTTACCTACCCAGTCACTTCTCAATCCAAGACAAACATCTAATGGTCTAATGAACATACTTGGAACCAGAAGTCCTCCCATGACTTACCATCACTCTCGCACTTCATCATGCACTCAAATCATGCTTTTTTCATACTTGAAACCCATCAAGTCCCGTGTCTCATCTGATGCTCAAAAGTATCAGTGCCTTACACGAAACTTATAAGAGCCTACATTTCATCAGATTCCCATTATCCTACATCTCAAAATATGATCAAATAAACCTACATCACATACACACACACACACACACACAAATATATTCATTTCCATCATAATCCAAATGCATACGCACCTCATACACAACCTGCATCACCCAAATACCTACACACCTCACATAAAACCCACATCACATCGATTCCCATAATAATTCCTGGTACCAATGAATCTCATATATATATATATAATGCATCATAATTGATTCCAAAATACTAACAAGTTCCTGGTTAGTCCCAAAATAGTATGTTAGGTCTACTAGGCTGAATACCCTGAGAGGGGGGGGGGGGGGTGAATCAGGGTATGACTAATTAAAAATTAATGCCCATTCTGATCTTGTTTCGCTGTTAAGCAAAACACTCTTCTCTCTCTTTCCTGCTGCACAATATAAACAGAAAGTAAAGCAAGCACAGGACACAACAATTTTACTTGGTTCACCGCTAAGGGCTACGTCCAAGGAGCATACGCCGACAGGTTGCCGATCGTACCAAATTCCACTAATCTTCACTAGTTGTGGATTACAAGGTTCGGACTAGATCACTTCTATGCCCAGGCTCACTGCCTATACAAAGTTTAGGGTCAGCTCACTGCTTTCCCAAGGGTCACTCCCTATCTCTCTCTCTCTGGCTCACTGCCGGTGGAGAGGATCACCTTCTTCCTCTTCCTAAGCTCACTGATCTTGGAAGGAATCCACTCACAATTTATAGACCTGTAGGTCTCTTCATTTGCATGAATGAATGCATCTTCCTCTGTGTGTAGATGCTCTGTTGAAGTACAAATTTCACCCGTAGATGAATATATCTTTGCACTGAAGGTATCGGGCAATGTACTAGCTTCCACGCAGTCCGAGAAGCACCCCTGGAACAAAACCTTACTTGGCGCGCAAGTCAATCTCGGCGCGCAAGTATCGGCGCGCAAGTCACAACGGCCATGCAAGTCCTCCTCAGACACTTGCGTGACTCAAGATTACTCAACTCCAAACTTGTGAGAATCTCTTCCTTTTACGCCCAAACCAATATTGGCGCGTAACTGCCAACCGGCACGCAACTTCTAACACCGGCGCACAACTTCAACTACTGGCGCGCAAATTCACCTACGCGACCCACACTCACCACTTGCGCGACCACCACACCTGCGCGACGGGAGCTCGGATTTCTCAAAGTGTTGAACTCCGTTGAAAATGAGGAGGGGTGATCTAGTATTTATAGGCAATCTGACCACCCTGCGCGACGGCGCGCAAGTCACTTGCGCGACCCAGTTTCGGCGTGCAAGTCTTCTGTCCTTTTGGACACTTGCGCGACCAACTCCCAAACTTGCACGAACCTACTTCCTTTGCCATATTTTGATCTTTTGATCTTGAAAAACATATGGTGTGCAAGTTTCCTATTCTCCAAGTCCTCGGCGCGCAAGTCCTTTTGCCAAAAACACTTTTCTTCATTTGCCGATTTTCAGGACCTAAAATTTGGCAAACACTGGAAAACGGCACCACCTTGTATCTGTTCTTTTGAACCACCTCCAGATCATCCATTCCTTTTATTGACGTTCTTGAATCAAACATGGATCGTTGACCTCAGCTCTTGAACTCGACATTCCACCATGAAATCCTCTTTGTCAACAAATTTGTATGTCATTGTTTTGCTTTGTCAACAATCACTACTCAGATGTCCACTTTGTCAACAAACACAATTACCTCAACAAAAGCTTCAATGATACCTTGAGGGATTTTTGCCCAACAATCCCCCCCTTTGGGTTTATTGAAAACTCTTCCAAAACAAAGATACGTCGTTGATTCTTCAGCCTCCATTCGCCTCATTGCGATTCTGATAGCGATCAAGGATTTACTCAACACATACTCTAAGCCCACATGAGCAATGCTCGGCGTGAGAAACAAGAGTAAATGAAAAGTTCATCAATGAATCACTTTATCTCTGACATCCACTTTTGACAACAAACTGATACCAATTTGTACTAAACTGATACCAATTGTTAATGGATTTGTTGGAAGACCAATGTTTGGTTTGGAAATAGTCTTACCACTTTCCAACACCACTCTTATGCTTTTATCACAATCCTTAGCTGTCGTGATATCTATTCTTTGATCGATCACTTCTAGCATCGTCAGATTTAATGCACACCCCCTTTCTCATTGCTCCCCCTTTCTGGCTGCTCCACCTATCATCTTCTCCCCATATCAATTATGATTTATCAAATCTCCCCTTTGAACAATCACTATTTTCTCCCCCTTTAACAAACACTTTTCTCCCCCTTTGTCAACGAACCAAAAGGCCACTCCTTTGTAGTCTATAACAGAGTAGAGAACACAAATCAGCACATTAGGGAAAAACACACCATACCTCGGGGAGAGGGGGGGGGGGAGGGGTGTCACATCTACTCTATTTCAAGTATAGGAAATCGACCGAACTCCCAGATCCAGTCGATGCCTCTCAAAAGCTTCCTTGGGTAAGGCCTTTGTCAGAATGTCTGTAACCTGTAGCTCTATAGGCACATAGTCCAACTTAACGATTCACTGCTCAACCTTCTCCTTGATGAAATGATACTTGATCTCAATGTGCTTTGTCTTGGAATGATGTATATGATTTTTGCTAAGATTTATAGCACTTGAGTTATCGCATTGGATTCTGATCGGAGACTTCACTTCAACTCCCATATCTTCAAGCTGCTGCTTCATCCACAATAACTGTGTGCATGCTTGAGTGGCTGAAATATACTCAGCTTCTGCGGTGCTTAATGAAATGCAATCCTACTTCTTGCTCAACCAAGCAATACATAGTCCGCCAAGATAAAATGCACCTCCAGATGTTGATTTCCTGTCATCTGCTGAACCGGCCCAGTCTGCATCAGTATATCCCAATAATTCTGTCTGAGACTTGTCGTTATATGTCAGCCCGAAGTCCACTGTGCCCTTGATATACCGAAGTATTCTTTTCACTGCAAGCATGTGACTTTCCTTGGGATTACTTTGATATCTCGCTGCTTGGAATGTGGAAAAAACAATATCAGGCCTTGTCGCAGTCAAGTACAACAGAATTCCGATAATTTGCCTATATTCTGTGATATTAACTGCCTTGCCATCCTCATCTTTTGATAATCTCATCCGGGTAGCAACCAGAGTCTTCATCTCCTTGGAATTATCCATTCCAAACCTTCGTAGAACCTCCTTGGCATATTTGGATTGAGAAATAAAAGTTCCATTACTTCCTTGTGTCACCTGTAAACCAAGGAAAAATGTTATCTCTCTAATCATTGACATTTCAAACTCATTTTTCATGAATTCGGAGAACTGTCTGCATTGAGCTTCATCTGATCCACCGAATATTATGTCATCAACATAAACTAGCACCATCATCCGTTGATTACTTTCATTACAAAAATATAGATTGTAATCAACCCCTCCACGCTGAAAACCAAGCTTCTTCAAATACTGATCAAGCCTTGAGTACCATGCTCATGGTGCTTGTTTCAGCCCATACAATGCCTTCTTCAGCCTGAAAACTTTGTTCTCATCCTCATGAATAAGAAAACCATCTGGCTGCTCAATGTACACCTCTTCTTACAGAACCCCATTCAAGAACGTGGATTTGACATCCATCTGGAACACTTTAAACTTTCTTTGCACTACTATGGCCAAGAATAATCTGATTGTCTCCAGCCTTGCAACTGGTGAAAATGTCTCATCAAAATCTATTCCTTTGATCTGGGAGTACCCCTTCCACACTAGTCGTGCTTTGTTTCGAATCACAGTTCCATCTTCATTCATCTTGTTGCGATAGACCCATTTAGTCCCAATGAAATTCTTGTCTGTTGGTCTCAAAACAATCCCCCACGTCTGGTTCTTCTCAATCAGATCAAGATCTTCATTCATAGCTTGAACCCAGTTTTCATCTTCAGCTGCATCAGAAAAACATTTCGGCTCCACCTGAGATAAAAACGATGTCTGCTGTAATGACTTCATTCTTAGAGTCTGAACTGGTGCTGTCTGGTCACCAATGATATTTTTCCTATTAATTTCAGCTCGACTCTTTAGCTTCCTTGCAGATATAGACTTGACACTTTCTTGTTCATCATCAGTATCTTCTTCTGAGTCAGCCTCTGCAACTTCTGCTCCCCCTGTGTTGCTTACCTCGTCATCACTTTCATCCAGAAACTGTTCACTGGGTCGTTGAGCAGTCTGTTCATTTTCGACTATAGTGACATCATTTCTCTCAACAATTTTTCCCAGCCTCTTGTTGAAGCATTTATATGCTTTGCTTTTCCCTGAATAGCCAAGGAATATCCCTTCATCTCCTCGTGCCTCAAACTTCCTATGATGTTCTTTGTTGATAATGAAACACTTACTTCCAAAGATTCGAAAGTATTTCAACGTTGGATTATTTCCGCACCACAGTTCATATGGAGTCTTCCCTTGTTTCGGACATAACATGGACCTGTTTGAAACATAGACCGATGTCAAAACTGCTTCCTTCCAAAACTTCTCTGGTAGGTCCTTATCAATAAGCATTGTTCTGGCCATGTTGTTGATGATCCGATTTATCCTTTCAACCAGTCCATTCTGTTAGGGAGTTCTTACTGATGAAACTTGATGCCTTATCCCATGTTTCTCGAGATAGTTTTCAACTTGACTGTTTGTAAATTCCGTACCGTTATCAGTACGAAACTTCAGAATTTTCTGCCCAAGCATCTTTTCCGATTCCCTCCTGTACTGCTTTATGCAACTGAACACCTCTGTCTTATGGGTAATGATGAATACCCAGGACATTTTGCTATAGTCATCAATGAAAAGAACATAGTACCTTTACCCATTTATATCTCGTGGTGAGATAGGTCCACATACATCAGCATGCACCAATTCGAGCACTCCAGTTGCTTTTTGTTCCTTTGGCCTGTATGTCTTCCTGATGATTTTCTCTTGTTGAAAAGCATCACACGTATGAGTGCGATCACGTGATAGTTTGGGAAGGTCTCTAGCAGCATCACACTTTACCAGATCTTCCATAGATGGTTGACATAGATGACCAAGTTGCTTATGCCACAACTGATTTTCTTCTTCTCTAGATAAAAGGCATGTATCTTCTTCCCCACCTACAAGGTAAAGATTTCCCTTTGACCTTTTTCCCTGTAGAACAGCTGCTCCATCTTTTCCTTTCACAACACACATCTTCTTGGTAAATTGGATAGAGTGCCCAGAGTCACATAGTTGACTGACACTGAGTAATTTATGACTGAGACCCTCTACTACCAAGACATCAGCACGTCTCATCTCTTTGCCCCCAAAATTGTCTTTCCCTGAGCCAACAATCTTCAGGCCTTCATCATTTCCAAATTTGAAAACTCCTTCTTTGTCATATTTGATGCCTGTAACAAGATCCTTATTACCCGTCATGTGGGATGTGCAACCACTATCAAGGATCCAAACACCAGATCGATCTGATGATTTAAGGGAAATCTCCGCCACCACAACCTTCTCATTTTTCTTCTTCTTGGTCCATACTTTTTCTTTCACACTCAGAATGGATTGATACTTATGTTCTTTCTCAGAGTATGATGGACCAGCTTCATCTTGTAGAGCAGCAAATCTGTTCTGAATTTTTAACTCACTTGTTGGTTCATTGATTGGCTGTTTGCGAAAATCCTGATTCTGCTTTGGCACATTTCTCTGAATGGTCGAAGTTTAATACCTAGACATGTGTACAAATATTCCGCACCAAAAATAGTGTCCTTCAAAATATGTTCTAGAAAATCATCCTCTGTTTGGCTGCCATATCTGTTCCTGTTCCCTCCTATATCTCTTGGCTATGGAACACACATACTGTGAATGTCCCATCTTTCCACAACAATAACATCTGATATAAGGTGAATTCCTTCATGTTAATTCAGCACTACGAGTTTCCCTTAGGGATCTCTGAGTATTCTGATTCTGTTTTGTGCTCAAATCCACTTTCAATCTCGGGACAGGTGCTTGCGGTCTAACTTCAACTGCCACAGATTTTTGTTTCTGATTAAGCCTTGAATCAGCCATAACTTCTGAGTTCAATTGCTGCTTCTCTCCTGTTGAACTACTAGGCTCTTCTTTCTTCTTTTCAGTCTTTGTAATGACCTAATTTCCCAAGATTGTGTTGGGATTCAAAGGTTTTTCCAGGTCCTTAACTTTTCTCCGTAGACCGACAACTTCCTCTTCAAGCTCTTCAATATGCTTGACGTGATCTTTCACTTTTTGACTCAAGCAATCGATCTCCCTTTTCTGCTCTTCAATCTTGAGCTTATGCTCATCAACCTTTTCTGTGCGCTTTGGCCTGGAAGACTTAAGATTTTCAATTTCTTTCTCAAGCTCAGACTTCTCTTCTTCTTATTGTTGCATATAGAGTTTGGCATCACGTACTATCTTGTTGGCTTTCTTTGTTTTTGCTCGCCAAACATCTATCTCTTCAAGAGATGCTTCTAATCCAGCTTCCATGTCAACTCTCCCCTCAATTTCTTCTTCTTCTTTATCTGTTTCAGTTTCTTTCTTTCTTAGAGCACTACTGGAAACAACCACCATCGCATTTTGTCCACGATCTTTGCAGTTTTCTATCTCTTCAACTTCTTCACCCTCAGACTCAGCTGAACTGTCTATTTCTTGTGAAAGAAGATTCTTCTTCTTAAAGAAATTTCACTTGAACTGCTTCTTCCCTTTCACATAGGCTGAAGATTTTTTCATAGGAATCTCAACTTCATCTTCATCTCTTTCTTCTTGAAACTTTTTGGAGCATCTCGCAGCAAGATGACCAACCTTTCCGCATCGGAAGCATGCTAGTGGAAGTTTCCCTTTAAACTTTCCTCTTCCTCTTTGCAGATTTGAAGAAAGGAAGGAAATCACCTCATCTGACTCTTCTTCCTCCTGAGAATCTTCAATAGTGAGCCTGTTCATGGCCTTAAATGCCACCTCTTTGGATTTCCCCTTTTCCATAGCATCATTGTCATCATTTCTCATTTCATATGCAACAAGAGTGCTGTGTAGGTTATCCAATGTCAGCTCTTTCAGATCTTTATCTTCCAAAACAGAAACTTTCGGATTGAACCGAGGTGGAAGCTTTTTCAAGATGTGCTTCAAAATTTTTATATCTTCGATAATTTCTCCAAGACCCTGAATATCTTCTACCACAACATTCACCCTGTCAAAGAATGCATCAACAAACTCATTCGGGTTCATTCTCAGATCTTCATACTTATTCCACAACACTTGCAGCTTTGCCTCTCTCACCTTTGTATCCCCTTCATATATATTCAGAAGCTTTTCCCATATGGCATGTGACGTTTTGCATGAAATCACCTTTGTATAGATGGGATTGGAGAGGTCTCCCCCTAAGGAATTGATTGCTTTGGAATCAGCATCCAACTCTCTGTGTTCAGCTTCTGATAATGCACCACTATTAATATCAGTTGTGATACCATGCATAGCTGCTGAAAACACATCCATTCCCAAAGACTGGAAATAGTGTTGCATTCGATTCTTCCATATCTGAAAATTGCATCCGTTGAAGATTGGAATCCCTTTATGATTAGTGACCTCCATTAAGAGAAGAACAACTTTCAACCTTTCCCTCTGATACCAATTGTTAGGTCCACTAGGCTGAATACCCTGAGAGGGGGGGGGGGTGAATCAGGGTATGACTAATTAAAAATTAATGCCCGTTCTGATCTTGTTTCGCTGTTAAGCAAAACACTCTTCTCTCTCTTTCCTGCTACACAATATAAACAGAAAGTAAAGAAAGCACAGGACACAAAAATTTTACTTGGTTCACCGCTAAGGGATACGTCCAAGGAGCATACGCCGACAGGTTGCCGGTTGTACCAAATTCCACCAATCTTCACTAGATGTGGATTACAAGGTTCGGGCTAGGTCACTTCTATGCCCAGGCTCACTGCCTATACAAAGTTTAGGGTCAGCTCACTGCTTTCCCAAGGGTCACTCCCTGTCTCTCTCTCTCTGGCTCACTGCCGGTGGAGAGGATCACCTTCTTCCTCTTCCTAAGATCACTGCTCTTGGAAAGAATCCACTCACAGTTTATAGACCTATAGGTCTCTTCATTTGCATGAATGAATGCATCTTCCTCTGTGTGTAGATGCTCTGTTGAAGTACAAATTTCACCCGTAGATGAATATCTCTTTGCACTGAAGGTATCGGGCAACGTAGTAGCTTCCACGCAGTCCGAGAAGCACCCCTGGAACAAAACCTTACTTGGTGCGCAAGTCAATCTCGGCGCGCAAGTCACAACGGGCGCGCAAGTCCTCCTCAGACACTTGCGCGACTCAAGCTTCCTCAACTCCAAACTTGTGCGGATCTCTTCCTTTTACGCCCAAACCAATATTGGTGCGCAACTGCCAACCGGCGCGCAACTTCTAACACCAACACACAACTTCAACTACTGGCGCGCAAATTCACCTGCGCGACCCACACTCACCACTTGCGCGACCACCACACCTCCAAGACGGGAGATCTGATTTCTCAAAGTGTTGAACTCCATTGAAAATGAGGAGGGGTGGTCCAGTATTTATAGGCAATCTGACCACCCTGCGTGATGGCGCGCAAGTCACCTGCGCGACCCAGTTTCGGCGCGCAAGTCTTCTGTCCTTTTGGACACTTGCGCGACCAACTCCCAAACTTGCGCGAACCTACTTCCTTTTCCATATTTTGATCTTCTGATCTTGAAAAACATATGGCACGCACGTTTCCTATTCTCCAAGTCCTCGGCGCGCAAGTCCTTTTTCCAAAAACACTTTTCTTCATTTGCCGATTTTCAGGCCCTAAAATTTGGCAAACACTGGAAAACGGTGCCACCTTGTATCTGTTCTTTTGAACCACCTCCAGATCATCCATTCCTTTTATCGACGTTCTTGAATCAAACATGGATCGTTGACCTCAGCTCTTGAAGTCGACATTCCACCATGAAATCCTCTTTGTCAACAAATTTGTATGTCATTGTTTTGCTTTGTCAACAATCACTACTCAGATGTCGACTTTGTCAACAAACACAATCACCTCAACAAAAGCTTCAATGATACCTTGATGGATTTTTGCCCAACATAGTATCCACTCAAAAAATGGCCAAATCCAAAACAAAAGAATCTCGATCATGCCTGTAATCATGACATACCTATAACTATAGTCAGATCCCCAACCTGATATGCACATGTAATCTCCAATGAATTCACCTATCTTAAATCCCGACTACTTGAGTCTTAGCCTCCCTACAAATCTACACTAATTACTGACCAATGACCCCATTTCTAGGTCCCACTATCTCTTCCATGACCTCCGTGTGTAGTTAAATCCTATAAACCAGCTCCTGGTACTACTCCTGATCCTACGTAAGACACCTAAGTTTGACTCAGTCCTTGAATAATGGATATCTGAGAAGGATTCCAATAGAACCTCTCAAGATTCCTAATCTAGCCACATGCCCAACACTCATTTGGAAGCCACTCACACTGATTCCAGACATGTCTTGGATACCTGTATTGGAATCACAACACTAAAGAACCACTACTTGGTGGTTTCATGAATCTATAGATGATTTACCTATTTATATTCCTCATAAACTCACTTTAGGATACCTAAAGCATGTCTAGTTAGATCACTTGATGTCGTCACCTATATCTAATAAGTCTAGTCCATTAGATTCCCCTCAAATATGAGTGCTTGGTTGGCTACCTCTAAAATGGACATCAGTCTAAAAATATTGACCTACACCTTTATGGCATGCCTCAATCCATCCTCAAAATGAACAACCCTGTCAATTTCATCACCCACCATAAAAGATGAAAAACGTGATAGGTCTGTGAAGTTCACCACGTAGTCCATGAAAGAAGTACCCCCTGCTGGAGATTCCTAAACTAATAGGCCCTATCTGCCCTCAATGTCTTCAGAAATAAATTCTCAAAGAAACCAGCTTAAAAATCCTTCCAATACACCCATCATGTATTTTTACCTATATGTGTATGTCCAACCAGCACTTTGTTTATCCTATGAGCATATAGGTAGCTAGATTCAACCTTCAACCTGAGGGTGTCTTAAGCTAGTTGAAGACAGTATTCACTGATTCTATCTAGTTCTCTACCACCTATGCTCCAACCTCACCTTGAAATATAAGTAGGTTATTATAATGGAACTCTCGAGTTAGGTATTCCATCGATGGCTTAGTTCTATGTTTTCCCTTGTCGATGCCCTATATAACCATAACTAGTCTTGCACTGAGCTGTTTGTCAAGCCATGGCCCAAAAGTTTCTAGATTCTATGGATTCCCTTCCTATTTCAGTTCCTATACTTACACTTTTACATACATCTCATGATCATCCCAAACCTTTGGGGCCCCATCTCAACCCTTAGGATCCTCATCTCATGCACGCTCATGCGGTACCATATCACCACTCTCCTAACATTTTACATGAGCTCGCTTAGGTGGCATCCCACTAAATACCAATTAAATTGTCAAATAACCATATATATATATATATATATATCACAGAAAGGGAAATATGTAATAGGTAGTGCATGTCACCACCCTTACATTCCCCTACCGCACCCTGTCTCACGATATCCAACCTCAAGGCCCCTTACCTACACATATCAGAGTCAGGTATCAAGTATCATCCAACCTCTTAGCCCCTTACTTATCCACATCAGTGTTAGACATCAAATATCATCTGGACTCATGGAATCTTGCCTTCTCGTAATAGGTCCAAGCATCACATATCACATATATCATATGAGTTAGCTGAGTAGAATTCCACAAAAGAGGGTATGAGGGAAAACACTATTTAGATTATTATTTTTCTTTTAGAAAGGGAATTCTCATATGTGGACTTTTTGAACCCTCCACACATGGTAACCCCCCTCTCCCACGAAGAGGTCACTGCCCTGAGGTAGAGACCTAGCTGGGGAAGGAGCCATTGCCAGCCGACATGGGAGAGTGCCCCAGAGGGTGACATCCTGATCGATGATGGTTCGTCAAAGCAAAGGTATACTGGATTTTCAGGCCCAAGGGGTTACATGGTATAGGTGGGCCGTCACCCACCATCGAGCATCGTTATGTACTCCCCCAGCCACAATCCTAGGTGTAACGACACCCAGGCTTTCAGGATAGTTCCACACAGGGTAGAGGGGCCCACGAGAGGTGATAAAGGCATATAGTGTGTGTTTCCTTGCAAGGACTCGAACCCAGAACCTTGGGGTCAAGACGCCACCGCCGCTCAGGCTGTCACCCTCCGGGACACTCTGCCATCTCGGCCAGCAATGGCTCCTTCCATACTTACTCATATTAGGGTTAGGCCCCCATATCACATGCATATATAATCACATAAAAATATCATTAGAACCACTTACATGGGTTGGTTGAGTAGAATTCCACCAAATATAGGCTAAGAAGGAAAACATTGTTTTGTATCCTTTGTTAATAGTTTAGAAAAACCATCCCATATTAGCACAATCTAGGTTCCCAATGAGAATCTCAGGCAAACCACAACATATGAGCCTAAGTTCCTTTCATTATGCATTATCAAACCTCCCTTTCCATACTATTCTAAGGGATAAAATCCACATAATAAATAACCATCACATCTAAGTGAACCAATCAAGGTGGAAATAAAATCAACTATAAAAGAGAAAGAATAACATCAATTTCCTACCCCTAGAAACTTATTCTGCCCCCTATACATGGGGCTACAGGCACCCAAACATGATATTTGTACATATTTCCAACAAAACCTAGGCCTTAGGCGCACCTCCCTACACACCAAAGGCTACCGACTAGCAGTGAGGGTGTAAAGAGGTGATAATGGGGAGACTATACCCTTATATAGTGATAATAATAATAGTATATGTGTATAAAATAATGGAATAATACCATAAAATAGTGGAAGAAATAACAATAAATAGAAGATGAAAAAAATAGAAAACAATAATAATAATAGACATGCCTCAAATCACAATATCAATTGCAGACACATACAACAATTCATATCATGTCATACAAAACTGATAAAAAGAAGGGTCTCCCATGGTTAATCATAATTACATACATATATAAGCATGAGGGTATAAAAATAAAACTAAAAAATAACTCTAGATGATGTAAGAACCTCTAAGGTCCCTTTCCATCCATCCCATGAAAAAGGTCGGACTTGACCACTAAGGATCATCTCCTTAGCTCGGTCCATTATTTGATCGTACAGACATAAAGTCTATATGAATCCCAAAGTAACCATGTAGGGTGTGAGAATAAATCTCAATAGGACACCACCAATATGTGCCTATATTACATCCATAATAATAGAGGTCTACTAGATATAAATAAAAAATAGGACATGCACATCATATCAATAACCTACTTCCCTTATGCTCAGTATCCACAAGAAAGAAATCACCTTCTTCATCCATCGCCAATAATCTATGAATACATGCCCCGGGATCCACTCGCCTTGTCGAGTCACCCAGTTTCTGACTGGGTGGGAAAAATGAGGCGCAACCCACCCGTGCTGACGGATTGCTTGACGAACCATCGCCGCCCGGGTTGTCACCCTCCGGGATGCTCTGCCATCTCGGCTGGCAACGACTCCTTCCCAGCCGGGGCTCTCTCCGGAGTAACCTATTCATGGGGAGGGGGGTTTCCTTGTGTGGAGGGTTCGAAAAGGCCACACAAGGGAATTCCCTTTAAAAGAAAGAAAGTTCCATGGCATAAATCCTAAGACATCCCTTGATGAAAGAAAACCAAGTTAACCCTCAGGTTCCACCTAAATCATGTCACCTCACACTACGCGCCATATGTTATATCAACTAGTGAATAAGAAGAAATCCCAATAAATAAGCACCTGGTCCCTCAGGCCCCAGCTTAGAATTCCCTGTCAGCTCGAAACATAATGTCCAAGGGCACAATGTTGCATTCCCTATAATATAAGTAAACACCATCATCTAAATTTCCAACATCCCAAGGCATGATGACATTATTCCTCACAAATATTAGTCTAACAGTATCAAGCATAAAAATGAGCCTTATCCCCCAAATAATGGTCTCAACACCGTCAACTGATGGTCCATCACCATCCCTGTGTCTTTCTATAGCGGTCACCTCCATCATATTTAATGGTCTACAATATCACCTAGGATGCATAATCTACGGGGGACTCCACCCATAGAGTGTGGTCAACACTACCTCAATCTGAGTTCTATCTCTGTGTACATGACTCCAATGGTGTATTAGCCAACAAACAGTGAGTGAAAATCACCCAAATATTACCTATGACACATCATCCCATACCACATGCTCCTGCAACAGTGTCTCTAAATCATAATGGTCATCACCATCTCAATACACCTAGTCCATGCCCTCAACTCGATGACCTAATCACCTCAATCTGAAAAAAAATTCACCCCAACCAATGATAAACCTCACCCATTTATATATATCTTAGGCCTCATATAACATGACAAACCACGTTGTCTCAATCCAGGTGGTCAACAACACCTCAATCCTTGATCCAAAACCTACATGTTTCCATAGAACTAATAAATTCAATATAAAAAAAGAAATTTAATTAAAAAAAATACTCACCTGGCCTACCTTGCCCAATTAGTCCAAATAATCTCTTTGGGATTAACATGCATAAAATCCTAGGTCATACCCAACAAAATCCCAAAACATCAATTCATTAATTTAAAAACAATCACTTGAATTATTAGGGTCTCGCTCAGTCTACCCACTGCGTGCATGTAGAGAGAACCCCCAGAACACCCATAAAAACATAGAAAAATCTAGGCACCATCTACCTCATACTAGTAGGTGCTTGCGTATATGATATTGGCCTCTAATTTGATCCAAATTGGAAGAAAATGGTGTTTTAAATGAATGCCCTAAAAATAGGGTAAAAGAGTTTTCATGGATTTAGCACTCCATATAGTGAGATAACATGAGATGAGAAGCAAGAAGAGTTGATATCTTACTGCTATACATCCAACGATATAGAAGAAGATTGAATCGAAGCTCATAAGAAGAAGAAAATACAAAACATATGGTAGGGGAAAGAGATACGTGTGAGTTGGGAATTGCTGCCTCTATGCATAGAGGAAAATAAAAAAATAGGGGCCGATCCCCCTGTGGACCCTAAAAAAATATTCCCACAAGTTTCATGATGTGTAATTTTTACATGTCGTGTATTAGATTCATGACATGTAAACTAGTTACACGTCGTTAATTCGTTGGGTTAGACCCCCAAGCTTTCACACCCCGGTGCACATTGTGTAAAAAACTTACATGTCGTAAAGAATTACATGACATTTATTTCTATATGTGACTATTTCCAATATCCTAGTTCATCCATACTTCCTCTGGTGTTTTGTAAAACACCCTAGAATTTTACCAAAAGGCAAAAGTTCAAAATTACCCTGAAAAATGACCCACTCAAAAACCCGGGATGTTATAGGGGTGACACATGGGTTCTCATATGAACTCCATGGACATAATATCTTGACAACTAGATTATATACACCATGAGTGATACTTGGACTACCTTTTTGGACTACCAAGGATGAACACAGATGGAATATCATTATATACACCCCAAGCGACACTTGGGATCCCTTTGTGGACTGAAAAGGACAAACTCAATGGGAGGTGAATTTATACCACACCTAGAGCAATGTGAGGGTTTCTATGAGTAATGTCTAGGATAGACTTGTAAGGTGATGGGCTCATGTTATGCCTGGAACGATACCTGGGTTCCAAATTAGGAATGTCAAGGACAGACTCAGGTTAACTTTGAATTAATTAATAAATTAATTATACGATACGACTTCCAATCCAAAGAACAAGCTTGTATTGAGCTATATCCTTACATTTTATGATGGCCTTATTATACATATCTTGATAAGGTATGATTCATGGGGGAAGCCTCAATTATGATTCATTTACCAATACTTTATTATAAATTAAATCATGAAGGACTATTTACTCAGAGATGTTCCGAATTAGGCTGAAGCAGGTAGTAGAGGATGGACATTCCATGGGAACCCATATTTATATAGGTTATTTATTTACTACATTTCATTTAAAAAACTTACTACTAGTAGTACACTGCTTATTATGTACTCACAGACTGTATGGAATTAGACACTATTAGTGGTGGCGTACTGAGTATAAATCACACCTTGTTTGGGCCTCCATTGGGTACCCAAACAAAATTCATGGATGAAGGTAGGGATAAGGGAATGAGACCTATCATGGATGCTTTATTATCATTCTAGGATGGTGTACAAGGGTCCATAGGACCGAGCCTATGCTTGAGATTCAACTAGAGATAACCTCGGGTCTTTTGTTAAGTTTTTAATAGCATGTTGTATATGCTTGTTTCCCTAATCCCCATGTATTTCATTTTTATAGCATGCCATGGCCATTATTTTTGTATAAGACATTGATAAATGTGTTTTAATTGGTTATATATATGATGGATGATTACTCTTATGCTGTTTGGTTATCTTTTATGACTCCACTATTGATAGATATGATTATACCATTGTAATACACTTTGATCATGAGGGTATAGTCTCTCTATTGTTTCACCATGGACCCTCGCTACTATTTAGTAGCCTCTATAATATGGGGAGACATGCTTGAGGTCTTGTGGCCAATCTAGTTTGGTTACTTCTGAGTGAATCGGAACTGGGACATCAAATTTGGATCAATATTTCTGAGGTAGTGATGTTTGTCACATAGGGTTGACATTGTTTCACAATGTATCTTTTATGAAGTTCCATTTTCCTTAAGATAGTGATGTTTATCACAAGGATAATTTTCATAGAGAAGATAGAGTAGTATCATGATGTGTTTTCCACATAGGTTTTTCTATTATGTTATTTATATTCAAGTTTGGGAATTTACTTGAATTGTTTACTATATAATTTATTAGTGGAATATTTGGAGTTTCCCCATGGTTTTTTAATCCAATGCATCAGAGGGGACTTCCATGTTAAAAAATCATACATATTGATTTATTTTTTCTACCTTATACTTCTTACATATTTCATTAGGTTTCTCACATTTTTTTTTCAGAAGAAATATTTGTCGTGGGAGTTATGGAAGTGATTTATGAGAGTATCAATGATGTGTTGGTAAAGTATAATAAGGTTTAGAATCCAAAACAATTTGAGATAGGTGTTTCAGTTTTTAAACCTAATTTATTTTCTTTATAGAGTTCTACTAATGAAGAAAGAATTAAAAATTGAAGATCATGGTTATGCGCTTGGTTACTCAAGAGATATTGAGTAGGGGGAGCTGTAATTTTGTGTAGGTGATCTAGAAGATGTGGTGATCAATATCATGGGAAAAAAATATTTTTCTAGTTATATTATTATTTATAAGGATGGTTCATATATAGATATGATAAAGACTTTAGAATTTTTTTTTGCAGTGGGAGTTGTTAGTTTTCTGTCATAGTTTCAAAAGGGCACCATCATATTTTCCACAAAGGATGATTTTTGGTGAGATACCAACCATTTTTCATTACTAAAAAATTTTATTGATGTTTTCCCTTATTTGATGGGCCAAAGGGAGATATTTTTGGGATTCAAACCATTTATTAGATAGAGAAATTAATTAATGGAGACATTTCATCAATATCAATAAATAGTTTTCTCTGAAAATTAATGGAAAGATTTTTTCAAAATTAATTATAAAAAAATGGGAATGTTGACCATATTAATTGGAGATATGATCTTGGTGTCTATATAAGAGGATAAAATAGAATATTTTGGGATAATGAAATTGAATTTTACTCATGTGAAACTTCTTTTAAAACTACAAATTATGTTCCTCATGATGTTAGTTTTTTTATCAAAGTTGAAAAAGGGTGATGTCATGTTTTAAAAAAAGGATGATTATCAGTAAGATACCAACAATTTTTATTCACAAATGAGTTTTTGGGATGTTTTCCTTCTTTGATGAGTTAAAGGGTGATATTTTTGTGATTTACCCAATTTATTAAGGAGATAAATTAATTAATGGATGGATTTATTCAACATTAATATAGGGGTTTATCTCAACATTAATGAATATATTTTATCAACATTAATGTTAAAAAAGGGAATGTTAACTACATTAATTGTAGATATGGACTCAGTGTCTATATAATAGGATGCATTAAAATATTTTTGGTTTATGAAATTTACTTCTACTCACGTGGAAGTTCTTTGACAACTAGAAGGGAGTTCCTCAAGATGTAGTCTACTTAGAGGAGTAAGGGTGCTACTGCATTTGTGATAGCATGTGGGAACCATTTGTGATAGTTATTGAAGCATTGATGGTGGATCTCTGATGTGATGTGATACCAAATTTTCAAAAACATATGTAGTGCGTTGATAAGAAATAGGTGAAAAGCATCATCGATGTGCTAGGGTTCATGCAATTTCATCTGGTGGTAAGAAACCTAGAGATATAGACTTCATGGAGCGGTCATACAATTGGGATGAGGCTTGAGTTACTTTATTGAGAGATCAAGGAGAAGTAGTAAAATAGATATTGCAGTATCATATTGATGAGAACACATGTTTGGATAAAGATATCTGTGGTAGTTATTGAGTCAGAAATTATACTTCTTGCTTTTCTATTCTTTTAGTTTTGGAAATCACAAACACCTTCTTAAAACTTTTTTACTAAATTTTATGTACTAATTGTTTTATCATGTTTTTTAGAAAACATTACTTTTTACCATACATAGAATAAGTTCTAAGTCAATACGAATATAAACTTTACATTCATTCATTACGATTATCATATTGAGTATGTGTTTGATAAATCTGACTCACCTTTATCAAACCAGAAGTTAAACTTTTGTCATGTCTGTCGTATTAAAAAAAGTATTGAAAATCATACTAATACAGATATTGATAAAACTAGACTAACACTCATAAAGATTACCATAATGAAAATTATAAGGAAGACCATTAGACTAACTGAAGTTTATAATCAGAATATAGAAGTCTTATTTATATCATAAAGAGAACCTTTAACAATGTAATGGTGTTAATAAATATGACATTAAAATTTCAGTTATGATGTGATGTCAAGTTCCAGTTGTCTGAGTCCATTACAAAAAACTTGGAAATATGACTATTATGTTACTGTTGGAAGGATGCTGATAAATACTAGGTCATTTTAAGAGTTTGAAGAAAATTCATTTTTTCTCTCAAGTCATATGATGAATACTTAGAATGAATTTCTCATTCTTAGTCATTTGTATTTCTTGAGGGAGTTGTCTTCTTAAGGAATCCTTTTCAGGGATGTTTCCTTAAGAAATTTTGAAATTTTATTGACGTTCAATAATTGTAATGATTGATGGATTCTAAGGATAGGAAGATAGAGAATCCAAACTTTGAATTGAGGGCTCACATGGATAGTAAGGAAGAGATGATCATCATATCGAGGGCTTCTAGGGATAGGAAGATAGAGTAATTATGATCATCATATCGAGGGATTTACTGGTAAAGAAAGATATAATTTACTGTATGTATAAAATAATGGATACCTTTAGTTAGGTTTATTGACTACCTTACTCTTAAGGTTAAAAGCAGTTTATATTTTTAAATATCTTGTATGTTATTCTTACATTTGTTATCTATTGTATTAATTGTTATTTACAAGTTTTCTATTTCACTGCAATTAATAGAAAGTGAATCATCATATTCATTTTTATATTCTAGTTGCTTTATAATTACTATTATGATTATGATAACAAACATACTCTGATAAATCATATCTATAGTGATTATGATTTTTTACTCTGATTTAATTGGATGTACTATGATTCTAATTCCATGACTTTGTTAATCAGATTGAGGTCCAAGTGCAATAACCTACTTAAAGAGGCTTTGGGTTTGTTTATTTTAAATCTTTTAAACTATGTTTTTAAAAATAAAATTCACCCCATATTTTAATGTATAAACATCTGAGCATATTATTATGATCCTACAGTTGTTATCAGAGTATAATTATACTACTCAAATAATTGTTGAGTTTCTTCTTCCTTTACTTACTGCAAGTTTGTTAAAATTTTGATATAAAATTTCTATTTATAAAATTTTGTTACACTAACGTGTTTGTGGAAAATAATTTCCATTACTTCAAAGATAGAATGTCTTAATGTCGGTTCAATAAACAATGTAAATCCAAATAGACCACCTTTCTTTGATGGTGCTGATTATGAGTACTATAGAGATAGAATGAATAATTTTTTCATCAACACTGGGGTTGAAATTTTTTTATACTAATTAGAGACTATAATATTCTTGATAAGGAAGTCACTACTTTTAATCACCAAGAAAAATAATAATATCATTTAAATTATAGAGTAATAAATACTTTGTTCTATTCTATGAAAATAAGTACATATATTCAAATATCTTCTTGTGAAGCTGAAAACATTATCTAGAAAAAGTTAGAAGTCACACATCTTGTAACTTTAAAGGTTGTATAGACTAGGAAAGCTGTTAGATAAGATTATCAAGAATTTTATTTTCTTCCAAGAGAATCAGTTTCTAAGATTCACTATAGGTTTATGACCATCATAAATAGTTTACAATAAATTGGAGAAAAAGGACTTGATGGTGAAATCCTTATGAAAAAAATTATAGATATTATTCCCAATGAATTAGAACAAAAAATAAATATTGTAGATGATACAAAAAAGCCTAAAAATCTTACTATTGATTATTTTATTGGAACCCTTATGCAGTACGAGGGTAGAATCAAAAGAGATAATAAGAAACAAAAAAAATGGTGGTGTTTCTTCCACTACAACATCAACCTTACCTACTAAAGTAAAATCAACTGAGAAAATTGTGAAATATTCAAGAAAGAAGGAATTTATTATTCAATACAATTCTAGAACTTCTGAACATTATGATAATGAGTTATCTAATCTATCCAGATGGATGAACAAAATAGTTGGAAATAAATATATTAAATATCATTAAAAAAAGAGTCATAAGGATAAAAGTGAAAAGAAAGATTAATTCACTTATTAAAAATTTAATAAATATGGACATATCAGACCAAATTGTACAAAGATGAAGAGGAATGATATAAAGGATAATAATTCAGAAATAAATTCTAAAATTATTAAAAATCCAAATGAAAGAAAGACTTAAAATCTTCTGACACATGGAGAGATAGTGGTTGTGATTCTTATGAGAATGAATGTTCTAGGTAGAGGAACTTATGTACTTTTACTAATGTAACCATAGTAAGTCAATGATTAATGGATAAGATACACAAAATTGAATCCCTCACTAATATGTCTTTAAATTATAATTATCCCAATGAGAAAAATTATACATATTCAGATGAATAATCTTCCACACTAGAAGATAATTCTTTATCTTCTTATGATGAAGTTTATCATTTTCAGAACTTTTAGAAAATGAGAATTGTAAAATTTGAAAAAAACTTGATAATGATAAATCTAAACTAGCTAAGATTGATTTAAGAATAAATTTTTTAAAAAATTAAGTATTTTATCTTACAAAAGATATTGATAATACTAATTCTGAAAAATAAACTATTTCTAAATATTTAGAAAAAATAATTTCTGAGAAAAATAGTTTAAAAACTAATCTTGATAAGATTACTTCCAAAACTATTACTAATGAGGAAAATATGTTATTTGTAAAACGAAAATCTTAAATTTATTCTCTAAAGAAAATTTTATCAAAATTTACCACTAGTAAAGAAAACTTTGATAAAATTAATAGACAAATTTGTTCTCATTGGAGTAGTTCTGGAATGGGTTTTACTTATAAAAAATTTGTTTCTATTTATAATTAATTTATTCAAAAAAGTGAAACTTTTTGAACTAAGTGTCAAATTGGTGGCCAATGGAAAAATAATTATTCATTAAACAAATTTAAATCACTAGGGTTTCACAAAGAATATTTTTCTAAACAAATATGGATTCCTAAATTTTTATTTTCTAAAATTACTGAACCCAAGAAGGTTTGAGTTCTGAAAGTCTAATATTTTTGTTTTCAACAAAACAAAGTTAGTACCAAAAATAAGAATATATAGTACATGGATAGTGGGAATTCAAGGTAAATTAATGGAAAAAAATACTTCTTCCAGAAGATATTCAAGATAAAAAGTGGTAAAGTAACTTTTGGAGACAATGCTCAAGGGGAGATTATCAAAATAGGTAACATTGTTCTTATCACAAAATACCTTATTTCAAATTTATTGTTTATTAAATGTCTTAAGAACTAAATTATAAAAACAAGTCAATTATATGATAAAGGTTACCTTAAAATATTTAGGAATGATAAATTTTTATTACATAGTTACAATGATGAATTTATTCTTTCTGCCAATCAGCATGAGAATGTTTGCACACTTACTGACTATGGCATGGTTTTTACTAAAACTAAAATATCATTAAGTAAAAACCCAACACATAAGTCACACGCCAATCACATAGATATAACACACCATTTACTTAAAGATTACACATTGAAAAAAAGTTATTGTTTTACAATTCATCAGAATGCAAGAACAACTTGTTGATATTTTTACAAAACCTATTCCTTTTGATAGATTTAAATACATTAAACAAAATATAGGAATGATCAATGTAAAGTAATAATTCATATATAATTCTTTTTTACCAATATCCTTACATTAATTTACTTCTTTTCATAGGGGGTACATATGTTTGAAGTTTTTCAAAAAATTTAGTGTTTCTTAAAAATTTTAGTTTTCTAAAAATGTTAGTTTTTCTAAATTTTTTATCATAATCAGTTTTCTGGACCCAAAAACTTTTTATAAAAATTTTCAGATTCATAATTCTCAAAATAATTCTCGAATTCTGAAAATGTTATAAAATTCCTCAACTAAAAAATTCTTAAAAACTTTTTAGGAATCAAAATTTCCATAATTAGATTTTATCATAATTTCTAAAACTATTATATTTAGTTTTATGTTAAAAACTATAGTATTTTGTATTTTTATTGAAAATATCATATAAAGTCATTATTTTAAAACTATCACAATCTTATTATTTTATAAAAACCAAGAAGAACAGGTAATCATACCGATGATACTTTCCACTCTGAAAGGCACTCTTCTATTATTTTGTGTTTTTGAACTATCTCATTATGTCGGTCTTTTATTTTTTCTTGTATTTTTACTTTTATAAAATTTTTATTTTGATTTCAAAGTTTTTAAAACGTTTTTTAATTGTATTCATCCCTAATCTGATAAAACTATTAAAAACTGTGAGAGTTCAAAAAAAAATCTTTAAAACTTTCTTTGAAGTAATCATGACCATTAGATCAAAGAAGTCTTCATCTTGATAGTTGGTTTTGTTAAAGAAGATGAATTATCAACCTAAGTGCCTATATAAAGAAGATTGACCTATCATCCCACATTGGCTGTTCATGTATTTTTCTCCCTATATGATATACCATACAAGTTTCTTTGTTCAATAAATTTTCTTTTTTTATGATTCTCAGTCTCAGTTTCAAAACCGATGGTGTAAAAATAAGATTTCTAGAAGTGTTATGTATTCAAATAAATGTTGTTGGAGAGATATTTTATGAAAAATAAAATTTAACAATTATGGAAATCCTCTCATTCCATGGGTTGGAGTCTGTTTTTATATTAAAACCTGAAAAATATTTTAATCTTTTCTTTTCTGAGATAGTTTACAAGTTTTATGCTTCAACACATTTTCTTAAGGAAGATGTGAAAGGAAAAGTTTCTTTTTCAATATATGGAAATAGGTATAAGTCATTTTATAAGAAACTTACTATCCTAGTTAGAATACCATTGAAAAAAGATTCTTATTGTCCTTCACATAAGTTTCAAGGAAATATCAGAACCTTTAACAAATCTAAAGCCCAAGGCTCTTTTTTTTCCCATTACAAGAAATTCAGAAAGGTTACCCATCTCAATCTAAAAAATCATGTAGTTCCTTTATAGGTGAAAGGATTTTTAATACTAAGGAGTGAAGATAGAGAAAATCCAAGAGTTAATTAATAAAATCAAAGATCATCATATTCCCCACTTTCATAAGTAAGCTAGTTGTAAACTGTATAAGAGTATTTAAAGCAGAAAATAAATCATATATGATAAGGGATAAGATTTCATTTATCAGTGATTATATGATAAATAGAATGAGGTTGGTCTTTGATATAAAGTCAAATAATTTTGTTGAGAAAATTGATGGTGTTGTATCGAAGGAAGGGCCATCAAGGAATTAAGAAAAGGTAAAAAATAAGAATGAAATGAAGGCAGAGACTTCTCCTTCAGAGAATAGGAAGACAAAAATGAAAGTTCCAAATGAAGTTTTTGAATCCTAGATAAAAATGAAAGCTAAGAAGAAACCCAAGGGTCTGGAAATGGAAATTGACCCCATAGAAGGCAATGATTAAAAAATCAGTTCTAATGATATGTTAGAATCAGAAACAAAGAGGAAGAATCAAAAGAATAAATTACAACAAGATCATATTTTTGAGAATCTATTAAAAGGAGTTAAAAGAGACTTAGAGAATTTATTCCTTCCAGTAAGTCATACTGATCAAGTTAATTTGGAATCCAGATTAAATTTTCACCAAACATTAGTATTTTATGATGATGTTCCTTCTATTGAAAGTAAAGGAAAAGGAAAGATCGGTCAAGAAAAATCAATTCTAATTATTGAAGAAAAATAATTGGATCTAAAAATTTATGGAAAGAGAGATCTAATAACTACATAATAATTAGGAAAATAACTTTAATAGGAACTTTGAGAAGAATTTAAATAATAAAATGTTGATGAAAAAGTGGTAGAGGGAAAAGAATAATACAATATATAAAAATAAGGTGATTAAAAATAAGAATATTTATAATATGAAGAAGTTAAAACATAAATCTAAGAAGATGTTAAAGAAGAATAGGAGGAAAAAGGTGAAGATGAAGAAGGAAAAGAATATGAAATAACTCATTTAGATAAAAAATAATTGGATTCATTATCGTCATCTTCATCAAACATATCTTACAAGGTTGATAAGGATAGTAAAACAGGTGAAGAAGAAGCATCATTATCATTAGAAGAATCTGAATCATCATCAATGAAAGAGGAAGAAGATCATAATTCAAAGTCAAAGGTTAATGATAAAGTTGACATCGGTGATTTGGATATCATGAAATTATCAAATGATAATAAAATGTCAAAGGAAGTTTAAAAAGTTGTGTCAAAGAAACAAAAGAAGAAAATCAAGGAATATGATGTAGGAACAAGTAGGATAAAACCTCATAAGGTTCAATAAGAACAATATGAATCTACTAGAACCATTACTCTAGAAGGTGTTGATTATATTGTTCATTATTTAAAAATGTTAGAAGGAACAATTCCTTATTTTCCAAACCTTGAGTATTGACGCTACCTTATTCCAGAAGTTCTAAATCAAAAATCAGAATCTATAAAATTTTCAAGAAAATTCCCAGACTCAAAAAATTTCATGTAATCAGATGGTGAAGTGGTCTCATCATGTTGATTCTTATATTCAGATGCACAATGGATATTTTTAGGAGATTAAGTAGTTGATTATAGAGTAAGTAAGCTCTTTCAACCATTTATCAAAATACATGGATGAAATAGTGAATTTTGTTGAAGATTTTAGAGATGCGATCGATGATCGTACAGAGGAGGTAAATAATTCTAAATAATATATTCAACAAATGAATATGGAGATAACCATTATGAGATATTTTTAATAATAATTCATCATATTGAGGAATGAAAACAAAGATATTTAGGAGGAATTAAAGATGTTAAGGACTTTAGAATATAAATTTGACAAGATGGAGAAATATCATAAGAAGTTCAAAAAATGAAAGCCTTTGTGAAGACCTTAATAAAGAAATAATGAGCATTTTTCTTTTGAAATATTGTTGTATTTTGTTTTTGTAAAACATGTGAGTCATTTATTTATGAATGAATTATATTCATCATCCAAACACTATTTGTCTGAATGTTTTCTAATTCTAATTGGTTGAATTTTCTTTTATATTTTTTTGTGGATGATTAGTTAGTTCATCATTTTTTTTTATTTTTTTCTAAAACTTTTTCAAGAAATTTTTGATTCATTCTCCATTATTTTTTTTGAAAATCACAATGGAGGATAATTTAATACATAGGGGAAGAAATTATTAAATTAAGAGAAGATTTTATTAAAGTGGAGTTGTTACTTTATGAGGGATAAAGTATTATGAAAGGTATAATTATTAATAAAGGGGGATCTATTATAAAAAGGAGGAGAATTTTATTTCAAGGGAGATAATTAAATCCTTAGGAGGAGATATTATCCTAAGGAGGATTGCATCATATTCAACATCATAATCTCCATTGTATTCAAAAGAGTTATAAACTCTGGAGGAATTAAGGTTTAAAGATTATCTTTGAATATGAAATCTATAAAAGAACAATGGGATGTGATATTTTAAAATTTATTTTTTAATTTAAGTTTTGGGGTTTGTGCTTTCCAAAAGGGGGATATTATTGAGTTGTAAGTTATAATTATTAATTTTCCATTCCTTTAGTTTTGGAAATCACAAAAACTTTCTTAAAACTTGTTTACTAACTTTTTTATGTCCCAATTATTTTAGAATTTTTTTAAAAAAAATTACTTTTTACCATGCATAAAACAATTTCTAAAGAATTATGAATATAAACTTTACATTTTTGTATTAAAATTATCATAATGAGTATGATTTCAATAAATTAGACTCAACTTTATTAGACTAGAAGTTACAATTTAATCATATATATTGTAATGGAAAAATTATTGACAATCAGATTGATACTGGTACTGATACAACTATACTAACACTCACAAAGATTACCATAATGAAAATCTTTAAGAATTTTATCAGATAGACTAAATTTTATAATCAAAATGCTGAAGAATTATTTCTATCATAGGTAAAACCTTTAACCTTGTAATGATGTTAATCAATATGATGTCAGACTTTCAGTTATGTTGAGTAGTCAAGTGCCAGCTATCCAAGGACATTGAAATAAACTTGTAAAAATTACCTTTTTGTGACCATTGGAAGGGTTACTATAAGTATTGGGTCATTTTAAGTGTTTTAAGAAAACCCATTTTCTCCCTCAAGTCATTTGAAGAATACTTAGCGTGAATTTCTTGTTTTTAGTTTTTGAATTTCTTTAGAGAGTTATATTCTTAAGGAATCATTTTTAGTGATGTTTTCTTAATAAATTTTGAAATTGTATTCCTGTATGATCATTTTAATGATCAAGGAATTCCAAGGATAGGAAGACAGAGAATATGATCTTCAAATTGAGGGCTTATGGGGATAGTAATACATAACTGATTATTGTATCAAGGGATTATAGGGATAGGAAGACAAAAAATTCCAATCATTGTATCGAGTTATTTCCTAGTAAGGAAAGATAGAAATTATTGCAAGTATAAAACAGTGGATACCTTTAGTCAGGGTTATTGACCACCTTATTCTTAAGTTTAAAAGAAGTTTATCTTTTTAAATAGCTTATAAGTCATTCCTACATTTTTTATCTATTATATTACTTGTTTTCTAAAATTTTTCTATTCCACTATATTTAATATAAAGTGATTCATCATATACATCTTTCTATTCTATTTATTTTACCATTACTATTATGATTATGATAATAAATATACTATGATAAATCAGATGAATTATGATTACAATTTTTACTATGATATAATAAGATGTATTGTGATTATGATTCCGTGACTTTGTTAATCAAACTGAGGGTCGAGTATGATAACCCACTTAAAGAGGCTTTGGGTTTTTTTAGTTTAATTCTTTTAAAATACATTTTTAAAACCACAATTCACCCCTCCTCTTATAATTATATCCATCTGAGTATATTATTATGATCCTATAGTAGTGATGTTTATCACAGAAGGGTGATGTTTTTTCATAGTGGATATTCAAGGAAGTAATGTTTGTCATAGGAGAGTGACATTTGTCACCAAGATGATTTTATAGAGAAGATGAAGGCGTATTGGAATGTGGTTTTCACACATATTTTTCTATGTTCTCATTAACATTCAAGTTGTTATAGTTGGTGTCCTAAAACTAACTACATGCACTTTGAATTGAAATTATATTCAAAGAAGTGAATATTAATTAAAATATCTTATTACATATCATTCATATCTCTACATGACTTTATTTTAATAATGAACCAGAGTATCTGTCATGTTGGAAATGGAATAACATTTCCCCGTTATGATAAAAACCTAAAAAAATACCATGATGATATTCTTAAAACTTGTTATATGGTCATATAACATTATTTGATGGGGAACATAATGTGTTGACCATCATGTGTGAGTACTCATAATAATATGAGTCTTTTCTTAGGAAGTTCACACTTGGTAGTCTCCAAGATGGGAAACTACGAGAACAAACCTCCCAATATGAACTCCACATGTTTATGTGTATTTGGATATTTATATCCTCAAGCATGTGTAATGGTCCTTATACTTTAATATTATTATTAATGCATGTCATGAATTGCACACTTAGATGTATTATTGTAAATGATGATGACACCTATTCATGGAGAAGTTGGGTTTTATTGGGTGTATCCTAAATGAAATGATATTAATGAATAAATAGAGGAAGGATTTGTCCTTTCCATATTCATGTAATTTGATATCTCATCCCTTTGATTAAAATAGACCCATTACATTAAATTTAATGGCCATGGTGTAATGATGAGTCTATTTCAGATAGTCAATGAAAGACGTAACAAGCATATCAGTTGATAACATGGGTGTGAAACCTGCTTGATGAGATATATTGAAAAAGTGATTACATTACAAAACAAGTGCCCATGTGTGGTTTTCAGTGTTGTGTCATTAACTTATTTCTCTTTGTATCCTTGAATCATTACTAGAAAGTAATCTTGGGCTTTAGGAAATCTTGCCTAATGATAATGAGAAAGAATCCCATAGGGTAACACACTAAGTGATTTCATTGATCGAAAATTAAATTGTATTTGAATTTAATTATTAGAATAAATATTATTCTCAAGACCAAAGACAGATTTTATTCAAGATATATTGATCAAATAAATTAAATAAATATTTATTCGTAAGTTTATTAATTAAAAAATGTGCATATATAAAAAATTTATTCATTTATTAAATGAATAAATAATTATTCTGGTATTTGATAAATACCAAGGAGGACTAACGGATCAGTATCATGTATAATGATAAATATTAATCTACAAGTTAGTAAAATAATATTTATCATTATGCCAACTAGTGCATTCCATGAGAAGATAATAATAATAATAATATTACATGGAATAGGGTCATATAAATTTTAATATATTATGTAAGTGACTTTGTGAAATTAAATATTATTTTAACCCTAACCCTATCTATACAAATATATGAATATGCCTATTGTGTAAAGGGTGATCAAAATTGATAATTTTTGTGCACAATGAAATCTAGAGCTCCATCCCAAGTCTGAAAAATCCTCTAGAGATAATCCTTCCTCCTTTATCATCCCAATAACGAGATTGCAGGGATGAATCTTAGATATTGAAGGAACTTTTATAGCGATCATGAAAACACTATAAGATGATTGATCCACTATGCTATCACCCATCAATCCATCAACATTATTTAGAGATCATAGGAGCACATATAGATAACTGTTAGAGGGATTATAAATTTAGATCCTGTAAGTTTAATGACAGTTGTATGGAAAGGGTTTCAGACAATCAATAACTTCATTAAAGAATGATCTCAAGTCTGAGGTATTATTTATTTTAATCTATTTAAATTAATTATAAATTTTACATGAAAATATTTTCTCTTGGTTCCAGCGACCTTCTTTGTCGACATTCATTAGAAAAATTTTATTGTTCAAGATGTTTACATCTTGGACAATATGTGAATGATCCATGAAGTCCAAAAATTAATGATTTGGGATCGACCCCAATAAGGGATTTCACTATTCCTAAAACCAAAAAGTGGTATCAGTGCCAAGGTTACATTTAAATTTAAAATTATTTATTTTTTTTGTTAATTATTACACATTTAAAAATTAAATTTCATTTCAAGTTTTTAATTCATTCTTGATCCGTTATTAAAATATATTCTTCTTCCTCTTCCTTATCTCTCACTTAACTCAGATAAGATAATAATTAATGAATAATTCATATGAATAACCCATATGAAGGTTCCAAGAATTATGTCTAGATAATACATGGTTACATGGCATGTACTCCTTTGTCTCACTATGTTAACACTTGTTCATTGCAACATAACACCTGCATGGAATTAAAGTCATCATGTAATGAATACATGTCACTGGTATTAAATGATCCACATTTTTACTAAATAGGGTAACACATAGCTTTTCTAGACTAACAAATTTTATATTTCCGACACATAATCCAGTCCATGTATTTTCAAGGTAAAAAACACAGGGTCAATCCACACCATATAATTTATACATCACAAGTATTTAATATGTGTTATGTATAGGATGGAATATATGTAACTTGAATTACATGTTATGTATTCATTATACACACCCTGTACTTAATAAATATCCACAAAAATTAAACCCTGAGTCCCTAGGCATGTGCTGCAAATATCTGACGAAGAAAAGTACATGCCATGTGACCAGATGACACATGTTGTGCAATTTACCATTTATGCAGAAATATTAAATTTAATTAATAACTTTATTAAATGTCACTTACTTGAGTTATGTGGGTCATTAAATTGATATTACATGTCGACTATTAGGTTTTATATTATATTAAATGCTTAATTAATTCTGTGTAATATTTGAAACTACAATTGATGTACGATCAGTGCATACTAAAGACTCAACACATTAAATTATATAGGAAATGTAACATCCTTGTGTTCCATGTATCAATAATTTATTAGTACACACTATGAAATTACAACACATTACTTTTACACAATATAGTGTATGATTGAATAATATATAATTAGAACTGTGAGTAGTTAAGACATGTACTCACTGAGTTTCTTCCAAGTACAATACTGTGTACAATTTTATTAAATTTTCAATAAAATAAAACAAAATAATTTATTTAAAATCAAATTGGATAATAATTTTAGGATGATTAGATGTAATAATATAAATTTAATTAATTGATTAATAATACAATTAATCAGATTAATTCAATAACATTTTATCTTATCAAAGAAAAAATTGTAATGAATGTCATCTAGTTGTTTTAAATGCACAATCATTGTGCGTGTATGACTGATCATGATCTTTGTCCAGACCCATGTATGCATTGGTTATATTTAATTTAATTTTATTTCATGGTTTTACAGTTAATTATTATTAAATTAAATATGAGGTATGACATGTTCTCCCTTCATGTTCTATTATACGGGACCTACGTGTACGTGGTTGTGTTATGTAATTCTTGTTAACTAATCATTTGTTCCCCTCACTTGTGTGTGAGTTATAAACATATGTAATAAAAGGAGTACTCAAAGGTGCATGGATTCAGTTCAAGGAGGAGCTAAGATAGATTCAGTTAAAACATAATCGAAATAAAGCCAACCTGAATCATACATAGGTGCATAGGTGGAATGTTGAAACTCATGCTAAGAATGACACAATGAGTATTTACCCAAGGGACATAGGTTGATTTATTGTTTGATAAATAAATCAACCAAGTGGTAAGATCATGATTTTATCATTTATTTATTTAATTCTATTTATTTCTTATGCATGATTTATTTTATGGATGCATGACCATGATCACATAAATAAATAGTTTAATATGAAAATATGAAATTAAAACAAAAGGGTTATGCATAAATGTTTTATCAAGACATAATTAATCCCAAAATTAAAATACACTTTATATTTACAATACATGTAAAAGGATAGAATTATAAATATTTATGCATAATAAAAAAATCCCTAAAGTTAATATTAAGTCATTATGCCTTCCATCAACTAAATTAAGATGAACACATAATTAAAGTGTCGTTTCGGTCTCCATCAGGGGAAATTTTAATTATCTGAAATTCTTAACTAAGATAGTGGGTTGAATTAACCAAATATGTATTTGTTTTAATTTCCTACATATTCTTAATAAAAATTTAAAGGCAAGTGTTGAGGAAATATCAGTCAAGATTTCTAGATTGGGGAGTCTCCTCAATGGTTCAATGAGTTGTCAATTCGTAGTTGGTAATATTACCTACCTATTTTTTTAATTTTCTGAGCTTCTATCTATACTATGAAGAGGTAAATATAGATTATTTCCACTATAATGTATAATCTATGGGGTATTCTAAGTTTAATGGTGAGGGCCATTGAGACTTGATAAAATAGTGGAAGATTTAATAGAATTAAAATTATCACGCCTCACATAATTTTTAATTAAGAAAAGTACTAAAAACCTAATATTTTATTATTTTAAAGTACTAAAAAGTTTATCAACCACCTTATCCCTATAAAAAACTATAGATAAAGACTATCTATTAACTAGAAATAACTTCAAGGAATGGTTCATATTCCTACGTGTAATATTACGTCATGAAAAAAAGTCTTACATGCTAGAATCCTCAATTCTTGATCCACCTAAAAAGGAGATGAGTTATGAGGAGTTGTCTATATAATATAAACACATGAATAATGAAGTTTAAATTCAATATTTAATGTTTTTATCCATGTTTAATGAATCCATTAAGTCACATAAAGACATGGATGCTTATAAAATTCTCCAACACTTATGTGGTCTTTATTAAGAGAGATAAATAAAAGAACAGTTTGAGATATACAAGGATATATTTTATAGAAAATTTTGAGAAGGTGTTCCAAATAGGCCTTATATAGCCAAACATATTAGATACATTGAGAAACCAAAGGTTTTAGGGTTTAATCCACCTGAATAAGAGTATACCAATCTCATTAATTAATTACTCCCTCAAATATTATCCATTGTTGTTGTTAATTTAAAAATGATCAATATAGATAAGTCTCCCCCAAATATTCTCACTATACATATCCATGTTGTTAGGATATGAAGTGTGAAAACCCTTTCATCCTTATGGTTAATAAAATAAAAGTCCAAACCAAGAGATCCAAGACTAACTCAAAGTCTAAATATTCTTTGAAATAACCTCAAAAGAAGAGATATATCAATGGAAAAGAAAGAGAAAACGATGCTATATATTTTGAATGTGTCAAGAAGGTCTAATAAAATAAAAACTATACCTAGGAAAATAATCAAAGGGGAATATCTGGTGAATTTTCTATAAAGTGAAATTTATCAATTTTTACTAATTAGGTACTAGATACAAAATATGGTTCTCACACATGTATTGAAACATAGGAAAAATTTATATTATAGAAAATTACCCAATGGGAGTAGATCTATAAGAAGAAAATGGAGCCAAACTTTCTGTTGTGGCTATTAGGGACTAACACCTCACATTTCTAATAATAATGATCTTGGTTTTAAAATACTATTATCATGTGCCATTAGTAAACAAAAACAATATATCTATGTCCATACTTGATACAAAAGGATTTATTTTCAAGTTTCAAAATAAGTGTTGATTGTATTATAAATAAGGCATTTTTTATGGTAAGGAATGTTTAAATAATGGTCTTTATGAGTTGGGTTAAATAAACCAAATGATTGAAATTAATAAAGAAAATAGTTTGCATGACTCATACCACACCAAACTATGAAATCACCAGATAAGTCATGTAAATTAAAATAATTTAACCAAATTAAATAAAGATGGGAATTTTAATTCTTCTTAACTAAAACCACTTGTTGTATTTCATACATGTTTACAAGGAAAAATGACCAAATCTCTATTTAGTGAAAAATGTGAAAGGGCTGTTGAACTTCTTGAGTTGGTTCATATATATGTTTGTGGACTATTTCTAGTTGAATCCAAGGGTGGGTACTCATACTTCATAAAATTTACTTATGAATTTAGTGTATATGGATATGTCTACTTAATGAGGTATAATTCGGATTCCTTTGATAGATTCAAGGAATATAAGAGTAATGTTGAGAATAATATTATTAAGAAGATTTTAAAAAACACTTATTAAACCATGGTGGATAATATATTAATAAAATATTAATTGATTATTTACTGAAGTTTGGGATTTTATCCCAACTCAATCATCCTTATACAAGATAATATAACGGTTTACTATAAAGGAGGAAACACTCCCTGTTAGAAATGGTAAGATCATTGATGAGTCATATGTGTCTTCCATTATCCTTTTGATGATACCCATTCTAGAAAGCACCAAACATTCTAAACTAAGTTCCAACTAAAGAGGCATATAATATTCTATTTAAAATTTGGTATAGAAATAAACCTGTGTTGTCACATGTACTTTTGTTGGGATTTAAATAATTTGTTAAGGCTATTTATGGCAACAAACTTACACCCCAAGGCACTAAGTATATTTTTATAGGACATACTAAGGAAAAAAAGATATTACCAATATGAACCTTCAGATAAAAAGTTTGTGGTTTACATACATACCACATTCCTTAAAATGGATCATATCTCTAAAATAGATAATGGGAGTGAGATAGACTTTGATGAAGTCTATGATCAACATACACAAGAGTTGGTATAGGAACATATTAAACAAATCCACTTGGAAGAGGACATCCTAAAAACAAAAGTATAATGTAGCAGTGTGAGAGAGGTTAGAGAACCAAAATGATATGGTTTTCTAGTCACTAAATACGGTGACTCATTATTAGGTCATAATAATGATCTTGAAACCTACAAGGAAGTAATAACTGGCATTGAAGCTACCAAGTGACAAGAATCTATGAATTATGAAATGGATTCCATATATCAAAACCAAGTTTTTATTTTTGTTGATCCACTAGTGGATGTTAAGACCATTGGTTTTAAATGGGAATTCAAGAAGAAACTATACATATATAGAAAATCCAACACTTATTAGGCACGACTGGTTGTAGAAGGGTTTAAATAACTTCAAGGAATAGACTATGATGAAACCTTTTCACCAGTTTCTATGATGAAATACATCATAATTATAATTTATATACTATATTTACATGATTATTGGATTTGTAAAATAAATTTAAATTAGAATTCCTTAATGGGATACTTTATGATGACGTTCATATGACACAACCCAAAGGGTTTGTAACACAAAAGTATGGGAACAAGGTATGACAATTGAAGAGATCCATTTATATAATAAAGAAAGAATCCATGTCATAGAAAATTTGGTTTATAATGATTTTTTTTATAAATAATGAATGTGATACTTGTGTCTATAAATGTTTTAGTGGGAGTTTTTTCATTTTCTTAATAGTTTATCTCAATGACATACAATATATTGGAAACGAAATTCCAATATTAAAACCTGTCAAATCCTTATTAAATACATGAATATACATGAATGAATTAGGTAAAATATAATATATTCCGGGTATTAAGATACTTCATGATAGATATAAAATATTTCTTAGTCTAAGTCAAAGTATATATATTGAAAAATTACTAAAAATATTTAGTATGGGACAATCCAAGAGGGTTTTGTTTCTAGTGTCACATAGTATTCATCTTTCCAAGAAAATGTTTCCTTAGACACATGCAGAGAGACATAGTATGGAAGGGTTTTCCTAAGCATAATAAATTGGATTTTTCATGTATGTTATGATATGCACTTGGCTAGATGTCGCCTATACCTTAAGAATGGTATGGAGATATCAATATGACCTTGGAGACCACCATTGGATGTTATTCAAGACTATCCTTAAGTATAAAGGTGAAATAAGGATATTTTCCAAGTATATGGAGGAGATGAATAACTATTAATTAGAGAATATGAATATTCTAGTTCCTAAATAGATCAAGATGACATGAAATCACAATTAGGGTACATCTTTACTCTAAATGGAGGAACTGTGAGCTGGAAGGGATCAAAGTAGGAAGTATTTATAGATCCTACAGTTGAGTTTTAGTATATTGTGGATTTTAAGGTATCTAAAAAATTCTTTTGGATACTCAAATTCATCTAAGATATTGATCATATTTCTAGCAGTAAAATTCCCATCACACTCTATTGTGATAATACTGTAATGGTGGATATCGCAAAGGAAACATGTTACATTAGTAGATGAATCTCATACTTCAAAAATATAATCTTGTGAGATATTTTTCTCAAAGATGTGAAGTCCTAATGAGAAAAGACTCTATAGAGACCCTAGAATTTTACACATATCATTACATGATTTTATGTATAATTAAACATCAAATTATAATCCAAGTATCGTAAAGTCTAGTGTCTTGGAAGACTAGGTACAAAAAACTAAAAACATAGAACTAAATAAAACATTTATTTATTTATCATCCATTATGACCTTTAAAATTCCTTTGAGAACTTAAATATTCATAGGATAACCTGGGGATAACATGAAAAAAGAGATGAGATAAAATACCCAGTAAGGGAATAAACATTAAAATAAATCTTAGCACATAAGTTTGAAGGCATAACACAATGAAATAAAAAGCATGAAAATGATTAAACATAATGAATCATAACATGGGATCATATAATCATGGATTCATAGTAATGTGGAAGAAACATAAAACATTACTTTAGCATGGGTCGAGGATCATTTCACATAGAGGATCATGAGTTGGGGCTCATTTCACATATAGGAGCATGAGTCAAGGCTAACCACCCTGACCATTGTATATAGAGAACTAGTCAAGCCTAACCACCAAGACCATGCACATAACATCGCATGAGACTAAACATTACCCAATGCATTGGAGCTCTATTTGAGTGAATCCATTATAAAATATTCATGAATATTTTTTGCAAATAAATAATCATACATAATCAATCAAACATAAACATAAGGGTTACCCATGGAAAGAATTGGGAATCATAATCACGTTATAAAGCATAACAAATGGGCGTGTCATAATAGTGTCCATGAAAGAAAGAAATTAAATCATAAATAGAAATTAATAAATTAAAATAGGAATAGATCATTATTAGTGATGTCAAACTAAAGTGATAACATGTAAAAAATATTATTTAAGAAACTTTAGAATTAAAACATTTTAGTGCGTTTTAAGGAAAATATTAAAGAGCATTTAAAGAAGAAAAAGGAATAATATTTTATATAAAACCATAAGTTAACCAAGAAAGTTTTCATAATAAAATGAGTGATTTTAGAATAAATAATGGTGGCTTAAAACATATTATTTAGTGAACTTGAAATTGGGTAAGAATTTAGGAATTTCCCTTAAATCAAACTTTCGTATCAGGAAGAATTGAGTAGAGAACCTTTTAAAAACATGTATATCCCCAAAAAATAAGGATTAATGGATCTTGATACATGATTTTGGAAAATATAAACAAAATTTATAATATGTAAATATAAATAAAATAAAATTTTATTTGGGTACAAAGATAGAAAGAGTAACCCGAAGGAATAATGGAGGTCTAGGTAGAATCTCTTACCTTTTGTCTGAAACGATTCTACACTCTATCTTAATGTCCTGAATAATAAAATTAAATATATTAATTAAGTAATTAATAACCTTTTATACATTTATTTTATTTATTATATTTTTATTAAGTTGATTTATATCCTTTTTATGGGTTATGAGATTCAATTTCATCTTTCTGGAGTATTAGTTTCCTTGGTCTTCATAATCGGTTTACTTGTATACATTTACAAAAGGTCATATAAAGTGGGGGTAATTATAAAAAATTGGACTTATATGTTATTAATGAATCTATAGAGGTTAAATTAGTCTTATATATCATTTGGTTTTATATAATTAGGATGAATCATTAGATAAATAGTTAATGATAATCATTTCGGTTTATTTTGGCAGTTTTCGATCACAACGAACTCATTTTGTTTTATAAATTAATATAATGTGTAAAAAATGACTCCAAAACATTAAATAAGATATAATAAATATATTATAATATGGTTCAACTATAAAAATTGTTTCATGAATATCCTTGAATATGGTAATGGAAAGATGAAAGCATGTCCTCGACGAAGGTGGTAAATCGGCACCTCACGGGTGATGTTTTCATTCTTAAAGTAAAAGAGAGAGGAGAAGAGATTTGATGAATAATTATTACATAAACATGATAAAATTAAAGTATATGTAAGATAATGGATTTCTCATTCCACTTGGACAAGGTTTTGTGGGGAGAATATAAAAAAAGAAAAGAACTTGAAAAGAAATTGAAAGAAAACAGAAGAGGGTTTTACCTCATGATTCCTTCTTCTTGAGATTCTCCTTAGGGATTGGTTTTGGTATTTTATTAAGAAAAAAAGATCATTTAATTTGAGGAGGGTATTGGGAGGATATATGACCATAATTTTAACAAGGCTCAAGTCTTGATAGGTGTGAGGAAATGAGGTGGTGAGGGGTGATATTTATAGTGGAGGAGAGGGGTGTTTTCTCATTATTTAATTCATTAGTTTATTATTTTGCTCAAGACAAGAAATAATGTTAATTATTGAGACTAAATATAGTAATTAGATCACTTGAGTTAGAAAAAATTATAATTACATCAGCCATGACTCAATTAATAGTGTATTTATCTTATAATGTATATATACCATAAATTACCATACTTTACAATTCACAAAAAATTCAAGTATTTTAGAAAAATCCCAAAAATTAAACCTAAAAAATTTTCAATGTGTAGAATTAAAAAAGTAATTCCATTTTATGAAAATAATTTTCTAAATATGATAAATTTAATTTTTAATTAAAATCATAATTTACTAAAAAAATATAGATTTTAAATTATAACTAATTTTATATCACTTTTGAAAAATTAAATAAGGTATCATAAAATCATATTATAATAATAATACATAAAAATAATAAATTTTTAATACATTTTAAGAAAAAAAAATTTCTTTTAAATTATTTATTTAGTCATAAAATTATAATTAAATATTTATGACTTATAAAAATACCAACACTTAATTAATATTTTTTAAAATATTTATTTACTTATACTATGATATAATTATATCATATTGTAACTAATAAGATGAATAAATTTTATTTATACTATAATTGGTGAGCTTACTATTCAATTTTTCATTTTACTATTCATAATGGTGGCATTACTATTACAAAGTTCAAGTTTCTATTTCATCAGTACAGGTTCCTTAAATTCTAGAAATACCTTTATTTTATTAATTCTTCATTTATAAAGTTTTTATTGTGTTCTTAATGTGATTTTATGTGATTATACTATATAAAATAATTATAAAAAGGGAATTTCCATTGATAAAACTTTGGGTCATTACATTCTTCCCCCTTATAAAATTTCCCCCTAAAAATTTCATTTTACATACAAAGGTGAAAATTGGTTCGAGTAATTTTACTTAATTTATTCCTTTGATTCCCATATTTCCTCTTCATATTTATGGTTGGAACATAGTAATTTGACTAGATGAGTGGTCTATTTTTTTATAACTTGATCTCTATGATCCAAGATCTTCAATGGCTACTCCTTGTAAGAAATATTATTTTCCTACTATACCACCTATAAAGTCACTACATTTGAAGGATCTAGTGTGTACTTACTTAAGAGGGTTACATTGAATACATCATATACTTTAGACATAGTAGGTGGAAGTGGTATTCGATAGTCCATAGCTCTGAAACGATTAAGAATCTTGAAGGGGATGATGTACCTGGGACATAAACTTTCTTTCTTCCCAAATATCATGAACTTATTACATGGATATATTTGGAGGAATATCATGTCTCTAACTTTAAACTCAAGGCCTCTTCAATGATTGTCTGTATAACTCTTCTATTGACTTTGGGATGCCCTGATGTGGTTCTAAATAGTTTTCACCTTATCCACCATTTCTTCAACCATTTTAGGTCCTAGCAGCTTGCGTTCCCTGACTTCATCCCATCATGCTAGTGTTATGCACCTTTTCCCATAAAGAGATTCATATGGATCCATTTGGATGCTTGATTGGAAACTATTGTTGTAGGATAATTCTACCAGTGGTAGATATTGGTCCCATCCTCCTTTAAAGTCCATAGAACATGCTCTCAACATGTCTTCCAATGTCTGTATTGTTCGCTTAGATTGTCCATCAATTTGAGGATGATAAGATGTACTAAAGTTCAACTCAATACTTAGAGCATGTTGGATATTTTTTAGAACTTGGAGGTGAATATTGGATCTCAGTCAGATAAAATAGATAGTGGTAATCAATGCAACCTTACCACTTATTTGATATATATCTATGCAAGCTGATCTAGTGAGAAGTCCTCTCTAATTGTGATAAAGTGAGATATCTTTATAAGAAAATCCATAATAAACCATATATAATTGTTTTCTTTGGATGTATTTGGAAGTCCAGTGAAAATTCCATGATGATGTTTTCCCATTTCCATATTGGTATGGGTAATGGTTTCATCATCGCTTTAATATTTTTTCCTTTCAGCCTTCACTTGCTAACATACCGGGCACTTTGATGTATATTCAATGATCTCCTTTTTCATAATATCCCACCAAAAGTTCTCCCAGAGCTCTTAATACATCTTTGTGCTCCCTGGGTGAATAGAGAAGGTTGATCTATGTGCATCATTTAGAATATCTTTCTTTATCTCTAGATTGGATGATACACATAGTCATAACCCAAATCATACAACTCCATCCACATCGATCTTGAACATGGAGTATTTCCCATTCTCGATAGCTTTCTCCTTTTCTGAATTTCCATATCATTCCTTTGAGCATCCTTTATTTTCTCCATAAGGGATGGTTGGGAAATTATTTGAGAAAGGATTGATGATGTTCATTCCTTAATGATTCCCATGCCTATTCTTTGTAAATCTAAGAATATTGGATCCTTTTCAATTCTCATCATTGATAAAGTTGTAGGATCCTTTCCACTTAGAGCATCTGCCACCTTAATTTCTTTACTAGGATGGTAGTAGATTTAGTAGTCATAATATTTGATGAGATCTAACCATATTCAATGGAACATATTTGGTTCCTTCTATGTGAATATATATTTGAGATTCTTGTGATCAGTATATATCACACACTTATCCCATAGAGATAATACCGCCAAATTTTCAACGCTAAGATCAAAACTGCCAACTCCAGATCTTGTATATGAAATTTTTGCTCATGAATTTTCAACTAACTTAAGGTGTAGGCTATCACTTTATAATTTTACATCAGTACACGACCTAAGTTTTTTTTAAGCATCATTGTACACCACAAAGAGTTCTCAAATTTTCAGAAGTGTGAGTACTGGCGCAGTGATAATCCTGTTTTTGAGATCCTTAAAGATTTCTTCACATTTTTTAGTCTAGAAAAACTTCTCTCCATTCTATATCATCTTGGTTATTAGGTTTTACAATCATGAGAAGTCCTTTAAAAATCATCAGTAATACCTAGCTAGGCTAAGTAAACTATAGATCTCTATTAAATTTTTTTTCCTGGGACACTCTTCCATTACCTTTGTCTTGGAAGGGTCTATAGAAATTTCTTTTATAGTGATAACATGCTACAATAATGATGCTTAATCCATCCAGAACTCACATTTTCTATACATTTCATATAGTTTATCCCTTCACAAAGTCTTTAGCATAGTATTCAAATGATCTTAATGTTACTCCTTTCTCTTAGAGTATATCAGAATATCATCAATAAAGACTACCAAAAATTTATTGAGGTAATCTCTGAAGATTATATTTATTAATTCCATAAAAATTATTGGAGCATTAGTGAGTCAAAAAGGTATCACTATAAAATCATAGTTTCTATACCTCATTTGAAAGGCAGTCTTGGGTATATCTTCCTTTCTCACTTTTAATTAGTGATATCCCAACTGAAGGTCCACCTTAGAGAAATAACTGACCCCACATAGCTGATCTTACAAGTCAACTATCTGAGGAATGGGATACTTGTTCTTTATCATGATTTTTTGAGCACATGATATTCAATGTGGAGGTGCCTTGATACATCCTTCTTCTTGACAAGGAGGACTAGTGAACCCCATGGTGAAGCACTCGGGCCTATAAAACCCTTTTACAAACTATCTTGTAACTTATTCTTTAGTTTTTCTAGCTCAACGATGTCTATTCTATAAGTTTCCTTTAACATAGGAAGAGATCCAAGAATAAGTTCAATTGAGAACTCAACCTATCGACTAGGAGGAAGACAATGAAATTATTTAGGGAAAACATCAATGTAATCCCTCATGATGTGAATTTCTTCGAGCATGATCATATCCTTTGTCTCAATCATTGGAGCAATATATGGTTACTTATAAGGCATTAATATCCACATTTGAGAAGATTATTTTGTAGGAGATTCATCTTCCTCCTTACACTTGTAAATAATTGGAGGATGGTTCAGTATATGAATAGTGATATCCCTTTCCCAAAATTTAGTGTTGGATTTTTATAAAGATATCCAATACATTACCAATATAGATTAAAACTATAACAAAGGGTGTATGATAACATTTTCTGGGAGATTCATCCCACAAACATTAACTGGGGAGGAGTTAAAAACTTTGGATGCAATAACTACCCCTTTCAATGTTCTTATGGATAACTCAACCTCTATATTTTGATGTGGTGTTTCAATAGTTCTACTAAACATTAAAGATATAAAATAATGAATAGAAATATAATCAAATAGTATGTTCACTATTATTGAATGAATAACCAGTATACCTATCACCACATCATTTTCTGGATCCACCTTTATAGTAGTGATAACATAAGTCCTTCATTGTTTCCTTGGAGTTTATTGTTGATTACCTATTACAACCCTCAACTTAGGGAACTGTTTCATAAAATTCCCATCTTCCTTGCAGTTGAAACACTACACTGCTGGCTAATTATTGATACAAACCTTCCTTTCTTCTTCCATGTTAGTGGGATTCTTCATATCCCTTCGACAGTTCTTTTCCAAATATCCCATTATTCGACATTTGAAGAATTTTGACACGTGGCATATTCATTATTCTTTCCATCATGGAATTTATTTGCTGATCCATCCATATTTGAATCCATTTTACACATTTTTTCACTGGGACCATGAGACCATTGAGAGTCTCCGATCTTCATTTCAACCTTGAGTGCACAATGGACAATATCCTCACAACTGTCAAAGTCTCAAACCATCAATGATTCTCATGGAATCGGCTTTAGTCAGCTAAAGAAGTGATCCACCTTTCTTTTTGTGTTCATGAAAAAGACAAAGGTGTATCTTACAAGTCTTGTAAAGTTTTCTTCATATGCCCTGATAGACTCATATTCCTTTTATCTTAAGTCTGAGGAACTCTCTTTCCATCTTGAGACGGGGGGGGGGGGGTGTTGGGGAAAATATTTATTGAAAAACATTTTCTTGAATTCCTCCCAATCCTTGGAATCAATTTCTTCCTTTGACTTCTTATTTTTGATTGGTGTCCACCACTGATCAGCTTCCCCATTAAAATGAAAGACCGCCATCACAATCTTCTCTTCTTCTGAGAACTGGAGGATAGAGAATATATTTTTAATGGAGTTAATCCACTATTACATGAGGGGGGAATCATAAGATCCACTAAACATGGGAGGCCTTTTCCACATGAATTATTCGAAGAAAACTTGCTCTTTCCTTGGAGAAGGAAGGAGTTACAACCGATTCAAGTTATTATTCATAACCAAAGCCAACTGATCAAGTAATGTCATAAATTTTTGATCATCCATTCCTATAGTATTTGGAATTTCATTAGGTAAATCATAACATCCCCTATCACATTGATTATTGGAACATGTTCTTTTATTTCCTGCCATTAGATAAGAAAAAGAATGTGCAATTATGAGGCTTGAATACTTAACTAATGAGCATAATAAAATGAAACTTTGAACATAAAGGTATAAAATTGTAAAGGAAAAGTATACCCTAACTTGTGATTACCTAGGTTTCAATCTAGGCTATCCATGATCTATTCAATAACAGATATTCTTATGTAAATTTTATTTGTTCTCATAATAATGGTTTATAATGAGCTTATTAATTTACCAGAGCATATCCCCTAGGAGTGTCAAACTAGGTGTGAAGTAAGGCCCATTGTCGTGTACTAGGTTACCTTGAGTCATACCCATAAAACCTTCTCAGAGTTTTCACTCATAGGTACATCTATTCCAGATTCACATCCACTTGTAGTATCTAGACAGATATATATTTTCTTGATAAACCACTTACTATATACTTACCAAAATTTATGGATGTTTTCTCATACTTAGTCTTATCACTAGGGTTCTTAATAAAGTACTCTATTCTTAGTCTCCAAAAATAACTAAACTTTTACTCTGATACCAATTATAATGACCCTAGACTATTAAACATATTATTACATGATTTTAATCATAATTAAACATCAAATTAAAATCCAAGGATCGTAAAGTCTAGTGTCTTGAAAGAGTAGGTAAATAAAATTGAAAACATGGAATTAAATAAAGCATTTATTTATTTATCATCCATTATAGGATCCTAAATTCCTTTGAGACCTTACATATGAATAGGATAACCTGGGGATAACATGAATAAAGGGATGATCTAAAATTCCTAGTAAGTGAATAAAAATTAAAATAAAGCTTAGTACATGAGTTAGATGGCATAACATAATGATATAAAAAGGAATGGAACATTATTAAACATAAGGAATCATAACATGGGATAATATAATCATGGATTCATAGTAATATGGAAGCAACATAAAACATTAATTTACCATGATTCAAGGCTTGTGGCACATAGAGGAGTACAAGTCAAGGATCTTTACACATAGAGTAGCATGAGCCAAGGCTAACCACCAAGACCATTTCACATGGAGCATAAGTTAAGGAAAACTACCAAGATAGTTGCACATAATGTCTCTTGAGACTAAACATTACCCAATCAATTAGAGTGATATCTAGGTGAACCCATCACAACATTTTCATGAATATTTTTTTGACATAAATAATCATACATATGCAATCAAACATAAACATAAGGGTTACCTAGGGAAATAATTGGGTTTCATAATCATGTCATAAAGAATAATAAATGTGTGTGTCATAAAAGTTTCCATGAAATAAGGAATTAAATCATAAATGGACATTTATAAAGGAAAATATGCAGAAATCATGATTAGTGATGTCAAACTAAAGTGATAACTTGTAAAAAAGATTATTTAAGAAAATTTATAATTTAAATATTTTAGTGCTATTTAAGGAAAATATTAAAGAGAATTTAAAGAAGAAAATGGAATAATATTTTACATAAAACTAGAAGTGAAACAAGAAAGTTTTCATAAAAAAATGATTTATTTTAGAAAAAATAATTATCAATTAAAATTTATTATATATTTTACATGAAATTAGGTAAGAATTCGGGAAGTTCTCTTACATTGGACTTTCTCATCAGGAAGAATTGAGTAGAGAACCTTTTAAAAACACGTATATCTCAAAAAATAAGGATGAATGGATGTTGATACATGAGTTTTTAAAATATAAATAGTATTTAGAAGATGTAAATAAAAATAAAAAATAATTTAATTTGGTTAAAAATAGATAAAGAGTAAGCCGAAGGAATAATGGAGGTTCGAGTAGAATCCCTTACCTTATGTACGAAACGATTCTATAATTGATCTTAGTATCTTGAATAATTAAATTAGATACATTAATTAACTTATTCAGAAAATTTTATACATGTATTTTATTTTTTATAATTTTATTAAGTTCATTTATGTCCATTTTGATGGGTTATGAGATTCAATTTCATCATTCAGGAGCATTAGTTTCCTTGGTTTCATGATCATTTTACTTGTATACATGTATGAAAGGTCATATAAAGTGGGGGTAATTTTATATAATTGAACATAAATGTTATTAATGATATTATACAGGTTAAATTATTCTTACATATAATTTATTTTTATGTAATTAGGATGAATCATTAGATAAATAGTTAATGATAATTGTTTGGGTTTATTTTGGTGGTTTTCGATCACAACGAACTCATTTTTTTTATAAATTAATATAATGTGTAAAAAATGACCCCAGAACATTAAATAAGATATAATACATATATTATTATTTGGTTCAACCATAAAAATAGTTTCATGACCAGACTTGGATATGGTAATGGAAATATAAAAGCACGTTGTCCACGAAGATGGTAAATTAACACCTCAGGGACAATGTTTTCATTATTAAAGTAAAAGAGATAGGAGAAGAGATTTGATGAAGAATTATTACATCAACATGATAAAATTTTAGTATATGTAATATTATGTAGTTTTCATGGCACTTTGACATGGGTAAGTGGGGGAGAAGATAAGAAAAGAAAAGAAAAGAACTTAAAAAGAAATTGAAAGAAAACGGAAGAAGGTTTTACCTCTTGATTCCTTCTTATTGAGAACCTCCTTAGGGGATTTGTTTTGGTATTTAATTAATAAAAAAATCTCTTGTACATGGGGAGGGTCTTGGGAATATATTTTATCTGAATTTGGAAAAGGCTCAAGGATTGAGATGTTGGAGGAAAAAGGTGGTGAGGGGTGGTATTTATAATGAAGGAGAGGGGTGCTTTCTCAATATTCAACTCATTATTTTATTATTTTGATCAAGACATGAAATAGTGTTGATTATTGAGACTAAATACATTAATTATATCATGTGAGTTCTAAACAATTGTTCTTACATTATCCATGACTCAATGAATAGTGTATTTATCTTATAATTTATATATACCGTAAATTTCCATATTTTACTATTCCCAAAAAATTCAAGTATTTCAGAAAAATACCAAAAATTAAACCTAAACATTTTTAAACATTTATAATTAAAAAATGACCTCAATTTTATGAAAATAATTATCTAATTATGATAAATTTAATTTTTAATTAAAATCATAATTTACTCAAAAAATAGAGATTTTAAATTATAACTGATTTTATATCACTTTGGAAAACTAACTAAGGTCTCATAAAATTATATTATAATAATAAGAGATCAAAATAATAATTTATGAATACATTTTATGAAAATAAATTTTATTTTAAATTATTAAATTAGTCATAAAATTTTAATTAAATATTTATGACTTATAAAAATACCAACAGTTAATTAATAATTTTTAAAATATTTATTTACTTATACTATGATATAATTATATCATATTTTCACTTATAATATGAGTAAATTTTATTTATACTATCATTGGCGGGGTTACTATTTAATGGCCTGGTTTACTATACATAAGCGTCACATTTCGATTCAAAAGGTCAAGTTACTATTTCATTGGTATAGGTTCTTTAACTTTTAGAAATGGATTTTATTTAATTAATTATTCATTTATAAAGTTTTTATTGTGTTTTAAATGTGATTTTATGTGATTATACTATATGAAATAATTATTATAAGGGAATTTCCATTGATAAAACTTTGGGTTGTTACTGTCTCCACATTAGAAAACGCATTGGACCCCTTGACTAAAGCCTTAACTAAATTGAAACATGACTATCACATGAGATCTTGAAGAATAAAATCCATTGGCAGTTGGATCTAGTCTGAGTGGGATTCAGTTAGAGTTGGTTTCCCAGAACAATTGTGTGTACTTTGGATTTCATGAATATTCAAATATGTAAATATTTATTAAAATATCTTATTATGTATTGTTCATATTTCTGAGTGACTTTATTGTAATAATGTCATATATTATCTTTCATAATAATAGGGTAGATTGTTTCATCAACCTAGAGGGGATTAAGATGGATATTGAGCTCATTGATAGGAATTTGAAGCCGAGATAGGATGAGAAGAGTTTTTTCACACTAGTTGATAAGAAGAATCATTTAGTGGATATCATTATGGATACAAAAAGGGTAGCTTAGGATAACTCTAAAGAAACTTGGCTCAGAGAGTAGGATAAGAATGATACATTCTTTAAAGCATGTATCAATGGGAAAAGTTCACCAACATTATTAACATTCAACTTGAAGACATGTCTTTCACTCAAGATGTGGATGTCATGGGAGGTATGTCTAGTGATTACTTTAAATCACTTTTGTATGACTCTAATCCTATCATGAAGGATGGATAACCTAGAGAAAAAACTGGCTTATTTGATGATATCCCTTGGGTTGTTTCATTCCAATCCATTCATAATTTTATTAAAGATAGAGTACAAGAAAAAAACAACAAAGCAACAAAACAATAAAGCAGCAAGAAAATTATAGATAGAGAGGTATAAAATAGTGCATCCCAAGAGCATCCCTTATTTATAGATTGTCCCCCTCGATTAAAATGGAATGAAAATCAAAATAAAGGATGATTCATGTACCGGTGGTCTCCATAGAATCAAGATGATTAGTATCTTTGTTCCCCTCTATCCATGTGTGAAAAACTTATGTGGATTGAATAATGTAACATCTACATCTTCCAATGACATATAATAAAGTCTATGGAGTTGTGATAGTGACGAGCATGGAGTCATGGATGATGATAAAACCTATTTTCATAGCAGCTAACACAATATTCCTTTGTCTTTATAACTGAAGTCTAGTGAGAAGTTCCATAGCCTTGGTCAGTAGGGAGTGACCAATGCCAAAAGCGAGAAGTGAATTCAAGGGTAATCTACCCCTCAAATCCTAGACCACACCACCACCATTAATATCATTTAATCAACACGAACTGTCTATATTAAGCTTGAAACCAGTAGGTTTTGGTGACCAGTGAACCCAATGTACAAGATTATCAATGGAAGCAGCAGTAATACCCACATGGAGCGATCTGAATGAAGGATCCTCATGCCATTTATTAATAAGACACACCATATAAATAAGGATATTCTTTGTCCTTATGACCATAGATCTTCCTGAACAAGCCACTCCCTCACGTTTTCCCTTATTTATGGTATACCAAATTCACCGGCACCCTATTGCTAAGATCAATCCACATGCTTTCCTTTTTGAGCCTGCTTCTCTCATACCATGAAACCGTCTCTCAAGAAAAGGGGAGTCCATTAACTCCAATGTGAAAATACCAGTGAAATCACTAAAGGGTCTCCAAATATCACTAGCACATTGAATAGTGAAAAAAAGATGATATGATCTCTCTTCATTGTTTTATCTATAGCACAGACACCTAAAGACTTGGTTTATTCCTATCTTTTTGACGTTTTCATCCATAGTTAATTCTCAGTTACACATCCTCCAGAAAAGGAAGTTATACTTGACTGGAATTTCTTTAATATATAAGGAAGGACCCCAAATATCATTGAGGGATGTGCTATGAGTCACCCTCCAATACTCCATTGAAAAGGCACCTGAAGAGGACGCAGTAAAAACACATTTTTATGGTTCTTCATTAATAACAATAAGATCAAAGGAATCACACTGATTATTATCCAACACTATATTGATTAATGTTGGGAACATGTTTGGAGATGTTAGGGACTAGACAACCTGCAAATATGAGCTTAGAACCAACCTAGTTATGATGGTAGAATGTAATATCCCCTCTACCCACAATCTACCCAGAATTATGTTGCAGAGATTGAAAGTGGGGAGAAATCATAGGCCATAGTGATGAAAAAATACAAATGGGAACTATACTTCCTCGCCGAGTTTTAGAACCCATGAATCTAGCCCAAAGGGTTCATTATTCAATAACTTTCCAAGAAAGATTTTCCCACATGCCATGAAATGGGTCTAGAATACTCCTTACTCCAATACTTACCTTCTTAATGTGCCTCACCATCCTATTCCAGGAATCTAGGTTTCTTATGCCATCCTCATGGGCATCCCATATAAAGAAGATAGGATATTATAAATTTTTATAATCATTCCCTTTGGGATTTTAGTGGATAATAAAGCATGGATTGGAACAAAATACAATACTTTTTTTCAAAACTAATCCTCCATCTAAATGATAAAAAGTGTTTATTCTAGTTTGTGACATGTATGGTAATTATCCCTAGATTATTATCAAAGTGATAATGTGAAATTTTCCAGGAGATATCGGGGCAGGGAGATATTGCATGGGAAGGGATCCTTTCTACATTCCCAACCTCCAACTCAAGTTACTGATATATGTTTTTGAGAATTTATTTGAAATGAAGAAATAGAACTTGGTATGATTGTTGATCTTTCCACTCCAATGTCAGTAGGTTTCAAGGAAGATTATTGGTGCCATATAATGACCTCTTGCAGGTATTAATGAATATGATTGTGTCATATGCGAACATGAGATGAGAAATGTAGATAGATAATGACATGAAGCGATAAGGCAAGATGTTTCCATTCAATGTGGATCTTTTAATAAGTTTTTTGAGAACATATTGGGTGATAACAAATATACTCAGAGATAATGTATATCCTTCTATAAGCCCACATACTTCCTTAAAGAAACCATGATTCCCTCCCATGAAGTGAACAAACAACCATGAAGAACTGAAACACCTAAGAATTGGTTCTGAGGCCCAAGAAGAGAATCCCATACCTGCCAACACTTTAATAATGAATCATCATTCGATTATATCATAGGCTTTGTTGATATCCTGATTGATCACTATGTTTAATCCATGTGTTTTAATGTTTAGGTCGTTGATGATCTCTTGGGAAAAGACAATATAAGCCTAGATAGATATTTCTTTGACAAAACCATGCTATTCAACTGAAACCCATCTTAGGAGATGAGAGGCAAGTCTTATACTAATGATAATAGCTATCAATTTGTACATAAAATTGCACATACCCACTGGTCAATACCATTGTAGGGTAGAAGGATTTTTGATTTTAGGAATGAAAACCATAGTGGTCACCTAGGTAGCATGAGTGATACTTCCACCACAAAATAAATCATGAATGGCCATCACCATATCCTCATTGACCATATTCTAGGAGCCTTTGAAGAAAGATCCCACAAACCCATTAGGAAGGAGGGAACTCTCCTGGTTGAGGCTCTTCATGGCCTAAAAAATTTCTTCCTCATTTAGTAAGGATTCAAAATGATCATTAACATGTCTAGAAATATTATTAGGATCCACCTCTATAACCTCTCTATGTCCAATCGGGAATCCATTAGTCACCCTAGAATTAGGACCAGTAAGGTGATATTTGAGGAAATTATCATCCATACAACCTACCATGTTGTAGTAATTAGAGTAAGATCCATATTATAATATAATATTGGAACTATCAGTCCTTCGTATTTCTTTAATACACTCATGGAAGTATGTTAAGTTCTGGTCCCCCTCGCAAATCCATCTCACTCTCGATTGTCATCTTGCCAACAATTCATGTCTCAGAAGAATTTTATCCTAGTCATCCTTCCTATTAATAAAATCACTGAAAACATCCTCATTCTAGACACATTATAGGTTAGAATCTAAATGATCAATTTCTGTCTTTACTGCGTCCATTTACATGTCACGAGGAGGGAGATTTTTTATCCACTCCTAGAGATCGCCTCTCAGCTATCTTAGTTTGTTCTGTAACTTTTCCCATGCACTCCCATGCATATGATTATTCCATGAATCATTCAATGTCTTTTGATATTCTGGTTAGTTAATCTAAAGATGGGAGAAACTATAGTTTTCCATCTGCTCCTGCTTGGAAGGAAGAGAGGCGAATAGGGGGGAGTGATCAGAAACACTATGCACTAGGTGAGTAACCTTGTAATTTGGATAAGTAGAAATTTCATGGATATTTTTGAGATATTAGTTAAGCATACACCACATATGTAATCTTACTATTTAATTATTGTACCTATTATAATGGATTAGAGAAAATCCCAGGTAAATAAGTCCTTTTTCGAGCCATAAATTGAGTGAAATCTATGATGGCCTTCTGAGAAAAGGCCCATCTACCTTTTTTCTCACTTGGAATTTCCACTAAATTGAAATCAACTCCAAAAAACTAGGTGGAATATAATGGATCAATGTATTAAAGTTCTTACCACAAGGAAAATATATTTTTATCATCACAACTGCCATAGATAAAAAGAGAAGAAAAAATCTTGGGTGAGTGTTGTAACCTAGGTGGTAACAAATTGGTCTGAAGCTAGAACTAAATCCACTAAGATGTTAAAACTCCAGAATATCCAGATATGAATATTGTGTGGGTCAGCATGCATGAACCCACTCAAGTGGATTCTGCTCAAAAACACTCTTATTTTTTATGAGATCCACTTAGTCTTAAGAACTGTGACTAAATCAACTGTACTAGATTGGAACTCATTTTTGATAAGGTTAGTTTTAACCCAAGATCCCAATCCTCAAGAATTATAGATGAGAAGAGAAGACAATATAATTTCTAGTTCCTGGATTTGGCCCTTGGAAGATAGGCCTCGTTACCCTAAAGAGAAGACTGCTGGAGATATTTCATTGATTGGGATTTTTTATGCTACCCTATATGATCCAGAGATGAAGTCACTAGAGGAGGAGTTGATAGAAGATGGACACTGGATCTATTCCTACCTGATTTGGTATGTTTGATTTTTGGTGAGGAGGGATATAGACCACATTATATTTTCATAGGATCACCTGAAGGAGAGGGAAGATAAGGAACTATCTTCTTAAGTGGGTTGGAAAGTAATAGCTTGGACAAAATACAAAGAATAAGATAATCCTAATCAAGAGGAAGAGTACTTGAAGAAACTTTAGAAGAAGAATATGACTCTTCTGTAGTACCTGTTAAATGGAAAGAGGGAAAGATTTGGGGGGGGGTCAAGATCATCTTTAACTTTTGATAAACACATAAAATCATGCTGAAATTGGAAGGATATATCCTTAGGAGACATGTAAGATGACTCCCTAAAAATAACCAAGTCTAGGTAGCAATTTCCTTTAACCTCATAGAGAGATGGTTGGAGAGGATCATGAAAAAGGCCTTCTAAGACACCTCGAGGGGAGGCATATGCTTAAAAAATCATTCTAAAATAGATACTTTGTATTTTTTAATAGGATATCTAAAAGGAAATGAAGGAGATAACTCTTCTAGATATTCTTAATGTTTCCTCTTACAAATAGGTAATGAATGTCCTTAAAGATGGAAGAAGTAGAAAAACCTGGGAGACGAAGGATAAAAAAGAGTTTTTCACCATTCAAAACTCTCCTATATATGAAAAACAATATTCTTTGCAATCAGTGAAGATAAATCCATTTACACATAGACCTGGTCCATAGAAGCATCCTATAGAAGAAATGCGCGATCATCCAAGCATAGAAACTAACCAAGAGAGTCACCAATGGAGTGAAGGGAGCCATTCTGGAAAGGAAGGGGTATCCCAAGAAGACTGATCCACACCAGAACTTTGGGATAATCCATTATGAGAGTTCTTTTACACCTAATATATTTTTTGGGTTCATTTTATATGGAATTTTGGGAGCTAGTGAAAGGTTATATGACTATGGAGACATATGATTTCTTTAGAGGATGGAGGCTACCCCTGGTGACTTGTGTATCCACATTGATCCTCATTCTAAAGGTGAAGGACTCCTCATCCATTAATTATTATCATCCAATAAGCATGTGCATTTTTTTTTGTATAAGGTTCTTTAAAATATAATGAATAAAATACTTATGTTACATCTACCTCAATGGATCTCAGATAACCAACAAGGGTTCATCAAGGGTAGATCAACAAAAGCAGCCATTAAAATGGTTCATGAAATGGTTGGGGATATTAGTAAAAAATAAATAGGTTCCAATATTTTGGTTAAGATTGATATGCACAAATCCTATTAAAATATGGAGTGGAGCTTTATAAACAAAGTGTTGAATAGCATGGAATTATCTAGATGGGCGGTAGATCTCATCTTCAGAGATTTTAGTTCTCCCTAGATATCTATCTCCTTCATGGGAAAAAATAAATGATTCTTTAAATCCACTAGGGGAATTAGATAAGGAGACCCTTTATCCCCCAATCTCTTCATCATGGTTTAAGACACACTCAACATGCATCTGGATAAAAAAATTCTCAGTGGTAGCATTCAGATTTATCATTGTAAACCCAACACTACTAGAATTTTTCCAATTTTTTTATGGAAGACATAGAGTTTTTCTTAAATAAAAATAGTATAAATATCCAATAATTCAATCATATCATAGATAAATATTTTATGTGGATTAGAAATTCCATGAACTGGGATAAAAGTAGTATATTTATCTCAAAATGGTTCTCATAAGGGTGGGGTAAAAATATTGAAGAGGTATTGGGAATGAAATGGAGATATTTTTCCATGGAATAACTTGGGGATAGAGTATCTCTTGGAAATATTCACAGAAATCATTTTGATGGGATGGTCAAAAAAATCCCTGACTTTATTACAAGCTCAAAAAATTGGTTTCTTTCTTTCAGGGGATGAATTACACTTATCAATTATGTTTTATCATTCATTACTATGCATGTGATGTATGTGATCAACATTCCATAGGTATATTTTAGAAACATTGAAAATATTATGGTAGGATTTATCTAGGATTCCCATTTTAAAGGAAGTCATCATTGGTCTTCATGGGAGAAGATGGCTAGGGGTAGGATCTAGTGGAATCAATATTAGGTGTTTCTTGGAGGCCATGTAGAGCATGCAAGAGAAAATAGCATGCAATTAACTAGAGGGAAGATCCCTACGGTCTAAATTAATCACAAACAATTATAGAAACATTATAGAAAATGCGGGGGTGGGGGGGGTATTTCTTTATTATGGATCATAATATCCATCCGTTTACCTATTATGTGGAGGCACTCAAAATAGATTGTTGGATTCCGAAAGATCAATTTTTTGAATGATAATTGGGTTGGTGTGGTGATCAGTTTTCCAGGCTACCCATTCCCATACATCTCCTTCTCCCAAGCGAGAAGGTTCAAGCCTTTCATTCATTCCATTCTCAATAACCATAAAATTAATACATTCATCAATATTATCTTGAATTATGATCTGGATAAACTCCTATTTATTGGATATGCATCAGGAAAATTATTGGTGAAAGGTTACCACACCATGAACCAAGCTCAAGACGATTAGGTTAAGTGGGGTGAATCCATTTGGTGAAACTATATATCCATGAAGTTCAACTTTTTTGGTTTGGAACCTTAATAAATTCACCATTATTATAGATAATGCATTAATAATAAATGGGATCAATATTTCTTATAAATGTTCATGCTATAGGGACCCCAAGGAGAAAACAACTGATCACCTATTCTTCAAGAGTGAATGGGATAATGCTACCTAGCATGATCTGGGAGAATTCATTGAGTTTGGGTATCAAACCTTCAATAATGATAATTTTTTTACAAACATGGTTTATGTAGACTGATATTAATGAATAGAAATGTAAGGAAAGGGATATTCTCATGATGGTGGGTTATTGGAGAATCTGATGTATGAGGAATCAAAGACATCATGAGGAAACCCCTAGTTCATGGTTGGGAATGGTGGTCAAAACTATAATTATGGTGGTTGATCTGGTTCCACTTATTAAATGATCGGAGTGTTCTACCTATTTGTGAAGGATTGTGGCTAGAAAAATGAAAACCTCTCCTTCCATATATCTTATCAGTTAGGGAATATGGGTGAGATGGACACCCTCAAATTGTGGATATAAACTTACAGTGGATGGATTTTTATTTCCAACTTCATGTAGGGGGTGTGTCATCCGTGACCATAAAGGACCGGTGGTTCTTGGTTTTAGTGAGGGATATAGGATGGGGGAATCTCTTACAGTGGAGGCTTGTGCAATGATAAATTTTATCAAACTGTTCCATTTTTACAACATCAATTTAGAGGCGGTGGAAACTAAGTTGACTATTATTCATGGCTTGATGAAGGAGAAGATTAAAATTCCTTGGTACATCATTTATCTCATTCACAAGTACAGAAGAATCCTAGATTCGTGGTTGGACCTTACTCATACTTGGTGCGAGGGGAATAAGGTTGAACATTTCCTTGCTTCTTGGTCTACCCATGATGATCATTTCTTATTATTTTACAATTTGGGGTCTCTTCCATACATGTGTGGTAGTCTTGTTAGAGAAGAAGCTCTTAGTCTTCACTATTTATGACTGCTTAGACTCTGTATTTCTTAAAACCTAGCTAGTTTACAATAAAAGCATTAACATTAGATAAAAAATTTATTTATTGATTGAATGAATAAATAATTTTTCAAGTATTTGACAAATGCTGAGGATGACTAACATACCAAGATCACGTCTGATGATAAATATTAATTTTTAAGATGGAAAAGTATTATTCATCATTGCACCATATAGCACACTCTATGATAAAAGAAGAATAATAATAATATTATTACACAGAATGGAGTCATATATGTTTTAATATTTTTTTATGTTCCTTTGTGAAATTAAATATTATTTTAACCCTAACTCTATCTCTATAAAGAGACGACTATATCTACTGTGTATAGGTTGGTCAAAATTGAGAATTTTTGTACAAAATGAAATCTGGATCTCTCTCTCAAGAATAAAGAAAGATATAGAGATTATCATTCATCCTCAATCATCTCAAGAATAATATTTCATAGATTAATCTTTAATAATGAATGAATTATCATGATGATCAAGATGAACACCGTAAGGTGATCAATCCATCATGCTAGTACATGATAATCCATCTGCATTATTTGGAAATCATAGTAGCATGTGTGGATCACCAATATAGAGATTCTACACATGTATCATATAAGTGTAACAATGGTTGAATGAAGAGGGTTTTATATGATCAATAACTTTATCTAAGAATTATCTCATGTATGGTGTATTATTTATTTCGATCTATTTAAATTAATTAAAATTTTAATTTGAAAATATATTTTCTTGGTTTCAGAGACATTATTTTTCAATATTATTTAGAAAATTTTCATTAATTATTATGCTTATGTCTAGTACAATATGAAACTGATCCAATAAATTCAATAGTTACTAAGTTGGAATTGGCCCCGATTAGTGATTTTTCTATGCCTAGAACCAACACCAGTTTGGAAATTCACTTAAATTTGGAACTCTTTGATTTATTAGTGTAATTTTAAGAGTTTCCATGTGGTTTTTTAGTCCCCTGCATCATAGGGTTTTTCCACATTAAAAAATCCTATGTGTTGATTCATTTATTCTATCTTATATCTCTTCAATATTTCATCAAGTTGCTTACAATTTGTTTTGCAAGATTTTTTATGGTATTTATAGAAGTTATTTAAGAGAGGATCAATTATGTGTGCATGATGTAGAATAAGGTTTGGAAGTTTAATAGGGTTGGGATAAGTGTTTTAGTTCTTGTAACTTATTAATTTTATTCATATGAGTCCATCAATGAAGAAATAATTAAAAATTAATGACTAAGGTTATGTGCTTGTTTTCTTAGGGGATATTGATAAGGGGGAGTAGATAATTTATATAAGTTCTCTAGATAATATTGTGATCACTATTATATATGTTCCAAATCATTTTGGTTCTAGTATTGTTCATTAGTATGGTGTAGATATAGATACGATGAATACTTCAGTGTTTGGATTCATTTATAGGTGGAAATATTAACTTTCTATTAGAGTTGCAGTAGGGAATCATTATATTTTATGTATAAGATTATTGTCAGGGTGATACCCACAAGTTTTCCTTCCAACTAAGTTTTTTGGACGATTTCCATTCTTTGATGGGATAAAAAGGTAGATTGTTGGGATTCAATCCATTAATTAGAGTGAGAAAATAATCAATGGAGAGATTTCATCCACATTAATAGAGGGTTTTATATTAAAATTAATGGATATATTTTTACAATATTAATAGTAAAATAAAGGTAATGTTTACCATATTAATTGGAGATATGCACTTGGTGTCTATATAAGAGGATACAATAGCATATTTTAGGATGATTCCATTGAATTCTTCTCATACAGAGGTGCTTGGAGAACTATAAAGGGAGTTCCAAGAGATTCATTCCATCAAGAGAAGGAAGGGTTATATATTATTCTAGGTAGCATGTGTGAATTGTTGGCGATGGTGAGAAAAGTGTCGATGGTGGATCTATGATGTGTTGGGATACCATGTTTGCAAGAGTATGTGTGACATGCTGGCATGAAACAAGTGTGAAGTAGAATTTATGTTCTAAGGTTCAAGAAATTGAAACTGGTGGTGAGAAACCTTGAGATATATACTTCTATGAGTGGGTAAGTCATTGGTGCGAGTCTTGAGTTACTTGATTGATAGCTCAAGGAGAAGCTTTCAAAGAGATGCCGTGGAAGTACATCAATGGAAACACATTTTTGGATCAAGATTTTTGAGGTAGTGATGTTTTTTATAAAAGGGTGATGTTTTGGCATATTTAATCTTTGAGTTACTATAATTTTTCATAGGATTGTGACATTTTTTACCATGAAAATTTTTAGAGAGAATAAGAAGGCATACCAGGGTGTTGTTTTCACATAGGGTTTTCTACACTGTCATTTACCTTCATGTTTGGGAATTTACTTTATATTTCTACTCTCTGATTTATTAGTAGATTTTCAAAATTTTCTTGTGGTTTTTAATCCTCTACATCATAGTGTTTTCCCATGTTAAAAAATACCATGGGTTGATTTATTTATTCTTCCTTATATCTCTTCTATATTTCATTAGGTTTCTCACAAATAGACCTGGAAAGTAAACTTAGTATGATCATCCCTAAAACCTCTCATTAAAAAGTGGAATAAGTACACTAAAACTTTAGTGAATAAAAAACATTATCAAATCACACCTATATCAAGTCAACTATCTCCTAACCTCACCAAGGATCCTTCACCCAATAACACATCCAATGTATAAAAATGTAATATATAATGAATTTGTATCAAGAAGGAACCTCATAAACACTTCACCAATGATCTAGTTACTCTCATTCCCAAACCACATACACCTTGATGCTTCTATACATTCAATGTAACCACATAATCTCATCAGACCACATCCACATATCATGAAAACATACCATATATCATATCTACATCAAAACCATAAATCATATCCTCATCATAGTAGGGTTTTGTGAACATGAATGATATCAACCTCATTCCATACTCATACCATACACAACCTCCACCACACATCCATATCACAACCACAAAACCATTTCAACCATTTTATATATACTATAACCTCAAGACATTATAGCCCATATATATATATGTAACTAAACATCATGTTTAAATGTTTCAATTGTATTAGAAGCTAGTAGATCTTATTAAAAATGATGTATTTTGATTATATTTAATGGATAATACATAATAAATTGATAAATAATCATCATGTCTAATGAATATAACTGAAGAAACTACATAAATGGAATCCCAGAACATAGATAAAATATTTTTCATGTTAAATTTATAATTAATTTAAAAACAATAATGATACCTCAATCCTGAGATATTTCATTGATTTTGGTGTCGATCGATCAAATCCCATTTGAATTGTACTATCATTGTGTTGAGAAGATCCAAAGTATAATCCATTTAGTGGTATCCTCACATGATCTATAATCTCCAAATGACACTGATTGAACCACGATTTCTAGCACAGATGATCCAATAACCTTGAATTATTCATGTTGATCACTAAAAAATCTATCGATCTTGAAGATTGACTCTCAGGTTCTCTCATTATTTAGAGAGAAAAGAGGGAGATAAATTTTCCCAGTCTTTATAAAATCCCTAGAGATGTTATTTATATAAAGAACTATCCAGGGATTTTAAATGAATTGTGCACAACCAAATTATTTTACCATGCTTATAAAATGATATAAGTGGGAATATATAGAGATAGAGTTTAATATTGAAAATTTCACAAAGTATATTAATCAAATATTAAACCTAATATGTGATGGTTGTTCCCTAAAATATACATGAATATGATGCATATATATTGAATACATGTAAATGATACATGTATTATTACTATATAAATGTGTGTATATATAATGAACATGTGATAGGTACATACGATGCATGTATATAATCATAAATATGATGAATGAAAAGTAAATGCATTTGATGCATGTTCTCATGAAGATAGTAACATAAGTTATACATGCATACGATGGATTTATTTAAGAAATAAAACCTAAAAAGTATGTTAACTACAATTCATTTCTACATGGTAATAATAACATCCTTACACCTAGTTTCCTTTGTTTTAGTCCATTAAGAATGGATTAAATACTTTTCATAAATATCATTAAATGCATTCATAGGTAGGGGTTTATTTTGGGGATGAACGCTACACTCCTCATTCATAAAGGAACATTGATCCATGCCTATATAAGGATAAGGGGTTCTCCACATTTTTGTGTGTCTTTTATGAATTTGTTCGATGCTATTTGAGATTACTAGTTTCATGAAAAGTTTGTAAAATTTATCCTTTTTAATGAAGCCTCATCTATCTCTCTTGAGAAGGCTCTATCACCCCTTTATTTTTTTCGAGTATCCTCTGATAGTGATCAAAATATAATTGCTAGTGTATCCCCCTTGGAGGTATTATTCATAGATAAACTATTTATTATGATCTACCTAAAGTGTCCCCCCTTCATCGATGAAGAGAAGGACTACTCAAACATTGAAATAGGTATGCTATGTCTTTATAAGTTTTTACAAGATATTTTATATTTCTTATTTTCAAGGATACATTCTTCTTATTTGGGTGTTATTATGATACCAAAGGATCATATGATGATCCATGAAGACCATATTGTAGTATCAGAGTTGGTTTCCTCCTCATATCAACATGTATTCTTCACTATTTTTGAAAAACATGATATATGCAATGTAATTTGTTTGACTTTGTTTGAAACTATGTTTTATAATAACATTGATAAATCTATGATTTAATACATAAAATTTAATCATGTTAATTGGTTAAAATGATTTAAAGGGTGAGTGAGGTGCCTATCATAGGGTGGTACAAAAGCTAATTTATTTTTCCTGATGTAGCATAGAGGATGAACAAGGTCATCTCACATGTGGAGCATCATGGTCGGTTCAATAACTAATTTTATTCCACCCAACCTAATTATTTTTGATGATTTTATTACTTATGAATTGTTTTTTGTTTTTTTGGAAGAGTAATGAAATGTAAAAATAAAACCTAAATACAGATTCAAACATAATATTGGTTAAAAAGTAAGGTCCTAGTCCTAGGGTTTGGTTACTCAGGTTTCTTCATTATTGAATTAAATTTGACAATCTATTCCTTTCCGTACATGGATTTATATTCCCTAATAGGAGTGGGATTTTTATCATGACTAATATACCAATTAAACACACCAAACTTCACCTCATTTAGGTTGATAATAATAATGAACATGAGTTTCAATCCATGGTGGACATTCGCTACACCCATGAACATCCCTCTCATTCACCACAAATTTAATTAAATGATTTAAAAAGTTAACATGAAACAATTATAAACATAGTGAAACATCCCCTCGATCATGCCTCAATTTAATAACTTTCCATTGAAAAGTGAAAATATATCACAATAGAAATAGGGGAAAGAGAGAGAACAAGATTAAGGTTGGGAGAGAAAGAGGGATGAAAAAATAAAGGGGAAAAACCTGAATTAAAAATATACATATGTGTTAAATTTAAAAAGTAATTAAAAATAAAAGTAAAAGAAAAATCCTAGTAGAAGAATCCCTATAATAAAACACAGTAGAAGATCATCAGGAACTAATCCTTTTTTAATCCACCCTATCCCCTAATTTATATAATTTTCCAGATTCTTAGGCCATCAAAAATGGAATCATAAATGGGTCTTGATGGACTATGATCATAATGGGGGAATCCATAATAAATTACATAAAAAATTTCCATTTATAAGTATGTCAAGAATTTTCATGATGTGAATACTGTTCAAGATATGTAATGTACGGGGTCCTAAATATTCTCATGAAGGTTTCACATCCTGCAAGCCTTTATGTTACACATCATGAAATAAATTCACAACGTGTAATGATATTTTTGAGAAAATTTATCTCTATTTCATCATGGATATTTAGTTTGAATCCTTGGACTTTTTCCTTGGATTTTCCTTATTGTGAATGTATTTTTAATGCATTAAATTCATGAATTTTAATCTAGTATGTATAAATCATTATTTTTGTTTACTTTACAAATATTTATGGCATCCTTCCATGTAAAAAAATCAATAAAAATCATTTAATGTTCAAAAAAATATGTTTTATATAAAAATATATATGAAAAATATGACTCTTCTAGAGAGGTAAAGAATCATTATTGGATAATGATACTATTTGTGAGTTGTGGGAAAAATAAAGTGTAACGCCCCGACCCTAGTTGCCCAGAGTCGGTGCATTATTACATAACATTGGCATGATCACAAGAAAGATCAAATCTCGAAAGACCGATTGGTTTAGTAGCCTTGGAAACACTAGATATATTCATAAGTTTTACATTACATCATAAAATGAAAAACTACTACAACAACATAATGTCTCCATAATCAACACTCTTATCCCCACATAATATCCCTGCAGGTCATTCATAACTTACTTCTTCACTTCCTGGGAAAAATAAAACATAGAAAAGGGGTGAGCTCAAATGCCCAGTAAGGATAAAAATATAGCGGAAACTTTCATAAATAAGAATAAACATTTAAGGTAATGTATAACTAAAACAAAAGCCTTTCAAACATGAACTTTCAACATGGTATGACATAAATAAAATGAAATAATGCCATTTACTTATTCACATGGATATTCTACTAATCGAATAATCACATGCAAAAATCAATAACCACTTTCATAATGTTGGAATGCATAATGCTGAACTTTAATTTCTTTGTCAAGGCCTCGTCCCAAGACCTTGGGGCTAACTGTAACCGGAACCCAACCCGGAGTGCCTCTAATAACCGGACACCAACCCAGAGTGCCTCTAATAACCGGACACCAACCCGGAGTTCCTCTAATAACCGGAGACCAAACCGGAGTTCCTCTAGTAACCGGAGGCCAAACCGGAGGGCTTGCTTTTACCGGTCCCCAACCCGGAACATACTTGTCTAACACATTCATCTGAATGAAAGGTTGAAATATAACATAAACATTTGGATTAAAAATAACTTATGAAATGTCAATACTTTAAACAAAAACCATGAGTGACATAAGAATAACGTATCAACTGTGAAAAATATCACAAAACCTTCAATAAAATATGGATGTTTTGTATCATAATAAATCAACTTCAAATAAGCTTAAAATCCATCAAAAGATGTTGACATAGATGAAATCAAAACTATTTTGGAGAAATATCACTTTTTTTTAAAATCATTTTAAAAGTAACATAATTATAAAATAATACATTCAATTTGAAAATATTCTTATAATCTTGTAAGGGAAGCTTCGACGATTTTATAACGGTCGAAAATAACCGCACCCGCCGTATAAGTTAAAAAAAACATTCTTACCTTAATTCTGTCGAAAAGGTTAAAAAGCACCTTGTTTGGAAAACAACGGCAAGATTCCTTTATAAACCTCTTATAAAAAGTCAAACAAGGGTATAAATTACTTTAACCCATATTCTTTTAAATAGTAAAAATGTTTTGAAATACATTTTGAAGAAACACGGATGTGGATGATAAAGAGATCCCAGTAGATTATTACGTATAAACAACCTCGGATAATGAAGAGATTGTGAAATAACCCTTACCAATTTGGTAACTTATGAAACATACAACCCATTAAAGAGGTATCATTCAATGAATATGTAAATACACATAAATTAAAGTGTATTACACAAATAATATAATTATGGGCAGTACATACACCACACAAAAGGTAATGGTGGCAATATAGCATGAATCTCACAGGAATAAGGAGTGAGATGAAAATCCCTTACCTTGTACTTTTCCTTGGATGGGGTAGGTTAACCTCATGTATAATGGTGAAATAATTGTTATTAAATTATACAAGAATCATATATATATATATGATATCATATATGATCTTTTAACATTGATTTTTTAATAATATCTTAGAATTATCGTCGTTTCAGGTGTTAACGTACTCGTTTTCTTTTATATGTTTTGTTATATAAGAAATGTTTGTAATGTATAGGTTGTATATTATTCATATCCAGAATTATATCAAGTCCTTAAACATCATTTTTAAATAATCAAATGATAATTATACTTGAATGGATACGATGGAGAATGAATCTCATCGCGTTCGTGGAGACGGTAGTCCGTACGTACGCACGAGCGACAATATCATTCTTTTGATATTAAAATAATATATAAATGGATGGTATATCATATATACAGAATCATTAAAATGTTATATTTATTATTTACATGAGTTACACATCATTATTATACCCATCCAAATAATAATATATTGAATAACAATTACACCACGACGTGGAGACGGTAAGCCGTACGTACGCACGTATGGTGACATGTTATTCAAAGGGTGGATAGAATACTGAATATGGTTGTACCATATTTATAATAACATCAAATTATATTTAAGATACTGTAGTTATTATTTTATAATGGTAAGAACAAAGAAAGAAGAAGTGGAAGAAGAAAGGAACTTGAAAAGGGGCGGTGAAAACATTACCTCTTCTTCGGCTTCTTCCTTTTGATTTGATCAAAAGGGATCCTTAGGTTGTCTTTCTGATCAAACTAAGGCCTCTAGGTTGTATTTAGGGATGTTTTGAGAGTATTTGGGCAGAGTTTGGCCGAACAAAAAGGCTTTGAAGGTGTGAAGAAATGAGAAGGAGGAGTGCCCTTTTATAAGAGGGGTGAGGGGCACCTTTGGAAAAGCTAGAAATATTAATTTATAATAAATTCATATTCGGTTTCTAATGGCTCCAAAGTTGATTATTCAAAGGTTAAGGTGGGGATAGGTCTAAAACCACTCAACCAATAGAATTTAGACAGGTTTGGGTACTTATATTAACCTTATCTTTAAGTATTAACTCTAAGTTAATTAGTTTCACTTTTACAATGTCTCTTTGTATTTTTATATAATATGGTTAATAAACTTACTATATACATCCAAGAGACCCCCAAGTGGTCCATTAATGATGAACCTATCATGATATAAGTCTCTTGGCCGAACCTTAGATTTTTAGGAATTTAATATCAATTAATAATATAATATTTGTTTTAAGAACTCTTTTATGTCAATTTTGACACTATTCAATAGTTGATTTTTGTGAAACTCATAAAAGATTGATTACTTCGAACAAAGTCAATTAAATCAATACTAATATATCATATTATCCTAGAAAATTAGTTTAATTCATTAAAAGTTTCATATTATATTTATTTGGGTATTTATAATATCAATTATTTTAATTTTTCACTATTATAGTAATTACTGCATCATCATTGTGTCATAAATAAAATAAATTATTTAATATCTAAAAATTATAAATAAAATATCATTATGTAGGAAATCTTTTTATATTTATAATGAATATTTATAATCTAAAATACAACATATATAACCCTATGTAAAAATTGTTTTTCTAAAAGATATATGCTTGTGTCATTTTTGTATTCATTTTAACTTAATCAAAATAAAGTGTCATTATCACTTACAAGTGGATCCATGGGGTCCCAAAATCGACCCAAAGATGCCCATGGTCGACCATGTATCAACCAATAGAGTTAAGACACGTTTTAGGGTAATTTAGTATTATTATAATATTATTTTTTAACCCTTATTTACCGGATTTACCCTTAACCATGGTAAATAAAATATTTACCGCAGTAATTATTCAAAATGTCTAAAAATAAAAGTTACCTATTTACACAATTTGAACATCCTGATTCCAAATATGGAATCCATTTTTCTAAATTCAAAACACAGAAGTGGCAGAAATTAATTTAAAATTAATTCCCGCTGTCAAAACAAAAAGCGTGTTTTTAAGAGATAATAACTATCAAAAGATTGACACTTGTTTATGTTCGGTTTAATTGTAAAATTATGTCCAATGACCAAAATTATATTAAATGGTAAAAATATATTCTAAATATACTTTAAAACCACTCAAATTCATAATTTATCACTATTAATTTTTTTGATTAAAAAATTTGTTTTTAATTAAAATTTAGTAATTTTCACTATTCATCAAAATATGAAAGTTATCCGAAATGTACCAAAATTTCACCTTAGGCTAAATTCGATATTCCGAATCCAAAAATGAAGTCCATTTTGAAATATAAAATATATATAATTTCAAGAATTAGGTATTACTATTCATAACGGCTAGTTTGATTGGTTGTGGTGTGTGTTAAAACTCAAGGTTGCGTACAACACACGCTACTGTATTATTCAAAGAAAACGTACCGTGGAAGCTTGGGATGTTTCATTTTAAATTTTTGATGTCCCCATTTAGTCAAAAAGTTTAAAATATTGTATTTAAAAAGGGTTTACTATTAAAAGTTGATAAAAGTGCAATACTGAAAATGAATTTGTTCTTGTATTATGTCTAAGATACTCATAATATGGAAAAATTATAAGGATTATATAAAGTTTAAAATTTATTTAATACTATTCATGACCTCTTTTGAATGGCTTTTTGGTAAGTAATTGTGCAAGTAAACTCGGTGTTGCGTGTAGTGCAAGTTATTGAATTATTTTGAAGAAATAACACATTATGAATTCTTGGGGTGTTACATAAAGCATCATTTTACACTTATATAGACTCCCATTAAGCTCATGTAAAGGTAATCAAGTTTTCAACTTCATGGATACAATACTATATAATTGTCAATATAAAATACCTATATATATATGGGTCAACATAACAATAACTATTGTTTACCTTTATGGAAAATATCTATCTAAATGTAATACCTTTACACATAAAGTTGCGTAAAGGTACTCAAGTTTTACCTTCACACAAATGATACTATATAAAGGTTATTTTCCATCTGCCTTTATACAGTGGCTCTATATAAAGGTGAGTACATACTACCTTTATATAGTAACCTATGTAAACGTTACCACATATTAACTTTACATATGAAATGGTTCATGTGTAAGGGTAATTAAGAAATTAATAATTTTTTTTTTTAATTTTAAATTGCTTATTATTTATAAAAACTTAAAAATAATAAATTTAAGGAATTATAAAATGATATTTTTAGTAGTGATATTAAATATGAAAAGGTTAATTTTTAATACATTTTAATAAAAAAATAAATTATTTATTTATTAAGATAATTCAACAATGAATTGAATAATATTATTTATAAATTGTTGATAAATAATGGAAAAGACATTTTTGGAATGCTTATAAAATATTTAAAAGGAGTTTTATAAATAACTATAAAGTGTTTATAGATAAATTATTTTGAAACTTTTATTATTAACATTCCATTAATATTTAATGTTTTAATATTATATATTTTCATGTCAATATGATTTATAAAATGTTTATCAATCATATCAAAAGTATATTATATGAAATATTTATTAACTTCAAATAAAGTATTTATTTAAAATTTATTATTATAAAAATGTGATTTATAAAGAGTAAATGAATAACATAAATAAGGAAAAAATATAAAAGATTTTATATTTATAATAATTAATTATTAAAACTTAATTAATTTGAAATTTTTTAAATCAATAAATGAACTTATTTAAGACATGATCACAGGATTTATCAATATTAATTATATGATGTTAAATTATGTAAAAGGTTTACATAATAAATATTTAATTATAAAATTTTTCATTATTATTTTAAAAATATCACATATATATAATTGAAATTTAATATAATAAGAATATGAAAGAGTTTATATTGAATGTTTATATAGACTATTTATATTCAAGATCATGAATTATAAATAAAGTTTAGAATATTTATAATTTTTTTATAGTAAGCCCTTATTTATGAGTAGTTTATAAAATGTTTATCCCTTGGTTGAATTTTTGAAATGTTCATTTATTTGATAGTTATTCCTTTATTTATTCTTGTATATATTTTGAATATATTTTATGAAAATTAATGTGATAAATAGCTTTTAGGAGATAGGTTCTTGCATTACATGATCAGATTGACTCTATAAAATTTAGTTTTCTTATACCTTGACCACAATTTGTAATTAATGTTAATTTCTTGAATATAGTTATTGAGTATAGTTTTTTTATATTATGTTTTATAATTATAATGAATTGAATTATCTCTTGAGTAAAGTCTCTTCGAGGATAGGGACTTGGGGTTGGACTACCCACTAACTTGGAGGTTTATTCCTTATTCTAGAAAGGTTAGAGGTTGGATATTTGTTGCTCTAGGATTACTCATTTAGAAATGTTAAATCTCATATTTCTATAAAAATTTATATGAAAAGTTCACATACCACATTAATATGATGCTTTCAGTTATGTATTAATATATTTGGCTTCTATTTTTGGGTGCGTGACACAATCTGTGGGTTGTGAAAATGATATCATGTTAATTTGGTGTGAACACATTATTTTTTTTGGATGGAGTATGGATTCCAAAACTAAATCATTATAATAATGTATAAAGAAAGGAATAAAACATGATAAAATAAAAATTACATAGGATGTAATAATTATGAACTTAATATGCATATGTTGTATGCAACACCTATACCTGAATCACTATGTCCAAGAAAAAGTTTCACATATCCTCATGCATGCCTCCTCATATGCAACAATCCATTGACTATAGGAAAGTTTATAAAGTGACATGGAGAGACTATACCCTTATTGATCATAGCCATAATTAGATAAATAAAAACATCAAAACAAGCCAAAAAAACAACACAATGAAAGATAATCATGAATAAATGCTATAATAGGTAACAATTCAGGTCATATAATGATAATAAATAGACCCCCAATGTGGTAAGTCAATAAACATAACTGTATAAAGAGAAATGATAATAAAGAAAAGTGATGAAATATCCATCCAAAATCTTTCCTGGTACAATATCCATCTCCTAACTCCAATCTCCTTAGCAAACAAGAATAAGGCCCTTTCCCTTCTCCAGATCCCTTATCATGAAGTCTTTATGCACATTGCGATTCCCATATAGGGTGTGAGTATAAACCTAGTAGGATACTACCTATTCATCCTTAAAATATCTTCACATTAATAGGAGTTTATTCCATTATAATAGATAAACTCACAAACAAACAATAACTAAATAATGTGTCGAGTAATCATGTGCTAACCAAGTTTCCACAAAACCTGACTGTACATACTTCAACTCCATATCAGAAGAGTGGTCATAATAGAAGTCCTGATCATGAGTTGAACACAAATCCTCCTCATATATCTCTAAGAAACCACAAATAAAATGAGCCATGGGTCGGGCCATAATTCCTTTAAGCCCCATAATTATCATGAGTCAGGCCATAAGGCCTTCATATTTTAACACTACCTCAGGTCAGTACACAAGGACATCATATCCATACATTGTGTATTGATTTAGGACACAAGGATGTCATACCCCTTCCCCATTTATTGATCCACCATCTTCATCATTTCATGTCGCACATGCCCCACTATATGGTAAAACCAAGATGTAATGGTCCACCTTTCATTGTATACTATATGAAAATCCTCTAAGTCCATACATCCATATTTAATAGAGAATAACACATATAGAAAAAACACAACATATCAAGAATGAGTATCAGTAGACATATACACACATGTGATCATCATCAAATGTGGTTCTCAAATAAATACAATCATATACCATCATGACATACCAAAAATATTATAAAGGGATCTATATGGTAATGAACTTCCAATCTTTAACATATTAAATATGAGTTCTAAGATCCATTGAGGAACGATACTTGTATCATTCCTTCACATAAATATTCACTGTAAAAATGCCCAATACATAACCATAGATTCTATATATTTAAAATTCTTGGAAGTGGTCATACCAAGAGATGAAATCCACAAAAACTTACCAAAAATAATTCACTATCAATGGTAGATCCATGATCGATCAAAGTGGGGCCAACATATCTCATGATCCAACACTAATCTATCAATAGATCATGAATTATTTGTTTTATCTAGGTATATATCCATATATCCACCCAACTTGGCTTAAATATATGATAAATTCCAAAGAAATAGAGATAACTAGACTTAGAGCGCATATATCTAACCTCAATTGATGCCCCTGATTGATCTAGAATTTAAGCATCCAAGTGGAGAGGAAGGGGAAACCTAGAGGACCAATAGAGAGCTCACTATAAGGTTCTTGTCACATTAGATTTGGAATTAGGTGAGGGTTATATTAATAATAAAATTGGTTTAAAAAGTTTTTAATTCCTTTAATGAAGCCTGAATATGGGTGCCATCAGTTAGCAGAACCTTCAAAGATATAGATATCCCATCCCACACCATTATCTAGCAAGTGAAATCCATCAGTTAGTGGTGAATTTGTTTCAGCCATGAAGTAGCCTACTATGGCCCCAACCATCACAACTAAAATCTAGGGCCCTTTTTCTGATATAAAATACCTCTAAGTAAGAAAAAAAACACGATACATTGAAACTTAAAAAAAACCATACCTTTAAATCTGAGGGAATTATAATCCCCCCATCTATTGAATTATTATCCATAAAAAGTGTATTTAGTAGTCTTGATAAAGAAACTCAAGCCATTGTTTGTAAAAATTAGATCCGCACTCCCAAGTATCCTCTTGAATCTATCCCTGTTTTCATAGGACTCTGATTAATGGAATTTTATTCCAGCTAAATTTACTCATGGATGATCACATGCGTTGGAACATACATGTACCTCTAAATCTATGATACATTGAACACATCATGTTTACATTAATACCATGGTGAAAGATCCAAACAGTGATCCACTATCCTAATATTCTTGGTAATCATGAATGGTCCAACAAATCTTGGCACTAGCTTCCCCCACTTCTATAATCGCTGATTTCTTAGTTGAGGAATTACACACAAGAAAACTTAGTCACCCATAGTGAACTCCAATGGTTTCATCCTCCTTTCAGCATAAGATCATTTCCTAATATGAGTGGTTACTTGACACTTCTGAATCAATTTCACTATCTTGGAGGTCTCATGTACCATATTCATCCCCATGACTATTCCCTCACCCACCTCGTTCCAACATATTGATGAGTAACACAACTGACCATATAGAGCCTCAAAATTGTCTATATTAATTAAATATTAGAATATGTTTTTGTATAAAATATAAATCAAGGATATTCGATCATACCAAGACCCACCATAGTCCAGAACAAAATCTCATAGAATGTATACTAATATCTAGATCTTCCTATCTGACTATCTTCTAGTATAAAGATGATATGTTGTACTCAATTTTAGCTGGGTACCCAAAAGCTTTTGTATGCCCTACCAAAATTTCAATTTGAAATGCGAATATCCTTATGATAAAGTTATAAAATGATCCCCATGCTGGTTTAAAATATTTCATACATATATCTTTCCTAACTCATTAATGTTAAGATCATCTTGAATCATCAATAAATGAGCCACCTTCATCATGTGATCGACTATTACCTAAATGACATCACATCTCCTTGGGTTCATCGGTAGCCCTGTATAAAATTCCATCATCAATTCATCCCACTTCTACATAGGCACCAAAAGTGGCTAAATAGAACTACTAGGATGATAATGCTTTTTCCATTACCCTATGGTAGGAAATATATCGTGAAATGAAACTGGCGATGTGTATCTTCATACATGGACACCAAAATCTATACCAGATGTCATGGTACATCTTTTTCAACCATGGATACACTACCCACTTAAAATCATGATAATATCTCATTGAATCCTCCTTTAAGGAATCTGGTGCTACTACCCTCCAATGAATATAGATCATGCCATCATTATCTAAGGACCACCCCAATAGGATCATCTCCCACCAATCGTTCTTGCATAACTATGCACTTGGGATATAACACCTAGATGGATTTACCCAGTTCAATAAATAAGACATGATAAAAAAGGTTCACATATAATTATTATATGATCCTTCAATGTATCCATTAGACACTCAACCATCAAACTCAATTAGATGCCATTCCTCAAATAAAGGACACTCTCCAAGCTCATGTGTGTCCAATTTTTTCTGTATAAGGGTATATACAATTACATTACCTTCCCTTGAATCATTGGCTATGTCAAAGTAGAATTTATATAGATAATCCACATAATTAATTTTACTCAGATTGAGATCTCACTAAGATAAGATATATCATAGGATCTTATGCCACGTTTTTATAAAAAAATTCTCACCAAAAAGGTAATTCCACCGACACTTCAAGTCATAGAACTAAAATTCCAACTCTAATTCATGCATTGATTAGTTATTCTCATGTGGTCCCAAATAATGTGACCCTTAACCAGAAAATGATCTCTATACATCAACACATCTCTGAACCCAATACCTTCGGCATCACAATACACTGTGTACCCATTCTCAGGCTCTAGATGAATAAAAATAGGTATTTCCATCAATATAATCATTAGATCAACGAATAACTCCCCAAACTTATCAAAACACTCAAATTTCATCCCTTTCTTGCTCATATTTTTCATCAGTGCTATCAAATGAGAGAATTCATGGATGAAGTGTTGATAGTAACTCACAATCCCAAGGAAGATCTAGATCTCAAACACATTCCTAGGTTGTTCACATGACCTCAAGACCTCTACCTTCTCTTGGTTCACTGATATCCATGCCTCAAAAATCACATGCCCAAGGAAACACACCTTCTGAATCCAGAAGTGGTACTTCAATATTTTTTTATTAAGTTGATGCACTCAAAGTGTACTCAATAAAATATCAGGGTTCCTAGAATGTACATTCAAAGTATTAGAATATATTAGGATATCATCAAAAAATACATTGATGAATGAGTCAAGATATGGATAGAAAATCCTATTCATTAGATCTATGAAAACCGTTGTAAAAATTTTCAACCCCAAAGGCTTGAAAATATACTCATATAGTCTATATATACTCTTAAACTCTATCTTACGAATATCCTCCACTCTAGTCTTTTTTTGACGGTACCTTGAGTGAAGATCAATATTATACAAGCATTAGGATGCACGTAACTGATCGAACAAGTCATCAATTCTGGGTAAAGGGTACCTATTCTTGAACATTACCTAGTTTAACTTTATGAATCATAAACGTATCCATGTAATACCATCTGTCTTATTAGAGAACAATACTAGAGAATCCCATAGAGGTGCACTTAGTCTAATAGAAACCTTTGCCTCTAAATTCTCTAACAACACCTCCAACTCTCTCAACTCTACTAACGCTATTCAGTAAAGAGGAATTAGTGTTTATTGCACACCAGTTATGAGATTAATATTAAAGTCAATTCTTCTATCTAAAGGAAGTCCTAAGAAGTAATCTGGAAAGACATATTTATAATGATCCACAACTATAGGTAAGATAGATGGGGATACTACTAATTATTTTATGAGATCCAAGCTTTATATATATGATATGATAGATAAAATTTGTTTTAGGTTTGATCCAATCTTATTTACTCCCACCTCCCACTCACCGATTAATATAATCCTTTCTTCTATTGGCATGGTAAAAGATACACATCTCCAATATTAGTCAATATAAAGTCAATAATTATTCAACCATTACCTTCTTAACATCAGATCAAAACTATTAATCTCTAAGATCATGAATTCTCATAGGTTTCCATAACTAGAAATAACTACAGGACACTCATGAAATTAGTGGAGACATAATATTTTCATTCCCAAGTGATTCTCAAAAGAGCGCAACTCAGAAGATAATTTAACTAAAAAATATAGGTCAACAATGACATGATAGGATATGATAGAATGGGAATATCCAATATCAAACAAAGAAGTATATAATATAGAGGTACTCAAGACCTAACTCTAACAGTAGTTGGTCCCTATCCACTGGTGGCTGAAACCACATCCATCACATAAATCCTACACGCCTCTAAAGTATGAACCTACCTCCAAGGTGTAAAGTTGAGTCACTGATATTAATGGTTAGTGGGTCTTGTATTGAGGACCTCGACTAGATCCCTAGGTTATATCCCATGTCTTCCTTGCACCCATACGAGTGCCTGCCCGCAATGTCCTCAAACTGAAATACTGAACATATCCCATTGCGCCACATCCATGGAACATGATCTAAGGTATTTGTATTATTTTTCAATAATTAAATATTTTCCCATAGTTAAAACACTATAAAACTACACCACCCATATAGGGGACTAAAAGAAAACTACTCTACTCTGATTTCCTTCCACCTTTTTAAACCACTTCATCTTTATTGTTCCAACTACTAGGAGATGAAATCTCTACGAAACTAGGATATATGATCATCTGTGCATTTTAAGCTAGAATAAAACCTAAAATATTATCCTACTCTAGTAACTTCTCAAAAGTTAGGGCCTTTTGAATCACATTAGCATACATTTTCGGGTCAAATCCCCCAACATGGAGTCTAAACTCTATATAAAGACTAATATCGAAAAAGTCTTATGTGCCTCATTCTAAGACAAAATTGAGAAAATCATAGAAATTTCACAAAATAGGACGAATAATAAGAAATTGACATCATCCCCTACTGAAGCTCCATAAAATTATAATATTGGTCCAACTTCAGTGTGTTAGGAAATAACTCCTTGAAGAACAACTCCTTGAAGGCCTACCAAGTAAGACTCTCACACCTGCCTACCATTCCCATAATTCCCCCCAACTCCCTATGAGTCCCTAAAGTATAAAAATATCCAACTTCAACTTTCTATCCCAAGGATTCACTACCACTAAAATATTCCCTTTATGATATCAATCTAGTCCTTAGCATCATGAAGACCACTAGTTACCTTGAGTTTAAACATATTCTAGAGTTGAAAATCCAAGGAATAATCGACCATCATCCTGTGTGACCCTACCCTGTGACTAGGAATAATCTATAAGTCTCTGGGCTAGGAAAGGTCTACCAATTAAACCACTAAATCATGTGTGGGAGTATACTTAGTTGCATCCTCTAACATAGGCTATGATGGAACATGCATTTCATCCGTAGTTAAATCATTCTAGTGTCTCCAATGAGGTATTTTCTAAAATTCCTAAAAAACGTTTAAAATAGATATAATAACTTTCTTAAAATCATAACTAAATAAGTTATAAAGAACACATATGGTATTTATATTAGAATAAATATCATAGGAGATACCCACAAGCAAGTCATAACCCTCATAATTCTACGCAAGGATCAAGACTAGTCCTACATACTTTAAAATTAGTCATAATCGTACATGTAGAAAACATACTAGCATTCTCAAGTTCAAATAATTAATTCCAACAATAATATATCACAATAGTATATAACATAGATATATCACTCAATTGTTTTCATAAAACAAGTAATTTAATTAAATAACTATCATTAAAAACTCAATAAGTATATATATGACATGTGATCCTATGTGTCTAGTCATGATGCATGAACACACCCAAATACCATAAAACTATAATAGAAATCCCATCACCAGTAACTTGAAGGTCCATTAAAGATGTGATAGATAGGCACATGGAAACCACTCTACCAAAGTTCCACAAAACCTATATTCTTTTTACCATATCACAAAATAGACAAGAAGGAATGAAAGGAAACTCATATTATGATACTATTTCGTAACACCCAACATGAATCACTATATCGAAGTCAAAGTGTTGTGGAACCTCCAACATGCCTCCCCGTATGCAAGAAGCCACCAACTAATAGTGAGGGTCTAAAGTTAAGTGGGGTGACTATAACCTCCGTATTCATAGCCATAATCAAATAAATAAAAACATCAAAAGAAGCCAATGAAATAACATAGTGGAAGATAGTTATGAATAAATACTGTAATAAGCAACAATTTAGGTCATACAACCATAAGTAATAGAACCCCAATGTGGTTTGTTAAAAAATATAATAGCACAAATTGAAATGATAATAAATAAAATTAATGTGGTAGCCATCCTATATCTTCCCCAACATCATGTTCATATCCTAACTTCAATCCCCACAGAAACCTACTGTAGGGCCCTTTATCTTCTCTAGATCCTTGACCATGAAGTATATACACACATCAATATGCCCGTGTAGGGTGTGAATATAAACAAACTAGGACAGTACTAATGATTCATTAGCATATATTCACATGGATACAAATTTATTCCATGATAATATATATATTCACAAACAATAACAGAATCACATGTTTAGCAGTTGTGCATTAACCAATCCTTCAAAAATCCTAGCTGTAGGTGCTTCATCTCAATGCTAGAGGAGAAGTCAAAATAGAATTTATGATCACGTGTTGACTATAACACCTTCTCATATATCTCCTAGCACCCACAAGGAAAATGAGTCATGATTTAGGCTATAAGGCCATCAATCCCCATCACTATCATAGATTAGGATAGAAGGCTATCATATCCCACCACTACCTTGGGTTAGGCTATAAGAATTTCATATCTTGATACTCTATCTTGAGTTAAGAAACACGTCCATTATACCCCTTCCTTGTGTCTTGGTCCATTATCATGACCATATCCTATCACACAAGCTCCCCCTCTAAAAAATAAACAAGCCATGATGGTCCACATCTCATTCGATACCATAATAAATTCCTCCAAAGGCCATACATCCATACACAATAGGGTATAACACATATAGGCACCATATAACTTCTCAAGCATGAGTATCAGTAGAAACGCACACACACATATGTGATCATAAAAAAACATGGTTATTATGAGAATACAAGGATATATCATCATTTAATTCTAAAAATCATACACAAGGTCTCTATATGGTAAGTAAATTTCTACCGTTAGTGCATCGAAGTCGAGTTCTAAGGTTCGTCAAGGAATGACTCCCAGATCATACCCATGTACTAATGTTTACAAGAGCAAGACCCAATCCATCATCATCGATACACCAGATTTAAAATTATAATAATATTTCATGCTAATATATTAAATCCACATCAACTTTCTAAAAGTAATTCACCATCAATGGTAAATATAGGTTCAATCAAAGAGGGACATGAAATATTATGATCCAACGCTGATCTATTAGTAGATCATGAATTATCTATGAGATCTAGGTATAGATCATAAGATATATCCAATATGGATTATATCTATGATAAATTACAAATAAATATGGTTAATTGGATTTATAATGGATAGGAATAACCTCAACTGATTCCCCATATCAATCTAGTCTTCAATCATCCAAGAGGAGAGGAAAAGGATGCCTAGAGTACCACGGGAGAGATCTCTAAGATGTTCTTATCTCATTAGGATTAGAATTAAGTGAGAGTAATATTATTAATTTAATAATATTGAAAAATATGAGATTCACTTAATTAGGCCTGAAAAAAATGAGATTTCCTTATAGAAATGAAGATCCCCCTACCAGCACCACCGGATGGCTGATACACTTCATCAGATAGCCATTGGATTTGTTTCACCCACTATGAATCTTACTATGGCCCTCATCTATCATAACTCAAATTCAATGCCATTTTTTCCATTTGAAATACCTACAAGGAAGAAAAATAAAATAAGATATGTGGAATCTTAGAAACAACATTACCTTGAAATTTGAGGAAGTTACAATGTATATTAAGTTGGTGAGACTTTGAAAGAGAATCCATTAAACGTTAAGTGAGAGATTACTTCCAAAGTAGTACTTATCAATAATGTAATGGCCCGTACCTCTCCGGTCCATTACTTTGTGAAAATGTGGTGTTAGAGGTGTTCCGAGAGGTCAAGGTGACTTATCCTCAACATTTTTCCAAATTTCCAGTTCTGTGAACAGTGTTTCCAGTTTTATGAACAATATCGATAGGTGAACAGTGTTTCTATCCGTGAGGTTCAGTGAACAATGTTTCTATCGGTGAGGTTATATCACTGGACTTCTAACGGTAGACTTGAAAAGTGTTTCTAGAACGGTAACCTTCTAACGTTGACCTTATAACGGTAGATTTGAATAGTGTTTCCAGAACAGTAACCTTCTAATGGTGACCTTATAATGGTAGACTTGAACAGTGTTTCCATAACGGTAACCTTCTAATGGTGACCTTATAACAGTATACTAGAATAGTGTTTCCACAATGGTAACCTTCTAACGGTGACCTTATAACGGTAGACTTGAACAGTGTTTCCAGAACGGTAACCTTTTAACGGTGACCTTATAACGGTGGAATTGAACAGTGTTTCCAGAACGGTGAGGTCTAACAATGACCTTTTCTTTACTTTTCCAAAATTTGAGTATGTGAACAGTGTTTCTAGCTTCCTACAGTTTCTCCCCTTTGACGTTTCTTTTGATGTAAAATACATTTAAAGCCTTGTTTTAAGGACTCTTAAGGCCGATTCAAATGCCATAAATCCTATATTAATTATTCCTAAGGCCGGGATATACTTACTTAGTCAAACCGCGTGGGTTAATGTGATCCGTTTTTAAGGGAGAATTAACCGGATCTTAAACTGTCGCCTCGTTAAATCTTCAAAAAGGAACCAGATATCATTCTACCTTGTTCTTCCTCCTTGTTCTCTGCTAAGAGACACTAGAACCTTTCAATCATTCCCGTAGGATTTTCATAATCAAATCCTAATCCTACGATTGGTTCCGCTCTATTTTGGATGAAACCGAGATGTATCGACCAATCTTCAATATAAGGTATGTTGTATCATCGTTCTTTTGGGGATCATATTCTCTTGTTTCTCCCTTCCATATTATACCATGTAATTTCCAAGATTCTAATGGGTTTTTCTTGGGGTTTGTTTGTACTGTCGTACCGTGGCATCCTCTGGTGGATGCAGTTGTCGTGAGAGGAGGATTGTGACCCATTGTGTGAATAAAGGACGTCAATAAATCTTTGAGGTAGGGTTTTCATGGCTTCTCTAATTGTATATGTGCAATCGTAGAATTAGCATGATTTAGCCCTTTGGATCACAATGAAATTGACCTAATTAAATACTTGAACCAAATTTAAAGAATTGGTTGATCGCATGTTGTTGCTTTGTACCGTGATAATACTTTGCCTGATGTTTTGCTAGATAGAGTGATATCTATGTTTTCTTTGATTAGTTGTTCATTCTTGATGGAAATTGATAATGAACATAAAGCCAGAATTAATTGTTAATTAATTGGCTAAAGATAATAAGGCATGTAAATGAATTTGGTTATTGCCGTTGTTGTAGTTGTTCTAATTTGAGGTTAATAAAATTAGGGAAGTAAGCATGGTTATTTAATTGTGATATCTTACTTATTAGGTATCACATAATTTGAACCTACGAATAAAAAATCTGCAAATTCAATATGGATTAAAGAACAGATTGTGTGAGAATTTCTTAATGGGGTTCTGAGTTACCCTCTTGATTGTTAAAGGTCCAAGAGCCCATTGATGTGATGTTTGTTTTCCTGCTTCTTGTGATGTAATGTGAGCCTGGATGGCTGTTGTGATATGTGGAGTCATGGGGACTTGTGTTTGTGGCAGTGGATGACGCCTAGGGTGGCGAGATACACCAGCTTATGCATGTGGGTGTCGGGGAGGACACCAAGGATGATGGTATGTGATGAATGTGATGGCTGGATGTTGGTGGTTTTGTTTGGTTGTTTATCTACTTTACTTTTCCCCACTTCTCAAGGAAGCTGGTCTTGCTTACCCTCCTTCCGAAGGAGGAAAAGACACATGGGGTATGCCATGTGCTTTCCATGTTTAGCCTCTCAAGGGAGAATGGGTCTATGCTCTTTCTATAGGCGGCAAAGACTCGATGGGTAGTATATATACTCACCGTGTTGAGCCCCCCTGTGTGTTTAGTAGCATAGGATGCCTTTCTTGAATGCCTAGGAATATGGGAAAGTAATTCTGTAATGAAAGTTTGATTAAATGGTGATAATCCACAGGGAGGGAGATACTAGAATTTAAAGGTGATGTGAATCTTAAAAGGAGCAGTTGATTTTTGAATGTGATACCAATTCAGTTTAATGTGGAATTGTTCATGGTTAATTAATGTTTAAATAATTAATTAACATACAGCGAAACTGATAAAATAAGAATGTAGTAATCTAATAAATCTCTTTAAATGTTTGTGTGCTTATAGGATACCTAGTCTTAGAAGTAGCAGCCTAGAGTCTGAGAGACATTATCTGCAGATGTATATATGACTAGGTAATGCCCATAGTGTGGATGTGAGTTATATATATATATATTCTGTACTTCTTGTGTTTCTATACGCTACTCCACCCTATCGGTAAGAGCAACTGAAACCCTGTGGATTCTGAGCCCTAGGGGGTGTTTTCCCCAACATTCTGATGGGAGGACGAATGGATGGCTACCCCCTTTGGCCCCACTCTCTTCTCTTGGTAGATACATGTGCCAAAATTCACAACAGTTAGTTTCCCCATATATGTGTGTAGAGGGCTGTAATGGCTTGTGGTTATTTCACACACATATATTCTGGATATTGTATCCTATGGACTACTATAGGTGTAATGTGTATAGGCTGTGATGGATTGAGGATCCCTACTTGGTGTATGGGCTATAATGGATTGAGGTATAATACCCGATGTATGATACATGTTATGCGGGCTGTGGTGGCTCCCAGAACTTACCTGGTTACTTTTGGTTGGGAGAATGGTGTGGTGATTCACCCAGGTTTCTTCGGGCAAGCCTTTGTTGTGCATGAGGTGCAGATTGTGGAGCTTAGCCCAAGTGTCTGTGGGAAAGCCTTTGGAGAGAGATGCACAGGACGTACGTCATTGGGGAAAAGCGGCAAACCAGTGGGGAAGTAGTAGCAGGATACCCTTGATATTCTTTACTTTATGCTATATTCTTGTATGCGTTACTTGGTGAGAGTAGCCTTGGTGAGGTTGGGAACTTAGTATACCTGTTTAGGTGACGAGTTAGTTTCACTTGTTGTTCATTGGGATTTAGCATGTTTTCTTTACTTTTGCATGAGAGGATTGGGGAGGATCCTACTGAGTATATTGTTATACTCACCCTATGTATATATAAACTGTTTTTCAGGTCACTTAGAGTAGGATGGAGATCAAGCTGGTTACTACTAGCTTGTTGTTGGAGGAGGAGCTGTTCGGGCTTGTGGTCACTACCGTTTTACTTTCTTTTGGGTACTTTTAGTTTCCCATTTCAGTTGTAGTACTTTTGAATGACATTTCATATATGTACTTGGGTTTCTTTTATATTTCAGTTCTATGTTGGAGTTGGTTGGAGTGTATTCTATCTCTCTCTTATGCATGTGTTCTCTTAGAGGGTAATGCCTCCCATTTGTGTGTTTATTATACCCTCGGTGCTAGTTGCCAACCCGGGGCCTACTGGAGGCGGGACTCGGGAGTCATTATCTCTCTTCTCACATTGCCAGACTAGGAGGGGTACACTTTGTGGGGAGGGCGTCGTGACAGAGTGGTATCAGAGGTCTGGTTGAGGGATAGGATGGAGTTTGGAGTTAGGCACACGTGAGGTTGCATGGGTTGGTAGGGCAACAATTTCATTCATGTTTAGAAAGTTAGGTAAACACTGGAGACCGGCTGAGACATAGGCATTTAGGGCCCCCTATGATCTGATGTATGGACCTTTAAGTTTATGATGGCTACTAAACAAAGTGATACTGGTTGTAGGGTAGAGACCTAGGAAAGGATGATGCATCATTCTTCTTTGCGCCTGTGTTTGAATGGGTAGACCTTGGGATAGGTTAACCTAAAAATTAATAAAAGAAAACAATTAATTAATTAATGTTTATCCTTCCATATTCCAGGATTAGGAGCTCTAACAGTTGTTATTTTACTGGTATGGATCCAGGTCGATGTCCTCATCAGGTTTTCATAGAAGATACCCAACAGGCTATTCCAGCAGATCGCCGTCGGATAGAGGTTGACGACGATGACACATGGAGGAAGACACTCTGAGAGTTTCAGTGCCAGAGTCTACAGAAGTACGAGGGCTCTGTTTCGGATGCAGTCACAGAAGATTGGTTGGAGGAGGTCGAGATAGGATTCAGTTCGATTCGTGCTCGGAAAGAACACTTGGCGTCCTTAGTTGTGACGATGCTGCATGGAGCAGTGAGGCAGTGGTGGTTCTTGTTCCCTAGGGATCATGAGGAGTCAGAGATCTCATGGGAGGAGTTTCGAGACAGGTTTAGAGTCGAGTTTTTTTCTTCAACTGCGAAGGCGTCCAGTTTCCAGGAGCTTCTTACCCTTTGACAAGGGAGCTCCAGCGTTCGAGAGTTTGGAATCCATTTCAAGAACCTTCTACGATATGCTTTAGACTTTTTACTAGATAAGGAGGCCAGGGCGAGGCATTTTGAGGAGGCTTTGCGTCCAGAGATCCAGCGCCAGGTCACCCCATTTATGCTAAAGACATATCTTGATGTGTTGGCGAGGGTAGAGGTTGTTGAGAGGACTTTGGCTAGGACCGGATCGTCACGAGAGGGGAATCGTCATGATTCCTCATGAAGAAAAGATGTGGTCTGGGGATCCCGGTTTTCAGGGTAGAATAGTTTCCGTTCACCTGGGGGTAGGTCCAAGCCCTTCCCATCTCATTTCTCTTGAGGCAGCAACTATTAGGCCTATGCCAAGGGATCAGGCGCTTGTTTTATTGTGGTGGTCATGGTCATCAGTAGCGAGAGTGCCCGACTTTTCAGAGCAGTCCTCGTGCACTGGGCGCTCTGCTCTCGGTTTCTCCATTGAGGCAGTTCCAACTGAGGCAGTAGCAGTAGGTTGCACCAGAATTAGATCACCAGAGGGTAGATGGAGCAGGCAGAGGATAGCCCCATGATGCTCCCCGTCCTCAGAGAGCAGAGAACGACCATGGTGGTGGTCGTCATCAGGTTCAGAGAGGCTGTGGAGGAGGTCGTGGTCAGCTTCATGCTCTAGCATTTCCAGCCCCAGGCCATCCAGATGTCATTTGAGGTACCCTTTTCTTCTTTTCTACCTTGGTGTATGCCTTGTTTGATTCCGGAGCAACACACTCCTTCATATCACCTACTCTTGTCCATGCTTTGGGACTTGAGGTAGAGAGGCTTCCAGTGCCCTTGGCATTGACTACGCCAGTTGGAGGTCGAGCTGACTTGTTTGAAGTATGTAGAGATTGTGAGCTAGTGTTGGGGAAACACCGCTCTTGGGGAGATTTCCTATGTTTACGAATACAACCATATGATGTCATCCTCAGCAGGGATTGGTTGTATTCGGTGCAAGCTATTGTGGATTTCTACAATAATAAGTTTGTTTTCTTTGATGCAGATGGAGAGAAAGTGGTGTTTGTTGGCGAGCAAGATCCTCGGATGGGTCATAGATGAGTTCCATCCTTATCATCCATAATGGATGAGATGATGCTGAGTTCTTCAGAGGTTCAGTAGTTGACGTTTCCTAGGGTCGTAGAGGAGTACCCTGACGTCTTCCCAGAAGAGGTTGTAGCCTTACCCCCTCGATGAGAGATCAAATTTGGGATCGAGATACATCCAGGAGTGTCTCCTATCTCTATGTCTTCGTATAGGATGGCCCCTTCTAAGTTACGAGAGCTACGTATTCAGCTTGATGGTCTGTTGCAGTGCGGTTTTGTTTGGCCAAGTGTGTGACTGTGGGTTGCGCTAGTTTTGTTTGTGAAAAAGGATGACGACAGTTTGCGGTTGTGTGTAGATTATCGTTGATTAAACAAAGTGACAATAAAGAACTGCTATCCTCTATCGTGGATTGATGACTTATTCAATCAACTGAAGGGTGCAAGTTGGTTCTCAAAGATTGACTTGCGGTCAGGATATCACCAGATGCGTGTAAAGGATGAGGATATCACAAAGACTACTTCCTGTTATCGTCATGGGAATTATGAGTTTGTTGTAATGCCATTCGGCTTGAAGAATGCTCCAGCTGTTTTCATGGGGTTGATGAATGCTGTGTTCCGTGAATTCCTGGACAAGTTTGTTGTGGTTTTCATCGATGACATCCTTGTGTACTCCACATCTGAATAGAAGCATGCAGAGCATCTACGAGCTATTTTGGGAGTTCTTCACCAACATCAGTTGTTTGGGAAGTTTTCGAAGTGTGAGTTTTGGGATCGAGAAGTTTGTTTCTTGGGGAAAGTTGTGTCCCAACAGGGAGTAGCTGTGGATCTGTCGAAGATAGAAGAAGTGGTGTCTTGGGCAGCCCCCAAGACTGTGTCAGATATGTGAAGTTTCCTTGGTCTTGTAGGCTATTATAGGAGGTTTGTAGCCAATTTCTCTTGAGTTGTGACTCCTCTGACAACTTTGACCAGGAAGGATCAAGCATTCATATGGACTGATCAGTGTCAGGAAACTTTAGATTATCTAAAGGATAATTTGGGTAAGTTCTCTAGTCCTTTGTCTTCCAGCGGAGGGAGTCCAGTTTGATGTTTTCTGTGATGCTTCACATTTGGGGCTAGGCTGTGTTCTCATGCAGCAGAGGTCAGTTGTTTCTTATGGGTCTCTGCATTTGCGTCCTAATGAACGCAACTATGCCACCCATGATCTTGAGTTGGCACCCATGGTGTTTTCTCTGAAGTTGTGGAGACATTACCTCATTGGTTAGCACTTTGTGGTTTTCACCGATCATAAGAGTTTGAGGTATGTTTTCTCCCAACGTGACTTGAACGTGCGGAAACATCAGTGGATGGATTTATTGCAGGAATATGACTTTGAAATATCATATACATTTGGAAAAGGGAATGTTGTAGCTGATACACTGAGACGAAAGTCACATAATGATGTTGTGCGTGAATCTGGTGATTCCTGGAGAGTAATGGAAGAGCTATCTGCTTTGAATCTTGATATGGGAGAATTTGGGGGTAGAAGTTGTCTTTTACAGATAACGGTGCAGTCATCCCTGATGTAGAAGTTGGAAGAGTCTCAGTTGGGTGATCTAGAGGTGGAAGTTTGGAGAGATAGAGTTGTTTGTGGTGAGGCCCCTGATGGTTGGTCGGAGGATGAACAACACCGAGTGTTGTATCATGGCAGGCTTTTTGTTCCCTTGGCGATGTGTGAGACGGTTCTCCGAGAGTTACATAGTTCACCCTTGGCAGTACATCCGGGTGTGACAAATATGTAACGATCCTTAAGTAGTTAGTTTTGATGGCCGGGGCTGAAGTGTACAGTTACAGAGTGTGTGTCTCGATGTTTAGTCTGCTAGAAGGTGAAGGCTGAACACCGTGTTCCTGGTGGTCTTCTCCAGCAATTAGAGATTACTCAGTGGAAGTGGGAGGACATCTCAATGGACTTTGTTACAGGTTTACCTAGAGCTCTGGGAAGACATGATGCTATATGGGTGGTAGTGGATCGTTTAAAAAAATCGGCCCACTTCATAGCGATCAAGGAGTCGAGCTCAGTGGAAGTTTTGTCGAGGCAGTATATATAGGAGGTGGTGAGACTTCATGGAGTACCTAGGATAATCATTTCTGATCAAGATCCTCATTTTACCTTCTGGGTGTGGAGAGGTCTCCAGCGTGCTTTTGGCTCTCAACTATGCCTTAGCACTGCTTTTCATCCTCAAACGGATGGTCAGATAGAGCGAACCATCCAGACTCTTGAAGACATGTTCCGCTCTTGTGTTCTTGATTTTGGAGGTTCAGGGATGAAGCACTTAACCTTGGTAGATTTTGCTTACAATAATAGTTTTCACTCTACCATCGGTATAGCGCCATTTGAAGCCTTGTATGGCCGGCCATGCCGTTCTCCATTGTGCTGGACTGGGGTCAGAGAGTTAGCAATTCTCAGACCAGAACTAGTGCATAATACAACAGAGATGGTTCAGGTGATTCGTGAGAGGATGAAGACAGCGCAAGATAATCACAAATCATATGATAATCAAAGAAGGAGACCCTTATAGTTTAATATTGGGGATCATGTGTTTCTGAAGGTGACTCCCCGTCATGGGTAGTGAAGGTTTGGTCATGGAAGTAAGCTTTCTCCCCGGTTTGTTGGGCCTTTCGAGGTGTTAGCTCGTGTTGAAGTTGTGGCGTATCGAGTAGCACTTCCCCCTCAGATGAGTCGGATACATGATGTTTTCCATGTATCACAGCTCCGTCGTTATCTTCATGATGAATCTCATGTTATCGATTCGGGAGAGATCGATATTGATGATGATGCAACCTTCGAGGAGCGACCTGTGGAGATCCAAGACCGCAAGGAGAAGGTGTTGCGTGGGCATTTTCTCCCCTTAGTTCTTGTCTTGTGGTGACATGGTGGCATGGAGGAGAGTACCTGGGAGCGTGAGTCACAGATACGTGCTCAGTACCCAGAGTTGTTTAATGTTTAAATCCTTTCATGTAATGATGTTTCCTTTGTGGTTAGAACTTTCATGTTTTATTTATGTACCTTTGATGTGATGTTATGATTGAATTGTTTGGATATGGATTATCTGTTCCCATAATCTCAGATGTCGTAGTTTTATTCCATCTTTCAAACAACTCATGGTGGTTTTCCCCTGAGAGGTATCTTATGGGGTGGTTGTTCGGACCCCTCTTTTCTTCTGGGTTGGTTTTTAATTTTCGAGGACGAGAATGTTTTGAGAGGTATCTAATGTAATGGCCCGGACCTCTCCGATCCATTACTTTGTGAAAATGTGGTGTTGGAGGTGTTCCGGGAGGTCAAGATGACTTATCCTCAACACTTTTCAAAATTTCCAGTTCTTTGAACAGTGTTTCCAGTTTTATGAATAGTATCGGTAGGTGAACAATGTTTCTATCGGTGAGGTTCAATGAACAGTGTTTCTATCGCTGGGGTTCTATCAGTGGGCTTCTAACGGTAGACTTGAACAGTGTCTCTAGAACTGTAACATTCTAACGATGACCTTATAATGATAGACTTTAATAGTGTTTCCAGAACGGTAACCTTCTAATGGTGACCCTATAACGGTAGTCTTGAACAGTGTTTCCAGAACGGTAACCTTCTAATAGTGACCTTATAACGGTATACTTGAACAGTGTTTCCAGAACGGTAACCTTCTAACGATGACCTTATAATGGTAGACTTGAACAGTTTTTCCAAAATAGTAACCTTCTAATAGTGACCTTATAACGTTAGACTTGAATAGTGTTTCCAGAACGTTGAGGTCTAACTGTGACCTTTTCTTTCCTTTTCCAAATTTTGAGTATGTGAATAGTGTTTCCAGCTTCATACAGTTTTGCCCCTTTGACATTGCCTTTGATGTAAAATACATTTAAAGCCTTGTTTTAAGGACTCTTAAGGCCGATTCAAATTCCATAAATCCTATATTAATTATTCCTAAGCCCGGGATGTAATTACTAGGTCAAACCGCATGGGTTAACATGATCCGTTTTTAATGGAGAATTAACCGGATCTTAAACCGTCGCCTTGTTAAATCTTCAAAAAGGAACCAGATATCATTATCCCTTTTTCTTCCTCCTTGTTCATGGATAAGAGACACTAGAACCTTTCAATCATTCCCATAGGAGTTTCATAATCAAATCCTAATCCTCCGATTGGTTCCGCTCTATTTTGGATGCAACCGAGCTGTATTGATCAATCTTCGATATAAGGTATGTTGTATCATCATTATATTGGGGATCATATTCTCTTGTTTCTCCCTTCCATATTATACCATGTAATTTCCAATATTCTAATGGGTTTTTCTTGGGGTTCTTTGGTACTGTCGTACCGTGGAATCCTCTGGTGGATGCAGTTGTCATGAGAGGAGGATTGTGACCTATTGTGTGAATAAAGGATGTCAAGAACTCTTCGAGGTAGGGGATTCATGGCTTCTCTAATTGTATATGTGCAATCGTAGAATTAGCATGATTTAGCCCTTTGGATCACAATGAAATTGACCTAATTAAATACTTGAACCAGATTAAAAGAATTGGTTGATCGCATGTTGTTGCTTTGTACCGTGATAGCAGTTTGCCTCATGTTTTTCTAGGTAGAGTGATATATATGTTTTCTTTGATTAGTTGTTCGTTCTTGTTGGAAATTGATAATGAACTTAAAGCTGGAATTAATTGTTAATTAATTGGATAAAGATAAAGAGGCATGTAAATGAATCTGGTTGTTTCCATTGTTGTAGTTATTCTAATTTGAGGTTAATCAAATTAGGGAAGTAAGCTTGGTTATTTAATTGTGATAGCTTACTAATTAGGTATCCCGTAATTGGAACCTACGAATAACAAATCTGTGAATTCAATATGGATTAAAGAACAGATTGTGTGAGAATTTCTTAAAGGGGTTATGAGTTACCCTCTTGATTGTTAAAGGGCCAAGATCCCATTGATGTGATGTTTGTTTTCCTACTGCTTGTGATGTAATGTGAGCCTGGATGGTTGTTGTGATATGTGGAGGCATGGGGACTTGTGGTTGTGGTAGTGGATGATGCCTAGGGTGGAGAGATGCATCATCTTATGCATGTGGGTGTCGGGGATGACTCCAAGGATGATGGTATGAGATGAATGTGATGGCTGGATGTTGGTGGTTTTTTTTGGTTGTTTATCTTCTTTACTTTTCCCCACTGATCAAGGCAGCTGGTCTTGCTTAACCTCCTTCTAAAGGAGGTGAAGACACGCGGGGTAAGCCACATGCTTTTTGTGTTTAGCCTCTTGAGGGAGAATGGGTCTATGCTCTTGCTATAGGCGGAAAAGACTCGACGGGTAGTATATCTACTCACCTTATTGAGCCCCCTTTGTGTTTAATAGCATAGGATGCCTTTCTAGAATTCTTGGGAATATGGGAAAGTAATTCTGTCATGAAAGTTTGATTAAATGGTGATAATCCACAAGGAGGGAGATACTGGAATTTAAAGTGATGTGAATCTTAAAAGGAGTAGTTGATTTTTGAATGTGGTGCCAATTCAGTTTAATGTGGAATTGTTCATGGTTAATTAATGTTTAAATAATTAATTAACGTACAGTGGAACTGATAAAATGAGAATGGAGTAATCCAATAAATCTCTTCAAATGTTTGTGTGCTTATAGGATACCTAGTCTTAGAAGTAGCAGCCTGGAGTCTGAGAGACGTTAGCTGCAGATGTATCTAAGACTAGGTAATGCCCATAGTGTGGATGTGAGTTATATATATATATTCTGTACTTTTTGTGTTTCTATATGCTTCTCCACCCTGTTGGTAAGGGAAACTGACACCCCAGGGAGTCTGAGCCCTAGGGGGGTGTTTTCCCCAACATTCTGATGGGAGGACGAATGGCTGGCTACACCCTTTGGCCCCACTCTCTTCTCTTGGTAGATACATGTGCCAACATGCACAATAGTTAGTTTCCCCATATATGTGTATAGAGGGCTATAATGTCTTGTGGTTATTTCACACACATATATTCTGGATATAGTATCCTATGGACTACTATAGGTGTAACCTGTATAGGTTGTGATGGCTTGAGGATCCCTACTCGATGTATGGGCTATAATGGCTTGAGGTATAATACCCGATGTATGATACACGTTATGTGGGCTGTGGTGGCTTCTGGAACTTACCTGGTTACTTTTCGTTGGGAGGATGGTGTGGTGCTTCACGCAGGTGTCTGCGGGCAAGCCTTTGTGGTGCACGAGGTGCAGATTGTGGAGCTTATCCCAGGTGTCTGTGGGCAAGCCTTTGGAGAGAGATACACATGACGTATGTCGTTGGGGCAAAGCGGAAAACCAGTGGGGAAGTAGTAGCGGGGTACCCTTTATATTCTTTACTGTATGATATATTCTTGTATGCGTTACTTGGTGAGAGTAGCCATGATGAGGTTGGGAACTTAGTATACCTGTTTAGGTGACGAGTTAGTTTCACTTGTTGTTCACTGGGCTTTAGCATGCTTTCTTTACTTTTTCACGAGAGGCTTGGGGAGGATCCTACTGAGTATACTGTTATACTCACCCTATGTATATATAAACTGTTTTTCAGGTCACTTGGAGCAGGTTGGAGATCAAGCTAGTTACTACTAGCTTGTGGTTGGAGGAGGAGCTATTCGGGCTTGTGGTCACTGCCATTTTACTTTCTTTTGGGTACTTTTAGTTTCCCCTTTCAGTTGTATTACTTTTTCATGACATTTCATATATGTACTTGGGTTTCTTTTATATTTCAGTTCTGAGTTGGAGTTGGTTGGAGTCTATTCTATCTCTCTCTTCTACATGTGTTCTCTTAGTGGGTAATGCCTCCAATTCGTGTGTTTATTATACCCTCGGTGATAGTCGCCAACCCGTGGCCTACTGGAGGCGGGACTCGGGGGTCATTATCTCTCTTCTCACATTGCCGACCCAGGAGGGGTACACTTTGTGGGGAGGGGGTCGTGACAAAGACCTTGACCATCCAAATAGATAGTTTTATTCCAAATGGTGCTCTCTATTATTATCTTTTTTAAGGAAATAAAGTGATAGGTTTCACCTGAACAACCTTGGGTAGTTTCACACCAAAGAAGGGTGCCCCTGGATTGTATTTATTACCCTATTCTTGGAATTTTATTTGAATTTATCTATTCGGGAAACCCCAAGAGTTGGGATACTAGAGGCATAGAGTTGAGTATTATCCATATGATGGATATGGACAAAAGTAGTCCACTCAATAATCCAATAATCACAACAGTTTTGATTGGGATTAATCCATACCTAAAATAACTAAGGTAATGAGTTTCTTGTTAAAACAATGTCATTTATTTGTGAAATATGTATTATATATCACTAAATGTATATGATGTATGAGTTCATTGATTTTAGTTGAATAGAAATCATTAAAAGTACTTTATGAAAAGATGTAACACATGATACCCATTTGATAAAATATTCTATTATAGATAAAGAATTCCATCTTTATCAAACTTATATTGACTCAAGAAGAGAGAAAATTAATGTTATAAACTTATGAAAATGGAATCTTAAGAAAAGACCTTAAGTAAAATAGATTAAATGTTTTAAATCAATAACTTCTCAAGTAACCAAACTATTGAAAAATTTCAACAGGTGAATCTTATATGATTATTTGAAGCATACAATGATTATCTTATGGTTTATTAAATGATTATTTTGGTTATCAAACTAATCATGTTTTTTGATTATGTGGATAAATTCAACAAAAATTTCCCTATTATTTTTAGGTGTTGAGAATCAATGATATGGACATTTTGATGTCTAGGTTCTTATGTTGTATAGATAATAAAAGTGGGTGAAAATTAAAACTAGAAGAAAAAATTTAAGTTGGTGAGTACAAAAATTTATCTCCAAATTAATAATTTAGGTCATTTGAAACTTATGAGTATTATTAAAAGGTGTTATAATTCCATAATATGGAATTGTCAGGATACTAGAATAAGTTTTAAGAAACTCCATGGAATGTCCATGTAAGGTATCCAAGTTATTGAAATTGGTTATTTTATTTTGAAGGGTATGTGATACCGAATGTATATTTTACAAGTGTTGTAAATATACAAGAATTAAAAATAAAAGAAAAAATTTATATAACTTGTATTTTTCATTCATGTGATGAAGAAAATAGTTTCTATATCAGATATTCGAATGTAAAGGTATATGTCAATCTTAGAAGAATAAAAATAAAGGGTGTACATCTTCATATTATTTATATTATATGATAGGAGATGATATTTATTAATAAATAGTTGTTTTGAATAACATGATATGATTTATTGTATACACGTGGTTTATGACTCATCATATTTTATAACAAGTTTGAAAAGAAAACAAGGATAAAATTGTTTATCCATTTATTTTTAAAATATATAGTAAGTTTTTCAGATCACTTATCGATGACATATTTTAAAGAATAATATTATTTTTAAGAAAATAATTTTAACACAAAGAAAACCATATGTGATATGGAAAAATTTAATTTATTAAATATTCATACTAAAATAGAATAAGTGTTATTTCCTAACACAAAGAAGTTTATGTTGAATATTATAAAAATATTTTGAGTAGGAATTTAATGTCTAAGATACTTTTGGGAGTATGCTTGAAGTTAGAGAAGTTCAAAGATAGAAATAAATGATTTTTCCATTCTAATATTAAGTGATTATTCATCTAATATCCTAAAGATTTAGGATGTGTGAATGTAAAGATATAAATTTAAATAGTTACATTTATCTACAATGATAAAATGAATATCACTATTATACAAACCATTTTAAAAAGTAAAATTCACTTGATATCTTAAAATAATTTTGGTTATAATGGAAAATAAAAGTATAAATAGCTGCATGTGTTTACCATAATGAAGTGAATATCAGTTTATCCTAAAAAAGTTTTGGATATACTAGATAAAAAAAATATAAATAGTTACATTGACCTCAAGGAAATGTTTGATGATATGATGATGACACTAAGATTAGAAATATTTCTAAGTAGACAATATAAGTTAACATTTAATGTTATAAAGATAAGAAGTTTGAATATATTTAAGGAGTTGAACATTAAGAGTATGATTTCAAATTCTCACCATTATAAATTTTTTTATTTATAAATGTTATTCATAAAATTGTTTAGTGGGAGTATTTTATTAGGTGGTCACATATTTATGTGATAAGAATTTCATATACACATAATGAGTTAACAAAACCATGACTGCATCAACCACATGAGGGTCATGTAAATTATCAGGTGTTAAAAAAAAGAGAGATTAGTTGCAATTGTCGTACATTTCTCATGATTTTATAATTAAAGTGATATATATTTATAATTCATTCATGTAGGCTGGAACATACCTTACATTAATGGTAGAATAAAAAATGTCCCATCATTGTATAAACTTTGAGCTATCCCTAATCGATGATCACCACAGATTATAGTTGTTTGTGATGATATGTAAATTTTAGACTGAATATATTATTTTAATCATTACAAAGGGTTGTATATGAGATATTAAGAATAGATTCATGAGTTAATAAGTAGATACACATTACCTACACTGATCTAATAAAGTATATCTCATGGAATATAATAAAACCATCAATATATATAGGGGTATATACTTATAATCAAACCTTATTACTAGAGGTTAGTGAGATACCTAGAATGAGAACCTTGATAATTTGAAAGCCTACTTACATAATTCAAAATATTATCTTAGATAATTAGGGTGTGGTTGGATATTTTGTTGATCATGTCATTGATTGGAGTGTAACCAAGATAGGATTTGTCCATTTTTATGACAAGTAATGAAATTTGGCCCTTGATTGAATTAGACTATGGAAATCCATAGACATGATTAGTTAGGTAACTTATGATATACTTAGCTTCTAAGATGTGAGTAATGTGATATACTAAACTATTATATGAATAAAATATGATTAATTCATTGAATTGATTAATCTATTCCATAGAATCAATAAATTATGAGTTAACTATACTATATTGACACGTTCAATGTCTAGTGGTCACTTGATGTTATTGAAAACAGAACTATATAGGTATATATATGATGTATAAGATTCATATTTTAGTGGGAATGTTTTTATAGAGATATGAGTATGTTTTATGGATATCACACTAGACCCATAAGTAGTTTAAGGATCATAAATGATTTTCTAGAGGCTAATATTTACATACATTTATGAAATATTGATTTCATTTTTTTCAATACTTCTAAGGCCTATAGGGTCACATAGTTAGGCCCTTGTACAGGTATAAAATTAGAAAAAAAATTTATGTTAAAAATGGATAAATATTAATGAAATAATATCCAAATGAGTTTGAATGGATTCACATAGAGTTTTGAATTTTGGCACTAAGTCTCAATGATATTTTTGTGAAAGTAGGATGTTGTTGGTTGTGCACTAAAACATACATGAATATGATTTATGTACATTGAATATGTTTATATGATAATTTTATTATTAGTATATATATATATTAATACATATATAATTCACATATTATACATACATATGATTCATGTATATAATCATACATACGATGCATGAAAAGTACATTCATTTTATGCATGTGATCAATCAGAAAGTAGTATGAAGAATAAATGCATATGATGCATATATACAAGTAGTAAAACCCAAAATCAAGTTAATTGAACTGAATTCTTGAATGGTAATAATTCTATCCTCATATGTGGTTTCCTTTGTTTTATTCCATTAAGAATTAATATCACTGAACACATTTATAGGCATGGGATTCATTTAGTGAAGCATGATATGTTACTCATTTATAGAAGAACATTAGGATTTTCCTATAAAAGGATAAGTGGTTATTTATGTTTTTCATGGATTGTATTTGTTTATTAAATGTTGTTGGATATCATCAATTTCATGTAAAATTTTTAAAAAGATTTTTTATACCTGAAGCCTCATCCATCTATCATAAGATGGTGCTATCACCCCTTCAAGTATTTCAGATATTCTCTAATATAGATAGTGATCTAGTGGATGTTGTATCCCCCTTAAATGTAATAGGCATAGATTAACTACTTCTTATGATGTTTCGATAGTATTTTCCCTATATTAAGGAAGAAAATGACCACTCAAACATTGAACCAGGTATATTATGTTTATAACACACCCATCTATATTTGACCAAAGAGAACCCAAGTGGAGATTCCAAAAAGACATCATACATGCCTTCTCATACACAAGAGGTTTTTAATGTGTGGTGAGAGTATAATAAATTAGTGGGGAGACCATACCCTTATTAATCAAATCCATATACCATAAGAATAAATAAAATATAACAACCCATATCATCAAGTGGATTATAAGTAAGAATTATGTAATAAAAAATGTCAACCATGTCATACATATAAATAAACTATGATCTTGATGTGGCAATCTAGACTAGAGTTTATAAAGTGTATAAAGAAAACAAGAACCACTATAGAATCCTCAAGTGTATATCTTGGTACAACTACCAACTCCACACTCTTCAGATCAACCATCAGCTATGATCCCTTTTCCCTTACATGGATCATGAATCATGAAGTGTACAAATTAATCAAGATGCACATGAAGGGTGTGTTTAATAAAACCCTATAGTACCCCACCAATTAATCCTTAACATGTGTGAATAAGTATAACTTGTTTATTCCATAATAATAATAAATTTGAAATAATTCATAAACAGTCTCATACCGAGAAGTCGTGTGATTACCAAGACACCATGATCCCCAACCATACCTACATCAGATCCATGCTATAAGGATAATTTTAATGGATTTTTAGAGTAATAAATTACTACCCATAAGTCCAGTGAACAAATATCTTAGTAATTTTAAGCCATCTAGTGAGATTTGGCCATAAGGACATTGGATCCTTGTCCCACCATGAGTCAGGCCTCAAGACTGCTAAACCCCATCTCAGTCATAGGTCAGAAGTGAAGAATTTATTATCCTGTTTATGCCTTAGGTCAGTACACAAGGTCGTCATATTCCTGATAATGCTTCCATGAGTATATCATAAATGCCATCATTCCTTGGCCCTATGTTCAGGTTGATTATCATCATCATCGCATGTCGTACACACTCTCCCTCTAAGGGATAACCATATCATGATGGAACACTTATTTATAGTACAAAAGTAATACCTCTAAGGGCATGGTATTTAAATATAATAGGGTATAACATATATATGTGGAACATAGTATACCATCTTGAGAATCAGTGGAAACATAAAAGTACATTTGATCAAATCAAACATGGCTATGAAGCTATATAAACATACTCATGGAATCCAACATCATATGTGGTTCCCATGGGATATATGAACACTAACATGTGATCACTATCATGCATGGTTAATAATGAAATGAAAACATAAGTATCACATAAAGGAAATAAGAGTATACGAGGGCCCAAAATTTTATAGAACGTATTACCTTTATCTTGTTGATGACAATAAATAAAACTCATTGAGAGACAATACCTGAGTTCCAACTAAATCGAGTATATACACCTAGAGCCCCTAGAATCAATCCCAACCTAAATACATCAAGGTTTAGGGACAAGAATCAAGAAAATTCTAATCCAATAGAGTAGTATTTACACCAACATACCTATCTGGATATTCCAATAATTATAGAGTTGAGGTTAATCAAATGAGGCATCATGGACACTACAGATCCACCACCCTTTTAGAAATGTTTCAAAAATTCATCATTATATTGATTCAAAATCCATAGATCTGGATATGGTATTTCAGATATATGATTCATTTCAAGGGAAGAAGGGTAGATCCAAAAGAACCAGATGAACAATGGTTTGTGGATCACATACCTTAATTCCCAATCTTAAACACACTTTAATATTCTATATTCATGATTATAATGGAAGGAATTCATTGGGGAATGCATTTAGAATCACTATATTTGGGAGGGAAACATTTTGGATGAATAAAATTTCAAAATAGGTGTTTAATGGTCATTAAATAGGATTTTTGGTTCATTAATCCATGCACACATGTTTTGGTTGCATGATATTCCAAACTATGATCCAATCATGTGAGATTTTATACCTCTCTTGGGTAGCCAAATAGTTTGGTTTCACAGTTTTTTGAACCTTAAACAAACCTTGATTTTAGACACCAGATCATGTTTCATAGTTTTCCAAGTGAGGATGCATGTTTTGATAAACGTTTCCCCTTATCTGTGCACCACCCAAAGTGATACTACCTCTTTCCACGTGATTTTCTAGAGAATCATCATGGTTTGAAAACTATGCTCCATCCATGGACCTCTAAAAATGACTCTAAAACTCTCAAAAATCAACAAAAAATCCTCAAAACTCAACCAAAAAAATTAGTTTTATAAAACATGTGTAAAGGATAAAAAAATTGGTAACATACTTAAAAAATACACATCCATTACAATATAACCATCTAAAGACTTCTTATCATCAATAAATGTGTCTAGGAAACTTTCTTAAACAACTCAGGTAACTAGGAAAGAATATCAGACTCCCTCTACTAAGAATCATTATAGATCCTTCAATTATACCATAGGATCCAATCAATTAGCACTGTTTACCCCCGTAACACATTCTCAATCTAATATACCTTATAAACTTCTCATTCCATGTTCAATGCATCAAGATCTAGCTCAACATCCTCATAGTCAATCACCTGCTTAAGATTGGGCATGTACCTCCAGAGTTGAGACACATAAAAGACATCATTCATACCTTGGTACCCAGGAGTAAATCCCATATTGTAATCCACAATCTAAATATGATCAATAATTCAAAGTTACCCAATGAATCTGGGAGTTATCTTTCCTTTCTTATGAAAATGTTGATTCCTTAATCGAGGATTCACCCATAAAAAAACTCTATCATTAATATAAAAATCTCAATGTTACCTCCTCCAATCTTCATATGATCACTTATTTCTATGAGCGGTGTTCAACTGCTTCCTGATCAAATTCACTCTCTTAAAGGTCTTCTATACAATTTTTACCCCTATAACAGCTACCTCCCCTTCCCCATGTGAACATAATGGCGAAATACTCAACCATCCATAGAGAGCCTTAAAATGTTCAATCTAAATATAATCTTAAAATCTATTTTTATATGAAAATTTAACGCAGAATATATGATCATCTCAATATCCACCTAAATCTAGGTTGAATTTCCAAAATATATCGTCTAATATCAATATTTTCCCCTTATATGGACCATAGATCTACCGATGATATGATGCACTCAATTTCAATTGAGTACCCAATGCCTTATGAAATCCCTACCAAAAATTCAATATTAAATGGGTATTGTTTTTAGATAAAATGCCCAATGTAACTCCATGAAATCAAAAAATATCCTATACATACAACTTTCCCATATCATACATGAAAGGAGTCTCGTAGATAAGAATGATATGAGAAACTTTTTTAGTTGATAGAATATAAATCAAATTGTACCACCACTCCTTGAGGTCCTGGGTAATGCCACTATGAAATCCATCATCATATTATCCCACTTACACATCAGTGCTTGATGTTTCGTGAGTAAACCACTAAGATTATGATGCTAAGATTTTACTTTTTGTAAGGCATAACATCATGAAATAAATCCAGTGATTTCCATATTTATACCAGACCACCATAACTGATGTCAAATTTCATGGTATAACTTTGTCTACCCAAATTCAACTACCCATTTTGAAGCATTAAAGTCTCTCATTATCTTCTCCCTCAAAGATTTTTTCACTGTAAACTGCCCATGTACACAGATCACATCATCATTTTCTATTGACCATCTTGGGAAAGGATCATTGCCTTCTATTCATTCTCACATCACTAAAAAATCATGACCAGACTCTTGTCCAGTATTTGTAACACCCTAAGACTTTATGATATATTTCTTTTTAAATTTAACCTCTATGATAGCCTGCAATACATGAAACCCCATGTCTAAATGAATCGTAATATAGTTTACTGTTATAATCTAGATATTAAATTAGTGGATATGAATAGTACTAACTAAATTTTAAAAAGTATATTTTTATAAAATAAATTCATCGGTTACCAATGGATTATGAATAAAAATAAATATCACATGAAATTAAAAGAAATATTTTTCTGAAAAACTATTTTTATGCTCGTAATGTGTTTTTATCTTAATAAATTAAATTGATAATTATTAGTGAATAGTTTTAATGAAATTTAAATATTATATATATTCAATTTTTTATAACATTTATATAATATTTTTACTATGCATGGGATACGAATTAACCCAATTCTATATTTAAAAACTGCATTTTTCTAAAAGTGATTTTTGTCACATTTTTCACACTTATTTTAAAAATAATTTTAAAAAATTACAAGTATTGAATTTGATAAAATAGATTCCATATTTGGAATCAGGATGTTCAAATTTTTTATATAGGTCCCCTTTATTTCTAGGCATTATAAATAGTAACCGGGGTAAAATTTATCACCTCAGTAAAGGGTAAATCGGGTTAACCTAAGTTAAAACTAAGTGATAAGGTCCTAATATTTTTATGTTCCAATATAGGGAAAAAATATAGGTATAAATGAATAAAAATTTCCATTTTTATTGTAATGGAATTTTTTATGATATAAATTTATTTCTAATTAGTAATTATATAATTGTGCTAAATTCTTGCACAATGTCGATAAATTATTTATTCATTTAATAAAAAAATAAAATAAATTATTTTTATAATATTAAAAGTAATATAATTTTAGTGATTTATAGTGTTCCATAAATTTTATAGATGAATATAACATATTAGTGTTGTGTTAAAGGATTATTTTTAATTACAACTTTTTTTCTATGTATTTTAAGTGAAATTAAATAAATAATGTAAAAATTGACATTAATGATATTTTAACAAAACTATATTTTATAAAATTGTTTAAAATATCACTAAATATTTAAATTGGACAGATATGATAATATATGGTCTACAATTTTATATCTTTTCAATTTATAAGTCAATTCTCACATTATAAGTAAAATTATAACCCCTTTAGAGTGAAAAAGGCATTATCATGGATAAGGACAAAATTTGTTAACTAAGGGGTTAAACCAAAAGATAAGTTTTAAAATAAAACTTAAACCCATAAAAAGTTTATTTATTGATTATATTTCAAACATATCATACCTTATATTGTAATATATATTAATTTAGAATCATATTACTTGATAATGAATTAGTTATATTTTAATTGTTTAATGATTCCAAGATTTTCCTTTACCACCCTTATGAAAGGACGCCCCTTACTTCAATTATTTAACCCACTTTTAACAACCTATCTAAAAAAATACCTTCTCATTACTCTTATTAAAATCTATAGACAATTTCGGGAGGTTTTAGTCTCCCCAAAATACCAACCCTAGCTTCCTTAAAAAAAGATCAAAAGAAGTTCTCCTAAAGAAGAGGTAATTCTCTTACCCGAACTCTTTCAATTTATTTCTTATTATATATCCTATAAATAAATGTTATTTATCATAAAATATAAATTAAGTATAAATAAAATAAAATATTATAATGATTATGGAAAAACCATTAGCCACATTTTTTCTACCAAATGAGAAGTGAAATATTGCTCGTGTGTACGTATGACTTACCATCTCCACATAGTGACACAATTCAGTTTTTAGAACCATTTTTATGTATGGGAATTATGATTGTTTTAATGTTTATATATGATATTTATGATATAATAATTCCTATGAAATAGTAATATCACATTTCCATTGGAAAACAACAACGTCACTTGTGCGTACGTGTGACCTACCACCTCTATGAAGTGATGCAATTTTTTTCCTTTTATCTTTACATGGATATTAATAAGGATTTATTTGATGAATAAATATAATTTATATGATATAATAATGATTATTTAAGTTTGAATTATTATTTATCTTTCTTTCATTCCATCGATCAAAAAGTGAAAACAACATTCACGCGTACATACTTCCTACTATCCCCATGAATGATGTAATTCATTTTTTTATTTATATATTTTAATAATTACTATTAATACATATATAATGAATATATATGATATTTATATCATTATTAATGTTATTTATATGATGAAACCATAATCAAATTATAATTACCACAACTGTCAAACCCAAAAATAGATGAAGAATGAAGGAGTTATCCCCAGAAACTCCGATTTTACCAAAGAACTATTAATAAACGGGTGATAAAATATCATAATTAATTCATAAATGGTATGATATATATGATTATAATTATATAATATATTTATAATAAATATATATCTATTATATAGGAGGATTATACACATATGAAGAAAGACTAACCTGAGGTATGGGTTTATATCACAATCTCTTCATTATTCGAGATTATTTATGTTTAAGTCTCCCTTGGGAGAATTTTTTGATAATTATATCTTAAAAATAATATATTTTCTTTTCCTATGGTTATTCGTGATATTTTCATGTAATATTTCCATTTTCCTCTCCTTGGTACTTAAAATTATTGAGAAAATGTTTTTTAAGATTATATGTCTTTATTTCTCTCTTTATCTGAAAATCATTTTTCATCGATATCCACGTTTTCTATTTTTTTCCCCATATTTCTTCAAAATTCTCCAAATGATTTATTAAATAATTTTTTACCCATGATTTACTTTTTAAAAAATTGTTTGAATGTATTCTTCTTGTAATTTTCATATCGATTTACTTTTTTACCTTTTTTAACAGTGGGAATGGAATGTTTTTTCAAATTATATTACATACACACAATTAAATACCATTGTGGTAACCCATTTATTTGAATATTACTTTAAAATTTTTCAAGATTCTTTTCAAATAATTATTTCCCTGATATTCTAGAAATCCTTAATTTTGTTAAAATTTGATTTTCAAAGTGAAAATTGTATTTTACTAAAGAATGTTTTTAATGAAATTTTTAGAGTATTGATATTGATCAACAAGAAATACTTATTTTAATTTTCATCCATTGGTGATATGCTATAATGATACCATCCTTATTATTTCTTTGGATAGTTTATGATCATTTTGACTAGAGATTTACTATTTGGATACCATACTTCATATCATTATGAATGGTTTATGATTATGCTTTTTGATTAGGGAAAGTATTTACATTTTTATGATATTTTTTCAATATGAATGTTTATGTTGATTATGTTAACCCCTTTTATATTAGGAATTAATTAGACTTATAAATTTATGGGTGGGGCCTACTATAGCTCCTCGATTCATCATTAGGTCACATGAGACAAACTAGCTTGGGTATTTGGATGATGCCTTAACATTTATATAATATGTCTTGGCATAAGGCCTTGATAGTATTTTTATAATTTCCAGAATTATGCATTTCCTCATTACTAGATTAGTTATTTATGTCCATGTGATTATTTGATTAGTAATGATATCCATAGATAAGTTTGAAGATCATGTGGTTATTTATATTGAATTATTTAATCATCATTTATTATTTCCATATTATTCATTATATTCAAGTTATTAATTAAATGGAATGTGTTTTTAGATATTTAACTTTTTATATTTATTATGCCTTATATATTTATATTGGATTCCACAATACGTATACCCTTACCAAGTATCTGAGCTCACCCACTTCCTATGTTTCCTTTCCCAAGATGTTATGATGTGTTTCATGATTGATATGCATGGATACGATAAAGGGGATAATAGAGTTCTCAAAGAAGATAGTATGTTGTATATTATGTTTTCTGTTGTAATGTGATATTTAAGTATGTATATATTTTTCCATGAATACTAAACTATTTTGTCCTTCAGGATGTGATTCCTTATATCTAGTACCAATGTAATAATGTTACCATCAACTCTCAAATAATAGGGTTGTGGCCTTTATAGTTGGTATTAGATAAAGTTTAGTATAATCCTTAGAAACTTTATTTAGGAAAACATAGATGAGGTAACTTAACACTATGAAGGACCTTGATATTATTACCAAATAAACTAAGCTTATGATTTTGAGATTAGTTACACATAAATTTTTAATTTATGTTAAGTGTTTCACTAGTATTTAAAATATACATTATAATTCATAATGTTATGATCTAATATAGTGTAAGACATTGTTTAGAAATGGTGACTATTAGAAGCAATCTAAACTGTATTAATGCATAAAATCCATGTTGGGATTTCACTCATGGGAAAGATAATGAAGCTATATCTAAAGTTGGTCCAGAAAAAATTATAACTATTTTGGGGAATATGACTTAGGTAATTAAAAATAACTTGGCTCATATGGATCAGCCTATATATCTATAATGTGGTTCAACAATGTTAGACCGATTCATGTATCAACAACCTGCTTCATTCAGTGGAACTATGAATCCATTTGTAGCTAAGAAATTGATAAGTTACTTAGAGAATATATTTATCACTTCGGGAAGTAATTAATGGTAGAATTTTCTCATAGTATATTTTAATCTCTCAAAGAATGCAGATCAATGGAGATCATTGATTCAAACACTAAGGATGAGGAGGAAATAATGATCATGGAATGTAATGATTTTAAGGTACTCTTCCTTTAAAAGTATTTTCCTTGTGAGTAACAGGAAGATATGGAGAGACAATTATAGATTATAAGAAAAAATAAAGATAAAAATGTTGCTAATTATGAATCCAACTTTACAAGGTTATCATGACATGTTGTGGATTATGTATGCAATCTAAAGAGAAACATTAACTATTTCTTTGATTGTATTAAGACAATCCTTCAAAGGGAATGAGTCTCCCAAACATTATCATCATTTGAGGATATAATATCAAATGTTATCAAGATGAATAAAGAGTTATCAAAGTCTTATAGCTTCAAAGGAAATAAATATAAGAAGAGGGATGATGAGCATGATGGAAAAGTAAATACATCAAAAGGGAAAAATGGAAGGGTGTAATTTTCAACTTTTCATAAATGTGAAAACAAAAACCATGGAACATGCTTTATGGGAATGAGAGTTTTCTAGAAGTGTGGTGAGAAAGGCCAACATGCTCATGATTTCAAGGAAAATAAAGAATATGATAATGTAAAATACTTCAATTATAAGAATATGAAAACAATTAAAATTATTATCTTTGGTTTCAAAGGAATTTTCCTAAGAAAAGGTTAAAGGAGAATGAAAAATCTTATGTGATCACAACAACTGAGGTTGAAGTTCCTAATGATGTGGTGGAAGGTACTTTAGTCATATACTCAAGTATAACTAAAGTTTTTTTTGATTTTAGATCTTATCACTCTTTTATATCTTCCATGTTTTCCAAGAAAATTATATATTTTCCTAATTTCTTTAAAATGGAGTTTTTAGTCAAGACTCCTAGTGTAATTCTCACCACAACAAGGATGTGTGAGTTAGTTCCCATTATGACACATAAATGAGACTTATTTGATGATTTAATTATTATACCTATGGTTTATATTTATATATTTCTTAGTATATACTATTTGTTTTTCAAGTAAATCCTTAGTATAGACTTGATTTTAACATATAATGAAATAATTTTTTTTCAAATATAAGGAAATTATTATTCGTGATGAATTTGTGGAATTAACTATCTTTAAAGGGGAGAATTTGTCATCTGATTCATGTCTAGATCCACCCCTATAGATATTTATAATGAGTTCCTTAGGGAAGATGAACATTCTATGGATGTGAAAGGTTATATTTAATTTGTGGATGTGCCTATTGTATAAGAATACATTGAGGTATCTCTTAAGGAATTACTTGGACATTCACTTGATAATGAGGTCAAGTTTTTTATTTATTTAATCCATGATGAAGGAACTATGTCAAATACTCCATATTGAATATCCATTGTGGAATTAGTGGAATTGAAGAATCAACAAGTGGAGTTGTGTAATAAGGGATTAATACACACTAGTGTTTCACCTTGCATATCTCCTATTATTTTCATTAAGAAATGAATCTATGCAAACATACATTGATTATTGTGAAATCAATGATATTATGATAAATAGAAAGTGTCATCTACCTCTCATTGATGACTTATTCAATCAAATTCACAAAGCTCAATATTTTTAAAAGATTTAACTATATTTTTGTTTTCATAAATTGTGAGTAAAAAAGGAAGGTATTCCAAATGTAGATTTTCAAATGAGGTGTAGACATTATGAGTTTACAGTAATTTCATTTGGATTGACTAATACACCCTCTATTTTTATGGATCTAATGAGCAAAGTATTAAATTAATAACTTAATGATTTTTTTATCTTGGTAATAATAAAATCTATGAGAACCATGATAATTACTTGTGAATCATTCACGAGAATCTTAGAAGAAAAGTGTTATGTGGGAAATTTAGAAAGTGTGAATTTTGGCTTGAAAAAGTTTCTTTTCTTATCCATATCATCTATGAGGATATAATCTCAGTTGACCCTATAAATAAAAATTAAACCCAAGAATGTCCCACACCAATGAGCATAACTAAGGTATGTAGTTTCACTATTTTAATTGGTTAATATTGATGATTTGTTCAAAATTTTACCTGATTGGATAACTCGTTAACCAATCTTAATCGCAAAGGGGTTAAGTTGATATAGACAAGGTAATGTGAAGACTATTTTGAATAATTGATGATAATAATGGTGAATGATTTTATTTTGACTCTACTATTGAGAATTGATGGATTTTTGATATATTATGACTCATCAAGGAAGGGAATTTGTTGTGTCCTTATGAATAATGATAAAGTTATTTCCTATTAATCAAGAGAGTTGATGATTTATGAAAAAATGTCTAACTCAATATTTTGAGTTAACATATGTAATCTTTAATTTTAAGATATGAAGAAATTATCTCTATGGGGGAAAGTGTGAGATATACACAAATCATAAGAGTTAGAAATATATTTTTCATAGAAAGATCTCAACATGCCGAAAAGGAGATGGCTTGAGATAATCAGGGATTATGATTTCTCAGTACACTACCACCTAGGGAAGGAAAATAAGGTAGTAGATGCATTGAGCTAGAAAGATCATTAAGTTATGAAAAAAATGAGGATCGATAGGGATCCTATGTTCATAGATATTATAAAGAAGGATATGATAATTATTAATTAATTGGATACATCATTCCTTTTTTTAAATGATTGAAAAACCATATTTATTGGTAAAGATAAAATATTATCAACCTAATGATGAGAATATTTAAAAGAATATTAAATTTGTGAATGATGGGAAATTTTAAGAATTCATTTTTGAGGATGGAGTTCTGAAATATGGAAAGATACTATGTGTTCAATCTATACTTGAGATAAAGAAGGAATTGTTGGATGATTCTCATAACTCAAATCTCCCTATTCACTCTTGTTGCACCAAGATGTATAGATATTTTAAATAACATTTTTGGTGGGATAATATGATGTAGAAATTTTTTGATTATGAGTAAAGATTTTTGGTTTTTAAATAGGTGAAGTTTGAGAGACATTATCCTATAAGATTCATGCTACCTATTATTGTTAATATATGGAAATGGTGTGAAATTATTATTGATTTTTTTCTGGATTACCGAATACTCTAAGTAAGAACACTATAATATGGGTTATTTTTAAATGAATCAAAAAATCTACACATTTATTTTATATAAGAGTATATTTACCTCTTGAGTGCCTTGCATGGATATCTAATAAAGAATTTTTAAGAATTCATGGTGCACTTTATTTTATTGTGTCTACTCATGATCCATGATTTATGTCAAAATTCTGGAAAAATCATCGGATGGCTCTTAATAATGAGCTTTATTTGAGCACCTCTTATCGTCCACAACACGATGGACAATCTAAAAGGAATATTTAAACATTAGAATAAATGTTGAGGCCATTCTCACTTGACTTCAAAGTTATGTTTAATTAATATTTATCTTTGGTTGAATTCTCCTATAACAATAGATTCCATTTAAGTGTTCAAATGATGTCGTATGAAGAATTATATGACAAGAGATGTCTTACTATAACTTTTTGTGATGAATTTGGTGAAAGGAAGCTTATAGGATGATAACTTGTGGAGGAGAAAATAGAAAAGGTAAATAACATTCAAACTCATATCAAAGAAACTCAAAAAAGACAATGGAGCTATACTGACAACCAAAGGAGAGATTTGGACACTACTGGAAATGTTGTTTTCCCAACAGGTGTTTACCAATGGTTTTCTAAAACCGTTGGGCTTGAAGGATTAATAAAGCCTTTCCCAACGGTTCATTGAAACCATTGGGAAAAGCCACCCCTTTGCCAACGGTTTGAAGAAACCGTTGGTAAAGGGGTGTGTTAATCACCTTTTTCCAATGGTTCAAAAGAACCGTTGGCAAAGGGGTCCTTAGCATCTCTTTCCCAACGGTTCTTTAAAATCGTTGGGAATTATTTCCCCCAAATCCAGCCACGAGGCTGCTCTCCCCCATTCGCACAGAACCTAATTTCATCCACTCCACCTCTCTCCTCTCGCGAAATCCCCTATCTGAAGAGGTGAAAACCATCTAAAATCAGGTATCTTTTCATTTATACACATATACTTCCTTATTTTTATTGTTATTGCTTTAGTATTTTAGTTTTAAGTTATCAATCCACCTCCACCTCTCTGCTGCTCTCCAAATCCCCCATCCGAATAGGTGAAAACCCATTTGAATCATCTCAAATCAAGTAATTTTTTATTTATACACATATGGTACCTTGTTTTTATTTTTATTGATCTAATAATTTAGTTTTAAGTTTGGATTTTTATTTGATTTCACCGTGTAAAATAGGGAAATGAATAAATATTTTGTTAATTAATTAGTTTCCCCTGGAATATCAATTGTGTTATAATGTCCATGCTAAATAAAGTAGTAATGTAATAAAAGACCTTGAATAAATAAATTGTGGAAGTTGGGGTATGTTGCCTCTATGAGAGGTTTTTTGTTGTGTTTCATTGTATGTTGTAGGCTGTTTTATGGGGATTGAGGTGACCAGTTGGGCTTTGTGATATGTGGGGTTGTAATGTGATGGTTAGTGGGCATGGATGTGTCATGTGAAGTTGTATGATAGTGATGATGTGTGGTGGTGTTGTGTCGTGTGGAGGTGTTGTGTGATGAAGTTGTGGTGTATAATGTGGTGAGGTGGTTTTGGTTGTGCGGTGGTTTGTGATGTGCAATATTTTTATTGTGATATGTGGTTGTTTTGGTGAGATGGTTGGTCGATGTAACATGGTGTCGATGGTTATTGTGAGATGGTGAGTTGTTTTGTGGTGGTTTTATTAGTTTCCTGGTTATCTATGGAATAAATTATGCTGTTAAAACAAAAAAACAATATATTAAATAAATGATATGGAATAGAAATGGATGTGTGGTAAATGGATTTAATTAATTTAACATTAAATGAATGGACAATGTAAGTGTGAATGAAGTGGCTTATAAATGAATGTGAGAAATGCTATGCGTCTTGTGTGGTGGTGGTGTGGTTTATGTGTTTTATGGTAGTAGTGAAGTGTGTGATTATGTAGTTAATGTGAACCCATATGTTGAGTATTTTGTGCTATCTATATATCATGTATTTTTATGTTATTTCTACATATTTCAGGGGGGTGGTATGTCTAGGTGGTGGTGGTGGGGTTGCAGGGGAGGGGGGTGTGGGCTGTTTGGGAGGGTGGGCGGGGCTATCCAGGGGGGGTACGGGGTGTCCAGGGGGGTACGGGGGTGGGCGGACTGTCCACAAGGGTGGACGGGCTGTCCACGGGGGGGGGATGGGCTGTCAAGGAGGGGTGGGCAGGCTGTCTAGGGGGGTGGGTGGGCTGGCCACGGAAGGTAGGGGTGTCCAGGGGGGTGGGCGGGCTATCCAAGGGGGTGGGGGCTGTCCATAGGGAGAAGGGTTGTCGAGGGGGGTGGGTGGGCTGTCCACGGGGGTGGTTGGGCTGTCTAGGGTGTAGGGGGCGTCCACGGGGGTGGGTGGGTTGTCCACGGGGGTGGGCGGGGCTGTCCACGGGGGTGGGAAAGGCTGTCCATGGGGGTGGGCGGGGCTATCCAGGGGGTGTGGGCTGTCCTGGGGGTCTGGGTGGGGTGTCCTGGTGGGGGAGGGGTGTGTGGGGTGTCCAGGTGGGGTGGTATGTCTAGGTGGTGGTGGTGGGGTTGCAGGGAAGGGGGGTGTGGGCTGTTTGGGAGGGTGGGCGGGGCTATCCAGGGGGGTACGGGGTGTCCAGGGGGGTACGGGGGTGGGCGGGCTGTCCACAAGGGTGGACGGGCTGTCCACAGGGGTGGCTGGGCTGTCAAGGAGGGGTGGGCGGGCTGTCCAGGGGGGGTGGGTGGGCTGGCCACGGGTGGTAGGGGTGTCCAGGGGGGTGGGCGGGCTATCCAAGGGGGTGGGGGGATGTCCATAGGGAGAAGGGGTGTCGAGGGGGGGTGGGTGGGCTATCCACGGGGGTGGTTGGGCTGTCTAGGGGGTAGGGGGCGTCCACGGGGGTGGGTGGGTTGTCCACGGGGGTGGGCGGGGCTGTCCACGGGGGTGGGAAAGGCTATCCACGGGGGTGGGCGGGGCTGTCCAGGGGGTGTGGGCTGTCCTGGGGGTCTGGGTGGGGTGTCCTGGTGGGGGAGGGGTGTGTGGGGTGTCCAGAGGGGTTGGTATGTCTAGGTGGTGGTGGTGGGGTTGCAGGGGAGGGGGTGTCGGCTGTTTGGGAGGGTCGGCGGGGCTATCCTGGGGGGGGGGGGTACGGGGTGTCCAGGGGGGTACGGGGGTGGGCTGGCTGTCCACAAGGGTGGACGGGCTGTCCAAGGGGGTGGCCAGGCTGTCAAGGAGGGGTGGGCGGGCTGTCCAGGGGGGGTGGGTGGGCTGTCCACAGGGGGTAGGGGTGTCCAGGGTTGTGGGCGTGCTATCCAAGGGGGTGGGGGGCTGTCCATAGGGAGAAGGGGTGTCGAGGGGGGTGGGTGGGCTGTCCACGGGGGTGGTTGGGCTGTCTAGGGGGTAGGGGTGTCCACGGGGGTGGGTGGGTTGTCCACGGGGGTGGGCGGGGCTATCTACGAGGGTACCCTACTAATATGGTTATGGGATGAGGCATGCTCTGATGTGATAACACATTAAGTTCTTGTTGGTTTTACATTTTTTCAATAACACATTAGTATGTTTTTTTCACATGTCTAGTTGATACCATGATTATTTTCTTCCTTTATCGTTTACTTAAATGTATTTTCTATTAAAGTTCAATCCTATTGAATTGTTTATGACAAAATGAATTATATGAATTTTTTTACAGAATGGACAGAAGTTGGATGTATGAAACCGATCGTATCTCAAGCGATTTTCAAAACAATTTGGAGAGCTTTATAGATTTTTCATTTCACAATGCTTCAGATAGTGGTCGCATACACTTCCCATGTTCCAATTGTGTTGGTAGACCTTGGTTGAGTCGTGAAGAAGTCAGCTACCACATAACCAAAAATGGTTTTCAAGTAAACTACTTTGTGTGGTATCACAATGGGGAGAAAATGAAATCTCAAATTGGTGATGATCGAAATGAAAGGACTGGAATGGAGAATTTGTTAGATGATCAGTTTCTGTTTATTCGTCATCATGAAAAAGAAAGGATTTCGACTCAAGAAGACGTCGATATGAGGACAACTAATGCATCTAGTGAAAATGATGATATTGATAGGGTGAAAAAATTGAATGATTCTGCCACGACTCCAGTATATCGACAATGCGATAAAATGAAAAAGCTGGAATTTTTAATCCGATTGTTTCATGGAAAAACTATGTATGGGATTTCTAATACAGCAATCGATTACATTCTTACCCTCTTGAAGGATTTACTTCCAGATGATGCAGATATTCCCTCAAACCACTATATGGCATGGAAGTTAGTTGAAGAACTTGGATTTTCCAGAAACAAAACTCATGCTTGCCCGAAAGATTGCAGTTTATTTTGGGAAGAAACCGCTGAACGAAATGAATGTATAAAATGTGGCACATCCCACTGGAAGTCAAAATCTGATGGAACACCATCCCGCGTTCCACAGAAAGTAATGTGGCACTTTCCATTGATCCCCAGACTCTAGAATCTTTTTATGTCTGATGACATATCAATAAAAATGAGATGGCATGATACCGAGAGAAAGAAGACTAATGATGAGTTGGTTCATCCTACAGATGGATTTGCATGGCAGAGATTTGATGCTCGACATCCTGATTTTGCAGATGACGTGCGTAATGTGAGGCTGGGTCTTTCATGCGACGGTTTTAATCCGTTTGGGCAGATGCTTACTTCGCACATCACATGGCCAGTTTTTATACACATTTATAATATTCCCCCATGGTTGGGTATGAAAAAATCTTTCACTTTCATGAGTATACTCATATCTGGTCCTTCTGATCCCGGCATTGATATTGATGTATACATGCAACCTTTAATAAAAGAGTTGAAACTTCTTTGGGATGTGGGTGTGCGCACATACGATGCATGTTTGAAAGACATATTTCAGATGCGTGCTGCGCTTATGTGGACGATCAATGATTTTCTGGCTTATGCAATGATGTATGGATGGAGCACGAAGGGAAAACTGTCATGTCCAGTTTGTATGAAGAATACACGATCCAGAAGACTGAAACATCGTTGTAGTTTCAGTTTTATGGGACATCGATGATTTTTGCCAAAGGATAATCCATATAGAATGAATCGTCGAAGATTTGACAATACTATAGAGACCGATGATCCACCTCAGCGTATGTATAGAACTGATGTGCTTAATGAATTGAAAGATTTCAGTTTTTCGTTCGGGAAGGGTCAAATGAAATATGGAAAGAGAAATAATGTTTCCACAGAAACCTGTTACAATTGGAGGAAGAGGAGTATCTTTTTTGATTTGCCTTATTGGTCAACCAATTTGCTACGTCATTGCTTATACGTAATGCATATTGAAAAGAATATATGTGAAATGTTGCTTTCAGTTCTTCTAAATGTCAAGGGGAAGACAAAAGATGATTTACGATCTCGACGTGACTTGGTGGATTGGGGCATCAGACTTGAATTGCATCCTATGCGTATCAGTGAAAATAAATGGAAACTTCCATGTGCTTCTTATGTGATGACACCTACTGAAAAAAAAAACAATTTTTGGAAGTATTAGAGACTATTAGAGTTCCTGATGGCTATTCAAGAAACATATCTAAACGGGTCAACAGAAGAGAGTTGAAGCTAAAATCTTTGAGGACTCATGATTATCACGTTCTACTGCATGAGTTGCTTCCAATAGCAATCTGTCATCTTTTGTCCAATAATGTAAGGTTGGGTGTTATTCGGTTGTGACATTTGTTTAGAGATATTTGTGCTAAGAAGTTGTCCAAGTATTTCTTGCAAAAAATGTTGACAGATGCCCCATTAATTTTGTGTGAGTTGGAGAAAATATTTCCCCCATCATTTTTCACATGCATGCTGCATCTGACTGTCCATATTCCAACTGAAATACTTCTCGGAGGACCTGTTTCTTTTCGTTGGATGTATCCAACTGAAATAAATATGTTCACATTAAAGTCTTATGTTCGAAACAAGAATCATCCCGAAGGTTCTATCGTGAACGGTTACTTAGCTCAAGAATGTATGGATTTCTGTTCAATGTATTTGTCTGATCTTACTACAAGAATGAACAGACCAATGAGAAATGAAGAAGAACAATATGAGCAAATTGAACCCTGTTTTCCATCACTTACTCAAAAAGGAGGAATTCCTGGATCATATACATTGAAGACATTAAGCCATGAAGAGAGGGATATGGCACATCGCACAGTTTTGTTCATCTGTGATTTTTTCGATGACTATATCAGGTAACAAAATTGAATATGTATATCTTACATATATATCTGTTAAACTATTCGTATTTTTTTATCTACAGGGAACATAAAACAATGATAAATAGGAAGCATCGTTCTTTATCTTTGAGAAGGAGAGAGACTTTTCATAGCAAAGAGTTTTCTGCTTGGTTAAAATTGAAGGTAAAAATATTACTGTTTAAATTAATTATTTCAATATTTACTTAAGTTTAACTATCATTTATATTGTAGGTATTGAGTTTTTCTGCTGACTCTGTCTCTGAGGAAATAAGAGCTTTGGATTTTGGTCCTAATACCGTGGTTCGTGACTTTCAATCAATTGTTATCAATGGGTACAGATTTATTGTCACTGAACGAGCCAAAAACATGAGAACACAACATGATGGTATTATGGTTACTGCCACAATAGATTGTTATGCCAGTGCATCAGATAGTAGACCGCGACTTGAAAATGTGGGTTATTATGGAGTCGTTGAGAAAATAATAATATTGGATTATTACTCTCATGGACGAGTCACAATGATGAAATGCCATTGGTTTGATTCGATGACAATACATGACACATTTATTGATGATTGTGGATTTCGAGTAATTAATATGACCCGCACTCTTGCAACCGAAGAACCATATGTGTTGGCATCAATGGCTAAACAAGTTTTTTATGTCAAAGATCAACTTGAACCTGAATTTGGTGTCATATTTGAAGTAATTTGAAGACATATTTTTGATGATGCTGATGATGGAATTGACACTGTCCCTATTGCCATTGGAACCAATCCATTTATTTCTTTTGATGACTCCAATAGCTCAATTGTCAGAGTTGATTGTGAACCTGAAGTTGTGGTTGGAAATATATAGAATCATTCATCCATGTTCTCAATTCTTTTGGTTTACCTCGATTTGGGTTGTTAAGGTTGGTAATATTCATATTTATTTAGTATTGATCACAAATATGTTTTAGCTGACTTGACCGTTATGTGAATTTTCAATGTTTATTGGTTGCTGTTTTATTTGAATTTCATTTTCTAATTTGGAATTGAACTGTATTCAAACCAAATCAAACAATATTTCTAACTTGGTGAACATTACAACTTGTATGTTTTATTAAATTCATTCAAGCTCTTCTAAAAAAATTGATAGCTAAATTACCAATGAATCCCCTCATTCCCTCATATATTTAGTTTTTTGGTTTACAAATTAATTTTCTTTTTCTAATTAATTACATATTTGTTTTCCAATGCAGGAAATGCAGCCAATTGAAGAGAGACGAAGAAAAAAAATGGCGGAGAACAATCGTCGGATGGAGGAGATGGGCATTCCACCATTAGTACCTACAGTGAGTACTTTATTTCAAATATATATATATATATATATATATATATTTACAGAATATATAATGTCGTGTGATTAATTTTTTTTGTAAACTTTTTTGTAGGATCCACCATTACGTCGACAGTTATTTGACGAGAAGCCTAGTACTGGTCCTAGTACTCAGGCCGGTGGTACGAGGAGGGTTCGTACCGGAGGTGGACGTAGAGCTGCGCGTGCCCGACTAGACCCTTCCCCTCCCACTGACATTTCAGCCTTCCCACATTCTGATCCCGGTGTGTCATTAGGGACACAAGGGATATTTAGACCTCCCATGTTTTCGCTACCTTCTGCATCTTCTTCCCCATTATTTTCACATCCCATGATGATTCCCACTCCCCAGTAAGCATCAGGTCATAAAGCTATTCCATCTTCTTTTCCTTCTACTTATGTCTCTCCGAGCTTTTATATTCCATCGTCTTCGAATCCTGTTCCACCAGAGGGTGTTCCATCAGGTTCTGTGGATCCGGCGCCACTCATTGATCAGACTAGCGCAGGTATATTTATAAAACCCTAACAAATTTTTATAGCAATATTTATTTTCATTATAACATGTTTTGATAAAATATTTGTTTTTATTTCATGACAGATACATCTACTGACAGGAGGCGGGGGCGGGGCCGTACACGCATGCGTTCGCTGTGGAACCGTCACACACAGGTTATGGTGGAATATAATGAAGACAATCAGATGGTTGAGAAAACAGGGCAGCAATGTCGGAGTTTTATGGCGACGCTTGCCAAATACTCCGACATCATTCCCGTCAGCCTGCTGTCGTGGAGACATTTGCCACATGAGGTCAAAGATAGAGCTTGGGCAGAGATATGGGTAAAAAAATCTGTTGTCTTTAATGACATGATTTTTTTTTGTATTTATATGAATTAATATTTTGATTTCAGCTTCGATTTAATTTTCCTGATGGTGAGGGTGCACGACTGGAACGTCTAAAGGATTTAGGCGAGCTTTGGAGAGCCTACAAGCATGAGCTGTATATTGGCTGGCATGCTAGAGTTGGCACTGAGTTAGAGGCGGTACCAGTCGTGGATGATTGTCCTATAGAGCAGTATCGTCAGATGATTACTCATTGGACGAGTACCCAGTTTAAGGTATGAATTAAATTTGAGGTATTTAAATAATAACTTTCAAGTTTTGCATTAATATTATCCTTTTAATTATCGAATTTTATTTAGGAATCATCTGGAAAAAATAAAAAAACATTGATGCAAAAAAATACCTCCATACACTAGGACGCACGACGATGCCGAATCATGAGAGGCAGCAGGTATGACAATTGTTTATAAGTTTTCTTTACGACTTACATTTTCTTTTGTTTACTCAATTATTTAATTATTTGCTAAAGTTTTTATATAACTTTTGTTTTCAATGTCATTGTAGAGGCAAGTACAAAATATTGAAGAACGTGTGCCTCGAGCAAAACTGTTTTGCTCGAGTAGACAAAAAAAGGATGGAAGTGTTGTCAACGAAGCGACTCAGCAGCAGATTGTAAGTTTTAATCTGTTGATTTTATATTTTAATATCTATTTCATAACTTAATAATATATTTATATTTGTAACAGGATGCTTTAGAGGCCCTCGATGCCCAAGAAGCAGACAATTTTGGGCCATCTGATCACTTACATCAGGTGTTGGGAGAGGATCATTCTGGCAGAGTATGCTGCCGACCTAGGATAGCCCCGATGAGGTATTGGCCTACCTCAGGTACGAGTTGTAGTGCCACCGAGCTTCAGAAAGTTAGGTCACAGGTAGAACAGGCTTAGAAAATGGCCACAGAGAGGGCAGAACAGTCTGCTAGGGAAAACAGTGCATTTATGAAATTTATTGAAGTTCTACGTCCAACACTTCCAGCAGAGGCCAACCCAGCGATTGATGAATACATGTCGTCGATACATTCTATATATGGTGCACCAGGTGGCAGTTCCAGTGGTGGTCAGGCCGATGTCCAGCTTGAAGATGATGATGGCGAGCAGTCTGATGCGGAAGAGGAGGGAGATGAGGAGGGCGAGGAGGAGGGCGAAGGTGAGGAGGAAGGCGCTGTGGAGGGTGAGGACGATGAGGAGGACGATGACGAGGGCGATGATGATGATGATGATGGTGATGGTGATGTTGATGTGGGACATATTGATCCATTACATTTTTGACTTATATTACTGAGATTTGATGTTTAATCTATTCTAGTTGTTGGTTTTATCTAGACTCGTAGTATAGTATTGGAGTTGAGTTTTTTTATATATTGTCTGTTTTTATGGATGTTGTTTTCTTTAAGTGGTTGTGTGTTTGTGAACTCCCTGGACAACCCCCCTCATTCTTGGACCTTGGACAACCCCCCTCCCCCTTGAACCCCGAACACCCCCCAAACACCCCCCCGGACAGCCCCGCGGACATCCCCCCGTACAGCCCCCAACCCTCCACCCTGGACCCCGGATAGCCCCCCGGACAGCCCCTCGGACAACCCCCCCACCCTCCCCCTTGGACCCCGGACAACCCCCCAAACACCCCCCGGACAGCCCCCTGAACAACCCCGGACAACCCCCTGAACAACCCCTGAACAACCCCTGAACAACCCCCTGAACAACCCCCGGACAGCCCCCTGACCAACCACGAACAACCCCCTGAACAACCCCCAAACACCCCCCGGACAGACCCCGCACAGCCCCCCCACCCTCCTCCTTGGTCCCCGGACAGCCCCCCAGACACCCACCAGACAGCCCCCCCGGACAGCCCCCGCGGACAGCCCCCTGGACAGCCCCCCGTACAGCCCCCAACCCTCCACCCTGGACCCCAGATAGCCCCCCGGACAGCCCCCCGAACAGCCCCTCGGACAGCCCCCCGGACAGCCCCCCGGACAACCCCCCACCCTCCCCCTTGGACCCCGGACAACCCCCCAAACACCCCCCGGACAGCCCCCTGAACAACCCCGGACAACCCCCCTGAAAAACCCCTAAACAACCCCTGAACAACCCCTGAAAAACCCCCTGAACAACCCCCGGACAGCCCCCTGAAAAACCCCAGACAACCCCCTGAACAACCCCCAAACACCCCCCAGACAGAACCCGCATAGCCCCCCCACCCTCCTCCTTGGTCCCCGAACAGCCCCCCGGACACCCACCGGACAGCCCCCCCGGACAGCCCCCCGGACAGCCCCTCCACCTTCCTTAATTTCATTAGCTCTGAAATGTTTCATAGCACGATCAACTAAAATCTAATCCATACTAAATATGAAATAAAAATATTCTATATGAATTTCCATAAGATTTTAAGTGAAAACAAAAAGTGACATACAAAAAACTGACCAAACACATTCAAAATGTGTTGATGCTTTAGGAAAACGATCCATGGGTCATATGTGACGTGTACGAATCCACCCCGCCTCAATCCGAGGCGCGGTGCGGTCAGAACAACTCAAAGTGTATGTCTTTTGTTTCAAAAGGACATCATTTTAAGTGAAAAACATCAACTGGCATACGGAAAACCGGCCAAACGCATTCGGATTGTGTTGATACTTTAAGACAACGATCCATGGGTCATTTGAGAAGTGTACGAGTCAACCCCGCCTAAATCCGAGATGCGGTGTGGTCGGGACCACTCTAAGTGACTTTCTTTTGTTTAAAATGGACAGTATTTTAAGTACATACGGAAAACTGACCAAACGCATTCGGTTTCTGTTGAAACTTTAGGAGAACAATCCATGGGTCATATGTGACGTGTACGAGTCAACGCCACCTCAATCCGAGGCGAGGTCGTCCGCTATGAATTTGACCGTTTGACGTCCGTTTTGGCCGTTTATGACACCAGAACTGCGTTGTCGGTCACCGTGGGCACATGGCACGTCCAATTGACGTAACGTCTGCTCGATCACTTCAGAAATAACTCACCCGTATTTTTCGTCTGATTTCAGGTCATTCCGACTTCGTTCGGCCCGTTTGGACCCCCCTCACGCGCGTTTACGAAGCGCGTGCATCACTTAAAATACGAATATTGAGCCGTACCGTGCAAACCGCACGTCCGATTGCCATGACGTTTGCGTGTACACGTCAAAAATAATAATTAGAATGTTTCACGGTGGTTTCAGCTCAATATGAGGTCGTCTGCTATGAATTTGACCGTTGGACGCCCGTTTTGGCCGTTTATGACACCAGAACTGCGTTGTCGGTCACCGCGGGCACATGGCACGTCCAATTGACGTGCCGTCTGCTCGAACACTTCATAAATCACTCACCCGTATTTTTCACCTGATTTCAGGCCATTCCGAAATCGTTCGGCCCATTTGGACCCCCCTCACGCGCGTTTACGAAGCGCATGCATCACTTAAAATACGAATATTGAGCCGTACCACGCAAACCGCATGTCCGATTGACGTGCCGTCTGCGCGTACACGTCAAAAATAATAATTAGAATATTGGACGGTGGTTTCAGCTCAATCTGAGGTCGTCCGCTATGAATTTGACCGTTGGACGCCTGTTTTGGCCGTTTATGACACCAGAACTGCGTTGTCGGTCACTGCGGGCACACGGCACGTCCGATTGACGTGCCGTCTGCTCGACCAATTCAGAAATCACTCAACCGTATTTGTTTTCTGATTTCAGGCCATTCCGACTTTGTTCGGCCCGTTTGGACCCCCCTCACGCGCGTTTACGAAGCGCGCGCATCACTTAAAACACGAATATTGAGCCGTACCGCGCAAACCACACGTCCGATTGGCGTGCCGTCTGTGCGTACACATCACGAATAATAATTAGAATGTTGCACGGTGTTTTCAGGTCAATCTGAGGTTGTTCGCTATGAATTTGACCGTTTGACGCCCGTTTTGGCCGTTTATGACACCAGAACTGCGTTGTCGGTCACCGCGGGCACACGGCACATCCGATTGATGTACCGTCTGCTCGACCACTTTATAAATCACTCACCCGTATTTGTCGTCTGATTTCAGGCCATTCCAAAATTGTTCGGCCCGTTTGGACCACCCTCACGCGCGTTTACGAAGCGCGCACATCACTTAAAACATGAATATTGAGCCGTACAACGCAAACCGCACGTCCGATTGACGTGCCGTCTGCGCGTACATGTCATGAATAATAATTAGAATGTTTCACGGTGGTTTCAGCTCAATACGAGGTTGTCTGCTATGAATTTGACCGTTGGACGCCCGTTTTGGCCGTTTATGACACCAGAACTGCGTTGTCGGTCACCGCGGGCACACGGCACGTCCGATTGACATGCCGTCTGCTCGACCAATTCAGAAATCACTCACCCGTATTTTTCGTCTGATTTCAGGTCATTCCGACTTCGTTCGGCCCGTTTGTACACCCCTCACGCGCATTTACGAAGCGTGTGCATCACTTAAAATACGAATATTGAGCCGTACCGCGCAAACCGCACGTCCGATTGACGTGCCGTCTGTGCGTACACGTCACGAATAATAATTATAATGTTGCACGGTGGTTTCAGCTCAATTTGAGGTCGTTCACTAAGAATTTGACCGTTGGACGCCCGTTTTGCCCGTTTATGACACCAGAACTGCGTTGTCGGTCACCGCGGGAACACGGCACGTCCGATTGACGTGAAGTCTGCTCGACCACTTCAGAAATCACTCACCTGTATTTGTCGTCTGATTTCAGGCCATTCCAACTTCGTTCGGCCCGTTTGGACCCCCCTCACGCGCGTTTACGAAGCGCGCACATCACTTAAAACACGAATATTGAGACGTACCGCGCAAACCGCACGTCCGATAGCCGTACCGTCTGCGCGTACACGTCACGAATAATAATTAGAATGTGGAACGGTGTTTTCAGGTCAATCCGAGGTCGTCCGCTATGAATTTGACCGTTTGACGCCCGTTTTGGCCGTTTATGACACCAGAACTGCGTTGTCGGTCACCGCGGGCACACGGCACGTCCGATTGACGTGCCGTCTACTCAACCACTTCATAAATCACTCACCCGTGTTTGTCCTCTGATTTCAGGCCATTCCGAAATCGTTCGGCTCGTTTGGACCACCCTCACGCACGTTTACGAAGTGCGCGCATCACTTAAAACACGAATATTGAGCCGTACCGTGCAAACCGCACGTCCGATTGACATGCCGTCTGCGCGTACACATCACCAATAATAATTATAATGTTGCATGGTGGTTTCAGCTCAATCCGAGGTCGTCCGCTATGAATTTGACCGTTGGACGCCCATTTTGGCCGTTTATGACACCAGAACTGCGTTGTCGGTCACCGCGGGCACACGGCACGTCCGATTGACGTGCCGTCTGCTCGACCACTTCAGAAATCACTCACCCGTATTTGTAGTCTGATTTCAGTTCATTACGACTTCGTTCGGCCCATTTGGACCCCCCTCACGCGCGTTTACGAAGCGCGTGCATCACTTAAAATACGAATATTGAGCCGTACCGCGCAAACCGCACGTCCGATTGACGTGCCGTCTGCGAGTACGCATCACGAATAATAATTAGAATGTTGCACGGTCGTTTCAGCTCAATCTGAGGTCGTCCGCTATGAATTTGACCGTTGGACGCCCGTTTTGCCCGTTTATGACACCAGAACTACGTTGTCGGTCACCGCGGGCACACAACACGTCCGATTGACGTGCCGTCTACTCGACCACTTCAGAAATCACTCACCCGTATTTTTCGTCTGATTTCAGGACATTCTGACTTCATTAGGCCCATTTGGACCCCCCTCACGCGCGTTTACGAAGCGCGCGCATCATTTAAAAGACGAATATTGAGTCGTACCGCGCAAACCGCACGTCCGATTGCCGTGCCGTCTGCGCGTACACGTCACGAATAATAATTAGAACGTTTCACGGTGTTTTAAGGTCAATCCGAGGTCGTCCTCTATGAATTTGACCGTTTGATGCCCGTTTTGGCCGTTTATGACACCAGAACTGCGTTGTCGGTCACCGCGGGCACACGGCACGTCCGATTGACGTGCCGTCTGCTCGACCACTTTACAAATCACTCACCCGTATTTGTCGTCTGATTTCAGGACATTCTGATATCGTTCGGCCCGTTTGGACCCCCCTCACGCGCGTTTACGAAGCGCGTGCATCACTTAAAATACGAATATTGAGCCGTACCGCGCAAACCGCTCGTCCGATTGATGTGCCGTCTGTGCGTACACATCACGAATAATAATTAGAATGTTTCAAGGTGGTTTCAGCTCAATATGAGGTCGTCCTCTATGAATTTGACCGTTGGACGCCCGTTTTGCCCGTTTATGACACCAGAACTGCGTTGTCAATCACCGCGGGCACACGGCACGTCCGATTGACGTGACGTCTGCTCGACCACTTCAGAAATCACTCACCCGTATTTTTCGACTGATTTCAGGCCATTCCGACTTCGTTCGGCCCGTTTGGACCCCCCTCACGCGCGTTTACGAAGCGCGCGCATCACTTAAAACACGAATATTGAGCCGTACCACGCAAACCGCACGTCCGATTGACGTTCCGTCTGCATGTACACGTCACGAATAAAAATTAGAATATTGAACGGTGGTTTCAGCTCAATCTGAGGTCGTCCACTATGAATTTGATCATTGGATGCCCGTTTTGGCCGTTTATGACACCAGAACTTTGTTGTTGGTCACCGCGGGCACATGGCACGTCCAATTGACGTGCCGTCTCCTCGAACACTTCATAAATCACTCACCCGTATTTGTCGCCTGATTTCAGGCCATTCCGAAATCGTTCGGCCCGTTTGGACCCCCCTCACGCACGTTTACGAAGCGCGTGCATCACTTAAAATACGAATATTGAGCCGTACCGCGCAAACCGCACGTCCGATTGACGTGCCGTCTGCGCGTACATGTCACGAATAATAATTATAATGTTTCACGGTGGTTTCAGCTCAATCTGAGGTCGTCCGCTATGAATTTGACCGTTGGACGCCCGTTTTGCCCGTTTATGACACCAGAACTGCGTTGTCGGTCACCGCGGGCACACGGCACGTACGATTGACGTGCCGTCTGCTCGACCACTTCAGAAATCACTCAACCGTATTTTTCGTCTGATTTCAGGCCATTCCGACTTCATTCGGCCCGTTTGGACCCCCCTCACGCACGTTTATGAAGCGCACGCATCACTTAAAACACGAATATTGAGCCGTACCGCGCAAACCACACGTCCGATTGCCGTGCCGTCTGCGCGTACATGTCAAGAATAATAATTAGAATGTTTCACGGTGTTTTCAGGTCAATCTGAGGTCGTCCGCTATGAATTTGACCGTTTGACGCCCGTTTTGGCCGTTTATGGCACCAGAACTGCGTTGTCGGTCACCGCGGGCACACGGCACGTACGATTGACATGCCGTCTGCTCAACCACTTCATAAATCACTCACCCGTATTTTTCGTCTGATTTCAGGCCATTATGAAATCGTTCGGCCCGTTTGGACCACCCTCACGCGCGTTTACGAAGCGCGCGCATCACTTAAAACACGAATATTGAGCCGTACCGCGCAAACCGCACGTCCGATTGACGTGAAGTCTACACGTACACGTCACCAATAATAATTAGAATGTTTCACAGTGGTTTCAGCTCAATCCGAGGTCGTCCGCTATGAATTTGACCGTTGGACGCCCGTTTTGGCCGTTTATGACACCAGAACTGCGTTGTCGGTCACCGCGGGCACACGACACATCCAATTGACGTGACGTCTACTCGACCACTTCAGAAATCACTCACACGTATTTTTCGTCTGATTTCAGGTCATTCCGACTTCATTCGGCCCGTTTGGACCCCCCTCACGCGCGTTTACGATGCGCGTGCATCACTTAAAATACGAATATTGAGCCGTACTGCGCAAACCGCACGTCCGATTGATGTGCCGTCTGCGCGTACACATCAAGAATAATAATTAGAATGTTGCACGGTGGTTTCAGCTCAATCTGAGGTTGTCCACTATGAATTTGACCGTTGGACGCCCGTTTTGCCCGTTTATGACACCAGAACTGCGATGTCGGTCATCGCTGGCACACGGCACGTCCGATTGACGTGCCTTCTGCTCGACCACTTCAAAAATCACCCACCCGTATTTTTCGTCTGATTTCAGGCCATTCCGACTTTGTTCGGCCCGTTTGGACCCCCCTCACGCGCGTTTACGAACTGCGCACATCACTTAAAACACGAATATTGAGCCGTACCGCGCAAACCGCACGTCCGATTGCCGTGCCGTCTGCGCGTACACATCATGAATAATAATTAGAATGTTGCACGGTGGTTTCAGCTCAATCTGAGGTTTTCCGCTATGAATTTGACCGTTGGACGCCCGTTTTGGCCGTTTATGACACCAGAACTGTGTTGTCGGTCACCGCGGGCACAAGGCACGTCCAATTGACGTGCCGTCTGCTCGACCACTTCATAAATCACTCACCCGTATTTTTCTCCTGATTTCAGGCCATTCTGAAATCATTCGGCCCATTTGGACCCCCCTCACGCGCGTTTACGAAGCGCATGCATCACTTAAAATACGAATATTGAGCCGTACCACGCAAACCGCACGTCCGATTGATGTGCCGTCTGTGCGTACACGTCACGAATAATAATTATAATGTTGCACGGTGGTTTCAGCTCAATCCAGAGACGTGGTGTGGCCAAAACCACTCAAAGTGTCCGTCTTTTGTTTCAAAAGGACGTCATTTTAAGTGAAAAGCATCAACTGACATACGGAAAACCGACCAAACGCATTCCGAATCTGTTGATAATTTATCCCAACAATCCATGGGTCATATGTGACGTGTACGAGCCAACCCGGGATAAATCGGAGTCGCGGTGTGGCCAGGATAAGTCTAAGTGACTCTCTTTTGTTTAAAATGGACATCATTTTAAGTACATACGGAAAAACGACCAAACGGATTCGGTTTCCGTTGAAACCGTAGGAGAACGATCCATGGGTCATATGTGACGTGTACGAATCATCCCCACTTCAATCCGACATGCGGTGCGGCTGACACCACTCAAAGTGTCCGTCTTTTGTTTCAAAAGGACGACATTTTAAGTGAAAGCCATCAACTGACATACGAAAGAACGAACAAACACATTCGGATTCTATCGATACTTTAGCACAACGATCCATGAGTCATATGTGACGTGTATAAGTAAACCCCATCTTAATCCGAGATGCGGTGTGGCCGACACCGCTCTAACTCTGTCTCTTTTGTTTAAAATGGACATGATTATAAATGAAAAGAACAACTGACATACGCAAAACCGACCAAACGCATTCGTAATATTTTAATAATTTATCACAACGATCCATGGGTCATATGTGACATGTACGAGCCAACCTGGGATGAATCTGAGTCACGGTGTGGTTAGGATTAGTCTATGTGTCACTCTTTTGTTTAAAATGGACAACATTTTAAGTACATACGGAAAACCGACCAAACGCATTCAGTTTCCATTTAAACATTAGGAGAACGATCCATGGGTCATATGTGATGTGTACGAATCAACCCCGCCTCAATTGGAGACGCGGTGTGGTCGGCACCACTCATAGTGTCCGTCTTTTGTTTCAAAAGGACGTCATTTTAAGTGAAAAACATCAACTGGCATACGGAAAACAACCAAACGTATTCGGATTGTGTCGATACGTTAGGAAAATGATCCATGGGTCATTTGAGACGTGTAAGAGTCAACCCCGTCTAAATCCGAGACGCGGTGTGGCCAGTACCACTCCGACTGTGTCTCTTTTGTTTAAAATGGACAAGATTATAAGTGAAATAAACAACTGACATATGAAAAACTGACCAAACGCATTCGAAATCTGTTGAAAATTTAGGACAACGATTCATGGGTCATATGTTACATGTACGAGTCAACCACGCCTCAATCCGAGTCGCGGTTTGGCCGAGACCACTCTAAGTGTATCTCTTTTCTTTAAAATGGACTACATTTTAAATTCATACGGAAAACCAACCAAACACATTCTGATTGTGTTTATATTTTAGCACAACAATCCATGGGTCATTTGTGATGTGTACGAGTTAACCCCGCCTCAATATGAGATGCGGTGTGGCCGACACCAGTCAAAGTGTCTCTTTTTTATTTAAAAAACACTTCATTTTAAGTGAAAACAACAACTGACATACGGAAAACCGACCAAATGATTTCGGAATATGTTGATACTTTAGGACAATGATCAATGATTCATTTGTGACGTGTACGAGTTAACCCCGCCTCAATCCAAGGCACGGTGTGACTGGTATCATTCCAGATGTATGTATTTTGTTTAAAATGGATATCATTTCTATTAAAAATATATGGTATATGAAAAACCATCAAATTATGAATTGAATTCCGGATTCCACATATGATTGTCATCTAAATTTTAAAATGAATTCTAAATGAATTATGTATGTTTATAATTATGTTATGAATTCTACTTTAATTATGGATGAGTATATTTTCAGGATGCATTATATGTGTTGGTTGGTTGGTTTTCATTATTTGTATGTGTTGGTTTGTTCTCTATATGTATGCATTATATGTGTTACAAGTACAATAATTGGATTGAAAAATGAATTGAAAACGAGGGAATAATTGGATTGAAACCTAGGGTGAATGCCCAAAAATCTGCTGTGCAAATTACAGAGCAGGCTACTGTGCAATTTGCACAGCAAAGCCTATGCCAACGGTTTCAAAACCGTTGGCATAGCCTCTATGCAGGTGTTTTTACCAACGGTTCCTTGAACCGTTGGGACACTTTGTTGAATGTTGTTTTTACCAACGGTTCGTGGAACCGTTGGTAAAAACCTTTCCCAACGGTTTGTAAACCGTTGGGAAAGAAAATGCTCTGTTGATTTCCCAACGGGCCAAACCGTTGGGAAAGGCCTTTCCCAACGGTTTGGCAGAACCGTTGGGATAGGTTGATTTTTTCTAACCTATCCCAATGGTTCTGTGTAAACCGTTGGGAAAAGCCTTTCCCAACGGCTTACTTCCCCACGGTTTGCAGAACCGTTGGTATAACATATACCAACGGTTCTGCAGCCTTTCCCAATGGTTCTAAACCGTTGGGAAATGCTAGATTTCCAGTAGTGGGAATTTCTAGTTGGTGATCATGTTTTCTTGAAAGTATCTCCATAGAATGGTGTTATAAGGTTCCATAAGAAATTGAAATCTTCCCTAGACACATTTGACATTTGGAAATATTATAAAGAATTGGTTTTATGGATTACCATTTGGCAATGCAACCAAGTCTCTCTAAAGTACATTATGTGTTCCATATATCATAATAAAATAAGTACATGCTAGAACCAACACATGTCCTCACTTCTGAAGAAATGTAATTAGAACCTGATGTATCTTACTATTAAGATACTATCCATATTCTGGATACTAGAGAATAAGTATTTTGGAATCACATGACTTGAATGGTAATGGAACCTTGGTGAAATCATAAGATAGAAGAGGTGACATGGGAACCTGAAGAGATTATGATGAAGAGCTACTGAAATCATTTCATGAGGTAACTTTATAGAAATTTTTAGGATGAATTTTTTTAGATAAGGGAATAATGTAACACCCATAGATATTATGATATATTTCTTTTTAAATTTAGCCTCTTCGTTAGCTTGTGATACACGGAACTCCGAGTCTAAATGAACCATAATATAATACAAAATTATAACCTAGATATTAAATTTGTAGGTATGAATTGGAATAAATTAATTTTGAAAATTATATGGTTAAAAAATAAATTCATTGGTTACCAATTTATTATAAAAAAAATAAAAAAACATTTGAAAGTAAAAGAAGTATTTTTCTGAAAATATGTTTTTATGCACAAAATGTGTTTTTATCTTAATAAATTAAATTTATCACTATTAATGAATAATTTTAATGAAATTTATATGTTATATATATTCAATGTTTTGAACATTCATATAATATTTTTACTATGCATCATATAAGAATAGACACAATTTTATACTTAATAACTTTATTTATCTAATAGCAGTTTTCATCACATTTTGATCACTTATTTTGAAATTAAAATTTTCCAATTATTGTTATTGATTTTTATAAAATTTATTATATATTTTTAATTTAGAGTTTAAAATTTGGTAGACATGACCCTTTTATTTTTATTTATTATGAATAATAACCGTGGTAAAATTTATCATAACAGTAAAGGGTAAATAGGGTTAAACAAGGTTAAAACTAAGTTATAAGGTTATACTATTTCACAATAATTATTATTGGATAAAGTTAATTCCACAATTATCACCTTAGTCTTGAAATTTATTTGTTTAATGTAAACTTTTCCATAAAAATGACCAATATAATATTTAAATCAAATAAAGTTACTAAATACCATTCTCTTAGTTTTAAATATCTTTTATGTTCCAAAATAGGGATAAAATGAAGATATTAATGAATATAGATTTCTATTTTTATATTAATGAAATTATTTTCAGGATATAAATTTATTTATAATTTATAGTAATTATATAATTACCTTAAATGCTTGCGCAATGATAATACAATATTTATTCAATTAATAAAAAAATAAAATAAATGTTTCTATAAATATTAAAAGTAATACAATTTTAGTGATTTATAGTGTTCCAAGAATTTTATAGATTATTATGTGATATTATTTTTTATTTTGAGGATTATATTCGAATTAAAACTTTGTCTTTATGTCTTTGAATAGTGTCAAAATTGACATTAAAGATATTTTATCAAAATAATAATTTATTAAATTATCTAAATAAAAATTAAAATATTTAAATAGGACAAGGGTATAATATATGGTCTATAATATCATCTATTTTCCATTTTTGAGTCAATTTCCACCTTTTAAGTAAAATTATAACTCCTTGAGAGTGAAAAAGATGTTGCTGCGGTTAAGGTCAAAATAGGTTAACTAAGGGATTAAACCAAAGGATATGGTATAAAATACTTATTAAACCTATAAATTTTTTATTTATTAGTGATATTTAAAACACATCAATAATTTAATTCATATATATTTCCACATCAATGAAATTTTCTTGAGAATGACATAATTGTATTTTAATCTTTTTAATAATTCAAAGTGTGTCATTTCTCACCCTTATAAAAGAATACCCCTTCCTTTAAATATTTACACCACATTGAGAAAAATTGATTAAAATATACCTACCCATTACTATTATAAACGTATTTATCCATGTTATGGAGTTAATGGTCTCCCGAAAAACTAACCTTAGGTTCCTCAAGAAAGGATCTAAAGAAGGTTTCTAAAGAAGAGGTAATTTTATTACCCAACTTATTTAATTTATCTCTTCTTATATCTCATCTAAATATGTATTATTTATTCTAAAATAATAACTATATTATCCAAAAAATCCTGAAATATTATTATTATTTTTAAGACACCATTATCCACCATTTTTTCCATCGAATGAGAAGTGAAAGTACCACTCATGCGTATATACGACTTACTTTCTCTATGTAGTGATACTCATATTTTTTCATCATCATATTTTATGGATGGGTATTATGATGGGATTAAAGTTTATATATGATGTTTATAAATTTATTAATATTTTTTAATAATAATATCACATATACCTCTTACCTTTCAATTATTTGAAAAATGATAATGTCCCTCGTGCGTACATGTAGACTACCGCCTCCACGAAGCGATGAATTTTTTTAATTTTATATTTATATTTATGGTAATAAAGATGAATTTTATGAATATATATTATTTATATGATATAATAATCATTATATTAATTATAATTATTATTTAACTTTCTTTCATTCCATCCTTTGAAAAGTGAAAACACTGTTCATGCGTACGTATGACCTACCATCTTCATGAAGGATATAATTAACTATTATATATGTATCCTTAAAAATTACTTTAAATAAATATATAATAAATATTTATGATATTTATATCATCATTAATATTATGATTATTACTGAACCATAATCAAAGTATAATGGCTACAACTATCAAACCAAAACAAACATGATGAACGAAGGAGCTATCACCTGGAACTATGATTTTAACAAAGAAGAGTTAATAAATGGGTGATAAAATATCATAAGTAAATCATATATGATATGATATATATTATTATTATTTTTTAATATATTTATAATAAATTTAAATTTATTATATAATAGGTTTGGACACATACTGTAGAAGTCAAACCTGAGGTAAATATTTATTTCACAATCTCATCATTATTGTGTATTATTTATGTTTAAGTATTAATTGGAATAATTTTTTGATAATTATATATTGAAACCAATATATTTTATACTTCTCTGGTTATTAATGAAATTTTAAAGTAATAGTACCATTTTCCACTCTTTTTTTAGTTAAAATGGATGAGAAAATGATTTTAATAAAAGATGACTTTATTTCACTCTTCGGTAAAAACTACATTTTCTTCCATATACTTGTTTTATAAAAATATTTTGAAGAATGCTTTCAACATTATACAAATTATTTATTAAATATATTTTTACTCATGTTTGAATTTTTACAAAATGGGTTTAAGGGAATCTTCTTCTCATTTCCAAACAAGGTACTTTTTTACCCTTTTACAACAGTGTGAAAGGAATGTTTTTTTAACTTATACGACATGTATGAAATTATACACCATCATGAAAACACATTTCTTCAAATATTCCTTTATAATTTTACCTTATTCTTATAAAATAATTTTTTCCCTAAAATTCTGGATTTTTTTAAAAAGTGATTTTCAAATCGAAATGGGTATTTTCCTCAAGAATGTTTTTAATGAATATTTTATTATATTTATATTTTTCAATGACAACTAACCTTATTTTAATTATGATCCACTATAAATATATTGTAATGATACCATACTTATTATTTATCAAGATGATATATTATTAGTTTTAATAGGGATGTGCTATTTTTCGATCATACCCTATATAACTCTAGATGGTTTATAATTATGGTTATTGATTTGAGAAAGTATTAACATTTAATATTCTAGTTTTTAAATTAAAATGTCTTTGTTGATTGTATTCAAACCTTTTGTATTAGTAATTCATTGGACTTAGTAAGTGATGGGTGGGGCCCTCTATATCCCCTCGATGCATTGATAGGTTTCATGAGACAAATTACCTTCAGTATTTATATGAGGAATTACCTATTTATATAAGATGTCTTGGAATGATTCCTTGAAGGTATGTTTATGTTTTAGAAAATTATGTATTGCCTCATTATGAGATAATCTTTTTTATGTCCATGTAATTTTTTGTTTATTTATGATATCCAGAGATTAGTTTTAAGATCTGGTGATTATTTATATATAATTATTTTATCATCATTTATTCCTTTAATATTATTCTTAATCCTAAAGTTCTTGATTGAATGAAATGTGTTTTTAGATATTTACCTTCCCATATTTGTTATTCCTTATTTATTCATGTTCTATTCTACTGTATTCATTCCCTTGTTGAGCATCTGAGCTCACCCCTTTATTATGTTCCCTTTCCCTAGTATTCCAGGAAGTGTTTTATGATTGATATACTGGGATATATTAAAGGGAATAATAGAGTTCTCAAAGAAAATACTATTTTTTATTATAAGTTTTAATTTATAATTTGATATTGAATTATGTTCCTTATTTTACGAGACTTATAATCTATTTGATCTATCAAGATGTGATTCCTTGTATCTAGTACTAATGTAATAAAGAAACCACTGACTCTGGGCTAATAGGGTGATGTTTTTTATAGTCTTCACATGCCCCACTAATGAAAACATGATGACCAAGTGAGTGAAATTTATGCCACCATGATCCCTAGATTCATGTAGAATCCATTACACCATCAAAATCACAGGATTCCATTTATCTAGTGATTTATCCTCACCAGGCTCCTGCAACTTCAACACCATCCTGCTAAGATAAATTTCAATTACATTACCCCTTCTAGGATTGTAACATCCAGCCTCTTTATCACATAAACTTTCATTACATTTTACAAAACCGAGGATCTTTAAGGTTTAGTGTCTTGGAAACCAGGAACTTTAAACATGATAACATAAAACATTCTTCTAAAACACTTGAAAGGCTTCTCCTCATGTTCATCCTAGGTTCATTACTGCATCACATAACCTGGGAGCATACATCAAAAGAAAGGGGTGAGCAAAAAGCCCAGTAAGGAAAACAAGAGAAACATTTTACATGTGAACTTGAGATACTTCAATAAGGTCATGAAAAAGAACTTTAAGGCATGAGAATGAAATAAGGAGGCATATCATAATAAAAATAGCATTTTTCATAACTTGAAAATGTGGCTACATCATTTAACATAGAAAATCATGAACATATCACCAAGGTCCATCCCCAAGGTGTCATTTGAAAATTACCAAGGTTATTCACCAAGGTATTGTGAAAATTGTAATCTCTAGTGGTTACATCATTACCCAATGCATTGGAGCGCTATCAGGGAGCACCCTTAAATTTGAATTTATTATCATGTGAGCCACATATATAATCCTCAAACATTTCATAAATAACCCACATAGCATAAAATAAATGGGTTTCATTTCCTAATCATAACGTTTTAAAAACTGCTTTAAAGACATGATCTTTACGTCACTTTAAACCCACGGAAAGGGAAAGTGGGTCTCATGTACGTAAATCCCAGAATTTAAAATAGAACATTTTGGTATACATGTGAATACATCTTTAGAATAAAGAGCTTTGAGTATTAACTTAATAATATAAAAGGACTTTAGAAAAAGAGAGAGACATTTTGAGACGGAAATTCTGCAGCATAACGGCTATGTTACGAGGTTTTAGAAGACATTAAAAAGAGAGGGAAAATGGGTCAAACATTCATAAATGACCCATAAAACAGTAGATAGACATAATAAGAAGGATACATGATCATGGTAATGAAATTTCAAGGACATACCATTTGAAATGAAAAAAATGGAAGGAAGACAAAAATTAGATTTCTCTTAGGAAAGTTCGGCAGCCTAACAGCGTTACTTAAACTTCAACAAAAATGATTTGAAAAGATCAAATAGGGTCTCTCATCATGTGAACATAAGAGTTCAGTATGATAGATATAGAGATAATGCCCCAACATAATTAAAAAGGAACTTGAAATACTTGACATGAAAGTAGAACTTTGAAAAGAATGAGAAGGGTGAAAGAATCCCCTAAAAATTCGGCAGCCTAACAGCGCCACTTAAAACTTCAAAATACTGAATTGAAGAGATAAAATGGGGTCTCTAATAATATGAAAATAAGAGTCCAGTATGATAGATATAGATATCATACCCCATCATAACAAAAAGGAACTTGAAAGAATTGACATGAAAGTAGAACTTCAAAACGAGAAGGGTGAAGAACCACTTAAAAATTCGACAGCCTAACGGCGCCACTTAAAACTTCAAAATACTGAATTGAAGAGATAAAATGGGGTCTCTCATCATATGATCATAAAAGATAAGTATGATAAATTTAGAGATCATACCCTAATAGAATAAAAATGAACTTGAAATACTTTTAATGAAAATAGATCTTGAAAAATGAGAAGGAAGAAAGAATCCGTTACAAAACTTTCGGCAGCCTAACAGCGCCACTTAAAACTTCATAAAATGAAATAATGACAGTAAGAGGGGATCTCTCATTATATGAACATAAAAAGGGTAGTAAGAGGAGTATAAAAGAACATCCTCCAACATAAGAACATGTAGCATAAAAGGAATGAAATAAAAGAGATTACTTGAAATGAAAGAGAGAGGTCGGATCCCTTACCTTAAAACATAACTCTTAAAACTCAAAGGTTGGGACCTTGAGGGCTTGGGGGAACCATGGGAGGACTCCTTGGGAGGTAATAAGACCAGAACTTTGTTGGGGGAGAGTGGGGAGTCGAATGGATGAGAGGATGGCTTGGTATTTATAGGGAAAGTGAGGGGACAAGGCATTAATGGCAAAGGGACACCTCATTAGTGGTTTTGGCAAAACCATGGGCTTTCCCATGGTATTTTCCCATGGTATTGGCCACTTGGGACACCTCATACCTTATCTCACTATTCATAATTCGAACATATTGATTATAAACTTAACACATCATTTAATGATTTCATTAAACACCCGTAACTTAAAAACTGTATTTTCACTATTCATCGAAAATTCAAGTTTCTCAGAATAATCCCAAAATTTCACCTTAACCAAATATCAACGCTCTGATTATAAATATGAACTCCATTTTATAAAAATAATTTTCTAAATATTTTTAATTTAATTTTTAAATAAAAACACTATTCACCGAAAATTCATTTTTTTCAGAAAAAACCCCAAAAATTACCATAGCATAATATCGGTGCTCTGAGTTCAAAAATGAAATCCATTTTATAAAAATAATTATCTAAATATTTTTAATTAAATTTTTAATTAAAAAACACTATTCACCTAAAAAAACTAATACTTGAATAATAATTTATGAAACCGTTATTTAACCATTTTATTGAATCACATTACTTAATCAAGGTGCCTAGATTATATTAATACTTTCTTTAAGTGAGATTACTAATCCATTTGGACACATTACTAATCCTAATCATAAAATCACTATTCATAATTTACTATTCATCAAAAATTAAGTTGATCTTATTAGACTCTAAATTTCGTACTGAACATAATTGTAGAAGACCATTTTTCGAAAATCATTACACATTTTTAATTATTTAAGGTTTACACAACCATTTTTAAAATATCCTTTTTCTAAAATTCATCAAAAATATGCATACTATATTTATCCGGTCATTTGAAAATTCATAAACTTCATCATAAGAAGAAATACCAATTTTTATTTAAAACAAAGGATTACACAAGGCAGTTACGGTCTCCTTACATAGCCCCTTATCACACCAGCATAGGACCTAAGTGTAAGGTGTGCTAAGGTGAGAGAATCTGAGGGAGGCTCGGCCAACATCGCACGAGTAGTAATTTCTATCAGTTTGAACTTCTCGCGAAGGCGATACCGTTCTAGCTTTATACGATGAAGTTCAGCTTGGGTTTGGTCCAGAGCAAAGCCGAGTGGTGCTACCTCCTTCCCAAGTTCTGTTAGATGAGATTCGATTGGTACAAGACTATTGGGTGAGGCCATCGAATCTTCTTTCTATATTAATTAACCAAGATTACTTGTATTTAGAGACAATAATCAAAACGTTTAGTTTCCAGTGGTCGTATTGACCAATGGTCATATAACAGTCAAAAACCAACAGTATCATTTTAATTATACTCATGTTTTCAAATAAAACATTTTTGTTGAGTATAAAAATAAAATAACACATAAAATTAGGAAACAAGATTTATTCAAAATTTCAGGTTGTTACAATCTTCCCCCTTAAGAAATTGCGTCCTCGCAATTTTTTAAAATTAGGTTTTGAAATTTCATTGAAAGTCCCACATCGGAAAAGGAGTCAGTAAAACTATTACTTTAAAAGAAAGAAAGGGAAGTACGAAGGTCACCCGAGTTATCCCACACTAGGATTCCATGTAGGAAAACGTGGACATGGAGGAGAAAACAAAGGGTCATGTTTTGAGGGAGAGTGACAGAGAACATGATTAGGAGAAAGTTAACCGTAAGAAAATCCCAAACTTATGATGTGTGTAAACGATCTTTGATTACCTAGTAAGAAACGTAAACCAACAACTTTTTTGTTTTACGTTCCTTTTCATAATTTTGAGGAATTCATTTACAACATAGAATAAGAACATAAGGAAATATATCTACCTTCATGTAGAGTTTCCCCCTTTAATAAGTTTCTAAAAAAACTAATCTTTTCTCCCAAACGATGAGCATTCAAAACTACTTGGTCTCATCAAAACACAAGAATCATCTTCTAGAGAATGAAATAATCCACAAAATATTAACTATCTATTTCTTCTATCTTTAAACATTATCCCAAAAAACAGAAAGGGTAAGGTTAAACAACTCTTCAAAAAGGAAGAATCCCATAGGAATGGAAACTAATTTTAAATCTTCAATGTTCCAGGGTAATACCCAAAGTTCATCATAGACCATCCCATAAATAACGGTCCTTAAAATTCCTCAAAATAAACCAAACTAAGATTGAAACCCAAATACAAGAAGAATTTGATAACATAGTCTTCCAAAATAAACATCATTGTTCATCTCCAAACAACATCAACCACTCCTATCATATTATAACAAAATTATCTAAACTAAACATATTTTACCCAAGATAGGTTAATCATTCCCATAAGTAACCTAAATTACTATAAGTCCACCATAAATTCATTGATTCTTCAAAATATAAGCCAACCTTACTCCTTAATGAAAATACCGTAGTAATCTATTTACCTCGATCATATAGGGTCCCTAAAATAGTGAACGTATTCCAAAATAATAATCATCTTTTAATCCCCTAATCACCTCTGTCATGTTAATAAGACAATCGTCGCATTTCCTATCACATTGGTTTTTGGGACATGTTCTTCCATTTCCCGCCAGTAACTAAGAAAAGAAACTATAATTAGGGGCTTATTTACTTAGCTAATAATCATGAAAAGGAAACTTTAAGCACAAAAGGATAAACATGTAGAATAAAAGTATATCCTAACTTGTGATCCCCTAGGTTCCAATCTAGGTTATCCATGATCATATATTCTTATGTGAATCTTTATTTTGTTTTATCCTTGTTCCTTTAATAATGGTTCATACTAAGCTTATGAATTTACCAAAGCATATCCCCCGGGAGTGTCGTAACCAAGAGTGCAGCAAGGACCATTGTCGTGTACCAGTTCCTGTTCGAGTCTAGCTCAAAGCAGTGTTTTCAGGTTTTACCCCTATGTACATCTGTGCCAGATCCACCTCTACCTGCTCGTATACAGACAGAGATGTATTTTCTTGGAAACCCCTTACTCAATATTCACCAAAATACCAGGAAGATTTCCTATATTTAAACTTTTATATAGGGTTATTCCTATATTTTTCATATCCTAATTTCCAAAAATAACTAAACCATCCTTTGATACCAACTATAACATCCAGTCTCTTTATCACATAAACTTTCATTACATTTTACAAAACCGAGGATCTTTAAGGTTTAGTGTCTTGGAAACCAGGAACTTTAAACAAGATAACATAAAACATTCTTCTAAAACATTTGAAAGTCTTATCCTCATGTTCATCCTAGGTTCATTACTACATCACATAACCTGGGAGAATACATCAAAAGAAAGGGGTGAGCAAAAATCCCAGTAAGGAAAATAAGAGAAACATTTTACATGTGAACTTGAGATACTTCAATAAGGTCATGAAAAAGAACTTTAAGGCATGAGAATGAAATAAGGAGGAATATCATAATAAAAATAACATTTTTCATAACTTGAAAATGTGACTACATCATTTAACATAGACAATCATGAACATATCACCAAGGTCCATCCCCAAGGTGTCATTTGAAAATTACCAAGGTTATTCACCAAGGTATCGTGAAAATTGTAATCTCTAGTGGTTACATCATTACCCAATGCATTGGAGAGCTATCAGGGCGCACCCTTAAATTTGCCTTTATTATCATGTGAGCCACATATATCATCCTCAAAAATTTAATAAATAAACCACATAGCATAAAATAAATGGGTTTCATTTCATAATCATAACGTTTTAAAAACTGCTTTAAAGACATGATCTTTACGTCACTTTAAACCCACGGAAAGGGAAAGTGGGTCTCATGTATGTAAATCCCAGAATTTAAAATAGAACATTTTGGTATATATGTGAATACCCCTTTATAAGAAAGAGCTTTTAGTATTCACTTAATAATATAAAAGAACTTTAGAAAAAGAGAGAGACATTTTGAGACGGAAATTCTGCAGCATAACGGCTATGTTACGAGGTTTTAGAAGACATTAAAAAGAGAGGGAAAATGGGTCAAACATTCATAAATTATCCATAAAACAGTATATAGACAGAATAAGAAGTATAAATTATCATGGTAATGAAATTTCAAGGACATTCCATTTGAAATGAAAAACATGGAAGGAAGACAAAAATTAGATTTCTCTTATGAAAGTTCGGCAGCCTAACGGCGTTACTTAAACTTCAACAAAAATGATTTGAAAAGATAAAATAGGGTCTCTCATCATGTGAACATAAAAGTTCAGTATGATAGATATAGAGATAATGCCCCAACATAATTAAAAAGGAACTTGAAATACTTGACATGAAAGTAGAACTTTGAAAAGAATGAGAAGGGTGAAAGAATCCCCTAAAAATTCAGCAGCCTAACGGCGCCACTTAAAACTTCAAAATACTGAATTGAAGAGATCAAATGGGGTCTCTCATCATATGAACATAAGAGTCCAGTATGATAGATATAGAGATCATACCCAACATAACAAAAAGTAACTTGAAAGAATTGACATGAAAGTATAACTTCAAAACGAGAAGGGTGAAGAACCACTTAAAAATTCGGCAGCCTAACGGCGCCACTTAAAACTTCAAAATACTGAATTGAAGAGATCAAATGGGGTCTCTCATCATATGATCATAAAAGATCAGTATGATAAATTTATATATCATAACCCAATAGAATAAAAATGAACTTGAAATACTTTACATGAAAATAGATCTTGAAAAATGAGAAGGGAGAAAGAATCCGTTACAAAAATTTCGGCAGCCTAACAGCGCCACTTAAAACTTCATAAAACGAAATAATGACAGTAAGAGGGGATATCTCATTATATGAACATAAAAAGGGCAGTAAGAGGAGTATAAAAGAACATCCTCCAACATAAGAACATGTAGCATAAAAGGAATGACATAAAAGAGATTACTTGAAATGAAAGAGAGAGGTCGGATCCCTTACCTTAAAACATAACTCTTAAAACTCAAAGGTTGGGGCCTTGAGGGATTGGGGGCACCATGGGAGGACTCCTTGGGAGGTAATAAGACCAGAACTTCGTTGGGGGAGAGTGGGGAGTCGAATGGATGAGAGGATGGCTTGGTATTTATAGGGAAAGTGAGGGGACAAGGCATTAATGGCAAAGGGACACCTCATTAGTGGTTTTAGCAAAACCATGGGCTTGACCATGGTATTTGCCCATGGTATTGGACACTTGGGAAACCTCATACCTTATCTCACTATTCATAATTCGAACATATTGATTATAAACTTAACACATCATTTAATGATGTCATTAAACACCTGTAACTTAAAAACTGTATTTTCACTATTCATCGAAAATTCAACTTTCTCAGAATAATCCCAAAATTTCACCTTAACCAAATATCAACGCTCTGATTAAAAATATGAACTCCATTTTATAAAAATAATTTTCTAAATATTTTTAATTTAATTTTTAAATAAAAACACTATTCAACGAAAATTCATTTTTTTCAGAAAAAACCCCAAAAATTACCATAGCATAATATCGGTGCTCTGAGTTCAAAAATGAAATCCGTTTTATAAAAATAATTATCTAAATATTTTTAATTAAATTTTTAATTAAAAAACACTATTCACCCGAAAAAAACTAATACTTGAATAATAATTTATGAAACCGTTATTTAACCATTTTATTGAATCACATTACTTAATCAAGGTGTCTAGATTATATTAATACTTTTTTAAGTGAGATTACTAATCCATTTGGACACATTACTAATCCTAATCATAAAATCACTATTCATAATTTACTATTCATCAAAAATTAAGTTGATCTTATTAGACTCTAAATTTCGTACTGAACATAATTGTAGAAGACCATTTTTCGAAAATCATTACACATTTTTAATTATTTAAGGTTTACACAACCATTTTTAAAATATCCTTTTTCTAAAATTCATCAAAAATATGCATACTATATTTATCCGGTCATTTTAAAATTCATAAACTTCATCATAAGAAGAAATACCAATTTTTATTTAAAACAAAGGATTACACAAGGCAGTTACGGTCTCCTTACATAGCCCCTTATCACACCAGCATAGGACCTAAGTGTAAGATGTGCTAAGGTGAGAGAATATGAGGGAGGCTCGGCCAACATCGCACGAGTAGTAATTTCTATCAGTTTGAACTTCTTGTGAAGGCGATCTCGTTCTAGCTTTATACGATGAAGTTCAGCTTGGGTTTGGTCCAGAGCAAAGCCCAGTGGTGCTACCTCCTTCCCAAGTTCTGTTAGATGGGCTTCGATTGGTACAAGACTATTGGGTGAGGCCATCAAATCTTCTTTCTATATTAATTAACCAAGATTACTTGTATTTAGAGACAATAATCAAAACGTTTAGTTTCTAGTGGTCGTATTGACCAATGGTCATATAACAGTCAAAAACCAACAGTATCATTTTAATTATACTCATGTTATCAAATAAAACATTTTTGTTGAGTATAAAAATAAAATAACACATAAAATTAGGAAACAAGATTTATTCAAAATTTCGGGTTGTTACAAGGATCATAGGAAACCTCAAAATAAAATGTCTGTAGATACTCTACCCAATTCCCCTACCTCAAATTGAGATCCTATTGAGAGAAGATAAATCATTTGATCTTGTGTTCTGTGTAAATAAAAAATCATTCACCGAAGAGATAATGGCACTAACACTTCAGGTCTCGGACCACATCTACCAACTTCAAGTAATGCATTTGGTAGTTCTTCTCATGGGATCATGGCTAACATGACCCATAATAAACTAATAGATCATTATGAATTATCATATCTTCTAATACAATACCTAAGGTATCACAATACACTACATATCTGATCATAGGATCTAAAATAATTAAAAATGGATCATTCATTAATATCCTATTTATCTCAAGAAAAAATTCCCCACAATGATAAGTCTATTAGAACTTCAACCCTTTCTTGGTAAGCCCAATCATTAGAGATTTTAAGTGAAATAATTCCTGAATGAACCATTGATATTATCCATATAACCTATGGAAACTATTAAGTTTAAATACATTTTGAGGTAGAGCATAATATATCACTAATTCCACCTTCTCTAGTTGAAAAACTTTTCCTATTTTATAGATCACATGACCAAGAAAACATACCTATCAGATCCAGAAGTTACACTTATAAATATTAGAATAAATCCAATGTTCTTAGAGTGTATCCAACATGGTATCATGATTTATATCATTTAAATCATAAGTCTATGAATATATAAGGATATTTTTAACAAATTACATGAAAAAAGAGACAAGATATGGGTGGAAGATCTTGTTCATAAGAGCTATAAAAAATTCTTGTGAATTATTTAATCCGAAAGGAACATCGAATACATATCTACTCCTAAACATATTATTAGGGATATCCTTCTATCTGACCCACAATTGATGGTATCCTAAATGAAGTTCAATCTTGGAGAACCATTGGCTCCCTATAACTGAACGAAGAGATCACCATTCATGGGTTAAGGATATCTTTTTTTTCACTATCACCAATTTCAAATTCATGTATTCTAAATAGATCCATATACTACCACCCTCCTTATTTGAGAAAAACATGGTATCACCCTATGGAGATGTTCTTGGTCTTATGAAACCCTTCATCTCTGTAACACCCCAAGCTTCCTCGGTATGTTTCCTTTCGAATAATGCAATGACGTGCATTGTACGCAACTTCGAGATTTTAACACACCACAACCAATCAAACTAGCTGTTATGAATAGTAATACCTACTTTTAGAAATTATATATATTTTATATTTCAAAATGGACTTCATTTTTGGATTCGGAATATCGAATTTAGCCTAAGGTGAAATTTTGGTACTTTTCGGATAACTTTCATATTTTGATGAATAGTGAAAATTACTAAATTTTAATTAAAAACAACTTTTTTAATCAAAATAATTAATAGTGATAAATTGTGAATTTGAGTGGTTTTAAAGTATATTTAGAATATATTTTTACCATTTAATATAATGTTGGTCATTGGACATAATTTTACAATTAAACCGAACATAAACAAGTGTCAATCTTTTGATAGTTATTATCTCTTAAAAACACGCTTTTTGTTTTGACAACGGGAATTAATTTTAAATTAATTTCTGCCACTTCTGTGTTTTGAATTTAGAAAAATGGATTCCATATTTGGAATCAGGATGTCCAAATTGTGTAAATAGGTAACTTTTATTTTTAGACATTTTGAATAATTACTGCGGTAAATATTTTATTTACCATGGTTAAGGGTAAATCCGGTAAATAAGGGTTAAAAAAATAATATTATAATAATACTAAATTACCCTAAAATGTGTCTTAACCCTATTGGTTGATACATGGTCGACCATGGGAATCTTTGGGTCAATTTTGGGACCCCATGGATCCACTTGTAAGTGATAATGACACTTTATATTAATTAAGTTAAAATGAATACAAAATGACACAAGCATATATCTTTTAGCAAAACAATTGTTACATAGGGTTATATATGCTGGATTTTAGATTATAAATATTCATTAGAAATCTAAAAAGATTTCATACATAATTATATTTTATTTATAATTTTTTGACATTAAATAATTTATTTTATTTATGACACAATGATGATGCAGTAATTACTAAAATAGTAAAAAATTAACATAATTGATATTATAAATACCCAAATAATTATAATATTAAACTTTTAATGAATTAAACAAATTTTCTAGGATAATATGATATATTAGGATTGATTTATTTGACTTTGTTCGAAGTAATCAATCTGTTATGAGTTTCACAAAAATCAACTAGTGAATAGTGTCAAAATTGACATAAAAGAGTTCTTAAAACAAATATTATATTATTAATTGATATTAAATTCCTAAAAATCTAAGGTTCGGCCACGAGAATTATATTATGATAGGTTAATCATTAATGGACCACTTGGGGGTCTTTTGGATGTATATAGTAAGTTTATTAACCATATTATATAAAAATACAAAGAGACATTGTAAAAGTGAAACTAATTAACTTAGAGTTAATACTTAAAGATAAGGTTAATATAAGTACCCAAACCTATCTAAATTCTATTGGATGAGTTGTTTTCGACCTATCCCCACCTCAACCTTTGAATATTCAACTTTGGAGCCATTGGAAACCGAATATGAATTTATTATAAATTAATATTTCTAGCTTTTCCAAAGGTGCCCCTCACCCCTCTTATAAAAGGGCACTCCTCCTTCTCTTTTCCTCACACCTCTCAAGCCACTTGGCTCGTCCAAACTCTGCCCAACTAAGCTCCCCACATCCCTCTCCTCCTCCTTGAAGCTTACCCTTAGGCAGAAAGCATTTCAACAAGTCCTTTGGTTCCAACCAAAGTGAGTTACCTAAATTAAAGGTAACGATTTCTCTTAAATTATTTTCATTTATTTTGCTTCTTCAACCCCCAAACTCTTTTTATTTCCCTTCTTTTGTAACAACACCAGTATCCTCAATATACTAGGATGTTGTTATAAGAAGTATTCAAACTACACATACACACAAATCCATCTAATGGATGATGAACATAATGTTTCTGTGGATGGCAAACTAACGCCTCACGAAACGATGATTGTTCAAAAACATCTTACCGCCTCTCATGGTGGCCATTATGATGGCACTGTAATTAAATATGATATTAATGATATATATTTTATATATAAGCTTCTGTAATTCCATTTTATTTCATACCATTATTCGTTTCATGTCATATATACATACGATAATTTCATTTGAGGAAGTGCGGACTACCGCCCCCTTAAAATGATATGACTCGTTCATACCACATATGGAACGTATAAAGGATGGTGTTAATGAACTTAAGTAACATATATAAAATATTATATTATACTGGAATAGTAATATACCTATGTATCATTTGGATTCGATTCTTTTAAAATAAAAAATTAAAAAATTAAATGGAAGTAGCGTTCGTGCGTACGTACGGACTACCGTCTCCACGAACGCGATGAGATTCATTATCCATCGTATCCATTCAAGTATAATTATCATTTAATGATTTAAAAATGATGTTTAAGGACTTGATATCATTCTGGATATGAATAAGATACAACAAACATGACTTATGTAACAAAACATATAAAAGAAAATTAATAAGTTAACACCCGAAACGGCGTTAATACTAAGATATTATTAACAAATCAATGTTAAAAGATCATATATGATATCATATTAAAGTAAATGATTCTTGTATTATTCAATAACAATTATTTCACCATTATACAGGAGGTAAACCTACCATCGACCAAGGAAAAAGTACAAAGTAAGGGATTTTCTTATCTCACTTTTAATTCCGTGAGAATTCCATTGACCACCACTTAATTATTGCATGTGGTGTATGTGTACTGCCCATGATTGTATTAATTGTGTTATATACTTTTATTTATGGGTATTTACATCATCATGGTATGATAATTCTTTCATGGGTGTATGTTTCGTATGTTACCTAATCGATAAGGGAATTTGAGATTTCAATTCCCACTCATTTGGCTTTACGCATATTTCATTGATTATATTACTCCATGATTATGTGTGGAATCACTATTCATTTGATTATGTCATAATTTCCACTCCCCTTCCTGTGGATATAAGTTTGATACACATAATCACTCATTGGTAATTCTCAAGTCATTGATATGAATTTGATAAGAGTAATTTTAACTCATTCACCATTTGTTGAGTTAAACATCCAATTCGTTGGTGTTGTTTTTACAAGAATATGTGTGAATATACTTTGATTGTTTTACACTGAATATCCAATCATATTTAGTGTATTTATATTTGTCACACATAATTATGTCGTTGATTTATCCTTAACCTAAGGATATAGCCTTTATGAGAGATTTCATCTCAATTTACATTCCATTGAGACTTCTTTGTTGATATACACCAAATCACTTTTATGTGGTGTATATAATGTACTTTGAAGTAGTATATCATGAATCCCTTTATTCTCATGATATTACAAAGTTTTGATTACCTTAATTATTTGTATTCAATTGTCTCTCTTTTGGTTAGAATCTCTAACTAAAATACCATTTTTAAATGTTTTAAAGACTTATTCATATAAATCTTTCTCATTAATGTCCATGTTTTAAAAATGGTTTCAAGGATTTATTTATATGGACATTAAAGTTTAGAAATTAAAACTCCTTTTAAAAAAGTTTCAAAGTGGTATGGGACACTTTGATTCAAAAATCTATTTTTAAATGGCTTCTTGACAAATAGTGTGACTTTTAAATGATTTCAAGAAAAAGGGGGATATTTCTCTCAAATAGTTTTGATGATTATTTTCATCTATGTCAACATCCTTCATTATTCTTGATTGAGGTTAATGTGATACAATACAATCTTCCATATTGTATCGAATGAGTTATTTTTGACTATGGATGTGCTATTTTTATACCATTCATGGTTTGTGGTTAAAGTATTGACATTTCGTATGCTAGTTTTAATACGAATGTTTATGTTATGTTTAAACCTGTTCATATAAGGAATGCATTGGACTTAATAAGTGACGGGTGGAGCCCGCTATAGCTCCTCGATGCATCGGTAGGTCTCATGAGACAAACTAGTGTCTTGGCACAAGGCCTTGGCAAAATCTTATTTGTAGTCTTGGCACGAGGCCTTGGCTATGTGGTTATGATAGTCTGGAATTATGCATTCCATCATTATGAAAGTGGTTATTGATATTGCATGTGATCATTCGACTAGTAGAATATCCATGTGAGTAAGTAAATGGCATTATTTCATTTTACTTTTGCCATACTATGTTGAAGTTCAATTTTAAAAGGCTTTTGTTTTAGTTATAAATTGCCTTAAGTGTTTATGCTTATTTATGAAAGCTTATGCTATAATGTTATCCTTACTGAGCATCCGAGCTCACCCCTTTCAATGTTTTATTTTTCCCAGGATTATGAAGAAGTAATTTATGAATGACCTGCAGGGATAGTATGAGGGGATATGAAGACAAGATGTTTTTTTTATGATGTAATGTAAAAATTTATGGATGTATCTAGTTATTCCAAGGCTACTAAACTAATCGGTCTTTCGAGACTTGATCTTTCTCATGATCATGCCAATGTTATGTAATAATGCACCGACTCTAGATAATTAGGGTCGGGGCGTTACAGTTGGTATCAAAGGAAGTTTAGTACAAACCTTGGTAGCTAGATTTAGATAAACTCTGATTAGAGCACGTAGACCTAAGATGAACTTTGAGGATTAGTATAAAAGAACTTCCTAGAATTTTGGTATTGTAGAGATTTTGTGAGTTTTCCGAGCAATACATCCCTGTCTGGATACGAGCAGGTAGAGGCGGCTATGGCACAGATGTACCTAGGGGTAAAACCCGAAAACACCGCTTTGAGCTAGACTCGAACGGGAACTGGTGCACGACAACGGGCCTTGCTGCACTCTTGGTTACGACACTCCCGGGGGATATGCTTAGGATAATTTAAATTTTCTTTACAAACCAATTTAAGTAATATATATATAAGATGAGAGTAAATGACCTTGGTTAATCCTAATATGTTTCAAATTGAGAATATGGTGACATTTTAATCTCTAAATGATTTTACGACTACTATTACTCACACAATGCTTTATGGTTTTTGTCAATGGCTGGATTCCAAGGAAGTCATAGTGACTTTGAGAATGATGTACAAGATGGGAACGGTGGTGGCAATGAGCAACAAAATGGAATGTTGATAGGTGTAAAAGATATCGTCTTTATGCCAAATCAGTTTTCCAAAAATATGATCAACAACATATATATTAACCAACTCCCAGACTCAACAAGGAAGAGAAAGGTGAGAAATGATAAGATCTCCAGCAATGGAGACCATGGAGAAAAGAACCCTCAATTTTCATCATGCAGGAAATGTGGAAAGAGACACCCAGGAAAGTGTCTCAATGGGACAACGAAATGTTTTACGTGCGGGAAGGAAGGACATAAAGTAAAGAATTGCCGAAGAAAAATGAAGAGTACTATGGAAGAAGATAAAAATGGTCCCAAGAGTCCATTTACAGTCATTTGCCGTAAATGTAGGGGACCTGGCCATTACCCGAGTGAATGTCCTATTCTATAGGATATTTTCTTGGTCAAAGAAGAAGCTATGTGGGAATAAATGGTTGGAGAAATGTTTAAAAAGTATTAGCACTCCTTGTTGATGGGTTTACTATTGAATAATTTTCTCTTGTATTTGTAACCCCGCAATTTTCCATGTGAGAATGATATTTGAGGAAGAATTGTCTCTTCTCTTGTGGATTTGGGTATAAATAACCATTTGGATTTATATGATCATTGGGGTTTGAGAGAATTATAAGTTATTCTAATTTGGGATGAAGATTCAAGGTATGATATAACATTTGTGGTTAAATTTATGATATAGTATTTTGAGGAATTTATCTCATTTTGGCAATATTATAAAATATAGTTTTTGAAAAAGGAAAACACGTAGACCGTGTGACAACCCGTCGCGTCGGACAAAGCTATGGGAATCGAACCCACAACCAAAGTGCGATTGGGATTTATCGCCTACCACTGGACTACGTGAAGTCCCTGGTTAGTGTGACTTTTTTTTTGTTAAATGATTTTATTGATCAATAATAAGTTGATTTGGGTTCTTATTTCATATCAAAAGAATACCCTTGGTATAGGAAAATGATTTGGTGATTAAGTGATAAATGTTATTTTGGAAGATGTTCGCTTTGTTGGAAACACTATATGTCCAAGGAAAATAGAATACTATGGGGTTTCATTTGTGGAGTAATGATAGATTTTTATCTACGTTTTTATTGTGGATTTATAGTGATTTGGGTTATTTATGGAAATGATTAACCTATAATAGAGAATATGTGATTAGGTTAATTACTTTTGAGTATGTGACTTTAAGAGTATCTGATGTCATTTGGAGATACAATTTAACATGGGAGACTACATAATCAAATTCTTCTATGTTTTGGGTTTCAATATTAGTTTGGATTATATTAAAGGATTTTAAGGACAATTGGTTATTGAATGGTATCTATTTAACTTTGGGGTATTGTTGGTTTAATTTTAGAAATTAAGATTAGTGCATATTTATCTCAATGAATATCCTTTTGGGGGATCATTAGATCATTCACTGACCATTTTGGTTTTGATTAATCTTCAAAGACAATGTAAATATATGGTTTATCCTTCATGGATCATGTGATTCTATAGAAGTTTATTCTATCTCTTCCAATGTGACCAAGTCTTCTTGAATACTCATTGTTTTAAAAAAAAATGAGTTAGTGGTGGAAATTTATTAAAGAATGAAAATATACTTAAAATGTAAGTATATCTCATAATGTTCTTAGTCAATATCATAAAGGAATTCCTCTTCCTTATGTAATGTAACTTAAAAAAAAATGTTGTCCGTTTACTTTCCTACTAGGAGACTAATGGTCGTTTGTCCCAACACAAGTTTGTGGTTTTCTCATTGTTAACTTTCTCCTGATCATGATTTCTATCCCTCTCCATCAGAACTTGACACTTAGTTTATCATCCATATCCATGTTTTCTTACATGGAATCATAGTATGGGTTATCTTGGATGACCCTTATACCTCTCTTTCTTTCTTTTAAAGTGACAGTTTTATTGACTCTTTTTCCGATGTGGGACTTTCCATTATATTCCCAAGCAAAATTTTAAAACTTGCGAGGATGCAATTTATTGAAGGAGGGGAGAATGTAACACCCCAAGCTTCCTCGGTATGTTTCCTTTCGAATAATGCAATGACGTGCATTGTACGCAACTTCGAGATTTTAACACACCACAACCAATCAAACTAGCCGTTATGAATAGTAATACCTACTTTTAGAAATTATATATATTTTTTATTTCAAAATGGACTTCATTTTTGGATTCGGAATATCGAATTTAGCCTAAGGTGAAATTTTGGTACTTTTCGGATAACTTTCATATTTTGATGAATAGTGAAAATTACTAAATTTTAATTAAAAACAACTTTTTTAATCAAAATAATTATTAGTGATAAATTGTGAATTTGAGTGGTTTTAAAGTATATTTAGAATATATGTTTACCATTTAATATAATGTTGGTCATTGGACATAATTTTACAATTAAACCGAACATAAACAAGTGTCAATCTTTTGATAGTTATTATCTCTTAAAAACACGCTTTTTGTTTTGACAGCGGGAATTAATTTTAAATTAATTTCTGCCACTTCTGTGTTTTGAATTTAGAAAAATGGATTCCATATTTGGAATCAGGATGTCCAAATTGTGTAAATAGGTAACTTTTATTTTTAGACATTTTGAATAATTACTGCGGTAAATATTTTATTTACCATGGTTAAGGGTAAATCCGGTAAATAAGGGTTAAAAAAATAATATTATAATAATACTAAATTACCCTAAAATGTGTCTTAACCCTATTGGTTGATACATGGTCGACCATGGGCATCTTTGGGTCAATTTTGGGACCCCATGGATCCACTTGTAAGTGATAATGACACTTTATATTAATTAAGTTAAAATGAATACAAAATGACACAAGCATATATCTTTTAGAAAAACAATTGTTACATAGGGTTATATATGCTGGATTTTAGATTATAAATATTCATTAGAAAGATAAAAAGATTTCATACATAATTATATTTTATTTATAATTTTTTGACATTAAATAATTTATTTTATTTATGACACAATGATGATGCAGTAATTACTAAAATAGTAAAAAATTAACATAATTGATATTATAAATACCCAAATAATTATAATATTAAACTTTTAATGAATTAAACAAATTTTCTAGGATAATATGATATATTAGGATTGATTTATTTGACTTTGTTCGAAGTAATCAATCTGTTATGAGTTTCAAAAAAATCAACTAGTGAATAGTGTCAAAATTGACATAAAAGAGTTCTTAAAACAAATATTATATTATTAATTGATATTAAATTCCTAAAAATCTAAGGTTCGGCCAAGAGACTTATATTATGATAGGTTAATCATTAATGGACCACTTGGGGGTCTTTTGGATGTATATAGTAAGTTTATTAACCATATTATATAAAAATACAAAGAGACATTGTAAAAGTGAAACTAATTAACTTAGAGTTAATACTTAAAGATAAGGTTAATATAAGTACCCAAACCTGTCTAAATTCTATTGGATGAGTTGTTTTCGACCTATCCCCACCTCAACCTTTGAATAGTCAACTTTGGAGCCATTGGAAACCGAATATGAATTTATTATAAATTAATATTTCTAGCTTTTCCAAAGGTGCCCCTCACCCCTCTTATAAAAGGGCACTCCTTCTCTTTTCCTCACACCTCTCAAGCCACTTGGCTCGTCCAAACTCTGCCCAACTAATCTCCCCACATCCCTCTCCTCCTCCTTGAAGCTTCCCCTTAGGCAGAAAGCATTTCAACAAGTCCTTTGGTTCCAACCAAAGTGAGTTACCTAAATTAAAGGTAACGATTTCTCTTAAATTATTTTCATTTATTTTGCTTCTTCAACCCCCAAACTCTTTTTATTTCCCTTCTTTTGTAACAACACCAGTATCCTCAATATACTAGGATGTTGTTATAATATGTATTCAAACTACACATACACACAACTCCATCTAATGGATGATGAACATAATGTTTCTGTGGATGGCAAACTAACGCCTCACGAAACGATGATTGTTCAAAAACATCTTACCGCCTCTCATGGTGGCCATTATGATGGCACTGTAATTAAATATGATATTAATGATATATATTTTATATATAAACTTCTGTAATTCCATTTTATTTCATACCATTATTCGTTTCATGTCATATATACATACGATAATTTCATTTGAGGAAGTGCGGACTACCGCCCCCTTAAAATGATATGACTCGTTCATACCACATATGGAACGTATAAAGGATGGTGTTAATGAACTTAAGTAACATATATAAAATATTATATTATACTGGAATAGTAATATACCTATGTATCATTTGGATTCGATTCTTTTAAAATAAAAAAATAAAAAATTAAATGGAAGTAGCGTTCGTGCGTACGTACGGACTACCGTCTCCACGAACGCGATGAGATTCATTATCCATCGTATCCATTCAAGTATAATTATCATTTAATGATTTAAAAATGATGTTTAAGGACTTGATATCATTCTGGATATGAATAAGATACAACAAACATGACTTATGTAACAAAACATATAAAAGAAAATGAATAAGTTAACACCCGAAACGGCGTTAATACTAAGATATTGTTAACAAATCAATGTTAAAAGATCATATATGATATCATATTAAAGTAAATGATTCTTGTATTATTCAATAACAATTATTTCACCATTATACAGGAGGTAAACCTACCATCGACCAAGGAAAAAGTACAAAGTAAGGGATTTTCTTATCTCACTTTTAATTCCGTGAGAATTCCATTGACCACCACTTAATTATTGCATGTGGTGTATGTGTACTGCCCATGATTGTATTAATTGTGTTATATACTTTTATTTATGGGTATTTACATCATCATGGTATGATAATTCTTTCATGGGTGTATGTTTCGTATGTTACCTAATCGATAAGGGAATTTGAGATTTCAATTCCCACTCATTTGGCTTTACGCATATTTCATTGATTATATTACTCCATGATTATGTGTGGAATCACTATTCATTTGATTATGTCATAATTTCCACTCCCCTTCCTGTGGATATAAGTTTGATACACATAATCACTCATTGGTAATTCTCAAGTCATTGATATGAATTTGATAAGAGTAATTTTAACTCATTCACCATTTGTTGAGTTAAACATCCAATTCGTTGGTGTTGTTTTTACAAGAATATGTGTGAATATCCTTTGATTGTTTTACACTGAATATCCAATCATATTTAGTGTATTTATATTTGTCACACATAATTATGTCGTTGATTTATCCTTAACCTAAGGATATAGCCTTTATGAGAGATTTCATCTCAATTTACATTCCATTGAGACTTCTTTGTTGATATACACCAAATCACTTTTATGTGGTGTATATAATGTACTTTGAAGTAGTATATCATGAATCCCTTTATTCTCATGATATTACAAAGTTTTGATTACCTTAATTATTTGTATTCAATTGTCTCTCTTTTGGTTAGAATCTCTAACTAAAATACCATTTTTAAATGTTTTAAAGACTTATTCATATAAATCTTTCTCATTAATGTCCATGTTTTAAAAATGGTTTCAAGGATTTATTTATATGGACATTAAAGTTTAGAAATTAAAACTCCTTTTAAAAAAGTTTCAAAGTGGTATGGGACACTTTGATTCAAAAATCTATTTTTAAATGGCTTCTTGACAAATAGTGTGACTTTTAAATGATTTCAAGAAAAAGGGGGATATTTCTCTCAAATAGTTTTGATGATTATTTTCATCTATGTCAACATCCTTCATTATTCTTGATTGAGGTTAATGTGATACAATACAATCTTCCATATTGTATCGAATGAGTTATTTTTGACTATGGATGTGCTATTTTTATACCATTCATGGTTTGTGGTTAAAGTATTGACATTTCGTATGCTAGTTTTAATACGAATGTTTATGTTATGTTTAAACCTGTTCATATGAGGAATGCATTGGACTTAATAAGTGACGGGTGGAGCCCGCTATAGCTCCTCGATGCATCGGTAGGTCTCATGAGACAAACTAGTGTCTTGGCACAAGGCCTTGGCAAAATCTTATTTGTAGTCTTGGCACGAGGCCTTGGCTATGTGGTTATGATAGTCTGGCATTATGCATTCCATCATTATGAAAGTGGTTATTGATATTGCATGTGATCATTCGACTAGTAGAATATCCATGTGAGTAAGTAAATGGCATTATTTCATTTTACTTTTGCCATACTATGTTGAAGTTCAATTTTAAAAGGCTTTTGTTTTAGTTATAAATTGCCTTAAGTGTTTATGCTTATTTATGAAAGCTTCTGCTATAATGTTATCCTTACTGAGCATCCGAGCTCACCCCTTTCAATGTTTTATTTTTCCCAGGATTATGAAGAAGTAATTTATGAATGACCTGCAGGGATAGTATGAGGGGATGTGAAGACAAGATGTTTTTTTTATGATGTAATGTAAAAATTTATGGATGTATCTAGTTATTCCAAGGCTACTAAACTAATCGGTCTTTCGAGACTTGATCTTTCTCATGATCATGCCAATGTTATGTAATAATGCACTGACTCTAGATAATTAGGGTCGGGGCGTTACAATCTCTAGGTCCTCAACTTGAATCTTGGTTCTATCAACTTAGATAATACGACGTGATAATAAGGAATCATAATATATTGCGCTCCAAGAATGAAATTGATATCGAACTACACTCTTGGATTAGGAGTAAGGATTGATAATTCATTAGGAAATACATCCTAATAGAAATCAGTAATAGGATAAAAATAATAGGACACAATATCTATTTACATTGTAATAGATAAACTTGCTACCTAGTTATTGATGGTTCCAATATTACCCAAATCTAGTCCCGCTCTACTGGATTCTACATAATACTCATATATCATACCAAACATATCTACTTTAGGTGAAATAAAGGATAACCACCTCTAATAACAGTAGATTTGAGCAGAAAATATGATCATATAGTCTATTCCATGAATCACATAAAATATAGTCATATCAAGGATCATGAAATATCACAAATACCTATAGAATAAAACAACTATATGACACTATGGAAATATATGGAGATGATAAAATTTATTTACCTTTGGAATTTCAATAGAAATAAACCGAAAATATAACTTAATCTGTAATTATAGGCCAATAGTAACTTTATATAATATAAAATAATTGGAGAACAAGTATAATAAAGATTGGTTGAAATAGAAGAGGTGTAAAGAATCATCCTTAAACATTACATATTATATCGATTTTAGACTATAATTAACTTTATTAAATTCCAAAATATCTTTTAGGTTTATAGTTTTAGAGAGTTAGGTAATAAATCTTTTATAACAATCTTTCATATTACAAGTGGACACTTCTATTCAATATCTATTGTTCCAACAAAACAAAACTTAAAAAATATGTTTTATTTTCCTAAAAAATCTTCATGAATTTCATCTTGACTTATTATTTTCCCTTACCCATCCTTAAACCCCGTGAAAAGAATTTTAAACACGTGGGATGAGCTTAAAAATCTCAGTAAGGGACATAAAAATAAAAAAACCAATAGTCTAGTTAAAACCATGAAATCCCATGAAAGGTTTTACCTTTATCTAAATTCTCATTGAGAGAATGAAATAAATCATTTAAAAATGAAAAAAATCACTTTTATTTTTCAAATAAAACCATTAAAACTCATAAGAAGTAAATAGAAACCCTTTTTAGAAATATAGAGCATTACATTCATCACACATGTCATAAATAACCAGATCCAAGTTAAATCTATCAAATAAACATCCTTGGTAGCTTTATCCTTATTATCTATTAGTAAAAGAAACAATACCCAACTATTTAGTATTTTATATGGACACACCCATCATATAAGATATATCTTTCTCACTCGAAGATATTTGGGTGCAACTAATATAAGCTATATCAGGCTCACTTGTGAGCTATAATGTGGCTCAACCCTTTGTTTAAGCTATATTGGGCTCACCCGTTTCACATATAATGCTCAAGTTCTTTACAAATCAATTTATTATTTCAAATTTTCATCATAAAAACTTTGTACAAATATTTTAAACCCGTATAAAAACATATTTAGTTATGAAAATACCCTTTTTTATTAAAAAACATTTCAATACCAAAATATCTAGAAAATAGAAAAAGGATTTTTTCTTTGAAGAAAATTTCATTGAAAAAATTCTTGAGAAAAATATCCTTTTCACTTTTAGTAACATCAAAGGATGTTATCTTAGATGGAAAATGATTTTGAAATATCACTTGGAAAATTTGTTGAGGAAAATATCCTTTCCATTTTGAAATAACTTATTTTTTAAAAAATTGTACAATTATAAAAGAAAATATTTTCTTTTAGAAGAACCTAATAAACTTGTAAATTAATCTTCGTTGAATATATTAGTCATACTGGAGTGAAAATCTGATCATTCTGTATGAGTTAAGAAAATCATTCTTTTTACACTTTTATTAGAAAATCCACAAAGTACCTCATTTGGAAAATGAGAAAAAGATTCCTTTCAAACCATTTTGTAAAAAGTCAACATGGGAAAACCTAAATTTAAAAAATTATAGGAGAATATTAAAAACCTTATTTTTTATTATATAATATGGATATATAAGGAAAATGAAATTTTAAGGGAAACTTTATGAGATTATTTTTTAAAGAAAGTCCCTTACTTTGAGTCCAACTCATAACATACATTCTTTATATTCATGAATAATAAACTTTGGTTACTTATTTTCTTTATTAATAATCCTTTTCAGGTTTATGATTCCTTTATATAACTTTTTACTATGTTATATTCAATTATTCAATTATTTAATTTCACATTAGATATTTTGATGATATCTGGCACATAAGTCCAAAATGACTTCAATAGGTTAACTATGGTAAAAGAGTTAATTTTTCCATTATATCCCAAATAATAATAATTTTATAATTATCATTTTTATACATTAACTATACTTTTAAATTAATCCATTAAAAATGGTTATGAAAAATGATCCATGTTTCAATCATGGAGATGGTAGGCCGTACGTACGCATGAGTAACATTTCCATTTTTAAGTTATCATTATAGAGAGAAGGTAAGTTTCATTTTAACTTTACATAAGGATAATAATATCATAAATATCATATTAATTCATTAAATATAACTATATATATCATCTATATTATACAGTGATGAAAAACAAATCACATCATTTCGTGGAGGTAGTAGTCCACACATACACATGAACGACATTATCATTTTTAGTGAATATAAGGGTAAGAAGGTAAAAGATATATTATATTTTAATAATGAAAAATATTTCTTCAATATAATGTATAAAAATTAATTCTATCAGTATAACCTATATTTATATATGGTGATGGAAAATGAATTACATCACTTCATGAGGTAGTAGTCTATCATACACACAAACGATGAATTACTCTCCCATTTGATAGAGGTTGAAGATGGATATAGGTAATTCAATTAAAATTATTACATCTCAGTATATGAAGGATAATTTCGTTATTATTTTTTAATGGTTAAATATTATTTTAAGGTGGTGGAAGAAGAAACTAAACTAAAACATTCTGTTGAAAACTATACCTCTTCTTTGGAAAGTATTCTTTTATTAACACCTTAAACCCTCTAAGGTTAGTATTATGCTTAAAAAGACCTATATAATAAGGGTATTGATTATAATAAGGTATTATTTTTGGAATTTTCTGAATCAAGTGTGGTTTTAAGTGTAAATAATTGATAAGAATAGGTTTCTTTTTATAAGAGAGGGTAGGGGAACTTTTGCAATATGTAATAATTTAATGTAATTATTTCTTCACTAAAAATTAAAAATAAACTTCCAAGATGAAGATTACTATTTTTTCCTAAAAAATAATTTTTATAACTAAACATTCGTTTAATCCACTATTAAAAATATTATGGTTATTAGAAACAAGGGTGACACATTTTTTACTTTTCTTTAAATAAAATATTATAAAGGTAATAATAACCCCAAAATTGAAAAAATGTCATATATTCAAAATTCGGATGATTACAAACTAGTTCTACTCATTCCATAAAATTTAGAAAAGTTTTAGAGTTATTTTATATTCTCTATAATATAATTTTTAACCCTTAATTATATAATTTACCATTTACTGTGGTAATAAAAATTATCAAGGTTATTATTCAAATTGAACCAAAGTAAAAGGGTACTATTTACTAAATTTGAATCCCATTATTCTAAATATATAATAAATTTTTTAAAATTCAAAACACATAAGTGACAAAATTTAATTTAAAATTAAACTGGAGAAACATAAAGAAAAAATGTTTTTCATAAAAATACCCATTTTAAGTATAAATTGTTTTTATTCAAAAATAAATTATAAAATTCATATCATTAACCATATTTAGAATATTATTAATAAAAATGAAATAATAAAATTGTAATCCCAGTTTGGTTAAATACCCTAAGAGGGGGGTGAATCAAGGTATGAAAGATTAAAACTCCTACCCCTACAAATATTGTTTCATCATTAAACAAAACACTCTTATCTCTCCTTAGAATAACAATGTATGAACATAATTGAAATCTTACCCAAGACACAATAATTTTACATGGTTCACCCTTACTGGGCTACGTCCAAGGAGTATGCAATGACGATGTGCTGAGGTACCAAATCCACTAAGTCTCACTACCAAATTACATGGCTTGGGATAGATCACTTCTATTCCTAGGCTCAGTGTATTTACAAAATTTATGGTTAGCTCACTGCTTTCCTAATGGTCATTCCTTGAGTCTCTTTCTCTGTCTTACTGCCAATGAAAAAGATCACCTTCTTCCTCTTCCTTTTACACTGCTCTAAAAAGGATCCACAAACATTTTATGGGATTATAGGTCCCTTAGTTTTCATGAATGTATACATCCTTAGTTGTATATAGATTATATGTTGAAGTCCCATTGTCAACCATATATTAAATATACTTTTCCATGTACTGTTAATTTGTAGAAATTACTTTCGAGGACTATTTTAGTGCCTTTGAAAACTTCCTTGAATCCTCCATGAATAGTACCGTTTCTTCCACTAACTATCTTGAATCATGTGGCATAAGTGATTAATATACTACCTATTATTCCATAGACCATCTCTGATTCACGAATGGATGATGCCTCACAGACTTTATCTGCTATGTGTATAGGTTCCTTGCGGGCTACAGTGTCCCACAAACAACTTCCATGAACTACTGAATTCCCTTCATGGATAGATGAAATTCCACGAACTCCTTTTTCCTTTATGAGATACAGTACTATGCAACACCCCTTCTATAAGATGCCTTCATATAACTCTTCTCTTTCACTGAATCTTCCCTTGTGAACCTCTTCTCTATCGTGGAATTCTCCCTCAGGAACAACTTTGAACTTTTCTAAATTCTTCTTGGAGTGATGATATTATCTAATGAATTTCTCTTTACTTAATGACATGATTATGGGATTCTATATAGTAAAATAGATCCATAAAATTTTCTAATATGAATTACCCAAAACTTTGATGTAGTACAACCTCCACCGCGAACTGATATGTAGTCCACATAGCGCATTATTCCTTTATGACAACCCATGTCTTCTGCGAAAAAAAAAACACTTTGTGGTTCCAAAAATCATTTCATCCATTCCACAAAGGATGATAATACCATTAACTTCAAGCCTCCCTTAAACTGTGAGCCCCCATAAACTATTATGCCTCTACGGTCCACGTATCACACTTCACAATCCACATAGTGCTACTATTCAAAAATCTTCCTTAAGTGATTTTTCATCATTATTCTGCATAACTCCTTTGCTATCCACAAACTATACTTTATGGTCTGAAAAATGAGAAACACTTTGCATAAAAATTTCCTTTTCCAAAAACAAACTCCCAATTTTGATGCCCAAAAATTTGGTAAACACTAGGAATCTGCGCCAACTTAAAAACCGGATTCAGTAACACCAACCAAATTGATTTTTTTATCATCTTTATTTTTCAACAATCACAATCAGCGCAAAAATACTACAATATTAGCTTGAAGGATTTTTCCAAAAATCTTCACCTTTGGGTTTGTTGAAAACTCTTCACAATTTGATACATCATTAAAGCTTCATCCATCTTTTACCAACATTCGCTTCTTATGATTAATAAATAGGTCAAGAATTTACTCAACACACACTCTGAGAACACTTGAGCCATGTTCAGTGTGAGAAGAAAAAATATCATGCAAAGTTCTTCAATGAATCACTTCATTCAAAAACCACTCAAGTGATTTCATCACGAACCTTATTTGTCATGATATATAGTCTTTGATCGATCACCTTTAGAATTTCTATATTTAATGCTCCCACAACTTCACAAATCCCCCTATCAACTTCTCCCCTATCTTTATTAAGACATTTTATCACATTTTATTACCACAATTTCTTACCCTTTATCAATTAACCCAAAGGTCACTTATTTTTGGTCTTTAATAGGGTAAAGAACATAGATCAACACTTTAGGGAAAAACACATCATACATTGGGAGGAGGGGGTCCCATGTATACACTTTTCAAGTGCGTAGAGTCAACTAAACTTCAAGATTCAACAGATTCCTTTCAAATGGTTCTTTGGGTAAGGCCTTTATCATAATGTCTACAACTTCAAGATTTATTGGCACATACTCTAACTTCACAATCCCTTGCACCAAATTCTCTTTGATAAAATGATATTTTATTTCAATGTGATTTATCCTCATTTGATGGAATGTATTTTTTATAAGATTTATAACATTTGAACTATCACAATGGATTCTGATCAAAGAGTTCACTTCAAATCCCATATCATAGAGTTGTTGCTTCATCCATAATAACTATATATAGGCTTGAGTAACCTCAATATATTATACTTATGTGGTTCTTAATGAAATGAAATCTTTTTTCTTTCTTAACCAGGAAATAAAAAATCCACCAAGATTGAATACACCACCTGACATTGATTTTCTATCATATATTGAACCAACCCAATCAGTATATGTGTAGCCTAATAACTCTTTCTGGGATTTTTCATTGTACAATAAACCGAAATCCACCTTAACCTTGATATACCGAAGTATTATTTTCACTAAAATCAAGTAGTTTTACTTTTTATTACTTTTATACCAAGATTCTTGACTTGTGAAAAAAATATCAAGTCTTGTCGCTATCAAGTACAATAGATTGCCTATGATTTTCCTATACTCAATGATATTAACTGCATTACCTCCATCACCCCGTGGCAGTTTAATCTTGGTAGAAACCAAAGTCACCATCTACTTGTAAATATCCATTCTAAACCTTCTAAAATACTCCTTGTCATATTTGGATTGAGAAATTAATGTTTTATTCTTTCCACGTGTCACCTATAAACCAAGGAAAAACATCAGTTTATCAATCATTAGTATTTCAAACTCACTTTTCATAAATTCAGAAAACTGTCTACACTTAACTTCATCTGATCTAACAATTATTATTTCATTAACATAAACCTGCACCATCATCATTTCATTATTGTCATGATTGAAATAGAGATTCTAATCAAATCCACCACACAAAAAACTATGATTTTTCAAGAACTGATCCAGTATTGAATACCATTCTCTTAGTGCCTAATTCAACCCAAATAGAACCTTAATCAGCTGAACAATTTTGTTCTCATCGTCATGAATGAGAAAACCATATGGCTAATCAATATAATATTCTTCTTCTAGAACCCCATTTATATATGATAACTTGACATTCATCAGGAAAAATTCAAACCTTCTTTTCAATGACATTAATAAGAATAATCTAATTGTATATAGCCTTTGAACAGGTGAATTTTTTTCATCCACATTGATAACTTATATATGAGAGTACCCTTTTCACACTATCTAGACATTTTTTCAAATCACTGTTCCATATTCATTTATCTTATTATGAGAGATTTATTTAGTCCTAATGAAATTCTTATCTGTTGGCCTCGAAAAAATCTCCCACGTTTGATTATTCCCAATTTGGTTAAGCACCTCATTCATATCCTGAACTGAATTCTCATCTCCAACTACTTCTTCAAAACATTTAGGCACTACCTATGATAAAAATGATTCTTTCTGTAGAGTCTTCATCCTTCTTGTCATCACTGGTGTTTTCTAATCACCGATTTTGTTCTATTTTTCAATTTTGGATCTTATCTTTGATATTTGTGAAGATACTAGATTTTTATCATCCTTTTAATTATTTTAATATTCTTTTGAATCAATCTCTAGAACTATAACATCCCCTGATTCCCCAATCTACTTATCTCTTTATCACTATCCTCCTGTGACTGATCATGTATTTGTTGAAGATTCTTCTAAATTTTTACTATAGTTACATCATTTCTTTCAACTAACTTTCCCAACCACTAATTTAATCATTTATATGCTTTTATTTTCTTTAAGTAGCTAAGAAATATCTGTTTATCTCCATGTGATTCAAACTTCATATGTTTCTTATAATTTAGAATGAAACAATTACTTCAGAATACTCAATAGTACTTCAATTATTTCTTATTTCCATACCATAACTCATATAGAGTTATCTCTTATTTTGGACATAATAAATCTCTATTTTATGTGTAGCCTAATGTGATCACTACTTATTTCCAAAACATCTCTGGAAGGTCTTTCTCAATGGGAATTTTTCTATCCATACTGTTGATAATTTGATTTATTCTCTCAACTACTCTATTTTACTATAGATTTCTTACAGCTGACACTTAGTGCCTTATCCCATGTTTTTTAAATTATATTTCCTTTTTGACAAGTATCACATGTATGAGTATGATCTTGTGATAATCTAGGGAGGTCTCAAGCAGTATCATATTTCACCATACCCTTATTTTTTGTCATATGAGAGGTGTATCCACTATTAATGATCCATATTCTAGTGCAATATGATGCATTAAAATCAATCTATACAACCACTTCCCACTCTTCTCTTTTATTTTTTATCCATATTTTTGACTGCATACCCGATATGGATTGATAATATTTATCTTATTCAGAGTATGATAAAACATATTTATTTTGTAGAGCTACAAATTGATTTTTCATTTTTAGCTATTTTGATGATACATATAGCAACTATTTATAACCATATTCATTCTGTTTTAGCTCATTTCATTTCATTTTTGATGAGAAATATCTATCCATGTTTCTGAATCCTCCAAATATCAAATAGTGACAATAAAATCTTGTTCTATAATATTGAGTTCTATATGATTGCCTTTGTTGGTATTTTTCTCTTTGGTAACTCTTGGCTATGAAATTTACATTTTTTGAGTGTCCCATATTTCCACAACAATAACATCTCATTCGAGGTGCATTCATGTGTGGAAATTCTATACTACTAATTCTCCCTTGTATTCTATGAATCTTATGGTTCTGATTCAATCCCAAATCAATCTTCACCCTAAGACTGGGAGCTTTTGGTCAAACTTCAACCATTACTGGTTTTTGTTTGTGATCAAGCCCCATACCCATAGTATTGTTTTGATTAATCATTTACCTTTTATAAAACTTCTTCATATGTTTCAATGGAACTCTGAATTAATCTTTTAATTTTTCTATTTCCTTCATATCCTACTTTGCAGGAATCAAGAGTTTATCCTTATCTTTCACTTTCTTCTGCACACAGACAACTCCTCTTCGAGTTCTTCATTGTGATTAACTTTATTTTTTCTAGTATTAGTCAAAATATCTATCTCCATTTTCTACTGCTCAATTTCTAGATTTTACTCATCAAACTCTTTTGATCTCTCTATTAATGGAGACTTATGTTTTTCAGTTTCTTCATTCATATTAGACTTCTCTTATTCCTGCTGCTGCATATAATGTTTGGAATTATGAATAAATTTATTGGATTTATTTGTTTTGTCTCTCCAAATTTTTATATCTTCGAGTGAATCTTCTAATTTGACTAGAAGGCCAACTCTTCCTTTGACTTCTCTTTCGTCATTGTCACTAAATTCTGTTGTTTGATAATTTCTGACAACTTCCACCATATCATCTACTTCATGATCCTTGTAGTCCTATAATTCTTCTAACTTAGATTCTTCTGAGCTTTCATCTTCTTTTTAATGAAGATTCTTATTTTTGAATAAATTTATCTTGGTACTCCTCCTACCTTTCATATTGGATGAATACTTCTTCCTAATAGTTTCTTCACTATCTTCATCATTTTCTTGAAACTTCTTAGGTCACTTTAATACAAAATTTTAAATCTTTCCATAATGAAAGCATGCAAGTTAAATTATCCCTTTTAACTTTTCTCTTCCTCTCTATAGATTTGAGGAGATAAATAACATGGAATTATATGGATTTTCATCCTTCTGACTATCTTAAATAGTGATATTATTCATGTCCTTGAATGAAACTTCTTTGTACTTCCCCTTTTCCACAACATCATTATCATCATTTCTTATCTCGTATGCGACAAGAGTACCATGAAAGATATCCAATTTCATCTCTTTTAAATATTTATCTTTTAATATAATAAAATTCAGATTAAACCGAGGAGGTTGTTTTCTCAAGATGCACTTAACAATATTTATATCTTAAATAAATTCTCTAAGACCGCACATGTATTCCACAACAACATTTACCCAGTCAAAGAATGTATCAACAGACTCATTAGGGTACATTATGAGATCCTCATATTTGTTCCATAGATTCTATATCTTTTCTTCTTTGAATTTTGAGTCACCCACATAAATATTCAGAAAATTTTTCCCATATAATATGTGATGTCTTACATGACATCACCTTCATATATATTGAATTTGATAGGGCTCTTCCCTAAGGAATTAATAACCTTAGCTTCATCATCAAATTAATTTCGATCAGCTTTAGATAAATCACCACTATCAATATTGGATGATATTCCATACATATATGCTGTAAGGAAATCCATTCCTAAAGATCATAAATGGTGTTATATCCGATTCTTCTATTATTGAAAATTGTTCCCATAAAAAATCAAAATTTATTTTTGATTGACAACCTCCATTTCCTCTTTTTAGAGAGAACTGCTAACTTTCGAACTTTGTCTCTAATATTAGTTGTTATACCAATTTGGTTAAATACCCTGATGGGGGGGGGGAATTAGGGGATGATAGATTAAAACTCCTTCCCCTTCAGTTATGGTTTTTTCATTAAACAAAATAATATTCTCTCTCCTTACCATAGAAATGTATTAAAAACTTTAAATCATGCACGAGACATATCAATTTTACTTGGTTCACCCTCAATAGGATATATCCAAGAATCATACAACAATGATGTGCCGATGTACCAAATCCACTAAGGCTCACTACCAAATTATAAGGTTTGAGATAGATCACTTCTATGCCTAGGCACATTGAATTTAAAAAATTTAGGGTCATATCACTGCTTTACAAAGGGTCACTCTTTGAGTCTCTTTCTATAGCTCACTATCATTGGAAAGGATCACCTTCTTCCTCTTATTTTACCCATTTCTCTGGAAAGGATCTAAACATAGTTTATGGACTCATAGGTCCCTTCATTTTCATGAATGCACACATCCTTAGTTATAGATGGATGCTCTATTAAAGTACCGTTTTCACCCATAGATAAAATACACTTTTCTTCATATTTTAAGTTTGGGGAAATTAATTTAACAAACTATTTTAGTGCCTTTGAAAACTTCCATGAATACTCTATGAACAATAATACTTCCTCCATGAACTATCTTGCACCACATGGTATGAGTGCTTCATGGACCACCTCTTCTTTTGAGGAATGACTCTTCTTTATGGATGGATGATACCTCATGGAATACTAATTCCATGTGTATAGGTTCTCATTTGCAGACTATAGTGTCCCCAAACAACTTTTGTGAACTACTAACTTCACTTCATGGGAAGATGACATTCCCCGAACTCCTTTTTCTTTTGTGAGCTATAGTGCTCTGAAAATCTCTTTCCACAAACTTCATTCATAGTACTCTTTTTCTTTAAAGAATATTTCCTCACAAACCTATCCTCCTTCATAGAATTCTCTATTGAGAACTACTTCAGGCTTTTCTGAATTCTTCTTGGAGTGATGATATTCTCTAATGAAATTTTCTCTACTTAATGGTATGATTAGGGGTCTTTATATGGATAAATCAATCCAAAAAACCCAATAATCCAAATTACCCAAAACTTTGATGTGGTAAAGTCTTCACCACGAACTACTATGCGGTTTGTATAGCACCTTAATTCTTTGTGACAACTGATGTCTTATACTAAAAAAAACCATTTTCGTTTCCAAAAATCACCGCCTCTATTTCGCAAACAATGATCCTCCCATGAACTTCAAACCTCTTACGAACTATGAGCCTCTCGTGAATTATTTCCCTTCACGGTGTATTTAGAATTCTTCACAGTCCCCATAGCACTGATATGCTGAAATATTCCTTTACCGATTTTCCTTTTCCATTCCGTGTACCTCTGTTGTATTCCATGAACTTTACCTCACTGCTCTAGAACTAAGAAATACTTTATGAAAAAAATTTCTTTTTGAAAAACACAATCAGCCCATAAATAATGAAATGTTACCTTTAGGGATTTTTCCCAACATAAATTTTAAAACTAATACAAAATTAAATTAAATTTTATAAATACTTTTAATGAAAATACAATTTTCAATAAAAATTTAAAAATTTCACTATTCATTAAAAAATTAAAAATTTCAATAAATTCTAAAAAATTCATCAAAGGATAATATTGACATTATAAATTCAAAAATAAAGTTAATTTTTCCACATAATTGTTTTAAAATTTTCAAAAATTAATTATAATATTCACCCATAAAAAATAAGAAAACCCATTTTTTTGAAGAAAACATATCTTTTAAGAATGAAACGACTTAACTAAAAATCAAGAAATTATTTATAAATAATTAATTAAAACCTTAGATATTAGTTGGACCATTATATATTTTGTAATGTGGTTAATACTATTCATTTTTCCAATTTAACTTCTTGGTTATAACGATCACATTTAAATAATAATATTTCATTTTTCATTTAAGCTTGGTGTTACATATCTTATACGCTATCAAACATAGTCTTTCATTTTAAAATATAATGATATTACATTCTCCCATATTTAAGGAATTGTTTTCTCACAATTTTAACTTAAATTTGGTAACTAGGGTTTGACTTCTCAAAATATCATTGTTGAAATCCCACACCGTAAGAAGGTTCAATAAAACTTCTACTTAAAAGAGATAAAGGGGAGTATGAAGGTCATCTAGAATAAAAATATTAGGTCTCTATGTAGTAAAAAATTAATGGGAAGTGAAAAAATGGATATGTGTGAGAAAAATAACTCTTTTGGATTTATAGAGAGTGATAGTTAATATGGTCATGAAAAAGTTAACTATAACAAAACTGTAAATATGTGGTGAGTTAAAAGGCCATTGATTTTTCTTTTAGAAAAAATACAAAGTTAATAATTTTTATTTTTTAAAAATTCTTTTACAAAAGATAAGAAATTATTTTAATTTCCATAATAAGAATATAAGGAAATATACTCACTTGAAAATTAGAATTTCATCCTTTAATCAATTCCCACAAAAATATCTTTCTTTTCTCTAAATGATGAGTATTTAGGATGAAATTTTTATTCTTGAATCACTTGAATCAACTTATATAGATAAAAAAATCCACAAATAAATAACAATATATTTTTCCCTATCTTTAGAAATTAACTATAACCAAAATGGTTATCATGTGATAATATGTTTCCAAAAATGAATAAACCTTAAAATGAAGAAAAAATACTTTAATATCCAAAATTAAAAATTAATACCCAGAATTATTCTTAGATTATTTGATAAATAACTATCCTTAAAATTACTTAAAAATATTATATCCTAATATTAAAAACCAAAAATATTAAGGATTTTATAATGTAATCTTCAGAGATAAATTTATTATTTATTTCCCAATTTCATCAATCACTCTTAATGTATCATACCAAAAATCTAATTTCCATAATCACTTAAACTTCAAGATATAATAATAATTTATATAAATAACTTGACTCACCATAAAGTTATCATAAAATAACATATTCTTCTATAAGATAATTCAATATTTATTTCTCAAATAAAATCCCATAGTATTCTATTTGCCTTAATCCTATAATTCTTCATAAAATTATAGTGATATTCTTCCAAAATGATATTAATAACTTAACCACCAAATCAATTTCCAATCCCACAGTTTTCTATATAATAAAACAACTATTCCCAAAATTAACTTAACCTTTATCCAATATATTTTTTAAATAAAGGAAAAAATATAATGCTTACTAGGACATCGTTTAGGCTAGTTGTCAATGATACACCCTATCTCCCTTTGGTTGGGGGTTCAAGACTCACGACCCTACTGAATGTGGTGGGTTGTCACCAAGACATCAAGTTTCCCATTTTCTAAAACTATATAAACATAATCCTTATAAAATTCCCAAATATATGAGAGGCATACTAAATAAGGACATTAATATATTCAATATTAAATAAACGTTTTATCTTCAAAGGATATCTAATACCTTTAATTTGTCATCCCCAAAAAAAATTAATAACCCATAATTACCTCAAAATAAAAAATCATTTTAACGCTAAAGGTTAACAATACCTTTAAAATTATTTATTCCAAAAGTAAATTCATTCTTCCTAAAATAAAAATTTTCACATGTTAAACTTAAGGGTTACATGTACCTCAAACATTTATCAAAAATCAATTAAAGTCTACCAAAAATTATCACCTTTTCACTACACATATTTTAAAAGGTATTGATTTTATCTAACACATGATTCAAAATTTTTAATGAAAATACAAATTTAAAATATCATTTAGGTGGTTCATGATTATCATGATATTTAGAATATATCAGAATATTAGTGATAAACACATCCTTCAATCAAAATCCTTCTTAAACATTTAACCATGATCTATTATTTTATTCCCTAATACTTTATTTCTATAAATCAAAGATATAAAATATATCTATATCATATTTAAATATAAACCGAAAAATTTTCATACTTAGAGTATAGTAAATTAATCCATACCATAAATCCAGACATCAGTGTTATCCTTTATGTTGTTGATATCTCTTTTTTCTTCAAGCATGATGTACATATATCTAGAATAGAAATAGTCAAGTCCTAGATGGTATTTCCCTTATCGAATGAGATGGATATGTTAATATTTTCAAATAATATAAAAGATACTCCATGATTCATATAAATTTTGGAGAAATGAAAATGAATTGGATAGATCAAATAGTTTCGTACAGGTAAATTGGATGTTAAAAAATCTTTTAAAATCATTCAAACAAAATTTTTCCATCCTAATGATTATTAAATAATATAGTAGGGATAAGAAAGTTTTATTAGATCCTTTCATTTTTATCCTCATGAGTGATCTTTAATCTGTGGAAAAAATATCATTAAAACTTGAAATGAATTATTACATGTTAAAATTGAAATAGTCATTTTCAAGAAAATATCCTTAGAAACTCTATAATAATTTATCCTTAAATTCATTTATAACTAAAGTCAATCACACTTATAAATCCAATCGTTATAAATATCATTAATCTCATAAAAATCCATCACAGTAAAACACAAAAGCATTTCTAATACTTTGAACTTATAATAAAATTTAAACTTGTAAACCCATGATGATATCCATAACTCTTAAGACAACCTCACAAGAAAGCATTATAATATATTAAGTTTTCTAAACCTTTTTATGATAACAACTCTAAGTAACCATCCTTTAACATTTCATATTCTAGTGACTTTAGACTAGAATTCATTTTTATTAAATTTCTAAATATCTTTTTGGTTTATAGTTTTTGAGAGTTAGGTCATAACTCTTAAATAATAGTCCCACACATTATAATGTGAACACTTCTATTTACTATCTATTTTCCCCACCCAAAAAAACTTTTTAAAAGAAAAAATGATTTATTTTAAGGAAAAATATTCATGATTTTTGTCTTGACTTCTTATTTTCCCAAACCTATCCTTAAAACCTATGAAAAAATTTTAAACATGTGGTGTGAGTATAAAAAGCTCTGTAAGGGACATAAAAAAGAATAAAATAATTATTATAATGAAAAAAATTTAAATCCTATGAAATGTTTAACTTTATATCTATGTTCTTTGAGAGAATGAAATAAATCTTTTACATATGAAAAACACATACATTTTCTTCTCAAAGAAAATCATTAAAACTCATAGAAAGAAAATAAAAACTCTTTTTGGAAACTTAGGGAATTAAATTCATCAACCATGTCATGAATAACTAGAGCCTAGTTAAATCCATTGGAGAGATCTCATTAGTAACTATTGGACACCAATGAGAATTGGTTTTTCTATGTGTTGTGTGTTGGATTAATTATAAACCCTATCACTATCAACCATGGTGAGTTGGGGTATTGGATGCGGTGTTTCTATTTACATAGTGTGGTGAATCACATTGATTGTTTTGTTCACCATTTCAACAACAACATGATATGGTGATGTTACCAAAAGTGGGTGAGTCATGGAGTACATGAAGTAATGTGCAATCCTGGAATGTCAATCATGATAATATAGAGAGACGATTTGAAGATAACGAATGAAAATAGAGCACCTAGAGAGGGTTGCATCATGAAATAGTTATTTTTGGTGTTCCAATGCTATTATTAACTAATAATATTGAAAAATATTAAAGACATAGGTATGAAAGATATAAAAGTGTCACATAAAATTATGTATATAGGGTGATGCTATTCTATAGTGTTTTCCAAATTTTTAGGGTCTAAAATTTGGAGGATGACATAGGTTTCATGAAAGTCAGATTTCTTGGTCTGCCTAATGAAAGTATAGAAAAGAATGAATTTCATGTATGTGTGGTGTTTAATGAAATTTTAGTGTCCCAAGGGTTTGGAGATTCATGAAAGAATGTTTCATGGAATAAGGATGATGAATGATTAAAATATAGTAAGTTACGTGATTATAAGAAGTTTGAAAACCAAGATTTTTTTGTGAAATATGGATCAATGATGAAGGAATGATAATAATTTATGTAATTATGAGAAGTTTCATGAATATAAAATTTACAAGTTGTTTTATGAAGACATGGAGTTTTTTAAAAATGTGGTGGAAAGATTATAAGTTTCATAAAGGGGAGGAAACATTTATAAATAGGTTATTGCCCCCTATCATTTGAATAAGGCAGACTTTTTGAATATACAAATGCTCCTAATTCATAAAAGAGTTTCATGAAGGGTTTTCTTCCACAAAGGATTCATATAAATATATGTTTCTTAAAGAAAGGTTTGGTGTCAATCTGACCAAGGGTGTTTGAAATGTTTTAGAAAGATTCCTAAAAGGTTGAGAGTTTCATGAAAGACTTTGAGTTTTTCCAAAGTATAAAGGTTCATGAATAGAAGGAATGTTCCACAAAAGTAGAGAAAAGTTTTTGTGAAAGTGTAATGTTTTGTGACATGGAATGTTTTTGGCACTTATTGAAGAATAATTTAATAGGGAAAATAAATCTACTACAATGGTGATATTCACAACCAATTTGTGAAAGATAAAAGTGATGATAAATGGGCACTAATAAGTACATAAATAATCAGAAAATGAATATGTTTATTTTCTTGATAGCCAAAAAGTGTTCCCTCCTGAAGTAGTGAGAAAGGGAGAGGACAAAGTGAATGATACTTGGGTGGTAGTGATCCAAACCCCAAATCCTTTAAATAAAGTGACCCTCGATTAGAGTGACCATGACCAAAATAATCCATCCATGAGTCTTGTGAAGATTAGTGGATTTTTTCACATCAAAAAAATGTTGGTGTGTTCTCCTTGGACATAGCCCTGTGTGGTTAAACCAAGTACAATTCTTATGTCTTGTGTGCATACTTTACTTACATTTTGTAGGAGGAAAATTAGTGCATGTAAATTGGGTGGTCATAAATATTATTTAAATAAGGCCAAGATATTCTCACCTATTTTTTAGATCGTCACTTAATCGGTGAACATAAGAGTGACCCTACTAATAAGTGAGTTCACGATCGTTTAGGACAGTGAGAGTTTCATGAGTATGTGAGGAAAATGAACGAATTTTATACCCTAATTCACCCCCCTCAGGGTATCTCTCACTAAATTACCATGTGGGTAAAAAAACAAATCCATTATTCTTATATATTAAGATAAGGAAAATTACTGAATGTGTTAGAGCACTATCTGGGTTCACCCATAACATAATCTATATCGGGCTCACCCAACACTATTTGGGAGAACAAAATGTATAAGTTGTATTGGGCTCACATGTGAGCTATAATGGGTATCAACCCTTCATATACACTATATCGGTATCAATAATTTCACATATAAATTTAAAGTACCATATTTTTTTTATTCTCTCACCTTTTCATTATAAAACTTTTGAAAAACTCTTTTAAAACCATATGAAAAACATATTTGGATATTAAAATACTTTTTTTAAAACGCATTTTTAATACCAAAATACTCAGAAAATTGGAATGTGTTTTTTTATTTGAAGAAAATATCATTAAAAGCATTTATGAGGAAAATAAAATTTTCACTTTGAGTAACATATAATTATTTCATCTAGGATGGAAAATGATTTTGAAATATCACTTGGAATATTTTTTGAGGAAAAAATCCATTCTATTTTGAAAGCACTTATTTTTTAAAAAAATTATAAAATTATAAAGGAAAAAAATTATTTGAAAAGAATATTGTAAAATAATAAAGTAATAGTCAAAGGAAATATTATTCATTACTTCAAAAAAACCTACTAATTCCATATAAGTTAGAAAAACTTTCCTTTTACATTTTTTTCCTAAAAAACTACAAAGTACCTCATATGGAAAACAATAAAAATATTCCTTTAAAAAATGTTTTTAAAAATTAAACATGGGTAAAAATGAATTTAAAAAATCATATTAGAATATTAAAAACCTTATTTAAATTATTTTTATAAAATATGGACATGAAATAAAATGAGAGTTTAAAGGGAAACTATAAGATGTTATTTTTAAAAGAAAGTCCCCTACCGTGATTATGAATTGTCATGTATGTTATTTATATTCATAAATTATAATTTTGTTAATTATTTAAATTATTAATAAAAATTTTCTAGTTTATTTTTACTTTTATATCACTTATTACCATGTTATATACAATTTCTTAATCATTTAAGTCCACATCAGACGTTTTAACTATATTTGGTACATAAGTCCAAAATAACTTCAATAGGTTTAATATGGTCAAAGATTTAATTATCCCATTATATAAAAAATAATAATCATGAAAAAATATTAATTTTTATACATAAATTATACCTTTATATTCAACCATTAAATATGGTTAGGAAAGATGAACTATGTTACAATCATGGGGACGTTATACCATAATACACATGAGTAATGTTTCCACTTCTTGATGAACGTTATATAATAAAGGAAAGTATAATATTATATTTTAATAATGATAATAATATAATAAATATCATATTAATTCATTAAATATTATCACATATATCATCCATATGATATGATGATGAAAAATTGATCACATCGCTTCCTGGAGGTGGTAGTCCACACGTACCCAAGAATGACATTATCATTTTTCAGTGAATGGATAGGTAAGAAGGTAAATGATATATTATATTTTAGGAATGATAAAAATTTCATTAATATCATATATAAATATTAATTCCTTCATTATAACCTGTAATGATAGACAGTGATGGAAAATGAATTACATCGGTTCGTGAGGTGTAGTCCACCGTACACATGAATAATGAATTCCTCTCCCATTTAATAGAGGTTAGAGATAAGTATAGATTATTACAATTTAATAATATCATATTAGTATATTTATGATATTGGTTTTATTATTTTATCCTACTTGGAGAATATTTGAAGGATTTGGAAGAAGAACCAAAACCAAAACATGCGGTTAAAAACTATACCTCTTCTTTGGAAATCCTCTATTGATTAACACCTTAAGCACTCTAAGGTTGGTATTATTCCATGAAAATACATATAAAATAGTGTTATGAATTATAATAATTCATTTGGGTAGTTATTGGATGAAAAAAATATGGTTTTATGTTAGAAGATTTGAGAAGAAGAGGTTCCCTTTTATAAGAGATTGGAGGGACACTCTTGGAATTCCTCAAAATATTAAATTAATATAAATTAATATTCAATTAGAAATGGGGAAAAATTATTTATTCAAAATATAGGATTATTATGTATTGAAATAAACTCATAAAATTGAATTTATAAAAGTTTTTACCATTTTATTATCCATATCTTTTCGTTTTAACCCTTTGTTACCATGACAACAAGGGTTTTTATACATTAAGGGTTAATATAGTTACTATAAATGAAAAAATGGTCCATAAATGGACAATGGTTGATATTATAAACCATATAATATTAAATTTTATGAATATAATATTTTTAGTGATTTTGTTTCATTTAATAAAAATTAATTATTTTGAAATATTATTAATTCTATTTTTAGAACTATTCATTACTTTGATTTTAATAACATAAATACAAGAAGTAAAATTAGAAAAAAATATTTTAATATGCATATAACATGTCATTTTCATCTATAAAATTAATTTCTAACATTATTTATAACAAATTATATTACTTTTAATATTTTTAATATAATTTATTTGAATTTATCATTAATTGAATAATTACTGTATCAAAATTGTTTAAGAAATTAAGGTAATTATTTATTCAAAAAAAAAAATTTAAATGAAGAAGATAAATATTTTAAATTTAAAAATAATATTTATAATTGATCATATCCTTGTTTTAAACCCATGTTAAAAATATTATAGTTTTTGCTGAATAGACCGAAGGCGTTATTTTTTATTGATTTTCTGATAACCCCCCTTTCAAGGAATGAGGGGGAACCCTTACAAGACCCATAGGCTTATGAATTACATTTCCCGTAGGCTTGGAGACATTATAGTTATGAAAGACAAGAGTGTGACATTTTTAAATTTTCTTTTAATAAAATATTATAAAGGACATAATCACTCAAAAGGGGGAAAAGGTCATATATACAAACTTTTTGTTATTATGAACAATTTATTATAATCTAATAAAATTTAGGAAAGTTTTACGGTCATTTTATAGTATTTATTATATAATTTTAATTATAAATTACCCGATTTATCCTTTACTATGGTAACAAAAATTACTAAGGTGACTGTCCACATTGACAAACAAAAGGGGATATATTAACTAAATTTGGAAATCATGATTAAAAATAAAGAATATATTTTTAAAATTAATAAAAATATAAGTTTTATAGTTTAATTTAAAATCAAAGTTTCAAAATGCATCGAAAAACAATTTTTCAGAAAGATGTCCTTTTTAAGTATAAAATGTTTCTTTACTAAATTAATGTATATTTTTTTTTGAAAAAACAAAATTGTATTATTATTAATAAAAATTAAATAATTATGTTTTATAAATCATCCAAAATAGTTTTTTATTTTATGAATACTGTAAAAGAAAATACATTTTTCCATAAAATTAGTATTTTCACTATTCATTGAGAAATAAAACTTTTCAGAAAATTATCAAACATTGATCCTATGGTAATATTGAAATGATGAATTAAAAAATGAAATTATTATTTTTTAAATACATTTTCTAAAATTTCTAGAAATTAATTATAACATTCTCTCATAAAAATCAAGAAAACCCATTTTTTTAATAAAACACATTTTTTTAGAATAAAATGAATTTACTAAAATTCAAGTGGTTATTTACAAAGAATTAATTAATACCATATAAATAATTGATGCCATTATATATTTTATAATGGGGTTAATAATATTCATTCCCACTAATTTAATGGCTATGTTATGATAATCACATTTAAATAAAAATATTTCATTTTTCATTGAAACTCACTATTGCATATATTGTATGATATAGAACATAACCTTTAATTTGTAAAATATAATAATATTATAAGAGATGTTAAGGACTATAACTTGAATGGTTTATGTTCCCTCTCCATAGTCAATAAAAACCTGGTTCGTTGCATACACTCGACCTGACTCAGGTCTATGGCCCTAACCCCGAGGTGTGTGAATCATCTGATTTAAAGTCATATGAGGAGTATAAACCTGATTATGAGGACCTTGAATGAATAACTAGATCATATATTTCATTTTTATTTTTCCTCTTCAAAAAACTAACCTTTAAGCTCTAGATTATAAATGTTGGACATGCCCCATATTTCCACACTTATGACACTTTCTCTATCGTGTTGGTCTGAACTTTTGATAATTTATGGCCTTCCCATTGTTAAAAAAATATGGAAGTCCTCTCGAGGGGGATGAAGAATTTGTAATTTGATTAAACTTCCCATCGGTACCCTGAGGTACATCCCTAGTCTTAATCTTCCTGCTACCATATTTGACACTCATCTTAGTAGTACGAGGTTAATATTTCTGATCACTAACGGATGGAAGAAGACAAATTGATCGATCCTACTCCAGGACCTTCTCAATTGTCAAGGCCTTGAATAGTGCCTATGGGTTTTCTGTGATGTTGAAAATATTAACCTTCCATTTTATATCGTGATAAAGACTATTCTTGAACTTCCTGGAATTTTGTTCCTCATTTCCAACTAAGAGAGGAGAAAACAAAATGCAGTTCAGTGAAATGATAAGAGTACATAGATTGTGTTATGGATCGTTGTAGAAGCACCATGAATTCTTAGTAATAATAACATTTTATCATATTAGTAAATAATTCCCTAAAGAAAATGTTTATGAATACCTACTAAGAAATACCCTTACATTTTCTTACTTTTCCCATGTCACCCCACCGTCTCCTTATGGGTCCCTAAAACATAAATGCTGATTAATTGACTGGTTAGTCCTCCATTGTCATAACCTAGTTGAATATGATCTCAATGATGTCTATCCAGTCCTTAGAATATGTGGTCCTCTAGTTCCCATGAAGTCTAGTATATACTGGAGTTGGAAGTCATGGGTATATTCAACCATGGTCCTATATACTCCACCACCATGGAAAGGTACAATTTAAAAGTCTTTAGGTTAGAATGGCTCCAATTCTTGAACCAGTAAAGAAAGTGTTGGTGCATGATCAGGTGCATCCTCCTACATTACCTATGGTGGAATTGGTGTATCCTCCCAAGTGGGATAGTTAAGATGAATTTGAGGTGTAATTTTTCTTGTAAGAAAATGAATGTTTAGGGCAACCACAACAGGTTTCTTATTATAGAAACTTAAGTAGTTATAAGTTATACATAAGGGATTTATATCTGAAGAACTAACTTAGGAGATACTAAAACACGTGGTATAACATCCTAGTTCAACCCAATGCTCAATATTAGTCCTTCATACCTATATTATTTTTCGAATTATATATATATATATATATAAAGCACAATATCATGATAAAGTTTAACAAATTAATGATAAAAATGTCTTATGAAAAACTCATATATATCAAAAAATAAATAAATAAAACATGTATATTACATAGTAATATTGACATAGGTTATTTCCAGAACTTTAAATAAGAAATAATACATATAAAAAATTCTGGTTCAACCATAAAAATGGTTTCATGACCAGATCTGAAGGTAGAAATGGAATAATAAAGAAAGTCGTTTTTGAAGGTGATAAATTAACACCTCCCAAACAACGTTCTCTTTAATAAAATAAAAGGAAGAGGAAAAGGGGGTTGGATGATATAATATCCCATTTTCATCATGAAATTATAGTATATGTATAATACTAGAGTTACAATACCATTTATATGAGTATAGGTGGGGAGATATCAAGAAATGAACTTGAACTTGAAAGGAAATTAAAGGAGAAGAGGGAGAGAAATTACCTCTTAAATCCTCCTCTTGAGATTCTCCTTAAGGAATCTAGGCTTGGTATTTTTATGAGACCAGAAGCTCTTGAACATGGGAGAGAGGATAGAGAATGGGTTTGGGGAGAGTTTATAGAAGTCTTGGAGCTTTATAGGTGTGAGGAAATGAGGGTGTGAAGGGTGGTTTTCATAGTGGAGGGGGGAGGGGTTTCCTTAAAATAAAACTCATTAGTTTATTATTTCCTCACAAGACAATGAATAGTGAGTAATCCATGACCAATAATATTAAATAACACATGTGAGTTCATAATTTGGGTGATTACATCACTTGTGATGTCAGGAATAGTGGGTTTTAATTTTAATGTATTTATACTGTCAATTAATGTATTTTACTATTCACCAAAAATTCAAGTATTTCAGAAAAATCCCAAAAATTTACCCCTACAATTTCTCGACGTGTAGAATCAAAAAATGAATTATATTTTTCAATTTTTTTTTCTAATTATTATTAATTTAATATTTAATTAAAATTATAATTTACTTAAAAAACAATTTTTAATATTAAAACTGATTGTATAGTGCTTTCAAAAATTACGTATGGTCTTATAAAATTATCTAAAAACTATAAGACATTGATTTTTTAATTTATGAACACATTTTAAGAAAATAAATTTTCTTTTAAATTAATTAATTAATTATAATTAATTATTTATGACTTACAAAATACCAAAACGTTTACTAAGGTCAAATTGTCACTTTCTAAGATGTCTAAATTTTATTTAATTATTCATGGGTAAGGTTACTCTTATGTTGTATGATTGACTATTAATAAGGGTCATATTAAAATTAATAAGGGTATGTTACTATTCATAAGGGTAGGTTACTATTCACATTTTTTTTGTTTTATTAGACTCCAAAAATCATATTGAACACAACCGTGTATGTCAGATTTTCAAAATTCCAAACACAGAAGTGACAGACTTATGTTTAAATGTCACTTATCACTTAGTAGTTCATTATGTTGTGATTTTATGAGATTATATGACATGATTATAATAAGGGATTTTACATTGAAAAACTTTGGGTCGTTACAGAAATGGCTTGGTATTTATAGGAAAAGTGAGTGAATAAATTATTAATTTCCAAGGGACACCTCATCGGTGGTATTTGAAAAACCATGGGATTTACCATGGTATTTGCCCATGGTATTGGACAAGTGGGACACATCATAGAATATCTCACTATTCTTAAGTATAATAGAAATATTACATCATTATTACATCATTTATGATGTCATTAAACACCCGAAACTCAAAACTATATTTTTACTATTCACTGAAAATTCAACTGTTTCAGAAAAATCCCTAAAATTCACCCTAACCAAATATCAACGCTCTGAATTGAAAAATGAAGTCCATTTTATGAAAATAATTTTCTAAATATTTTTAATTTAATTTTTAAATAAAATCATTATTTATTCAAAAAATACAACTGTAAAACTATAACTCATATTGTAACACTTTAAAAAAGTAATTAAGGTCCCATAAAAATATCATATAACCATAAGATAGTAACGTAACAATTTATGGTTAAATTTTATGTAAATAAATTTCCATTTTAAATTATTAAATTAATTGTAAAATTTTAAATAAAATATTTATGGCGTACAAAAATACCAAAACTTAAACTATGATCATTTTTTCACTTTTAAGATGTCTAAAATGTATTTATACATTCATGGGTGAAGTTTCTATTTTTTTTGCCAAATTACTATTCATTACTATTCATTACTATTCACATGGGTATGTTACTATTCCTACTTTACTATTCACTAAAAACCAAGTTGATCTTATTAGACTCTAACTTTCTTACTGAACACAACTGTAGAATACCATTTCTCAAAAATCATTTCACATTATTAATTATTTAATGAATACAAAAACATTTTAAAATACCCCTTTTTTCCAAAATTCATCAATAATACGCATCCTATATTTATCTGGATATTTGAAATTCACAACTTTTCCATAAGAATAAATAAAAATTTTATTTATATAAAAAAATTACACAAAGCAGCTAAGGTCTCGTTACATAGCCCCTTAATACACTAGTATAGGACCTAAGTGTAAGGTGTGCTATGGTGATAGAATCTTGGGGTGGCTCAGACAACATTTCCTGAGTGGTGATTTCTATCAGCTTGAACTTCTCCCTTAGGTGATTCCGTTCAAGATTCATACATTGAAGTTTGGCTTGGGCTTGGTCCAGAGTAAAGCCCAGTGATGCTACCTCCTTACCAAGCTTCGACAGATGAGCTTCATATGGCTCAAGCCTATTGGATAAGGCCATTCAATCTTATTTATGTATTAATTAACCAAGATTACCATATTTATAAAAACAAAATGTTAAGATTATAGTTTCCAACTGTCATATTGACCAACAGTCATATTGACCAATGGTCATATAACAGTCAAAACTCAACGGTCTCATTTTAATTATACCCACTTTATTAATTAAAGGATATAGTTTTGTTGAGTATATAGTAAAACAACACACAAAATTAGAAAATAAATATAATTAAAAAGTTCGGGTCGTTACATTATTTCCCCCTTAAGAAATTTCATCCCGGAAATTTTATCTCGTACCCTCTAATGGGAAAAGGTGTGGGTACTTCTGTCTCATAGACTCCTCCGGTTCCCACGTGGCTTCTTCACATTTTTGGTTCCTCCATAACACCTTAAAAAGGTGGGTAGTCTTGTTTCATAGAACCTTGTCTCTATGATCCAAGATCTCCACCAGCTGCTCCTCATAAGAGAGGTCATGTTCCATTTGTACCACCTCTGGATTTAGTATATGTGAAGGGTTAGGAATGTACTTCCTCAAGAGGGATACGTTGAAGACATCATGAACTAGGGCTATATTTAGAGGACGGGCAAGATGATAGACCACTGCTCCCACACGATCAAGGATTTCATATGGGCCAATGTACCTAGGGCTGAGCTTCCCTTTCTTCACAAACCTCATGACTCTCTTCTAAGGTGGAATCTGAAGAAAGACTTTGTCACCAACATAAAACTCCAAGTCCCTTCAACGGTTGTCGATATAGCTCTTTTGCCGACCCTAAGAAGCCTTAATGTGTTGTTGGATGGAATGGACCTTTTCTGTCATCTCTTTCACAAGATCAGGCCCAAGAAACTTTCTATCACTATCTCCATCCCAAAAAGTAGGAGTTCTACATCACTTCCCATAAAGAGCTTCATAGGGTGTCGTTTGAATGCTCGAGTGGAAGCTGTTGTTGTAAGAGAACTCAATTAAAGAGAGATGTTGATCCCATCCACCTTTAAAATCCATTTAGAAAGTTTTCAGTATATCCTCGAGTGTTTGAATAGTCCTTTCAGATTAGCCATCAGTTTGGTGGTGATTGGCCATACTGAAATTCGATTCATTTCTCAGTGTTTGTTGAAGACTTCTCTAGAATTTTGATGTTAACCTTGGATCACGATCAGATACAATATAAAGTGTAACTCCATACAGCTTTACCACTTCCTTCACGTAAATCCTGGCAAGTTGATCAAGAGAGAAATCTTACCTAATGGAGATAAAAAGGGTATTCTTGGTGAGACTGTCCCTAATAACCCATATCGCATTTTTTCCATTGGAAGTTATCGGGAGACTAGTGATGAAGTCCATAGTGATATTGTCCCACTTCCATGCTGGTATGGGAAGTGGTTGCAATAACCCTTTAGGAAGTTATCTCTCTTCCATCACTTGCTGACATACCAGGCACCTTTAAGTGTAGTCATCAATATCCCTTTTCATATTATCCCACCAATAATGATCACAAATGTCCCTATACATTTTCACGCTACCAGGATGTATAGAGAAAGTAGAGCTATGAGCTTCATCCATCAACTCCTTCTTTATTTCCGGAATACATGGAACACATAGTCTTGTATGAAATTTTAGTACACCTTCTTGATTAGTATTGAACTCAAGAAACTTCCCATCCTTCACAGCCTCAAACTTCTTCTGTAACAAAGGATCTTCTTTCTGAGTTTTTTTGATATTATCTAGTAGCGACGGTTGAGAAATCATTTGAGTTAGAGTTGATGATTTCCCTTCACTTATAATTCCCATGTCTAGCTTTACAAGGTCATTGATAAAATGGTCTCTTGGAATCCTCATCCTGGATAGAACAGTTGGGTCTTTCCTGCTTAATGCATCAGTGACTTTGTTTGCTCTTCCAAGATTATAATGAATTGAAAAATCATAGTCTTTAAGGAGTTCCAACCATCTCTTTTGTCTCTTGTTCAATTCCTTTTGTGTGAAAATATATTTCAAACATAGATGGTCTGTGTATATATCAAATTTATCCCCATAAAGATAGTGGCTCCATTTATTCAGAGCAAAAACGACCGCAACCAGCTCCAGATCATGCGTAGGATAGTTCTGCTCATGAGTCTTGAACTATCGAGATGCATAATCAATGACCTTGTCATTTTGCATGAGGACGCACCCAAGCCCTTTTAGAGATGCATCGCTAAAAATAATGAATCCTTCTCCACTTGAGGGAAGAGTTAGCACAGGCGCAGTAACCAATCTCTTCTTTAGCTCTTGGAAAATTTCCTCACACTCCTTTGTCTAGATAAACTTGACCGTTTTTCGAGTTAACTTGGTTAATGGATTAGAAAGTCGTGAAAAGTTTTTCATAAAACTCCTATAATATCCTGCTAATCCAAGTAAACTATGAATCTCATTTATTGTTGTAGGCTGAGGCCACTCCTCCACAAATTTTGTCTTTTCAGGGTCAATTGTGATTCCTTCATTGGCAACAATGTGCCCCAAGAAAGAAACTTGTTGTAACCAGAATTCACATTTACTAAACTTTCCAAAAAGTATCTCCTTCCATAGAGTTTGCAAAATAACCCTTAGATGACTCTCATGCTCCTCACGACTTTTGGAATATATCAGAATATCATCAATAAAAACTACTACAAAGTTATCAAGGTAGTCTTTAAAGACTCTATTCATCAAATCCATAAAAATAGAAGGTGCATTAGTCAGTCCAAAAGGCATAACAACAAAATAATAATGCCTATATCTTGATCAGAAGGTAGTTTTTGGAATATCTTCTTTCTTCACCCCCAATTGATGATAACCAGATCGAAGATCAATCTTAGAGAAGAATTAATCCCCACGAAGTTGGTCAAATAAGTCATCAATTCTTGGAAGATGTTATTTGTTCTTTACTGTGATCCCATTCAGTTCTCTATAATCAATGCATAACTACATTGATCCATCCTTATTATTCCCAAAGAGAATAGGTGCTCTCCAAGGAGACACACTTGGGCGGATAAACCCCTTCTCCAAAAGATCTTGGAGTTGTTTCTTTAATTCCTCTAGCTCTACATTTTTCATCCTATATGGGGTCTTTGATATTGGATGAGATATAGGTACGAGTTCAAAGGAGAACTCTACCTCTCTTTCTAGGGGATGTCCAGGCAACTCCTCAGGAAATACGTCAATGTATTTATGGACGATGGGTACATTTTATATCCTCAAAATTTCATTTCCTTCATCTTTTTCATCGATCAATTCCATAAAAATGAAATAGGAGATTTTTCTAGACAAAGATTAGGTTGATATATCTCTCCTTGGAAGATAACTGTAGGTTTTCCATTAAAGACTACTGATATTTCCTTACTTCTGCATTTGATCTTAGAATTATACTTTGAGATCTAGTCCATCCCTAGTATAATGTCAAATTCCATGATGGGAAGGACTACTATATTTGAGATAAGATTGTTCTCAACAAATTAGATACTAGAGTTTCTAAACACTGATGATGCTTGGATAATCGCACCAAGAGTCTTGACTGATAACTCTACATTTAGAAATTTGGGGGTTGATTCTAAAATCTTTGTAAACTTGGAGGAAATAAAAGAATGAGTAGAACTAAAATCAAACAAAGTACTTGCTAGCTTTGAGAGAACAACACGAGTACCTGCTACCACATCATCTGGAGCTTCAACTTCAGGTGTCATGATATCAAAAGCACAGAATTTCTCCCTTGGCCTTTTCTGAGGATGATGGTGGTTTCCCTCCACTACCCTCAGATTTGGATAGTGATTGGTAAAGTGACCTAGTTATCCAAACTTAAAGCACTAGACATCAGGTAGGTCCTGAATCATATTACCCTTGTCGTTAGTGTTTGGAAGTTGAGGTTTCACCTCACTATGACAATTCCTTGCAATATGGCCATATCTTCCACACTTGTAGCATTTCCCACTTTTGAGTAGGTAATTCCGCAAATGATTCTTCCCACATTTATTACACGTGGGACATTGCACTTTCTTGCCTCCTCTTCCTTGATCAAATCTCCTCCCTAAGCTTGGATCTATTGATCTCTTTTTGTCGTTGGATTTATGAGACCACTACATCTCACCAAAATCCAGTTCGACCTTCATTGCACTCCGAACGATCTCCTCGTAGCTATCATAGTCTTAGTTGGATATATTCTTCTGTAGATAAGGCCTTAGTCCACCAAAGAATCTATCAACCTTACAATTTGGATCTATGGAAAATATAGAGGTATATCATGATATTTGGGTGAAGTTCATCTCATAGATTCCCAAAGATTCATTCACGTTCTACTTCAGCACGAGAAACTCCTTCTCCATTCTTGTTCTCATGGAACGAGGAAAATACTTGCTGAAGAATATTCCTATGAACTATTCCCACTCCATAGCTTCAACATCCAATCTTTGACCCGTGTTTTTAATCAGACCCCACCTCTAATCAGCTTCTCCTTCTAAGCGATAGATAACAAGGGTGACCTTATCTTTCTCTAAATAGCGGAGCACAAAAAATATCTTCTCAATAAAACTGATCCACTGAAGGTTGGTGGTCGTTGACGCATAAATTAATAAACAGAATGTTGTTCCCTTCGTGGTGATATCGGTCTCTCAGCTTGATTCAAGTTATTTCCCATAACATGAGTCATTTAGTTCATCATTCTCATGAATGTTTCCATTCCGGCTTCCATCGGAGGGCAGTCGGCGCATGGTCTATTGTGGTCACCATTTGCACGATTCCTCCTATTTCCCACCATTTTCTAAAAGAATAAAACCTTAGTGAGAAACTTATTTCATTTACGGATCTTTTAACTAATAAGGATTTTATGTCTTAAAACTTCATGCTTCGACAATTACATTTCTCTATAAATCCTGTATAATTATTCATAAAAAACATATGATTACCAAACATATCCCCTCGGAGTATCGTAACCAAGAGTACAACAAGTCCCTTTGTCATGCACCAATTCCCGTTCTAGTCTAGCTCAAAGTGGTGTTTTAGGGTTTTACCCCTGTGTATATCTATGCCAGAGCCGCCTCTACCTGCTCGTATCCAAATAGGGATGTATTTGTTCAATAAACCACTTACTTAATACACACCAAAATACTAAGAAGTTTTCCTATATTTAAAATTTTCTATAGGTTTCTTCTTAAATATTTCATAGCCTAATTTCCATAAATAACTAAACTATCCTCTGATACTAACTATGGAATCCCGCCTTTTTATTACATAATTTTTCATTAAATTTTACAAACAAAGGATCTTTAAAGTTTAGTGTCTTGGAAATTAGGAACATAATACAAGAAAAACAATATTAAACATTCTTCTAATACACTTTTATGGCTTAATCATAGGTTCATCCTATGTATAATTACTGCATCACATAACCTGGATACATACATCAAAGGAAAGGGTGAGCAGAAGGCCCAGTAAGGAAAATAAGTGAATCATTTTACTTGTGACATCAATAAGAACTTGAATAAAAACATAAGGACATGAACAATGGAAGTATATGAATATCATAAAAAAATAACTTGAATAATAACTTGAATATGTGGCTAAAAAATTTCATTTAGACATTCAGGAACATATCACCAAGGTTTAACCCCGAGGTGTCATAAAAATTACCAAGGTTATTCACCAAGGTATTGTGAAACTTGTCATCTCTAGAGAGTAATTATTTACCCAATTTATTGGAGTGATATCAGGGAACACCCTTAATATGTCTTTAATTTCATGTGAGTCACATAGATCATAATAAAACATTTCATAAATAACCCATAGAGAATGAAAGAAATAGGTTTCATCTCAAAATCGTGACATTTTAAAAGTTCTTAAAAATAAGATCATTATGTCATTTATAACCCATGGAAAGGGAGTGAGGGTTATATGTATATCAATTCCAGAATCAAATATATCATATTTATATATTTATGAACACCCATAGAAATGAAATAGTTCTAGGTATTCACATAAAAAAAACAAGATAATTTCTTGAGAGAAACAAATATAAATTTTGAGATGAAATTTCTGCCGCATAATGACTATATAACATGGTTTTAGAAAATAATAAAAAGTTAGTTACAAGGGTTACCCACTCATAAATAACTAAACTATCCTTTTATACCAACTATGGCATCCCAATAATATCCTAATTTCTATAAATAACTAATCTATCCCTTGATACCAACTATGGAATCCCGCCTTTTTATTACAAAACTTTTCATTACATTATACAAACAGATGATCTTTATAGTTTAGTGTCTTGGAAATTAGGAAAATAATACAAGAAAAACAACATAAAACATTCTTCTAATACACTTTTAATGCTTCATCATAGGTTCATCCTATGTACAATTACTGCATCACATAACTTGAAGACATACATCAAAAGAAAGGGTGAGCAGAAGGCCCAGTAAGGAAAATAAGTGAATCATTTTACTTGTGAAATAAATAAGAACTTGAATAAAAACATAAGAACTTGAGAAATGAAATTATAGGCATATCATAATAAAAATAACTTGAATAATAACTTGAATATGTGGCTACAACAATTTATTTAGACATTCATTAACATATCACCAAGGTTTAACCCTGAGGTGTTATAAAAATTACCAAGGTTATTCACCAAGGTATCGTAAAACTTGTCATCTATAGAGATTAATTCTTTACCCAATGCACTGAAGTGATATTAGGGAACACCCTTAATATGTATTTACTTTCATGTGATCCACATAGATAATAATAAAAATTTCATAAATATCCCATAGAAAATGAAATAAATGGGTTTCATATCAAAATCGTGACGTTTTAAAAGTTCTTAAAAATAAGATCATGATGTCATTTATAACCCATGGAAACAGAGTGAGGGTTATATGTATGTCAATTCTAGAATCAAATATATCATATTTATATATTTATGAACACCCATATAAACTAAATATGTCTGGTTATTCACATAAATAAAAAATATAATTTCTTGAGAGAAAGAGACAGAAATTTTGAGACGAAATTTGTGCAGCATAATAGCTTTATAACATGGTTTTAGAAAATAATAAAAAGGGAGGGTACAAGGGTAACCCACTCATAAATAAATAATACTACAATATAAATACAAATAACATGGAGATAAGAACATGGTATGGATATTTTAATGACATACCACAAGAAAGGGAAACTTGAAAGGAAATAGAAGACACCATTTCTTTTACGAGAAATTCGGCAGCCTAACAGTATCCCTTAAAAATTAAGAAAAAAAATTGATGAGAGAAGAAAGGTTCTCTCATAATTTGGACATGAAATGTATAGTTGTAAGAACATATAATAACATAACCTCAACACAAATAGATGGAATATATAATACACAACATAAAGGAAGTCATGATTTAAAAGAGGAGGGTGAAAGGATCCCTTACCATGAAGTGTAACTTTGAAAGTTTGAAGTTGGGGACCTTGGGAGGCTTGAGGGAACCTTGGGAGGACTCCTTGAGAGGTAAGGAGACCAGAAATTTGTTGAGTATTATTTTTGGAATGAAATGAATGAGGGAAATGGCTTGGTATTTATAGGAAAAGTGAGTGAATAAATTATTAATTTGGGAACGCCTCTGAGCGGCAACGACTTCTTGGGAATGGAGGCTAGGGTTTTCAACCATCACAGATTTTCCTCCCCTTCTCCATCATGATCGTTTTTTGGCGTCGTCTCCCTAGAGTTTTGGTGGGGCGCATGTCTCAGGTGCGGCTTCTTTCACTTCGGTGGTGGGACCGATACTCAGCTTTCCTGAGTCGGCGAGGCATGTTGCGGCTGCTCCGGTTGAATAGTGGATTTCAGCTTTTGTCTCTTCTGAACAGGGACTGGTGAAGCTCCGTGCGCTATTCCGATGGCTTACAGGGGGTGCGGCGTAGGATCATTTGCTGTTTGGAGGGGGGGAGGGTTGTTTCTTCACCCGAGCCTTGTCTCCTCGTTCCGGCTTCGACATTTTCCATCAGCAGTGCTTCATTATTTTCGTCTTCTTCAATAAGAGCCTTGACTCCTGATGAATCCTAAGGATTCTATGCCAGAGAATGGTGAGGTCTTTCTTCTTGCGCAATTTTCATCTCCTCCTTACCTTCTTATCTGGTTTCAGATCCAAACATCACCGATGAAGATTGATCTTCACTGGTGGATTTTCCCTTGAGCAGCTTCTTTGATGCTCCTCTACTCGAAGGTGAAGTGTGCTCATGCTCCCTTTGAGTAGTGGCTCATGTTGGTCTGAGGGGGTGTGTGGATGTTGATGTTGGGGGAAATTGGTATCTTTCATGCTTGCCGTCACGCCTTGGTTTCTTCTTGCTCAGGATTTGCTGTTTCTTGTGCTTGTTTGGAAGGCCTTTCTACCTCATCAATTGCAGTTTCTTGAAGGATTTATAGAGCTTGGTTTTGTGATTCAAGCCCTTGTGTGGACCTCTATTTTTCACTGGGATGCAGATGTTTTGGTGGGTGATTACTGCTTGTCTCTTTGCATTTGGTTGGTGTGTTCTATCTTATAGATTACGTCAGGTGGGCGACCTCGATGGAGGGATGGGTGTCTTGACACCCATCATTCAGCCGTCTGTTCTTTTGGATGGATGGGTACCCTAATTGATTTTTCATGGTTTTCTCTGGCGGATGTTGCGGCGCATCAGGTTGATGGTGCAGTGAGTCTCTCATTTGCACTGTCGGGGGGGGGGGGGGGTGGCTCGAAAGAGAGATAGGTGTGCTGGAACTTATCGCCCAGTCCTCCTCTCATTTATCAGTGTGAGTTAGAGGAGTGCTCTGCTTTGGTTGTGTTTCCAGCATGACACATTTCATTGCAGAGGGGGTGACGTAACATCTTTCCTGATTTCGCTGTTGCATTTTCGATTAGGGGGGGTGATGAGACTTTTTGGCTTGAGCCTGCTTTGATTTTTGTTTCCTTTTGACTTTTGTATCTCTGTTTGGCCACGTGACTTGTTTTGTTTGATGTTTTGCATCTGTCTCTGTAATGGGTCCCTTCTTATTCCCTTCAAAAGTAGTTTCTTTCTTTCAATAAATGAGGGCTTTCCCCCTTTACCTTTGAAAAAAATTATTAATTTCCAAGGGACACCTCATCAGTGGTATTTGCAAAACGATGGGCTTGCCCATGGTATTTGCCCATGGTATTGGCCACTTGGGACACCTCATAGAATATATCACTATTCATAAGTCGAATAGAAATCTAACATCATTATTACATCACTAATGATGTCATTAAACACCTGAAACTCAAAACTGTATTTTTACTATTCACCGAAAGTTCAACTGTTTCATAAAATCCCTAAAATTCACCCTAACAAAATATTGATGCTTTGAATTCAAAAATGAAGTCCATTTTATGAAAATAATTTTCTAAATATTTTTAATTTAATTTTTAATTAAAATCATTATTTATTCCAAAAATACAACTTTAAAACTATAACTCATTTTGTAACACCTTAAAAAAGTAACCAAGGTCCCATAAAAATATCGTATACCCATAAGACAATAAAGTAACAATTTATGGTTAAATTTAATGAAAATAAATTTTGATTTTAAATTATTAAATTAATTGTAAAATTGTAAATAAAATATTTATGGTGTACAAAAATACCAAAACTAGAACTATGATCATTTTTTCACTTTTAAGATATCTAAAATGTATTTATAAATTCATGGGTGAAGTTTCTATTTTTTTTTCAAATTACTATTAATTACTATTCATTACTATTCATATGGGTATGTTTCTATTCATACTTTACTATTCACTAAAAACCAATTTAATCTTATTAGATTCTAAATTTCTTATTGAACACAACTATAAAAGACCATTTCTTGAAAATAATTTCACATTATTAATTATTTAATGAATACAAAAAAATTTAAAATACCCCTTTTTTCCGAAATTCATCAATAATACACATCATATATTTATCCAGATATTTGAAATTCACAAATTTGACATAAGAAGAAATAAAAATTTTATTTATATAAAAAAATTACACAAAAAAGATAAGGTCTTGTTACATAGACCCTTAAAACACCAGCATAGGACCTAAGTGTAAGGTGTGCTATGGTGATAGAATCTTGGGGTGGCTCAGAAAACATTTCCCGAGTGGTGATTTCTATCAGCTTGAACTTCTCCCTTTGGTGATTCCGTTCAAGCTTCATACGTTGAAGTTTGGATTGGGCTTGTTCAAGAGCAAATCCCAGTGATGATACCTCCTTTACAAGCTCTAATAGATGGGCTTGATATGGCTTGAGTCTACCAGATGAGGCCATTCAATCTTCTTTCTGATTAATTAACCAAGATAAACATATTTATAAAAACACAACATTAAGATTATAGTTTCCAACTGTCATGTTGACCAACGATCATATTGACCAACGATCATATAACAGGCGAAACCCAACAGTCTAATTTTAATTATACCCACTTTATTAATTATAGGATATAGTTTTGTTGAGTATACAATAAAACAACACACAAAATTATAAAACAAATGTAATTAGAAATTTTGGGTCATTATAGTAATGGAGATCCACAACTTTCTAGGTTTAGCTGGGTATTATCAACAATTTGTGAAGAACTTATCATGATTTTAAAACCTAATGAGCAAGATAAATTGGAAGGGAGTGAAGTTTTTTTGGACTCAATAATGTGAGGAAAGCGTTAAGGATCTCAAAAAGAGGCTAATAACTATACCAGTACTCACACTCCCAACAAAGTGGAGAAATCTTTGTGGTGTAAAATGATGATTCAAAGAAGGGATTAGGCTTTGTGATGATAAAAAATGATAAATTGATTGCCTACGACTCAAGGAAGCTAAAAATCCATGAGAAAAACTATCCTACACATGATTTGGAGTTGGTGGCTGAGATCTTTGCATTGAAAATTTGGCAGCATTATCTCTATGGGGAGATGTGTGAGATATATACTAATCAAAAGAGTCTTATAAGAACCTAGTTCTTCTTTTGAGTTAAAATCTTTTATTTTTGGTTTACACTTAAGGAAAAGGAGTAAAAGGGGTCAAATGCTAACTCCAACCCTTACATGACTAGACTTGGTGGTTGTATGCCATTTATTCTAAGTACACGCCGTGTATTCATGTTGGAAAGACTCATTTATGATGTGGAAGAGAAGTCGGTAAAGTAGGGAAATTTTTGGCATATACATGCCATTTATATGCAAGTACTTGGTGTATACTTTTCTAAAATTTTCTAAAATGGGATGTATCCTTGTTTTTTTCAGACAGATAGAGGGATCTCACCTGGTTCACAAACCTACAGTGCCAGAAAAAGTTTTCCCTCATGAGTTGTCATATAAACTCTGTTTTGATCTCCATCAGATTCATTGGAACCCAATCAATAATCTCTCAATTAATTTTTTAGCCATTATTCACAATTTTGTCTCTCAACCAATTTTTCGAAGGCTGAGTGTTTTTGCTCATTTTGTAGATATACTTTGCTCTAGCTCGAATTAGAGGCCGACATTGAACATGGAGGGGCGTACGACTATGAGGTAGGTGGTCTTGTGCCTTTCACTAAATGGAAAGTTGTTTATATGTGCTGAAGTGATGCATAACCATTTTTAGGGTGTCTCTTTGTTGGTTATTGACCCGTGTTGTTGCCTAATATTGAATAGATAATTTATTAAATTATTTAAATCATGTTTAAGGTTGTTTGACTTGATTTTGGGCCACCTTGTGGGTGAGTTTTCCCTTGAATGACCAATGTTTAACCATTTGGCCTATGATTCCAATGGGAATGCCTTTGATTCCCATTTTTGGGTTATTTAAAATGAAATTTTTTAATTGAATATTTTTACAATGTGATATATTTAATGGTCATGTCTTGTGATAGATTAATTCACATGTTATGCTTGTGATATAAATTTTCCATGTGAGTTTATAATTTATAAATCCTTGTAACATTTTAAATTACTTGATAAGATTGTGAAATAATTGATTCCCATATGAGTTATTATTGTCAAACTATGTAATAGAGTAATTTACATGTGTTGTTTATTATATGAAGTGACCACATGAGTTGTTTAATGATAAATCCTTTCCATGGTATAATTTTCATGAGTTTCTTATTATTTGAAATGTGACCACATGAGTTGAACATTGTTTAAACCATTTGATACTGCAATTTAGATGTGTTACTTGTTATATGAATTTCCCATGTGAGTTTGTTATAAATGGTAAAACCCTGTAATAGTTTAAATTACTAGTGTTTCCTATTGTGTGTTTTACCCATGCGAGTAATCAAAAGTCTACACCTTATAAGATTAGTCAGGCTGTTATGTTCAATCTGTGAATGAGCCACAGATGTAGCGGTCGATCTCATGGAGGCTTTACTTATTTTTCCAAGTGAAACATAGATTGTTGAGAGATTACATGGATAGACTCAATTGGATTTGTTTACATGTCATGAGTGATACATGGGGCTTCCTTACAGGACCACCAGTAACATGATTAGTTGACATGGACTTATACCACAGCTAGAGTGATACCGGGATTCCATAGAGGTTTTCCTGGATGGGCATGTAGGATGTTGGCACGTTTTCACCTAGAGTGATACTGGGATTCCTAAGATGTTTGCCGGGATGAACTTGTTGGTTGCAGATAGAATTTCACCTAGAGTTATACTTGAATTAAAACTAAGAAATTTCATTGATGGGCCTGGGTTATAAATTGAGTATTTAAATTAAATGACTTATGATGCGTCTACCAAGACGAATCAGAAGCTTGGATTTGGTATTCACTTATTTGTTTAGATATCCTTCTATGGTATCTGTTGTGCTTTATTTTAAACAGGGATTTCTGGGATAAGGACTAATCTTGATACTTATATAAATTAATGTAATTGAATAGCTAATGAATATGAAATGACTATAATGGAAACCATGGATTATTGGATTGTTTAATTTTGAGTACTTCTTAGCTTACTACTTTCACTATTGTACACTACCTATTGTATATATATTCACTAACAAATTGGCATAGTTCTTGGGTTGTTTCCTACTGGGATTTAGTCTCACACCCTGTTTGGGTCAAGTTTTTTTTGGACCAAATAGATTATATTGTTGCATGTGCCAATAAGGGTAATGAACCTACTTAATTTTTTGTTAGGAGAAGGAGAGCATGGGACCAAGCTGATGCTTGTGATACTTTTGAGTCTATTTTGTTCCTTTTTTACTTTTGGTACTTGTATTGCATATTACTACAGTGTATCATGTTTTGGATGCTTTCATAGAATATGTGAAATTGATCATCATCCTTTGTATGCTATGATTTTTTGTTATTTTTATTATAAGTCTTCCACTATTTATTCCTATTGTATGGTATTACTACTTCCACTATCTATATATTATTTTAATCTATTCTGTTAAACTCTACCAATAAGGGCATAGTTTCCCCACTATCACACCCAATCCATTACTGCTATTCGGTAGCCTCTAGTGTTTGAGGAAATGTTCTTGAGGCCATGTGACCAACCGAGTACGGGTCACCTTTGAGTGGAATCTATATCCAGGATGTTATAAAGTGGTATCAGAGGTGTATTTTCTTGTTTTTATTACTATTTGGCAACATTAAACAGGGATAGGAAGGAAATTGAGTTTGGTAATAAATTTTGCCCGAGAGTAGCTACCCCGTATTCATGGAAAAGCTAAATTACCTAGAATTGAATTGTGATTTTTCGATTTTGAGCTACTATAGCTGATTTGATTTCACTTTTGGGTGATGAACTTGTATTGTGCTATTATTAATGATATTATTGTGGGTCTATTTTTTTGCAACCCGATGATATGATGGTATTATATCTCATGCATCATATAGACTCTTGTTAGAAATCGCATGCCATTCATTCCTTCCATTCCATTTAGAGAGAATTATAGATTTCATGTTGTTGTGATAGATTTCATGCTAGATATATATGCTACTGTGATAGGTACCATGATAGATAAAATTTCTATTATGATAGGTGTACTGGTATGTGTTATAGTTCGAATTAGACGAAAACCAAACTTTGATCCCTAAGGTGTATAGGCCCTCTTGGATCAAAATTTTGTGGATCCTGTTTCGACCATAAATTGTATGTGATGTGCTATATATGGATTCTAAACTTGGATTCATGGGGAGTATGAGCCCTCACAGATTGGAATTTGGAATAAATTTGGTTTACTTTTTAAAAAAAAGGGTTCTGGTAAAGTTCTAAGTAGTTACTAGAATTTCTTTCTAGAAACCCATACAACACAGAATGTGGTTCTCAGAACACATGCCATGTGTTATTCAGTTTGGGAAAAATATCATTTTATTGTACATGTTGTGTAATTTGTGTACATGCTCTGTGGAAAGTGACTTTGTGTCCATCTATGTGAAGGAGAAATTAGAATAATATTCTTGGAAAAGTACATTACCGTGTACTTTTGGTACACACTATGTAGTTTTACATAGGTAGACCCCATGTGAATCTGACCGTGTAAAAGTACATGGCCAGGAGGGGAGACTTGTGTACACACCATGTACCATAATTGCACGCCATGTATGCTGAGTGTTTACACTCCCATGTCGGTGGGAGTACATGAACAGGTGAGAGATATAGGGTACACGCCAGGTATGGTTACTACAGGTAGTGTACTGTCCTTTTGGTACCCTTTGTGGGTATTTTCATGTTTTATTCCCCTTTTTTAGTTTTGGACCTACAAGAAGTCATTTATGAGTATTTTTCCATGTAGATCATGATGGTGAAACCCATGGAGTTTTCTAAGGAATTCTAATAGGTGTTTTGGGGATTTCATATAAATGGATACATTCTTACTCCAGTTATCAATTTTAGTTATCTCTTGAGAGTGATATCAGTATGTGATTGATCAGTTTGGCATTTAGACCAACCTAGTTGAGACATTTGATCGGAGATGGCCTGTGATCCATATATCATGACCTATGATTTTGAGGTTATTTCCCATGTGATACATGTGTTTCTGTCCTATAAATCCATGAGACCTGTTGCTTTTATGGTTCCCTTGAGGGATGAATTTTCCTACATGCTGATATAGGGAGTCCCTTGTGGGATCCCCACACTTGTGTATTGTTTAGAGGATTCCTATTGAAGGATGGGTATAATCTTTATCATTCAAGGATCCCTTGTAGGATTCTTCTACTTATGTTATTTGAAAGGGTTTTTATGAAATTATTTATTGATGTGTTCTTGCTTCTTGTGGTTAAACAACTACTATTAGGTTTCCCTTTTGAGGACCCATGTTGGATTAACGAGACCCTTGTAGGTTGTGTTGGCTGTTTAAAAAGAACTTACAAGCTAACTTACCATCTGAGATAGAATGTAAAGGTTATTAAATGTTTTAAAGGGAAGTTGATGACACTTACCTATTTTTCTTTTAGATGTTAGCTAAAGGAGTTTCCAAGTGCCTTTTTTTTTGTAGAATGGTGGTTGAGGTGTTGCTTAAATTTTTTTCTTTCAAATTTTTAGGAATTTTGTGCCTGGTAAATCTGTTTCCATATGACCTAGTGATGGGGGTCTATGCTTATGCTTCGTAATGGGCTAGCCGATGGTATGTAGAACACTTAGAGTTTTTTGTCTAATTATATGCTGCATGCTTTCTAACGTTGGTGCCGCATAGGTGCTATTATCCCTAGTTGGATGTTCATATTTTTTTGAATAGAACACCCTTGTCCAGATGAGCGATAATAGTATCTTGACCCTTGATGTGGGAATGAGAATTAAGGAATGCTCAGTTCAGTAGGTTAGACATGCCTTGGACATGGATAGCTTATTAGGAGGTCATGCGAACCTCCCTTTCCTTAAATTATGGGCGACTTAGTATATCATCATCAATGTAAATAGTGATGTAGATTATGAACTTTTGAGCTAGTTTCTACATGAGCCATCTGGTACTAGGTTGCATAGGGTGGATAGCCTATGAATAATAACCAGAATGTGCTATTTGATCTTGTAAACTCGAGGTAGTATATGTTTACAAATTTGTACTTTTCGATTGTTAAATGTTAAAAAAATCCATTGAGTTGGTTAAATTGTTGAGCGCTGAGTTGTTGGGTATGTTTCTAGGTTATCCTTGGAGTAGTGTAACCTAAGCTTTATAGTACCAAATTATTCCCACTATTTGGGAGGAATTTATGGGACATGAGTGTTTTGACATGCCAATCAATTTAATTTCAACTTTCATGCCAAGTGATATGATGTGACGATCGTGGGTCGTGGAATGACCCTCATGCATTTAAGTTAGTTCTAAACTAGTGTGTTTGAGAGTGGATAGTTCTTCTTCTCGACATCTTGGACACTCCAAGGTTGGTAGCGTCACCTCAGTTCTATTTAAATGTGTTCTTTTCAAGTAGTAATATCACAATCAAGGACCATTCAAAAATGATTGATTCTACTTGAATTCCTTTGAGTCTTGCGAGTCTTGTTTCATGTTGATGCTTTCTTGTAATCATGAAATTGTTCAGTTGGCTGTGTGGGAAACCATTGTGAGACACTGATGATCATAGATGGACCGTGGTTGTTAATCATGAGCTATCATGAAATTCCTTGGGATAATGGCATTGTGGTCGGTTAAATAACGATGCATAAATACATAAATCCAAGTTTCTTCCAGGAGGTTAAACAATAGTGGTTCAACTATCCTTTTCTAGTAATCCTTGAAATCCTCTTAGTGTTCTCTTTCTTAATATACGAGCATGTTCCATATCTTGACATCATCCTGGATGCACTAATAGAGTGTTGTTAATATGTCTCACTACATTTGAAATTCATTGGTCTAGTTTGTGATCTCTTTATGTGTTGTGCGATGGATGCGTGGTTTTAATGAGGCTTGGTTAATCCTAAGTGATACTTGGGTTCTTGTATAGAAACACCTTGAATGGACTCTAGATGCCTGCCGATTTCCTTGATGTGACTGCCAGGTTGATGATGCTTTGGGTTTAGTCAATGTTCTTATGTGGAATTCTTGCCTTATAACAATGTCTCACTTATAACGGGGAGTATGGACCACCTTGGTGAGTTCCTTGGACTTCGAGTTGATGAATATGATGTTATATCACAGTTATAGTGGGGATCATATGTGATTATTTGAAAAGGGGTAATGATTCCACTAGGATGGATCTAGTTTTCTCCTTTACTCATGTTATACCATGACCCTTCTTAATGATAAGTCGATGGTTTAGAAAAGGAGCATCACCGAGAGATAGTTACGGGCTTCGGTGAATGGGTTCATTGTGGAATCATGGTTACTTGGGAGAAGGTATTGTGTTTCTACTACAACACACAGACCTCCTAAGCCGGGGTATCAGAGATAAGTCATCCAGTGATAGTTTGACTCATTATCCTTCTTGTTTCTCATGTATAGTTTGAGTAAAGTAATTTGAAAACTCCCCCAGTTTAAGCTAGATGTGGTGTGAAAGGCTGTAATGTGTTTCAAGGGAAGATTGCATGATCAGTTTTGATGAGATCGATCGGGGTTCAACTATTCATTTATGTGAGGCCTCTGATATGACCTTAGGTGTGTTTTGGTTCCCCTAGTTAAAGGAAAACCATGTGGGTAGCATTTATATAATGCTTAAGGGATTGATTTATGGGGTTTTACGATAGATGAGGTGTTATAGTAACGATGAAATCTGAGTTTTTCTTGACAAGATCCAGAAGGTCACACATTACCTACCAATCAAGTAATCCTTCTGAGTTGACGAGATTGGGGTGGTTGTGCATCAGTGGAATTGTACAAATAAACAGGGTTCCACATTCTATAATTTTAGATTGGGACAACCGATTTACTTTTCATTTATGGCAAGGGCTATAGAGGGTGCTGGGTACATAGATGCTTCTAAGCGCAACATTCCACCCCCAGAATGACTGCCAGTCAGAGTGCACAGTTTAGGTGCTGGAGGACATGCTGTGGGCATGCATTTTGGATTTCATGGGTTATTGGGAGAAACACATAGTGCTGGTTGAATTTTCTTATGAAAATATAATTCCTACAACTTTTTAGATGGTACAATTTGAGGATTTGTATGTCATACCATGCCGATCATCCCTATTTTGGATGGAGGTATAATAGGTAGCTATACTAGGACCTCGTCTTACTCTAGATACCACTGAACAAGTTTAGGTGATTCAGAAGTGGATGGATACTATGCAGTCTCATTATAAGTCTTTTATCGATCACTGTAGATGAAATCTAGAGTTTGTAATTGGGGATCATGTTTTCATATGTGTTTTCTTGTGGTTGGGACACAATTGAATCAAGAGATAGGGTAAGATTTTGTTGAGATACATTGGATCGTTTGAGATTCTGGGGAGAGTTGGTCTGGTTGCCCATCAGTTGTAGTTACATTAGAGGTACCGATTTATGCATGAATTCTTCCATGTTTCTTAGTTGTGACGTTAATTTTCAGACTCATCTCATGCTTTTAATCCTAAGGAGGTTGAGTTATAGGTGGATGCATCCTTTGAGGAGAATCCTATACAAAATGAGGATCATAGAATAGAGGTTCTTTGTTGTCTTTCTGTTCCTTTAGTATGGGTGCTACAGAAACAAAAATGAGTACATAACAAGACTTGGGGGAGGGACATCGATGTACCATCACAATGGTTGGAGTTTTTATCAAATTTTTCTTCACCACCCTTGTAAGTGAAATTCAGGGACAAATTGCTTTAAGGGGGAATTTTTCAAGAACCCAGTTCTTCTTTTGAGGTATAAATATTTTCTTTTGGGTTTATACTTAAAGAAAAGGATTAAAATGGGTCAAATTTTGAATCTAGTACTTGAAAGACTTGACATTGTGGTTACATGCCATATATTTTAAGTACACTCCAAGTAATAAAATTGGCAGGACTCATTTATGAAGTTGAAGAGAAGTCGGTAAAGGAGGTAAATTTTTTGTATATACACACTGTGTATATGAAATTAAACAGAGTTTACTTTTATAAGATTTTCTAAAATGGGAATTAGCCTCATTTTAATTAGAAGGACAATGGGGGCCCACATAGTTCGTGAACCTGTAGTACCGGATAAAGTTTTCCCTCTGGATTTGTCACCAGAACTCTATTTCAATCACTGTCAGATGTGCTGGAACCTCATCCGTAGGCTATCGAATCCTCTTGATCTATTATTCATGATTTTATACATTAAAAAAGTTATCAAAGGTTGATAATTTTTTCTCTTTTTATAGATCTACTTAGTTCTAACTCAATTTAGAGGCTGATGCTGGATGAGGAGGGTCGTTCGAATACAAGGTAGGCAGTCTTGTGCCTTTCTCAAAATGTAAAGTTGGTTATATGTCCTGCAGTGCCCCATGCCCATTTTTAGGGTTTCAATTTTTTGGGAATTGAACCGTGTTGTTGCCTAATGTTGATTAGGTAATTTATTAAATGATTTAAATCATGTTTAAGGTTGTTTTATGTGACTTAGGGCCACTGCATGAGTGCATTTTCCCTTGAATGACCAATGTTTAGCCGTTTGGACTAGGATTACCATGGGCATGCCTTTGATTCCATTTTATGGGTTGTTTAATATGAAATCTGATAATTAAATGTTTTTCCCATGTGAGATAATTAATGGTCGTGACTTGTGATAGATTAATTCACATGTATGGCTTGTGATAGAAATTTTCCATTTGAGTTTATAATAAATAAAGCCTTGTAATAGTTTTGCTTACCTGATAGGATTATGAAATAATTGATGCCCATGTGAGTTATTATTGTCAAACCATGTAATAATGTAATTTATATGTGTATTTTATTATATGAAGTGTCCGCATGAGTTGTTTAATGATAAACCCATTCCATAGTATAATTTTCATGAGTTTCTTGTCATTTGAAATGTGCCCATGTGAGTTGACTGTTGTTTAAACCATGTAATAGTGTAATTTATAATTTTTTCTTGTTATATGAATTTACCACATGAGTGTATTATAAATTTTAAAACCCTATAATAGTTTAAATTACATGAATTTCTTATTGGGTGTTTTAACCATGTGAGTAATCAAAAGGAAAATAATTATGAGGTTTTTCAAGCTATTATGTTCAAATCATGAGCAAGCCATAGATGTAGCAGTCAGGCTCATAGAGGCTTTACTTATTTTTCTGAGTGAAACATGGATCGTTAAGGGATACCATGGAAGAAATATATTGGCATTGTTTAAATGTAATGATTCATAACTGGGGATTCCTTATAGGACCTCCAATAATGGGTTTAGTTGACATGGACTTATACCACACCTAGAGTGATATCGAGATTCCAGAGCAGCTCACTGGGACGGGCTTATAGGGTGTTGGTAGGTTTGTACCTAGAGTGATACTTGGATTTATGAGAGGTTTGACAAGATATTATTATAGGTTGCTGATAGAATTGTACATGGAGTGATACTTTAATTCTAACTTAGGAATTTCATGGATGATCTTAGGTTATAAATCGAATATTTAAATTAAATGATTTAAGATGAATCTACGAGGCCGAAGCACATGCTTGGATTTTGTCTTCCCTTACTTATTTAGATATCCTTTTAAGTTGTATGTTTTGATTTATTTTAAACAGGGGTTTCTGGGAATAAGCCTGATCCTAAGACTTATATAAATCAATGTAATTGAACTACTAATGAATATAAAATGATTATATTGGAAACTAGTGTTTTTAGGATTGTTTAATTTTGAGTTCTTCCTAGATTAATACTTTCACTATTGTACATTGAATGTATTATATATATTCATGGAAATATTGTCATAGATCTTGGGTGATTGCGTATTGGGATTTAGTGGCACACCTTGTTTGGGTCATCTTTTTAGGCCCAAAAAGATTATATTGTTGCAGGTGTCGATACGGGTAAGAACCCTTGTACATGTACTTGATTTGATGTTAGGAGAAGGATAGAATGGGACCAAGATGAGGCTTGTGATGCTTCTGAGTATATATTTTTTCCTTTTATACTTCTGGTACATGTATTTCATATTACTATAGTGTATCAGGTATTGGATTTTTTCCTAGAACATGTTACATAGATCATCATCCTTTGTGTGCTATTACTTTTGGTTATTTTTATTATCAGTCTTCTGTTGTTTACTCCTATTGTATGTTATTACTACTTTTGATATCTATATATTTCTTTATTCTGTTATGTCACACTCTTCTAATGAGGGAATATTTTATCCACCATCACACCTAGGCCCTCACTACTGGTCGATAGCCTCTGGCATTTGGGGAATGCACTTGAGGGCATGTGGCCAATAGGGTATGAGGCACCTTTGAGTGGAATCCAGATCCAGGACGTTACAAGTCTCAAATATATATTGACAAAAAAAGAGATTAATATGAACCAATGAATATGGTTAGATCTCATCAAGGATTATGACTTCTCAATCCACTACCATCCTGGTAAGGTAAATAAGGTGTCATATTCTCTCAGTTGAAAGGTTCCTGAATTTTTATCAATGACGAGAATTATAATGGATCCAATCTTTTTAGATTTATAGAGGATGGAAATGGAAATAATTAAGAGAGTAAAATCATCAATCCTTTCTCAAATGGTGGATAAACCATCCCTCTTAAAGAAAATAATAGATGATTAAATAAAACATGTGGAAATTCTAAAAAGGGTGGAAGCTATTATAAATAGGAAATCCTATGAGTTCAATATTGACAAGGAATGAGTTATAAGATTTGGGTCATTATTATGTGTACCATATGATATAGAGATAAAAAGGAGATTTTGAATGACACACATATATGAACCTTCTCTATTTACCCATGGAGCATAAAGATGTATCTAGATCTATGAGAGAACTCTTGGTGGGATAATACTATGAAAGATATTGCTGAATATAAATCAAAGTGTCTGGTAAGTCAATAAGTCAATGCTAAAAGACATAAGTCTAATGGGATGATGAAACATTACCCATACTGACATGGAAGTGGGAGAAAAATACCATAGAATTATTAATTGGACTTATAAGGACATCCATAGGTTACAATGCTATATGGGTCATTATGGATTGTCTTACAAAGACAACTCACTTTATCATTATTTAAGAGTACTTCTCATTTGATCAACTTTCACAGATATATATATCAAAGAGGTGGTAAGAATGCACGAGGTACCACTATCTGTTGTATTCGATAGAGATATGAGATTCACCTCAAATTTTTGTAAAAGTATCCAACATTCTCTAAGCACTGAACTGAAATTCAGTATGGCCTATCATCACCAAAAAAATGGCCAATCTAAACGAAATATTCAGACATTGGAAGACATTTTGAGTGCATGTTCAATGGACTTAACAGGAGGATGGGACCAACACCTTCCACTAATCGAATTATATTACAATAATAGTTTCCACTCCAACATACAAATGAGACCATATGAATCCCTTCATGGGAAAAGGTGTATAAGAATGGCATGTTGGGATGAAGTTGGTGAGAATAAGCTGGTAGGACCTGAATTGGTCAAAGAAATGGTGGAGAAGGTGAAAACCATTCAGCATCACATCAAGGTAGCCCAAAGTAGATAGAAGAGTAATGAAGATAATCATCGATATGATCTAGAGTTTAAAGTTAGAGACATTGTATTCCTTTACATATCTCAATGGAAGAAGGTAATGAGGTTTGGGAAGAAAGGAAATCTAAGTCCCAAGTACATCGACCCCTTTGAGATCCTTGATCATGTTTAGGTTGCGACTTATCGACTTTTACTTCCACCTATCATGTCTAAAGTTCATGATGTCTTCTATGTATCTCTCTTAAGTAAGTACATACCATATCCTTCACATGTACTACCTTCAGAGGTGGTACAATTGGAGAATGATATTTCTTATGAGGAGCATCCAGTGAAGATCTTGGATTGTAGAGATAAAGTTCTACTCAAGAATACTACTCACATATTCAAAGTACTATGGTGAAGCCATAAGTATGAAGAGGAAACATGGGATTGGAGGAGGTAATGAAGGAAAAGTTCCCACACCTGTTTATGACTTAGAATGTAAAATGAAATTTTGAGGGTGAAATTTATTAAGGGGGGAAGATTGTAACCACCAAATGTTTTATTAATTAAATTACCTCATTATAATTATGTTATAAAATATAATCACATGAAATCACAACATAATGAACTACTAAGTACTATGTAAGATTTAAACATAATATTGTCACTTCTATGATTTGAAGTTCAAAAATATGACTTACACAATTGTGATCAGTAAGATGTTTGGAGTCCGATAAGACAAACTTATTTTTTGGTGAATAGTAAACGACCCTTATGAATAGAAATGTTACACTTATGAATAGTAATATGATCCTTATGAACATTAAATTTTTAAAGTGAATAAGTAACCTTACCAATGAAAGTATAAGTAAAATTTATCCATCTTATAAATGACAATATGATATAATTATATCTTAGTGCTGATATTTTTTATTCATGTATATTTAATTACCATTTTATGATTAATTTAATAATTTAAAATAAAATTTATTTTCATAAAATCTATTTCTAAATAAGTATTTTTATGACTTATCAATATATGATAAGAGACCTTAATTATTTTTCCGAGTATTAGAAAAGTAGTTTTAATTTTAAAATTTGTATTTTTCAAGTAAAATTTGATTTTAATTAAAAATTAAATTCCAAATATTTAGAAAATTATTTTCATAAAATGGAGTTTATTTTTAAATTATAAACATCAATAAATGCTTGGGGTGATTTTTTTTGGGATTTTTCTAAAATACTTGAATTTTTGGTGAATAGTAAAATAAGATAATTTATGATAAATGCTAAATACATGAATTATGGTGTCATCAACAGATGTATAGATGATATAAGACCATTATCTCAAACACACATGCACTATTTACTATTTTGGGTTACAAGAATAATTAATATTACTTGTATTGAGTAAACTAATAAAATAATGAATAAAATATTGAGAAAACCCTCATCTCATTCTCTATAAAAACCACCCTCACCCCTCTTCTCCTCACTCATATAAAGCCTTTTACCTAGTCCAAATTATGTTAAAATATCTCCCTAACCCCCTCTATCACTTAAAGAATCCTTGGTCTCTTTAAAATACCAAATTCTATTCCCTAAAGTGGTTCTCAAGGAAGTTATATTCAAGAGGTAAATTCCACTTTTCATTTATTTTAATTTCTTTCAAGTTATTTTCTTTTCTTTTTCTTTAGTCACCTCCTTTCATCCAAATGTTATGATAAATCCAGTACCTTAAATGTAATAGAATTTTTTATATGGTAATGGAATAATTCATCATCATCTATCCTTTCCCCTCCTTGTATACTAGGAATGAAAACACCATCCGAGATGTGTTAATTTCTCACATTCAAGGATGATGGGTTTTCAATTTCTATTAAAATATTCAATTATGGTCACATAACCATTTTTATGGTTGAACCAGACTATAATATATTTATTAAGTCTAATTTAAGGTTTTTTAACCTTTTGTACACTTGATATTAATTTATAAATAAAAATGTGTTTGTTGTGATAAAAAACCCGCCAATTAACCAAAACAGTTATCATTAATGTTTTATATAATGATTCATATTCAATATAAATAACCAAATGAATTTTATAAACATGTAATAATTTGGATGTTCACTAATATCATACAACTTAAATTCTGGAAAACCATACTCATATTTTATGTTTATCCTTACAGGTAAACCAATCATGAAAACCAAGGGAACAAATGCTCCCAAACAATGAAATTGGATCACTTAACCCTTAAAAAAGGTCATGAATGAACTTAATAAGGTTATATTAAATGAATTAAATTAATAATAGGTTATTTAAATAATAATTTATGAATTTAATTTTATTTTCTAGGACATTACCATCATGTCAAGGACTCCATCAAACTTAAGGTAAGGGATTCTACCCGAACCTCTATTATTATTTGGAGTTGCTCGATATTTCTTTTTACCCAAATGAATTTATCTGTTATTTTTATTCACATATTATAATTCATGTTTAAATGTCCCAAAATCATGTATTAATATCCATTAATCATTCTATTTCAGGGATATAAATGTTTTTAAGTGGGTTGTTCCTCAATACTTTCCAATAAGCAAACCCATTTTAAGGGAATGTCCTGAATTCTTACCCAATTTAAAGTACACTATATCATATATTTTAAGGAACCATTATCTTTATAAAATAAATATTTTTATTATGAATACATTCTTTGTTAAATTATTATTTTATATGAAATACTATTCCCTTTTTATTTTAAATTCTCTTTTTTATTTTCCTGAAAACCACACTAAAATGTTTTATTGGTAAAATTAATTAAATAATATTTTTACATATTATCAATTAAATTTGAAATCACATAACATGATTTATGCCTATGAATTTCCATATATATTCTTATTCCTATCTTTCATGTAATCTTGTATGATACACCCATATATTATGCTTTATGACATGATTATGATAACCATTCCTTTCCTTAAGCACCCTTATGTTTAAGTATAATTGATTATGTATGATTCTTTATGTGGAAATCATATTCATGAACATGTTATTATGGGTGAAACCAGATAGAACTCAAATTAATTGGGTAATTTTGAGTCTCATGAGACATTATGTGCAACAATCTAGAGGATTAGCCTTGACTCTTGCTACCATGCACAACAATCTTAGTGGTTAACCTTGACTAGTGCTCTTCTATGTGAAACGAACCTTGAATATTGATAAATTAATGTTTTATATTGCCAAAAAATTACAAAGACTCCATGTTTATGTTATCACATATTTATATGTTATGATTCAATATATTCTATGCCTTTTTATATCATTATTCAATGCCTTTTAACCCATGTTCTAAAGTATTAATCTTATGTTTATTCCCGTACTGGAATTTTAGATAATCCCTTTATTCATGTATACCCAAGTTATCCTATAAAGATGTTTGAGAAAAATGGGAGTTAGGATGTATTTATGAATAATAAATTAAGAAATGTTTTATTTAGTCTCATTTTTTCAGTTTTATTTACCTAGTCTTCCCAGACACTAGACATTATGATCCTTGTCTTGTAAAATGAGGTTTTATTATGATTATAATCATGTAATGTTATGTGTAAAATGCTAGGGTCACTATAAATCCTTAAGAACATTGAAACCCATCTCAGTCATTGGTTAGGACTCAAAACCTTAATATCCTATCTATTCCTTAGGTTGGTCCATATGGTTTTTATACCTTCGATGTTTCTTCCATGGGTCTAGCCTCAAGGCTGTTAGGCCCGTACCTTGTGTTCAGGTCCATCATCTTCATCATTGTATGTCATGAAAACTCCACCTATAAAGGATAACCATATCACAATGGTCCACATATTTCAACTACTAAGGAAATATCTCCAAATTCATGGTATTTACACATAACAGGGTAGAGCATATAATTTTAGATCCTAGCACATCATTATGATAATAAGTAAAAATATAATAGTATATGTTATCAAATAAATCAATGGTATCAAGATACATAATCTTAGTCTTAGAATAAAAAATCATATGTGGTTCTCATGGGACACACACACACACACATGAAATAACTATCAAGCATGGACATACAATAAATTCCAACAAAAGTATCACATCATGGGAATAAGAGTACAGAAGGGTCCGAAATGGTAAGAGATTTCCAACCTTTATCTTATTAATGAAAACCAATGGAACATGTTGAGAGATGATACCCATGTTCCAACCATATCAATACCCCACACCAATAACACCTTAAATTGATCCCAAACAAAACCCATCAACTCTATACAATAATATTCAATAATATTCAACGGAAATAGAGAAGGGTTTATACCAACATACCTCCCGGGATCCGCCGACGATGCTAGAGTTAAGATTGATCAAAAGAGGTGCCACCCACACTCTAAATCCTCCACTATTCTAGAAACGATCCAAGAATTCACCAATAGAGGGAATCATAATCCATATATCTAGTAATGGTATGAATGATCTATAATTCATCTCGATGAAAAAAGGGTATATCTAGAAGTAACCAAAATAATGGAGGTTCGTGGATCACATACCTTAATTATTGATCATCAAACCACATTTACCCACTATATTATTTCTTTTAAGGGAATGGATTTATTGTGGAAGACCTATAGAGTCTCACGATTCAAGAGGAAAACATTTATGAGGAAAAACTAGTCAAAATACGTGTATAATGGTTGTTAAATAGGACTTTCAAATCATTAATACACGCACACAAGGTTTTTCCACATTGTTTGGTAAACCTTTCACCAACTAATATTTTGGTCACTAGAACATATTTCATGGTTTTTTAGGTTAGTTCATAAATTTTGAAAAACTATGCACCTTTAATGTGTTCCACCCCAAGTGATACTACCTATTTTCACATGATTTCTTGGAGAATTAGTATAGTTTAAGAAAACCATGCTCTAACTATGTGCATCTAAAAGGACACTAAAACAATTTGAAACCAACTAGAAACCCTCAAAACTCTACAAAAAAACATATTTCAAAAAATTACGTATAAAGGAAGAAAAAAAGTTTTAATTCACCTAAACAATCTGAAAGCATTACAATAATTTTATTCATTTTTCAATGATCTTGCATGTTTCATTTTTTTCAATGATATATTTTTCCTACTGGGTGTTATTCTGATCCCAAATGATGATACAATGATAAATGAAAACCTTATAATATATTTCCCATTTTAATAATAATAATATTAATAATATTTTTGTTACATTATTAAATGCACTAACTGACACGAATAAATATCCATTTATAAAATTAATAGTTCCATATTTTTAAGTGATGTTTTAAATTATATCATTTTCATTAATAGGTGATTAACTTGGACCATTCACCTTCCTTAACATTTAATAAAGTTTAAAAAATAAATATTATTCATTCAAAAATGAATTAATATTATATTCATTTTCATGAAAAAATATTTATTTTTATTTTCATGTAACTAAATAAATATTTAATTAAAAATAATTATCATTTTTTACCTTGTGAATAAAAATTAGGATAAATAAATATTATATTCAATGTTATTGTGAATAAATATTTATTTTGTATTCAAATCATATTTTTAATTTTGTTCTAACATATTTAGTGAATGAATATCTATGAACAAATAAATTCTTGAAAAAATGTTGTTTTCTTGGTCTTAATGTCTATATTTATTCAAATTATTAAATTAAAATAGAATTTATCTGAGATTGGTGGAAGCACTAAGCATGTGACCCTCGAATAATCTTTATTAGTAAGATTTTGAGACTTTTATAAATTCCAATATTGGTGTTTAGTGTTGCATAAAGGCACCCATAGAGCAATAATTTATTGTCTCAATTACAACAGTCACATACATACTCTCATTTTGTAATATAATACCTTTTTATAGACATATATTAACAAAACATGTTTTATACTTATGCAATCAACCTATGTGCTTGATTTATCTATCCTTGACTATCTAAAATGAATCTTCAATACATTATTGACATAGATTTAGTTCAACAGTTCCCTTTCAATCAAAGGCCTTGAGATATTATCTCCATTTATTAACTTATTCATTAATGCAACATCACTTATGACACTCCCAACATATCAAACTTTGATATGAGCATAGTTAAACCCATTTTCGAGTCACACATCAAAGTACGTGACTCATGATATTAATTAATAATTATCTTATGCTAAAGGACTAATAGACACATTTATAAATATAAATATATAATGACACATAAACATGTGAAATTCTTATCAACAGTTCTATCCTTATAATAATTTATCCTATATATTACCTAGTTTGAACTTCCAAATTTAAAGTCTTATCCACTTAATTGTATTAAGAACCTAGAATTAAAACATACTAAGTGTCCCATCATAGAATGTTATCCTCATTATAGAACATAAATTTAAGAATATAATCATAAAATTTCATGTGCCTCATCATAGTGGGGAACTAATATAAGCATTCTATGAGAAATATACTCTAGGAAATTATCTTATTAATTATATAAAAAATAATACTCATTGTGTGATAAGATATTTATTTATATTCAATTATTTGAATATACAATTATTTAAAAGTAAAAAGTAGTTTGTTCAAGGGAATAAACTCCAACAGACTCCCACTTCCACTAGATCCAACTTCCAACCTATTAGTTATTTCTCACATGATAAAAATTCCACTATTGATTATGGCTAAATCTATTAGGCTTACCATGTTTTTTTGAAACAAGGTTTGGTATGAACACATGTATTACAACAAATTTTCTTACTAAAACCTCCCCACCTTGTGAAATTCCCTCAAATAGTGATATACTTAAGTATTTTTTCTTTTTCCCTTGTCAAAAACACTTAATATTATATAATACCATAGTGAAATATTATCATAATAATGATAATAATCTTAATATTTTTGCATAATTTTTTTTATAAGAATCATTTATACATTGCTTCTTAATCTAAATCAAAATCCTCAATGTACATGGTGATGGATTTATTTGGATCACCATATTAACCTTGGAAGAATATGTAAAACTAAACACAAATATAATATATCAAAGAGGATAAAATTCATAAATTTATACAAAAAACCTATTATAAAATTATATACCTCAAACAAATGAATATCCAAAACTTATATCTTCTTACTTGTTGGAGTAAACTTGATAATGATCATGAGGAGCGTTAGAAATATGAATTCTACCATTGTGGGGTAGTGGATCCAAGAATGTTTCTTGATGACTCTCAAACTACCAAAGTGGTGATATCACATTTATGAAATTATGAACAAGCTTTAGAAATGGAGAGAGATTGATATTTTTCACATGTAAAATTTCACATGTTTATCTTATAAAATAGGAGAGGATAAAATCCTCTTATATATCCATATACAATTCTATTTATTGAATGAATAACATTGGCCATATCATAACATATTGAGTTCAATATCTTGTAACTTAAATTTTATAGTTTATTGGTGTTCATTCATTAGACACTTAAATGATGTGCTTCACCAATAAAAAATGATCCATGTCATAGATGATAATAAAAGTGAAACCATGTCTGAAGGAACATGGAATGTTCATTCATCAAATGAATGAAACTGGTGATGTTGAATATAGACCATTATTTCATATACTCTTATTTGATTTTGTGGTTCCCGTTTTAGTGTAGATCCAACAATATCCCACTTTCACTAAAAATCCATAAGGAATTTACGAATAACTTTACTAATCTTTGTGAATCCATCCAAACCCACTTTTCTATATGGTTTCTTCAAAATCTCTTCATTTTGGAGTAAACAACTTTTTCCAAACTTTATCATTATCCAAGGGTCTAACTATGTAAATATAAAAGCCTTAGTAGTGTTGAGTAAAAATATTAAATCCCTATTTCATAGATGTAAGCAAAGATCAGCCTTAGTCAAAGCATAAATGATTCTCAAGATACTAAGGTGTTTAGTGTGATCTCCATAAAATATACTCATTTATATAAATGAATATGTCTGCGACAAAATTTATCATATAAATCATATGTATACTATTATATTTTTTACATTATATTGAGTGACCACTAGACATAAAACCTATCAATCTAGTATAGGCCCCCCATATTTCCCCAATTATCTGAAAAATATTGACCAAGTTGATGAATACATCACATTTCATTCATATAACATAGGAGTGAATTACATGCCCCTCATTGAAGTAATTAAACACATAACGCATGAATCAACTAAGCATGGCCATGAATTTCTTCAGTCTATATCAATGAAGGAATAAATGTATTTAACTTTTCATATAAGTGGAAAAATCCCATCTCAGTTGTGCTCCAACCAGAAATATGTTTAAAAACATACCCAATCACCCCAAATTACCAAATTAAATATATATACTTGTGTAAGTAGGGTATCAAAGTATAAAGGTTATCATTCTAGGTATCTCATTAACTCTAGGTAATTAGGATTGATAATAATCATACACCCCTATATATATCAATGAATGTATGACATTCCATGATATATACATTGGCGGGTTAATCCAAGTAATAAGTGTCTACTTATTACATCATAAATACATTTTTCAAATCTCGAATAAAAATATTTATAATGAGTGTAAGAATATATTAAAACTAAACTTTACATGTCATTACAAACCATAATAATCCATGAAGATCATCAGTTAAAGACAACTCACAGTCATACTTTGAGAGGATATTATCATTCGATTGTTCATATATTATAATGTGAATTACACACCTGAATGAATGATAATTGGAGATTTTCTGTATTATAATAATATGATACATTTACAAACATTAAAACCTATCACTCATGTTCCAAACACCCATAGATTCTACATGAGCCTCATTTTGTTGTTTTAATAATGGTTTGATCAATGGATACAATACATTCTCCTTTGTATCCACCCAATTGATATTCACATTACATCACTCAATATTGGCTCATATGAGATGGTATTTTATAAGTATGTTTTTGATACTTTTGTGAGACTATGTGTCATGAACCAACTCGAATACCCTAGTACCCAAATACCTAATCCAAATCTGATATATCACAAAGGGAATTCTTGATTTCTATGCGCTGGAGACTAGCACATGACATCATAAAAGATAAAATAAGGAATGAAGTTTCCATAAAAAGTGGAATATAAAAGGTTATAAGTATGTATGCTCAACAATCCAAAGGGAGAAAGTACTAAAAACCAGATAGGTATAACAAAACCCAATGTATAACATCATCAAAGTACTCAATAATTGTAAATATAAAAATCAAGCATCCCAAGGGAATAATCAATCCAATCCCAAAGGATCAATAGAATCAACCTCCTCTAAGAGGTTATTTACCTTTTCTTGGACATGGCATAAGAAAATCTATAAATGCTCAAAGAAAAATGCAGGGTGTAGGCTATAAATCCCTGTAGGGTCTCACCAAGTGTTCCCTAAAAAATACTATAACAATAAAACAGACATTTTTTTCAATTTAAATAAATTTTTTCATGGAAATATATTTTAATATTAAAAAAACATTCTTTCATTTAGAATGGCTAGGAAACATTTTAAACATGTCCTAAAAATATATTTTATATAAAATAAATTATATAAATAATTTGACATTAGTTAAATAGATCTATAATTAATGGCCTATATATATCAATAGAATCACAAAAAGAACCAGGGACATCTTCATTATAGTACTTTAGTTTTTGATTATAGGATCCTCACACTTCTCATATCAGGGAATGCAGGTAATATGTGTACACACATCCCTCAAGATCAAGACAATTAGAACTCATCAATATCTTTTCCATGTTAAGATATTCAGAACTAGTTTTTTTAGAGTTTTCATCATCAATCCAATTCTAGTGGATCAAGATACTACCATGATTATCCCAAATAACCCACTAACTACCTTGGAACACATGTGGTCAATCAATCAATCAATAATGGGTAAATAATCTAAATTCAAATCAATAATTATTTACAATTCAATTTCCCTATTTTTAGTTTTAATATGCCAATTCAATTTCAAAACCAAAATAAGGGTTTTCACCATTTAATTCCTTTTCAATAAAAAACCAATCATAGGTTTTTTATCATTTAATTTTAATAATTTTTTCTTCAATAAATTCCCATATAATTTCATCAACTCCTGCAATTCCAAAATTTGCCAGAAATTCTAATTCCATTAGAATTGGGAGTTTTCAAAAAATCCATGAAATTATAAAATTCAATTCCAAATCATATCAAATTGGGTTTTCATAAATCAATATAAATATATTTAAAACTAATCAATCAATTCAAGGATTTAATTATATTAAAAATATCAAATAGAACCACCTACCTTTAAAAATGGTTCAAGAATTTACATCCACATCAGTAGTTTTCATTGAAGAACAAAGGAATCAGAGATCAAGAAATAAAACCTAGAATCAAGATCATATAAAACTGATTTTGATCCATAAAAAAATATCAAATACCATATAAGGAGGAGATAATGAGATACCAGATTAAAATTGATGAGAGAAGATTCACATACCCAAATTATATTAAATTCAATCAACCCTGCTTCAATTTGTCAAGAGAAGAGGTTTGGGGAGCCAAAACGACCTCTTGAGAGCCTCACAATCCATTGAATTTGAGTTAGGTCAAGAAGGGGTTGACCTAGGGTTAAACTAGGGGATTTAGGATTTTAAAATAAAATTTAAAAATTATTTAACCCCTTACAATAGGTTTCCAGGAAGGGACCTCTTGGTTAGACAAACTCTGCACCCTAACCTTTCTCCCCTACTGGACTCATTGTCCAAGGTGAAACATTTCTCCTAGGAAGGGATTTTTTTTTTCAAATAATGAACCAAAAATTGAAACCCTAACTATCTAGGGTTTGATAGTTTGAACTAGGGGGGAACATTTGGGGAAAATTATGTGCCAACCAGCATAGCCCAAAAAACCTCCATATTTCTCCATATTTCACCTAATGCACCCCTAAAAAAGATCCAACCAAAATGGAAGAAAATAAGGGTCATATAATACCTTGAATAAAGTAACATAATGTTAAAACCTCCCCACCATAAGAACTTTTTATCCCTAAGAACCCTATCAAGAAGTTTCCATATAAAAGAGATAAGGTCAATGCTCTCTCATCAGTTCCTCACGATACCACATCTCATGAGAATCCAAACCACGCTGACATAGAACACAGACAAAAGGTATCATCCTTCCATAAAGTACCTTTTTCTTAGAATAAGAAATCCCAATTGGATGATCAATCATGGATAAATCAGGCTCAAATTCAAGATTAATCTAGGTCAAAAAAATGAGATGGATCAAAAAGATACTTATGAAGTTATGACACATGAAATACATTATGTATCGACATCAACTTTGGTTGAAGTTATAAATGATAATACACTTTTATCACATGCTCAACAACCTCAAAAGGTCCCACAAAATGAATAGAAAGACTCCCCTACCTCCCAAGTCATATATAACCCAAATGAGGTGAAACTCTAAAAAAACATGGTCACTAACAAAAAAATTATAACGGTCTATGTTGATGATCAGAATAGTATTTATAGCATCTCTGTGACATCAAATTTATTTAAAGAATCAGCCAAATCTTCATCTCCATTTCTTGGACCAAAATAGACCCAACCAAGGAATTTTCACAAATCTCTGACCAACATAATGTAGATTTACAGGACATACCATACAAGGCCTCAAAAGGATCCATTATGATCACAAGCTGGTAACTATTATTCTAGGAAATATCAACCATCCCAAACTGGTCATCCCAAACTCCACCAAAATTGAGGATGTAGGCTTAAATCATATCCTCAAATATATATATATCCTTCTATATCTAACCATCCTTATGTGGATGGTATGCCGTGCTCAAATTTACCTGAGATCCCATCACCTCATGAATGCCTCTCCAAAAATGAGAGGTAAAATGAGGATCTCTATCAAAGACTATAGTATATAAAACTCCATGAAAATGAACAATATATTTCACATAGAGATTTTCCAACTCCCTAACATTGGTTGTATCATGAATGGGTATAAAGTGATCTAATTTTCAGAACCGATCAATCACAAACCATATAAAATTATTCTTTATAGGGGTATGTGGAAACCTAAAAAATAATTCTATAGAATTCTCATCACACTTCAATGTTGACACTAGAAGTGACTAAATCAAACCTGAAGGTCTCTGGAGATCGGTCTTGACCTGTTGTAAGGTATAGTAGCTCGAAAAAAATCAACGATATCTCATCTCATACTTGGCCACTGGAACCATCATCGCATATCATAAAACATCTTTTTGGTACCCGAGTGCACTGCCCATTCAGAATTAAGTAAATCACCCATCAAAACTTTTTTCACTTGAAAATGTTCAACATACCAATTCCATTAACGTAGTATACCCTCCTTGTATTATTACAAAAAAGCAATAGTCTATTCACTTTAAAGAGAGTCCCTAATTCTATGAAACTTTTCATCAAGTTTTTGTTCCAAAAAAATCCTCTTGAGAAGAGTGAAGGGAAACTGAACACTTTCTAAGACAACATGGGTCTCTTCATCCCAGACTCCTAAATGAAATTGTGAAAAATTTACCATCAAGTTCAACTCTTTTAATGATTCTTTCGTGGGATGGGTCAAAATTTTCTTGTTCAAAGAATTAGCAATGTAATTCCCTTTCCCAGACATATAGTTAATGTAAAAATCAAAATATTTATAGTACTCCCACCAAAACCTCTGATATAGATTCAAATATTTTTTTTTAGGGAAGATATAAAATAAGCTCTTGTGGTTGAAAAACATAGTAAAACGTTCTATGAAAAGGTAATGCCTCCAACTATTATGCACATGCGTCAAGGATGGGAGTTCATGGTCAGGGGTAAGATAATTATTCTCATGTGTACTAAGATATCAGGAACCATGGGATACCATATGATCACCCTTCATAAGAAAAAAACCCAAAATGGAGCTCGGTGCATCACAAAAGACCACATAGTCCACCTGACATCTACAAGAGTCAACATAAATACAGAAGTAAAAATAAAATTTAACTGAACAAAATAACTCTGATAGGTTTCATCCCAAATTAATTTTACTCACTTATGAGTGAGAGAAGTCATTGGAGAAGCCAAATTTTATAAATATTTTACAAACTGGTGATAATACCCCACCAAACATAAAACGATCCAAATCTCGAAAACATTATGTGGTTAGTCCAAGTCGTAACAACTTTCACCTTCTTCAGATCATTTGAGATACCATATTTTGAGACAATGTGTCCCAAGAAATTCACTTCCCAAATCCATAAATAACATTATGATAGATTGGAATAAAGTTAGTGATTTATTAATATTTATATAACTGCACTCATACAACACACATTATGCTCCTCAAACTTAGATTAAAAATGGATCTCATACACAGAGATCATCATGAACATGTCAAGATACTCATAGATAATATTACTCACCAAAGCTATAAAGATTGAACGAGCATTGGTTAGAACAAATGGCATAAAAAAATACTCATAATGAACATAAAAGATCTGGAAGGTGGATTTCTAAATGTTATATTCTTTTATTCTCAAATGATGGTAACTAGATCGAAGATAAATATTTGAGAACCAATTCAAAACTTTTAATTGGTTAAATAGATAATAAATCAGTGGTAACATATACTTGTTCTTTACTGTAATTTGGTTGAGTTTTTGGTAATCAACACAAAGGTTAAGTGTTCCATAAGATTTCTTATTATAGAGAACATACTCAACCCAAGGTAACACACTCCCACTCTAGATCAAAAGATGACAATGATATTACTTTCACCAACTCCTGATAATAAGATCTGACTCTACTTGAACTTGAGTCTCATTCTACTTAAAAGATTTGACATATCACATCAGGTATGGTAAGGGAGACCCATAGAAGATAGAATTCAATTTAGTAATTATGAATGATCAAATCCGTCCTAAAATGAAATCAAGAGGTTTCAGGTTGAGAATTAGAAAATATCAGGTAATCTCAATATCTAATAAAATGAAAACACAAGAATGATATGATTATGATATATTAATTTTAGGTGTTGATGATCCCATGACACTACATAGGATAGAAAATATATAATAGAATTTATGAAAGTGTCCTAAGAATCTGTATGAACTATATATATTGGGTGCCTCGGGGAAAACCCCCTTTGAATTCCTAGGCTTGCCACACTAGAATCTAATCAAATGTCTTATATCAGGAAATTCAAGAGGTTTGGAAGAACCCTAGTGTTGATATCAACATTGAGAATCATCATACTTCCTCTTTACTTGGATGAAAATTATAGAATCACAATTGGGAGAAAAAGTAACTCCCGTCAACCACTACGGGAAAAATGGGTATTTGCGACGGGTTATTTGCGACGGGGGTATTTGCCCGTCGCAAATAAGTAGCCTTTTGCGACGGGATTGCTTTCCCCGTCGCAAAAGAACTGGCGCGCGTTGCGCGCCAAATCACGGGAAACATATTTGCGACGGGGGAATATCCCCGTCGCAAATACCCGGCGGCGGTAAAAGGTATTTGCGACGGGACTATTCGCCTGTCGCAAATAGTATGTCGACAGGTTGTTATTTGCGACGGGTCCCGTCGCAGATAACTATTTAACCGTTGACCGTAATAAATGATGACTAAGGTATTTGCGACGGGTACCGTCGCAAATAATACTATTTGCGACAGGAATCCCGTCGCAAATGGACCCGTCGCAAATAATCTAACCTATAAATACCCCCATCCGTTTTTTTCAAATCATTCTCAAACTTCATCTTCTTCTTCTCTCAAAGTTTTATTTCTAAAGTTCAGTTATTCTCAAGTTTAATTTTTTTTCTCCGGAGTTGATATTAAAGTTTTGAAGAACGATCAGAGCAGATCAATTTTCAAGGTATTTATGTTCATTTTAATTTATTATTTATTTTTATTTTTTTATTAGTTTTAATTATTCTTAATTAGTTGTAATTTAATTGTGTTTACATTGTTTGGTTACTTAATAAATTTAAATTATTAGTATTGTTCATAGTTAATGGTAATTAGGAATAATTAGTAATAATTTTTAATAATTAAGAATAAATATTAATAATTATTAATTAATACCAATAATTAGGAATAATAACATTATTAAATTATTAGTATATTTTATTATTAATATTAAAATAATATAATTTTTTATATATATACAATTCTCTTTTCATCTGTGTGTTTGCTGTCTCCACATGTATTATTTGTACGTGGAGATAGAAAATACACAGATGAAAGGAGAATTGTATATAAATTAGAAAATTATATTATTTTAATATTAATAATAAAATATACTAATAATGTTATTATTCGTAATTATTGGTAGTTATTCCTAATTATTGGTAATTATTCATTTAATTACTAATAATTAGGAACAATTACCAATAATTATCAATAATTAGGAATAATTACCAATAATTAGTAATAATTACCAATAATTAGTACTAATTACCAATAATTAGTAATAAGTACCAATAATTAGTAATAATTACCAATAATTAGTAATAACTACCAATAATTAGCAATAACTACCAATAATTAGTAATAACTACCAATAATTAGTAATAATTACTAATAATTAGTACTAATTACCAATAATTAGTAATAATTAACAATAATTAGGAATAATTAGTAATAATTACTAATAATTAATACTAATTAGTAATAATTAGGAATAATTACCAATAATTACCAATAATTACCAATAATTAGTAATAATTAGTAATAATTAGTAATAATTAGTAATAATTGGGAATAATTTTGAATAATTAGTAATAATTACCAATAATTACCAATAATTACCAATAATTAGTAATAATTAGTCATAATTACCAATAATTAGTGATAATTAGTAATAATTAGTGATAATTACCAATAATTAGTGATAATTACCAATAATTAGTAATAATTATCAATAATTAGTAATAATTAGTACTAATTACCAATAATTACCATTAATTAGTAATAATTAGTAATAATTACCAATAATTAGTAATAATTACCAATAATTAGTAATAATTACCAATAATTAGTAATAATTAGTAATAATTAGTAATAATTAGTAATAATTAGTAATAATTACCAATAATTAGTAATAATGAACAATAATTAGTAATAATTAACAATAATTAGTAATAATTATCAATAATTAGTAATAATTAACAATAATTACCAATAATTACCAATAATTACCAATAATTACCAATAATTAACAATAATTACCAATAATTAATAATAATTACCAATAATTAGTAATAATTACCAATAATTAGTAATAATTAGTAATAATTAGTAATAATTAGTAATAATTAGTAATAATTAGCAATAATTAGTAATAATTAACAATAATTAGTAATAATTATCAATAATTAGTAATAATTACCAATAGTTAGTAATAATTACCAATAGTTACCAATAATTACCTATAATTACCAATAATTAGTAATAATTACCAATAATTAGTAATAATTACCAATAATTAGTAATAATTACCAATAATTAGTATTAATTACCAATAATTAGTATTAATTACCAATAATTACCAATAATTGGTAATAATTAGTAATAATTACCAATAATTAGTAATAATTACCAATAATTTGTAATAATTAGTAATAATTAGTAATAATTAGTAATAATTACTAATAATTAACAATAATTAGTAATAATTAACAATAATTAGTAATAATTAGTAATAATTATCAATAATTACCAATAATTAGTAATAATTACCAATAATTAGTATTAATTACCAATAATTCCCAATAATTGGTAATAATTAGTAATAATTAGTAATAATTAGTACTAATTACCAATAATTAGTACTAATTAACAATAATTAGTAATAATTAACAATAATTAGGAATAATTTGTAATAATTAATAATAATTATGAATAATTAGTAATAATTACCAATAATTAGTAATAATTAGTAATAATTAGTAATAATTACCAATAATTACCAATAATTCGTAATAATTAACAATAATTGGTAATAATTAACAATAATTGGTAATAATTAACAATAATTAGTAATAATTAACAATAATTAGTAATAATTACTAATAATTAGTAATAATTACTAATAATTACCAATAATTAACAATAATTACCAATAATTAGTATTAATTAACAATAATTACCAATAATTAGTAATAATTACCAATAATTTGTATTAATTAACAATAATTAGTAATAATTACCAATAATTAGTAATAATTACCAATAATTACCAATAATTACCAATAATTACCAATAATTAGTAATAATTATCAATAATTAGTATTAATTACCAATTATTACCAATAATTGGTAATAATTAGTAATAATTAGTAATAATTAGTACTAATTACCAATAATTAGTACTAATTACCAATAATTAGTAATAATTAGCAATAATTAGGAATAATTAGTAATAATTAATAATAATTACGAATAATTAGTAATAATTACCAATAATTAGTAATAATTAGTAATAATTAGTAATAATTACCAATAATTACCAATAATTCGTAATAATTAACAATAATTAGTAATAATTAACAATAATTAGTAATAATTAACAATAATTAGTAATAATTAACAATAATTAGTAATAATTACCAATAATTAGTAATAATTACCAATAATTACCAATAATTACCAATAATTAGTAATAATTACCAATAATTAGTATTAGTTACCAATAATTACCAATAATTGGTAATAATTAGTAATAATTAGTAATAATTAGTACTAATTACCAATAATTAGTAATAATTAACAATAATTAGTAATAATTAGTACTAATTACCAATAATTAGTACTAATTACCAATAATTAGTAATAATTAACAATAGTTAGGAATAATTAGTAATAATTAATAATAATTACGAATAATTAGTAATAATTACCAATAATTAGTAATAATTAGTAATAACTAGTAATAATTACCAATAATTACCAATAATTAGTAATAATTACCAATAATTAGTAATAATTAACAATAATTAGTAATAATTACCAATAATTAGTAATAATTACCAATAATTAGTATTAATTAACAATAATTAGTAATAATTACCAATAATTAGTAATAATTACCAATAATTAGTAATAATTACCAATAATTACCAATAATTACAAATAATTACCAATAATTAGTAATAATTACCAATAATTAGCATTAATTACCAATAATATTAGTATTATGAAAATAATAAAAAATTTATATAATATTGAAATTATCAATATTTGTAACATGTTTTGCTTTAATCTCAACATATTTAATTCTTAAAGGGTCAATTTTTAGGTCTATCTCAATAAAAAGTTTGCGTCAGTCGTGTATGATCTAAACTCTATAATTATCCTAGCTTGAGTGTTTTTTCTAACAAATTATTCAAAACCAGTAATGCTTTTATATTTTATAGAGAAATATGGAATAACGAGGTCGTCAACAATCATTATTAGGTGACCGCATATGGATAAATCAACGTAGAAATCCAAACGGTTCTGGTTTAAATCCAGTATATGTAGAGGGTGTGGAGACTTTTTTATCATTTGCGGCATCAAATCCAGAATTTGTTTCAGAAGACAAAATAAAATGACCTTGCAAAAAATGTGCATTGAGAACGTTTGACACGTTTGACAAAGTGGGAGAACATCTCTTGCGTTTTGGTTTTCAACCAGATTATGTTTTTTGGTATCAACACAGTGAACGCAGTTCCAGAGCAGGTGATACCAACTTGATTCTGGATCCATCCTGGTTTCAAGATTTAGTACATGATGTTGCAGGTTCATCTGTTCAACATACAGAAACTCCGGCTGATATAGCTTCAAATCTTGAGTTGGAACCGTCTGAATTTTATGAGTTGTTGAAGTCTACTGAGGATGCATTATATCCTGGCTGCAAGATGAGCAAATTAGAAGCAGTTGCAAAATTTATGGCTATCAAATCAGATAACGGAATGTCAAACACCTGTTTTGACCAGATATTTTTTTTTCTTAAAACACTATTACCCGAAGGAAATGTTTAACCTGTAAATTACTATGAGACTAAGAGGCTGGTTTGAAATTTGGGACTTACTTGTCAGAAGATTCATGAATGTTCAAATGACTGCATTTTATATTCTGGTGAAAATGAGTCGTTGGATAGTTGTCCCACATGTGGGCAACTGAGATATAAAGAAGGACAACATGGGAAGTCTGGTTTGATTCCTATAAAACAGTTGCGATATTTTCCGCTTACATCTAGACATCAGCATTTATTCATGTCTAAGAATACAACGATAATGATGTCATGGAATAAAGAGAATATTTCAACCGATAAAATATTGAATCATCCAGCCGATGGTGATTCATGGAAACATTTTGATAGAGTGCATCCATCCTTTGCTTTAGAAGCTAGAAATGTTCGACTAGGCATTTCCACTGATGGTTTCTGTCCGTTTGGATCTTATGGTAGTCAATATTCATGTTGGCCTATTTTTTTAACTCCGTACAATTTACCTCCATGGAAGTTGATGAAGGAGCCATATATCTTTTTGACTTTACTAATTCTAGGACATCTGAAGAAAAATATTGATGTTTATTTGAAACCATTGATTGATGAATTAAATTTATTGTGGAGTACAGGTGTCAGTACATATGATGTTGCAACAAAACAAAATTTTATACTGAGAGCAGCATTGATGTGGACAATAAGTGACTTCCTGGCTTATGGGATGTTATCTGGCTGGAGTACACATGGTCAGAAATCATGTCCTTACTGCATGGGAGAGAACAAAGCATTTATGCTTATTCATGGAAATAAACCTTGTTATTTTGACTGTCATCGCAGATTTCTTCCAGCTGATCATCCTTTTGGCAGAAACAGATCTCATTTCAGAAAAGGAACAGTTGAAAGGGATGAACCTCCAAAAATGCTATCAGGTTCGGAGTTAAAATTAGTTTTATTTTCATTACCTCCCATCACTTTTGGTCCCACAATAAACCAACAGAAAATTTCTGGTTTTGGGAAAGAACACAATTGGATTAAACGTAGCATATTTTGGGATTTACCATATTGGTCTGATTTTTTGGTCCGACACATGTTAGATTTCATGCATATTGAGAAGAACTGTTTTGATAATTTGTTTCATACAGTTTTGGATACGTCAGGAAAGAGCAAAGACAATGTAAATGCACGTTTAGATCTTGCCCAAATTTGCAGGCGTCCAGAATTGTAACTATTTGAGAATGTCAGAACAGAAAGGTTACTGAAACCAGAAGCAGCTTATACACTGTCTAAAGAAAACCGTTTATTATTTTGCCAGTGGATTGCCGATTTGAGACTTCCAGATGGCTGTGCTTCCAATTTGGGTAGATGTGTAAAGAATGGTCATATTACTGGATTAAAAAGTCATGATTGTCATGTTATAATGAAGAGACTTCTACCCATTGGATTAAGAGGTCTGTTGAATTCTGTGATTTGGGATTCCATAACAGACATGTCTCATTTTTTTCAGGAAATTTGTGCGGCTACGGCAGATTATGATGCTCTAGGAAAACTTGAAAAAGATGTTGTTGTAATTATATGTAAACTGGAAAAAATATTTCTGCCGTCTTTCTTTGACTCAATGGAACATTTGATGTTACATTTTCCATATGAAGCCAAATGTGGAGGTCCAGTACAGTTTCGATGGATGTACCCATTTGAAAGATGCATGCAAAAATTGAAAAGAAAAGTACATAACAAACCATCTGTTGAAGGATCTATTGCAGAAGATTATTTGCCAGAGGAAATATCTTTTTTCTGCTCCCATTATTTTGAATCTGAGTATCCTTCAAAACACAACCGAATGGGACGGAACGAGAGTAATATTGATGAATTAGACAATCAATTATCTGTTTTCAACCAGTCAGAGCTTGGTTTTGATGGAGTTTATGAACGCTGGCTTTAAGATGATGAACATTATAGAGCTCATACGTATGTTCTGCTCAACTGTGAAGTGATGACATCAGTTGTACTGTAAGTGTTTATATCACTTATTCTATCATTTATGTTACAGTAAATAACTTTGGTTTTTATAGGTTGTATGATAATCATATCAAGAAACAAATTCCACAAATTACAGCAGCTGCTCTCGAAGAACGTCGACTGAAAAATTTCTCTCAGTGGTTTCAAAAACTGGTAACATAAATTCTTTATCTTTTAGCAACTCATTCAATGTATAGTTTACTATATTAATAATTATTTCACAAATTTTCAGGTGTCTCAACATGCTGATAAAATTGAAAAACGACTGTGTGTATTGAGTAACCCACCTTCCAAACTTGTTAAAACTTATAATGCATATGTGGTGAATGGATTTAGATTCCATACACATGCATATGGGGAATCGAAAAAAACAATGAACAATGGAGTTAGCTTGAGAGGATCTCATCATCGAGAAAATGAAGTTTACTTTTATGGCATACTTGATGAAATCATTGAACTCTGTTATCTTGGAAAACATTACATAACCATGTTCAAATGTCGGTGGTTGGATACAGAGAGTGGCGTGCGTGTTCATCCGACTCATGGAATCATCGATATTAAATGTAAAAGTGTTCTCACAGTAAATGAACCATTCTTATTAGATCAACAGGCATATCAAGTTTATTACGCAAAGTACTGTGCTACATCAAGAGACTTGACTGATTGGTGGAGTGTAATAAAAATCAAAATTCGAGACAATCAGTTTAGTCAAAGTGAATGTGCTTTCACTAATGTGCAAAGAATTGAATTTTTTCAAGAGAGTACTCAAAATAAATCTTTTTTACAAAGAGACATGAGTATCGATGACGACACCCCACATTTAAGAGTCGGTGATGACGATGATGTTAATGATGTCACATATGAATTTGAAATGGTAAGAGATGAAGCAACTGTAACTCGAATGGATATCGATGATGTTGAGGAGGAATATAAAGATGACATTGACATATATGAAGATGATGATGAAGATGAACACTAATAGAATTCCATGGTATTTATATACAATCATAATATGTATATATGTATATATAATAGTAATTATCAATTATTTGCTAACATTAACATTTTCTGTTTCAGATGGACGACACCACATTTCGTGAGTTGGTGGAAACTTACCTACCTTTCGATGCAGATGAGTTGCTGGCAGATGACCCTCAGCCTGCAGGCGCTCCAGGGAGTACGCGGAGGGGGTGTGGTCTTGCACGATAGATGATTCCTGACCCCATCTCCGAGCGACGTCCACGCCTTGGGTTTGATCCACGCACACAGATATGTGATAACCTGTGTGATAACCTGTGGATTTGACTAAGATTTCATTAATCTATTCACCTAATAAATGTTTATTATTTTTACAGTTTTTCGCATATAGCAGTCGGACAGGGCAGCGCTATTTTGCGCAACTATTTCTCTCAGTCGTGGACCACATGGGAGCAGATTCCCATTGATGTGCAGCAGGCCATGTTCGGCCATTGGTTGGTACGTACATAAATAAATAATTTTTATTTTGAAAATTATTTCATTTCTAACTTGATATTTTGATTTATTTGTAGGGTTTATGGTATCCAATCGAGGATACCATGCGTGACGCCATCCACAAGGCATGGGAGGTGGCCATGCGTGATCGCCTTCGTCAGTTTTTGCACAATTTAAGAAAAGCTGCCATGAAGAAAGTAGGAGTGTCAGATTTTGACGAGTCATGTAGAGCACACCGACCAGAGTACATTTCATCCCATGTATGGGATGGATTATGTGCGCACTGGTTGAGTGGTGCCTTTCAGAGGAGATCATTGGTGGGGAGGCAGAATCGGGGGAGACAGGAGGTGACTCATCGAGCTGGGAGTCATTCTTTCAGTACTCATAGATAGCATCTGGTACGTACATTATTTATAAATATTTTATATAACTATAAATATTAACAGTTTATTTTTTATTCTTATAGGCTGTCGAGCACCCCGATATTATGGAGTACGACGTATATCGGAGGATGTATAGTGATCCTGCTACTGGGGATCTCAGAGGTGATCGTCAGCATCACATCGTGGTCAGTATTATTTGTTTTCAAGTTTAAAAATTAACTGCATATAATATATTCACAATTTTAATTTTAAATTGAAACTACAGGAGTCATATGAGGCCGCAGCGTCACAGGCCCGGCCTGAGAGTCAGGCCGAGTCATCAGATCAGACCACTGGCCGTCAGTTTGATGAGGCGGCATGGATGCAGGCCACCCAGTATGCCTTCGAGAAGGGCCGGGTAGTTGGTATCGACTCTCGACTGACTCCCGGAGATTATTATGGCAGTGCTGCGATGTCGGCGTCCAGCTCGAGAGGAGCTCGTGCATCTTCTTCTACTACACAGTATGATGATCAGTTACGATCTCAGACTACACTGAAAGAGATTCTCCGACAGGAGCAGGAGCAGATGCGTCAGCAACATGAGGAGGAGCGTCAACGCCAGCAGCAGCTGTACGAGGAGCAGACGAGTCGGTGGCAGCAGCGGCATTAGGAGCAGATGGAGTACATGCGCCGACTCACTCATGCTTTAGGGATGGAGTTTCCTCCACCACCATCTGCAGATCCCCCACCTCCCCCCCTCCTTCAGATTAGAGTTTGTATTTATATTATAAAATTTGTGAAATCAAAATATGATTTTTTTTTTCTATTCGTAGTTTCTGTCTCATTATAAAATATTAATAATATTATATTTTTAAATAACAACATTAATATGAATAATAATATTATTTATATTTTATAATATTAAATTATATATATATATTAAAATTTTATAATATTATAATTTAATTATATTTTTTTGTAATACTTGAATTATTTTAATATTTGAATGTAAAATAATTCTATTATTTTTATATTAATTAAAATAACTTATTAATATTTTTTTTATTTATGAATTATAATTCTAATATTTTTATATTAATTAAATCATTTATTAATATTCTATTATTTTTTATTTTTGAATTATAATTCTATTATTATTATATTAATTAAAATAATTTACTATTTTTATTTGTGAATTATAATTCTATTATTATATTAATTAAAATCATTTATTAATATTTTAATATTTTTTATTTTTTAATTATAATTAGATTATTATTATATTAATTAAAATAATTTATTATTTTTATTTTTTTTATAGTATTTGCGACAGGATACTATGCCCGTAGCAAATAGTATTATTATTATATGCATTAAAATAATTTATTAATAGTTTTTATTTTTTAAAAAAAAAGTTTTTGCGACGGGTCCCGTCGCAAGAACTATTTGCGACGGGCCCGTCGCAACAGGAATTTGCGATGGGACCCGTCGCAAAAACTATTTTACAAGTTTTTTACAAATATACGGAGTATTATTTGCGACGGGAAGAATACCCGTCGCAAAAAAAGGCTTTAGCGACGGGCCCGTCGCAAATAAGTGTTGTTGCGACGCCGTTTTCAGCAACGATGCATTTGCGACGGGCCCCCGTCGCAAAAAGCCATTTGCGATGGGATCCCGTCGCAAATGACCGGTCGCAAATACCTGTTTTTCTAGTAGTGAAAACTCAATTACCAGCTAGGTCACACTCAACTATGAAAGCTATATCCAACATGTCGACATATAAAGAGATCTTCAATAAGAAAACATTATAATGAATATCTAGTCAAAGACCCATCTTGAACCTTCAAGTATTCATATTCTTATTAGATATAATCCCAAGTAAAAACTACCAAATCGTGGAAAAGTGATTCACATACTCTATCATAGTCCTGTCAATGTGTTTGAGTTTGAAAAACTCTATAGACTTAGCACACAACATAGAATCTAGATAGAAATGGTTAGTAAAAGTATCTATAAATTCATTAAACTCTAAACCCTCTCAATTCATTTCCCTAATCATTGAATCCCACCATCTTCTACTAGGTCCCTTTAGATTGAAGGTGTCACATTTTACCTTAATAGAATCAAGAGTTTCCACGAAATAAAACATAAGATCTATCTTTATCAATAAATACTTAGACTCTTGAGGATCATTAGATCCTTGGAATGCTGGTGGATTCTGGTGAAGTAACTCCTATGAATGATTCCAAGATTCTTCCCTCTAAAGTTATATAGTTGGATCTTAAATAGTAACTAGTATAGGTTCCTATCCCAGATCTTGGATATCATGAACAATAATATCGACACAGTTTTAGTCCATGTGAGTATTTTTCTAATGTGGTTCACCAATAGATTCTTCCAAGGGCCTATTCAAACATCTATTCTGAGGAGTTATACTATAAAACATGAATAAACACCAATAAAGACAACAAAAATTTACTCAAATTAACTACTCAAACAAGAGAAACCTGAAAATCAATCCCATCATACAAGATATCAAGATTTGGGTTTCAACATGTCTAAATCAAAATTAGGGAAAAGACCAGGATTAGATCAAATTATTCCCCAAGGTTCCATTCCCAAACCAACCATGTTGACATAGGTCTCATTACAATGAGATATTTCTAGGAATTTGCTCGTAACAACATCCTAAGTACTAATAGGATATCCTAAACTTTATACTAACATCAAAGAAAGATTATTAACCTCCTCTGATACTACTTTTTCATGAACCATCATGGATACCATAGTACCCAAATACTCAAATGAGATCATAAAAGTCCTAAAGGAATTACCAATCCCTATGGGTTGGGTACAAAAACCTATCATCATACATGAAGAAATAGGGAATGAATTTTCCACAAAACATAGGAAGCTAAAAGGTTAAAAATTAGTTTTCTCAATACTCCTAATAAAGAAAGTATTAGAAATCAAACATGTATAAAAAAATAGTACATCATCAAATTACTAAACAAATGGAAAGATAAAACTCAAACATTCTGTGGGAAACATTTCTCCAAGCCCAAAAGAACAAGAACATCCACCTACTCCAAGAGGCGCTTCCCATTTACTTGGACCTGGAATAATATAATCTAAAAATTCCTAAACGAAACAGTTGGGTGTGATCTATAAATCCCAGTAGGGTCTCACTAAGTTTTACATAACAGATTCCATAACAATAAACCTAATAATTCTTTTAGTTTAAATAAAATAGATCATAGAAATACATTTTTATATTTAAAACAAAACATTCATTCAATTAAAAATGATGGAAACCATTTCAAACATGGATTAAATAAAAATTTTATATAAATATATTATTATAAATCATTTGGTACGAGTGAAACATTTATCTAATATATATATATATATATATATAAATATATCAAAATAATATCAACAAGCACCATGGTCATCTACCTTGCAATATGTTAGTTTCTAGCTATAGGATCCTTACACTTCTCAAATCAGTGTTATTGACAAGCATGTGTACATACATCCCCCAAGATCAGGCTGAATATGACTCATTAACATACCATCAAGGATAATATATTCTTAAATAGGTTTTTTTTGAGTTTTCATAATAAATACAATACTAGGGGATAATTATCCTAGAGGAATTGTCCCAAATACCCCACTAACTACCCAAGATCAAATATGCTCAATCAATCAATCAATAATGAAAAAATCATCTCATTTCAAATCAATCATCATTTACAATTCAATTTCCCAATTTTCAGTTTTAAAATTCCAATTCAATTTGAAAATAAAAACATGGCGTTTTTATCAATTCTTGACTTTTAAATACAAAAAAAACATAGGGTTTTCATTATTTTATTTTGATCCATTTTTCTCAATTCAATTCTCAAATAATTTAATCAACTCCATAAATTCCATAATAAACCCCAAATTATAATTCCATTAGAATTGCTATTTTTTTAAAAATTCCATACCACTTCAAATTGAAATTCAAAATCATATCAAATTGGGGTTTTATGAATAATTTTAAATCTATTTCAAACAAATAAAAAATAAAGGATTTAATTATATAACAAATCTCAAACATAATCACCTACCTTTAATAATTGACCAATAATAGACACTTGTAACATGATTCAACAATGAATAATGAAGGCATCAGAGATTAATAAATCAAACATAGAATCAAGATCCCATAAAATAGAGATAGATTCTGAAAAAACACTATTATCTAATACCCTATAAAGATAAGTGAATGAGAGACCATAAGAAAAATTGGGAGAGAATATTTAATTAACTATAGGAGATTAAACGTGATCAACCATGATTAGATCCTTCAATAGAAGGGGTTTGAGGATCCAAAACATCTTCTTGGGAGTCTCCTAATCTAAGGAATATAAGTTAAGTTTAGTGGGGGTTAACTATATGTTAAATCACGTGGTTCAATATTTTAAAGTAAAATTTGGGTATAAGTTAATCCTATGTTCATGGATTCTTGGAGAGGGCCACATAGTTAGACAAGCCATGTGACCTAACTGTATGCCCCTCTAGAATCACTATCCAAGGTGCACAGTTTTTCCAAAGCTGATGAATAGTCTATTAAACTATGTTCCAACCGTGAAAAGTATCACTATCTATTGTTTTATGGTTTTCACTTGGGGTAACACGATTTGGGTAAATCATGTTCCAATGGTGAAAAACCCAAAAAACCTCCTATTTTTTTTTTCCAAATTTCACCTAAAACACACATAAGAAATATCCAACCAAAAGGGAAACAAATAAGGTACATGAAATAATTGGAATCAAGTAAAATTATGTTACACTATGGATACTTATCCTTAAAAAAACCTTATTATTTTAACAATATAGCTCATTTTCTCACTGAATTCTAGGAAACACTCCTAGTTAGGTAATAAAATTCTTGATTCATACAACTTTCTTCTTAGCTTATGATGTAATTATGCACTCTGCCTCTATTGTTGAGCTAGCTGTAGTGTCTTGTTTGGAACATTTACAACTGATAGATCCACCATTTAGGCAAAAAATAGATTTATATTTAATATAATTATTTTTGGATTAAAAAAATCATATTTTTGTAATCTTTTACACATAAATAATCTTATCCTCCAAAGAACAAGAACATATCCTTAGTCCTTATCAAGTACTTAATAATGTTCTTTATAGAAAACCTTTAAATATAAACATTATTTTATTAGTATATACTATTTATGATTAAATTATAAGAGACATAGGTTCAAGTACAAAAAAATTTAATACCAGATTAATCCTATGGCAAGCACATAAGAAATTCAACCCATTATTTCTAAATCACTAGAAGGATTATAAATCTTCCTAAGATTCATACTATTAAAAACTAGTTATGGTCCCTTCTCAGAGTCCACCTTTCTAAACCTATTTATAAGTTTACTAATAATTTTTTTTTCAAAATTAATCTATGTAAACAATATGATCTATCTCTACAGGTATCCATACCCAGTATGTATTCATTTCACCCATGTTTTTCATTGATATACATTTACCCAACCACATCTTTACAAAATGAAGGGTTTGGATATCACTTTTTATTAGTACTATTTCATCAATAAAAAATAACTAAAACACTACTATAATCCAAATAACCCACTTATATTCATAGGAATCATCCAAATGTTTATGAAAATAACGATTTGATTAGATAATAAAAATGGATATTCCATCTCCACGAAGATTTATTTAGTCCATGAATGGACTATTTATACTTGAAAACAATTGAAGAATAATTTGGAATCTCAAAAATTTTAATTTGTATCATATACACATCCTCAGATAAATTCCCATTAAGGAAAGTGGTTTTAATATACATTTGATATATCTCATACTCGTAATGAGCTGCTCTGGCTAAAAAAATCCAAATGGGAATTATCATTGCTACTTGTGAAAAGGCTTCTTTATAGTTGATAAAATGATTTGGTTTGTAACCCTTTACTAATATATGTGCTTTATAGAAAGAAACTATACCATGAATGTCAGTTTTATTATATAAAATATACTTACACCCTATGGGCTTTACCTCTTTAGGTGAATCCACCAAGTTCCAAACATGGTTAAGGTACAATGATTACATTTTAGATTCCATTGATTTTAACCATTTCTTAAAATCAGAACTCTAAATATATCCCTATTATGTGGTAATTTCACCACCCATGAAAAATAACTTATCCTAATTTATTATAATAAATCCATATCTCACTATCTTTTGAAAAATCCTACCAGGCCTTTATAGATCTCATGTTACTTGAGTTGGTGTTACTTCTAAAAATATTTATGAAACCAGATAAAAATACATATGAGGAAAACTTCTTGTTAATTGTTCTTGAATTTGTTTATGTTCAACTTTCCTCCCACTAAATCCATGACTTATATATTCTTTCTTAAGAAATATACAAGCTCAAGACATAATGAATTTTAATTCAGTAGAGTTATAGAAATAATATCCCATATTTTCTTTAAGATAACCAAAAAATAAACACTTAATTGATTTGGGGATAATATTACCAGAATCCAATCCTTGTATGAGTGCATCACAATCCCAAATACTCATGAAAGACATTTTAGGAATTTTTTTATTTTATATCTCATATAGTGCCTTTATGTATTCAATAGATAAAATTAGGTTTAGTAAGAAAGTGGAAGTCTTCAGATCATATCATCAGAATGAAATAGGAAGGTCGCAAAGACTCATCATCGATCAAACTATATCTAAAAATGTACAATTTCTCCTCTTTATTACACCAAACCATTGTTGTGTTCTAGAAAAAGTGAGTTGTTAAAAAATTCAACAAACTATTAGATAATATATGAATTCCATTCTTAAGTATTCACCACCTCAATCTGACTGGAGAATCTTAATACTCTTTTCTAGATAATTCTATACTTCATTGTAAAACTCATTGTAATTTTCAAAATTTTCATACTTGTGTTTCATAAGAAACACATATCGATACCAACTAAACTAATAATTAAAAGTAACAAATTACCTATAACCACAAATTGTTTTTTACTCATTATCCCAAATTCATCACTTTGAATGTGATCCAATAGTCCACTAGAGTTTTACCCTTTACTCAAAAAAATTTCCTTTGTTATTTTTCAAAAAAAAAACAAGTATATGTAAAAAAATTCATAATCGAATGATTCAATCAATACATCTCTATAGAGTCTTTTGATGTGTTTCTCATTTATATGCCAAAGGTGAAAATACCAAAGGTAGGTGGGATTAAAATCAACTTTAACCCTATTATTATTAATTTTATATATTAAAATATATATGTATAGAAAATATAACCCATTTACTATATTTATGATCCCATATGATTTTTCATTGTCATATACAGAACAACTCTTGTTCTTAATAATGAATGTAAATCACTTCTTTTACAGTGATACATAAATCAAATTTCTATTTATTGAAGGAACATAATAACAATTATACAATTCTTAGAATAATATAATTTTTAAAATTAGATTATACAAACTAACTTCTAATGTAGTAAATTTTTTTCTATTTTAAAACAAATATCTACTTCACTATTTATCAATTCAATTTTGTCTCTAAGTCTATGTTTTTAGCATAAATGTGTGGTGCACACCCAATATCTAATACCCATGAGTCAAAGTTTGGTAAATTTACTTTTATAAAACTTATATCAAGGATCTCTTAATGATTCTACTTGACTTTTTCTATGTTCTGGGCTACTTTATAGTTTTCCCCATTGATTAGAAATTTAGGCAGGGAATCATACCAATCCCAATAGTTATGAATATTGTATAGATAATAGGATAAATCCTTATCTAAATCCATCATATGGATTCAATTATATATATTCCTCTGGAAAAATAATCAAATTAGGATCTCCAAGACAATGTTACCCAAATTATCACAAAAACAAATCTAACAAAGGACCATATAGGGGCATATAGATTTAGGATGACCTACTCAAAAGGAAAATCCAAAGTCGCTTTTTTCTTACTTTCCTTATAAAAGATAATCCAGGGGCACCCAACATTAGAATTAACTACCTAATTGGATGATCGAGGTCTAGGACGGTAGGTGGCTTGTCCCCAAGTCCCTCTCCCCAGTGAGACTTTACTCAACAAAAAATTTAATTCTTATTATCTCTAATACCCAATATTCACAAACTATTTTCAATAACTATTATTAAGATCATAAAATAAAAAAAAATAAAGTTAAGTTAGACTAAAACTAAATTTTATGGATTCATACCTATCATTTAATGAAGGTATCTAACTCTTAAAAGGAGTTTAATTGTTAAAATAAAGTATACATAATATTCAAATTTCATAAATAATTTACAAAAAATGAATATAGAAAAAACATTAAATAAATTAATAATTTAAATATTTAAACAAGAGATAACCATTTATGAACAATTCATAAATAAATCCAACTATATACCCTTTTATAAATTAACTAACATCATAGATATTCCAAAATTTTGATTATAAACCCTTATATACTCAATCCTATATAAAAAATTTCATACTATATGTAATTTCAATTTATTATTAAAACATTTGATCAAAAGAACTTTTTTATGTGGTATAAGTAATATATTTATAAAAGTCCCTTTTTTAGTTTGGAAAATTTCAAATTTACTAATTATGAACAATTCCTAATTATAAATATAATCACTTTCATATTTTGGACTCATTTCATAATTTATGACCATTTATAAATTATATCTCATGATTTATAAAGAAATATTTTATTTCTAGATCATAAGATATTCCATATAGTTTAAAAATAACTATTTTAAATATTAAAAATTAATATTTAAGAATATATAAATATTTCCTGAACATTTATTCAATAAATTATAAACGTTTTATAATTAATAAATATAAAATTTTTAAAATCATGGAAAATATATTATTTTAGTCTAAAAATTTTATAACCATTATTATAATTTTAAAAAATAAAATTTTAAATCATTTAAGGACCACCACGACTTAGAATATTCTATGGTCCTTAAATAGTAGTCATTTCAAATAGAACCATTTCAGGTAATGGTAATAGAGATAACCATAACTTTTGAAATATTTTTTGTACTATTATATTTGCATTTTGAAAAAACACAGGGACTCATATGTTGTAGAGATGGTCATGGTTCTTGGAGAATCCCAATGAAGAACCTCCATAGGTAGTTCTATTTTGTGGTGGTGAGGATGTTTTTTGAAAACATAAAATAAACACATTTAATGCTTTAAGAAACTTATTCTAATATCACTAATGGGGTTTTTTGGATCATCACTTGGACCTTGGAAACAAAAGTAAACCCAAATACAAGAATAAACTATATCCAAGGATCATATTCATAAATTTATTTAAAAACCTAAAGCATGAAATGGGGTATCTCAAATGCCTGAGTATCATCTAATTTTATCTTCTTCTTTGATAGAGTTTGTTTGAGAATGATCATGTAGAGTATCAGATGTTTTCCACTTACCAATAAGGGGGAAACACTAGCGAGTGTATCCATGGATGTTTCATGAATACCCTCGAACATCCAAAGGGGTGATAAAACCTTCATGAAATGATAAATGAGCTTTAGGAAGGGAGTGAGCTTAAACTAGTTCATCTGGAACCTATCATAGGTGTGTCTCACACAAAAGTAGAGGATCACATCATCTTATATATACATCCATGGAGATCATCATTAAATGAATATATTTAGCCATATTGTATCATATACTGTGCCATCGCATGGAACCCAAACATTATAGTCCATTGGTGTTCATTAAATTAACACTTCAATGAATAAGGTGAGCTTACCAAAAGGAATCCATCTCATGGATCATAACCCAAGTGAAACCATGTGGGAAATAATGTGGAAACTACATGCATCGTATGCATGAAAGTGGTGATCTCAAATATAGACCACAACATCATATTCCACACTACAACATATTGTTTCCCATTTTAATGAACATTTAACACTATATTATTATAGATATCCAAACCAATAGCTATAATAATTTTTTATTTTATATTAACGTTTCTTCATTGTGGTACAAGATCAAAATTACATAAAGGAAATCTAATGTTATATCCACTTGAAAATTAGTATTCCCATTTTTTCTTTTACAAGGAATTAATCCACATATACTTTGTCATGTATTTTTTAATAGTTTAAACTATATGTCTCTATAATTATCCTGGTCTAGTTTTATATGTTTTTTCAATAAAACATGCATAAGTAATATCAAAATTTCAGTACATTTCAAGGTATTTGTGATAAATTCAAAACTCTTAAGAATATGTAATTTTATTTCTAATAATAATCTCTAAATATTCCCACATATTTTATATTGGGCATATTTCATACCATATGACTCCGGAAACCATTTAGTCTTGAATTGTCCCATTATGTATTTTCAATACATGGTTACTATATGTATGAATAAATTTAAAAACCCATAAATATATGTCTATAGAAATTATTCCTTATTACCCTAGTGGATATTTTAAATTCATCAAAGGATAAATTAATTCATTAGTTTTATAATTCTAATAAGGCTAACTATTTATTTTCCATATGTTGTCAATATATTTATTATGAAAACTATAGATCTACCACTAAGATTTTATAAACACATGACACTCCTTTATTCTATTAAAATATATTATATGATCACAAAAGTACCCAAATGGATTTAAGAGATATATTTTTTAGTTGATTTTCACTAGATATTTTAAGGAAATTCAATGTAATATAGGGATATTACCATTGGATATGGATATGAGAACTTATCATACAATGGTGAAGATGTTTGGAGGAGTTTTATACATGGTGAGAATACCTATAAATAAGACAATTTAAGTGATGATATTAATGATACACAATGATAAGTGATGATAAAATGATTCTAATAATATGTATAATAGTTTTCAAACATTAGAGAAGATAAAATACAGGGATATTCAATAACTATGGTCGAAAAATGTGATAAGATGGCCGACATGTGGAAGAATCCATCTTGATGTGCTTCTTCTTGAATAACACTAAAATAAATGTTTCATAACACTTGGATGGAGGATTGAAGAGGCTTTAGTGATTATAGAATTGTTGAAGTAGTAAGGCTTATATATGAACTCAAATATAAATATTTAATGTGTTACAAGTTATTGAGAATGATTATGAAGAGTAGGAGAATGTTTTATACTTTCTTAAAGGTGTTTTTGGAGTGCTAATGGAAACCCTAAATTAATTTATATATATTATGAGTTAATTATAAATAACTATTTATTTTTCACTTATACTCAAAAAATTCCTCAAGTGCATTCAAGTATATGAGTCTCTTAGAAAACTGCAGATGAGTATTTTAGAAACCTTTGTACAAGTCATCCCATAATGCGTATGACATATTCCATAAATCTATGTTTGATTTATTCTAAGATAATATGAAATTATATAAAGGAATGTGTTGTGCATGAGTGACTAGGAGTCAGTGTATGATTCATTTTTTTCCAATGTGTGAGTCATTCAGAGTTTCATATGGGTTATATAGATTTGTGTATGAGTGATCTGTGAGCAAATTATCCTACATAAGAGTGATTGAGGATCTGTATATGTGTCAACACTTTAGAAAAGCCAAAGTTTCAATAGACTGAAATATGGAATTTCAAGAATAATATTTTATGTAGTGGAAATAATTTGAGACTATTCCAATACTATTCAATAATGTTCTAAATATTATGTTGATTTGAAAATACAATATTGAATACTTATTTAAGAAATATTGGATGATTAGAATATAAAGAAGACCAATTTTTATTATTCTATAATTTCAAATTAAAATATTTGAAATTTAAAATTTGTAATAAAAATTGAGAAATAAGTTAGATATTTATTGAAAAATATTTAAATATTAAAAATATAAAATAATATTGTGATTTAAGAAGGTCATCTGATAAAGGTGAAGTTCTAGACCTAATGTATTTTTAAGTAACAAATCAAGACTAATAAAAAAAATTCTAGATTAATTTAATTTTTAAATAAATTATGATGATGTTGGTGATTATTTGAACTACATTTAAATATAATTAATTTTATTTTTGATACATGATGAGAATTATAGGATTGATATTGTGGAATTATCTAATGCTGAAGTTGGAAGCTAAAGTTTTTACGATAATTTCCTGTACTCTCAGTATTATAATGAGAGGATCTAAGATGAAACTTAAAGTGATGTAGATTTATAATACATTAATAATTTTTTTGTCTTTTTTTAGTGTAATATGAGAAGAGGGGTAGAGTGTATAATCTTAGTGAAAATTATTGAATTATCTATTAGCTGATTGAAATGATAAATAAATAGAGAATGTCACACTGGTCTTTTTATAGGAGATAGGTATTTATCGGAAAATTAAATATGAAATATTGTAGGAGAAATCCATATATATGAAGTTGAAGAAAAAGTGATGAGGTGATCATGAAACAAAAAAATTAATCTGATTCTCTATATTAAAATATAAAAAATATATTTCAAGTGACCTATATATAAAATATAAAGAGAAGGAGAGAGAAATGGGTAGGATTGTAATTGGTAATGGGAGTTTGAGTTGATTTATAGTAATATGGATCTTTCTAAGAAGAACAAGGATTTTTTGATCATATTTTAAAGAATAATCATCATCTAGGAATTTAATACAAAACAAGAAGATGTCTTAGTTATATATACACTTGCAGATTTCTGAAAATAAGAAAGAAAAAGTGACTAAGGAAACATTGAAACTGTTGTGATTGTTTAATATCTAAGTACCGAGCCTTTTAGATATTGGGGATATAATAGATTTTTAAATATCATAGAATCTCAAGTTTTAGTTAACAATTCAAGGAGATAATATTCTATTAGAGATCTATGATTTTGATCTAGAAACAAATATATTTTTTCATGTGTTTTACTTATAGAATACAAGGTAGTCAAAGAATCTACTATTGATAAAGGATATCTATTTCGATGATACAATGATATCCATGAGATGATTAGAGATCAAATTTAAAAGGTAAATAATGAACTAATTTAATATATATAGTTAAAATCTGTATAACGATTGGACTCTAGTTATGAAAGGAGATCACAATGTGAAACTATAACTCCAGGGGAAAGCTGGAGATATTTGAATGAATTTGAGAAGAAGTGTTAGTGTGTGAAGCACAATGGGATCAATAAAACTCTTTGTATTAGCTTGAGTTTTTATTGGTTAAGAGAATATATGACTTGGGTGAATAACCAACAAATATATGGAATAAGTTTCCCATAAAGGGGTTAGAATTTATAAATAATATTGTGTTTTATACTTTACTTACATTATTTTTATGTCATTTATTATTTCTTAGTAAAACATAAAATAGTATAACTATCTTAACTAGAAAAAGTGGTTTATTACCAAATAGTGTTAAATTTTTAATCAATATTAGGGTTTTGGTAAAAATTATACAACACTTGATTCGCCCCCACTCTAAGGTGTCTACACCAGTCCTAAGGGGTATTTTAATTTCTATTAAATCTTAGGTTCCATCTATTTGGATCTATAATTTATTTCCTTAGTATTTTATCAGAATATAATTAAGTGTACATTTAAAATGGAAGAGACATAATTAGAAAAATTATATTTTATTCCTATTGTTAAACATGTGGTAGTCTCTACCAAAATTATAGAAAATAGGAAAAAGTAAGAGGCCAAGAAGCTAAAAAAACATTAATAATGAACAAATAAAAACCACTAGATAAAGGTAGTTAGAGTGGTGTTACAATTTTAATCTATTAATAGAATCATCTTGTTAAATATATTGAAGAGAACTGCTTTAAGGTTTTAGAATACATGAATAAAATATCTCATCAATTTCTAATTTATTATTTTATTTTTTTTAGAATTTATATGATGAGAAATTATAGCCGGATGATGATGATGAATAAATGGAATTTTTTTGGAAGTTAAAAAAATAAAACAATGTAATAAATGAGGTGAATTACATGGATAAATACTTATAGATTAATAGATAGAAATTTTTAATGGAAGAATTAAACTTATAGTTCTACATTGATGAGAAGTTTGTGGTTAATAATCTTAGTGACGAGAAGATCCATGATCTGGAAGAGTCACACAATGTTCCTTTTTGTGTCAAGGAATATCAATTTGAGATTAATGCACGAAGGATGAAATAAATTTCATTAAATACTCTATATAAAATAAATTTAGAAATTTATATTACCCAAAATTACTCTAAATATTAATAAATAGAATATTGGAAGTATGAGAACAACCCGAAAAGGAATAGGAAAGCACAAAAAAAAAACTCTAGACTAAATTTTAGGTTATCACAATCTTGTTAAGATCACGACACACAATATATCTAAATTTAATTAACTAAACTAAATAATTAAAGAATATTACATAAAATTGATAGAAAATTAGAATATTGGGGAACCAGTTTCCAAGTTTAGTTTCTCTAATGAGATAAGTCAACTTTACTTGAAAAAATAAAAAAATAAATAGTTTTGTGATTATTAATCCTAAAAAATATTAATTTGATCAATTATTATCAATACCATCCCACCACCCCGACCCTCGGGATCTAAAATGAAACAATAACATGAATTTAGTAAGTAAGTCATAGATACATAAGGATAACCCAATTCAATGTTCATGAAATAATTACCCTTATCATACTAAGTTTAATTATTTATCAACACACTAGATTTATGATTTAACAAAACAATATATGGAACATCACAGTATTACTTGAAAAAGATGATTGAAAAAGTGAATAAAGAATTAAAACAATTAGTAAAACCCCTATTCAACCATAACAACTCTCTCATAGGTTCTAAAAAATCACAATCAAGTGATCGTTAATGATGAATAAATGAAACTGCATTAGAGAGAGAATAAAAAATAGCAGATATAGGGAAAAATTAATTAAATTAGAGAACATGAAAAATTATAGTTTAAAATATAAGACTACAAAAAAATGTGAATAAAATATATTGAATCACATAAAGGTTAATACATTCTAGGGGGAGGTGAGTCAGTGTGTGTAGTAATTTTAATTCCCATTACATTCATTCATTTTAATCACTTTTCTCACAATACACACACTGATGTAGAAATATAAAAGATCCAACAAGTTTTTTAATGTGGTTCACCTCATTATAAATGAATATGTCCTCAGTGACCCATGGTTGTTATCCCACACACACAATACCCTTATTATTATCAAAAGGAACATGAGAAAGGTTATAAACCTAAACTCATAAATTTTTTTTCAATAACTAATTACAATTTCATATTAATCAATCCAATTAAATCCTTGAAAATAATTATCACTAATGAGTGTATGATCCCCCACATGGAATCAAGATGATGATATTTTTCCTCTCTATTAAACAACAGTCTCATGTGGCTGTTCTCAATGTTTCTTATTTTTATTCTTTACTACAACAATGTATCTTTTTTACTTTCTAATAATTATCATTGATAACCCTTTTATACATTTATTTTCATTTATATTAACTCAATATCATGTGAATATTATTTCCACATTATTTATAGAAATCTCTTTAATTCTTGGTGTCTTGAATTGAATAATTCAGAATCAGAATATTCAAGTTAAAACTGAATTTATATTCTTTTTAAAATTTAATTTTAGGACCCATATTATTTATTTTTCATGATATTTTAATTATCATGATCTTACAATTTATTTAAAATTACCACAAAAAATATGGATTTCAATTATCTTTGATATTTCTATGTAGGCATGGTGATGTGGCATCTGTAGAATGTGGTGTAAAACTCTCCTAACATAAAAATTTTACCACTTTTCTCATTTTATCATTACCTACGCATAAATCATGACCATGTTTTTTATCATGATATTTTATTCATGAATAAAACCACAATTTCATCATCTCAGTTAAATATTTTGATAATTAAATATGAAAACATAATTTTTTACCTAGTAGGAACTTTGAAATTTTGCAAAGTATTGAATCCGTACGATCAATAGAAAAATATTAAACCAGAATATAAAGATTTATGACGAATTATTATTATGAATAAGATTTATAATCAGTGTCGTAGGATTATGTTCATGGATTTGTTATTTTTTCACCTTAGTATAAAGTCTTATGATCAATCAAAGATTTACACTAAAGACGTAAATTTGGTGTTGGAACTCAAAGTCATACTTTCAGAAGTAAAATAATTATAATAATTCATTTAAACTTTTTCTACCTCAACTAAAATCCTTATTATCACTATGATATTGATAATGAAGCATTACATTCATGATCAAAGTCTTACGATCAAGGAATTTTCCATTTTTCAATATCATATACAATATGAAAACTTTATTCAGACGAAATATGAGATTCTTCACAGAGACTCCCACCCTTATTAATCACTCTAAAACATTATCCAATTGGTCTTAAATGTATTTTTAATATCTTCAACTTATTTATTATCTTTCATTCAGAATAGATTTCAACTTTAAATATAACAACTATAAAATCTGTACATAGAAGCTGCTCAATAAGATCTTTCCAAACTATTATAGATAGTGCATCCTTAGATATTGGGAATTTCATGACTTTATAAAGACCAACACATCAATTTTCATACTTAACATGTATTAAAAGTCAAATAAAATATCATCCAATAGGTTTTAGTAATCCACCCCTTTGGATTTGTTTTTAATAACTTATGCTTTCCTCTCTCCCTTATTAAAAATAAAAAAAAATAGAATAATTGATTGGATTAGTGACACCTTTCATAATCAAATGATTCATAAATCAAACATCTCTAAGTCTTAGTGAGCTTGCCCTTTGTAGAAAAAAAATGTTTTGAACCAATCATCTATGTTTTACTTAGGATAAACTCAACATATATATGTAAATTTTTTTTGTGAAACAACTTTTACTCAATGGGAGGGGAAGGGTTACACTCCTATTTGAAGCCATGAATTCTCAAACTATTTAGTTTTAAAAGGTTTGGAAAAAATATTTATAATATTCTCTTTATATTAAATAAAATACAGGTTTTATAAAATACCCTATTTAACCTTATCATTTATTAAATGGTACTTTATATAAATGGGTTTTTACTTGGAGTGTTGTATTGAATTTTTTGATAGGTTTATATCGCACTGATTATCATATGCCACAACCAAAGGATATATTTCTTCAACACTCAAGAAATTTAATTGTGTATTCGTACATATTATTTTTTACCTTATTATGATATAACTACATATTCAACCTCATTATAACTTAGTAATACCAATGTTTTATTCATTATATTCCAAGAAACACAACTTTCACTAGTGAAAAATACTCTAATATATGTGGAATTCCGATCATAAGTTTTTCCTACCCATTCAATATTCAAAAAACCCTTTAGTAATATATCATATGTCTTATTTTAAATTTTCCCATAAGTAAACCTGTTTGATATATATCTTAAGATCTATTTTATTACCAAAATATGTGATTTATTTGGATTGGATTGATAACAAGAACCTAGGGGGGTAGTACGTATAATGTTAGGTTATAAAGATATCAACTACATGAGTCTTACAATCAAACTTCTGAATTTCTTCTCACTAATATATTTCCCTTCATCATCCTTCTTAGCTTTGTGACTGCTATAATTGGTGTAGATACTCTTATTGCTTCTTACATTCCAAACTTCTTTAAATGCTCCTTTGAATATTTTTCATGTGAAAAAACATAACCCACTGCTTGAAAAATATACATCCATGAGAATAATTTCATTTCTCCCAACATTGACATCTCAAACCTTTATTTAATGTTTCTTTAGAACTCCTTAAACAATATTTATTCATTAATATAAAATATTATATCATCAAAATACACAATGATAATGTGTGAAGTGTTTTTTGGTCCTTTTCATATATAGATTGTTTCACACCAACTATTTCAAAAACTTTATGCTTTTTAGATAATCATCAATCTTAAAATACCAAGATCTTGGATCTTAATTAAAACCATACAAATATTTATTTGGATTAAAAACTATACATACATCTTAATCAAGAATTAATACTTTAAGATGTTCAATGTACACTTCTTTTTCAAAATTATATTTCAGAAAATTTTATTTAATATACATTTAAAATATTTTAAATTAGAAGATTCTAATAAACACAATTTTGGGAACTGTGTAAAATGTTTCTTTAAACAGAACACCTTTAATTTTTGAGTATCCCTTGCATACATTCTTGACATTGTTTATAGAAATTTCTCTATTCTCATAAAGCTTATTTCTACAATCCCATTTCACTACAATAATAGTATTTTTAGTGTGTCTAGGAACAAGTTACCATGTTTCATTATTCTCAATCTGGTCATGATCTTAATTCATGGCCTGAAACCAATCCTTATGTTCGAATTATTCCTCAATAATCTATGGTTCATCCTTGGAAAATAAGTTTTTATGAAAATATTTCATAATCTTACTTATTGTTTTCACACATCAATTATAATCCCAAATAATTTTCTTAGTGTCAAAAAGTTTTGTAAGAAATGTTTTTATATTTGGGATTCATTTATACATATTTATCACTGGAAATAGAAAAAAATATTTCTTTTTAATTCGTGAGTTTTCTATATTTTCTCCATAAGGTTATAAAATGAGAACATCATCCACATAGTCTATGGTGATAGTATTTCAGGTATTTTCTTAATTTTCAAAAACCATGAAATCATTACTATTAAAAATTCTTTTAGATTTCTTTTTGTAACTCTTATAATATTTTCTATTTTGTGTATACCCAAGAAATATTCTGTCTTCATCTTTATAAAAACTTCCCTCCACTTATATCATTTTACTTGACCAAAAAAATACTTCCAAAAACCCTAAAATGTATAAAATTTTGTATTTTTTGAAACAAAAAATCAGAGGGGGTAATTTATGAGTTTAGAATTGAGAGAAATATTTTCTGAATTATCTGAGTAGTTTTGATGGATTGTAACTTTTAATACCATGAGGTTTCATGTTCTACCCACAAAATTCTAGCTATATCAACTAGGATCGTATTCTTCCTTTCAGCCACTATATTTTTTTAATGTGTGTATTGAGAACTATATTAATATTTTATCCCATGTTTCTTAATATATTAAGTGAAATTTATATTAGAATATTAACTCCCATTCTCTAATATCATTAATTTAAGTACAAGTTTATTTAATAGACTGTAAGTCTTCAAAAACTATTGATTTTTTCCAAATCCTATGATTTGGGTGACATAAACATGATACATGTGATCCTTTTTAACTCATCTATAAAAGTGATGAAATATATTCCTCTATTTGTTGACTACTTGGTCATAGTACCCAATACATCATAATGAATAGGTTCAAGAGGCTTGTAAGTTTTAATTTCAACTCCCATATGTGTCAAGTTCACCATTTTCCCTTGTGTTCACATTTTACCAACTATAATAGTGAATTATTTTAATAAGGTAAAATTTCTCACATTTTTTTGGTAAAAGATTCTTCATATTCTTTTGGCCGAGGTGACCATGTCTTCTGTGCCATAACTCATTTTTTATTATTTACTTAAGTAGTGTCATGAACTTGCTTCTCCAACTTGAAATAGATTTTCTGAGGTTCTTAGATCCCATGTAAAAATAACCCCATATTTCAACCTTCGATCATTTTTCCTAAAAATAAAATCATTTACAGTATCACATAGTTTTTATACACATAAATTTTGTTTCTTTAGTCCATCAAAAAACAACACAAAATGTAGAATAATTTGTCTCTTACCAATGCTATTTGTCTCAATACTATTGATCTTTAGATAACTATAATTTATAAATATCAATTACTACTTCATATTTCTAAACATTTTAAATATTTTTCATATCATCTTTAAAGTTATATGAATATCCACTATTAATGATATATGAATTTATAAATTTTCTAGCCTTGAATGAAACATAAACCATATTTTCCTCTTTCTTAAACAAATTTGGATTCTGATTTAATCTAAAATTAAGATATATACTCAGTTGATTTGGGATCAAGGAAATGAATACATTTTATATGTTCTCATCATGAACACATCTTCCATAAAATTATTGTTAACATTCAAAACTGTTACTCAATTCAAATTTATTTTAAAATAGTTTATGCCTTGGTTGTGTTATCACCTGAGCTTATTATCTTCCTCGTTATTCTTATTCTATTATTTGTTTTATAATAGGCCTATTATACCAATAGTTATAAGACTTTTTTCTGAACACACCAAAACACGAGTATTATCCCTAGTATATTCTATTTGAAAAAAAATTTCTTCTACCAAATGAGTTATACACTTTCTATATTTTTATCCCTTTAATGAGTATACTTCTTTAAGTACTTTTGTGGAGTTCTTCCTTGAATATTTTAATCTTATGAAGGAAATTTTTCTGAGTTTATTTCCCACCATATTTTAGAATATTTTAGTCTTTTTTGAGTATTACATTATTTTATATTTCACTCTATCATATGTTTCTTTATTAGATGAAGTTTACCTTTTCATATATTTCATGGTTCTTAGAGTACCTAACTTTTATAGGTTGTTTATAATATTGTCTTAATTTTCTAATAAACTAATTCTTTTTTTATTAAAATTATTATACTTATTTTTAGCTTCTTCATTCCACATTTTGAGTCCATTATTTTCCTTCTCACATAAGGTAATAGTTGAAGTTATTTACTCAATGATTTATTCTTTTTAGAAATATCAATATTAAAAAACACAATTTACTTGAAAACATATTATTTTTCATTGAAAATTTAAATTTGTTTATTTGACCCCCTCTTCATCTGAGTGTTCTCTTCTATCAGATTTAAAATTTTTTAAAACTCATCTTGATCTCTTTTCCTATGGTGCATTCCATATGAGTCACTCCTTATTTTATAAACTCACCATTATATTGTGATTCTTCTTGTGATGGGTTTACCACTTCTTCCTCTTATTTCAGAAGAATTATTATGGATACATTTCATAGAGATTCATTATTCACTATAAAACATGCCTTCTTAAACTGATATAAATTTTCTACTAAAATAACTATGTGTGAATTTATTTTTTCATTTTGATTAAGAAAATAAGTAATCTAAAGAAGTGATTTTCTTGGAAGATTATTAATCATTTTATATTCCATGTTTGATAGGATAGTTAGTAGAGAAATGACCAAACTTTCCATAATTTAAAGTTTTGAAAGGTATTTTACCTATGAATTTACCTATTCTATATCTTGTGAAATTTTTTATCATTAGTGAAATTGTTTTTTCAAAATTATCCATGTCATATCCTTAATTAGAGCATTGTTTCATTTCTTATTATGTCATTAATTAGATATATTTAAAGTAATTTACTTTTCCTTATTGACTTTGATCTTAAGTGAATATCCCATTCTCATCTCATTGTTTGTTAGAGTATTATAGAGTTCATCTGTTGTAAATTAATCAAGATCTCCATCTTTAAGAGATGAGATATTTGTATAATTTTTTTTAAATAAATATCCTTATTAGTATCTTTACCATATATGAGTCTTCTAGAGTTTCTCAAAGACCTTTAATTATGATAATAAATAGATTTACTATGATGAAAAAATCATTAATAGTCTCACCATCAGGTATTTTATTATCTTCAAATTATTGCCAACTGATTTTTAGTTTTTCTTCTTTTACCTATTTATTTACCTCATAAATGATGTTAAGATTATTCCAAATGGAATTATCCATCCTTCAAATCATGAAATTTGTAATCTTTTTTTTTGATAAATAGGATAATAAATCATTTTTATCCTTCCCATAATTTTCAATATTTCTTATATCAATCACAGAACACATGGAGTTTTCATATAGAAAAGAAAATAAATATTAAAAGAATCAAGAACATCAAGTTCTATTGAAAGAATGTAAGGAACCATTTTCTCTTTCCAAGAGGGAAACCCTTTTCTATAAAACATGGGGATGAATTTACTATTGATATAATTATGATGATATATATCTAGAGCTTGAGATAAATAAGAGAGTAAGCCAAGATCTGATACCAATTATTAGATCACATAAAGGGTGACACACACTAGTGGGGTGGGGTGGGGTGATGTAGGGTGGGTGATATTTTACAATAATTTTAAATCACTTCACACACATGATTTTTCAACAAATTTATCTCAAGATTATCACTTATGTAGAAATAATAAAGATATATCAAGTTTGTTAATAAGGTTCACCTCTTTGTAGATGAAAAAGTCCCTGGTAACATGTGGTTCTTATCCCATATACACAGTCCCCTTTTTATTATCAAAAGGAACCCTAGAAAGGATATAACCTTGAAATCATAAAGTTGATAACCCCAAAAGGTTAAAATATAATATAAATTAAACAAAAAAAATCATTGTGAATAATTATTGTTGATTAGTGTATGATCCTCCACATAGACTCTAGATGATGATCTTAGTACAATCTATTTCATAGTAGTCTCATGTGGATGTTCTCAGTGTTTCTTATTACTTTTCTTTGATACAATAACATATCTTATTAATTTATCATGATTATCATCACCAACACTTTTCAACATTTATTTCAATTTATATTCACTAAATATCACATGAATATTTTTTCTGTAATAGTTATGGAAATATTCTTTATTTTTTGTGGCTCGAATTGAATCATTCCAACTTATAATATTCAATTAAAAGATTCATTTTAATTGTTTATAAATTTTTTGATAAAGATTTGAATTGTATACCTTTTAAAATAGTTTAATTATCATTATCTTACTATTTATTTAAAATCACCACAAAAATCAAGGATTTTAGTTCACTTTGATATTTCCAAGTATGCATGTTGACATGGCTCCTATAGCATATGGTGTGAAACTCTCTCAATATCAGTTTCTTATTCCTTCAATGATTATATAATATTATCATCTTGAATCATGGTCATATTTGTTTTCATGATATTTGAATAATTAGTAGAATAAAAATTGATTTGTTTTAACTAATTATTACTTTATATAATTAAACCTGGAAACTTATTTTCTACTTAGTGGGAATATTGAAATTTTGAAAAGTGTTGAAGTCTTAAGGTCAACAACTAAGTATTAAACATGAACTTAAAGACATAAAATGAATCATTATGATGATAAATATTTATTATAAATGTCAAAGTCTTACATTAATGGCTTTATTATTTTTCTACCTCAACAAAAAGTCTTATGATCATTTAAAGCATTGCGATGAACGCTTACATTTGGAATAGACACTAACTGTCATATATTTAGAATATAGACAATTATGATCATAACTGTTCAATTTTCTTGACACATCTTAAATACTTACAACCACCTTAAAATTTACTAATAAGATTTAAATTCCTGATCAAAGTCTTATAATCAAGGACTTGTCTATTTTTTAGTTTTAGCTCCAAGTTGCAAACATTCTTAAAGTGACTCCAACCCTTCTAAATCACAGAAAAAAATCATCCAAGAGGTATTAAATGGATTATTAATAGAATTATCTTATTTATAATATATTCATTCAGCCTTTTTACATAAAATACCACATCATTAAAATTTTTAAACAAGAAAAACTCAATAAGCTCTTTATGAACTATTATAGACAACCCTTCCTCATATCTGAAACATGTCGTGACTCGATGAATATAAGAACATAAATTGTCACAATTTATATGAATTCGTAAAAAATACAAAATAATCCTCTAGGGTTCAAAAAAATTATAAGAATATCCTAACTACAAGTCGTTTCCCATGAAACCTGTAGTGAACTAGCCTAGTTCAACTCAATACATCACTTCATACATCCTACCACTATCCCTACAGTACACCTCCCCCTTTTTTAGTGGATCCTAACTAGTGGTTATGGTCAAATAGATATTTTGGGGAGTCTATAACCTCTAGTAAGAGTAAAATAAAATAATAAATAAAAAACATCAACAAGGATTAATATCAAATTATGCATAATAAATAAACTAAAACAATAACATGATGTAATAAATGAATCATGGGATACATTCATAAAAAATAAAATCATGAGAAAAAACAATATACAATCACCAAATTGGCCAAAAACATATAAATAAATAAAAAAAATTCATCTTGATCTACTATCAACTCGTATCCGAACTACATACTCAGTCCCCATGACTCTTGAGCTACAAAAACCCAATCCCGAGACTCCACACGAAAGCCCCTTCTTGATCAAGAAACACTAGGATTCTAACCAATCCACTGAATAACCTATTCTATATTAAACATAAAATATTTCTTTTTCATTTAAAATAAAGTGAACGTATAGGGGGTGAGAAATAAATCTCATTAGCCCACCCCTAGTGACGAATCCATAATCTTTTTTCATATACATGTGCATGGAAACATGATATACCCAACCCAAACAAAAACTAATAACCGATGGAATAAAATAAATATATATAAATAAAAGGGGGATGAAAAAACAAATAAATTATTTAAAAGAGGGTTCTATCATGACACTTGAGGTAAATCTACCCCTACTATGGCCCAATCCATAGAATTTATATAATATGGCTCGCATCTCTACACGACATCAAGTGAGCCTACTATATATACAAATGTGATCCAAGGAACCTAAATGAAAAAGAAAAAAATTTGGACTCCAAGACATAAGAATAGGCATACACATGAAAAAACAAAACTATCAGGCTCTAGGACTCCAATGGTATGATTTGAAGTAGTGATAGGACTCTACACATGACTCTAGAGAACCTGTTATGTTTGGAATGTTTTGTAAAACAAATCAAACCCCAAATGAGGGACCAAAAGTGTAAACTTACCTAGGGGTCTCTACATCCATGTACTATAAATATTTACCATTCTAGGAGTCCCATATATCCATGGTCCTGACCGATACACTATCCCAAGGGTCCCATCTAAGTATCCGGGAGAGCTCAACATCCATAACATGTGACCACTAGACAGTTCGTAACTCTTAACTAGAGGGGTACAGTCTTCCAAATCCCCCATTGACTCTCTAATATAGTCTATCCAAAACTATCAAATAGAGGAGAGAACTAGATCAAAACTATAGGACAATGCCTAGTCCAAGATATCATAAGGGTATCCTCCTTAAACAAAGTACTGAGCAGAAACTACCTCAAACATCTTGGCCAAAGGCCCCCTGAACATGAGTCAATCCAACTCTTAAACTCAACATCCAAAAATTTTAACTAGTAGTTCCAATAAATTATCAACTAAAGACTATCCAGGACATGGTTCAATCCTACCCTCAAACCAATCATCTAGAAATATGAACTATCTGCGTTAATCAACTCTTGGCTTATAGCAATCCAAACACTGCATACATTGATATCACATTTTAATAGATGAATATTCATTGCATAACATAATAATCCACATCAAAATTTTATAGGTCTAGTACCTTTGGAAACTTCGACATATAAAAAACCTGTTCATATAAGGTCTACATTATCTCCCACTTATTTATTCATAATTAGAACCCTTCTGAGACATATCATAATTAATACATTTATTCATAGCCCGGGGAACAAAAACATAATAAAGTGCGAGCTCAAATGGTTGATAAGGGTAAAAAAAGAATATATCAATGGTCACTTGCAAAAAACATGCACATAATGGTATTATAATTTGAGAATAAAATTTAAAAATTACACCCTTCATATCAAAAATCCCAAACTTAAGTCATTTCATAAATCTTGGCAGTTCATAAGACACAAATCATTAAGTAATTGAAGAACATGATCCATTAGAGAATAAATTGGCATAAGGCATAAGTTTGTGGAATACACATAAGAATAGAAAATCATTTTCTTAGTAGTCAAGTCTCATTTCCAAGACTAACATAGTGGAATGGGTTCACTCCCTAAACCATCATAGTAGTCATGGTTCACTCCCAAGACTATCATATTAGTGACAGTCACTTGCTGAACTGGGTTCACTCTCCATTCCAATCCTGTTTATCTCTTGAGATATCAATCTTTACACAATCCATTAGAGGGACACTACGGAAAATTTCATCACATTCGGCACTATCCTTTATCAGTGCTAGATAAAAAGCTATGTTAATGGGAGGATTTTTTTCAACACTTAAAAAAAGTGTTGATAAAAGGGCTTCCTTTTTGAATGTTTATTTCTAGCACTGATTAAATTTCTCCCTTTATTAGCACATTTTTTGCACTAATGAAAGTGACAACTTTATCAGCAATTTTTTTAACAATGATAAAGGTTATAGTGAGTAATTTAATTTATATATAAATATTTATATTTTCTAAGGAATATTTATATTAAACCAAGTATATACATGTAAATATAATATATAGAAATGATTTATGTATCTTTTAATAAAAAATGAATATTATTTTCATAATTTTATATATAAAAAATTATCAAATTTATATTAGACAAAATTTTTAATAGTGTATTTATGTACATTAATTTTAAAAAGTGTATATAATTAAAATAAATATCAGATATTAATATTTTTATAAAAAAATTGTATAATACAAAAATTAATATATTTATATTGATATTAAATAATTTAAAATATGTGTACATGTATAACTGAATGTATATATGTGTATGCATGTATATGTGTGTTTGTGTGTTTTTCTAAATGTGTAGGTACACATATGTATGTTCGTCATGTGTACATGTATATGTGTGTGCAAGTCTGTTTATTGATTTAATATTATTTATTCTTTTTAACGTCTCTCAATTTTTAGTATTTTCTGTATTTATTCACTTTTAATATATATTTAATTTAATCTATTAATTGTGAATATATGTCTATGTGTTTAAATTAATTTGATTTAATTTATCGATTTAATTTAATTAATAATATTTTTATAGTAAATATAATCCACTTTTAATAATTTTGATATTTATATGATTAATATCATCTATTTAACATTTTTATTGATTTTTATGTGTATGCAATTCATATAAATGTTAGAAATTCATTTTTTAATTTTTTGGTAATTTATTTAATTTTATTTATTCATTTTTAATATTAATTCATTTCTTATTATATATTCATTAATAATGTAGAAAATATATTTATAAAAATATATTTTAAAATATATATTCATAAATATATATGTATATATATAAATATATTTATAAATGTGTATTTACCATATTTATAAAATGATATATTTATAATTATAAATAAATAATATGACTTTTTTAAAAATATTTATATAATTATAAATAAATAATTATCAAATTATAATAAATATATTTCTTATAGTTATACTTATATATATATATTAATATATATATATAATTATATTTATATAAAATATTTATAAAAATATTTATTTATAATTATAATTATAAATATATATAATTATATTTATAAATACATATTTAAAATTCTTTTAATTTATTTATAATTATATAAAAAATTTATTATTAATAATTATATATATTTATACTTATTTATAAATATAATTATAAATAAATATTTACAATTGTTTAAGTATATTTATAATTATATTAATTATATTATTAAATATTTATTAGCATTTTCTAGCCCTAATAAAGAGTTATTTTATCGGCACTTATTATTTTATCATTGATAAAACCCCTCTTTAGGAGCATTTTTTAGAAGCGTTGATAAAACTCCTCGATCTCTTATAAATTTAACCCTAACTTAATTGGTTTTCTCACGCTGTTCAAGCTCTCACGTACATGAAACCTCACCTCCAATCTCCCTCCCTTCCCATCACTCTCCCTCAATCACCACCACACAGCCTCATCATCTCACACTCCCCTTGTTATCTCTCTCCCTTTTTTCCTCTCTCCCTCACCATCATTCTCTCTTACCACTGTGCACTATCCCTCACTCTCTCTTGAAAAAATCGACACTTTCAAATCCGATGGTATGTGAATTCTTATTTGTCGTTCAAGATTTAAAATTTTTTAATTATTATTTGGATGTTATTAATTTTCCTAATGGATTTTAATGATGCATCACCTCACTCACACGTACCTAATATGACACCCCCTCACACAACTCTTGTCGATCACCTTGTTCACCATATCATTTATAAGGAGTGTGAATGTTCGAGTGACCGATACTTGTAATATGTGACATTTTGCCACTGAAAAGTGATTTTCACAACTACTATACCACTCTTTATACATCCTAAGGTAATTTTAGAGTGAAGGATTGGATCAAAATTCAAATGTGAGGGAGAAGAAGCCATGTTTAAGGTACCATTCTTGCACTCATGGATTAAAATCAGATAATTCTACCCATTCACTTCAATTAACAGACAGAAGAATCCCATTAATTTTATTATTTAAATTACTGTGAACATCTACTGATCCCACTAGGAACTCATCATTTCATATATTTTATAATTTTCATAAAAATTATCTTAATCAATAAGTAACTCATCATCATCATCCAATTTTTAAATGAACAACCCACCTCTAATTTACTTAAAGTTTAAACTTCAGTATCAGAGTCAACACTTTCCTCATCATCTAATTGGGTGAATAAATGTATGTTTTTGAGTTCTTAAAAAATATTATCCATTATATATGAGGGAAAATTTAGGTTGCTAAAATTTTTAGTTTTCTTCTTATGTGAACTTCTGGTTAAATAGTTTTAATTTTCACTTTCTTTTTCAATAAAAAAAGAAAAATTTGTTTTGAAAAGTACAATATATACACATTTATATCACTTTAATAGAATATTATATTATCAATTTTCTTTTCATTTTGGAACAATCCTTAAAATATGTGTAAATTTTTTTATGATATATTCTATTTCTAATTATAAAATTTTGATTATTGTTCTTTGAGGATTCATCCTAGCCATGTGAATTGTTTAAATTTAAATCATTCATGTAACCCAAATTATATTGTTCTTCAAAATTTTAAATTGATTGAGAACCAAAACTTGAGACTATTTGTTCATTGGAATTAAATTCAAGAGTTTCTTCAAATATTCGGTTCTCAATACAATGTGATTATTCCATATCAACATTTCCATGATTTAAAAAATGGTGAAATTTAACTCATAGGCATTCTTCCATTGAAAAAGTGAAGAAAAGAATAAAAAATCGTCCCTCATGTTGTACTCCCACATAAAAAAGTTATAGAAACTATCCTTGATATCTTTATTTTACAATAGATTAAAATTTAATTAGATTCATTATAACATTATAGATATCAGACATTATTTTTCTTCAATGATTTCCACCACTACAAAATAATATTAATGAACATAATTCTACTCTTAATGTCTTAGAACAATGACTTCATGTAGATTAAATGATTCTTTAAGAATGAAATTTTGTTGGTTCCAAGCTCAAAATTTCTATGTATTTATTTATTTTTTTAAGTATTAAAATTACTAAACAAAATAGGATGGATATGAATCGAAAATGGATGTATATTAATCATATGAAAAAATTATGAGGATGGGGTGAAATAGTTCATTGTTTTTCAAAATATCATGAATATGTCCCTTCTCAAATCCTTTGTACAATTTTATGTCTTGGTTATTTGAGACTAATTAGTCCAGGGGAGTTGGAAGAACACTTGATCTACCACAGAATAAATTGAAGTTATAAATGTTGGACTAAGTATAAGGGAAAAATGAATGTAGCTAGTGATTGGGATAACAATGTATTTTATGGACCATCTGATATTATTACAAGTGTGAACAATAATGAAGACTATATCAAGGATATGATTACATGTGTGAATGATGATGAAGATCTTATTGAGGAAATGGTAATGACAGTTGAAGACTAAATTCATGGTTGTCAATTTTTTTTGAAAATTTGGAGAGTTGTGTAAAGACTCCATTGTATGTGGGTTGAACTAAATATATACCATTTTTATCCACACTGAAGATATATAATTTTAAAGAAGGCAGCGGATGGAGTGGCACCAGATTTTTTGAAATACTTTCTATCCTGATTGATATGGTCCTAGGAGATAAGGATCTTCCTTAGAAAACATATGATGATAAAAAATGATACGTTCAATGGGTATGATCTCTGAAAGAACACATACCTTTATAAATGATTGTATACTATTTCTTAAGGATAAAATATCACTTAAAATTTCCCAAAGTGTGGTTATTGTTGATTCAAGAAAGATGAATTAGGTCATATGAAAGTTGTGTGGTACTTTATAATCATTTTAAGTTTTAGGTACCTATATAGAAGTGAGGATATTAAAAGGAAATTGGTGTGTCACATAGATACAAAAAAATAAAGATAGAAACCTTCTCTGGCAAACAGAGTCTCCTCAGAGGAAGAAAATTGATCCGGAGTGCCCTGAATTTGGAAATTATGTGAGAAACATTCATCATACACTATCTATAGATGGAGTGAGTCCTTTTTATTTATAAAGAACCACTCATAGTACATGGAATGTTATGTTGGTAAATTATAACTTTCCACCATGGTTATTCATGTAATGAGAATTCATTTTGTTATCACTTCATATATTAGAAAAAAACTGGGTAATTATATTGATTTTTATTTGGCTCTATTAATCAAATATTTGAAGTCATTGTAGGATTTATGTGTTACATTGTATAATGCTTAAAAAATGATGATTTAACATTGAGATCCATATTGTACGAGATGATAAATGAATTTTCAACTTTTGAAAATCATTCAGGATATAGAATTAAAGGAACTCAAGGGTGTCCCATTTGTGAATAAGGTACATAATCAATTAGGTAAATACATTCATCGAAGACAATGTTTCTAGGACATCATATATTTCTACCCCAACAACATAAGTACTGATATTATATGACATCATTTTATGGGAGTTTAGAAGAAGGTATTGAACCATCAATACTAATAGGTAATCAACTATTTGAGAAAGTATAATATATAGAAACTGCTTTTGGTAAACCTTTTTTTGAAAAATCATACAAAAATTAGTTGAAAAAAGAGATCAGTTTTTTTAATTACCATACTATAATTGTTTGTATGTCAAGTATTTTCTTGATGTTATGTATGTAAGAAAAATATATGTGATAGTTTCATAGTCATGTTACTAAATGAACCCAAAAAAAATTGCGGATTCAAGGCACGGTTAGAAATGATGAATAGGGGGATATGGGAAGAGTTGTTTCCAGTGAAGAGTGATAAACAAACTTTTCTCCCTCCATCTTCTAACACTATTTCTAGGAAAGAGATATATCATTTTTTCAACTTATTTAATTATGTAAAGATTTCATAGGTGTATTCATCAAATATCAATAACATCATGTCAATGCCTAATTTAAAGTTAAAGTTTCTTAAATCACATGACTATCATGTTTTTTATGAAAGATCTAATGCCTATAAATTTATATTGCATTTTTTTCCAATAATTTCCTTCATGCATTAACCTAGCTCTGTTTTGTTTTCATGGTTATATATAGCAAAGTAATATACCCAGTGAAATTTATAACTATGTAAAAGGAAATTGCTATCATATTATGTGAATTGGAGATGTTATTCCTGTCAACACTCTTTTATATAATGGTTCATTTGATGGTTTACTTGGTAAGAGATATTTTACTATGTAGTCCTATACATTATAGATGGATGTACCCCACTGAACGATATGTGATGATTTTAAAGGTTATGTCAAAAATCAAATTTGTCTATATGGTTTCATTACATAGTGATATGTTGTTCATAAATCCATTAAACTTTTGTACTGACTAGCTATACGATGTGGAAGAAATTGGTCTACTAAAATCTTATCACATTGGGTGAATTGTGGGTAAAGGAAATTTTTAAATATATGTTGTAAAAATAAATATTACAGAGTAGGAGTAGGATCACCTTTATGTTTTTCATAAAATATTTGATGTTTCACCATATGTTGGAACCCACAAAGTAATTATTAAAAATTTGAATTCATCAATATATTAAAGATGGATATCAAATACACATAATCAAAAGTTTATAGGATGGTTTCAAGACCATATTTTTTAGAATAAAAATAAAAATCTTGATTTAATTTCATAATAAATTTGATGGTAATCTAGAGGAACAAGTGTGTAGGTATTATCTTATAATGTTTATGTAATTAATGGTTATATTTTATATACAAATGAACTTGATGATCACGCTACCATAAAAAGTTATGGAGTTACACTTGTGGTTGAATCGAGGCATGAATCTAGTAGCAAGGAAAAAAATAAAATTTATGCTAATATGTCATACTCTGGCATCGTCACACAAATATGAGTTGGATTATACAACCTTCCAAGTACTGAATTTTCAATGCAAGTGGGTTGATAATAGGAGTACAGTTAAAATATATTAATTGGGATTAATGGAAGTGGTTTTAAGTAAGGATGGGTAAAAATAAAAACCATTTATAATGGAATAACTTGTAGCACAAGTAATTTATATTCTATATACTACAAACCGAAAGTGGTAAATTCTTCTATAATCGAAAAAACCCCCTGAAGGGTTAGATGTGAATTCAACTGAGGATGAAAATTTCATTAGGATATCACAGTCATTTCATAGTGGTAAAAATATAGATAGGGACTTTTATATTAAAGGAGACCACAATGAGGGGATTTGTATATAGGATAGAGGGTTGAAATCCATTGAAACTTTTAAAAAATAGAGTTCAATGACCAAGTTATATATATATATTTAATATACATTGAGTAAACTCCTATTACTATCCATTTATAGCTGAATTTATGTAATATAAATTAAATTTTTAACGAATAATGCTAAAATAATGATTTTCTCACATGGTGATACTCTCAATACTAATAAATAATATGTTTCTCAACATGCTGATGCTGCTAATGAAGATGAACAATAAGATTATATACTTATTGATGAAACCAATCTTGAGGAACAACACATTGATGCTGTTGAAGCTGAGGAAAGGGTATATGGTGAACAACCCATGTCACATAAGAAACAAAAGTGTCATAGTGTGATGATGTTAGAAAAAATTATTAAGGTAAGAAAAAAAGGCATAAAATTCAAGGTTGGAAAGAATGCCCGCAACAATCTTGTTAACCCAAAAAGGCTGTGTTCTGTAGTTACATTGGGCTCACTACTTGAATATGTGTACCGATTGATGTAGATTTGTTTCACAATACTATTATCATTCTTATGGAATTAATTTGGGAAAATATTAGGGTAACATCATATGATATAATTTGTTTATTTTACTAAAAACAAAATAATAGAACCTTGATTTTCAATTTATAATCCCTCAAAGAGCGAATTTATAGTAAAAATCTCTGAAATGAAATTTGTATTAATGCTCACTAGATTGAATCATAGGTGCTTTTAGAAATTTTTATAAATTATAATATCAAAGATGATGAATGTAAAATAAAGATGTGACCATGAACACCTGATAAACTAATAAGTATGTGTTACATTTAATGGTTCTCTTGAAGATACATCTTTTCAGGTACAATGCGACATGTAATAAATTTCCTTAAAATATGTGTATTGATCAAATTTATTAATAATTTTTAATTTATGAAATAGAAACTTGGGGATGAAAATAAGAAACATGTAGAAAAAATAATGTACCCCAATTGTGAAGTAGGAATGGGGTACACTTCACTTGAATTTTTTTATGTATTTTGAATCTATAGTAAAACTATTATGTGAAATTAAACAATAAAAAAATTATGTTCCTTTATTTATATGAAGATTGATGAATTGATCTTAAAATCCTCTTCAATAGAACATCAAGTGCTATGGAAGAAGGCACATATAAATAAATATGTAATACAAATAGGTGAAAATACACCCATAAAGTGTGGCAATCATATGTATGTATGAAATAATAAAAAATTGTTTTACTTTAAATCAATATTGCATAAAAAATATTACTTACTTTCATATATATTTTTCATCTGACTTAGTCACAAAAATTTTCATCAGTGGCCATAATGTTACCAGAAAATTTAGTCATGTTAGATGTAGAGGCCCGAATCTTGACATACATGGAAATTAAATTACTTTCGTGGAATACTTAATACATAACAAAAACAGAAACACAAGGACCGTAATAGTTTACTATCTTCGGAAACTTGGAATATAAACATCTAATCATGTTGAAAGATCTTTAACATCTCCCATTAAGATCTTCCCTTTTTGTTTTCTTACATAAAAAATTTCTTTATATCCTAGGGAAAAGAAAACATAAAAAGGGTAAGCTCAAATGCTCAGTAAGGGTAAGCATGGATGATATAAAACATGCCATATACATTTTAACTTAAAAACATGAACATAATGTTTTAACATCAAAATCTTGAGCAATGTCATAAAACATGGAAGTACGTAAGGAATAGATCATAAAGAAACATTAAGAATGATAAAATAGCATGGGATTAAAATATGTAATTGTGGAAAACATTAATCACATGATATGATTTCCATGGTAGCCAAGGCATTGCTTCCAAGACCATCTTAGTGGACAAAGTCCCTTTCTGAATCGAGTTCACTCCTCGTTCCAGTCCTATATTACTGAACTGGTTTAACTTGCCATTCCAGCCATGTCTATCTCATGAGATATAAATCTTTACCCAATGTATTGGAGGGAGATATATGTCCCACCCATCTCATAATGATACCATTCTTATGTGTGCCATAAAATCATAAACAAAACATCATTGCATAACCCATGTAATAAAAATGGGAATCTTAAACATCTTGACATCATAAAACAATTCATATGAGATAAGGGAATTCATAAAAATAATTCCATCACAACATAATCAAATCAATGTAATAATAGGGATAGAAATAGAACCCTATATTATCTTAGATGGAAAATAATTTTGATAAAACACTTGAACTCCATTCTTGAGGAAAATATCCTTTCTACTTTAAAAACAATTTTCCTTTCTTTAACATGTCATATAATTTTAAACTAAAAGAAGTTGATTAAAAATAAACTTGAAAACTTGTAAAGGAATATTCTTGTAAATAATGTTTTAAAAATCCATTCATGCCGTATAAGTTAAAAAAATATTCTTCTCGTACTTTTGTCGGAAAAGTCAAAAAGTACTTTGTACGAAAAATGACAAAAGATTCCTTTGATATCTTTTACTAAAAACTCACCGAAGTGTAAAATTGCATTTAAATAATTTTAGGTGGATGTAAATAATATTACATATTGAGGAAACATGGATGTGGATGATAAAATACACCCCAGTAAATACCAAAGTATAAACAATCTCGGATAAAAACGAGATTGTGATATTTTCCCTTACCTTAAGTCCAATTTGCTTCGTAAGAGTCTAAAACTCTTGTATAATGATTTAAATAACGTCATTGAATTATTACAGAATCATATTCATTGTTATGATATCATATATGGTTCACTTATGACTTTATATTACCCATTCTTATGTAAATTAATGTTAAAGTAGCGTTTTGGGTAAAATCATCTTATTTATCGTACGTGTTTGGACTTGTTGTTATTGATGTTATTATTACTTATATCATGATTTACTTACCTAGAAAACTTAAATCATGATTTATATATCATATACATTCATTATATATCCATCATATACAAGCATTTATAATAGTACATAACATATGGAGGTAAGAAATGAAACGCACCATTCATGGAGAAGGTAAGCCGTACGTACGCATGAACGCTACTTTCATTTATATTTCTTATTTTAATGGAATTAAAACATAATGATACATAGTTATATTATAATTCCAGTATAATATCATATATAATATCATTATACACATCCTTTATACATCCCACATAAGGTATTAACGAATCACATCACTTTGAGGGGGTGATAGTCCGCACTTCCTCAAATGAGATTATCGTATTTACCGACTATGGAAACCATAAAGTCTTGATATAATTGGAAAGTAAAGAATCATAAGGAAATAATAAAAATAATATATAATATATATAAATATAGTTCCATCATAATGGCCACCATGAGAGGCGGTAGGAGAAAATCGAACAATCATCGTTTTGTGAGGCATTAGTTTGCCATCACAGAAACATTATGTTCTTCATCCATTAGATGGAGGTGTGTGTAAGTGTAGTTCTAATACTTCTCATAACAACATCCTAGTATTTTCAGGATACTGGTTTTGTCACAAAATAAAGTATTAAAAAGATTTAAGGGGTTGTAGAAGTAGAATAAAAGAAAATAACTTAAGAGAAACTGTTACCTTTAATTTTGGTAACTTCCTTTGGTTTGAACCAAAAGGAATTCTTGGAGATTCTTATGCCTAATGTAAGGCTTCAAGGGGGAGGATAGGGATGTATGGAACTTAGTTGGGAAGATTTTGGACGATCCAAAAGGCTGGAGAGGTGTGAGGAATTGCATAGAAGTGCTCTCCTTTTATAAGGGAGTGGAGGGGCTCTTAAAGAAAGTGTGAAAATGTTATTTTATTATAAACTTATCTTCAGTTTAAAGAGGTCCAAAACACTTTAATGTCTAATATAATAAGACTCATATTCGAAATAAAATCACCCAATATGAATTGGACAGGTTTTGGATGATATTTTAATCATTTTAATCTTATTTATTTAAATCATTTATTAATGAGGTAAATACTGCATCATTATTGTGTCATAAATAATTTATTTTATATGATGTCTAAAAATTATAAAAAAATAACAACATGTAGGAAATATTTTTATCTTTATAATTAATATTTATAGTCCAAAATATAATTTACATATCCCCTTATAAAAATTAATTACTAAACGATTTTTTGTTAATTCCGTTTTGTCTTTACAATAAATTAATTAATCTAATGTGTCATTGTCTTTCATAAGTTGCTGCATGGGGTCCCACAATCAACCCAAGGATGAACATGGTCGGAAAATACTCATACAATAAGGTTAGGACAAGTGTCAAGGTAATTTTGAATTATTATAATATTCTTTTAACCTTGAATTACCCTATTTACCTTTAACCGTAGTAAATAAAAATTACCGTAGTTAGTATTCATAAAGCCCAAAAATAAAAATTAGATTATTAAAATAATTTGGAACCACTGATTCCAAATATGGAATCCATTTTTCCAAATTCAATACACAAAAGTTTCATAAATTAAATTAAAATTGATCCCGTTGTCGAAAGAAAACGGGTTTTTGTTTAAAACATTGCAAAAGATTGAATTGATTTAACCTACGAATTCAAGGTAAAATCAATGCTAATGACATACATTATATTAAATGGTAAAAATATATTATATTTATACTTTAAAACCATTCACTATTATAATTTAACCACATAAATTATTACGATGAAAAAAGTTGTTTTTAATTAAAATATACCGTGTTTTAACTATTCATTAAAATATGAAAGTTATCAGAATAATATGAAAATTTTATCCAAGGTAAAATTTTATATCATTATTCCAAAGAATAATTTTATTCTGTAAAATTGAACTTATAAAAATTTCAAAAACTATATTTAATGTGGGTGCACCATCAAAAGGCAACAAAACTGTATTTTTTGAAAAATACTTATTTTACCCAAAATATTTATTTTGTTCTATTAACATGTTCTAGAAAATGTATAAAATGAATAATAATGTTATAAAATTTAAAATTTAGTTAATACTATTCATAAGGGATAGTTCATAATAATATTATAATAATATATCACTGTTTAGTAAAACCTGGTATTGCATACAACACACGCTATCGAGGAAGGTCACGATTGCCTGTAATGCAAGCCAAGTCAGGGTTGCGTGTTGTGCAAGAATCCTTCGTTGTTTCGTATAACAGAATCCAAACATATTTCATTTATACATTGAATATATATATATATATATATACACACAATCAATGTTGCATAGAATGAATATTATAAAACAAACATGAAATTGTGTGTAACAAGATCCAAGAATAGCCTTGCATATACTGCAAGATAATACGGTGTTGCGTATAGTACATGCTATACTTGGTGTGCTGTATAATAAAAGACATCAATTAAATTAAAAGAATTTTTTTCATAAAATCTCGGGGTGTTACATTAGAGGCATGGGTTTTATGTTTTCACCTAAACATATTTCGAAAAGGAAATGAATAGTGGTATAAAGATAAGAAAACATAATATATACCGGAAAAATTATCCACTCTAGAAGAAAAACATAATTGGTAGTTTAAGTAATTAGAAAATATCATGGGAAGGAATCAAAGAGAAGAAACAATTAAACAAGAAACACTACATGAGGACCCCCCCACTCCCACCATCTCTAAGGCAATTCATTCCCCTTAAAGGGATACCTTAAAAGAGATAATTAATATTTTCATAATTTTTTTTATGAAATGTGAACTAGTAAGACACTGATACCTTTCCTGTACTAATATTTTAAAGGTGGAAATGATTGTGATTTATATCTATCAACACCTAACCATCGACTTATTATGACCGGTATAATATAAAATATCCAATGAGGTATTCTAAAAAGAAAAAAACATTCAATAAGTCATGTGAGAGTGTGGATTCACATAGCTCATGAGCCAACCACCGAGCTACCTGTTCCACTTGACAACACGAATATTCATACAGACGAGCTTACTATTGGAACTTTAATAGCATGGATATTTGATATTATAAAAATAAATGTTGATAAGGTTGTGTTCCATTACAATTTATTTTTTATACAAAAACTTTAACAATAAATAAAAAATGTCTTCATCTGATGAATGTTGTTATAGAAAGTCAAAGGGAAGGTGTGAAATAGAAGGTCAAATCAAAATGATCTAAAGGATCAACCAAACAATCAAAAATATCTTTGCAATGTAGCTTTACCTTAACTGTTCAAATTTTATATTTACTGACATTAAAGTTTCATAGAGATACAATGTTAGAAAGTGGTGTCACAACCATAATTTATTTTGAAGAATAAGTGTACAGAGAGGCCATTTTAGAGTATATTGGTCTTGATAATGTAAATGAAATACTTAAGCATGAACGGTTCAGAATTTCCATCGTAAATTTATTCATGAGGTTTGTTTTCATGATTTTCTTTGATCTACTATGTTAATTATGAATAAATAATATTCATATTTTTTCAGGTGTATTTTTAATACTATTTGAAGGGAAAACCCTTTGGGTAGAAATTGGGACTCATTAGTCTTCAAATCACTTATACACAACTATTATCATTAAAACCAAATAAATATGAAGTAATAGTGAAAAAACTGGCCATAATGTTTGAAAGAAAGGTTGCAGTTGAAAAACTCTTCTTAATAACAATGATTTAGGGGTAAAAATATATAATTTAATCATATCAAATATATCTTCCTTTCTTTCATCACTTATTCCTTTTCATGAAAGAAATTTTTTATTCTTTATAATCAATTTGGACACTCCAAATATCTATTTTCTGGATTTAATGCCTGGACACCCAGCTAACCGACCACACATGATGATGTTTATCAATTTTTAATACAATACCTAAAAAATTTTATGAACAAACTTCAAGTTATACATTTTATATAAAGTTTTTCATGAAAATTATGTTACGATAGGGAATTTTTTAAATATCGTCAAAATCATAGCAAGAGGATAGTCCATGATAATTGAAAGCCTACAAACTTATACAAATGGATAAGTATTATGGTATATATATATTATAATTACACTATCAAAACATATATCAAAAAAATTAATAATTTTTATCAATGTTATTTTTGTTCCTAGATAAAACTAATGATAATTTTTGTGGTTATTATTTTTCAAAATTTATGAATGATATCATATTCCATCAACAAACTAGCATCCCTAAAGAGGTATTTCTGATGATAATTTTAGTTTCATTTAATATATTTATTAATCCTTTTTTTATTTATATTTTTCCTGTACTACTAATATTATCGAATATCCACTTATTAACAAGATAAAATTTAATTTTTTAGTAATGAATGGACATAATATATGGTGTCAGATTATATATATAAACCATAAAGAGGTGACTTTCAACTATTTATTTAGTGAATTTTCTCTTAATTTCCTCTATATTTTAGTTATTTACCTATCATTTTTATATGATATATATTTTGTTAATTTAATAGATATCATGCACTCAACAAGATATAACTCAAACATACACACCTTAATCAGATATATAGTGTTCTTAGTATGACTCAAAGTGTAGGTTTTTAGTATATAATTGACATTTTAGTTCAAAAAACACATAACATAATCAAAACTAATAAAACACATTCATATTGTTTAAATAATTTAGAAAAATGGTACATAAGTAATTTGTAATGTGTATGAGTCAAAATAACTTCAATATGATAAATGATGTGCTCGGTATGACTCAATGTGTCCTCCATTAGTTTAAAATTGACATTTTAGTACAAATATTGTGTTACTTACTGAAAACTGAGAAAAAATTCTCATATTATCATGATAATTTAGGAAAAAATTCATAATTAATTTTTTATGTGTATTAATTAGTCTCATGTCAAACCACACATGATGTGACCGATATGACTCCAAGTTTATATTTCTTCTTTAAAATTACTTTTTAGAAAAAAGACACGTGGTATACTCAATAGTATGAAAATGAATTCATATTGTTTTTATAATTTAGTAAAATGTTCCTTAAGTCACTTGTGACATGGGGGAATCAACCGAACATCAATTTTATGCAAGATGTGACCGGTATGACTCAAAGAATATCTTTTTTTAAAAAAATTGACGTTTTAGTTCAAAACACATGTCACACACTCAAAAAATGAGTAAAAAAATCAGATTATTTTAACAATTTTGAAAAACGACCCATAAGTCTTTTTGGACATATCGAAATCAACCACATCTCAATTTTGTACATGGTGTACCTGATATGACTCAAAGTGTGCATTTTCCTCTTAAACTTGAAATTTTAATTCAAATAATGTGTCACTCACTTAATTCTAAGAAAATGAACTCAAATTGTCTTGATAATTTAGGAAAATAATTCGTAATTAATTTTTTATGTGTAGGAATCAGTCTCAATCATACATACACATGATGTGACTGATATGAATCAAAGTGCATGTTTTCAGATTGAAATTACATTTTAGTTAAAAATCCATGTTACATACTCAAAACTAATAAAACACATTCATATTATTTTGAAACTTTATGGAAATTATCATTAATTTATTTGAGATGTGTAGGAATTAATCACAAATAAATCTAACTCTTAGTGTGATCGGTATGACTCCAAGGGTGTTTTATTTAAAATTTAAATTATAGTTCAAAAAAGGATTCACATTATAAAAAATGATCAAAAAAATTTGGAATATGTTGATACTTTATAAAAAATGGTCCATAAATAATATTTTATGTGTATAAATCATTCACACATCAATCTAATACATAGTGTCCCTGGTATGACTAAAAGTATATGTTATCAGTTTAAAATTGAAATTTTAATTCAAAACATTTTCCATTCACTAAGAACTAGGAAAAAATGCTAGTATTGTCTTTATAATTTATAAAAATTATTCCTAAGTCATTTTTATATATAGGAATAAGTCTCCTATCAAACCAACACTTGATTTTATTGGTATAACTCAAAGTGTGAGTTTTTGGTTTAAATTTACATTTTAGTATAAAAGGCACATGACATACTAAAAAAAATGAGAAAACACCTTCAAATTATTTTTATTATCTATTAAAATGATCCTTATGTCATTTTTGATGTGTAGGAATCAACTACACACTAATACAATGCACATTGTGACAGGTATGACTCTAAGTGTGTCTTTTTTATTTAAAATTGACATTTCAGTTCAAAAATACACATCACATACCCAAAACTAAGAAGATTCATTTATATTATTTTGATACTTTATAAAAATTAACCATAAGACATTGTTGATGTTAAGGAATAATCCATACATAAATATGATACACGATGTTCCTGATATAATTCAAAATGTTCGTTATCAGTTTAAAATTGACATATTAGTTCAAAACATGTGTCACTCAGTAAAAATAAAAAAAACACTCATATTTTCATGATAATTTGGTACAATTATTCACAATTAATTTATGATTTTTAATAATTAGTATTAGATTAAACTGACACATGATGTGACCGATATGACTCAAAGTGTGTGTTTTAAGTTTAAATGACATTTTAGTAAAAAAGACATGTAATAAACTCAAAACTAATAGAATGGATTTAGATTATTTTAATACTTTGGTAAAAATATCCTTATTTTATTTTTAATGTTTAAGAATCAACCACATGTCAATCCAATGCATGGTTTCACTGATATTACTACAAGTAAATTTTAATTTAAAATTGAAAGTTTAGTTCAAAACACAAGTCACTTACTAAAAACTAAGAAAACAATTTTTTATTTTTTTGGTATTTTAGGAAAATGATCCAGGAATAATTTTGGACATAAATAAATAAACCACACCTCAATCTGATACACAATGTTCGTAGTATTACTCAAAGTGTATGTTATCTATTTAAAATTGACATGTTTGTTCAAAACATGTGTCACACACTGAAAACTAAAAAAATGTACTCATACTATCTTCATACTTTAGAAAAATGATTTATAAGTATTTTTTAACATGTATGAATCAATATCACATCAAACCAACTCATGATATGATTGATCTTACTCAAATTTCTTGTTTAGTTTAAATTATCATTTTAGTAAAAAAAGACATGTGGAGTTCTAAAAACTAATCAAAGACATTCATATTATTTTAATAATTTAGTAAAAATATATTTATGTCATTTTTAATATATAGGAATTAACCTCATGTCAATACGATGCATGGTGTGACTAGTATGACTCAAAGTGTGTCCCTTTATTTAAAATCAACATTTTAGTTCAAAACATATGTCAAATACTCAAAACTAAGAAAACACATTGAGATTGTTTTTATATTTTAGGAAAATGATACATAAGTTATTTTTGACATGTAGGAATCAAATTCACCTCAATCCAATGCACAGTGTGTCTAGTATGACTCAAAGTGTCCATTATAAATTTAAAATTGAAATTTTAGTTTAATACATGTGTCACTCACTAAAAACGGATAAAAAAAGCTCGTATTGTCTTGATAATTTATAAAAATGATTTATAAGTCATTTATGATGTGTTGGATTCTATTTCAGATCAAAATGACACATTATGTGACTGGTATGACTCAAAGTGTGTGTTTTTGGTTTGAAGTGACATTTTAGTAAAAATACACATGATAGAATAAAAACTGGAAAAATGTATTCATATTTTTTGATACTTTAAGAAAATGATTTGTAAGTTCTAATTTATGTGTAGGAATCAACTTCACATCGATCCTACGCATGTTGTGACTGGTATGACTCCAGGTTTGATGTTCTTTAAAATTGAAATTTTTGTTCAAAACACAAGTCACAAACTTAAAACTGAAAAAACACCTTTAAATTGTTTTTGTACTTTAGAAAAATGATCTATATATCATTTATTATGTGTTTAATCAACTAAAAAAAATCTGATATGCAGTGTTCTCGATATGACTCAAAGTGTACATTATTAGTTTAAAATTGACAATTTAGTTCAAAACACACATCACTTACCAAAAAATGATAAAACACATTCAGATTGTGTTGATACTTTTAGACAACAATCCATATGTTATTTGTGACATATAATAGTCATCCACATCTCAATGTGATACAGTGTGGCCAATATGACTCAAATTGTGTGGCTTTAGTTTTAAAATTAAATTTGATTAATACATTGTTTCATATTTATGTTTAATTTATTTAATTGTAGTATTACAAATATGATAATTGTTTTCCGATACATGTTGATTCTTTTTCTAAAAATAAGGTGGTATTTTTGGTAACTAATACCATAATCTAAATTTTTTGAGAGGGGATCAAGTGACAAAGACAATGAAACCATTGATGATTTTGAATGTTTATATTAAATTTGACTTTCTAATGTAATTGTACAAAAGTTTTTTGAAGTGTCTATAATATGGTGTTTTTTTATTTTTTTTATCGTATAATTTTTATTTGAATTAAATTATAAATATTCTATATACCAATATTTTCTACTACATGGTGTTATAATTTTAATGGCACATTATAGTAGTAAATCCTTTATTAGTGCTATTTCTAGTACTGATAAAATTAACCTTTATTAGTTCTTTTATAGTGTGATAAAAAGATCCCCCTTTTAATTATTCTTAAGACACCAATGATTTTTTAGATCATTTAATTTTTTTATACCATTGTCTATAAGATTATTTGTAGTAGTGGGGAATATAGGCCCCACCAAACATATGATGAAAATCATACTTATCTGCACCACAAGATTATAAACATTTCATCATATCAAAACTCATGAAAAAATGGATTTCATAAAGATTTTATCATAACATAACCCGTGGAAAAGGAATGAGTTTCATAAACATTTTGTCATTTCATCACAGTATAACCCATGAAAAATAAATGAGTTTCATGAACACTATGTCATGATATTCACAAATCATCCATATAAAGAATAAAGATAGTATCCTTGGATCATATCCCTAGTAAATAAAAAGTGGAATCAATAGTTTTTGTCTTTGATGAATATAAATACCATTAAAGGACCATTAAAACAATCTTTGGGAAAATGAAATTTCTATTTTGAAGTCACTTATTAAAAAAACTATGGAATTACAAAGGAAAACATAGTCTTTGAAAATAACCTTGTAAACATGTAAAGGTAGAATCAATGAAAATATTAGTCATCTTGGTGGTAAAATCCATTCATTATATATAATTTAAAAAAACATTCCCTCTATACTTTTATCAGAAAAGTTCCAAACTACCTCATTTGGAAAATGATTGGAATGTTACTTTAAAACCTTTAAAAAAATTAAAACAAGGGTAAAATCACATTAAAAAATTATAGGAGAATATTGAAAAACTTATTTAAAACATTTTTTTTTTAAATATGGATATGTTGAAAAAACATTTTTTAGAATGGAGAGGGAAATAGAGTTATTTTTCCATAAAAACATATCTTTTTCCTCTTGAGTACATAATATGAAGAAAATAAAAGGAAAAAATGTTTTTTTATATAAATAACTAAATTATTAAAAAAAGAGTTTTCTTTAGTGGTAGATCATAATATTTAATCATCCAAGGCATATTTACAATCAATCCTAATAAATAATAAGATTTTGACATAGAACCCTTACCTCGAGTTCATCTTGATTTGAAATTATTATAAACTCTAGTATAATAAATTTAAATTTATTATACTTTATACGAGAGTTATGTTCATACTTATAACATCATATATTATCCCTTTATAAAATTTCAACACTTATTTTTATCAACAATTGCTTATTAAAATATTCATTTTTGTGTGTTAACTGTTTTGTTTATCATGAGTACTTCAGTTTAGCAGTTTCAGTCCATTTGTAGTTATATTTCATCAATCATATCTAGAATATTAATTATTATATAAATATAATATATATTCATTATAGAAATATTTATATCCATCCATGAAATATAGTGATAGAAAAATGAATTACACCATTCATGGAGATAATTATTATATTGTATATATCATATATATTCATCAAATTCATCCTCATTACCATCTAAGTAAAATATAAATGAAAAATGAATCAAATCTCTTTGGGGAGGTGGTAGTCCACACGTACGCACGAACGACATTATCATTTCCCAAGTATTGAATGGTAAATATGTAGCTATGATCTTATAATTATATAAGTATAATTATTTTATAAATATCATATATAAACATTAAATCCATCATAATACCCATCCATAAAATATGGTGATGAAAAAAGAATTGTATCGGTACGTGGAGATGATAAGCTATACATATATACAAACGATAATTTTTCTTATTATTTTATGGGAAAGTTGGTGTATAATGGTGTTTTCATAATCATAATACCATTTTATTTATATATATTTTATCTAAATTAATATTTAATGATAAATACCATAGAATTTGGGTAGGTAAAGAATAGTAGAAAAGAAAGTGACCAGGTAAGGCGATTACCTATTATTTGAAATTAATCCTTTGGATCTCTTCTAAAGGGCTCTAGGGCTTGTATTTTTAGAAGGAAAAAAACCTATATAATATAGGTAGAGAAGCTCATAGGATAACTTTTTATGGTTTTGTAGATCTATAAGACTCAACTTTGTGTAAAAAAGTGATGGAGGAAGTCCCCACTTATAATTGAGACGAGGGTCGCGTTTTGAATTTCTAAAAATATTAAATTATAATAAATTAATTATCTCATAAAATTAAATTTAATGGTTAGGGATTCAAATATGAAGTTTTATTGGTTTTTAATATCATAAAAAGTATATTTTTGCTATGTTTTGTTGTAATTTTAATCCTTATCATTTTGATCAACCCTTAGTTAACCTATTTTAATTTTAACAAAGGGAAAAAAAATTTCAATATCAAGTGGATGTAATTTTTACTTATAACATAAAAATTGGGCCATAAATGGAACATTTATGAAATTTTAGACCATCTTTGAAAATGATTTCCTTATTTATCATAGAATAAACTATAATTTGTTTTCTTGAATTACTTATGTTTTATATTTATATTATTTTATAATACATTTCTTCATCCTATAATTTTCATAATTTTTTTATCTTGTTTATGTCTTGGAGATATCTTAAAAGTTATCGTATTTCATTAAAACCGTATTTTTTACTATTCACCTAAAAAATTAACTTCTTCATAAAAAATAATCCTAGGGCAAATTTTAATTCATAAATCCAAAAATAAATTCCATTTCATATAATTTTATTCTTATAATTTATAGAAATTAATATTAATACAAATTATTAAAACACAATGATATTCAGATTTTAGAAAAGTGAATTTTAAAGTAAAAAATGTTTTATACTAAATTCAATCAAAAAATATATTCTAATAGACAAAATTGGATTATTAATAATATAATATTACTAAATTTAATTTTGAAATCATCTTAAATACAACATGATATTTTTTAATTTTTTTAAATAAAAATACATTTTTTAAAAAAATTCTGTATTTTTCACTATTCTCTGAAAAATCAACATTTTCAAAAAAATACAAAAACATCTCTGGAATATTATTTTGTTTAGTTTATTTAAAAAATTATATTATTGTTATTAAATATTTTTTTTAATATTTTTAAAAAATAATTATAATTATTTTAGTATAATCTATAAAATCATTTTTGAGGAGGACATATTTTAGGAGTATAAAACAATTTTTCTAAAACTTGAATGATTATTTTCTACAAAGTTAACAATATATTAATATTGAGTGGTACATTTATATATATATTTCATAAATTAGTTAACAATATTTATATCCACAAATATAACTACTTAATAATAACTCTCATATAAAATAATAATATTTTAACAGTGTATCGTGGTGCATTTAAACTCAATGCTGCATGTAACAAAAGTTATCAAAGGAATAATATTATTTAAAGGGAATTATATTCTAAAATATTAGGGTGTAACATTATCCCCCCTAATTAATTTCATCCTCATAATTTTAACTTGCGTTTGGTAATCAAATGTTTGGAATTTGAAAAATCCTTTGTTGGAAACCATATCATAAAAAGGGTTAATAAAACTTCCACTTAAAAAGTAAGAAGGGGAAGTATGAAGTAAAATACAAAACTAGGTTTCCAAATAGAAGAACATCAGGGTGATGTGAAAATATTTACATGGAATATAAAACTGATACCCAAGTACTATTAGAGTGTTTAGAGAACATTCTTTTGAGAAAATTAACAATCACAAAACCATGAATCAGTGAGGGGTTAAAAGTCTATCAATTCATCTAAATTGAAGGTTATAGATAAAAATTTTGGATTTGTATTATTTTCCTTGAGTTGAGGTAATACTTTATCATATGGACATAAAACGTAATGAAATATACTTACTTGACAAGTAAAATTTCATCCTTTGATCAATTTCCATCACAATATAATTTTTTCTCTAAACAATGAGTATTCAAGATGATTTTTTTATTAATAAAGAACTAAAATAAAATTCTAATGGATTTAAAAAGTATATCATGATATTATTTCTACATTTAGGAATTATGAAAAACAAAAAATGGTTACCACAAGGTAAGATAATTCGCAAATTGAATATACCATCATATAAATAAATACATCATTAATCTCGAGAGCCTTAATTAGCTCAATAACCTAAACATTAAATAATGTATTAATATTGCAGTATATATCATAGCTTTTAGCTTAATTATTCAAAAAAACTTAATTGCATTATTCCAAAATAATCTTTTATGTAAAATCACTTGTTAAACCTAATGGTTATATATACCTAAACCAAAAGAAAAAATCTCCCAAATATCATTAATGACCTTGAATAATTATTATATAATCTGGTAACTTAGTGAAATTAACTAAAATATCACAAATAAAATCTAGATACTAACCTAAAATGTAATTCTTAACTCTCATAAATATCTATAAAAGTTTCACATTGTCAATAATTCAGTTTTAGACCATAAAAATTATATAAATCCTACTATCTTGTAGTACATAATTATCATAACATTTAATCATATACCAACCCCAAATGTGATCTAAAACTAAATAGAGTATAAAAATCCTATCACTGAAAACATTATATGGGGGTGTTGATTCCTTTGAAAATACGATTGACCTTAAAATTATAAACACATGATGGTATCCAAAAAATTTAATTTCACCTAACTTCAAAACATATATATTTCCAAAAATTAACATAATACATATTCCTAAAATAAGCTCTTAGACTATTGAATATGTTCCATAAATCCAAATATTAAATAAAATTCATCAGTGATGAGCTAAATCTCTTTGTAATAAAATAACTAACTAATTTTAAGGTCACTAATACTACCATTTTCAATCATATATTTATCTAAAACAAACATTATTAAATCAACATCACACATATAATGAGGTTTATATTTTCACTTAGTCATATGTTCTCCAAAAATATCACCTTACCACTAAATCACTTTTCTTGGTTATTAGTACCATTAAAAATATGTTTTCAAATCCCTAAATAAAAACTCCTATAAAAAAAATCATTATATGATTCATGATTTTATAACTATAATATCATCAGTATAACACTTTTAAAACATAATTATTGAATCCAAATACATAACACTTAAATAATACCACTTCATTATTAAACCATTAACTAGGATTCATCATCTTATTCCTTGATACTTACCTCCAAAAATATGAAATATTAATCATGTCATAATATTAATCAACATTAATTTAATCACGAATCTTAATTTTAACATGAGAAATAATGTTAAAACATGCCACACCGTTGATATGTCATTCATATCCTCTTTATCGTCCTTGGTGAATCCATTAATCATACAAACTTTCCAATTATATTATCAATCATTCCCATAGGACATATATTTTAATAACCACCATTATATATACATTTAAAAAATCCAACCATTGAGGATTCCATTATTCTCATCCATTGCATTGACTAATCTTTTTATTTTTCATCAGTATTTAATTTTTTTGTTTCCTTATTTTACAGAATGAAAACATCTCTATGTTAATTTAATAAATTCATTTGAGTTATTATTCCCTCATTTTATACATGTTGGAAGCTGAATCTTATTTCTTCCATAGTATTTATGAAATTCCATCTTTCTCTAATTAGGTGTTTTAGGAAACTCTCTAATGTTTAGAGTTTTAATCCCGAAATGAGATAGATGATTGAAAATAATCAAATGGTTTCAAATTCTATATATTATTTAATATGGTTTCTCAAGAGGGAATTTATTCCTTTGACCATCACATTCAACATTAACATGATTCCTATCGATTCTAGAAATTGATTAAAACTAAAACTCATAATGTGTACAATAATAATCATATATGGAAAACACATAATCATAAAAAATAATTTAAATGATGTTTAAATTGCTAAACCTTATTTTATAAAACCTTAGGTTTAACCTAGTACATCCATGATAATTACCAAAAATTTAGTATGTTATAGTATACTTAGATTTATCCCTAGAGTTATCACTAATGTTATGTCATCCAAGCTTCGAAGGAAAAACTAAACCTTACATTGATACAAACTATAGGGACCCATAATTTTCATATAAAAATATCACATATTAATATAGAAATATTCATTTCAGAGCATAATTATCCACACTAGATTTATATAGGATTATTTCTTTTTGAAACTTGGATAGATAAAAAAATGGTTCATAAAATGTCTCCATCTTAATCCACTTATTTCATCATAAATTTAACCTTTATAGACATATAATACTTAATACATTTCTTCATAACCTATGGAAAATAAATATAAAAAAGGGTGAGATTATATGCTCAGTAATCATAAAAAAGGGAATGAATTCACTCACCAAACTATCATAGTAGTCAATTTTCACTCCCAAGACTATCATAGTGGACAAACTCCCTTACCAAAGAAGATTTGCTCCACATTCTAGTCTTGTTTATCTTATGAGATATCAATCTTTATCTAATTCATTATAGGGGGATATAGCCTCCACCCATAACATAATGATATTCATAAACATGTGTTTCATAATTTTATAAACCATTAATCATATTAGAACCCATGAAAAAATGGGTTTTATAAATATTTCATCATAACATAACCTGTAGAAAAGAAACAAGTTTCATAAACATTTCATCATTTCATCAGAACATAACCCATGGAAAAGAAATGGGTTTCATAAATATTATGTAATAATAATCATAAGTCATATAGATAAATAATAAGGATGATATAATTGAAACATATCCCCATGAATCATAAATTAAATCAAGTGTTGCTATCTTTGATGAATATAAATACCATTCAAATATCATTAAAACATTCTTAAGGAAAATTACCTATCCATTTTGAACACACTTTTAAAAAAAACCACACAATTTTAAAGTATTTTTTTTGAAAATAATCTTTTAAAAATTTAATGTAAGATTAAAATCAAATATTATTGATAATGGAGGGAAAATCCATTCATTCTGTATATGTTAAAAAAATATTCCTTCCATACTTTTAAGGGAAGAGTCACAAAGTACCACATTTGGAAAATAGAAATCTGATTCCTTTAATTTTTTTAAAAAAAATTAAAACATGGGAAAAATTAATTTAAAAAATCATAGCATAATATTAAAAAATTTCTTGAGTGGTATATCCTAATATTTCATCATTGGAGGCATAGATATAATCAATCTAAAAAACAATAAGATTGTTGCGTAAATCCATTTCCCCGAGTTCACCTTTATTTGAAAGCACTCTAACCTCCTATATAATAAATTTAAAATTATTATAATTATACATAATAGTACTTTAAATAATTATAATATCACATATTATCCCTTTATAACAATTCAACACTTTCCCTTATCAATAATTCCTTATTAAAATCATCATTTCTCGGTCTCAATTGTTTTATTTATCATGAATATTTCACTTCAGTAGTTCCATTACTTGCATATTTATCTTGGTTAAATAATTTAAAAAATATAAAAAATGATATAAATATCATATATATACATTATATATATATATTTTGAGTCATCCATAAATTTTTGAGAGAGAAAAATTAATTACAATGTTATTGGAGACAGTAAGTCATTCGTATGTATGAGCAATGTTCTCATTTTTCAAAGGATGGAATGAAAGAGAGGTGAGAAATAATTAAAATTTATAAGATAATTATAATTTCATATAAATAATATATATTTATCAAATTAATCCTCATTAAAATCTAATTAAAATAGAAATAAAAAATGAATCACATCGCTTTGTGGATGTGGTAGTCCACACGTACACATGAACGAATTTATCATTTACCAAGGATTGGATTGTAAGTATATAGTTGTGGTATTATAATTATAGAAGTTTAATTATATAATTAATATCATATATAAACATTAAAATTATTCCAATATCCATCCATTAAATATGGTGATGGAAAATTAAATGCATCACTTTATGGAGATGGTAAGTCATGCGTACACACGAGCGACACTTTCAGTTTTTGTTTGATAGAAATAATGGTATATAATGGTGTTTACAAAATACTAATAACATTTCATAATATTTTGGATACTTAATTTATCATTTAATTATGAATACCACTAATTTGAATGAGGTAAAGAAGAGTATAAAATAAAGTTATTGAGTAAAGTGATTACCTCTTCTTTGAAATGACTCCTTGAGATCTCCTCTAAAGGGATATAGGATTTGTCTTTTGGAAAGACCAAATCCTCTATAATGCAGATAAATAATTTTATAAGAGAAATTGGTAGGATTTTATCTATAATGAAGGATCAAAGTGGTTTAAATATTTAACGGGGGAGGTGCCCATTTATAATTGAGACATGGGAACTTTTGGAAAATTTATACAGATTAAATTATAATAAATTCATTTTCTAGAAAAATGAATAAAAATAGAAAATTATTCAAAGATAAGGTAGGTTATGGGTTTTATACCATAAATAAATATAATTTAGACAAGTTTTGATGCAATTTTAAACTTTATCATTATAATTAACCCTTAATTAACTAATTTTTATTTTAACCACAATGAAACAATTTTCAATATTAAAGTGTTGTAATTTTTACATTTAAGATTACCCTTAGACCATAAATGGACAATTTATGAAATTTTAGACTATATAAAATAAACCATTTCTTAATTCAATATTTTTATAATTTTTAATTAATTTAATAAAATATTATTTGGATAAAATATCATTATTCTCAATTTTGATGATATTCATTTAATGTAACTTTAAAAACATCATGAGAAAGGTTAATTTTAAATATTAACATTAAAAAAATCCCTAAAATGTAATATATATTTTTAAAGTTCGTGTAAACCATTAATTATTTCAAATTATATTCTTTTTAGTATTTTTATAATCATTAATTTTATTTTTCTATTAATTAAATAAATGCTGTATCGATGTTCTACAAGACTTTAAGGTATTTATTGAATATATAAAAATTATAAATAAATTAATATCATGAAAATAATTATAGTTTCTCAAAATATCCACTAATAATCATTAAATATGTATTTTAACTCATATCTATGTCTTGAAAACTTATTTAATATGTTATTTTCACTTTTATGGACTTCCGCAAGCACTGCAAAAGAATTTGGATAATACAATTGTTATATACATAAAAAATTCATATATAGAGATAAAAATAATATATAATTATAAATATTTAATATAAAAGTTTATCAAGGACTTATTCTCTCTCAAATATTATCTATAGGGTACCAAATTTTACTTTTCTAGCCTTGCACTAGCTCTACATCAATGCTAAAAATAATTTTCATATTTATTATGGAATAAATGATAATTTATATTTTATTTGAATTAATTATTTATAGTATTTTTATTATTTCATTATAATTGTGTAATTACATAAGTTTCAAAAATTATTTATATTATTTTTAAGTCTAGGTGATATCTCGAAAGATACTATATTTTATAAAAAAAATTCACTAAAAATTTAAATTATTGACAAAGAAATAATACTATGATAAATTTGACATGATAGAACCAAAAATAAGTTCCATTTAATCATATTATATTCTTATAAGTTTCAAAAATTAATTCTAATGTAAAACCAAAAAATAGAGTGAAAATTAGATTTTAGAAAAATATCTTTTTAAGTATAAATTTTTTTATTCCAAATTCAGCCATAAAATATATTATATTGAATATAATTGGGTTATTAATAATAAAATAAAACTAATTTTTCGTTTAAAATATTTAAAAAAAGTGATACATTTTAATTTTTTGGAGGAAAATATGGTTTTCAATAAAATTTATTATTTTTCACTATTCACTGAAAAGTTAATCTTTTCTGAAAAATCACAAAAATTCACACAAAGAAAATTTTGATATGATGATTTCAAAAATTTTATTTTTTTATTAAATAAAATTTATAAAATTTATAAAAGTTCAAAAAATTAATTATTTTATTTTTTTACAAAAATGATAAAATCATTTTTGAATAAAATGTATTTCTCAACCATAAAATAACATTATTAAAAATTCTGTGATCATTTAATACGAATTTATCAATATATTTATATTAAGTAGGAAATATATATATATATATATATATATATGTATTTAAATTAGTTAATCAAATTATACCTTCCAATTAAACAGTGAGGTTATAACTGTCACATTAAATAATAATATTTTAATTCTGTACTGCTGGTCATTCAAACTCAGTGTTCTGTGTAATGAAAGCTGTAAATGAAATAAAATTATCTAAAGGGTAATATTTTCTAAAATATTAGGTTGTTATAGGTCTCACATATCTCGAAGATCTCATAGTCCTCGAGGTCAAAATATAAAGAGTTGACATACTAGGGTCTCCCATAATGCACACGAACTATCAGGTCATTCCTATCAAATGATACTCAAATTGTGAAAAGGACATAACAAGTTAAATAAACCCTACAAAGAGTTACTATATCTTATACAAAATATTAATCCAATATTAGCATGAGAAACAACCACAAGAAGCCCAAAATGACCTCAAACTAATCCTCAATCCAAATTGTTCCTGCAATGACATCCAAAAGAATGAGTATGCCTACATGTATGATCTCAATGGTCATCATGATCACTTAAAATGTAATATATCATAAAACTGATCCTTAGAAAAGTGTAACCTCAGGATAAATCCCCTCACAATAAAAACATGTCTACTCTCCCCAACATATTGCCCATCTTCTCGTACCATGTCACCTATAAAGGAATCCAAACGGGTCCCTTAGACCCATTAGAACATCACAACATAACCCATCTGTAACCACCATATGATGACATCCAACTTGTCTAAAGGATTTAGAAAATCTGTTAATCAAATATAGTACTTAAACCTCAACCACTCTAACATTGAGAAATCAGTCCCTATATCCAGTGACAATCCAAGATCTCATCAGATATATGACTTGATCCTACATTCTAGGGTCCATTTGAAATAACTATTAAAAAAAATAACATGGTAGCCACACGATATGATAACTAATGAGATAAAAACCCTCACTCAGGTCTCACATCGTTCAACACAACCTGCTAAAAGATTCTGAATCCAAAGATTAATGAAATTCTCATATATATGCTTTTCAAATAAAAAACTCCAGCATGATGGCATCTAAACTCCAAAAGGATTCCACCATTGAGATCTATATGAAAAAAACTCAAAATGTTATATCCTGTGTCCAATTCTTACTTTAGGGTGAGAAAATAAATAAATAGAAAATGAGAGGTGCACTGCATGTGCCTCATATACATTGAAATTACCCCCACCTAACAACCCATGTCATGTACACCCAATTAACCAGATGTGTAATTCCCAAGTACATGAAATTTTATTTTGGTACATGGTTCATACTAACACATGTGGTACCAGGCTATGTACCTGGCTATATCCCCCACCCAGGGTTAGTCTAACTATAGTACGTAGCCACTGGATGTGTACGGTGCATGTGCTCTGGTTGTGTTCCACATGTGACTTTGTGCCCCTGACACAGGGTGTTTCGATAAATACTTAGACACACCTTGAGCCACCCCTACATGGCATTCCAACCAATACTATATAGTGTTTCGTCCCTTCTTACTCATCCTGCTCGAAATAAAGAACACACGATATATGTTATATTAACTACACTCAATGTAAATAGGTTTCTCAAATGGAAATACCTTACGATCTCACCAAAAACCCCTATTAGATAAAAAGAACACAAATTAACCCCCATGGGGTCCCTATAAAAAGCTTTAGAACATAAAGAAACTAAAAAATAATTATTTTTGTAGAAAACATAAAAATTAGCCTACCTTTGGGTAGAAACCACTTTAGTTTTTTACTGGATTTGTGCCACACACCCATCGACGTCCAATATACATCCAGACGAGCTCCTTGGGGAACACCTACACCTCCATGCCACTATTATACCCCTATATATCTATCAGTTGTGTGATATAATATCCCATCAGATAATACATGAAAATATAAATGGAATAAAGAAAAGAAAAATGGGAAAAATTAAAATAAAAAACAAAACAAAAATTAAAAGAAAAGGGGTCCCGAGCCTAGGCCCAAATCCATCACCCATAATGAGTTTATATATGGGCTAAGAAAAACCCCCATTATTAAATCATATTAAGGGGAAAAATCTCAATCTGACACTCCTTTTAAAAAAAATAACTAAATGCACACACATTAATAAATTTATATTTAATCAAATTAATATTAAATATTTCAGGATTTTCAAATAACTTGGATTTATACCAAACTTATGTACTTGGTAAAAACCCTTTTTTAGGACTGAAAGTGTGGTTAAAAAATTATCTAAGATCATCTCATAGGATATATGAAATTTCATTCCAAAAACACTTATGGGTCTAAAAATTTCAAATCTATCCTAATTTTCTACAGCCCATGTTGACACAAGTCTTAAAAAACTGTACACCCTAAATAATTTTCACCCCTGATAATCCTTGATGGTTAACCAGAAACGAATATCTCAGTCCAAGAATTGGTGAAAATGGTGTTGTATCAATTTCCCAATGACCGGTCTTACAATTTCCATAACTCTATTCTAGCATGAGAGAAATTACTCCATAATTGATCTGATGCTCCCCCTATTGAAGTTTCCTTATCATTTCCTCACTATAAAAATGAAAAATGACAAGAAAAATGATTTTTCCATCAATGAATATAATGGGTAAACATGTCCAAACCAATCACACATAATTAACATAATGAAAACCAAAATAACTATCATCTATTCTATTCTGTCTAGAAACAAATCCTATACACTCAAAGAACCACTTGGAATGAGGTTCATTAACTCTTATAGCTTGTGGTACACTGTTTACCATAGGAATTTCCATATACCACTCTAGAGTGAACAATAGGACTCATGAATATATGGTCCATGTTCTAAAATATATTATAAAATGCCTAAAACTAATGGCATTGCTCCTCACACAATCTATTTCCAAAAAACTGAAGCCCTGTAGGCACTCCTATTCAAAATTGAGGAATCTACCTCATTCCCTAATCAACCATATGAAAACCCTCCACTTGGGTGGTTATATAAACCTAAAAGAATCCTACCATGCTCTCACTTTGGCACCCAAATAATTACTAAAACAAATTGGGCTATGAGTCCAACCAAACATTCTCTATCAATCCATACACAAGATCACGATCACTTACAATACTGTACCTCTCATACTCTAGGAATCCTCATGCCTAACCATACCCTGATGATAGTAAACCTCAAAGACCCCACCAAGGAAGAACAACCACTCCCACCCAAGCCATCAGTGATAACATAAACATGAACCCCACCGCAAGACCCGACAGACAACACGTGGTAAGAATGATGCCTCCCAAGAAACTCAAACCTAAGACTTTAGGGTAATCACCACCTAAATGTAAGTTGATCATGATCCAAACATCACTCATGCATCATTGACCTCATGGATCCATCAATAGGGCACTCAAATCCTACACTAACACACAAGGGTATCCATTCATACCTTGATAAAGGTATTGCATCTCCATCACCAAAATATATCTCACTACAAGATTCACATGTCATATTATCAGAATAAAATATATTCTTTTATTTTAGTTGAGTAAAATGACACCATGGAGATATATGTGTAACACCATATAGATCTCTTTAGAAACATTAAATAATTGAATTTCCCTCCTTAGTGAAATAAAACACATATAGGCATATGTCATGAAAATACATTGTGCCTATGATGATGCATGGACACTGACCTATTTCCCACAAATCAAAGATCCAAAAACTAAAATAAACCCTAAATCCATAAAGCTAAGTGCACCGCACTAGGTGAAATGAAACAACCATAAATACATAAACTTGAAAAAATAATCCCATTCTATGGAAACATGGACTTACTATCCAAAAAGGTGTTAAAGACACATAAGTTCAACATCTATCACAAGTTTTGACCACCCATCTTCCAACTCCCCAAAACATAAAGCCAACATCACACTGATACCATTTTGTAGTGAATTGGACAGGTTTGACCTAACATATCATATGATCCATCCATCCACAAGGCCTCAAGCACACCTCCCTACATTCCCAAGGGTTCTAACTAATGTTAAGTGTTTGAAAAATACAATGGGTAGACAATACCCTATGGTAAGATTAAAATAAAATCTTAAACAACCAAAATATACACAAGGATAGACATTAAAAATTAAGATAATTAATAAAATAAAACAACAAAATTATATATTAAATTAAATATAGAATACAACCATACATTCTCAAAACATGCGAAACAAACAATAGAAATGTCCCCACTAGGCTGAAAACATATAAAAACTAAAAGAAATTACATCAGGCTCTACTACAAACTTCAAGATGAACCACATAACTGATCACCACAACACTAGAGCAAGACCAAACTCTTCCTGAGATTCAATATGTTCATTACCACTCTATCAAGAAGCATCTAGACTACCCAATCTACTACACAAACCACGCTTAATCTAAAAGCAGACATAAGGTCTTCATGCACACCAAGGTACACATACAAGAGGTGAGAACTAAATCTCATTATGCGAACCCAATGGTGAATATAAAATTTTGGTACTATACAAGTGCATGAACATGTGATATACCCATCCTATCAAAAAACTAATAAAAATTGGCATAAAATAAAAACACATCAACAAAAGGGGTTAAACCAAATCAAAGAAAACAACCAAACTCAGGTTCCATACTGAAACTTGCGGTAAATCTATCACTACTTTGTCCCACACCAAAGGATTTATAACACATGGATCACCCCACCACATGACATTAAGAACATATTACTGATCTACATAGGATCTAAAAGATTCCTAAATTAAAAGGAACAAAAGTTGGACCCTAGAGTGTAATCAGTGGTTTCTACATGAAAACAAAAAACTACGAGGCTCAAGGGATCAAATGGAATGATATGAACTTGTGATACAAGTCTACAATGGGCCCTATATATCATGTCATGTACCGAATGTTATATAGAAATACAGAACTCCAAATGGGTCCCCAATAGTGGATACCACCCCATGGGTCTCTCCATCCATGGGCTCGACAAAACTAATATCCTGGGGGTTTCATCTATCTACAAAACTGATAGATATACTATACCAAGGGTCCCATATAAGTAGCCAAGAACACTCAGTATCCATGGAAGTTAACCTCTAGCCAGTACATTACTCTCAACTAAAGGGGTGTAGTAATTCAGATCACCCATTACATCAATAATCTCTTCTAACCATAGCCATACAATGAAGGAGAGGACAAGATCAAAACTCATGGCTATTACTTGATCCAAGATACTGCAGGGGACTCCTACTCAAACAAAATCTTGAAGGTAAACCAACTCAAACATCTTGACTAAAGGCTACTAGAACATGGATTAATCTGACTATCGAGCCCAACATCTAAAAAATTCAACTATAATTTATGATAAAAAATCATATAAATACCATATAAGATGTGGATTGATAAAAATCTCATACAAATTATCAAAAAATATGAACTAAATGTGTCAATAAACTATCAACTCAAAAAAATCAGGGCTCCCATAGTCCCCTGGGTCACAACATAATGAAAAGTCCTACTAGTGATTCCCCTTCAGCATGCGAGATTTTAGTCCATGACCAAAAAATGATCCTCAAATAGAAAAAAGGCTACATAAAGTGCATGGAAACCTATGAGGTGTTCCACTATCCCATCCAAAAATTCTAACTAAGCATGACACGAGAAACATCCTCAAGTAGACCTTAGAAACCTCCAACAAATCTTAGATCAACAATGTTCTGTAAGAGAATCCAAAAGCATGAGTATGATTATAAGGGAGTTCTAAAAAATCTTGATGACCACCTCTGAAGTAATAATCCCAATATGGGATCATTAATAATAGATAAAATACAAGATAAATACCTACACAGTAAAACCTCAATCGACCTACCTGTCATAAAAAAATCCTAGGGATCTATCTCAGCCATAAGGGAATCCAAATGGGTCCCTCAAAAACATCTCGACATCACAAAGGAACCCATACATAATTGAAACCCCAATGTGTGAACCCATCCTGAAAGGTCCAATAGCTCTGATTCTCAAACACATAACATAATCCTCAATTACTCTTTCTTCAACTAATTAGTTTCTTTATCCAGATAAAATCCAATATATCATCAGAGATATTACTTGATGCCACTTTCTGGGATCCATCCAAAATAATCTAAAATAAAATAGACCTAGAATCCAAAATACAAGCCAACTAACAAGCTCAAGACCCTCAATTGGGTCTCATATAACACGAAAAACCTGTTAGAGGATTTTGAATCCAAGCCCCAAATAAATTATTTTGTAAACATCCTACTTATCCAAAACACTACCCAAATGTCTTTTAAACACTAAAAGGATTACACTATCATGATTTACATGAAAAAAAGTCATAATATACTACTCATGGGTCCAATTTTTACTCCATAGTGAGAAAATGAGATAAATTCCTTAAAGTGGCGGTACATGGTGCATACCACTAGCCATTAACCGAGGTTATGTATCTCTAGATAACCTGACATGAAATTCCCAAAGTACACAACATGTTCCTCTAGTACATGGAGTGTACTTGCAAATGTGGTACCTAGACATGTACCTAGTCTTAATCCCTATATGGGGTCATTTAAAATATAATACAGGGCCATTGGATGTGTACGTCACATGGGATATTTTTATGTGCCCCACACAACCATGTGCCCTTGATATGGGGTGTTTAGATTAATACTTGAACAAAACTAGATCCACCCCAACATAGTGTTTCCATCAGGATTTCACACCATATAGTCCAATATTTCTCTCATTTCCAAAGTGGAATAACACCAGACATGTCTTCTCTGAACTACAAACCATGTAAACCGGTTTCCTGAATTAAAATATCTTATGATCTACTTAAACCCCCCCTATTAGACCAAAACGAGCACATATCGACCCCTAAGGGATTATCAAAAGGAAAAGGGGATCTGAGCCTGGCCTTGGCACCCGTGTCTAGTTTATGACTCTTCTAGGAAAAATCCCCCACTATTGACTCAACCACTGAGACAAAAATATCAATCCAACACATTGTTTAAAAGTTATCACCAAACAAACACACATGAATAAATTAATATTTAATTAATTAAATATTAAATATTCTATGAAATTTAAAATGACATAGATTTCCACTAAACTCCTATCCTAGGGTAAAAAAACTATTCTAAGACCAAATGAGTGGTCATAAATATTATCTAAGATCATCTCATTAGATAAATTTTTATTTCCACTAAAATAATTCTATGTTTTTTCTAATTTCTCATAATTTTCTAAAACCCTTGACAATGTGAGTTATCCAAAACTATCCACTATAAACACTTATCACCACTGAGAAGACTCAGTTCTCAACCAATAGCCCTAATTTCACTCTAATCACCAGTGTAATTGATGCTGTCTAAACTATCCAATGACTGGGTTTACAACATCCACAACTCTCTCCAAACATGAGATACATTACTTCATGACCAATCTAATTCTCCCCACAACATGAGTATCCTTATCATCACCCTTCTACCCAAACAATAAAAAAATGTACCATGCTAAATATATCACTAAATGTAATGGATAGACATGGCCAAAGATATCACACCAGAGAACCAACACAAAAAACATAAAAAACTTGTTCTCGTTCTTGAATCACCATGATCATAAACATAAACACTAAAAACTCCTAATAAAATGAGGTTCAAGACATACAACATCTTATGTTTCACTCCCCACCATAAGGATTTCACTAAACCACTACCAAACATGCAGAAAGACTCACACTCACATGAGCTATGTCTTAAGAAATCTAGTAAAACTCACCAAAACCACTGACCATTATCATTATACATGTCAGTTCCAAAAAACTGGCACAACCCTAACAATTATATTCACAATCAAAGCATCTAACTCTTTCCAAGATCAACCATATGGCAACCTTCCACTCGATAAATGATCTAAAACAACAAGTATCCAACCACTCTATCACCACACAACCCAAATATTAACCAAAACAAATAGGGCCACATGTCCAACCAAACCTTCCCTTTCCTATCATCCATGAGACTAGGATCACTCATAGTGTTCAAATTCTCAAACACCAAGAATTATCATGCATAAAAAAACTAGAGATAAAATACCTTAATAGATCCACCAAGGAAGAACAACTACTACCACAATATATATCATGGATTACCGGCACACATGCCCCACTGTAAGATCTGATAGAAAACACATGGAAAGAAGAGATACCACCCAAGAAACTCTTACCTGAGACTTATGAGGAACCACAAACTTAGGGAAACTCAAGCGTGATCCAAACATCCCTCATACATCCTTTCCCTCATCGATCCACCAAAAGCGAACTCAGAGAACACACAGACTCACAAGAGTCTCAATGCATATCTCAATTAAGGGACAATATCTCTATCACTTGTGAGAATCTTGACACAAGATTGTAATGAACTTTCATCAAAAATAAATTATATGCATGAAGTTTAGTTGATTAAAATACCACCAAATATCAATATGTGACAAACCATATAGCTCACTATAGAAAATTTAAAGAACCAAACCTCAATTGTTAGTGAAATAATTCCCTAATAGGCATATTATAGGTGAATCCAAATTGCCTAGAATGTTTCATGATCATCGGCCTTTTACCCATTATATAAGATCCAAAAACCAGAATAAACCATAAATCCAAAAACCCAAGTTCACCACACTAGGTGAAATCACACAACCATAAAAATGGAAACCAAGTAGTGAAATCTCATGCCCTAATTATTTTCACTCTCTATTAGTAAAGGTGTTCACAAAACATTAGTCCCATTTACATTAGAATTTATGGTTCATTCATATAAAACTTTTCTACCAACACCCCATGTCATAAAACCAATCTCTCTCTGATACCATTTTGTAGCGAACAAACCACAATTGACCTAACACATCACCTGATCTGGCCCACCATAAGGCCTCAAATGTATCTCCCTATACGTTAGAGGTTATTGACTAGAAGTGAGGGTATAAAAAATATATTGGGGAGATTATAAACTTTGTTGAGAGTAAAATAAAAGTAAAAATAACTGAAACATCCACACATAAAATAATCAGAGTACGCATAATAAGTAAAATAAAACATCAATATTCAATAATAAATGATATAAGGCATACCTTCATATAGAATGAAAGTATGTGAATCAAAAAATAAACAGTCACCCATTGGGCTAATCACATATACAAAATAAGAAAAATGAAAATAAATACAGGAAGCTCTATTTATAACTTCGATCTAAATAAAATACCTAGTCTCCACAACTATTAAGAAGAACAGGCCTAGTCTTGAGGCTCTACATGAGCATCCCTGCTTGATCAAGAAACACTAGGAGTTTTCCTAATCCATTATGAGACTAATTCCCTGTATGAAATATGACATAAGGTTTATACAAACACTGAGTTACCCTTACAAGAGGTGATAAGTAAATATAAGTAGCCCACCCCAATGGTGACCCTATAATCTTTTATCCTATACAAGTGAATGCACACTTGGTATAACCAAACTCAACAAAAATGAATAATTGATGGAATAAAATATACACACAACAATAAAAATGGGGATAAACAAAAACAAATAAAATAGCAAACCAAAGGTTCTAGAATGACACCTAAGGTAAATCTACCACCACTTTGGCCTATGATAGAGGATTTATAGCACATTTTAACCCCAAAACATGACATCAGAAACTTTTTACAAATATTCCAAAGAGTTATAAGATGCCAAAATTCAATGGCACATAAGCTGGACCCTAGGGCGTAACCATAAGAGTACACATAACAACATGAAACTACTAAGCTCTTGGACACCAATGACATGATTTTAACTGGTGACAAGACTCTACATCAGACCATAGAGAATATTTCATGTCTTGAATTTTCTATAGAAGAAATTATTCTCTAAATGAGGTACCAAAAGTGTACACTACCCTAAGGTTTCCCCCATCCACATTCCCAACATATATATTATCCTAGGGGTCCCGTCTAACGATGGTCCTACTAGATTGTGTATCTTGGAGAGAACAATACCCATGGAAGGTAATATATATCCAGTTCATAACTCTCAACTAGAGGGGTGAACTCATCCATACCACCCATTATCTCTCTAATAATGTCTATCTACAAACATCCAATGGAAAAGAGAACCAGACAAAACTAAGGGGAAAATGCCCGATCCAAGATACCCGAAGGGTCTCCTCCTCAAACGAAGTACTAAGAAGAAACTTCCTCAAAAATATTTTACAACGGGAATTAGAATGTGGTTTTATACAAGTCTGAAACCCAAAATCCAAAAAGATGAACTGGCTATTACAAACAACTTTCCACTAAATACCAACGAGGATGTGGGTAGATCCAACTCTTAAACCCATTATCCAAAAATATGAACTATAAATTCTGACCAAATCTCGACTCAAGGAGCTTGGGGTTGCTATGGTCTATGATGTCAAAGCATAAAGTGACATCATATAAGGGACTACCCTATTTCTCCTCATCTATTAGGTCAAAATCATTAAATGATCCTCAAATTTCCATAAGGCCACAACAATATAAGGACAACCATTGAGGGGTCCCTATATCTCATTCAAAAATCTAAGAAAATCGTAGAATGCGAAACATCCTCATGTGGCCCTTAGAAGAATCTAAATGATCCTTAATCCACAAAATACCTACATGGGAATCCCAAAGAACGAGCACACCTACAAGAGAATTCTCAATAGTCCTTGTACAAACTCAAAATATGGAAACCATAAAAGGGCTCTTTAGAACAAGAGAAACCTCAAGAAAAGTACCCTCACAAAAAAACCTTATCTAGAACCTAGGCATAAAACCCATCCTAGGGTATTGTATCACTCATAAATGCATCCAAACAGAACCCTTAGACCCATATCAACATCATAAAGACACTTATCTATAACCTCCATACCACGGTGTCAACCCATCCCAAAGCCTCTAATAGTTTTGATCTTCAAACAAAAGATCTAAACCTTAACTACTATATCCTCAAGAAATTAGTCCCGATATTGAAGGTTCATCCAATATCTCATCAGAGACACTGATCAAGACCCCCTTTTAGGATTAGTTAGAAAGGAACTCAAACAAAACTAACCAGACATCCATAATCCAGGACAACTAATAAGCTCACAACCCTCACTCCGGTCTCACATCAGATAACCCAACTAGCTGAGGGATTCTAAATCCAAACCTTAATGAAATATTCCTAAAATGCTCACCTAATCCAAAAATCCATCCATATAAACTCTAAATGGTGAAATGATTTCACCATGATGATCTATATGGAAAATAACTGAGAATGAACTTCTCATGGGTCCAATTATGATTTCAGAGTGATAAAACATGAAAAATTCCTTAAGATGGGAGGTACATGGCTTGTACCTCAGGTACATGAAATTTACCCCCAGCCGAAAACCCATATAGTGTACTTTTATCTAACTTGGTGCATACTTAAAAAATTACATGGTGTGTTACTCTAGTACATAGAGTGTACTCCAACATTGGGTACTGAGCCATGTTCTTAGTTGTGTCCCCTATTGTAAAAGTGGATTCCCTAAACCAAACATTATGAGTAATTTGGATTACCATTCCATGTATATAGTGAGTTATACATGATGTAAACTTACCATTATAGTGTATATATTTCTTTATCCACTATTTAAATGGTAATGACCATATATTATTTTTCATATCAAATGGTTATAGCAGCAACTATGCTATATTGAGAACCTAAAGATACTTTGTCATTAATCTTAAACATATATCTTACGATCTAGTTATATCATACTGAATGGACACAGTAGATTTCTAACTATTAGGTGTTGGGGGATCATAATAATTAAGAATTATTCTCATCATGTTCACACTTGATGATCACTAGTATATGAGATCATCACAACAAACCCATCAATAAGAACACCACATGTTTTGAGTGTCATTGATGGTTCCTATCTATTGACATGTGTATTGGTCTCCTGAGTTGATATCACTATAAATGTGTTCCATTTGATAGCATAATTTGATGCAATAACGAAACAATGACAATGAAGTCATGGTGAGGTAGCTTATGTTGGGTGCATCATTGGTGGTATGAAATTGCTTGAATAATCAAGATATAATTTATCTCTTTTGAGTTGAGGAATTAATATTTTGGGCCTCGTTAATCAGGATGGTTGTACCTTTATAAATCCATGGACATGGTAGTCTAGGGTAAATACATCCTTTTATATCAACAAGTAATAAAGAAAGAAAGGATGATGACACAAGTGCATGTCATGATTTATGAGACATTATATGACAAAGATATTATATTACATAATACCTATTCATAGGACTGTTTTAATTACTATGACTATTATTTTTCTCTTTAGGGGCATTGATGGGTTGTTAAACTCCAATCTGGTTCTATGAATACTATTTACTTATATCGAGATAATAGATTATATGGTCGCACACAATAGTGTATTCTAAATCTACTATATTATGGTGAATAGGTATAATGGATATGGTGAGACCCAACATGGGGTGTAAGAATTGTCCAAGCATTATCAGTAAATATTAAATTAATTAATTAATTATTATTCGAGTATCGAATAATTGGGTTGAATGTATTTACTAAAAGTGTTTTCAAGTATTTAAGTAATTACAAGGAATAATATTATATAAAAAAAAATTAATTTTATATTCAAGGTTCATTTAATATTAGTGATAATTAAGAGTCAAGTTAATGACTTCAGATTATCATGTAATATATTTAATATATATTTCTAGTTTGTGATAAATTATAAATAATATTTATGAAGAAGTTAGTTCAATAAACATGTTTATTTGTTACTTATTTAGTATTACATAAATAAACAGGGGCCGGGGAACCCTATCTGGATATTTTTCACACCCACTATATAAGTGAAGGAAACACTCATTCCATGAATGATCCATTTTCATTCAGAATGAGAGATTATCTCTCCCACCATATTATAGAGAGATAATGTCTCTCTCCAAGTGAACGATCCTTGATCACCTTCACAGATCAAAAGAACAAGATTGTGATGATCAGAACAGCTTTAAATAGATCATCCATGCTCTGTGCTAACACCTAGAATTTAATGAACAATGTGCACACAAATTCTTGAAGCATGGGTGGAAAACCTGGAGGGATTCTGCCTCAAATTATTCAAGAAACATTCATCTTAATTAATCAATAGATGAGAACACTTCAATTTGAATGAGGTATTCATTCTATTTTAATTTTTATGCTCTAACTAGTTCATGTGAGATCCTCAGCCCATACTAAGGCTTAGATTTCTAGAGATGATAAATTTTCATCACCATGGTGATGAGAACTTAAAATCTCCAATCCACTGGCTTCTATTGTGTGCCTCAGTACCAAAAATTGATACCAGTGTGATAGTGTGAATTTTATAATCCTAGAATATTGAATTGTCTTTAAATTTAAGTAGAGTGATTTAATTCAGTTCCCAGAATAAAAACTGCATGTCGATCGGATGTGAGATGGCCAAAATATGTTCATACAAACTTTTTGATATGGATCGTTTATGATTTTTTCAATTATTTAAAATATTAGGAATGTATTTTAATACATTTATAAATTTACTTGAATCCCCAAGAAAAATATTCTGATGAACCAGTTTTATTTCAGCCAAGAACTGGCTAGAATCGAGCCATCAGAATTCCTCCAACAGGTGATCCAAAATTCAGCTGACTGTGGAATTTACAAAAAAAATAAATAAATTTATATATACTTTTTAGTTTAAGAAAATTATTGAAATTAGAAGTGCATCATGTGTGTAGAAAAAACCCACACAAAAAATGGAATCATGAATTGGATTCTTATTTTGATATTATTATTTTTTATTTTAAAAATAGGGGGTGATGTCATTTTCCCTCAAAAGATTCCCCCTATAGATCCCCCTTAACTCCCTTTATTTTTTTCCACCTCACTGATGTTAAATAGCAACCAAGCACGACCCTCCATCACTCCTCCCTCTTAGCAGTCGACCATAAGTGGTTTTCCCTCCTCACCCTGGCCATCACCCCTTGTGTGGTCACTATCTCACCACCGCCTGGAGTGCCACACCACCGCGTGTGCACCAACCACTACCTCTCGTGAAGACCCAATAAGTTTCACCAACCTCCAGATCTAGAAGAACACTGCTTCCCCATCATTAGGGCGCACTAGAACACCACTAGAGATAAACTGTTGGACCACTCTCCAGAGCTGATCACCACTAGAAGCCAAAGCTGACCACCTGATGTGCCTCCCCTCCTCAATGAAGACACCACTAGATGCCTAAGCTAACCAAGCCATTTCATGAGAAAACCAACGTTGAGAGTTAACCCTTCCATGGTCTCCTTTAGGTTATGTTGGACCTGATACACCCTATGGTAGGCTGAGGTGGGTAGGCTCAACCCAAAATGGGTTTAGACAGGCCCACCTAGCCCCAAATAGACTTGTACAGAGTCTATTTGGCCAGAAATTGGATTTCACAAGGTCTTCCCAACCTGTATTGGCTATATGCAGTGTTTTAGGACTAGAGAAGTTTGTATTCAATAGATAATTAATCTAAAAAAAATTACTTTTAAAATTACTTTTAATACTTCAAAAAATTATTTTAATTTAAGAATTAAATTAAATTAAATTAAATTATTTATTTATTTGAATTAAATTTAAATTTATATCAGGAACAAAAAAATTATTTGAATAAATTATTTGAATTTAAATAATTTATTTATTTTATTTAATATTCATCACACATTAAATTTTCTACAATTTAATTTTATCATGTTGAACAGTCTTGAGCACTGACCAACATTGTGTATGTTTGGATGATTTTATTTAATTACTTATTAACTATGTGCAATGATTGTAGTAAGTGATTAATTTTATAATGGTCTGCGCATCATCTACTTCATTTAAAAAATATACTACGGTCTTTATGTCCATCAATATTTCTATGTATATTACACTTCCTGAGACCCCCTCACATATCTGTGAGAGAATTTTTATTATGATGAATATGATATTAAACGTCAACCATGCCAAGTATATGATAAACATAGAAGATAAACAGACACACTGGATGGGGATGGGATGCATCATGAGTCCAGACATGACGCATTTATGGTTCCCCTAAGTAATGGTTGATCCATTAAGTTTAAATGAATCAATATATATTACATTCTCATGGCCCATCAAGTATTTTTTTCCATGATGTATTGTTTTATTATTTTATGCATTTCCATGATAGTGGGAAACACATAAAATAATAAACAGGAAAAATGCATAAATAAGTGATGAATGTTTTCCTATTAATGTTCAGTTGTGAGAGTGACAACACAGAATGAACATAAAGTTACCACATGTGTTTTTGAATTCAAGAATTCAGTGATCATATTATATATTTATAGTCACAAACTACACTTATGATAAGGGTTTAATAAAGTGGCAGTGTGAGGTCAAACCCATGAGAACTACTGGCAGTTTGACAACCAATCAAACAAAACCCTTGGAAATGATTGTTGATGTTCACTCATTAGTTTTAGTTTTTACTAAATATTGGTTGTTTATATATAATTAATATTATAAATTAAGATATTTAGGTCAATTTATAGTCTCTTTATAGAATATAATCATAGATTTTTCTTAGGACAATCCTTTGGATTAGGCTGTAAAGTAGTGAAAAAGTCACAAATTGGTTTTGGTCAAACTAATTGGATCTACTTATGCTAGAAATATTCCATGGTCCGGGTATAAATGAAAACATATGTGAATTATTCTTGGATTTTATATACAAATCATCACATGATAATGGTCACAGTATTTCTCAAATCAAATTAGGTTAGGTTTGTTCAATTGCAATTTCCATGGTCAAGGTTGTGCAAAAGTTTGTGATAATAAATTATTACTAACCTAATTACTTGACATAGAGTTAAAAATGTTCAATATAAATATTAATTATGCTCAGAAACATCCCTAATATTGATCACTAATCCTACGTGGATTATTCATGCAATGTATTGATGAAAAAAAGTAAGGAAATGCAAGACATGTCATAATCTTGAAATAGTTGATAAAGAAGAAATTAGGGATTAAAATAAGAAGGAATTATTGTTAAATAATTGAAATAAATATTAATAAAATCATTAATTGAATTTTAATTAATAAAAATTTATGAATGAGCAATTTGATATCAAAATAAGTAATAAAAAATCAAAAAATTATTGCGAATGAATAAATGTTGAAGAACGACTCAAGCATTGACGAAGAATGGATGGCAGTGTTAAAATGGATATCAAGAATGGAAAAAGAATTGAAACAGATAAATAAAAAATATATAATGATTTAAAACACCAAGTATTAAATAAAAAAATTAAAGGAATGGATGGAATTAATTTTTGAATAAAACAGATGAAAATAAGAAGAAATAGAGGAAAAAAACGAGAGAGAAACCAAACAACGCATAATCTTCTATACGAAGAGGGAAATAAAAATATTAATAAGATTAAGAAGTAAATTATGTGTAATTAATGCAGATTGTGCACTATATTAAATTAATTTTATCAAGAAATCTTCACATCACGTATGTTTGTAGCACGCTGTGTATTTAAGATCCACAATTTCCACCAAAGAATCGAGTCGTATCTTTAACCAAGCTATATTTTGAACTTTGCACACCATTAAATATCTTTACATCATGTATGTGATTCAATTTTAGTTGGATTATTGATCATTGAAATATATACACCATTCAATGAGTGTACATGTCATGTGTAATGCCCCCAAAAATCTAAAGTAGGTACATTGTCTTCAATAGAGTGGAGGACACACAACACCTAGTGCGTAAGAGAACATAATATCATGAGTAGTTATAATATATTTAATATTTTAAAAAAATTAATTATATTTTATAGCTTTCAATGCATGAAACACCGAGTAAGCATGCATTACATGCAAGAGCGACCCTCTTCAATGGATTACATTACACACAAGACTGAGTTTTACCAAACAATAATATATTATTAAAATATTGTTATTTAATATAATAATACTTAACTTATCATTTAAAACTATCATCTATTAATAGTATTAACTAAATTATGAAAAAATATTGTTTACACAAATTTTTGATGAATTAATAGGTTACCAATGAATTAGAAATGAAAATATAAACCAATTTAATATAAAAGAAATATTATTATTTTTATGCTCACAAGGGTGTTTTGTCTTAATAAATTAAATTAATTAAAATAAGTGAATGATATTAATAAAATATATATGTTATATATTCAGTGAAATATTTATAATTATCATCCATTATATTATGCATACATAAGATAATAATAAACTCAATATTACACGTAAAAACCTATATTTTTATTAAGGCACTTTTACAACCTTTTAATTGTAAACCTATTTTAAATCCAAATTTTGACACTTTTATGAATTTTATATGTAAAAATAAACTTAATAATTTAAATAGAAACATAAAAATTATTTTATAGGTAATTATTGGTATTTTTATGTGAATATTAATTTTTTAATGAATAACGAAATTACTGATATTTAATTGAAAACTTATTTTTCATCTATTCTATTTATAAGGTAAAGTTATGTTTTATATTGTATTTAATGTTTAATGAGATAATATTTATATAAATTAATCTAATATAGTTCATTTTAATCTATTTTAGTTTGAAATTGACTATAAAAACATTGCAAACTTTAGGATTTTTTTACTTTAGAAACCCATATTGTCACCTCGTCCGCGGGATTAAATTTAAATTAATTTCTACCAATTATGTTTTTGGAATTTGGAAAAATGGATTAAGTATTTTTAATAATAATAATATATGAATAATCAGAATTTCATCTTAGTTTTTGACAAAAATATTAGTGAAATTAATTAAAATTAATTACAACGATTAATGTTATATTTTTCCTAATAAGAAAATAAACAACGACCTTAAGTCCCAAAAAAACCTATAAACATGTCCGAAATCCATTTACGGACATATTTAGACCCTTTACTCCATTTCATATACTTTTTTATATTATTTATTCACTTTAAATTAAAACAATCGATGGGTTCCTTTCTTTTAAAATATTACAAGAGTGACACTCCTCATCCATTATAAAAGGCCTTATTTCCTCCCACTTCCTCACAACTCTCAAGACACTTATGTTCGGCCATTATATACCCAATTAACTCGCCAAAATACCTAATTTATTCATTTATTCCTCCCTTTATGTGAAAATAAATTCAAGGAATCCTTTTGGTGAAAACCAAAAGGAGTTACCTAATTAAGAGTTTTCGTCTTTTCAAAAGATCATCAATTTTATTTCCATTCTCCAACCCCTAAACTATTATTATAACTTATTTATATAGAATATAAAGTATCCTAAATATAATATGATGTTTTTAGTCTAAATTTTCAACCTACACTTACACACACTACCATCTCATGGGTAATGAACATACTGTTTACGTGTACGATAAACTACCGCCTCACGAAATGATGATTGTTCATTTTTCCATTACCACTTATCATAGTGGAAATTATGTTGGAAACTATATTTATATATGTTATATATTATATTTATTATGTATTTAATCTTTTTTTTTAATTTTTTTACATCACATACCCTTATACCATCCATTTTGTAAATATGATAACATCGTTCGTGGAAGTGCAGACTACCACCCCCTCAAAGCAAAGTGATCAGTTCAAACTAAACAAATAATGTATAAAGGATGATTTTAACCAAAAATATGTTACATAAAAATAAATAAATGATATTAATGACATAATTAACTTTTTGTAAATAATATATATACATATATATATATATATATATATATAATTTTCTTTATTACCCTTTCACACACACTTAAAAAGTGATAACATTGTTCGTGGATGTGTGGAATACCGCCTCCTCAACATGATCTGATTACTTTTTCATCAAAATAATTCTATATATAATTATATATGATTAAATATTATGGTATTATGATATAATGATAATTATGAAAAAATTAAAGTTTTTTACCTTCTTTCCTAAATGATCATTGAAAAATGAGAACGTTACTCGTGCTTATGTACGACCAACCATCTCCATGATTTTAAAGTTGATTCATTTTTCATAAAAAAATTTAATGATTGATTTTAAAAGTATAATTAGTGTATATATATTATAATTATTCCATGATTAATATTCTGAAGATGTTATATAATGATCCCTTTTGAACATAGTTGACTTACCAAAGTTGTTTTTGACACAAAAATCAAATTTGGTGAAAACAACCAACATAAAATTAATTGTTTAAGTAGTTGTACAAAACATGGTAATAAATGAGATAAAAGTAATTTAAAAAATTAATTATGTTCTGAGGAAAATATAAAATTAACATAAGTTTATTATATAGGATGTTAAAGGATGTTCACCTGAAAGGAAACTCAAGGTAAGGAATTCTTGTCTCATTTTAATTCCCTAAGGCATACATAATTATTGTGCACCTAATTTCTTATATATGGTGTACGTACTACCACATTGACATGTAGTTTCATGAATAAATTTTTCTTCATGGTATTTTTGAGTTTCAATTTGAAGAATTTATTTTACGGGGATTTGAGTTAAAAGTTACAAAGTTGAATATAATTTCATAACCCAATTTTTTTCATTGGGTTATATTCCTTTCTCGTTGTCATTAATATCCTATGATTATCTGTTTAATAAACTTTTTAATACTTATTTTTTTATTTCCACTTTTTTTATGTGGATTTAAATTTGACACATATAATCTATTCATTGGTTTATTTTCACATAAATAATATGGTCTTTTCAAGGGTTTACTTCACAATATAATTTTGTTCGGGATTGTTAACACTAGAATTTCCATCAGAGGATATTATTTGATAATTGTATAATAAAACATTTAATTTTATTATCTAATGCTTATTCATGAAAATTTTCAAGTAATAGTACCATTTTACACTCTTTAGTACTTAGGATGTTTTAGAAAATGTTTTTAATAAAACCTCACTTCATTTATTTATTTGGTTAGAGAACCTATTTTCTTATAAAAACCACATTTTTTTAAAATTATTCAAAAAATGTTACTAACATTTTAGAAATGATTTAGTAAAGAAATTATTACCTTTTTTTATTTTAGTAATGTCTTTGAAGGAATCATCTTGTCACTTTTCAAACGAGGAATTTTCTAACATTTTTACCATGAAAAAAATAATATTATTTTTACCTTGAACAAAATGTATGGATTTTCCCACCGTAATTTCTTAGAAGCTTTATTTTGATGTCTAAAATTTAAATTTTTAATTGTTTAATTAGTTTAATATTATTTTTGGGTCTTTTGATTCCTATGTATGGGAATTTCATCTCAATTTACAATCCATTAAGGCTTATTTATTATTATGAACTGATTCACTTTTATTTGGGCTATATACTACCTTTTTCATGTCATATCTTGAATCATATTAATCACATGATATTATAAGTTTCATTAAATGTCATAACTTCATGGGTATTATGATTTAAATGTTTCAATGTGGTATGTGCCACTTTTCAATGTTTAAAACTATCATCCTCATGAATTTTCGTAAAGATTATCTTTACAATCTCACTTCCTTTATTGATTGATAACTTTCTATTGAAAAAATAAATTTATTGTAATCATTTTTCATTGGAAATATAATTGAATATCTATATCATCAAAAAATGAATATTAGTATTTCCTAAACTCTATACCATCATTCATATGGTGTTTACTTGGATAGTTATTTGTTTAAATGGGGAATTATTGATAATCCCATATTTCTCATTCAATACAGTTATTTGATAAGGAATACTAATTTTTTTATTATTCATTATGAGGAATTATTTGTATAGTAAATGAATGGTGGATCACAGAATTTATATAGTTTCTTGATGTATTGATAGGTTCTCATAAGGGAAATATGTTGTGCAAATTAAACAGGTTTCTATATGTAGTTTTAAAATATCTTGTGAAAGGTCTTGATGATGTAGGTTTTCATGTTCCTTCGACATGAATTCCATTAAGAAACATTTTTCCTCATTTAGATTTAGTTATTTTTTATCCATTAGATTTTGTGTCAACCTATTTATGGATACATATGAATTCATTTTAACGGTAAAATGGCATGTGTTTCTATTTATTGCCTTAATATATTTATTTTTCCTTATCTAGTTATTTTAATGGAATGTTTTATCAGTTATTTACCTTGCCATGTTAATTTATTCTCATTGAGACATTACTACTTCTACTTTACTTACCCTTACAGTACATTTGAGCTCACCCTTATTATGTTTATTTTCCCTAGGTTATGAAGAAGAAATATTTGAATAAGTTTTCAAGGATAAAGTTTATTCCTTTTATTATATATCATGTTTTTTGTTTTATATTTCCCAATGAATTATGGGAATCAAGTTTGTAATATAGATTTTGAAGACTAATAAACTAATTGGTCCTTTTGGATTTTATTCATTATAATAATTCCAATGTTATAAATCATCACACTGACTCGGAACTATAAGGTTCAGGGTGCTATAGTTGGTATCAAAGGAAGTTTAGCAACAAACTTGTAAACTAGATTTAGAAAACATAGATTAGATAGGAAAACCCTAATATAGACATCGAGGATAAGAATAAAATAACATTCTAGAATATTGTTATGATATAGATTATGTGTACATTCCTCTAAATACATCCATGTATGGATATTACAAGTGCATGTGCTTTATACACATATATACCTATGAGTGACAACTTTGACAAGGTGTCTCGGGCCTGACTCAGGGGATCCTGGTACACAAAAATGGGCCTTACTAGGCACATAGTTTTACACTCCTATGGGATATGATTTGGATAATACACGTTTTATTTATAAACTATTATGAAGAATTTGAATAGATAATGAAAATATATGATCAAGGTTAAACCTAAGGTGTTTTAGATTTAAAAATAAGGTGTCATAATTTAGATATATGATAAATGATGATATAGTTTTCTCACTATGAATACTGTTGTTTATAATATTATTTTTGGTTTTAGTCAATGGATAGAACTTGATGGATTCAAATTAACATCGAACATGAAGGACATGGGGTGAAAATGAGAAACCAAATGATGTGTTGAAAGGAGTGAAGTATTTCTTTTTCATTCCAAGTCAATTTTCCTAAAATATGATTGTAAATATATACCTTTACCAACTTCAAAACACTCCAAATAAGAGAAGGATAAAGTTTTATAAGAGCTCGAGTGGCGGAGATCATAAATTAACGAAGGATCAATTTCTGACATCTCAAAAGTGTGGAAGAAGACACCAAGAAAATTGTATCAATGTAATAAGGAAATGATTTATGTGTGGGAAAGAAGGATATAAAGAAAAGAATTACTGAGGAAGAACAAATAGTATGAAGAAAGGAAATGAAACTAATCCTAAGGATCCATTTGTGGTTCATTTCATTAAATGTGGGGAACCTGTGTAATACCTGAGTCAATGTACACTCTTAAAGGATAAACCCTAGACCATGGAAGGATGTATGTCATAAATAAATGGATAAAATACTTATGTAAAGAGGATGAATTAAAAAACTTAGTTAAGATTTTATTTAATGATTAAATTTAAAGGATTTCCATTATATTTATATGGTTTTAGAAAATTACAACCTATATGTAGTGTTACAACCTATCATTTTCCGCAAGGCCATGGGGCTTGAAACCATAAACAAAGGATGATAAGGTTCTTGCGCCTACCACTAGCCTACATGACGTCCTGTTTTATGTGTGATTTTTTTTAAATTTGATGAATAAATATTAATGATGAAAAATTAGTGTAACTTTTTAGGTTAAGAGATTAATATATTTACCATATTGACTTTTAAGAATAGTTAGAGACAAATATTTAGACTTTTCATTCTTTTATGGGACTTATGATCTGTTGAATTTTTTAGTGCTTCAGAGATCAAAGTTAATTTTTCAATACCCATTTTTTGAGGTAAGTTATGAATTAGAATTTGATCAAAGCACAAACAAATGATGAAATTTTTGTTATGAAATTTAAATTTATCAAGAAATTATATTTCCTTGTATTGTTAGTAAGAAAAATAATTACTCAACATTAGGAAAATGATAAAAAATGTGTTGTCCCAATACCTTATTTTTTTTTGAAACTATATTCTACTAAATCATTATAGATTTATGGATTTTAGGCTATCAAATTTTTGTTGATCATTCAATTATTTGTGATTGATGACCTCAATCACTCCTATAAATATATAAACATTTCCTCCAAGTATGTATCTCTACTTTCCAATGATGTTATCATACTTAGAGTCCTAGTTATATGCTAGTCTGTATGACCTTTTTACTTTCCATCCTCTCTTGTATAATTAGTTTCTTACAAAACCTAATAACTATGTGGGATTTTAACATAGGAAATATCAAACAATATATTATCATGTTCATGTTTAAATTGAGAGAACAAAATTTTCATTAAGGTGGGGAGGATGAAACACCATGAAAATCTAAAGTTGGAACATTTTATTTAATATAATGTATGACACACAATACCAAGCACGTAAGGGATTATAATATACAGATTATTTATAATATATTTACTATTTTAAATAAATTCAATATATTTTATATCTTTTAATACATGAAATATCGAGTTAGCAATTGTTACACACATGATTTATAACCTTTAATGTATTTCATTACATCCAAGATCGAGTTTTATCAAATAATAATATATTATTAAAAGATATGGGTTGGATAATGGAATACATATGTTGTGAGAAATATGGTGTGGGTTCTCCAGAATACATTGGTGGAATGCCTAGATATTTTTAGGAGATGGTGGGGTGGGTGATGGTGTGAGAAAGGTAGTGGTGAATTTATAAAGAATATGGGTGGTGGTAGGGGTAGGGGGAATAGTGGTTGGTGGGATGGTAGTGGTGGAAAGTTCGGAAGGTGTGGTTATAGAGGATGGGGTGGTAACAGGGGCCTAAGGTGGTGAGGTTGGTGTGGTTGGGTCATACGAATACTGAGTAGGGTCCTCTTAAACATCCTCTGTATACGCTGGTTCCCATCGGTATATGATACCTTCCTTCATAACCAAACCAATAATACAGAGTAGTAGTAGGCTGATACCATACATAGGGATTTGGGGGAAGTGGGGATGAGAAACCTCAATGGGATAAATATTCCTGACTAAATAGTTTATAAAAGACGCTCCCATCAATGTATCATGATTCCACTTCACTAGAATCCAGTAGAACTCTCTGAACTACCTATCTATGTTGACATATGGGCTTCCCATGGATGATGTGAGAATACTAACCTTCATCTGGTTCAAACCTCTAGGGGAATAACCATATTCTTGAAAAGTGTGAGCTAAGGTCTTTTGCAGTATCTAGAGGGCAACAACTCAGGGCAAAATGATCTTTGTGGTGTGAGAATCTTATATGATCAGACGATATCTGGTGATCCTGATCTAAATTCATGTAGCCAAGACCTTGTTATTATTGAGCTGAAATGTTCGGAAGACATGGGAGGTTTCAAACTCAATAGAGTATATTTCAACGATAACTAAAAAATCACCTTGGTTGAGCTCCCAGGGCCTACCTTTGAGTCTGATGTGTACAGAATCGATGGTCAAATCAAAGGTGGAAAGAAACTCAAGAAAGAGATCCAAAAATGTATCCTCACACACCTAGGTGATTTGGGGTAAGGTACATACATTAGATGAGGTCAAGAAACTCCTTGTGGATATGGATTCACTTGAGGACAAGAATATCCAATGTCTTATTAGACTACATCATCTTGGCCTGTAGATGGACCAACCAGACCTTGTGCGTAGGGTCGAAAGAGTTGAGGTAGAGATGAAGGTGAGGATAGAAAGGGCCCTACAATCCACTAAAAGATAAATATGAGTCCTCAAAGTAATAATCATATGTATTGAAATTATTAGTGGTCAAGGAGGATGAATCTAAAGGGGGTGGAGGAGGTGCAACCTTCTATTGTTTGAGAGGCAGAGGTGTGTCCTCATGCTCAGGCGCATGGTTGGTGGGAAGGGTGAAAACCATCTTAGTTATGGACATTATTGATATAGAGGAGGAGGTATAGTGTGGGTTAGGTAAGGTAGGAGAAGAGGAGTCATGAATTCCAGTGTGGGATCCTGTTATTGGGTAAGCGTCACACTTGGAAGGAAATAGAAGGGGTGGGAGTGGTGAACCTTGGTTTCATGGTTTTTATAAAGATTCCCTAATATTTACACATCATTAATTTCATACAAGGCATGAAAATATTTAATTTTCCTTATTTTTCAATGTATAAACTTTTACACATCGTTTATTTCTTACTCGACATGTATTTTGTATTTTTTTACCTTTTTGGATGTGGTCCTCTTGATGCACTTATAACAACCCTTAATATTTATATAGAAAAAAGTAACCTACCCAAGTCTATAAAACCTACCCTTATATTCCACCCAGTCAGCAGTTTATTTATTTTCTAGATATATACATTTTACTTGTAGAATACTTTCACTTAGAGTATATACCCCTTGTAAAGAGATTCTTTAAAACAGAGTGGTTGAAATGTAGGATGAATTTCCTTGCGATATATGTTGTTTAATTTGTATTCATGTGAACACTAGATCCCATGTAAACATGTGATAGTTTTTTCATTATTACGGGTCACATTATCGTATATCTTATCAGCAAGAGAGATATTTTGAAAATTTAATGACTCATTGCTTTTATTAGTAACCTTCTTGACAGCGAACAAAACTTGTTCTTCACACTCTCTAAAAATAAATCTTTCTTAGTTCACATCATTAAGTGAATTTTGGGTGCAGATAAATTTTATTTATAAAATTAAGGGCACATCACTTTCTTATTCTATGTCTAGAATGAAGAAATTGGTAGAAAAAATGAATTTGAAAACTTTTTTAAGACAACCCCAAGAAATAATTGAGGGTTATTAACTATGCATTCAGTGAGTTAGAGTGATTGCCTTGTTGGTTTCAGTTCACTAAGACCAATATTATTGTAAATTATTAGCGTAATTAGATTGATACTTGTACCTAGATCTCACAATTCTTTTTTAAAATTACATTCCCCTATGGTGCATGTAATTGAGAAACTTATGGGGTCTCACATTTTTGGAGGTTGATTACTTTGAACAAATGTGGATCAATTTTCATCTAGTGTGATGAATTCTAAGTCCTTCATTTTCATTTTTCCTAAGATCAAGTATATAAATAATGTTTCATACGTGGTCACTTGATAAATATCCTCTGTAAAGGGAATATTGATATCCAATTTTTTAAACATCTCAAGGATTTTTTTTTTATATTTGCACAATTTTTTCTTTGTAACATTCATTTTGTAAAGGGGACATAAGGCTTATATAGTGGTGGTGCTCTGTATACATCACCCAATTTAGGCCATTCCTCAAATGGATATTTCTTGGTTGGTTCTATTTCTTGGGTATTCCCTTGAAGAGATTTACAAGATACTTTGAACTTATTTTTATCAAATTTTTATGGTCTCTAAAAATATAGAATGTTTTCATTTATAAAAATTTTAGATTAATACTCTTCCCTTGGATGAGAGTTGGTATTACCTAGAAAATTACCTTTTTAGCTAATCAGATAAGGTCTTAGAGATATGTCCCATTTTATGCTCTATGTTTCATAGTGGATACTAGTGGTTTTGTATTTACAACTCTTGGGTTTTCATCCATTGATATAATTTTTGTAGAAGGGAAGTGATAAGGCATTGAAGATTATTCAGGGGAGGTCAGGCATATGATGGTCTCCTTGGTTGACCTAATTGGAAATGTTGTAGATGAGTCTGTGGAAATTGTTGAGATATAGGAAAAGGTTGTTGGAATTGATGATGAGCTCAAGTAGCTGGACCTTGTGGTCACTACCAAGGTGGTCCCTAATTCCTTTGTGATACTTTTTCCCTCATCTACTAAAAACAACCTTTGTTCTTTTGCAACTGATTAGCTTGTTATTATTCATAGTTTTGCTTCTATTGATATTTTTGGGGGTTACATGAATTTATTTACCTGTTTATTTTAATTAACATAATTAAAAACTAGATCTTGTGGTTATTCAATCCCTACCCTGGAGTATTTTAAAGTATTCAAACCTCTACACATTTCATAGGATTGAATCTTTATTACTTTAGATGGAGGGGGTGGTGTTGAAAACATTATTGAAATGATCCAGCTTGTTTGTTATAGCCTTTACTTGAGATTCTAGGTGGGTAGTATCTTCCAATTGGTATATTCCATACTGAGGTGGTCCATTTTCACTTTTCCATAGACTGTATTTTTTAGAAACTTCATCTAGAATTGCTTAGTCAACTTTCGACATCTTGAGCATGAGTCCTCCTCCAGCAGTTATGTCTACAATAGTATAGAAAATAGGCTAAAGTCCATAGTATATTGTCTATAATTAAATCCACACATCTATTCTCTGATCTAGGTTCTTACAAGTTAGATTCTTGAATCTCTCTCATTCTTCACATGATGATTCTCCATCCACCTCGGGGGAGTTTTGAATATCGTTTCAGAGATTCCATGTCTGGATTTGTTAGAATTATTTTTCTAGAAATTTATTCTCTAATTAATCACATGTCATGATTGACTCGGGATATTGACTTTTTAGGAAATACTTGGCTCTATCGCACATGGAGAATGAGAAGAAATAGGGTCTTATTAAGTCAAATTAAACACCATGGTTGTGAAATGTATTACAAACCTCTAAGAAAATTGATATGTGCTCATGGGGGTCATCATTTTGAAACCCATTGGATTGACCTATATTGAACCTCACATATATGATTCCAGGTTTGATTTCAAATGTGTGTTCATAAATTGGTGGGAACATGATGCTGGACACAACACTACTAATAGATGGCATGCCATAAACTTTTTTAGTGATTGTCAGTCACTCAAATTTTCCGGTGGATCATATTGGGGGTCTTGAAGCCTTGGTAATGAAATATTGTTATGCTCAACCATTGAAAATAAGTGGAATCTAGAAATTTATCAATAGATATAAAGATCGTAGAGAATGTTTTGTTATGTGTTCAGGCTTCTTGAGTGAGTCAAGGGTCCTTGGCACATGCACTAGCCGAGAATTATATAGATAAATATAAAAAAAGAGAAAGAGATGGAGAGAGAGGGAACACAATGTGCATAAAGGAGAAAAATTTAAAATGAAAAAGGGAGAGGAAAAATAAGAAAGGGCATGGGGTGAGGTAATCTTGTGTTCAATATGAAGGTCACTGTGCCTAAGAAAATGTAATCCCCATCAATAGTTCCAAAAGTTGACATTCCTACATGAATCATTGAATTCACTCAGGTGGAGATCATATTAGAAATTTAATGTTCCAAAATAAACTTACTATAAGGACATAGTAAAGTGGAAGTGTCGGGTTAAACCAATGAGGTCTACTAGTAGTCAAAAACCAATTGAAAAAAACCTTGTAAAGGATTCCTCACATTTTCTATTCAAGTTTCGTGATTACTAAAGCTAGGTGGTTTGGATTTAATTTGGATAATAAAGGTGGTCATTGAGGTCAATTCTAGTGTTCTTAACAGTGGATAATCCTAGACCTTGGTTGGGATAGTCCTATGGATTAGATTGTAAAGTGGTGAACATGTCACTAATTAGTTTGGTCAAACCTATTGGATCTTCCTATGTGGTAACTATCCCATGGTTAGAGTATAAATGACAACATAATTTCATTAAACTCAGCTTCTATGTAGAAAGTGTCAAAGGAGAACATTTATAGTTCTTCAAAACTTCAATTAGGTTAGGTTCATTCAATTTCACATCCCATATTAAAGGTTGTGAAAAAGAATGCGAGGAAAAATTATTATTAACATAATTACTATCCATAGGGTCACCAAGGTTCGATATAAATATTCATTAGGCTCAGAAATACCCCTACTCTCAACCCCTAACCCTAAGTGTACTAGACGCACATGGAGGTGATGATCAAAAGCAAGGAAATATAAAAAATGCTATATATAATCCTAAAACAGTTGATAAATAATTAATCCAGGATTAAAATAAGAAAGAATAGATTTTAAACAAATTGAAAAAATTAAAATATAATTAGAAAGAAGCATCGTATGATGAAACAATGAAGAAAGATAAATCTAGAATAATAAAAGTAAGATACAATAAAAAAACTCACTATGAATGAAGAATCATTAAAAAACGATTCAATTATTGATGAAGAATGGAAATAGTTGTTGAAACGAATGTTGAGAATGGAAACAGAATTGAAAAGTATGAAGAACGAGTGTAAAATGATTAACAACACAAAAAAATTCAATAAAACAATGAAATGAATGAATGAAATCTAGTTTAGATAGAAAATAGATAAAAATAATAAGAAATTATGGAATAAAAATGAGAGAATAAATAAAAATTTCTAGTCTTATACACTCATAGAATGATCAAAATATTAATAGGCTGAAGAAGTACATGTTTTTTAAGTAAGGAATGTTGTGTACTGGATTAAGTGACTTATATCCTAGGATCTGCATGTCATATATGTTGGTTACATTCCATTTATTTGAGATCCACATTTCCTTCTGACGAATCATCTTGTGTCTTTGATTAGGTGTGACTTTAAACCTTTTATGTTATTAAACATCTTCAAATCATATATTTGATTCACTTCTTGTGGAATTATTGATCTTTTAAATCAACATGCTCTGTAATGAGTGTATAGGTTGTGTATTATATGAACATCATGTAAAGGATTCAGAGGCCGGTATGTGGCTTTTAAGGCGTGCTGTGAATGAGTTCTACATGTCGTGTGTGTGGTACACAACATGTAAATCATTTTTGGCACTTTTTTGGCATATGTTATTTTCATTCCTGAATTCATAATTCATGAAAAACAACCCAAAACCTCATACATTATCAAATAAAACATGAATAATATATTATTCAATTTATCTAAAAGGTATATATAAATACATATTATTAGAACATATTATTATAAATGGATTACATTTTAAAAAAACTCTCAAATAAATAATAATTCACAAAACACTACCATCATTTGAATTTGAACAAATTCGGGTGTTTGGGATGCAATTCATCCAAATTTGAGAGTGCCTTCTTCTATTGAGGAGTTCTTATGAGAGTAATGGTTTGACTTAACTAAAGTTAGCAAAAACAAGTATCCAAATCTAGCATGTTTAAACTTTAGAGACATGCTTTGATTAATTCAAGATAATGATTATATAATATGGGACTTTGATCAATAGATCAAGAAATCATGAGTTAATGTGGTTGTTCAATGAAACCCCTTCTTAGAGACTCTCTAAGTAGTGGTTCAACCAAAGATTGTAGACAATGATGAGTGATTTAAAGGATTCCTACCACTAGAACACTTAATTAATTGAGTATTCTAATTCTATTACATTGGGTTACATAATTTAAATAAAACATTGGGGGATATTTAATGATTTAAATAACCCATAAGGTCTAATTGATAATCAAGATAAAAGTACTAATCTACTAGATTTTATTTTCTAAAAAAATAAAAAGTAATACCACAGGTACACTCTGATAAATGTTGGAAAAATTTAATGTCCTCACTAGAATGAGTTTTCAAAGAATAATACAGGCACATATACAAAGTACTATGACATTGGAAATTCAAGGTGTTGGTGTTCTAAATACCCATTGATCCACATTAGGTAGTGAGGGCGTAAAATTCCTATAGTAGACTCACGTATGAAGCATATGATGATTATATCATAATTCTATCATCAATATCCAATGTGATTTGTGGATACTACATTATGACATGGATGATATTATATGTAATCTCATCTTTTAGAATCTTATAAGGAGAAAGTTAAGCACACATATAAATTGTAGATGATTACAATGGATATGTGTAAATTGAAAAATAGATCATGATATTTCAATGGACCCAATTCTTATATCATTTTGATCCATTTAATCTTGTTTTATATAAGATTACAAAATTAATAGTATTGAGAAAATTATTCATTACCTTGTAAGTAAGGTTGTCCAAGTAATAAAAACATTTATGAAAGATTAATATTTAATTATTATGGAGAATACGTTGAAAGATAATTGAAAAAGGATAATGGAAAGTGTGACATCAAAGTAATATTTACAATGTTATTAAAATAAAGTTGAATTAAATAGTATGTAATTTTTTTTTCACATCATGAAATAAATATATCAAAGTTTAAATACTATAAACTAAATTGAAGAAATAATTGGTTGTTTCTTCTTCAGATATTTCCATCAATTGTAAGTAATTTTTATTTTATACTTTTTTCAATTAAATGAAATATTCTTATTGCATATGTGTATTTGAATACAGTAAAAAAGTATGTAAATAACATTTACTAGAATTAAGTTGTGTTCTCTAAGAGGATGAAAAATGGGGATTCCTAAGTCAATGTTAAGAATCACATGACTTACAATTTCCAAGTAAATGGTTCTAGTTGAAATTTTGTTAATATTTAACTTAAAATTTATCTCATGTGTTCTTTTCAAACCAGGATACACTATTCCAGTTTAGGAATGAATATTATTTTTGGTGTCTAATACACAAATAATAGTTCATTAATTGTTGAATAATTGAAAATACTTGATGAGTAAAAAATGTAAGACTTATATACCATGTTTTGAAAAGATAATACTTTACCAAGAAAAATTAAGTAGTTTTCGAAGATGAATCAAATATTGTATTAGAATATTCCGAGTTAAAGACCGTAGTCATTATTGATAAACATATGAACTTAGTTTGGGACAAAGAAACCTTTATAGATAATGGTAAGCCACAAAGATTTCATAATTAGATCAACTAGAGAGCATGTATAATTCCAGGGATAAACTAGTTGTAAATAAACATCCTAAGATTCATTTAAGTTATTATTAAGGAATATGAAAGTAAAGTATTTTATTTTGATGGAAATAAGATATAAGATACATTGGGTTGATATGGGGAATAATATCTTTTCCAAGCATACATCGATCGTCATAATGTAGCATATTATCATTCATAAATACACACTACCTTATCCACATCAACGATATGATGCTAAAAATGAGGATTGATGACAAGTCTTACATGTTAGCATTGATAATTTTTTTCATGGAGAAATTCCTAAATACACATTTCTTTATTCACACAAGATTCAAGATGTATGTAAAAAAGAATCAATGTTAAAACTCATGCATTTTAGATACTTTAATTTTTTCTGTAAGAATTTCATTGAAAATAATGAAGTTATACCATAACGACATTACAACTATAATAAAAAATGGATATCATATGAGTTACTGTATGAAAAAAAAACCATTATGAAATAAGAACATGTTTTTATATGCAAAGAGTATGTTATAACATTCAAAAAATTGCATCAAGTAAAATACATAGTGAATCTGAAGTTGTTATCATAAATATTTCAAAGGATATTATAGATATCCCTATGATAGAAAATATTTATTTATGTAAGAAACTATATTTCTATAAAAGGGCACACATATCTATTTTAGATAGTGGGAGAATGATTTAATAGGGTTTATTAAATGCTAGATATGCACAATTAGTTGGTGGGTGAATGGGTTCTACCAGAGGTGTGGAAAGATAATGTTCCAGAGAAACATATTACACAGGAAGGGTCAAACCATAGTGATGGTTTTATATTAACCATGATAGGTGATACATTATTCATTTAGAAAAATAATTCCCACAAGTAGGTAGTATATCAAAATTATCTAAAATTTACAAGATCAATTAAAAATTTAATAATGGATTTGATGTAAAATAGTAAAATGGGATAATTATTTTGAATACTATGGTGGGTCTTCAAGAGAAACAATAGATGGTTGGTACAAGCAGGAACCAATAAGGCTTGATTGGTAACACCAAGTCATTATGCCAAAATATATTAGAATTTTACTTATCATAGCTACTTTATATGATCATTAAACTGTGAATTGGATGTCAAGACAACCAATCATGAAATATGAATAAAATAAATAACTATAAAAGGATTATGAAATCATAGAATTCCATTATGGGTGAAATTTACTGAAATCTAATTCAGGATTGAAGTAAGAAGAAAGATCATATAACATTAATTTGGAATGAATCTTTACCATGTATCACCCAATTGTTAGTGGGAGAACCATTCTTTTCCAATTAAAATATGTTTAGTAATGTATGGAAAACAACTATTGGTCTTGCAGTTAGTTAAGACTAGAATAAAAGTACTAATCCATAGATTGAATTTAGGTAGAAACCTAAGTTATTGGGAATAGGATCTACTATAGTAGATCTAATGGTTTTTTAGATCTATTCAAAAGTACACATACTAACAAGGTATCAATAAATACAAGTAAGAACTATTCAAGAGAGAATTATTGCTAGTGTCACATGGAATAAATCTCTCCAAGAATACATGAATGGGACATAAGTGATGATTAATGTGGTGAGTTGAATTCTATATTCTTTTTTGATGGATCAATAACGTTTTCCATTATATGTACAAGATATTATATTGAAAACATATAATTTATATTGGTAAAATATCTGTTACATCCATGATAATTTCATGGGAAGCAATCAAAACTATTTTATTGTACTTGAGCTAGTATAAAATATATGCACCTAGTATATGAAAAAAGCATACTATTTATAAGGGGACATCAACTAGTCTTTATGTATGGTCAATATGATCTAATACTTTAGTCAGCATAAGGTAATAAACAATAAAATCTCATTTTAGCTAGTGGTCTCCATACCAACAAATGTTGAATATGTTGAAACATCTGAGGTAGCTAAAGAAGAGGTGTGTAAAATATGAAAATATTTGTTTAAATTCTTGGAATCACATCAAGTAAGTAATGTTTTATCATTATGATAATTCTATTTCTAGTAAAATCTAAGATTTAATGTTTATGTAGTGGATAAAAGGAAATATACTTGGGGTTTTACATCTCTTGATAAGTCTTACTCAACGAGGTGAGGTCGCACATAAGATAATTTCCACACAACGGAGACATGGTAGACCATGAATCTAAAGCCATGAATCATCATAAAAATGATATTTTTCATGTGATTCATAAAAAGGATCATTACTAAGTTATCTCTAGTGCAAGTGAGAGTGTTGTAAAAGTGGGTTCCATAGAACCAACTTTATTAGTATTTTTTATTACCATTCCATGTATATAGTGAGTTATACATGATTTAACTTACCATTGTAGTGTAGATATTTATTTGTGAAATCTTTAAATAGTAATTTCTAGAGATTATTAGTCATATAAAAAGGTTATAGCCATTCCTAGGATATAATGAGAACCTTGAAATACTATGACATTAATCTTAAACTTATGTAATATAGTCTAGATACATTATAATGATGGGAGATAGTATATGTCTAACTATCAGGTGTTGAGGGATCATAAGAGTTGATACCTCTTCTCATGAAGTTCACACTTGGTGCTATGTTTTAGGTATGATCATGAGGACATTCCTTCCAATAGGAACACCACATGTTTTGGGTGTCATTCATAGTTTCTATATATAGACCTGTGTATTGGTCGTTTGACTTGAGATCATTATAATTGAGTTCCATTTGATAGAATAATTTGATGCAAGGGAAAAACCATGGTAGTGAAGTCATGGAGATGTAGACTATGGTGGGTGAATTAGTGGTGGTATGACATTTGTTGAATGATCAAGATAGAATTTGTCGCTTCCGATATGAGGAAGTAATATACTGGGCCTGGTTGATCAGGATGGTAGTACCTTAAAAAATCCATGGCCATAAAAGTTGAGGGTAAATACTTTTAGTTAGATAAAAAAATAATAAATCAACAAATTATGATGACAAAATTGTGTGTATTTATTTATGAGATATCATATGATAAAGAGATAATATTACATAGTACGTGTTCATAGGATGGTAGTAGTTGTTATGACTATTCCTTATCACTTTAGGGGCCTTGATGGATTGCTAAAATCCAATTGTGGCATGTAAAAATTATTCACTTATATCGAGAAAAGGGCCTAGAGTGTCACATACAATAGTGTATTGAAGAATCTTTAGTATTCTGGTGAATAGGTATATAGAACATGGTAGGTCCCACCACGGGGTCTGAGAGTTGTCCATGAATTATCGATCACTGATAAATAAATAAATTCATTATTATTTTAGTATAAAATAATTGAGTTTTATTTATTTATTAAAAGTATTTACATGTATTTTAGTAAATATAAGGAATAATATTATACAAATGAACATTATTGGAATATTCAAGGTTCATTTAATATTATTTAGAATTACGAGTCAAGTTAATAACTCAGGTTTGTCACATATTATATATTATATATATTACAAGTATGTGATAAAATATAAATAATATTTATGATGTAGTTAGTTCGTCATAATAGTTTATTTATTACTTATTTAGTGGATGTTAATTAAATGACGGTTTGAGAACCCAAACCGGGTATTTAACACATCCACTATATAAGTGAAGGAAAAGATCATTAAAGGAACAAATCATTTTTATTCAGAATGAGATATAATATTTCCTTGTATATTCCAAAGAGATAAATTATCTCTTAGAGTGAATGATTTGAGATTTCCTTCATGGATTGAAGGCACATGATTGTGGTGATGGATGCGATGTAGAAGATATAATTAGAACTCTATGCTATCAACAAGAATTCGATTAATTAAGTGTGAGTGGATTCTTAAAGAATGTGTAAATGATCTTGAGGGATTTGGACTTAGATACTTTGATCAACGATTTTCAGTTTCAAGTGACAGATGAGCATGCTTCAATGATGATGAGGCATTCATTATATTTTAATATGTTTTCTCTAATTAATTCGGGCTAGATCCTCTCTAATTTCCTGACATTTTTAAATTAAAAAAAAATTTATTTTCATTTAAAATTTGTTTAACATCCCTAAATATGATTCCTAAAAGTTTTGAGAAGGTCTCAAGTGAATTCAGGGCTAGTTTGGAGCCTAAAGGCCCAAAATTGTAGGAAAGGAATGGGCCCCACGGTTTGAAGCAACCATGCCGCCCATCCCACAAAGTTCCCATAAACCATGCAGTTGCAAACTGTGAAGACCTGGGATCACACAATTTTTCTGCAACCATGTGGCCAATGGTATACATCTAGGTGATGCTGCATGACTTTTGGGGAAGTGTATTTTTTCATAATTTTCACATAGTAAGACAAATCATGTGCCTAACCAAGTGTTATTCCCATTTCATGAAAAAAGGTGCACAATTTGCGCATGGTTGGCCAACCATGTGGTCACACCCTGTTCTGTGATTTTTATGTTGAAATGAAAATTTTTAATCTCATTAAACCTTTAAACATATTTCTTATTTCTCTCTTATTTCCTATAGTGGATGAGCTTCCTTCTCCCCCACACGAACCATCACATCCTCTAATCATAAGTTTTGATCCCCCTTCTACAAAAAAACTAAAAATTTATCACCATTGGATCTAATAGAAAGCTAGAGGTGAGATATTTAATCTTATTCCTTCTATTTAAAGTTATTATTTCCATTCAATGTGTTGTTTGATTGCATACTCATTTTCCCCATTTTCAAGGTTTTCAACTGTTTTGTTGGTTTCTTCTAACCTAGCTTGAATCAAAGGCCAAGGATAGATGAGGTAATCTATAAAATAATAAGGTTGGTGGTTTAGGATCTTTACTTAATTTTTTTTCATTATAAAAAATGTTTTTTTATGTCGTGATCCATTCCCGTTCGATTTTTCTCCAAATTTTTAAATTTTATTTAATTGATAGCTTATCATGTATTTGTGACCTGTGTTAGTGGTGGATCAACCCCTTTGGTTGACCAACTTGATTTATTTCGTTAAAATGTGGGTTTTTTTACCTTGGGTATTATTTTATCTTTTCCTTAGATGGTTAAACACCCCTTGAGAGAGTGGGTTTCTGATTAAAACATTGAAATGTAAATTTGGTTTGAGTTTGGGGATGAACCATGTGCTAATACCATATATATCATGCCAAATGAAATGGTTCAATCAAGTGAATTGGCCAAATTATTAGGTCCTTTCCCATTATTCTATACATAGTCCTTAAACAATAATTCCTTGTCCAATATGATTTTCAGGTAAAAAATTATTTAACTAATAAAATGGTTTCCATTTTTAGTATGTTATATGTATGTTCATTGATTATTTAATGCCTTCACCATAGTGCTGAGGGTGAAATAAAAGGTTCTAATTTAAGGACCCATTAACAGACTATCATACCTTTCAGTTAGAATTTATAATTATTTTTAAACACACCGGGGGAGATATAAATTGTGCTTGAGACGGTCTCAACATGAATTATCAATTTTTTCCTCAAGACGAGTGATACTAGTTCCATAGGGGAGATGCCTTATATAATATCGATCACATGAATGGTTTTACCATTATAAAAGAGAGACTTAGTCCCTTATATATGATACTATGTTTGGAATCAGAGGTCATTTAGTCTTTGTCTTTCTATCACACCATTCTAGGAGTGATGCATGGGATTTATCCTTTGGACACTTTTGATGGTCCCATCAGCATTATAATTTTCCTTAGAACTCAAGGAATACTTCAAAATTAACTTTGAATTTTTATGGAAAGGATCAAAGTGTCTTAATATATTTTATAAAGGGATAATTAAAATTATTTCAAAAGTAATTAAATGTTTTCAAATGAGAATTATCTAGTTGGTTTTGAAAACTTTGGTGGCGTGTCCTCACGCCCAATCACAGGCTTCTGGGTAGTCCAACCTATGAATCTTTACCCCCATAAATTTTCCAATTAAGGATATATCGGTTTAGACACTCTAGATTAAGATATTGAATGTAGATTGTATGAGTCTCCTAGTGAAACCTAGTCCAATGTGTGATTTTTTTATTGTGTATTAATTTACGTTATTAAGGCACACTACTCATTTTATCAAGCACGTTATGGTTTGGTCTAGACACCGTGGGTCTCAGACTACTGATATTGTATCTCACAACAATATTGGAAACCTTTTGTAACTAATTAGACTTTATAGTTGTAGGTATAGAAAAATTGAAGTTTCCAAATTCCAATTCTTGATTTCTGGTGCTAGGGTGGAGCTTTGGGAGTAGAGGATCGATCCTATGATTGAGATTCTAAACATAATAGTTTTTTGAATTTTTTGGGTATATTTTGTTAGAATGTTGTATATTCTTGTATCTTATTACCCCTACTTGTTTATTTTGTATAACATGAAAATTATATTGTCTCTTTTGTTTATTCTATTTCTACTTATTATTCTTTCATCTTTAATGTTGAATTGTTATTGTTTCTGATGGAATCTATAATATCTTATTTTTACACTATTTTTTATTTTAAACATTATATATATTGCTACGCTCTACTATAATCAATGAGTGAATAGTATCCCCAAAGACTTAACCAAGTCCCTCCCTACTATTCGGCAGCCTCTAGTGTTTAGGGAGGCGCTCTTGAGGTCCTGTGGCTAACTATCCTAGGGAATTGGTGAGTGGAATCTGGGGTGGGATGCTACAAAGAGGTATTAGAGATAACTTACCTTTTTTATTACTATTTCATTTATAAAAGAGACTATGATATAGTAATTTTTTATGATCCTTTTCCTTGGAGTAGCTACCCCATGTATAGTGGAAAGTAAAATTACCCGGGTTAGATAAATGTTGTTATTTCATTCACAAGTAATAGTTTCATTAGATTTCACCATTTAGTGGTACAATTGCTTTATGATGTTATTAATGTTGATATTATTTGATAGGATTTTCTATTCCTAGACCAATGATACAATGGTGTATTGAAGAATGCACCATACTAGGAACCATAGTACTAAAATTTCCAAGCGCCATACAATTACATATCTATTTTCTGCTAGAATTTCCTGTTTTTCATGTGATTGCCATATGTTACTTGTTATTTTTTCCTTTTAGTGCTCTAATATTATCAATGATGACATATTTGGTTTAATTGACTAATAATTACACATTAGTTTGTCTGATTGGTGATTTATAGTGACAAATCATCTAATCAAACCACAATTATGGCTAGTTCCACATATTTCCTATGTAAAAGTCAATATATAGTTAATTAATGTGGAAATATTTTTTTAGAAAGTGTATGGGACCTTATGAATTGGAATTGGGGATTCAATTAACTGTATCATGATTCTAATAAATAATTAAATGAGAATGAATATAAATGAATTGAAATGAATTCATTATTAAAATAAAATGGATCCCCTAGAGTGTGTACCATGATACCTTAGTTAGAGAAGACCATAGTAGTGTGTTGTTGGATGTGTCTTCTTAGATCCTTCTATTTCTTGCTCTTATCACCCAGAACTAACTCCAGGAGTCAGCATATGGGTGTGTTTCATTAGTTGGATAGCCTTGTGGATGTCCTTTCTTATTATTTTTGCTATCTTTTACACTCCTGACTGAGTTATGCACTTAGAAATTGTATAGCTATTACACCACTGTGACCTCAAAATGTACCATAAGTAAGTGGTGCTGAGCATAATCTTGAGGTGGTGGCTCCAATCCACCCCTATTACCTCTTTTAGGGGATGAAGGACCTCAAGCTACTAATTCGTGGTTTTAGGCTATGGTGTGAATCATAGAGCACATTGATATGCCTCCAGAGCATATGGTTAGGATTACGACCGATATGTTATGTGATTCTACCAAGAGTTGGTGGGAAATTATAGCATAGGATGGTTGACATCAGGGTATGGTATGGAAGGATTTCTAGATGGAATTTTAAACTACTTGTTCCTGTATACATTGATGACAAATCGCATATGGGAATTCATGCACCCTAAACAAGATGACATGTCAGTGGTGGAATATACAACTCAATTCACTAAACTACAATGTGTCACCCCAACCTTGACCGATAATGGGATGAATTCTATGAGGAAATTTGATTATGGGCTTGAATATGACATTTTATCATAGGTAGAACTATTTTGGATCACCTCTTTTTTATAGGAAGTGAACTGAGCACTCATCACTGAGTAGAAGCTGAGGGAATTAGGTGATGTGAAGTGACAATTTTCAACTTTCAAGTAGATTACGGGTCTATTGAGTGACAAGATGAGACACTTAAAGGTCATACATGGGGGTAGCACTATCCTGGTGGCATACACCAACACCTTTGGGGTGTGTCACCAGTGCATAAGACTAGGTAATAATAAGCCTTAGTGCATGAAGAACTTAATCGAATGATGGGATTGGAACATGATAGGAAACCTCCATTGATTATGCCAATCATCCCCACTTGTTCAAAGTGATCTGAATTCTATGCCTGCACCTTCTTGAGTTGAATGATAAATGAATCCTCATCAAGCAGGAATATAGTTTTCTATAGGCTATTCAAGTCAAGTAGGTGGTCAAGGATGAGTTAGTTAGGTTTCTGATTTTCATCCTCAATAGAGTGGGCCTACTCAGGATAGGTATGCAGCATCTCAAGGTCATGGTTATGTCCATATCTATGTTATTCATCCTATTTCTTAGGTTAAAGGTCAAAGTTTATTTACAATTATAGGTACTACCCTAGTAGATTCTACCTTATTATCCTCCTTATTTGATATAGGTGCATCACACTCTTTTCTATTTGCTACAACTATGGGAAGTCTAGGACTATTGATAGAGTAAATCAGTGGTTTTATGACCCTTGAAATGTTGTTAGGAGTTCAAGAAGATGGTATACACTAATGAAAATATCCCCCCTGAAATATGTGGGTAGTATTTTTAGTGGTGTTTTGTTGTCCTCGATATGTCTAGAATTATCGACATTCTTAGTATAGGCTGTCTTGTTCCTTATTGATTCCAAGTGGATTTCTATTGTTGATGGGTGTCTTTCACAAAACCCAGGGGTAACATCTATATCGATAATGGTGAATGGGATCTCGAGGTTGGTTGAGTAGGACTTAAGAGTACCGGGCTTGGTGGGATGACATCCTAGATGGCCAGTCTTTTTATGAGTGTAAATGGAATAGAGTTAGTAGAATTATCTCCTATAGTGGATTATTTCAGGGATGTCTTACATGATGATTTGTCCTTATTACCTAATGAGAGATAGGTCAAGTTAAATATAGATCTGGTTCTATGTGTGACACTAGTTTCCATTACGCCATATAGAATAGAGCCTACAGAGCTCTAAGAACTCAAGAAGCAACTTGAAGGATTAGAAGGTAAGGGTCTTTTAAGACCCATCAAATCACCTTGGGGATCATATATTCAATTTTAAAAGAAGGATGATGTTACCCATTGATTTTTTATGGATAACCGCTAATTGAAACATCTCATGGTGAATAACCGGTATCCAATTACCTATATAGATGACATATTCGACTAGATCCAAGGAGAAACTATTTTCTATAAGATTGATTTGTGGTTGGGATATCATTAGGTTCATGTAAATCCATCAGATATAACACATACAACATTTAGGTATAGGTATGACTTGTAAAAGTATTTGGTTATGTCATTCGGTCTGATGAATGTGCCAATAGTATCATTTCCTTGATTAATTGTGTATTCCACCCATATCTTGATTCCTTTGCTGTAGTCTTAATAAATGAAAAATTAGTGTATTCATGCACCAAAAAAAACCATTTCAATCACCTTTAGATCATGTGGATACACTAATAGATCAATAACTATATGCACATTTTAGTAAATGACACTTTTAGATCTGCATGGTTAAATTATTGGGTCATGTTGTATTAGAAGAAGGCGTATCTATTGACCTAGAGAAGTTGAGCGTCGTGGTTTCCTAGTAGGATCCCAAGAACAAATTTGACATAAAATATTTCTTAGTGATAGATATATATTATAGGTGATTCATTCATGACTTTTTCATGCATTGTAGTGCCTTTTATGGTCTTGACCAAGAAGGGTGTAAAAATTTTCTCGACTCAGGCTTATGAGGAAACTTTTCAAAGTGTTAAAGGGAAGGATCACTTTAGCACTAATACTGATCCTTCCTGATCTAGGAAAAAGTTATTCATTATATTATGATGATTTAGGAATTTTAATGGTTTTAGTTCTTATGTAAGGTGATCAAGTCATGGCATATGGATCCTTCTAACAGGGACCTCATGAGTGAAACTATCCTAGACATGACCTCGAGCTAGCAGTTGTGGTTCATGATCTATGCTTATGGAGGAAATATTTGTTGGGTGAGAGTTTCATTATTTAAAAAAAATTAAAAAGATGTAAATACATCTATACACAGTGGGAATTGAATCTGATACAGTGCAGGTGGTAAGAATCCCTACAATCATTTGACTTTGAGCTTGCTTACACACCTAGAAATTGAATTAACGCGGCTGATGCCTTGAGCCAAAAGACACAAATGTAAGCTATCCAGAAGGACATGAGTGGGTGGAAGATGATTGATATTTTTTATGAGTTAAACCAGGTGGTTAAGAAAAATATTGTTATAACACCTCAAGATTTGTGAATTGTTATTTTTTAAATTAATTTTACCTTTTTATATTTTTTATTTCACGCAACATTGAAGATAATTTATTTTGTATTAAGGAACTATGTTTGGATTGAATTATATGAAACACCAAGTTAATCATAAAAAACATGAAACATAAACTTTATATTTCTCTAAAAAAATAGAGGTTGTATTTCATTACACTCAATAATGTCTTCCCTTAATGGCTTGCGTAACACGCAAGACTGAGTTTCAACAAACAAATATATATCATTAAAATGTTATTTCATAATATAATAAGATATAACCTAGCTGTTAAATTAAGGTCGTGGATATTATTATCTAATTTATGAATTTATTTGGTTTATTCCAAAATAAGATGAATTCATAGTTTACTAACTAATTAGAAATAAATATGAAAACTGATTGAATATAAAGGAAAATATTATTATTTTTATGGTCAAAAAGTTGTTTTACCCAAAAAAATTAAATTTATTAAAATTATGAAAAGATATTCATGTAATATATATGTTATATACTCTATCAAATAATTTTTATATTCATCCAATAGTTGTTGATAGATACAAGATAAGAACAAACCCAATTTTATGCTTAAAAACCAATACTTTCGTTAAGGTACTTTTAACTTCGTTTAATGGAGAACCCATTTTAATTCCAATTTTTGGAACTTTGATAGAATTAATATGTCAAAATGAACATCATATTTCAAATCATAATAGAATAATTAGGTTAGGGTAAATTTTTGGTATTTTTCTGTGAAGTTTAATTATTTAACGAATAATGAAAAATACAGATTTTTTGTTCAATTTTTTTTAATATAATTTATTAATAAGGTTAAGTTATATTTTAAATTAGTTTAAAAGTTTAATCATATAATATTTTTAAAAATTAATAAAAAATAGTTCATTAAGATTAATTTCACTTCGAAATTGGGTATAAAAACTTAGAAAGCTTTTGAGTGTTTTTATTTTAAAAACACGCATTGTTGACCGAACTACGAGATTAATTTTAAATTAATTTATGAGACTTAAATTATTGGAATTTGTAAAAATGGATTCCATATTTTTAATCATCATAATTTATAATTTCTTAAAATGTTAACTTAGTTTTTGACCAAAATAAATAGTGAAAGTAATTAAAATTAATTACATCAATTATGGTAAAATTAAGTTAAACTGATGATTAAACCATTTAATAGAAATTATATTGACATATATTGACCCTATCCTCCCTTTTTTAAACGTTTTTTTATGATTGGATCAAATTGACATGTAAAAAACATGCATGGAATCCATTTCTCAAAATATTACAAGAATGATGCTTGTCCTCTACTATAAGAAGGCCTCCTCTCAAACACTACTCTCTAGATATCAAAGCACTTAGATTTATAAAATATCTGGTAAAATATCCTCCCAAAAATTTTACCATCCTCCGTGAAGGCTACCTTTTGGAGAAAGCCATCCATGTACTCCCTTTGGTGTAAACCAAAATGAGTTAACTGATTAAGAGGTCACACCTTCCCTCAAACTCCTTTCTTTTATTTTCTTTATCCACTCTATAAAATATTATTATTCCATGACTATATAATAAAACCAGTAACAAAACATTACTAGTTGTTTTTATTCTTAGCTTTCAACCAAAAATGATGCACAATTCTATCTATTGGGTAACGAATAAACTGTTTACTTGTACGACCAATTACCACCTCACTAAATGATGATTGTATATTTTTTCCTTTATCACCTCTCATGGTGGAAGTTATGATGCATAATCTATTTAAATATGTTATATATTATATTTATTATGTATTTAATATTATTTAATTATATTATAATATATATCTTTATAATTTACATTTCTATTAATACAATAATTTTGTTTGAGGAAGTGTGGACTACCACCCCCTCAAAGTGACGTGATTCATTCATACACTACATGGAATGTATTAAGGATGATTTTAGTGAATATATATGATATATATGATATAATAAATCTAATATAATAATTATATATATACACATATATATACATATATATTTCTTCTTTATTTCATTCAATATGACAATTAAATAGAAATTATGTCAATGCGTATGTACGTCATACCATCTCAATGAACAATATATTCTGTTCAATACTTATATATTCAATGGATTATTATAATAAAAATATACTGAATATATATTATATTTAAATCATGTTTTAAATCTAGTAAATCCTAATATACATGTAAGGGCCAAAGATATTACAAATTAAGGCACATGTGGAAAAGAAGCGGATATTACTTGAAGTGAAACCTTAACATAGAATTGTTAACTAGAGGGTAATATATAGCCACAATAAAACCATATATGGTTGTATAAGTAATAATTTGGTTCTGTGATAGATTTATAAAAATTTATATTTATTATATTGGAGGTCTGAACAAGTATAATGAGATTCAAGACACAAGGTAAGAGAATTTCATCTCTTTTTTTATTTCTGTGAGATACATACTTTATTCACCACCCATTCCTTTTGTGTGGTGTGTATACTACACATGGATGTATTATATTTTTCCAACACTTAAAATTATGGGTATTTATATATATATTTTTAGGATATTTATTTAATGTAATTTTTTTTACAAAAGTTATCAAATCTGTAAAGTAATTTTGACTCAATTTGCATTTTTTGAGACACATACCATGTTATGATTCTTTATTTTTCCATGAGATGTATATAATAGCTTTGAAATTATATATCAGGAATGTAATTATTTTAATATAATTTTATGTTTCTTTAAATTCCATTTTATTACATAAGGAGAGTGTTTCAAATTTACTAAGTGGTAAGAGTTTATTGAAACAATCTTATCACTTTTAGTGATTATTTTGTTTATGCTTCCTATGATGAAAAATAATAATCTATCTCTTAAAAAATCTCATGAATTTTAATTTTCTATTTTTATTCATGATATATTCATGAATTGGTTCCATTTTTTCACTCTTTGGTTCATTATATAGTTAAAAAAGTGTTTTTAAGAAATCCCATAATTTATGCTCTCTACGTTTGGAAATATGTATTTCTTAAAAACCATGTTTTCTTAAAAGAGTTTCCGAGAATATTATACTAACCTCTTATGATCATTATGATAAATTTTTATCCATTTTTTATTTTACCAATGTTTTTAATGGAATATTCTTCTCACTTTTCAAATGATACATTTTTATATCCTTTTTACCATGTAAATGAAATGTTCTTTTTACCTCATACGACATGTACAGATTTTTCCACCGTTAATTTTTTTGAAGTTTTATGTTTGTGAATAAAAGGTTAATTTTTAAGAAAATGTTTTTAAAACATATTTTTAGAGAATTGTTTTTCGAAATATTTACAATATTCTTTTATATGTTTTCAAATATAATTGTTTTAAATGTTTTTTCAATATCTCTTTATATGTTTTCAAAGAAAAAGGTTCGCAAAAGGTTTTCAATGATTAATTTATAATATTTCTATTTTATTTTAAAGAAAATGGGTTTAAAAAGTTTTTTATATTTTAAATAATATTTTTCAAAGAATGAATGATATTTTCATCAATAAATGTCTTCAAAATAAACTTCCATTTTATTTTCCATCTAAGATGACATCTGTTGATGTTATTAATTCACTTATAAAGAATTATCCAAATTTTATATTAATATTACATATTGAATGGTTTATGTTTTTTTGGAATGATGCTTATGACAATCATTTCTCTTCCACAAGTTATATTCTTTTGAAATCCAATTATTTTCAAGGGTTATTCTTTTGATGAAATGATTATGAAACCTATAATTTTTCCATAGGTTAAGATATGATTACATGTTTATGACACCCATTTAATTTCATGGGCTATGATATGATATTCTATGAATTTGTGGCCCTTGTATGTATGATTTATTTATAAGATGTGTGGGACCCTTATCACCCTCTAATGCATTTGGTAATGATAAATGTTTTCAAGCTCAAAGGGTACATGGGAGGGAATCCTAAGCCTGAAACAAGAGGGTACATGTTAGGAAATCCCAATACCAAAACAATATAATACATAAGAGGACATCCAAAGCTCGAAAAAATAGGGTACACAAGAGGGAATCCCAATCCCAAATTAGGTTCACACATTATTACCCTGAGCCTAACATGTTACAAAGGCCTTGGTGGGACACCATGATATAAGGTTTTTATATGCTTATGTGGCTTCCATAATTCCAAGTTTTATCCCTATTTTATGCTTTCATTGATTATGTTATTTATTTCCATATGATTCATGTCTTATGAACTTCCAAGATTCAGTCTATGATATTTGATATCTAGGGTATGATATTATATTTTCATGATCATGTTCTGATATCCTTGTGCTCATGATTATGCTTACGTATTTCCCTAGATTACCCTTATTTATTATATGAAAAACCCCATTTTTATATTCCCTTTCCCCAATTTATGAAGATATATATTATGTTTTATGTTTCTAATAAGGGTTATAGTTAAGAAGAACCTAGTGAGAGATGATGTAGCTCATTTATGTAACTGTGTTTATGATTATATGTTTCAAAAAAATAAGGCTAGTACAGTATTTTGGCATCTATTTGTTTAATGTTTTAAGTATTACACAAATGTTATGTAATGTTAATGCACATCAAATTTGGGTTTGTATAGTTGGTATCAGAGTAAAAGTTTAGTTAACCTTTAGAAACTAGGATGGGAAAACATTAGTGAGATCCTTAGTTATATTTCTAAAGTAATGTCTAGGTATATATCTAAAGATAACTATAAGGATAATTTAACATTTAGGAAAATATATTATAATTTTGGTAAAGTATAGAGTGAGTGGTATCCTAGAAATACATTCCTATCTGGACACTAATAGTGTATGTGGATTTGTCATAGATGTACCTAGGGGTAACAACTCTGACAAGATATTTTGGGCCTGGCTTTGGGTAATCTGGTACATCATAATAGGCCTTGCTGCACACCTAGTTTGACACTCCTAGAGTATATGCTTTGGAAATTCACAAAACACTTCATGAACCATCATGAAGGATTTAAATATAAGTTGTCTATGAGTAAACTAGGATGAACCTAGGGTGTATTAGATTAATGGGGGTGTCATAATCTAGAAATAATAAGTAATTATCTTAAGGACTACGATTTTTTTCTATGATAGGTAATACTCACACTATGATTCTGTTTTTAGTCATTTGTGGGAACAAGAAGGAATTGGATTAACGTTGAATGTATTGGATGAATTTCTAATGAGAAGTTAAGTGGGATGATTGATGGAGTGAAAGATGTTGTGATCATGCATAATTAGTTTTTAGGGAAAATGATTAACAACATATACCTTAACCAACTCTCAAAATCATTAAGGAAGAGAAAAAAGGATTTTGATGAGAGTTAGGGTAATAGAGAGAATAAAGGAAAAAAGATTTATTTTCCTTCATGTCAATAATTTTGAAAAAATCCCCTATTTTTATGTCTTAGAGGAACACAAATATGTTTTTAATGTACAAAATAAGAACAAAAAGAAAGTGAATACATGGTGAAAATGAAGAATTTGGTTAACTAAATGGATGAGAATATTGGGCTCTCAAAGTAATAATTAAAGGTCAAGTGTTTTATGTGTAGAAGAAATGGTCATTATGATGCTAAATGCACCATGTGGAAAGATCCTAATGAAAATTAACAAGGTTGTGTGAGTAATTATTACATTTCAGATGATGATGAAACTACAAATGAAATGCGAAAGGAAAGAGAGATTGAGTAATAAGATGAGGTGGACTTGTTAATGACATAATGATGAAGTGGAATAATAAAAGTTTCTATGTATTTAGATTCAAGAATTATGTTATATTAATGGTGAAATATATAAATATTTTCAATTGTTTTTCATTAATGATTTAAAAGAATATGTTGAATGGTTTTGATAGAATAGAAATGTGATTTAATGGAATGGTGATTTCCATGTAAACAAAATGATTAATGGAAAGATAACCGTTAATATGTTATTTATGTTACAATAGTTATGTTTGATAAATATTTGTAGGATATAAGTAAATTGGATGGTACTAATTACCTTATAACTACTTAAGGACTTGTTGGAAAGTTGTTTTTGTTGTCATAGATGAAGTTTACAACTTCTTAGATTTAGGGAATATATCTTGTAATTGATGGAACAAGGAAGCATGCATTTTTTTCCCTAATTATATATGGTAATTATAATTATTAATTTGTTTCAATAGAATATATGATAAAGGTATTCACATGTTTGGAATGTGACAACCCATAGAAACTGTTTTATATATAGAGAAATAAATTTTATGCAAATTTATTGACTTTATTTCTAAAGTTCGTGATTTTTGTTTTTTGTAAGTATTATAAGGTTAACAATTTATGAAAAGTTTATGTTAAACTTTGGAGAAAGTATTTATGCACTGATTTTTTATTGAAAACCTTGGTTGAAAGGATATTTAATGATTATCCTTTTTCAAGAATGTCCATCTTATTTGGAAAATTATATTAGTCTGGTTTTAGAAAAGGAAATCATGCAGGTCGGGTGAAATCCAATCAAGTCCTTCAAGGATACGTTTCTTAAACCCATGACCAAAGAAAAATAAGGGTTTTACTCCTACCAGTGGCCTATGTAATGACTATGTTATTGTGTAATTGTTTTTGTTAATTAATTATTAATGATGAACCAATAAAGTTACTTTTTTTGTTTAAAATTTAATGTATTGACCATATTGATTTTTAAGAATAGTTATAGACAAATATTTATACTTTTCACCCTTTTATAGGCCTTAAGATCAGATAAAAGTGCATTTTAGCACTTCATGCATCAATATTAATTTCAGAACATCCATTTCTTGAAGTAATGAATGAATTAGAAATAGATAAAATTACAAATAAAGACTTATTTTTTTATATAAATATATCAAGTAAGTATGATTCCTCAAATTATTATTCAATAAAATAATTTCTCAACATTAGGATAAGGATAAAAAGAAAATGTAGTGTCCTTATACCTTAATTTTCTTGAACCGATGGCCTTCTAAATCATCACAGATTTATGACTTTGTGGTTGTTGAATTTTATTTGACCATTCACTTATTTGTGATTTATGGCCTTAATCACTCCGTATAAATATTTACAATTTTCCTCAATGTCCTATATTCAATTTCAACATTTTTTATCCTATTTTAACTTGTAATTATATATTACTTTAGGTAAAAATTAGGGTTCTAACTTTCCCTTTTTAGAGAAGTTTTAGTATCTATTATTGCGATGTGGGTTTTGTTGAGTCAATAAGGTTTTACTTATGACTTTTACATTTCTTCATGTAAAGGGGAAATTTATAAGTCATCAAGGTTTCCTTATGACTTAATCGTTCCTCTTGTTTTGAAAATCACAAACACCTCATCTTAAAGCAAATTTTATTTTACCCCTATTTTACTTATATAAGGAAAATTTCCTTCCCCAAAGAAATTTACCCTTTCAAATATTTCATTTCTCAAATCATAATTTTTCTTAAGTAAAAAAATCTGATTCATATCTAAAAACTCGGAATCATATAATACTTAGACATGAAGCTTTCTGCTTTAGGATCCGAATTCCTATTACGATCTTTTATGAAGTTCTACTCTGAATTCCCTGTTAAGAAATTTTATGAATTTCAAGTCTGAATTTTGATTACGAACTTCTATAAAGTTCTAACTAAGAATTATAATGATGAATTCTGATTATGAATTCTCATTATGAATTCTGATGATGAATTATGATCAAGAATTCTCATTATTTATTCTGATGATGAATTCTGATTTGGAATTCTGACTATGAATTCTGATTACAAATTCTCATTATGAATTCTAATGTTGAATTCTGATTATGAATACTCATTCCGAATTCTGATGAAGAATTATGATTACGAATTCTCATTATGAATTCTGATTATGAATTCTCATTATGAATTCTAATGATGAATTCTGATTACAAATTCCCATTTTGAATTGTGATGAAGAATTATGATTACAAATTCTCATTATGAATTCCTTAGAAAAATAGAATTAGAATATAATTGTATTATAAACTCCGAGGTCATTTACTTACATTCCAACTTTAACTTTTTCCATTTTGAACATTCATTTCATCCATTCCGAATATCAGTTTTTGGTTATGTTTTCACTTATTCTTTTATAAAATAGTGTCACGCCTTCAGTTATTAACTAACCATTGTTTGTGTGACACGTGTATAGGTCCTTCCAAATTTCAAGGAAAAATATGACCGTTGGAGGAAGGAGACGACCATTGGATCTTTTCCTATAAATAGGAGCTCATTTGTAAAGAAGACAAAAACTTTGACACAACTCTAGAATCTATGCTTACATGCTGTTGAAGCGTTTTTTAGAGTGAGAGGCTCTTATCAACTCTCAGGCTTCATGTAGAAAGATTGAATAACTTATTCAAACTTTGACTTGTGCAGATTTTCTTCATGCGACTCCAATTTTTGCTGTGTAAAATCAAGAGCTTATAGGGATAGGAAGACAGAGGTTCCAACACCTTGAAGTTGAGGGATTCCTTGCTAAGGAAGACAGATGTGCCGACTACCTGATAGTTGAGGGCTTGCGGGGATAGCAAGACAGACTCCGATCTTTGTATCGAGGGCTTACCCTGGTGTGGGTAAGACATACTTTCTTGAAAGTATAAATCAATGTACATTTATCCAAGGTTGTTGGATACCCTTCTCTTTGGGTTAAAAGACTTATTACTTGTTACTTGTTTTGTTACAAGTTTTTCTGCTACATTTCTATTATTGAGGATAATATAACTTTTATATACTTTCTTACTATTGTAATCTTATATAGTTAGATTCTATACGCTTTAAGGTAGAATCTTAACCTTTGTAACCTATAGTTAAGTTTGATTTTCAGAATCACTTTTCTAAAATTTAGCAAGTGATTAGAACTTATAGAGGTCTTGTGAATTATCTTGTTTAACCTTGTTCAATATTACCATTTTTAAAAGCTCCAAAGAAATTTTAAAAGGTAAAATTCACCCCCCTCTTGTATCTGAGAGTCTCATTCTTATTTTGATCCTACGTTTGGTATTATACAGTATATCATACTCAGACATACCATCCTATCAATTGGTATCAGAGGATTTGGTTCAATCTGAATTAATATCATGATTAGATTCAGAAGAGAATTTTCAGAATTGATTTCTCAGAATCATATTTTTAGGATTTATTTTTTCAGAATCGGTTTTTCGGACTCATAGTTCAGATTCAATTTTTCATAGAGATACATTTACTTTATATTTTTTATTTCCTATAATATTTTCCTTGTTTATAAACTTTTTCTACTAACAAGTTTTTGTGGAAAGACTTTTATTAAAGATGGCCGGAATCAATGTTGGTTCCATAGATAATATCAATCCAACAAGACCACCTATATTTATTGGTAATGATTACGAATATTGGAGAGATCACATGAAAACATTCACCATCAACACTGAGGTTTATTTTTTATGCTTACCGGTGGATACAAAATTCCTGATAAAGAAGTAAGTGCCTTTATAAATCAAGAAAATCATGAATATCGACTTAATTATAAGGTACACAATACTTTACTCTGTTCAATGACTTGAAATATATATATCCAAATTTCATCTTGTGAAGCAACAAATTCTATATGGAAGAAACTTGAAGTTAATCACTTTGGAACTTCTAAATTAATTGAGACCGGAAGAGCATTTCTTAGAGATGAATATCATGATTTTAGTTTTCTTTATGGTGAAACCATATGCAAGGTGCAACAGAGATTCATGAATATTGTGAATAGTTTACAATCAATGGGTGAAAAAATATTGGACGATGAACCCCTTGTTGACAAGATCATCAACATCATGCCAAATGAGTGGGAATCTAAAAGGACTACAATTGAAGAGAATAGAAAGGTCACTCAGATTACCCTTGATGAGCAGTTTGGAACTCTTCTTCAGCATGAGACAAGAATGAAGATAGATGTGGATATTGTGAAGAAGAATAATGGAAATGGTAGTGTATCTTTTATTACTAATTCCAATCATATGAAAGCCAAGACTCTTGAGAGAACTACTAGATCTAGATATAAGAAAATTTTTATCCATTCCAAATCTAGTGGAAGTGAATCCTCAAAAAATGAATTAGTAAATCTTTCTCGAAGGTTGAACAAGATAGCCAGACAGAGGAACTTTCTATCCAAATATAAGAAGAAGGAAAGGAAAGACAAGAAAGATTCTGAAGTTACATACCATGAATGCAAGAGAGCTGGACACATAAGACCTGACTTCCCTATGATCAAAAGAAAAGAAATAAAGGAAACACATTATGAGAAAAACAGAAATAAGTATTACAAGTCCAAAGATAAGAAAGTGTTGAAAGCCAATGACATATGGAGTGCTAGTGGTGGAGATTCTTCAGATGAATCTTCGGATTATGAATCTTCTAGACAGAAGAATATTGGTTCTCTTAGCTAGGCTAACTATTTATTATCATTGCTTGAATGCTAAGGTACAAAATGCCGAATCAATGACCAATTTTTCTTTAAATGCTAATGATAGTAAATATTATAACTCTTCGGATGCAGAATCTTCTTTTTATGAAGATAATACTTTACCTAACTATGAAGAAGTTTCTAGGTTTTCCAAACTCCTTGAGAATGATAATTCAAAACTACTAAAAAATCTTGATAAGAAAAATTCTAGGAATGTTATTCTTACTAAGGAAATATCAGATCTTTCTAAAGATCTTGATAAGAAAAATGATGATTTTGAAAGTATTTCAAAAAATATTGAGTAAGTAAGTTCTAAGAAGATTAAACTTTCTAATGATCCAGAAAACGTAATTTCTAAGAAAAATGTTTTCGAGCCTAGCTCTAGTTCAAATGTTTTTGAAGAAAAGAACTTAGTTATAAAACAAAAATCTGAAATATTCTCCTTGAGGAAGTGTTTTTCAAACTTTACCCTAGGTAATGAAAATTTTGATAAAATGTACTCACAAATCCGACCTCGAAGGAATACTTTTGGTTTTGGTTATACAGGTTCTAAACCAATTTTTAGTAACAATTACTTTGTTCCTCAAAGTGACCCATTCTGTACTAAGTGTCAATGTGGTGGTCATTGGGAAAATAATTGTTCTCTAAATAAAACCCAATATTTAGGATTTCATAAAGCTTATTTTTCTAAGAAGATGTGGGTTCCCAAAATTTTACATTATGAGATTTCCAGATCCAAGAAAGTCTGGATTCTGAAAACCTAACTTTTTCTGATTTTCAGGAAAATAGGGAATGCACCAACAACAATATATGGTACATGGATAGTGGATGTTCCCGACATATGAATGGTAAGAAAAACTATTTTGAAAATATTATCAAGACGAAAGGAGGAAAAGTTACTTTCAGAGATAATGCTCAGGTAGAAATTATTGGTATAGGTAACATCATTCTTCATGGAAAAACTTTGATTTCAAATGTTTTATTTGTTAAGGGTCTTAAGCAAAACCTCATCATCATAAGTCAATTATCTTATTAAGGCTACCTTGTGAATTTTAGGAATGATAAGTGTTTAGTACACAATTCCAAGGAAGATTTTATTCTTTATGCCCATAGGAAAGATAATGTTTACACCCTAAACTTAGAAGACCATATGAGACAAGAATTACCTTGCCTTAGTGCAATGGAAGATCATTCTTGGTTATGAAATTGAAGGCTAAAAAACTATAACCTTAGCAAACTATGAAAACTTTCTAAGAAGAGACTAGTTAAGGATCTATCAGAGCTTATATTTGATTCTTAAAAAGTTTTTGACCCTTGTCAATATGGCAAGAAACATAAATCAAGTTTCAAATTAGTCGATGAAGTCTCAACTAATGATTCATTGTAGCTAGTGCATATGGATATTTTTGGTCTAACACAAACTAGAAGCATTGGGGGAAAGTATTATTTATTTTTTTAGTTGATGATTACACTATATATACATTGGTCTATTTTCTTAGAATGAAGTCTAAAGCTTTTTCTTATTTGAAAAGTTTTAGAGCCCAAGTAAAAAATGAGAAAAACCATCCGTTGAAAACTATTCCTAGTGACCATGTAGGAGAATTTCAAAATTCTGATTTTCAAACATTTTGTAGTAGAAAAGGCATTACTCATAACTTTTCATCACCTAGAACACCTCAATAGAATGTCTTTATTGGAAGAAGAAATATAATTATTCTAGAGATAACTAGAACATTGTGGAGTGAGTATTCTGTTGCCAAAAGTTTTTGGGTGGAAGCTGTAAGTACTGCTTGTTTTACTATAAATCGAGTTTTTATTTGACCTTTTATTAATAAAACCCCTTATGAGTTATGGAATGGTAGAAAATATAGACTTTCATACTTTAAGGTTTTTGGTTTCAAGGTATTCATTCTGAATACTAAAGAAAACTTACACAAATTCGCACCAAAATTTGATGAAAGAATATTCCTAGGATACTCCAAAAATTCTAAGGACTATAGAGTTATTAATAAAAACTCTTATACTGTTGAAGAGACAATACATGTCAAATTTGATGAAACTGATCCTTTTTTTTAAACAACCTCAACCTACATCCTCAGACGTGTTTTCAAAAACTGATTATCAACCTATGATAGAAGATCCTTCTGATAAAGAAAATGTTCAAGAAGATACTACTGAAACATTTACCCCATAAGATTTCTTACCATATGTTGATGAACAGGTTTTACAAAACCCAAATCAGTCATTTAAAAAGAATCATCCCAGTGATAGTATCATTGGAAATGTGAATATACCCGTAAGGACTAGAAGTTCCTTAAGAAATAAAGTAGAATATCTAGCATTCCATTCCCAATTAGATCAAAAAAGCACTGATGATGCTCTAGGTGATGATTGGATAAAATCCTTACAAGATGAACTAAATGAATTCGAAAGTAATAAAGTATGGACATTGGTTGAAAAACTTAAGGAATCTTATGTAATTGGAGTAAAATGGGTCTTCAGAAAAATGTGTGATGAAAATGGAATCATAGTAAGAAATAAAGATATATTAGTTTCTAAAGGCAATAATCAAAAATAAGGAATATACAATTAAGAAACCTATGCTCCAGTAGCTAGACTTGAATCTATTCATATTTTTCTTGCCTTTGCAGCATTATTCAATTTCAAACTTTTTCAAGTGGATGTGTAATGTGATTTCCTTAATGGTTATGTTCAAGAGGAAGTTTTTTTTGAATAACCTCCTAGATTTGAAGATATAAAACATCCTGATCATGTTTTAGACTTACTAAAGCTTTGTATGGCCTTAAACAAGACCCTCGAGCTTGATATGATAGACTTACAAGATTTTTGCTTCAAAATAAATATGTTAAGGGAAATGCAGATCCAACCCTTATTATAATGAAAGATAAGAAAAATGTTTTGATTGTTCAAATTTATATTGATGGCATTATATTTGGTTTAACTCAGTAATCATTATCTGACTCCTTTGCGAATCTAATGAAATATGAGTTTGAAATGAGTATGATGGGTGAGTTAACATTCTTTCTTGGTTTTCAAATTTCTCAAAAACCAGAAGGAATCTACATATCAAACATAAGTATATTAAATATATTCTAAAAAAGTATGGATATGACAACACTAAGAATATAAGTACTCCCATCAGAACCTCAAACACACTTGATCTTGATGAAGTTGGGAAACTAGTAGGTCAAACATCTTTTAGAGGCATGATAGGAAGTCTACTTTACATGACAGCTAGTCATCCTGACTTAATGTTTTCAGTATACTTATGTGCAAGATATCAATCAAATCCTAAGGAATCTCATTTAAAGGAAGTGAAAATAATTTTTTACTATTAAAGGGATCCATGGATTTAGGACTATTTTACACTTCTGGAAATGATTTTATTTTAAAGAGTTTTTCAGATGCTGACTTTGGTGGATGTAGAATGTATAGAAAGAGTACATCTGGAACATGTCATTTCTTAGAAGATTCATTAGTTTCTTGGTCCTACAAGAAGCAACACTCAGTAACACTTTCCACTACTGAAGCTGAATATGTAGCAGCTGGAAGTTGTTGTGCCCAAGTGTTGTGGATGCAACACACACTCACAGACTATGGATTGAATTTTACGAAGACTCAAATTTTGTGTGACAACACAAGTTCCATTTCCCTTAGTAAAAACCCTGCACACCACTCTTGTGCAAAGAACATAGACATTAGGAATCTCTTTCTTAGGGTTCACACACTAAAAGGAGATATCATTCTTCAATTTAGCAGAACGCAAGATCAACTTGCTGATATTTTCACAAAATCTCTACCTACCGATAGGTTTGAATACATTAAATAGAATTTAGGAATGATAACAACGAAGTAATATTCCTTCATTAACTTCCTGTTGAACCAATCTCTTTATAGTAATAAACTCTTTTTCATAAGGGGAGTACATTTGTTATTGAAGGTTTTTGAAATTTTTCAAAACAAAATTTTCATAGTTAGATTTTCAAAATTTTTTCCTAATGAAAATTTTTGTAGTTAGTTTTGCAAAATTTTTTGCAAAGAAAATTTTCGTAGTAAGTTTTTCAAGTTTTTCGTAATGAAATTCTTCAGACCTGACATTTTCCTAATGAAATTTTCAGAACTGAAGTTTTCATAATGAGAATCTTTGTATCTTCGATTTTCATAATGAAAATTTTTGTAATGGAAATTTTCGTAATAGAAATTTTCATACTGGATATTTTAGTAATAAAAATTTTCATAATGGAAATATTCATAATGGAAATTTTCGTAATACAAATTTTCGTACTGGAAATTTTAGTACTGGAAATTTTAGTAATGGAAATTTTTGTAATGGTAATTTTCCTAATGGGAATTTTTGAACTCATAATTTTCATAATCATGTTTTGATACTCAAAGTTTTTGTAATAAAACTTTTAGATCTTAATTTATTCATAGTAAGTTTTTTATAGTGATTTTTTCGTAGTAGGTTGTTTTTCGTAGTCAAATTTTATTTAAGTAGACTATCACCTGTTACAAATAAACTTCCTAGCAAATCCTAAAGGTATGATTTCTTTACTCAAGTTTTCGTAATCATTTTTAATTGTGAGAATATTTCAGATTTTCTTCTTCTTAAAACCGAATGTTTTTCTTAAAACCTAAAAATATCAAATTCAAGATTTCCTTACGGAAATGTTTTCAACTATCAGATAATATCAGAGAGTGTTCCAACCGTTAGATTGGTTTTGGAAGATGAGAGGTCACCACCATTGCCTATATAAAGGGGACCCCCAATGGTGTCCCACATCGGTTTCCAAGCTCTTGCGTCTCAAAGATCTGCTTTAGTTCTTAATCCCATTTCGAATCTCTCAAAGTTCCTTAGTCTGAATGTTTAAAGAAGCCCCTTCTCAAGATATGTCTTTAGTCAAGACAATCTCGGAGTGGAAGATATATAGGTAGAGGTTGGTACACCCAAATTTCATTAATAAGTATTACTCCCTTTTTTCCAAGAATATTAAGCTCAATGGATGGGAAGATGTTGCCATTTCTAAAACTCAAGCTCAAGATGTGGTGTATCCAGACTTGTTCATAGAGTTTTATGAGTCAGCCAGTTTTTTCGAGGAAGATGGAAGGGGGATGTTCTCCTTCAAAAGATATGGGAAGACATATGATTTATCTTATACCGAGGTGGCTAGCCTGGTTAGAATACCCTATGAAGGAGAGGTACAATTTTTCTCTTATAAGCTGCCATAGGTTCAGGGTAGTTTTGTTAAGGCTAAGGCTATAGAGTGCCTTGGTCTTTCTCATATCAACACTCTAATGAAAATTGATCATCTTTCAACCAATTATTGGATTCTACAATTCTGGGTGCCCGCTTTTATCGTACCAAGGAAGGGTGACAAGGATACCCTTAAAAAGAGAGACATGTACATCTTATATTTTTTTGGTAAATCTAAGTAAAATCAATTTGATGAGGCACATCCTCATTACAATTCAGAATATCCTGAATGGGAACCTCAGAGCTTAGATCTTTATGCATCCGTAATTACTTTCTATGTTGATAGTTTGTTGTCTAGAATCCTTTAAAATCCCATGTAGCTCCAAGACGAGAAATTCCAATGTGATGCTGATCAGTGATGAAACTCTAAAGAGAAAGCAAGTTGGTTTCTCAAAACAGTTAGGTGACTTCTATGATCTTCCAAAGGAGGAGGCAGAAGCCAATCCGGAAAATGTAGAAAAGGCTAAACCCTCAAAGAAGTCCGGTAAGAAAAGGAATCTGAAGGAAGTGCAAGCTAAAGATAAAACCCCAAAATCAAAGGAAGACCAATCCACACCTCCTAAACCAAAGAAGCAAATATATTATCTAAATGAAGTGGTTGAAAAATGGAGGGAAGTTAAGGAAAAGAGGAAAGAAGGGGAGCCATTGTTCGGCTTGGACCCTACTGAGGCTATGGCCTTAAAAGGAAAAGCTTCTGATGATCTAGAGAAGCAAGAAAGGAGAAAAAACAAAAGAAGAAAATGACAGAGGTCAAGATTTGTCATTCCCTTATGAGGGATGCTGAAATTGCATCTATAAACATCTCAGTGCCGAAGTCTTTCCTTGAGGAATCATTGACTAAGTCTCTAGGAAAGAAGAATCTAAAAAATACCAAAGAAAAATAAGTTGAGAAAGAAGTGATGGATGTTGTTAAAAAAGCTGTGGATGAATTTCAACAACTGAGATGAGTGGTAGATCTGATGATGTAATCAAGATAATTGAAGACAATCATGAGAAGGATAGTGCTTTCGAGAAATTATCACTTCAGACATCTCATGACGGATCTTAAAAACTTGCTACACCTGGAGTTGATGAGAAAGGAGAAGGAGAAGTCAATAATCCATCTAAAAATGAAAGTCACAATCATGAATTTATCCTCCCTAAGGATACTGAAGCTGGAGCCAGAAAAGAGAAAGTGGATGAAGATAAGATTGTTCAACTTTCTGGGAGTGAGCATGAATCACCAGATGAGGAAGTCATACCAAAATTTAGCAAGGGGAAACAAGTACTTGTTGACAATCCAATGAAATATATTATAAGGAAGAAAGAAGTTGGAGGTTCTTCTAAAAGGATGCTTGTGGAAATAGAATAAGAACAATCTCCTTGCAAGTTTCCAGATTCAGAATCTTCTTCCTTAGGGAATGATTTTGTTGTTCAGTTTCTAAAGAAATTGGTTGATACTATTCCAATATTTCCAACAATTGATTCCAGATGACAGATTCTTCAGCTTAGTATGAATCATAAATCAGACTCCATATCAATGTTAATGTACAGATTTGTGAAGAATTAGGCAGATTTTAAAAATTTCACAATCAATTATGAAGCTCACAGAAGTTCCTACAAGAAAATAACCAAATGGTCCAAGAAGATTGTTGAAGATTTAGAGGAGCTTGACCAGTTCCAAGAAGATGTTAAGGAGGATTTTGGTACTAAGGATGAAAAAATGAAAAATCTTTTAGACAGATTTCAGGAAAAGATAACCCTTGAACAAAACACTTGTATTCAGAATGTAAAAGATCTAAATGGTAAGATGAGCTATATTGTCGAAATTTTGAAAACAGAAAAGGAGCTTCAGAGTGATATGCAAGAAAAACTTTTGAAGTAAGATGAATTGCTAAAGACTCAGGAAGAGGCCATGAAGGCTCATGCAGAGGTCCAAAAGGCTCAATAAGAAAAGATCATAGCCTTAGAGAAGCATGTAGAAGATGACCACTGTAACATCCCCAAATGATAAAGGGTTAAATGACTAAATGATATGACTCATGTCAACAAGGTGCACCTTCCTTTTCGGGAGCCTTTCTGATTAGAACTCCACAGTTAAGCGTGCTTGGCTTAGAGTAGTGATTAGGATGGGCGACCTCCTGGGAAGTCTCCCAGGGTGTGTGTGAGTGTGGATAAAGCACACTGGAAATGACATGTGTTGGCCTGTGGGGACTGTCATTAGTCAGATGACCCGTTCAGGCATGTGGGTGGACCGTAGGGTGGGCCCCACGTGTCTGCGGGGCAACTGGTGGTACCTGGTGGGCCAGGACCCGACGACCATGTTAAGGCGGGGTGGTTGTATCTGTCACCGGGGCCCGGTTGTCACATTTGGTATTAGAGGAGGAACCCAGCCTTAAGTGTGCTGTGCATTTCCTGGGTTGAGATGTAGGGCCCACAATGAGGGTGTTATGCTCTAAGGGGGGGGGGGGTGATTGTAACATCCCCAAATGATAAAGGGTTAAATGACTAAATGATATGACTCATGTCAACAGGGTGCACCTTATTTTTCGGGAGCCTGTCTGATTAGAACTCCACAGTTAATCGTGCTTGGCTTAGAGTAGTGATCAGAATGGGTGACCTTCTGGGAAGTCTCCCAGGGTGTGTGTGAGTGAGGAAAAAGCACACTGGAAAGGACATGTGTTGGCCTTTGGGGACTGTCATTAGTCAAATGACCCGTTCAGGCATGTGGGTGGACCCTAGGGTGGGCCCCACGTGTCTGCGGGGCAACTGGTGGTACCTGGGGGGCCAGGACTCGACGACCATGTTAAGGCGGGGTGATTGTGCTGTCACCGGGACCCGGTTGTCACAACCACAAATAAATGAAGAAGCTGAAGACAAATTTCAAGATTCTAATAACCAAGTAAAAAGAAACAAAATATATCCCTCCAATCTTTTTTCGTATTTTTCATTGTACTCATATTTCCAATCATAATGAAATTGTCGATGCTTGTCTTGTTTGTATGTCTTTAATGTTTCAGGTACCATATTTCTTTTCTATTCCCTCAAACTCTTTTTGAAAATCAAAAAGGGGGAGAAGTAAAAAGAACTCAAAAGGGAGAAGTAAAAAATCTAAAAGGGAGAAAAAAATTTCTAAGTATAAGAAGAACTATCCCTATGTATGGGGGAGTTAATTTGAGGGGGAGTGCTCATTACGAAGACTTCCATATTAATAATGAAAATCCCATTCCAGAAATCTAGAATACGATCTTTAGAGTTCCAAAGCCTAAGGGGGAGTTTGTCGTATTCACCATTGATCATAAACAAAGAAAGATAAACTTTAATTTCAAGTCTAGAAATTTATTCTAAGTCTTTACATTCTTTTTCATAAGGATGTTTGTGCTTTCCAAAAAGGGGGATATTGTTGATTCAATAAGGTTTTCCTTATGAGTTTTCTATTCCTTCATGTAAAGGGGAGATTGATAAGTCATCAAGGTTTCCTTTTGACATAATCGTTCTTCTTGTTTTTGAAAATCACTAACACCTCATCTTAAAGAAAATCTTATTTTACCCATGTTTTACTTATATAAGCAAAATTTAGTTCCCCAGGGAAATTTACCCTTACCTAGATTTCATTGCTCATATCATAATTTTTCTTAAGTATAAAAATTAGATTCATATCTAAAAACTCGGAATCGTATAATACTTAGACATGAATATTTTTGTTTTAGGATCTGAATTACTATTATGAACTTTTTTGAAGTTTTACTCCGAATTCCCTTTTATGAACTTTTATGAAGTTCAACTCTGAATTCTGATTAAGAACTTGTATAAAGTTATAACTAAAAATTCTAATGATCAATTCTAATTACGAATTCTCATTATGAATTCAGATGATGAATTCTGATTACAAATTCTCAACACGAATTCTGATGATGAATTCTGATTACAAATTCTCATTACAAATTCTGATGATGAATTCTGATTAGGAATTCTCATTTCATAATATAATGATGAATTATAATTATGAATTCTCAAAATTAATTCTTATAAAGAATTATTATTACGAATTCTCATTAAAAATTCTAATGATGAATTCTGATTACGAATTCTCATTACAAATTCTAATGTTGAATTCTGATTACGAATTCCCATTATGAATTCTGATGAAGAATTCTGATTACTAATTCTTATTACAAAATCCTTAGAAAAACAGAATCTGAATATCCTTGTATTATAAACTCCGAAGTCATTTACTTACATTTCGAAGTTTAAAGGTTTCCTTTCTGAACTTTCATTTTCTCCATTCAGTGTACCGGTTTTTGGTTATGCTTTCACATGTTCTTTTATAAAATGGTGTCGTTCCTTTTGTTATTAACAAAATATTGCTTGAGTGACATGTGTAGAGGTTCCTCTGAAATTCAAGGAAAAATATGACGGTTGGAGGTGGGAGCCGACCATTGAAGCTTTTCCTGTAAATAGTAATTCATTTGAAAAGAAGACAAAAACGTTGACACAACTATGGCATCTGTGCTTACATGCTATTGAAGCAATTTCTAGAGAGAGAGAGGATCTTATCAACTCTAAAGCTTCATGTAGAAAGTTTTAACAGCTTGTTAAAACTTTCCCTTGTGTATATTTTCTTCATGAGACTCTGATTGTTGTTCTGTATAATCGAGGGCTTCCGGGGATAGGAAGACAGAAGTTCCAACACCTCGAAGTTGAGTGCCTCCTTACTGAGGATGATAGAGGTACTGACTAACTGATAGTTGAGGGCTTGTAGGGATAGCAAGAAAGACTCTGATCTTTATTTCGAGGGCTTACCCTGGTTTGGGTAAGACATACTTTCTTGAAAGTATAATTCAAGGGACCTTTATCCAAGGTTGTTGGATTCCCTTCTCTTTGGGTTAAATGACTTATTACTTGTTACTTGTTTTATTACAAGTTTTTTTCGCTGCATTTGTATTGTTGAGGAAAGTATAAATTTCATATAATTCCTTACTCTTGTACTATGATATAGTTATATTCTATACGCTTTAAGGTAGAATCTTCATCTTTGTAAACATTATTTAAGTTTCATTTTCGGAATCACTTTTCTAGAATTTAGAAAGTGATTAGAACTTATAGAGGTCTTGTGAATTATCTTGTTTAACATTGTCAAACATTACCATATTTAAAAGTTCAAAAGGAATTTTTAAAAGGTACAATTCACCCCCCTCTTATATCTGAGAATCTCATTCATATTTCAATCCTACGTTTGGTATTATAGAGTATATCATACTCAGGCAAACCATCCTAACAGGTTTCTATGAATGAACCTTTAAATTATTAAATTTTTGATAACCTAAAATAAATTTGAGGGTGAAATTAATTTTAAGGGGGGTAGAATGTAACACCCTTTGATTTTTTGAATTATTTATTTTTTAATTAATTTAACCTTTTTGATATTTTTCATTTCAAGCAACATTGAAGATTGTTTATTTTATATTATAGCACTATGTTTGAATTGAATCATTTGAAATGAAAATTTAATCATGAAAAAAATGATTCATAAAATTTAGCTTTCTCTACATGTAACACCAAGTTTATATTGAGTTACACACAACAATGACTTTCATCAATGTCTTGCATAACATGCAAGTCTGAGTTTTACCAAACAATAATATATCATTAAAATGTTATTACTTAATATAATAAGATATAACCTGGCTGTTAATTTAGTAGTTATGAATAATATTAACTAATTTATGAAATTATTTGTTTTATAAAGATATAATATGTATTCATAGGAAACCAACTAATTAAAAATGAATATGGAAACCTATTGAATATAAAGGAAAATATTATTATTTTTATGGTCACAAAGATAATATTACTTAATAAATTAAAATTATTAGAATTAGTGAGTGATATTAATTTAATATATATGTTATATATTAAATAAAATAATTTTGATGTTCATATAACAGATTTGAAATAATAAGATTAGAACAAACCCAATTTTATTCTTAAAAACCAATATTTTTATTAAGGCATTCCTACCACCTTTTAATATTGAATCCATTTTAAATCAAATTCTAGAACTTTAAAAGATTTAATACATCAAAATAAACTTCTTATATGAAATAGTAACATAAGAATTTAATTAGGGTATTTTTTTTGGAATTTTTCTATAAATATTAATATTTTAATGAATAGTGAAATATACTAAATTTTAGTTCAAAATCGCTTTTTCATCTAATTTATTTATAAGGTTAAATTAAATTTTCAATTATATTAAAAGATTAATTGTCTAATATTTTTATCAATTAATACAATTGATGTTATTTATATTAATTTTACTATGAAATTGGTTATAAAAACATAGCAATCTTCTGAATGTTTTTACTTTAAAAACCCACATTATTGACCCATTTATGAGATTAATTTTAAATTAATTTCTGCCACTTCTGTGATTAGAATTTTAAAAAATGGTTTAAATATTTTTAATAATTATAATTTATAATGTATTATAAGGTCAAATTTGTTTTTTCCAAAAATAATAGTGAAAGTATTTAAAATTAATTACATCGATTAAGGTAAAATTTAGCTTAACCAAGGACTAAACATTAAATTTAAGACCAAAAACAACCTAGAAATTTGTACAAGAGCCATTTTATGGCATTATTTAGAACCTATACTCAATTTTATATGATGTTTTACATTATTGGATCTTATTGATATGTGAAAAACGTGTATGGAATTCCTTTGTCAAAATATTACGAGAGTGACACTACTCCTCAACTATAAAGAGGCATCCTCTACTCCAATTGTTTACACCTCAAAAATCACTTAGGTTCTTCCAATATCATTACAAATAGCCTCCCAAAAATCCTAATATCCTCTTTGTAGACTCCCTTTGGAATAAATACTTCCAAGGAATCTCTTTGGTGCTAACCAAATGGAGTTTCCCAATTAAGAGGTAATACCCTCCCTCAAACTCCTTTTTTATTTTCTTTACCCACTCACTAAAATCTTTTTTATTACCTTATTGTATAAAAAAACCAATATCCTTAGTATAGTAGGATATTTTTATACTCTTTTTTCTGCCTAAAAATACACACACTTCCATCTAATGGGTAACGAACATACCATTTACATGTATGTTGAACTATCTCCTAACTAAACGATGATTGTTCATTTTTTCTTTTCCAAATATCATGGTGGACATTATGACAGAAAATCTATTTACATATGTTATATATCATATTTATTATGTCTTTATAATTATTTAATTATGTTACAAAATATATCTTTATAATTTCTATTTTATGTTAATATGATAATTTTGTTTGAGGAAGTGTGGACTACCGCCCCCTCAAATCAATGTGATTCGTTCATACAATACATGGAATGTATTGAGGATGATTTTAGTGAATACATATAAAATAATAAATCTAATTTAATAATGACATATATATAAACATATATACATATATATATATACATATACAAATATTTCTTTTACATTCTTTCTTTAAACACAACAATTAAACAAAAATATCATTCGAGCGTATGCATGACCTTCTGTCTCCATGAATGATTTATTCCATTTCGTACTTAAATATTATATATATTATAATAATAAAAATATAATGAATATAAATTATATTTAAATCATATTTTATATTTTGGAAATTGCGATATAAATACAAAGACCAAAGATATAAGAAATTAGTACACATGCGAAAAACAAAGAGAATGTTGCCCTAAGTGAAACCTTAACATAGAATTTTTCAAAAGAGGGTAATATAAATCAATAATAAAACCATATATGGTATTAAAAGTAATAATATAGTTTTTTATATTTTTATAATAAATTTATATTTATTATATATGAGTTTTTAAAGGGTACGACGAGAGTCAAGACACAAGGTAAGAGAATTTCATGTCACTTTTTATTTCTGTGAGATACATGCTTTATTGACCACCCATTCATTTTTGTGGTGTGTATAATACCCAGGGATATATAATATAATTATTATAATTAAAATTATTAGTATTTATATATGTATTTTTTGATATTTTATTCATAGGATTTATGTTTCAAAAGTTAACAAATCGGTAAAGAAATTTTGTCTCAATTTTACTTCTTTGAGACACATGCCATGTTATGCACATATCTTTTCCATGAGGTTTATATTCTAAATTTTAAATGTTATATCATGAATATTATTATTTATGAAGTATTTTAATATTCATTTAATTCCATTTTATTACACATATAGTATGGTTCAAATTTACCAAGTGGTATGTGTTTATTGAAACAACCTCATTGCTTTTCGAGATTGTTTGTGTTTACGATTCCTTTGATGAAATATGATGATCCATATATATTAAGAACTCCCATGAATTTTATTAATTTTTTTTATTCCTGATATATTTATTTATTGATTCAATTTTTTCACTCTTTAGTATATAAGATAGTTAAGAAATAGTTTTTAAGAAAGCCCAAGTTTAGCCTCTATTTGGTCTGGAATCCATGTTCGTCCAAAAGAATGATTTCTAAAAATTGTTTCCAAGAATATTATACTACTATTTTATACTAATTAAAATAATTTTTTACCCTTTTTTCTTTTACCAATGTTTTAAAAGGAATATTCTTATCACTTTCTGAATGGGACATTTTTCTAACCTTTTTATCGTGCAAAAGGAATGTTCTTTTTACCTCGTATGAAATGTACTAATTTACCCACCATCCAATATTTGAATATTTTTTTCATGTTTTAAAAGGTTAATTTTTAATAAATTTGTTTAAAATATAATTTAAAATAAATGGTTTTAAAATGTTTTTTAAGAAACTTTTATATATATTCATGTAAAATTATTTTTAAAACATTTTCAAGATCTCTTTATTTAATTTCTATGAAAAAGGTTTCCAAAAGGGATTCAAATATTTATTTAGAAATTTTCATGTTTATTTTAAAGAAAATGGTTTTAAAAATGTTTTCATATTTTAAATATCATTTTTAAAAAAACAGAGGATATTTTCCTAAATAAATTTTTTCAATATAAATTTCTAGGTTAATTTCTATCTAAGATGACATCTATTGATCTTACTCATGCCCTTATTAGAAATGATCCAAATTTTCTATTAATAATTTTTTTTAATGGTGTATGTTTCTATGTAATGATTCTTTTTAGACTAATTTCTCTTCTATGTGTAATATAATTTTGAAATCTTCTTCTTTTCACTGGTTATTATTTTTGATGAAATGACTAAGAAACCTATCTTTTTTGGATAGTTTAAGATATGATTAAATATTTGTGATTCTAATTTAATTTCATCGGTTTTAATATGATTGTTTATTAACATTTGTAACATGTATATACGATTTCAATATGATGTGGTTGTGACATATATCTCCCTACAATGTATTGGGTAGTGATAAATATTTTGTAAGCTCAAAGGGTACATGAGAGGGAATTTTAATCCTAAAACAAGAGTGTATAAAAGAGGAAATACCAAGAAAAAAATAAGAGGGTACATGGAAGGACATACCAATCCCAAAGAATAAGGGTACATGGGAGGGAATACCATGCTCAAAGCAGGTATACATGTGATTAACCAAAGCCTAACATGTTATAAAGGCCTTGGTAGGCCACCTTTAACTTGGGTTTTGGTATTCTTATGTGTATTCCAAAATTCCATGTTTATTCCCTTGTTATGATTTTATATATTATGTTATTTATTTATTTATTATTCATGTATTATGAACTTACAAACTTTATTCCATGATACATGTTTATGATCTTTCATATATAGGGTATGATCTTCTACTATCATGATCACATTTTCACACCCTTATGCTCATGATTATGCTTACATATCCCCCTTGTTTACCCTTTCTAAGCATATAAGAACAAAAAATTTTATATTTCATTCCCCCAAGTTATGAATATATGTATTATATTTGATTTTTTAAAGAAATGTGTTAGTCAGGAAGAAACTAGTGGAAGATGATATATCTCAATTCTAAACCGGTGTTGGTGTTTCAAGGGATCCAAAGGCACTAGACTAGTACGATCATTGGGTGTGTATTTTTATAATGTTTTATATATTAGGAAAGTGTTATGTAAAGTTAATTTACTTCTAGACTTGGTCATTATAATGGGAAACTGGTTATAAAAGCTCTAGTATTGACATCCCCCTTTATGGACCAGGTTCAAATGAGACGGATATCATATTTCAAGGGACTTTTCTTGAGGGAGAGCATCACAGAAGAGAACCTACCTCCTATTTGGGTTGTTGATAGCAATGAGACCTTACTCTTCCTTGGTCATGTGTGGGAGCCTTTTGATATATTGGAAGAGTTTAGGAGGTAATCACATGCCTAGGTATGGGTAGTTCATCATGGAATTACCAAGAAGTTAAAATATATGCATTGTTATTATTTTTAGCTAGGTATGGAGAGGAAGATTGTGGGATTTATCATTCAGAAATCCACCTGTCAGTAGGTGAATCCTGAACACTAGTGACCTACTATAATTCTGTAACCTCTATCCATTCCTAAGAGGAAATGTAATGACGTCACCATTGATTTCATGATAGGATTTCTGAAACCCCCAATAGGTAGTGATGTAGTATGAGTGGTCATCGATAGGATGGACAAGGATTCACACTTTATATTGATATGGGAGAACTTATCAATTGATGAGATAAAAAGGATTTCATGCAAAATATAGTGGGAATTCATGGTGTTTCCCACTCTATCTTTTTAAATTGAGATGCCTGATTTACATTGTGGTTCTATAAATGGCTAAAAAAGGAAATGGGTTCATAGGTTCTCATGAGTAAAACATATCACACTCAGACTTATGGGATGTCTGAGAAAATGATTCGGGTGTTAGAGGATATGCTATGGGATTGTATCCTTGATTTTAGAAGTTCATGGGAAAATAATATTCCTTTGGAAGAGTTTTACTACAAGAATAGATTTAAGGAAATGATTCTGATGGCTCTGTATGAGGCCCTTTATGGTAGAGAATGTCTTTCACCTCTATGATGTCTTAAAGTAGGCAAAGTAGCTATACTAGGTCCTCATCATGTTCAGGAGACTTCCGATCAATTCCATCAAATTATGAAGCATATGTCTATAGCTTAGTCTAAGTATAAGTTTTTTTATCGATCATTGCTGCAAAACTCTGGAGTTTGAGGTAGGACATCGAGTATTTTTTCACGTTTCACTTATATTGGGTCACAAAACAATCAAGATATAGGGAAATTTATTAGTTTGATATGTCAGGCCTTTCAAGATAGTGGAGAGAGTCAAGATAGTAGCCAGTCAGTTGATGTTTCCTTAGAGGTACCAAGACATGAATGATGTCTTTCACGTATCTTATCTTCGATTGTATCATCCAGAACCATATCATTTATTTGACCCCAAGGACGTTGAACTAGATGCGTATTCATCCTTTAAGGGGTGTCTAATATGTATAGTTAATCCAAGGACAAAGGATCTCCATAGGAGATTAGTTCCTCTGGTTTGTGTACTATGGCATGACATAAGCATACATGATGAGACCTAGGAGTAGGAAGCCGATGTATTGGTGTAGTGGATGGAACTCTTCTCTGACAACAATACACTACACTTGTATGGGAAACAAGGGGATGAGTTGTCCCAAGGAGGGTTGGTTGTAATGTCCCAGTAGTTTTCAAATATGTGAACCATTCATTTTAATTTCAAATTCCTTTAGAGACCCTAAATACAATGCCTAAAAGTTTCAAGGAGTTATCGAGTGTGTCCAGGGATCGTTCAGAGCCCGAATATCTGAAATGGTTGGAAATTTCTAGGCTACATAGTTTGTAGAAACCTTGTCACACAGCCTATACTGTTTCCCTAAACTCTCTGGATGAAAACAGTGAATACCTGGGAGTCAGAAGTTTTGTCTGTAATTGAGAAAACCTAGGTACATGAGCTTGCGGTGATGAATGAATCTGGTTAATTATCTTTTTCACGTGTTTTTCTTGGTTAGACAAACTATGCGACTAACCATGAAATACGCCTCTTTGAAGCATATAATGAAACACAGTTTGGAAAACCAAATGACCAAACAATGCACAATTATTTTTGTTGGTGAAATGATAATTTTATCCCTTAATAAACCTTTAAAATTATTTATTACTTTTACCTTATTTCCTCCAGCAGACGAGCCTTAATTTCTTAGTACGAACCATATTCTCCTCATATCTTAAGTTTTGATCCCCATCCTCCAAAGATAATCTGAATCTATCAGTTTCAGATCCAAAGGAAATATAGAGGTGAGATATTTAATCCTATTCATTTTATTTTAAATTATTCTTTGCATATTTTGTTCTATTTTGGTAAAACATTAGTTTCCCCATTTTTTGGGAATTTGACAATTTTTTTAATTTCTTCCAACCTATATCGAATCAATGGTTGGGGATAGATTAGGGAATATCTACGAGGAAAAGGTAGGCAATCTAGGATCTTCCCTTTATTTTGTTTCATTCCATAAAATGTTTTATGGTACTGTGAGACAAACCCTTCTGGTTTCACTACAACATTTTCAGTTTAATTTAATTGATAGCCTCTCATGTTGTTGGGACCCATTTTAGAGGAAAATCAACCCCTTGGGTTGACCGCCTTATGTTATGCCTTCCAAATGGACGTTATTTCCCTTGAGCCTTATTTTACCCGTTAATTTGATGGTTAAACACCCCTTGAGAGTGTGTGTTTATGATTAACACCTTTAAATATTAAGTTGGTTTTAGTTGGGGGTTGAGCCATTTGGTAAGACCTTATATACCAGGCCTAATGAAATGGTTGAATCAACTGAATTGTCCAAATTCTTAGGGGCTTCCATGTTATGTTATACACAATATTTAAAATTATAATTCCTTGTATGTTCTTTGATTGTTTAATGTGTTCTCCATATCATCGAGGGTGAAACAAGGGGTTTTTCTTTGAGGACCCCTTTGAAGGAATATTGTGTCTTTATATTAGAATTTGTAATACTTGGTAAACACCCCGAGGGTGATATCTGTGATGCCTCAGCTGGGATCAACACATGTTATCTATTTTTGCCTCTAAATGAGTGACACTAGTTCCCTAGGGGAGACCCCTTAGATAGTCTCAATGGAATGAATGGTTTTACCATGCCATGAGAGAGGCTTGGGCCATTATGTGTGATACTATTTATGGGCTTAGTGGTCTGTTAGTATTTTAATTTTATCACACCATGCCAGGAGAGATACACGGGAATTCATCCTTTGTTCACTTTGGATAAACTCCTTGGAATTGTAATTTTACAGATTCCTTGAGCGATACTTGGAAATTACCATTGAATTTCCACAGAATAGATCATGGTGTCTTGAAATATTTTACCAATGGATAATTAAAATTATTTTAAAAAAATAAATGTCTTCAAATAAGAATTCATTAGTTGGTTTTGAAAATGTATGGGTGTTTCTTCCAAACCCAATCACAATCTTTGGGATAGTACAAAATATAAAACTTTACCCTACTCACTTTACCATTTAAGAATCTCTTAATTTAGACACACTAGATTAGGCTAAAGGAGGTAGATTGGTTTAGTCTCCAAGTGGAACCTAGTCTGATGTGTGTATTTATTTATTCTTTACTGCATCTATGTTTGTTAGGAAAACTACACATTTTATAATTCACATCGTGGATTGGTCTAGACACTGTGGATTCTGGACTACTGATATTGTATCTCACACCCTGCTCGGGCACCTGTTTTACCTGAGTAGACATTATGGTTGTAGTTATAGGTAAAAATAAGCATCCAAATTCTAATGCATGATTACCTATTCTTGGATGGAGTTTTGGAAATAGAGGCCTGAGCCTATTCTTGAGATGACAGACATTATAGTTTTTGTCTTTTTTTGGTATATTTTGCTAGCAGGTTGTATATGCTTGTGTCCCCTTCCACCTTCATGTTCATTTTGAATAACATTATCATCATATTGTATCATCTGTTTATTTAGCATTCACTTATTATTATTTAGCTTAAATGATTAATTGTTATTGTTTCCTATTTTATCTATTGTTTATTCAATTTATACTATTTCATATTGTATACATTATATATATATATATATATTATTTTATTCCAATATGATTAATGTGGGAATAGTCTCCCTAGAGACTTAAAGAAGACCCTCCCTACAAGCCAGTAGCCTCTGGAACTTAGGGAGACACACTTGAGAACTTGTGACCAACCTTATTGGGGGCACCGATGAGTGGAATCTCTATAATGACACTACATCCTTGGACTGTACCAGGACTCAGATCACAAGATATGATGATGTTTATTCACTTCGATAATAAAAATTTAAAATCTATGACTCAATGGCCTCCGCTATGCACCTTAGTACCAACATCCCCTATATGGGGTAAGTCTAACTAAATTACATGACCATTGGTCATGTATATTTCGTAGGCTCTGTCCATGTGCCCCACATAACCATGTGTCCTCGACATGAGGTGTTTGGGTGAATACATGGTATCACCACAAGACACCCCTAATTAGGACGTCCATATAGATTAGATTTCATCTATTATTACTTTGCTTCCTACCTTTCTCTATATGACGATTATAGAGTATGTGTTCTCTTAACTACACATCATGTAAAGAAGTTTCTAGAATAAAAACCACTTATGCTCTCCCTGAAAGCGAAAAGTTTTCAAGGAAGACCACAGATCGACCCCAAAGTGTCACAAAAAACCCATAAATGTATTTTAAACTTTTAAAACAAATAAAATTTTAGGATTTGTGTCAAAAATATTGAAATATGTGTTCCTTCGAGCAAAAAAGTTGTAGCTTTCATGGGCTTCGTGCCGTGCACCCACCGACACTGGATCCACCTATAGAAGAGCATCCCATGAACCACCACCACATCCTTATCTATATTATTTCCCACTACCTCTCCTAGACTCATGAAACATGAAAACATAAGTGAGTATATAATAATCCAAATCAAAGAAAAGAAAAGAAAAAAATAAAAAAGGAAAAACGAAAAAAGGGGTCCGAGGCTGGGCCCCAGTGACCGCAACAGGTTTATGCCCCACCTATTCAAAAAACCCAAGTTCCGAACTTAACCATAAATACATAATCTCAATTTTGAATATCTGTTTAAGAGATTTCACAAGATGAACACATGAAAATAATTTAATATTTAATTAATTAAATATTAAATATTGGGTTAATTTCAAGTAAATATAATTTGCAACAAACTCTTATCATTGGGTAAACACCATATTTCAGTATCCAAATAATGGTAATAAAAATTATACAAGATCATTTAATAGTAAAAATTACTATTTTTTCCCAAAAACACATCTGTGAATAAAAATTTCAATTTTATCTAGATTTTATATAACCTGTGACAATACAGATCATCACAAAACTATAGTAGATCTTCTATAGTGTATGATATCTCTCTCTCTACCTTCTTTTCTTCACCCTATCTAATATATTACTCAAAATATCTCGAAGAAATATTAGTTCAAAAATGAATTATCTTCATGGTAAAATAGATTGGAGACATAACATTCAGATTCTGGAAATGCCTTTAAGGAAAATTTAATTTGTTCACCATAACATGGAGACTCCATATTTCTCTTCAAATATGACTTCAATATTCCCATGGCACTACCTCTATGCTGTGGATAATAAAACTTCCAAATATATATCTACAATGAAAATGATAATAATTTATTGCTTCAAATATATATTATCATCCCTTTTTCTCAGCCATTACCATATAGAGTCCACTCCTGTTTCTTATTTGTATTTCCCCTATTAACCATGACCTCAAACCCTAAAAACATTTCCTTCACTATTTTCATATCAAACAACATAAATCCATAATTCTTTCCCTAAAATGTAACCATATTACTAACACCGTTTTAGTGATTGTTTCATACATCTTCCCCACCTTTAGTTTCCTTCCTTATACCATAAAATGATCATGACCACACACATTTATTTCATCATTTTTTTTTCATGCATACTAACTCTCATGTTGGAACATGCTTCAATGTTTTAGGATTCTCACAAATAGTATCCATTGAGTTTATATTGATTTGAGTTTGATATGATTCTTATTTAGGTATCTCAGCTGGGGAAGGAGACTCTCATCCAGTGGAAGAAAATTAGATCATAGATAATGTCATGTGCTAGGCATGTGAGTAATATTTGATTGAATTTGGTTTTGAGAGCCTTTCTAAGGACAAATCCATAATGATACAATATTGAATCCAATAATTTTATATTGATGTGTTGATTTAAGCTATTGAACTGATTTTTTTAAATTGAGTTGATATTCAAGAGATATTTTCGATGGATTAGTGATCTCTGTTTGTTGGTTCAAAGGAAGAAGACAACGACCCTTATTTACTCTCTGATGTAGTGTCCATGAAGACAATGGGAAGTGCATGTAAACTTTTTAATGAACATTTTATGAAATGTTTTTATTTACAGAGCTGATCAAGCTCTATCATTTAAAATAAGAAAGAGTCCATATTTTCTTCAGAGATTATATTTTTTGAGTTTAGGTGTTATTGAATTTGGAAATCAATTCCAATAAGGTATCTATTCCTGTTTGGATCTACTAGAATCTTTGTTTTCTAGATATTACTAAAGGGAATGATATTGTTGTAGTATTAATAATTTCTTCTGGTTCATGATATTTCTTGGAACATTCTCATTTTCTTAAAGAGTAATGACATTCGATCTAGATGAAATTTTTAAATCATCAATAATAATTTTCTAGAAAAAAATATTATGACAATAAAATTTTCAATAAATAAAAATTTGAAGAACAAGACATCACTATTTAATTATAGATGATGTAATGAATTTATTTCAATCTTTTTTTTCGAAAAATTAAATTCTATGTCTGAAAAACTAAAGGATTTGATTCTCCATCTATCAACTACTCTATATTGTTGGTGGAATTTCCCTTTCACATTCAAAGACCCAATCATATTTTTTAGGATAAAAAATTATTTTTGTTGACCAGACAATCAAAATTTCCCTAGATAATTATTTTTTTTCATTCTTCATATGTTAATTTTCTTTTTTGATCACTTTTCATCATTTACACACTTTTTTTAATTAATGACCCGTCACTTCGCTATTGTTGTTTTCAACTCAATTGGTTGATATATTTTCTAATTTTAGTCTTTTTTATTAGTTTTACCACATATTCTTTTGACTTCTCTATTTATATGTTACCTTTATCATTACTATCTAGTAGTTTTTAGGTGGTATATTTGATAAATTCAACAACATATATCAATTTTTTGGAACTATTTCCAAGGAACTCTTCATGTATCCAAGACAAAAAACATTAAAACCAAAATATGAATAGTAAAAAATATCTATATATAAAAAAATTTAAAAAAAAACATCAATCAAATATCTTAAAAAATACTTAAATTTTCTATGTTTTTTTAAATTTATTTGAATACCAATTTTTTTATGCATAAAATATTTGTAACCCATGATTTAGAGCCCATAAAACATGATATCGGAAAACTATTGAGAGATTTTTAAAAATAAGTGCTAAAGATAGAAAATATGATAAAGAGATTTTTATGTATAAATGGAAAAATACAACCTAAAATCATTCTAGAAAATATTTAGTTACCTAGGATAAGAGTGTATAAATATTCTCAAATATCAAGCAATCCATATTTTATTAGGGTGGATATTAGATCTCAAAAGTACGAGTCGAAATATTCTTACCTCTCACTAATGTATGAATTTAATATAATTCCTATTTATGACCCTTAATCATTTATAAAGTATTTTTAAAAAATAATACAATAGTTTCTTTTCAAAGATTGAGTGATGATTAAATGAAAATATAAGTTTCCCGTTTCCATTTAAAGGGCAATATTTGAAATTAATTCTTAGATCTATATGAAAATATTTTTGACACATTGGAATAAGTTTTTGATTCTTTTATAATTAAATTCGACAAAAAAATATTGAAAGGTTATCTTGTAAGTACAACCAAAAATTTATTTCAATAGGATAGAGAGGCCTTTAATGAGGCCTAAAACACGTTTAGGGAACTTCTTAGGTAGTTTCCTCATCACCAATTGTAATTAAATATTCTTATGGATGCTTTCTATGAAGGTTTATCACCTTCAAGTGAGAACTTGTTTGGCCAATCTATTAGGGGAAACAAAATAGTTAAACCTGATAGAGAGTTTAAGGAAAAATTTAAACATTTTCCCCTTTATTCACAACAGAAAAAAGGAGAAAAAATGTAAATATGGGAGAAAAACGAATAATTTGGGGATAGAAATGAACACCTATATAGTTGGGATTAAATACTAACTTCTCCAAAATAAAAAAATGTCAAATAAGGTGTAAATAAATTTGGATTCCAATATCAAAATAAATCTATTAGAGAAAAAATCTTGTTATGTGGTATATTGAGGCCTACTGAGAACTACATCTTGAACATTGATATGCCAACCCAACCACAATAAAATATCAATTTCATGGGATATAGTCCTATGATTTAAGAAAGGGATGTTACATTTTAGAATAACTAAAATCCTAGATATAAGAACCCTCCTAATTTGTCCTTTTCATAATAAGGAATGCTTTGACAACCAGTTTCCCCTGGTTTCCAAAATCATTCCAGAAAATAATTACAAAGTCAACCTAGGGTTTAATCCTCTAATTCTCAAAAGGTAGTGACGAGTATGTTTTAGTAATTTTTAGGAAAATTTGATGCAAAAAATTCTCAATATGATTTATATAAATTTAAGAATGATTCTAATGTACACAACCTTGACCTAAAATTCGTGATTTGAGCTAGAGAATTTACTCTAAATAATAAAATAATGATCCTAAGAACTACATAAATTAATACTTAGATTAATTTCATGGTTGTTACAACTAAAATTGGTTTAAAAACTCCGGAATACTTTTATAAATGACCCTAGGAAAGTTCAAACTGAATATATTGAATATTTTTTTAACTCAAAAATAGGGTAATAGTAAATCTAGAATTGTGGATAAAAATATTGAAATTACAATAAATTAATATTTTCCACCTTAAAAAACAATAAAAAGACTTCATAATGAAAAATAACATAGGTAAGGAAAAACATGAATACATATTTTGGGAATTTCCTTCTACTCTTAAGATTTTTTCCCCACCCATCCCATTTCCTCAAAGGTTAAACCAAAACATAATAAACTAGAACTTCTCCAATTCATTAGTATTTTAAACAAGCTACAAGTGAACATATATTTCATTTAATAATTAATTAAGATTCCATTATACTTGAAATATATCCATAAAATTATTTCAAACAAAAAACTTTTGTTGAGTTTTCAACTTACGTACTCACCAAATAGCACAATGCTATCCTTGAAAACAAGTCACACCAAAACATTTACGTCTAGGGATTTTTTTAATATTATATACCTTAAGGGATGTTGTCTAGATAAATTTATTTTTTGACCGTAGTGATAACATCAATCTACTTCATTTCTCACTATTTCAACATTCAAGATTATGAGAATTGAAACCAACAATTATTATAATTGAACTAGTTGACTAATCTTTCTCACATTCCATAGGAAGAGTCAATAACAAACTTATAGAAGTTAGGATATTGTTTTTACCTATTTATTTTGATGTTTTATTCATAAGTGTGATAATTAATTAATTATCATCCTTGATAGGAATTTTTTATCCATAGTGGGGGGTGGGAGAAGAGTTTATGATGTGTCTAAGGGTCAATTAATTTTTAAAATTGGGGAGAAACAAGAAGAGTTTAATATCTTTAAAAATGTAAAAGAACTTATGTTCAGAGAGATTTGTTCAAAAGTTGAAATGCTATAAGTAAAAGACTCATTTGATCATCAGGAAGAACTAGGTAAACAATAATTAGTTAAAAAAATCAAATGGAAGATGAAAGTGAATTTTTTAATTTCGTTCAAAAATATTAAAGATGAAAATATAGATTATTTTATTGAGATTGATAACATCTCTATTAATACTATAAAAAGATTTTTAAATAATTATTTTTTTGTTCTTGTGCTCAAGGAGTTTTAGTAAATCTTATGAGTGTTTACCCTAATTTAAAAAATTGGTAGATCACTCTGACAAGTGCGGGCGATAGGTCCTGGAAAAATTGGATGAATTGAAAAATAAAATAAAATGAGATGTAAATTTAGAAAATAGAAATTTTTATACTTTGGAAAGTAGTGTGGAAAAACTCAATTATTGTATGGAAATGAAAAATATTTCCTATTTTTACACTCAATTTAAGAAACACATTGAATATATTGGAAAAAAATAACCCCAGGAGTCTCCCATATTGTCATGAGGCCCCACAAATTGAGCTCAAATACTTGCCTTCGCACCTAAAATATCCATTTATGGTGATAACTCTTCGCTTAATATCATCATTTTTACAGAAATAGAGTAAAGTAAAGAGAAAAATTTATTTAATATCTTGAAAAAAATCAAAACTCTGATTGGATAGACTATTTCTAACATAAATGGGATTATTCATTTATTCTGTATACACAAAATCATAATTGAATCTGATCACAAACCAAGAGAAGAGGGATAAAGAAGGATCAATACTAACATAAAAAAGGAATTTAGGGATGAAGTAATAAAGTTTTTAGATGATAGCATAATTTACCCCATATATGATAGCTCTTGGGTCAGTCTAGTCTATGGTATTCTAAATAAATGATTTTTCACCATTGTTACTAATGAAAAAAATAAAAAAAATGTTATAAAAGAAAATAAATGGAGAGTCTACGTTGACTACAATAATATAAATTCTACCACTAAAAATTATCATTTTCTTATTCCATTATTTGGTCAAATTATTTAAAGTATGACTTTAAATGATTTTTTATGTTTTCTATATGGACATTCTAGTTATAACCAAATTCCTATAGCTTTTAGAGATGAATAAAAAACACTTTTACATACCCCATTGGGTCCTTTTATTACATGAAAATTCTATTTGGATTATGTTATTACATTATTAAGTTTCAAATGTATTTGATGTATATATTTTATGACATGATAGATATTATCGTATAGGTGTATATAGATTATTTATCAATTGTTAGATATAATTTTGAAAGTAGTTCACAAAATCCAAATCATATTGGAGAGATATTCGTAGAGACTAATATTGTTCATAATTTGGAAAAATTATAATTTAGGGAGACTGAGGAGATTATTCTTGGTAAAATGGTTTCTAGGATAGTTATAGAGTTCTCAAATGCTAAAAATATATGTCATCAAAAGAATCCCCCTCCTGAGAATGTGATGGGTGTTCAAAGATTTCTTGGCCGTGTTTTTTTTCTAGAGATTCATAAAATCTTTCTATAAAATCACTTGTTAATTATGCTCATTATTAGAGAAATATATACCCTTCTTCTTTTATTATAATTTTTATAATCCTTTAATCTTATTTAATATAAACTCACTTATTCCCTAATCATCACTACCCATAATTAGAAGTTTTGATTTGAAACCTTGCGTGATACTAATGATGTAGCTGTTGGAGTAGTTTTAATGAAGTTTAAATATAATAGTTTACATGTGGCGTCCTTTTCTTGAAGCTTGTAAGATAATTTAGAAATAAATGACACCACAATTGAGAATTAATTATTGTCTATTGCGTTTTCTTTTGAGAAATTTAGCTAATTCTTGATAGGGTCTAAATTTATATTCTTCACTAACCATTCTTCCTTAATGTGCATAATATTAAAAAATAGTTCAATCAATGAATCATTATAGGGATTCATTTTCCGAGTTAAAATTCTATTTTTGGTATGAAACTTTTCTATTTTGTAGGTTTTTTGAAGGAATTATTTAGAGTTGTGTTCTTGGTGAATAAATGATTCTCATTATTTAAAGGAATCATTTTAAACCATGGAGTGGCCACAATGGTGGTTAGAGGACAAGTTAAAATGTTCATTATGATGGTTTCTGTTGGCATACAATCTTTAAGGATTCTAAGAGTATGGTATTTGGTTGTGATAAATTTCATATTTGGGAAACATTGCTTGGAAACAATAAGGGTTATAAAATAGAATTATGGAAGTTGAATTTTTTATTTTTAGAGGTTAGACTTCTTGAGACCATTTACATCCTCTCACGAGAATGATTATATTTTGGTGGATATAGACTATGTCTCAAAGTGGGTAGAGATTGTGGCATTGTAAATTATTTAGGTTTTTAGTGTTTTGAAATTCATAATTAAGAATATATTTTCTAGATTTGGATTTCTTATGGATTTTATCACTTATAATGGAAATATTTTCATGAAATTTAAATTTAAAACATTAAGAAAAAATATGGGTGTGTTCACAAATCTGGAACCACTTATCTAACTCACACAAATATGCAAGCTAAAGTGTGAAACATAGACCACATATAAAATTTAGAGAAACATATTCCTAATTATAGGATAAATTTGACTCTAAAATTAGATTAGGCTTTATGGGTTATGGAACTTCCTTTAAAACTCATACAAGGGTATCTTTTTATGAACTTATTTTTGGGAAATGTTGTCACTTGACTATAAATCTTCAACATAATTATTTTTAGGATTTTAAGGATTTGAATTTTGATTTTAAATAAATTATTGAGATGATTCGATTAAAGATGAGTGAACATTATGAGATTATAAGAGAGTATTTTTATAATATAATAATTTCCAAGGAAATATCCAAACCTTTTCATAACTAAATTATTAAAAATACATAACTTAATGCTAGTTAGAAAGTGTTGTTGTTTAATTGCAGATTCAAACTCCTTCTATGAAAGATAAATTCTAAGTGGTATGGACCTTTTAGTATCCTTAGAGTTATGTTCAATGGGGCTATTGAGTGGGTAGAAGGTAAAAACTGGCATTTCTTGGTGACTATATAATGGATCCAACCTTATTTTTAAGGGAAACCTAATGGATGAGGCTCCATTTTTATTATTTAAAATTGAGCTTTAATTGTGTTGATCCAATAATTATAAAATCAGTGTTTTATGAGAGTAAATTCATGGTTATTTTTGTTTTTTATGTTCCTTTTGAAAAATAAAACCTGATTCCTTATTATGTTTGATGAAAAATGATTTTTTATAAGAATTTATGGAATATGAGCTTGTTTTTCTAATATTCACAACCATTTAGAGACATAACTTAAATAAATTTTCACTTAAAACTATTACTCTCGTATCAATTATATTTGAGTTACAAAGCTTTAATCTGATATTAATTTGACTATTCTATAAGATGTAGAATCTATGTGATCATATAGATTTTTTTTCAAAGAAAAAGGAAGAGTTTAATGGTCATGATTTAATTATTAAATATTCTTTTTTGGGAATGATTAAACTATTACATTGTTTACTTCTATTTGATTTTATTAATGGTGGATTTTTACATGTAACCCATACTTTATTAAGCATACATTAATTATATTTTTGTTTCATTAAATTTAAAATATGTTAATTATATAAATTAAGTGTGTGTGTGGGTGGGGAGGGGGGCCTTTTCTTTGAAGATAAAATTTATCTGAATATATCTTGAAAATTATGAACCCATGTTTCATTTTTCTATTTATAGAATTATTGTTTAACCTGATTAATTTTTTTGAGATTAATTATAAATATTTTTGATATTTTAATTTTACAAGAGAATGTGCTTTTAAAATTTTATTGGAAGGAGACTTTGGTGTTTTATAATCATGCTATTTTGAGTTTTATTGAAATCCTTGAATATTCTTTCAAACATTGGTTATGAAAAATTATTATTGAGATTTACTATTTTGAAGTGTTTTCCCACTGTAGATTTCAATATTGAATACAATGTTGTGTTTTATGTGTGGGGGAGAAGTCTTAAATGTGATAAATTTTTTCCATTATTATACACACAAAACCCCCTAAAATATTTAAAAATTGGTTATTTTTCAAGATTATATTTTCATTTTATATGGGTGAAAATTTTATTTACGATCAAATATTTAATTTTCAATTTGAGGAATTTACTTTCTATTACTCCATTGATTAAATTGAGAACATCATTTTATTTCCCTATTGAAACAACATTCTTTCGGTAAACATTGTGAGTATGTCATAATATTAAAATTAATTTTACAAAAATTTATTCAAATTAAAATAATAATATATGTATCCAGATGGTATATGAACTGAAAATCATAATCTAGGTTGATATTTTCATTGTTAATTATTTTAACTGATTGATGGGTCAATTATTCATTATTTTGGATCAACTATCCTCTCCAAGGTGGTGATATGACCAAAATGAGTGGTGTCTGCCTCCTCTCTCTCTCATTGTAGGGTTCTCCTTGATGTTGTTTTAGAAGAGAGAGAAATATATCCTCTCTGATTCCTCCATACCCATTCCCTCATTTCCTTTTTTATCCTCTTTATTGAGTCAAAAGTTTTAACTTCTTAATTTTCTATTCCTTTAGTTTTGGAAATCACAAACACTTAATTAAAACATGTTTACTAAATTTTTCTGCCCCAACTATGTTATTCTGCCTTTGTAGAAAGCATTATCTTTTACCATAAATAGAGTAAGTTCTAATGCATTATGAATGTAAAATTTACATTCATCATTACAATTATCATTTTGGGTATGTCATCGATCCATCAGACTCTCCATTAATCAGACTAGGATTTTTAATTTTATTTTTTCCATCATACTGAAAAAATTCATGACTATCATACTAATTCTAGTTCAGATATATCAGACTAACCCACATGAAGATTAAAATTTTGAAAATTGTTAAGGAAGTATATCAGACTAACTAAAGTTTATAATATGCATCCAAAGACTTGTTCATATCATAATATAAACATGTAACACTGTAATGGAATCAATCAATATGACATCAGACATTCAATTATAAGCGATCTATCAATCGCAAACTGTCTATGGCTCTTGCAAGAAACACAAAAATATGACCATTGGGATATTTCTTATAAATACCATGTTATTTGAAGAGTTTGAGGCTAGTAATTTTTTTCACTCAATTATTCTATATGTTACAGAGAAAGAACTGGTTTTCTTAGTCTTTTGTAATTATTTTCATATTTTCCTTCTTAAGGAATCCTTTTCAGGGTTTTTTCTTGAATAAATTTTGAAATTTTATTCTTGAATGATTCTTGTTACAATCGAGGGATTCCAGAGATAGGAAGATGGTGAATCTGATCCATTAGATTAAAGGATTTCAGTTCTTGGAAGACAGAGAAAATCTTATCATCATATTGAGGGATTCTGGGTATTAGAAGATAGAAAAATTCCATTCTTTGTATTAAGGGATTTCCGAGTTAGGAAATATTGAGTTTACTATAAGTATAAAATAGTTGATACGTTATGTCAAGTTGATTGACTACCTTAATCTTATCGTTAGAGGAGTTATCTTTTTAATAATAGATTTTAAGCCATTCTTACTTTCATATAGCTATTCTATTATTTATTTTTACAAGTTTTCTATTACACTACATATAATATAAATTAATTCATTGATAATGTTAAACAATATATACATTTTAAAATAATTTTATTATGAATCTTCAATGATTTACTTGATAATGCACCTGGTATGAAGTGATTATTATAGGAAATAGGATTTTAAGTTTTGAAAGGAAAAAATGTAGAAAAGGAGAAAAATAGGATTTTACATATCATGAAACATCATTACACGATGTGTAGTATCATTTCACCATATGCTGCAATCCATGAAGCCAAGTTATGATGAATTTCAAAGTCATGAAATGTTTCACAACTTGAATCATCATTACACGACGTGAACCATCCTTACATGATGTGAATCACCAGTCCAGAACATGTAGAATTCAAGTCATATGTACCTCTCAAAATTATCCAGATGAAGGAAGCTTCATGATGTGAAATCTAGTTACATGATTTTAGAAGTTTCAAAATTACAAATATCGGATGAGATTTGAGTGAGAACAGTATAGATTCAAAAACCACAATGAATATATTAGATCAACATTAGACTAAGTAAATACCAATTACATGTTATGTAATTTACCATATATATATATATATATATATATTTATAGAGTAGGAACACATAAGAATGGGAGGGGAAAAAATTCATTTTGTTTCATTTTTCTCTCATTTTCCTTCTACTCTCTTTCCCAAAATAGAGTTTTGGAAATTATTTTCATTTTATTACTCATAAAAATAATTGTGGATCAATTTAAATGATGTTATTCATACCATTTTACATCACCAACACTATTCTTTGAATGTCATTCATTTTTATCATTGATCATCAATGAACCTTTTATGTGCTTGTTATTTTTCTTGTTTTAAGTATGTAATTGTTTATAATTGTTTTGAATCCATATATTTAATGATAATTAATGATTTCATGTTCATTAATTGATAAATCTGAATATTTTAATGATCTTTAATTGTCAAAACCCAATTTTTATTCGTGTACTCAACATTGTTTTCAGTATTTTATCCATTTTTGATCAATTATACTATGACTGGATAAACCATCTAGGGTAGGGGTCAATAGTAAGGGTATATGAATTTAATTAATCACTAATTCTCAACTTGGTAAACCTATGAATATTAATCAGTTTAAAAAAATGTTTATCCAATTCATTCAAGTGACCATAACCACGTGAAATTCGAATGAATGAACCTGACCCGATTGAAGTAGTTTAGTTTATGGCCAATATCCTATGAAACTTTTTTCCTTAGATAATAGGTTTAATGTACTTATGCTGATATCAATTCCAGTCAAAGGTGTATCTATCTCATCGTTATAATTAGCTGATTTGACCATAGCTAACTTGCGACCTCTGTTTTCTACATAGCCTTGATCTTATGAGCATACTATGTTATGGTAGAGATTATCTTTTACTTGAAACCCTAAAATTGACCTTTAAACCTTACTTATCGCTTTTATTAACTCATATGTCGTTATTTTTTGTTTTCCCAAACTCGACCAAAATCACGAGGAATCCTACATAAAGGGTTATAAGCTATATGTTACTACTTTTAGATCAATTCCCCATGGGATTGACCCCAAACTACCCCTGTATTATGTGTCAGTAGCAAGTGTTATTTAGGAAATAAATTAATCTAATATGGAAATATCCCATAAGAATTAAAGGATACATGTGTGTGCATCAAATTTTGGTGCCATTGCCAAAGATTTCTATTGGTTTTCGCACAGAAACCTATGTCTGAAGGGACTCAGATTACTTATCCTTGTCACCATTTCCTTTTTCCTTCGAACTCCACCGTGTAATTTTTATTGTTGCTTGGTTCATGGATCAAAACACTTAAAATAATTCATAGATCCATGATGAACAAGAAAAAATTTCTTGCAAGCCATGAATCGAGATGTATCTCTCTGCTCACTTTAGTTTGTAGATGGAAGACCGTAGCAATCATGAAAGTCCAAATTAACTCAACCCACTAAGTCTTTTCAAATACTCAACCTATAATTCTTGGGGAGAATCTAGTACATCAATAATGCACAATCAGGGGTTATGGTTTTCCATCAATCAATGGTGTTACAACATGTATTGTGCAACCTCTTATTTATGCACACACAATAGTGATCAAAGTTTTACTGATTTACATGATTTTTAATGTGGGGTAGTTTAGTAGAAATTAAAGTGAAGATCCCCATGAACACATTTTAAACTTTCTGGAAGTATGTGATAACTTTCAAAACCAGGGAGTGTATTCTGATGCAATTAGACTTTGAGACATTACCTTCTCCCATGTTAGATAGATCTAAAAATTGGATCAAAATTCAATCTCCTGATTTTATCTTGACTTGGGAAGATCTAGCCAAGAAATTTTTAGACAAATACTTCCCACAAATACAGACTTAGAAGCACTGAAATGATATACAAAAATTCACTTTGATTGATGGGGAATATCCCTGGGATTCTTGGGAAGGATTCAAGGAACTGATGCGAAAGTGACCATACCATGGACTAGACAAGTGGTTCCATCTGTAGACATTCTACCAAGGCCTTCAACCAGCCATACACATAGTTGTTGATGTTTCCATCGATGGAGGGCTTATGTTCAAGACACATAAAGCTGAAAGAACTATTTTGGATGAATTATCTCCCAATTAAAACATATGAAAGAGTGATCATGGGACACATCAACATGTTATCCACTATGTTGAATAGAATACTTGACTAGCTGCATAAATAGAATTCATGACCAAGAAGCTTGAATCCATTCAGCTAGCTACTGCCCCACACCCTCTTACTCCTATAATGGTCATTTAGGAATGAAAAATGTATGGTGGCCAAAATATCTATCAAGGGTACACAATAATTGTTGATGAAGAACCAAACCATGATTTTAATTATGTTAATTATAATAATAAAAGTCAATATCTCTAACATCCACAACAATATTTTCAAAAAATCCCACACAACAACAATAGAATAATCATGGGAATTGCTAATAAATAAGTGGTCAGGAACCTTTCATGAATCATGGAACATGAAGATATCCACAAATGAATCTTATTACCAGACCACCATAACATGAAACACAAAAAACCTTTCCTCTAAGAAAAAAATGATTTTAGCTAGCACCACCAATACCTCAATTACAAAATGTACCTTTTTAAACTAATCTGGAAAATCTACCCTTAGAATTTTCTGAAAAGGAATATCAGAGAATGACCATAAAATAAAAAAAATTAATAATCAGAGCCTGGATCTTCAAAAACTCTAGAATCAAATGGGTTAGATATCTAAGACCTTGTTTGTTATATTTAAAGGTACTCTACCTAGTAATATAGATACATACCCAATGGAAGAGGCAAAGGAAGTGGTTTTTAGGAGTGTGAAATTGCTATATTTTTAAATAAAATGTAGAGGAGATGAAAGAAATTCTATGAAACTCAATAAGAAAAAAAATAATAAAATAAGAAGTTAATGGAACCACTCAAGAAATACCACAAGTGGAATCCCTAAATATTCAAACACCTAAGTAAACCAAGGAAGAATTCTATGTTACTCTAACACCCAATAAACCACAAATTTTTTTCCATAAATAAAAATGAAAGGGATATTTTAATGGAAATATAATATTTTTTTTGGAAATATTCAAGTAATTGTACATCAACATTCCATTTGCTGAGTTAATCACTCAAATGCCCACCTATGAAAAATTTATCAAAGATATAATTTCAAATCAAATGAAAATAGAAGTACTAGGAGTCATCTCACTTAATGAAAAGTGTTCTACAAATGTTCCCCCAAAAAACTAGAGAGCTTATTTGCTTTTCAATTCCATTCATAATCAGAGAATGTATCTTCAGAAGAGCTTTGTGTGATTTTGGAGCAAGCTTCAACATCATGCTGATGAGTGTATTCCTCAAGATGGGGATTAAAGAACTCAAACCAACCATATTATCACTCTAATTAGTTTACTGATTAGTAAAATATCCCCAAGGAATTCTCAAGGACATCTTAGTCAAAGTGTTAAAGTTTATCTTTCCAGCGGACTTCATCATTTTTGACAAGGAAGAGGAAGGAGATGGTCCAATCATACCATGAAATCCATTCCTCTCCCCTATAAAGGAAACGATTGATGTGAATCAAGATATAATTATATTATGAGTCAGTGAATGATATATTGTGTTAGATCTGTAAAAGTTAGAACAACAAATAAATGGTTCTTTGATTGTCAAGCGATCTGTCTTAATGACCAAAGAGAAGGATAACTATACATTGAAAATGAAAATGATGACATACTCCCTGATGAGAATGAGGAATATGAAATTGAGAAATTATACTTTATATGACCTCTTATAAGAGAAATCATACCATGTTTCATACCTTTAGTGTTTCTACAACCAAAACTGGAACTGAAAACCCTCCTTAGTTTACTCAAGTATTCCTTTCTAGAGATTACTGATGAACTACTATTTATATTTAACTCCAAACAATCATATTCATAGGATGGAAAATTGGTTTAGGTATTTAAAAGTCATAAAAAATCAATCTTTTGGGGAGTTATTGGAATTAAAGAAATCAAACCAACCTTATACACCCACAAAATGTTACTTGAGGAAGGTGAAAAACCTAGACGCCAACCTCAAAGGTGACTCACACCACCAATGAAGGAAGTTGTTAAAAAATAAGCGCTGAAAGTTTTAGATTCCAAAATAATATTTTAAATCTATAATTGTGTGTGGGTGATCCCACTGCAAGTAGTTCCAAAGAAAAGTGTCCTCATAGATGAAAATAATGATGTAGATGAACTAATATCAACCCACACCATCATTAGATGGAGAGTATGTGTATACTACCGAAACCTAAATGTGACAACCTGTAAAAATCATTTTCTCTTTAACTTTATGGTTGAATTGTTTGAAAGACTAACAGGATATGAATTCTATTATTTGATGGATGGATATTTTGGATACAATCATATTTCATTCAACCTATATGATTACTCTAATACAATATTCACCTATCCATTTGAGACTTTTTCCTATAGGTGCATGTCATTTGGTATGTGAAATGCACCAACAAATTTTCAATGGTGAATGAAACATACATTCCACGATATGGTGGAGGAATTATTATAAATTTTTATGGATGAATTTTTAGTTTATGGTTGATCCTTTGAGGTCTGCCTCAACAATCTTGAGTTAATCCTATAGAAATTTGAAGAGAAGTGTCTAGTTGTAAACTAGAAAAATGTCACTTTATGGTCCAAGGAGGTATAGTCCATGGAGATAAAATTTCCAATAATGTCATGGAAGTTGATCCTGGAAAGATAAAAGTGATCAATGATTTACCCAAGCCTCCAATAGTCGAAGGAATGAGGAGATTCCTGGGCCATTAATGATTCTATTGGTGAGTTATAAAGGACTTTTAAAAGGATTCCCACCATCTATAGTAACTATTATCAAAGGAAACTCTCTTTAAATGCACTGAATAATCTTAGCATCATTCAATACTTTAAAGAAAATCCTGGTATCTACTCCAGTAATCATTTCACCTGATTGAGATACGGAATTTGAATTGATGTGTGATACTAATGACTTCACTATTAGATCTGTTTTAGGAAAATGAGTTGGCCACATATTCTTTCTTATCTACTTTTCCAGTCACATGCGGAATGAATCTCACATTAACTACAAAATATAGATAAATATCTCTTAGAAATTGTTTATTATTTAGATAAATTCCATTCCTATTTTTTCCAAGGTAATTATGCACACTAATCATGATTCCATGAGATATTTTATGAATAAAAATGATGCCAAGACAAAAATAATAAGGTGGATCAATTTTCTCCAAAATTTTGACATTTTAATCAGGATACTAAGGCCTCATAAAATGTTATTGCGTATCATCTTTCCTTATTTACACTGCCACTCATAAAGGCTGATGGCGAGATCGACATCGTAGTTGGCTTTCCTAATAAAAATATTTTCTACATAAAGTTATAACTATAGTTTTAAATATTATAAATTATCTCACCATGGGATTTTTACACCAAGAACACTCCTACCAACAACTAAGAAGATTATTAAATGAATAATGACAATATTACTGGGATGGACCAGTACTGTTTAAGTACTACACTGATGTATTTATATGACGCAACAATATAGATGATGAAATCCATGATGTGTTAGGAATGTGTCATACATCACTAACTAGAGGACATCATGGACTATAATTCATGGTAGAAAATATCCTTTAAATTGTAATTTTCCTTTCGGTGATACACCAAGATGCAAGGGATTATTTTCAAACATGTGACAGGTGCCAATGAATAGGCGCCATTAGAAAAAGAAACAAAATTCTCCAAAAAATAATCATGGAAGTTTAAATAATAGACGTATGGGAAATAAATTTCATGGGACCATTTCCCAATTCACATGGAAAGTCCTATATCCTTGTTGGTGCAGAATACTTCTCCAAATGCATGGAAACTAAGGCTTCAACACATGAAAACGAAAAATTGGTCATGAATTCTCGAAGAAAAATGTTTTTTCAGGATTTGTATTTCTTAGATTACAAATTAGTGATCATGGAACAAATTTTACCAATAAATATATTAATGGATTGCTGAAGAAATATGAAATCTAGTATAATACATAAACTCCTTACCGCCCAAAAACAAATGGGCAAGTTGAATTGTCAAATTAGGAAATCAAAAAAATCTTGGAGAAGACCGTGAACATAAGTCGAAGTGACGAGAGTCAAAAATTAGATGATTTTATATGGGAATACAACAATATTTACAAAAAAACAATTGGTACCACACTTTTTAGATTGGTTTATGGAAATCCATGTCATCTACTAGTTGAATTAGTGCATTTCAATTATTGGGAAATTTAGAATATCAATTTGGATTCTCTAAAGGATGGAGAAGCTTAGATGCTGCAATTTGATGAATTGAAATAAACTAGAAAGTATTCTTAGGAATATGAGAAAATCTACATATAAGAGATAAAGAAATGGAATGATCAATGCATTGAAAGATACATCTTTTTCCTAGAAAACAAGTTCCTATTATTCAACATGAGATTAAATTTTTTCACTGGGAAGCTAAAATATAGATGGTCTGGACCCCTTGTAGTCATTCAATCTTTCCACTATGAGACCATTGAAATTAAAAATGAAGTTGGACTACCATTCAAGTTCAATAGCCAATGATTAAATATCTATCAAGAATCATTCTATTCGGGCTGTTTCATTAACCTGTAATTTATTTGATCCTAAAAGCATCAAGATATCAACGTTAATGGTAGCTCTAAATTGGAGGTAACTAGATAGTTCACCTTAGGATAGACTATATTAGATAAATCCTTAAGATATATTTGGACATGCTGAGAGAAATTAACCAGTGGTTGAACCAAAACTGAGCAAATAGATAAATTACACATTGGGTAACCCTGTTTCACGATGTGTACTTTTTAAGACCAAAATTTTACAAAACTTAGAATTACCAGAAATGAAACTTAATTACATGTCATACAATTAATATAGAATGATTTTAAATATATGTCGTGAAATTAGGTTTCACGGCCCAAACTACCCTCCCTCTCCCATGAACCCTTCCTTTCCCTCCCTCTTGGATGCATGACTCCTACGACCACTCCCCTTCCCTCCCTTTCAGTCATGCGAATCTCATGACCCATCCCATTATTTCCCTATTGACTGCACAAACCCCCAAACTCTCTTTCATCTTAGACAAATCCAAAAACCCCTCCACCCTCTTACCCAAACCCCACATCCAAGTCAACCATACATTCAACCTACTCTGGAGATGACACAAAAAAACCAAGTGCGCTCTGCCGATATAATTCATATATTACAGTAATGATCAACATATAGAAAAGCATCCATGAGGTGTTGCACCTCCCGCACCCCCATCACCTCAGGTAGCATCTCCCCCACCTCCCTCTATAGATCATTCCGAGCCCACTACTTAGGAAGATTCCTGATCAAGCTCCAGAAGGTCGTTTGAGGATGAAAACCCACATTTTCATATTATCCTACATTTATACAACCCCAAGAACCATGTATCCCTCAACTATATATATCCATAGCCACTATAATCCAAAAAAACCATCAACATGGCCATCCTTGCTCACCTACATGTCATTTAGGAGGTCTTCTGACTTCTTGAGGGCCTCTATATTTCATCGATTATTGAGGTATGTGAAGAGAAGTGTTGGGATCTATTTCTAGGATTTATCTCTAAATTTGAGGTCGTAGTGGATAACCTCCACTTCAGACTATGTGGATTACCTCATGATATTTCATGTGAAGAATTATGGATAGAACTTGACATTTGCATAGAGGACTTTGCTGCATCTGAGGTATTTCCTACCCTACAACACATGCCTCTGAGATCTGATTTTTAGGGACTTTGGAATATGATCGCACTAGGTTCTTAAACTGAGCATGATCAGACGATCACTAATTCAACCAAAATATATGGACTAGCACTCAAATTTTTTGACCGAACCTTAAATCATGCAATGTATGCCAGAGCCGAATCTCATGGTTGTGTGAGCCAACTAGATGTCAACGTCTTAGAAACAACCATGGGTGGTAATTCCATCAATATGGATTCCCATTTCAAATATTACTATAGAGATCACGCTCAGAGGAAAAGAGGCAAATTTATGGGAGGTTCCTTCATAACTCATCTGTCCCACCATCACAATATTTTTGACTCCACCCTGCCACTCACCTCCCTTGGACCGTTGGAATCCATCGATGTTGTCTTCCTATATAAGATGAAGCTCCTAATCGAGGATGATGATACCTTTAGATGGGTGGCAGGGGGCCATGAGGCAGCTGATGAGGCCCTAGAAAATCATGCAGTATACCCTACACCCACTGCACCTACCACTTAACTGTCATCCCCTACCATCCATATCCCTTACTCTAAAACCACCACATACACTATTGCTCCACCCATCCATTCCTTCTAGACAGATCTCTAGACCATATAGATTTGCATCATGAAGAACCTGAGATAGATCTTGGAGCCTCTAAACATCCCTTTTGCAGAGCTATATCATTTATCCACCCTCCACCAACTTATTCTCCCATAACATATCAACCACAACCATCACCTTCCAAATTCTTATCTTATACCACTCCAGCACCACCCACTATCCATGAAAACCTACCATTAGAGAACAAATATGCTGCTACCCAGAAATATTCCCTTACAAAGTAGGACACAAAGGGAAAGGTGATAGCCACCAACCCATCCCCCAAGGTTCCATTTTGTAATCTGACTGCTAGACACACAACTTCACTAAGGATGGAGACCTCCCCACCACATACCCCGAAGCATATTTCTGGCATCATGACATCGCCCTATGTAGCTAAACCACCACCCATTCTAACATTATGACCATTGAACAAGATGTAAAACTATAACCACCCACTAATCTGGAGTGGATGTTTGAGGATATGTTCAAATCTTATGGATTATCTTATTTTACTACCATAACCATCTCTATTTTGGTCATATGTATCAAGGATTTTTTATTTTCTTAGTTTTTCCCCTTCATTTTGAAATGTTACACATTAACTATATATGGGAATCTGATTTTCTCCATTTTACATGGATTATTTATCAAATATCTATAATTACATAGTAGCCATGTACAAGTCCTCTATTTCATCTATAGTTGTTGATGCACCTGTGCCACCATCTTTCCTTGTTCAATGAGTGACTCAGCACCTGGGTAAGATTGAGCATCAACCTTAGGAGCTATCACATGAGATTCATGATCAATAACCACCACTACGATTAAAGATACTATTTATTCCAAACCAGATACATTCTAGATATTCTTCTGAAGTGATCAATATTTCTAAAAGACCCTAAGAGCTATAGGATGCTTTCCACGAGTAGCAGTAAACAATAGAGGATAGAATGAGACTATGGATGAAGCTTCTTGATACTTTTATCCATCCATCAGGATGAAAAAAATCATTTTTTAGTTCTTTATGGGATTCAAACCATATTTATTCTTTTTCATCATATTTGTAGTTATTATTTTGTACTATTTTCTCCCTTTTATAGTTTTATTTTATATCATATGTCCCTTCAAGATTTATTGTATAAACATGTATTTATTTAAATAAAAAGTGTTTAATTGACCTTCATACTTAAAACTTTCTTGTATTACTAATTAAAAATATTTCAAACTGATGGAATAATGCTTTATCTATTGTAGGATTTGTATTTCTAACCCATTTTGTAGGTATCCTAATTAGAAAACTAAATTTAACTAATTCCCCCATATAATGCCACTTCTTACAAGGAGCTCTCGATTCTTTATAATTTCATATTCCAATTTCAATTTCCATTTATATGAATTTATCTTCCATACCCCTCCCACAGTACTTCCATGGATAGTGGTGACAATATCTCATCTAATTGTGGGGTATTTTTTTAGGAGTTTCACTTTTGATACACTTGAACTTTTGCTTGATCTCATTTTTCATGGAGACATTTTTCATTTTGGAAGCATGATTTAAACCTAAAAATCATTATACCCATTTTAAATAAAATAAAATGTTAATTTGGATTTTTTTTAAATCCATGTTTTTTCCTAGTTCAGACTTTTATAATGATTGCTGAGCCTAGTAATTTAACTCAAATTCCAATTTTTTGAAATCACCTCTAATTGACTTATTACTTAGTTTTATACCCTTAGTGATTTCCAGTTTCTATATTTACTGCCATTATTTATAAGACTCTAATCATAAAATTGTATATCCTTTTTTGGGCATATTTCTTGAGTAAACACTTGGGACATGTAAATTTCTCATAACCTGCAATTAGATCTTATTCAGGATGTGACTAAAGAAATACAATTTGAAAATGATTGAGGAAATTTTTGTTGAGCTACTTTAGCCTCTAACCCAACTTATATATTTCCTTCATTAATCCCATAGTTTCTACTAATGAACATATAGGATGAATCTATTCTATAATGATTATACCATCTTATCTGACTCTTTGTATAATTCCTGATTTACTTTTAATATTTGTGGGGGAGGTTTTGAGCCAACTCATGACAATTATACTTTGGAGATGTATTTTGATTCTCATCAGACTATTTTATTTAGATCCATGTATACTTTGTATTATTTCAAATCTATCATGTTCATTTGATAAATGAAAAACAAAAGAAAAATATTTTGGTTATGTAGTAGGAAGATAAAAAATGACCATTTATTGACCGATGAATCCCTATAAGGTTCATATGTGGTTAGGGGATGGATATGAGATCTAGCCTAGAAATGATTTTTAGAAAATAAAAATACAAAATAAAATGAAAAGGCCAAGATAACATTTTTAACTCACTTGATATACTTACATAGATCCAACTTGAGATGCTAGGAGAGTGGACTTTATTATCTTTAGATGAGTCATTTTATTGCACTTCTCATGAAATTCATGCATTATATTCTAGAGCCTACACTCATTTTTGGGATTGTTTTTTACTTTTTACCCACATTAACATAGACCCAGATTCATTAGAACCTAATTTATGATTCCATAATGATTGATTTATTATTTTCCTTTACGATGTATATATGACAGAACCAATACATGCTTATGGTTAGGATCATGAACTATGAGTATGGGCATAACTCTAGTTTCATTTAAACCTGAGTGACAAGAGAAAATTCATTGTCAGTTAAATTGAAAATGGGTATAGAGTTCAAGAAGAAATTTATAAATTGTAATTAAAGGATTAAGAATTTGTTTAATGAATTGATCTATGAGGCATGACTAATTTTCTATGTAGGGATGATTATAGAGACTGTATTTTTCTGCATGCACTTGGTTTTATTTTTATGAACATAATGAATATTTCCAATTTTAAAAATTGATTTACTTTTGAAATTCCAATTTAGATATTATTTCTTGAGGGTAGGAAATTGTTTATGTGTGGAGGAATTTGATATGTTGAAATCTTATAGGATTTTTGGTGTCATTTTATAAAGTATTTTCAATGATTTACTTGATAATGCACCTAGTATGTGTTGATTATTGTAGGAAATATGCTTTAAATGCTTCAAAGGAAAAATGTATAAAATGATCAAATCTAGAAATTACATGTCATGAAACATCATTACATGATGTGTAATATCATTTCAACACATGCTGCAAGCTGTGAAGACAAGTCATGAATATTTTCAAATCCATGACAAGTTTCATAATGCGAATCTTAATTACACGACTTGAACCATCCTTATATGATTTGAATCACTAGTCTATGATGTATAGTATTCTAATAACATTTCCCTCTCAAAATTATCTCTCCAATGGAAGCTTCACAACATGATATCTAGTTACATGATGTGAGAAGGATCAAAATTCCAAATCATGGAAAAGATTGGTGTGAGATACATGCATATTCAAAAACTAGGAAGAAAATATTGGATCGAAATTACGTGACATGAATACCAATTACAATTTTTGTAATTACCTGTATATATATTTCTAGTAGGATCTCACATGAATTGTAGCGAACAAAATTGATTTACTTTCATTTTTCTCTTATTTCTATTCTACTCCCTATATGAAAACTAGACATAATGGCCCAAAGGCCTTCATTTTTATTGATTTTTGATAACACCACTTACAAGGGATGAGGGGGAACCCTTACAAGGCCCATAGGCTCAGAGATTAAAAGGACCATAGGATCAGAAGATTACATGACCCAAAGGTCTTAAGGTATTCAACCAAACTATCTACAAGGAACTGCCCCTCCCCAACATCTGCATCATGATAGTAGCTCTCCACCTTTGAATGGACATCTGTCTAGGATTCCCATGAAAGCACAGGTTAGTCCTGATGGCATAGCCATACCCTCTCATTCTGACAAATCAATTTGGCTCTACTCTGGTAAGTGCACCTGCTCTGAATCCTCTTCTAGGGCTACTCCTTTTTTGTAGTGTGTCTGGGGAAACTGCATGTGGCCCAAAGGCCTTGAGGTGGCCCAAGGGCCTTAAAGGTGACCTGAAAGCCCTACTGACTTGAAAGTCTGGGTGGCCTGAAATCCTTAAGGACTCCAAGCCCAAACTGATGGACCAAGGTGAATAGTTCCAACTGCTACATTACCGAATAATACATACTATATTAACTATTATAGTGCCTTATTCCATTCCCACACAGTGTACAGTTCTGTTATAGTACCAGTACAGTGTATAGTTCTACTACAATACCCACATAGTGTATAGTACTACTACAGTACTACTATAGTGCCTGCTACAGTGCTGCTACAGTGCTGCTACAGTACCCCACTGAAAATATACCTCTACTTAGTTCTGAACCTGGGTCTTGTGGATGCACTTAAGGATACATCACCAACTGGGCTGAGGCTCATGTGCACTCCCTATATGAAAACTAGAGTTTCTCCAATTCTTTTCATTGTTTTACTTTAATATAAGCAATTTGGATTGGTTTTGATGACTTTATTTTTCTTCTTTGGCATCACCAATACCATTCTTTTCACGTTATTCATTTAAAGAATCGATCATCAGTAAACATCTTTATGATTGTTCTTGTTCTCATTTTATGTAAGTTTTTATAATTGTGATTGAATCTGTATCTTTATTTCTAATTAATTATTTATTTTTCATTAATTGATAACTCTCAATCTTTTCGTGATCTTTAATTGTTCAAAACCAGTTGTTATTTTTAAACTCAACATGTTTTAAATATTTTATCCATTCTTGATCAATTCTACCATGAGTTTCTAAACCAAAAATGGTTAGGGTTTAGAGTAAGGGTATATGAATTTAAGGAATCTCTAATTCCAAACTTGGTAATCCGAAGAATAGTTATTAGGTTAAAACACAAATGTTTATCCAATTTTTTAAAGTGACCCCAACCATAGGAAGCTCTGATGGAAGACCATGAATTAATTAGAGTAGATTTGGATATGAAAAATAGCATATAACACTTCCTTAGATAAAATATAAGCTTAAGTCACATAGGTTGCAATTACTTCCACACCAAGGAGTATCTATCTCCTAGGTAAAACTAGTTGATTTGACTCTAGTGAAATAGAGACCACCACTTTCTTCACAACCTAGATCCTAGGACAATAAAAAGTTAGGATTCATATTAGATTTTACCTAGAAACCCAAAATTGACCCTAAAACCTTCCTTACATCTCTTCCCAAATCCCAAGTATTTAGTGTTCGTTCTCCCAAACTTGACCGAACTCACGAGGAGTCTTAAAAATAGTGTTTAATTCCATAATTTTCTACTGCCAAATCAATTTTCAATGGGATTGACCCCGAACTACCATTATACTAAGTCTCAATCGAATGGGTTGTTTTGGGAAAAAATAAATCTAATTTGACCACAACCTGCATGAATTAAACCAAACATTAAAGCACATCAGTCATCATATTTAACTTTTGATATTATTTGTTTAGTCTATATTACTCTAATTAAGATAATAAAAATACATTTATTTAATTGGATCCATATTGATTATGATTAGTTTACTCTAATAAATTAGATCCACATTGATTACATTATTCACACAAATATAATTGAACTCTTTATAGTACTGATTCTCTGATTTCAATAATTGGACTATGTCCAAGTATAATAACCCTACTTTAAGAGGCTTTGTGTTCATTAGTTTAAAATTCCTAAAATAATTTTTTAAACTATAATTCACCCCCTCTTATAAGTATAAGAATCTTAAGAAACTATTATGATCATATAATTGGTATCAGAGTAGTTTTCTACTGCTTATTGTTTTTCTGAGTTTTTTACTTTCTTCACTATAGTAAGTATTTAAAGTTTGTTGGTATAATTTTTTTTATAAAATTTTGTTAAAATGACGTGTACCCTTGTAAAAGATTTTTTTGTATTTGTTTTAAGATGGAGTGGCTTAATGTTGGTCCTAAAGACAATCTATATCCTAATAGACCACCTATATTTATTGGTTCTAATTATAAGTAATGGAGAGATAAGATGGAAGATTTTGTTATCAGCACTAAAGTTGATAATTTTTTCATACATATTGGAGATTAAAGATTCATGTTAAGGAATTAAATACTTTTTTAGATAAAAAAAGAAGTGTATTGGATGAACTATAGACTAAGGAATAATTTTATGTGTTCTATGAAAAGAAGTATTTACATTGAGATATCTTCCTTAAAAGATGAAAATGGTATATTGAAAAATATTGAAGTCAGTCACTTTGGAAATTCTAAAATTATGGAGTATAGAAGATATTTTCTTCTTGGTGAATCAGTGGAAAAGATACACCAGAGTTTTATGATAATCATAAATAGTTTACAATCTATTGGTGATTTTTTTATGGTGAAATTTCTGTTGAAAATATTATTGACATCATTACTAATGAGTGGGAGTTAATAATAACTGATATTTATGAGGAAAGAGAGATTAATAATCTTAATTAAGATGAATTTATTATAACCCTTATTCAGTTTTAGGGTAGATTAAAAAGATATGATGATAAAGAGAAAATAAAAAGTAGAGGTGTTTCTTTTTCTACTAAAGTATCTTATAAAGTTCAATCCATTGAGAAATATGATAAATAAAAAAGGAAGAATAAAGGTATTATTCAATTAGAGTATAACACTTTAGAACATTCTGATAATTAATTACCCAATCTCAAAATAAGTATGAACAAGATAGTGGGAAAGAAATATTTTCAATAACTATATAAAAACAATAGTAAGGATAAAGTTGGCAAGAAATTTTATGTGGTCACATGTTATGAATGTATGAAATATAGACATATATGACCTTGTTGTTAAAATATAAGGAAGAAAGGGAGAAAAGAAATAAATTTAAAAAGTAATTCCAAAAAGTACTAGAAGTCTAAAGGAAAGAAAGTCTTAAAAGAATCTGACACATGGAGTGATTGTGGTGGTGATTCTTATGGAAGTTATTCTTAGAATAAATTTCCCATACATAGAAACATAGTTTTTTTCCAATATACCTTTTGTAAATCAATGTTTAATAGAAAAGGTAAAAATAGAAGAATATCTTACAAAAATTCCTTTAAATTCTAATTATCCAAATGGAAACAATTTGACATCCTCTAAAGAAGATTCTTCCTCCAAAGAAGTTAATAGTCTTCCAAATTAAAATGAAGTTTTTTATTATATTTTTTTAGAAAATGAGAATTTAAATATTAATAGAATATTTGATAATTCTAAAGCTAATCATTATAAGGAAGATACGAGAATAAATGTTTTGAAAAATGAAATATCAAATCCTTTTAAAGATCTTGATAAAACTAATTTTAAAAAATAATCTATTTATGAATATTTGGAAAAAGTTGTTTATGAGAATGTTTGTTTACAAAATTATTTGGACAAATTTAGTTCCAAAATTATAAATAATGATGGTAAGAATTTAGTTGTAAAATTATAATATAAAATTTCTTCTTCGATGATTTTTTTTCAATGTTTACCACTAGAAAGGAAAATTTTGATAAAATGTATTAACAAATAAAAACTCATGGTAACAATTCTAGAATGGGTTTTACGTATAAAAAACAATTTTTTGGAACATTTCTTCGTCCTATAAAGTGAAACTTTTATCACCAAGTTCTAAAATAGTGGGTATTAGAAAAATATTAATTATCTAAACAAATTTAAATCCCTTTGTATTCATAAAGACTATTTTTATAATAAAATGTGGTTACTTAATGTTTTTTTATAAAATTTCCAAACCCAAGAAGGTTTGGGTTTTGACAGTCTAATATTCCTATTCTCATGATAAAAAATATAGCATCGGTAACAAAATCATTTGGTACCTTGAAACTGGGTTTTACAAACATATGACTGGAATCAAATATTTCTTTAAGAATATAATCAAGATGAAAGGTGGAAAGGTAAATTTCCGTGATAATTATCAAGTTGTGATTATAAGAATATGTAACATTTTTCTTCTTGGGAAAGCCCTTATTTAATTTTCTTTATCTTTTTTGTAGTTCTTAATAACTAACTAACAATCATAAGTCAATTTTGTGATGAATATTATCTTATGAATTTTTTTAATGGTAAATGTTTTGAAAATTTTTCCAAGGGTGAATATATTTTTTCTGCCAATTGGAATGAGAATATTTACACACTAAAATTAGAAGACCTTAGGATCCAAGACTTACCTCACCTTAGTGGAATATAAGACACATATTGGTTAGGGAATAGAAGTTTGGGATATTATAATCTTATAAACTTATCTAAGTTGACTAGAAAATGACATGTTAAAGATATAATAGAACATAGGTTTGATACTTCAAACGTATCTGACCCTTGTTATTACAATAAGAAATGTAAACCTAGTTTTAAATCTATTTGTGATTTCTCAACTTCTGATGATTTATAGTTAGTGAACATGGAATTATTTTTTCCAAAAAACACTGGAATTATTGGTGAAAAATACTATGTTTATGTCTTAGTTAATGGTTACACTAGATATAATTTGGTCTATTTTCTCACAAAGAAATACTAATCCTTTATTTATTTTAAAACATTTATTGCTCAGATTTAAAATGACAAAAACCTATCCTTGATAACTATTTTTAGTAATCTTGGTGAATAATTTGAAAATTATGATTTTAAAACATTTTATAGTAAAAAAGTTATAGAAAATAAATTTTCCTTACATAGAACCCCCTAGTAAGATGGTCTTGTTGAAATAAGAAATATAATTATTCAAGAAATAAATAGAACCATGCTATGTGATTAGCTAGTTGATATTTTTTTGGTAAGAAGTGGTTAATACCACCGTATATAAAATAAATCATGTTTTAATGAGACATTTTCTAAACAAAACATCGTATGAGTTGTGAATAAGAAGAAAAACAATAGTTTCTTACTTCAATGTTTTTGGCGGAAAAGTATTCATATTGAATACTAATGATAATCAATATAATATTGAACACAAATTAGATAAGGAATATTTTTAGGTTATTCTATTAATTTTAAGTCATATATAGTTTTGAATAAAAATTATTATACTATTGAGGAAACAATACATTTTAGGTCTGATGAAACTGATCCTTTTGTTTTCAAACAACCCCAATGAACATCCTCAGATGATAGTTCTAAAACTAATTTTCAATCTCTGTAAGAAAGTTATTACCATTAATAAATAACTTAAGAAATAGTTTTTGAAGATATTCATCAGGAATATTTTTTGATTTTTACTAAAAAGAAAACTTTTTAAAACCCAAGAAGTTAGTTGTTTCATAAGAATTATCCAACGGGAAGTATCATTGGTGATTTATATCGACCGGTTAAGACTATAAGTTTCATAAATAATAAAATTGAATATCTAGATTTATTATCCCAACTTAAAACATTTAATCCAAATGAGTCTTTATGTGTTGAGGATTGAATTAATGGAATGCAAGATGAACTCAATGAGTTTGATTAGAACAAATTTAAACGACCTATAAAAATCTTCTATAATTTGTGTAAAATGGTTTTTTTGGAATAAATGTGACGAAAATGGAATAATTGTTTGAAATAAATCTTGATTATTATTGAAGGTTATAATCAATAATAGGGAATTTATTATGAAGAAACCTATGATCTGGTAGTAAGACTTGAGGCTATTTAAATAGTTTTAGCCTTTGCAACATTATTTAATTTTAAACATTTTAAAATGGATGTGAAATGTGTTATCCTTAGTAGTTATGTTCAAGATGAAGTTTATATTAAACAACACCCTAGTTAGGAAAATACAAAACATATTTAATGTTTTCATAAACTTACCAAAGCATTATATGGGATTAAAAAATTCCCTAGAGGTTGGTATAATTGGTTAACATGATATTTATTACAATTTTTTTAAGGGAGCTATAGATCCAAATATTTTATTAAAATAATTAACAAAAAATATTGTGATTATAAAAATTTATGTTAATTACATTATATTAGATTCAACTAAAAAATATTTAATAGATTTCTGTATAGATCTCATTAATTCTATGTTTGAAATGGGTATGACGTGTGAGTTAACATATTTCCTTGGTTTTAAAAATTTCAAAAAAACCTAAAGATATTTTATTTCATAACATAAGTATATAAAATATATTATTAATAGATTTGGATATGACAATACTAAATGTATTAGTACTACTATTCGTACATACATTAGATCTGGACGAGACTATGCAACGAGTTTATTAAAATACTTTTAGAGGTATGACATGAAGTTTTCTTTAATTAAATGAAAGTTAGTTATATTTAATGTTTTTAGTATTATTATGTGCACGATATCTGTAAAATCTTGAAAAATTCCATTGAAAAGTTGTAAAATGATTTTTTTCATTATCTTATGTGAACTATGAATTTAAGAATTTTCTATTTCTTCAGAATTGTTTTTGCGGTAAATAGTTTTTGGAAGCTGAATTTAGTGTTTGTAGAATAAATTAGAAATGTACATCATGAAATTTTCATTTAATAGATTATTATTTAGTTTCTCAGTCATGTAACAAACAATAATCATTAGTACCTTCCACTATTAAACTCGAATATGCGGAAGCTAGAAGTTATTGTGCTCAAATTTTGAGGATTCAACACACACTGGCATACAGTGGCATGAGTTAAAAAAACTCAAAAAACATTGTGATAATAAATTTCCATTTAATTAGGTAAAAACACAACAAATCACTCACATTATAAGAACATAGATACAAGACACCACTTAGTTTAAGATCACACACTTAAAAGAGATAAAATTTAAAATTAATTAGAATTGAAGGATAACTTGATAATATTCTTACTAAATCTATTATATCCAATATATTTAAACGGTTCAAATATAATATACTAATGTTCAGTTTCACGTGATCATTCATATGTACTTATTTTTTACCCAGCTCTTTATATTATGTAACTCATTTTCACAGGGAGAGAACATATGTCTTATTTTTTTCCAAAACTTTTAGTTTTCTATTTTTTTTAGTTTTTCTAAAACAGTTATCATAATTAGTTGTCCATACAATCACTTTTTACTAAATTTTAGAGTCAACGTGATCAATTTTTTTGGAATCAAGAATTGTAGTAGAATTTTAGGTCTCAAAAATTTATAATTTTTGTTTTCAGATTTAATTTTTTTCATAAGAATTTTTTCATTAGAAATTTTTAAAGTTAGTTTTTTTTTCAAAACTATTGAAATTATTTTCATACTAAAAATATCATATTCTACTTTTATTTTAAAACTATAAAAATATTTTTACATAAACTTATAATAATATGATAATTATACCAATCACACATTCCACTCTGAAAGGTACTCTTTTATTATTTTACTTTTTACACTATCTCATTAAGTTTGTTTTTTTAATTTTTTTCTCATAATTCTATTTTATGAAATTTTGTTTTGTTTTCAATGTTTTTAAAATATTTTATAATTGTAATCATCCTAAATCAGATAAAACTATTAAATATTTTGAGAGTTCAAATTTGTTTTAAAACTTTCTTTGGATTAATCAGGGCCATCAGATCATTTTGGGTTTTCGTATAACTCATTGATCATATTACGGAAGAGGAACCATAACCCTGAGTTCCTATATATAAGAGGTATACCCTATATCCTACATCATTTTTTCAATGTTTTCCATCCTAAATTGCTTCACCCCTTAAAGGCCCATGTTTGGTTGAGTTTCTTTTCGTCTGATCTCCATTTTCATAATTTGAATCTGATTGAATACAAGGATAAGTTTTAAAAATAATTTATTTTCTAGGAGATATTAGTTAAAATAATGTGGTTTGAGAAGTATTATACTACTCTTAAGAATATAATTTCTTTTCAAAGAAGGGAATCAATTTTCACTGAAAAACAGGACAAGGATTCAAATTTTTATTATCCCAATGTATTTCATGAATTCAATGTGTTCATTCAATTCATATAGGAAGATGAGAAAGAAAAAGTTTCTTTTATTTTGTATAGAAAAGGATATAATCAATCATAGAAGAAACCTGCTGATCTTGTGGGAGTACCTTTTGAAGGTAAAGACTATTTCCCTTCACAAAAGTTTCAATAAAATATCGGATATTTTAACAAGGCCAATGATGAAGACTCATTATTTTAAGAATATAAAAAGGTTAAGAATATTTCTCTTCCAACATAGGATAACTAAGTAGTGGCTCTTTGGGTGCAATGTTTTCTCATTCTGAGAAATTTCGACTGAGAGATATTAAAAGTATCTAATGTTTTTGTGCTTGAGTTTTTGATAAATATGGGGAAGATAGACCTTGTGAAGTTTATCATTATCACTATATAGAAGATTAAAAAATCCATGATTAAATCAAAGATTATTATGTTTTCAGCCTATTGTAATTGATATAGTGGTAATGTGTATGGAAATTTTCAGGGTGGCCAGTAAATATTATCAAATGAGGGAGAAAATTTCATTCACTAGTGAGGATACAATGAACCAAATTATATTGTTTATTCATAAAAATTTAAAGAATTTTGTTGAGAAGGATGATAGTGATGCCTCCGAGGTAGATCTATCAAGGAAATTAAAGATGTTTTAAAATAATAAGAATAATATAAGGGAAGATACCCCTTCTTTAAATAAATAAAGGAAAGAGAAAAAGATGACTGATGATGTTTTCAATGAGATGATGGAAATGGAATTATAGATAAAATTGGGGATCCTGAATATGGAATGGACCACGCATAATATTTTTCTTTTAGAGTACATGTTACTAAAAATTTTCAAGAAGAAGAAAATAAAATAATTCAAAATAATATGTTACAAGAAGCTAATATGTGTGAAATGATGCAGAAAGTAGTAGAAATGGATTTTGAGAATGTTGTTCTACCAACTTCTCATACCGATTAATTAAACCCATAAGTAGGGTTATTATTTTTGGAAATATTTTTGGTTCATGACACAATTCCTTCTATAATAGAAAAAGGAAAATAAAAAGTTGTTATTGATGAATTAGTGCCTAATTGTTTTGAAAAATATTCGATATGAGAATTATACTAAAAAGAAACTCTTATAATTACAAGGAAGTTTAACTAAGAGTGATATAAAAATTATGTTGAATGGATGGAAAATGAAAATAAGAAAAATAAGAACAAGAAAAAGATGAAAAAAGGAGATTAGAAAGAATAATAATAATATGAAGAAGAAGGAACAAATTTGAAGAAGAAGTAGAAAAAGAGGAGGATGATAATGAAGAGGCTGATGAAAAAGAAACAAAATATAGAAAAGAATCATTAGAGTTTTCCTCATTATTAGTTCTAAACTCCAAGATTGATAATTACAAAAAATCAGGAAGTACTCAAGGGAAATAATCATCATCATAAGAACAAGAAAAATCCTCGTCAAAGAAAGATGAATATGATCAAAATTAAGAAACAAAAGTTAATGATAAAGTCAAGAATGATGAATATGTGGATATTATAGAAATACACGAGGATTAAAAAGTTTCAAATAAATAGTTACAAATGTTTCAAAAGAAGATAAGAATAATGGTAAATAAAGATAAGCTGGAACGAGTAGAATACAACCTCCTTGGATAGATCCAGAATAATCAAATTCTATAGAAATGAATTCATAGAAATGATTTGACTATATTTTTCATATATTGAGAAGTTTAGAGAGAATAATTACTTACTTTATAAAGAATGAAGCTCAAATTCAGATTATCCAATACATTATAAATTATAAATTGGAATCTATAAAATTTTTAATGGAGTCAGTGATCCTAATAGAATATGAGTTGGATAATTTTCATGAAATTTCACAAACTCATAAGAAATTGTGAAATAAATTGGAAAAATGGTATAACTAGGTTGATTTATATATCTAGATTGATGGTGATAAATTTTATGAATTCAAAAATATTATGGTATAGTAAATAAGTTCTTTCAAACATTTATCGAAATACATGTATGACCGAGTAATGTTTGTTGAACAGTTTAGAGACACCGCATAAAAATGTATTGAGGGTGTTTGTGTCTTGAAAAAAAGATCCAATATATGGATATGGATTTGAGCAGATTGATGTCTTTTGAAGAAGAAGTGATTATTTTTAGGGAATTAAAAAAAATAACTTTCTAAGGAAGTAAAAAACCTAAAATCTCAAAATTGTATTCAAGAAAGAATGTTTGACGAGCTAAAAATAGATCATAATGAGTTTAAGAATATCAAGGATTTTTTCAAAAAATTGATGAATAAATATTGAATTTATTTTCTTTTTAATTCTTTGATGTATTTTTTTAACATTTGATTTGTTTTGTAATGAATGTACTGTCTTTTCATCCAATTATGATGTCTCGAAATGTTTATCCAATCCTAATTGGTTACATGTTGTTTCATTTTATACATGGATGATTAGTTAGTTTGGTAGTATTTGGTTTTTTACTTTTCTATAATTTCATGAAACTTCATCTATTCTCCATTTATATTTTAAAATCACAAATGGGGAGAAAATATTTTTAAAGGGAGAAATTTTTATACAAAATAAAAGAATATATAAAGGAGAAGTTGTTTTAATAAAGGGTATTATAAAATCCTTAGAGGGATAATTTCATAAGGGAAAGAATTTATATTTAAACAAGATCAATTATAATACACTATTGTATTCAATATCATATTAACAAGAGTAATCAACTCATGGGGAGTTAAGGTCTAAAGAATAAATCAAAATGTATAGTTCTTAAAAGATTAAATGGTGGTATGTTTTTCAAAGTTATTTTTAATTTATTTTTTGGGGTTTATGATTTCTAAAATGAAGGAGATTATTGAGTGAGAAGTTTTAACTTCTTAATTTTCCATTTTTGTATTTTTTGAAATTACAAATTCTTACTTAAAACATCATTAAAAAATTTCTATGTACTAATTATTTAGTATATTTTTAGGAAAAGATTATCTTTTACCATATATAGAATAATTTATAATACATTATGAAAATAAAATTTAAATTTATAATTATGATCATCATATTGGGTATGAGTCTGATCCATTAGACTTTCCATTAATAAGACATGAAGTTATACTTTTTTCTTATCAATCATACTAACAAAAGTCAGGACTATTAGACTAATTCTGGTTCCATTATATCAGATTATACCTTATAAAGATTATCATGTTGAAAATTATTAAGGAAGTAAATCAAATTGACTGTAGTTTCTAATCATAATATAGAATATATTTTTTATGATATAGAAAATCATTAATACTGTAATGGTATTAATCAAGATGACATCAGTCATTCAGTTGAAAGTGAGCTTTCAAGCACCATCTGTTCAAGTCTGTTGAAAAAAACATGAAATATGATCATTGGGAGATTTCATATAAATACCGAGCCATTTGAAGAGTTTTAAGACAATAATTTTTACTCTTTAAAGTATTCTTGAGTTCACATACCCTGTTATATTTAGTAATTATTTAGAGAGTTTGATTCTTAAAGAATCATTGTTAATGTTGTTTCCTTAAGAACATTTGAAATTGTATCCATATCCAGTCATTGTTATGATCAAGGGATTCTGAGGATATGAAGATGGTGAATATGAGCCATCGGATCAAGGACTTATGAGGATAGGAAGAAATTGAAAATATGACCATCATATTGAGGAATTCTAATGATAGAAAGATAGAGAAATTCTGATCCTTGAATCGAGTACTTTCTGAGTGAGAAAAGATAAAATTTACTATATGTATAAAATAGTGGATAACTTTATTCAAGGTAATTGACAACCTTAATCTTAAGTTTAAAAGAGTTATCTTTTTAATAATACATTGTAATTCATTCTTACTTTTACATATCTATTAAATTACTTTTTTACATGTTTTCTATTGAGTTGTATATAATAGAAAGATATTCATCATATTCATATTTATATATTTTTTATTTTATCTACATTACTCAAATTAAAATAATAAAAATACATTGATTTAATTGAAACCATTATGATTACGATTCTTGTAATATGATAAATCATATCTAGTGTGATTACAATATTCACTCTAATAGAATTAGACTATTCATAGTTCCAATTCATTGAATTTTTTAATAATATGGAGTTAAGTATGATTACCTTACTTTAAGAGGATTTGTGTTAATTAGTTTAAAATGGTTAAACTATGTTTTTAAAATAAAATTCACACCTATTTTATAAATAGCCATCATAAGATACTCATAAAATCATGCACTCCTCTCTTTTATAATTTCTATGAACTCTCCTAAAGTCTTGGGCTATCTCACTCCAGTTTTTCAATCATGGTGGTGTTCCGTAAAAACATGTCAATTGTTTGGAAATGGTCTTAGTTCACTATAGTGTAGATGGCTATGATATTTTAGCATTGACAATGAATGTTTATAGTCTATGATGGTATGATGGATTAGTGATAGTCCTAAACCAGTTGGGTGAAGGATCTACTAGTTTTCATCCTTGATGATGATGAAAACATTCAAGGTGGTGGTTTTCCATGTGATAGTTGCACAAGGAGGTTTTATTGGTCCTAAAGAAGGTTTTTTTTCTTTTGAATCCCTTTCCCACACAAACCCTTACTCGAACCTCACATTCCTCTATGCCTCTCCATGTAATATATGGGGCGGTAGTAATAAAGTTGTTTTGCGATATGTAGTTAGGTGGTCTATGGCATTCTAGGCATGACTAGATTCAGCTTGCTCTTGTAATGATAACTACTAGTTTTCTGCCTCATACACAAAACTGATGATTACAACCCTTAGATGCTCAAATCCTTTCTCTGACCTCATGTTCCCCAGTTCGTCTACCCATCAGATCTGGTGTAGTTGTTAGGTTTTTGGATTTTTGGTTTGGCGGTCATTGGTGTTCTAGCACAAAATGAGTAAGTTTTATCATTTGAATACAAATATTGGTTTTATGCCTCTTTAATGATGCTGATGTTCAAAGTTGGAAATGAAAATGTTGATGGACAATGTAATGTACCAAAAATTCTGTATATTTTTTTTAATTATATGTGATTTTTTTGAGAGTGTGAAATCTGATGTCGCCCGATTCTAAGGTCCTGAGCACCCGTAATGATCCGTCATAGTTTTGTTAAGATTTAATTATTACACATAATTGGTTTTCATGAAAAATTGGAATAGATCTTAAATGGTAACTCAGATCAGAAATATGAAGGCACCGTTGTGTTTAGGATGGCGGGTTTACCCTAAGCACGACTTAAGTTTAGTCAGTACAAGCCTCCTATGAGAAAAACTGAAAATGGCATAACCATAAATAAAATAATTAAATAAATTTATTTATTTTTAAAATTCTTATAACTCACAAATGGAAAGTTAGATTAAAAATCAAAGACCGCTGCTGAACTCATAAGGATATCCTTTCTTTAGGCAGATACTAATATTGGATGACACAAGCCACCACCGAAAGTTAGTTTTTTTTCCGTAAATAAAATAATTAAGTGAAAATTATTTTATTGTAAATTTTATAACTTTTAAATGGAATCTCAGATTGTAAATTTGGTAGTATAGTTGGGTTATTTGGGGGTGGGTTTCACTTGGGCAGAGCCCAACCTCGACTGGCGTGGGTCGAGTGTTATGGTTAAAAAATATTCAAACTTTTTTCAGGTACATTCAATAAAAGCGTGGGTGACGTTTTATGACTTTTGAAACGTTGCTCAGATTAAAAATCCAAGGCCACTATTTAATCCACAATACCATGATTCACTTAAGGGAGGTATAATTTCGACTACAGTAGGATGGGTGAAAAATTTATTTTTATGGACTTTTAAAAGATTAATAAAATAACATGTTTTGTTATTTTTTTCTTTCATTCCTCAAACAGACGAATGACACTAGTGAGACCAGCAACATGTCCAGCCAATAAATGGCTTGACTCTTCTTTTTCTATAGCCACACCATCAGGAATTTGGTAGTTTCATTAATTAAGTGAACCACATTAATTCCCCGAGCATTGCACACTCCTTCTGTGCTCCTATATATATGGAGCTCAGGGAGGGGTGTTGGCACGACTTCACCAAGAGATGAAGCCCTGGAAAAGTACCACGCCGCTAACCACCTGGAGGATGAGACTAGTTTCAATGAGCAGTGACGAGCACCACCGAGTCATGAACTAATGACAACGATGATGGAGGTTTTGTTGACCATCATTAGAAGATGTCTCTTCTAGGTAGGGGGTTTAATTAATTTATACGTCCAAATGATTAACCTTTTATCTGTTCTTGAATAACACGAAGAAAAATGGTCAACCAACTAATGGGTTGACCTGTGATTCATTCTTCTATGTGAGAGGTTATTGTGGGAAATCTTCTGGAGTTAATATTGTGTTCAATACAATTGTTTATTGAACTCCCTTAATATCCTCCATATTACAAGATAACATGGAGGGTGTGGGTCTAAAGAACCCGGCCCAGACCCTCTGCTATCTTGCATTCCATGCACCACCTCAGAAGACTGAGAGAATGTCGATGCACGCCACAATAGGAGGGCAGCGGCTCGTTTGCCATGGCAAATTGGGGAGGCGGCTGACACGTTGGCCGACTGCTGGATGGGAGGCGGCGCCATCGCCACGCTGCAGATGAATAGAAGTCATGGACTAAGTCGAGTGGAGGCCGAACCCACATTTGGTGGGTTCCTCCACACCACCGCCTCACCAACCAAATAGCCTCCAGGCCATTCGAGATTCTGAGTGACTGGGGGGTTACACCCCTTGTGTCGGACCAAACCTGGCCACCACCCTCGCACCGGGCTACCACCCTTACACCGGGCCGCCGCCCTCACACCGGGCTGCCGCCCTCGGACCAGTCCACCACCCTGCGAGCCGCATCCTCAGCGGGCTGCCGCCCCTGACCGATCCTCCGCCCTAGCAGGCCGCCTCCCCCTGTGGGCCGGGCCTCCCCTTTACGGGCCAACCTATTCTGGCCGGGCCTCCCCCCATACGGGCCACCCTATTCTTGTAGGGACAACCTGGTGGGCCACCCATCTTGCGGGCCGGACCACACATCGGCCTAGCGGGCCGAGTCCACCCCGTCTCAGTGGGCCGATTCCACCCCGGCCTAGACTAGACCGAGTCGGGCCGGGTCGGTCCACCAGGTCGGACCGGACCCGGGCCCAAATGGACCTAGAAACACTTGAAGGGACATATCTTAAGAACCAAACATCTATTTGATGAACTATTTGCAGCGTTGAGATCCTTGGATCGAGATGGTCCTTTTGGTATACCCCACTTGAGTTTTGGAGAAAGTTGGAGTACGACCAGGTTGGATGGAACCAGAATCCAACCGGGCCCTCATAGCTAAAATTCTTATAACCCACAGACCAGGAGTCCGATTGACGCATCGTCTATCATGTTGGGAACCTTAAGACATGGCTGTCCATTGGGTTACTACTTTGTGGATCTTAGTGGTAGTCAAGGTATGAATTATATCTCGAGGGGAAGATTCTACGGAACTCAAGTGCACTGTGTGCGAGGAAACCTGCAGCAAGCTCCAACGTGAAAAAAGAACATCGATCCTATGTGGGTTAGCATCTATCGATCCTGTGTGGGTCAGCACTTAGCGATCCAGTGTGGGTCTGTGCATACCAATCCTGTTTGGGTCAGATCCTGTGTGGGTCAATGGGGGTCAGAATCTGTCGATCCTGTGTGGGTCAGCGGGGGTTAGTTACCTATCGATCATGTGTGGGTCAGCAGTAGTTCTTCTTAACAGAATAAGATGGTCTAGTTTATGAATAATCATCTGTACTTCTATACATATGTTATAAATGATTATGAGTTGAATATTTTACCTGTGTGGTACTTCAATATTTGTGGTGTTACCTATGTGGTACTTTTATCTATGTGGTGATACCTGTGTGGTACTTCTATCTTTGTGGTGTTACCTGTGTGGTACTTCTAGCTTCATGGTGTTACCTGTGTGGTACATCTACCTTTGTTGTATCGTCTTCATGGTGCTACCTATGTATTACTTCTATCTTCGTGGTGTTACCTATGTGGTACTTATAGTTTCGTGGTGTTACTTGTGTGGTACTTCTACCTTTGTGGTATCATCTTCGTGGTGTTACCTGTGTGGTACTTCTATCTTCATGGTGTTACCTATGTGGTACTTCTAGCTTCGTGGTATTACCTATGTGGTACTTCTACCTTTGTGGTATCGTATTTGTGGTGTTACCTGTGTGGTACTTCTATCTTAACGGGGTTACCTATGTAGTACTTCTATCTTCGACCTGTTTGGTACGTTTACCTTTGTGGTATTGTCTTTGTGGTGTTACCTGTTTGGTACTTATATTTTTTTGGTGTTACCCATGTGGTGCTTCTACCTTCGTGGAGTTACCTTTGTGGTGTTATCTTCACAGTGTTACTTGTGTGGTACTTCTACGTTCATGGTGTTACCTATGTGATGTCCTTCCCTCATGTATGAGATGAGTATATCTTGATAACTTAGGTATATGTATGGGCATATACCTAATATGAGATGATGTATTTCTTTGTGTTTTTTCCTTTGGGTAACTCTCAGTGACCTACGAGGGTCTTGTGGTCCCTACTGAGTATTGTTATACTCACCCCTGCATGGGTTTCACCCGAACCTTATTATGTCTGGTGCAGACAATGTACAACATTGATCGAGGATAAGGGAGCTAGGACTGAACGGTGTTTGGAGGTGGACCATTCAGTGTGACATGAAGTGGGGGATATTGAAAGATGTGGATTGCTAAGGAGGAAATATGTACCTATCGTATATGTAGGAACCTCAGAGGACAACCTAGTAGCTAATTTCCTTTTTCTTTTAGTTGTATTGTACTACCAGTCAAACTTGTACTTTTACAATTGGGCCTGTATTCTGGACCCTATTTTAATTTCAGCACTCTTTTACTACAAAAGTTTACTTTGTGGTTTCATATTATTGCATTTTAGTCTGTGTGTTTTCTTCTTTTTGTGTTATTGGATTGTGTGTTTGTACAAGTTAAAAAGGCAATGCCTCCCTGTTTAAGGGATATGCCTTTCCAGTGTTAGTTGCCACCCCTGGCCTATGGAAGGCAGGCATGGGGTAGTCATGACATGGGCCCTCAGGGATGGGTTGTGACAGAAAAGTTACTGGTTTGATGGGTTTGTTCAGTGTTTCTTCCACAGAGTCATTGGTGAAGGTTTTTTGGGTTTATTTCTATGATAGATTGATCTGTTTTATTCTTGTTAGGCGAAGATTCCAATTTGTTTTTTTGGTTTTGATGATGTTCCCTTCTGGTTGTGTTGGTTTCCGTCTATGTAGTTTACGGTGGTGAAAAGTTGATAATGATTGCGATTTGATATGGTGGGAGATGGCTTGGTTAGTGATGTGTTCTTATTGGGATATAACTTGATGTAGGAGGTGGCTCAAGTCTAAAGATCTCATGGACCAAGGTGGTTTGGTGGTACTGGAACTAAGGATTGATTTTAAATTTTGAATCATGTCCTTTTTAATGACTCTTGAATTTTGAATGTGAATTCTTGATGTCTTTATACTTTAATTTTGAAATGTGTGGTTAACACTAAATATTAAAATGGCCTTTAAGAAATAAAAAGAACATGGATTATAATTATTCCATATTTTTTGGGTATAGACTGGACATCCACAGTTCATAATCAGATTGACTTTATTAGGAAGAAAGTTTGTGGGTTACCAACAACATTGGAATGAGTTTTTTCTTTTTCCGTGAAAAAGGAAACCCAAGAAGCAGATGATAAACTAATGCATTGGAGGGTGCAACTGATCACTCTTGATTCGGCCAGAATTACCCTAGTTGCAGTAGGAGTTTTGAGTCACTAGTTCCAAACAGGAGTGGTATACCATGGTGACATATTTTCAAAATATGTTTCTAGTATTACCTCCCCGAAGAGAGAGGGACGCCTTTTTTTTCTAGGTACTACCGGAGATTAGTACCCGACTTCTCCAGGGTAGCAGCACCCTTGCTAGCTATGACAAAAAAGGGGGAGGCTTTCCTGAGGACGGAGATGTGTCAGTAGAGCTTTAAGGAGTTGAGATAGAGACTGACCAGTAGAACTATTCTACCCATGACCTAATGTTAGCAACAGTGGTCTTTGCACTAAATATATGGAAATACTACTCGATGGGTGAACGTTTTATAGTCTACTCTAATCATAAGAGTCTCAGGTATATCTTCTATCAGAAAGACCTGAACTCGAGACAACAATGATGGCTAGAGTTTCTTCAGGACTATGAATTTGAGATACTTTATAATCCTAAGAAGGGGAACATGGTAGAAGATGTACTCAACAGGAGGTCTGGTCTGCAGTTGCTGAGTAAGGAGACAAAACTGCTAGCCGCGTTGCAGATATCCTTCATGGATAGAGATAGAATAGCATACCTCTAGTCTCTGATAGTCACACCCCCACTCCTTCAATGAGTCATGGAGGCACAACATGGGGACACTAACTGCAAAGCACGACATGATTAGATATCCTCAGGGTAGGCACCTGATGGATTTTTTGACGGTGGGGAGAATGCCATCCTTTTCAAAGGGCATTCTATTGTACCAGAATCACTATGGGAGGAGGTGTTGAGGGTGTTCCAAACGTCCCCTATGGTGGTACATTCGGGAGTGGTGAAGATGTACCAGGACCACCAACATCAATACTGATGGCCTAAGATAATGGAAGCATTGGTAGAGTTTGTATCATGATGCCTCATTTGTTAACAAGTAAAAACTGCTTAGAGCCGGAAAAAGTCTTATGCCGATAGGAGGAGGGAGACCATGTCTTCCTATGGGTCTCACCTCAACGAGTTTTGAAGATAATTTTCCGTGGCGTCAAGTTATCTATAAGGTTAATTAGTACCATTGAGATTCTCAATAGAGTGGGTGAGGTGGTTTACCGTTTATCTCTTTACCCACATATGCACTAGGTGCATAATTTTTTCCATGTGTTGTAGCCGAGGAGATGTGTGCATGATCCATTGCACGTTATTAACTAGGAAGAGTTATACATTGATGATGGGGTGACTTTTACAGAGTTCCTAGTAGATTTTGAAGATCGACAGGAGCATGTCCTTCATGGGTGTCGATACCTCCGGTACACATTCGCTGGCAGCATGAGAACCTCTCGGAGAGAAAATAGGAGCGGGAGGCTCAGATCGGTGCTCATTACCCCTATTTATTTCCTTATTCTATGTTGTGGCTTTCAGGGATGTAAATCCCTAAGGTGGAGAGAATGTAATCTCATGGAAATACCTTATATATTTTTTAACTATATGGATTTACTTAGAGATCATGAAATCTGACGACGCGTGATTCTGAGGCCCGAATTGACTGGAATGATCCGCTGAAGTTTTTTTAAGATTTAATTAGCACCCATAAGAAATTTTTGTGAAAATTTGGAATAACACTTAAACGGTTAATCGGATCAGAAATCTGAAGGCACCGTTGTGCTCAGGATGGTGGGTTTACCCTAGGTGTGACTTATGTTTAGTGGGTGTGGGTCTCCTATGAGAAAACCCGAAAATGGCATAACCAAAAATAAAATAATAAAATAATGTTATTTTATTTTTAAATGCTTATAACTCACAAATAGTAACTCATATTTAAAATTCGATACCACTGCTGAACATGTTAGTGTATGAATTCTTTAGGCAGATACTAGCATTGGCTGACGCAAGCCACCATTGAAACTTAGTTTTTAGCCGTAAATAAAATAATTAAGTGACAATTATTTTATTTTAAAATCCATAACTTTTAAATGGTAACTTGGATTGGAAATTTGAGAGTACCATTGGGTTCATTGGGATGTGTTTCACTTGGGCAGAGCCTAACCTCGACCGTCTTGGGTCTAGGGTGACTTTTTATAATTTCCCAAACTTTTTTTTCCAGGTACGTTCAGAAAACGCTTGAGTGGCATTTTCTAACTTTTGAACCATTTCCCAGATTAAAATTCTGAGGTCACCATTGAATCCACATCATTGGGATTCACTTAAGGGAGGCATAACTTCAACCGCTGTAGGTTGAGTGAAAAAATTATTTTTATGGAATTTTGAAAGATTAATAAAAAAATTAATTTTTGTTATTTTATTTCTTTCCCGGTACTGGTGGCACAAACGACGTGTCAAGCCAATAAATGGAACGACTCTTCTTTTCATGTAATCTCACTGTTGGGAATTCAGGAGATTCATTAATTAAATGAACCTCATTAATTCCCCGAGCATTGCACACTCCTTCACCTCTCCTATTTATATGGAGCTCATGGAGGGGGGTTGGCATGACTTCACTAAGAGATGAATCCCTCACAAAGTACCATGACAACATCCACCTGGAGGATGGGACTAGTTCCAACGAGTGGTGATGAGCGCCACTGAGTCACGAACTGAAAACAACGATAAAGGAGGTTCCATCGACCATCGTCAGTGGATGTCTCCTCTAGGTAGGGGGTTTAATTTATTTATGCATTGAAATGATTTTCCTCTTCTCCATTCTTGAATAACAAGAAGAACGCGGGTCAACCGACTAATGGGTTGACCCACAATTCATTCGACATTGTGGGAGGTTATTGCGGGGAATCTTGTGGGGTTAATATTCTGTTCAATACAACTGTTTATTGAACTACCTTAATAACATCAATATTATGAGTTGACGTGGATGGTATGAGCCTAATGAACCCATCCTGAACCCTCCACTATCTGGAGTTCCTTGCGCCTCCTATGAAGACCACAATCATGTTGACACACGCCATAAGAGGAGGGCCGTAGTTTGTCAGCTGCGGAAAACTGAGGAGGCGACTGACACAACGACCAGTTTCAGGAAGGGAGGAGGTGCGACCATCCCGCTTCCGATGAATGGAAGCTATGGCCGAAGCCACGGTGGAGGCTGAACTTGCCTCTGGTGGATTTTGCAGTGCTGCCGCCTCGCCAACCGAACGACCTCCAGGTTGTTCGGGAATCCGGGTGACCAGGGGGTTACACCCACCGCGTTGGACCGAATTGGGCCACCACCATCGGGCTGGGCAGCCTCCCTCCCATCAGGCTGCCACCCTTGCACCGGGCCGCCGCACTCGAACTGTGCCGCCGCCCTAGGGGGCCACCACCCTAGACCGTGCGCCTCCCCAGTGGGCCACCGCCCTGGACCGGGCCACCCCCCTTGCCGGCCACCCTATTCTGGATGGGGTGCCCTTGCGTGCTGCCCCTCCTCCAGGATGGAACATACATTGGCCTAGCGGGGTGAGTCCATCCTGGACCTGCCCCAACTGAGTCAGGCTAGGTCGGTCCGACTGGCTCGGACTGGACTTGGGCCCAACCCAACCCAAAAACACTTAAAGGGACATATCATGAGAACCAAATGTCTGTTTGAAGAATCGTCTATAACATTGGGATATTTGGATTGAGATAGTCCTTTTGGTATACTCCACTTGATTTTTGGAGAAAGTTAGAGTATGGCCGGGTTGGATCGAACCAGAATCCAACCAGGCCCTCAGAGCTAAAACTCTTATAACTCATAGACCGGGCATCAGATTGACGCGTCATCTATTGCTTAAGAACCCTTATGACATGGCTTCCCTTTGGGTTACTCCTTCGAGGAGCATTGTGGTAGTTTAGGTACTTTTGATATCTCTAGGTGCAGATTCTACGGAACTCGAGCACACCGGGTGTGAGGAAACCTATGGCAGGGTGCAACGCGATGAGAGAATAACAATCCTATGTGGGTCAGAATCTATGGATCCTATGTGGGTCAGATCCTGTGTGGGTTAGCACTCAGCGATCCTGTGTGGGTCAGGTCATACCGATCTTGTGTGTGTCAGATCCTATGTGTGTTAGTAGGGGTTACTTCTCTATTGTTCCTGTGTGGGTCAGTGGGGGTTAGTTACCTATCGATTCTGTGTGGGTCAGTAGCAGTGATTCTTAACAGAATTAGATGATATTGTTTATGACTAATCATCTTTGTGGTTGTATCTTATTGTAATTTATTACTTGTAGTTTCTTCTTTTTGTGTTCTTGGACTGTGTATCTGTATAGGTTAAAAAGGCATTGGCTTCCCATTTAAGGGATACACATTTCCAGTGCTTGTCGCTATCCCCTGGCCTATAAAATGTGGGTTTGGGGTAGTCACGACATGGTCCTTGAGGGACAGTTCGTGGCAGACTAGTTACTAGTTTTATGGGGTTGTTCAGTGTATCTTCCTCAGAGTCATTGGTTATGGTTTGTTGGGTTTATTTCAGTGATAGCTTGATATGTTTGATTCTTATAATGTGAAGATTTGGATTTGTGTTTTTGGTTTTGTTGATGTTTGTTTCTGGTTGTGTTGTTGGCCTTCTGTGTATTTTACAATGGTGAAAAGTTTATGATGAGTCTTTTACCTGTGTGGTACTTCAATATTTTTGGTGTTACCCGTGTGGTACTTCTACCTTAATGGAGTTACCTTCGTGGTGTTGTCTTTGTGGTGTTACCTATGAGGTACTTCTACCTTCATGGTGTTACCTATGTGGTGTCCTTCCCTCATGTATGAGATGAGTATATCTTGATAACTTAGTTATAAGTATGGGTATATACCTAATTTGAGTTGATTTTTCTTTTTGGTTTTTACTTTCTAGAACTCTCGAAGACCTGTGGGGGTCTTGGGGTCCCTAATGAGTGTTGTTATACTCACCCCTGCATGGGTTTCCCCCACACATTGTTGTGTCTGGTGCAAACGACGTACAACGTTGATCAAGGATGGGAGAGCTAGGACTGGACGGTGCTTGGAGGTGGACCATTTGGTGTGACGTGATGCGAAGGAGACTGATTGATGTGGAGTGATGAGGAAGAAATCTGTACCTACACTACAGGTAGGAACCTCAGAGGATGAAATAGAAGTCGTTTTCCTTTTTCTTTTTGTTGTATTGTACTTCAAGTCATACTTGTACTTTTACAATTGGGCTTGTATTCTGGCCTCTTTATTACTTTCAGCACTCCTTTACTAAAATAGTATACTTTGTGGTTTTATCTTATTACATTCTAGTTTGTTTGTTTTCTTCTTGTTGTGTTCTTAGATTGTGTGTATGTACAGGTTAAAAAGGCAATGCCTTCCCATTTGAGGGATACACCTTTTTGGTGCTAGTCTCCATCCCCTGGCCTATGGAAGGCAAGCTTGGGGTAGTTGTGACATGGGCCTCGATGGATGGGTCATGACAGAAAAGTTACTGGTTTGATGGAATTGTTCGGTGTTTCTTCCTTAGAGTCATTGGTGAAGGTTTGTTGGGTTTATTTCTTTGATAGCTTGATATGCTAGATTCTTGTTAGGTGAAGATTCCGTTTTTTGTTTTTGGTTTTGATGATGTTTGTTTCGGGTTGTGTTGGTGTCCGTCTATGTAGTTTACAACGGTGAAAAGATGATGATGATGGTGGTTCAATAAGGTGGGAGACGGCATGGTTGATGATGTGTTCTTGTTGGCATATACCTTGATGAAGGAGGTCTCTCAAGGATCATGATCCCATCGACCAAGGTGGTTTGGTGGTACTGGGACTGAGGTGTGATTTTAAATTTTGAATCTTGTCCTTTTTTAATGACTCTTTTAAATTTGGAATGTGAAATCTTGATGTTTTTATACATTAATTTTAAAACATGTGGTTACCACTAATTCTTAAAGTGGCTTTTAAGAAATAAGAAAACATGGATTATAATTACTCATTATTTTTGGTTATTATTCTCACACAACCATTGATTTTATATAATTAATCTATTTTTAATTATATGTTTCAGTTTAATGGGACCTAAAGAGATATTTAGAATTTATAGTTGGATTCTTATTTAATTATGCTTAAATATTTCTAAAATTTTAAATTTCATAATTTTTTGTAAAATAAGAAACCAAATTTTCACTAAATCCATTTCATCATTAGATTATAGAAATATTTTTTAGAGGGTTCATGTGGTAAAATATTTTTGAAAACCAAATCTTTGTGGTATTTATATTTTTCATTCTTGATATTTATCTTTTTCCACTATAATTTATGAATTGATTTCTTGAGGAAAAGAAATAATTTATTTGTGGGTGAATTTTAAATAGCCTCATTTATATACATGTTTTCCAATTTTTTATGATTTTTGGTTAATTTTGATAATTAAATGTGCTTATAATGGTGAATATTTGATTCAAATTTATTTTAAGTGGGAAATCTAATTTCCTATTTTTTTAGTATGATTTTTTTGTTTTTGGGTGACTAATTATCAATTTTTTTATATTTTTTAGAAAAAATATTGATTTAATTTTATTGAGTTTGAATTTAAATTTTAGTTTTTTTAAGTGTTGATGCATTGGAAATAATTTTATGATAGTCCATGTATTTTATTTTGAATATATTTTATTATTAATATTTTTTATTTAGAGTTAATTTTATCTGATTATAATTTTAAAAAATTATAGTTTTATGAGTATTGCGAGTTAAATTTCCATTGTTACATTATTCTAATTTTAGATTCTTATTTATGTATTTTTTTATTTTCCCTATTGCTGTATTTGAATGTAATGTAATTTTATTATAATGTTTCATTTTAAATTTTATATAATTTTAATTCATTATGGTAAATCCCGAATGAATTTTAAACTGTTTATTTTCGGGGTTCATTGGATTTTTTAGAAGCAGTTGTATAGATGATAATTTTCCAAGTGCTGTATTGGAATTTGTTTCATTGTAAAAAAAAGATATGAAGCTGCCTCATATGAAATTTCGTATTGGGACCCTCATTGGATTTTTTCACCTATTTGGCCCCATAAGATTATTTTTTCGTCCCTATATGATAATATTTCTCACCGATGATTTTTTTAATTGGATCCTCTTAAGATAATTCCTTTTATATGGGGAAGATTTATTTGATCCCGCAGGTTTCTCAAATGAAGAAGATGGAGATTTCGCCATCGTAAACCAAGATCATCAAACCAAGGAAGATGCTGAAACTATGATTGACCAAAACAGATCTAGCTCAAGACAAAAATTACAATAGAGGTAAATCTATAGCTTGATTTTAGGATGAATGATATTGTGTATTATAGATAGAATATAAGTGATGCCGACTTGATCCTGGAGGAAATATGAATCCAAAATGAGAAGGCTAACTAGTTTTCTCTTGTAAAGTTGGTTCGAAGTTGATGAGGGTTGGATGATAACGAAATATGATTTTCTTCCCTCCTTGAAGAGGACACCCAAAATTGATATTGAAGATAATGATATTCTAGATCTTCTCAAGGAAAGTGGACTAAGAATAAAGATTCTACCAAGCATTAAGTAAAAGGAGATCTGATCAAATATGGTCTTGGATATAGAATATATGATCATAATTTTACTTAAATTCCAAGTGTGGAATGTGGTTGTGTGATATTTTAGGATAATAAAGCCTTGATGGTCTAAAGTGGAATATGGAGAAGCTCCATTGATGTGTCAAAAAATATTTTAGTATAAATAATAATTATTTTCATCATCGAGTTAATGTTTATGATATACTATCCCTAACTACGTGTTCTATATTTATAGTTTCAAAGGATGAGTATGATGGGGCCTCTTCACTCTAAAATGTTTTGGCTATGTTGAAAATGATGAGTTCTCACAAAATATTTTATGAAATGCCTATGAGAAGTTATTTTTTTGAGATATTTCTAAGCATGATCAATTGAAATAAGGGGGAGTTAATATTTTCTTTAGGGATTATTTTTCTGGTGTTCATGTGCAATTAAAGGTGAAAAGCGAGGCTATATGGGATCTATTCATGTTTGGGTTCACTAGAATTTTTTGTGGAAGAATACAATTGGGCTCTGCCAACCATTGATAAAATGAGACGAACCTCAAATAACCAATCTTTTATATGGAATAACTTTCTTTCATCAAGGAGAATTAATTGACTGACATATGATTTTTTTAAAAAAATTAGACATATTATATTTTTCTATGACTTTCATGTGGAATTTTTATGTTAGAAATTGATTAAGGATATGGAACATGGACTGATTTTTTTTGCAAATATCATAAATTTAGTAATTCTAGGAGGTGCTGTAAGTGATTTATAGGAAAATAAAAATCTTAATTCTTCATGTTGATTGGGTATATTTTTGATAGATACAAACAGATAGACCCAGGAAATTAGTTGCTCAGATTTTTGAAAAATAATTAGAGGACATGGAATGGAGGGTATAGAGTTGGAAGAAGATTTATACGAACAAGGTATATTCTTTTTCTTTATATTTTTTTTTTCTATTGTATCATTTTTTTGATATGAACTACATTTATTCTTTCAATTTTAAAACGACTTTTGGGAAAATATTTCATGGGGGAATGATATTGGTCTGGTTTATCTTTTTATTTGATTTACTCCCATTCATGGATTTCACTATTATTCTTATTCATGTTTGAAAAAATTATTTTCATTTCATTAAAGATTAAATAAATTTAATCTTGATCTGATTTTAAATTTATTGACAATAATTTTCATGAAAAATATATTCTAACATGGAATTGTTCAATTAATCAAAAGTTTAAGAACACAAAACTAAAAATTTAACAACAATTAAAGTTTTGACCTCTGTTTAATAATTTTTTTATTGGTGAGTGTCTTTGGATGAAATAAATGCAAGGGTTGACTCACCATCAATAAATTTAACAATAGTTTCAAAGGATATTTCCTTTAAAAAATGAAGATAAAATCTTATTTTTCATGATCAAAAATTATTTTTAAAGACCAGATATTTGAAATTTTCCTAGATCATTATTTTTTACCACCCATCATATATTTATTTTCCTTTAGCATAGTTTCTCTAATTCACAAATGTTTCTTCTTTAGCTACACATAACTTCACTATTCCTATTTTCCACTCAATTTTTTGTTACCATATTTTTTAATTAGGTCATTTTATTATTTTTCACACATATAATTATGCATTTCCTATGGATACAATACCTTGATCGCTACTATATAATTTTTTATTGGTTTTAAATATTGTTAATTCAACTACATATATCATCATTCCACTCCAATATCAAAATTGTCTCATTTTTATCTATAGAGTGATCTTTACACCACCATTAATTATCTTGCATCCCACTACCCTTACTTGCACCACATCCTTCTACTTTTATGCAATCCAGTACATAAAAAGTTTCTATATAATAACTTCACCATTATATAATACTGTTTCTGTACCCTTGCCTGGGTATCGAGATCCCTTACATAGTCCTCATTTCACCTATAAAAAAATATAATTTCCTATTATGAAATTCTTAACTGATTATATATATATATCAATTTATTTTCCTGAAAGTAGTTTTAAAAAATTTATTACCCATAAAGTAATAAAGAAATTAATATTTGGGATAAAATAGTTAATTAATTAACAAATTTATTGAATTTAAAAATCCAAATTTATATACCATAAATATAAATATTAAATACCCCCAAAATTTACAATTTTTTCATCCTTGATAAAAACTTCAAAATCCAATCACAAAGATCCATACCTTAACTAGGGAATAACTCAAATTATTGCGTTCATAAAAAATAAGTGATAAATAAATATTGAAAAACCAAAAAACATACTCAATGGAGAATTCCTAAATTAGGATTCATCTATAATTTAAAACACAAGACATTTTCCATTATTACCCACATCATTCAACATTTTACCAACATTCATGCCATTTATAGTCTTTCTATATTTTCTACCAATCCTGTTATAATTTAAACTACAAAAATAAAGAGTACATTGCATTTATGTTTTTAATGCATATAAAACTAAAGGTTGGTGGGTTATGATATAAAAATTAAATCATGATTTTGAAACGGATGGTTGAATTCATTAAATCATAATGCATGGTATTCATAGAAAGATTAATGAAGTGTATTTCTCCTTCAAATCCAAATTAAAAGAAAAAAACCCATACTCCCTTCTCCAATTTCATAACATTAGGTTTAAAATATAACATGAAAGCAGTGATGAAGATCCTTTTTTTTCTTATAAGTTTACCTCTCATTTTTTTCCAATGGAACACGTGTAATAAAATGTCTCACAACCTTGGATGTCAGACCAAAGAACACCACAATCTGCACCATCAATCTTTTTCCAACATTAATTAAAATTGTTAATACAAGATGATGGAATTTTTTTAAGATAGAGGTAAATTAATGGTATCCCACTTCATCATTTTATACATTATTATTTTTTTGGAATTTTGGACTGTCACGACCTGTAACATGGGACCATGTAGTGAAATACCCCAAGCTTTCCACCCAATGTCTAGGGGTTGGAAATTAGTGCTAATGGCATCAACCTGCATGTGGGAGGAATTTCCTTAAGTACCTATATGCACACACTTGCCCGACCACATACCACAAACTGAAAGGGGAAAACAAGTATACTGAAAAAAGGTGTGAGTACAAGTACAATTGAAAAACAATGGTCCAGAATACAAACCCAAAAAAAGAAATATGAATACTAAAGAGCACAAGTAAAAATTGTGAACAAGCCAGTTGCTGAGAAACCCACTTGATGGTAAGAGTAGGGTAGCTTCTGGATGCTGTTGGAGTACACCCTGTCGGCCTGATCTCACTGGGCACCACTTAGTTCTAGGCCACCATGTCCACCGTACAAACGTCCATCGTCTGTACAAGACACAACACGTGCGGGAAAATCTCATGCAAGGGTGAGTAACGCAATACTTATAAGGGAACCCTAGTCCACAAAGGAGAAATACCAAAAAGAAACCATAATGAAAAGCCACCAAGTAGGTCCATGAAGTAAGACTATAATGTAAGACCATAATGTATGGACTTCTCACACAAGGTATATTTTAGATAGAAAAAGTTCATTAGTTATTGTGAAAAATGCTTCATACTATTGAGGGAATTATCCCTGATGAATTTTTGCATGTCTTCCGGGCTATTGAGGATCCACACAGCACACAACTACTTCTTCTTTTCTAGGACACTAAAGATATACATGGCTAATGCTCGTCTTCTAGGCCACTAAGTATCCACACAGCTGCTACTCATCTGTTGAGCCACTAAGAATTAACATAGCGAATAATCGATCCATATATCACACATCAACCGCCATAAAGTTCCATATAGAATAACCCAAAGGACGGTTATGACATAAGGGTTCCAATTCAAAAAACAACACACTGAACGGACACCCAGTCGGTAAGATATGATCATTTTAGTAAAAAGGGCTCAGTTGGATTCAAGTCTTATCCAACCTGGCTATACTCTAATGCCCACCAAAACTCCTGTAATGTTTCTCAGAAGTACCGAATCGTCTCAAGGGTCCATGTTATACATAAGACACATTAATCAGACATCCGGTTTGCAAGTTTTTATTGGTTTTGTAATCATGGACAGATTGCATCTAGGCCTAGTACGACCTGGCTAGAACGACCCGACCAACCCTGCCCGGGGTTCCACATACCCTGGTTTAATTTTACTGGCCTGACCTGACCTGGTTTGGGTTAGGGTGGGTCTGGTCCATCCTAGAAAGTGGGCCATGCCCAATGGGCCGTGCTGGGCCCAACCTAGATTGATCGAGGGTCTAGCCTGCTGGGTTGCCTGATGATCCATTTTCATCCGACCCATCCCTAAGGGTCTGGATCTGGTTTGCCGACATGGTTTCACCCTATCGGGCATGGTTCTGGCCCGCCTGCATGGGGTTCATCCCACAGACACTAATCCCGCCCTCTGGCACTGGTTCGACCCATCGGCGCTGGTCGGCCCGGCCCGTCGGCGCGGTTCCGGCCCGGTCCGCTGGCTTGGGGTGTGACCCACTAGCTGTAGCGCAGTCTACTAGGGGTTGACTAGTGGTGTGTGTCCAAAACATGATAGTCACAACCACATCCCCTCCCTATCTGAAAACATCCTTTATGGAGCGGGCCACTCCTCTCACGCGGTGCCCACCTAGCGGTGCATCTAGCACCTTCAATGGCCGATGAGCCGTGACCTCCCCTTCACCGTGGTTGAGAAATTACGGCTGACCATGTCACCTGGGAGGCTCGGATGCGGGCCAATACCTCAGCGCAGTTCCGGTCGGTGCCACTCCTCTATGCCGCCATGACGCGCCGATGGGCACGCTGCCTCCCTCCACCTACGGCCAGTGCCGCCAGCTACTGCTGCTGTCCACTACCGGACCGGTGCACTGATGGATCCTTCTTCTAGCCACCAGAGTTTCTTTGATGGAATTTTTCTCAATCCGCATGCACTTATAGACTCCATTGGTTGTCACCATCACCGCGATGGTCTCAGATGTGCCTTTCTGCCATCTCGGAAAAACCATTCACAAAGTGTTCACATGCAGAGGAGCTCAGGCCTTGTTCATGTCAGGCCACACCCTTTGCTTTGGTGTTTTAAAGCCAGGGAGGCTCAAGATTACATTTCTATTAGTAGTAAAATTAATCCCAAATAGAAAATCCTAGAACAACACCCTCCCATAAGAACGCATGATCCACAAATTAACCTATTAATGGGTTAATCTGTATTTGTTATTTAGAATACAGAATGTGGAAGACATTAAAATAATTTAAACCCCTACCTCGTTGACATTCAGTGTCATAGCGCTTCATCCTTGAGGGTCCCAGAGGTCGATTCCGTTCATCATTTTCAAGGTACATCGAAGTCGATGACATCCCTCCGAAGTTCATTATTCTCTATTGGGGAGGAAATATATTAGAGGTTTGTTAGAGAATCCCCATAGTTTAATCCTTGTTCCACCAACATGTCAAATATTAAAAAGAAAACACATCTTAATGTTTCCATTATGCTATGAATTCATGTAATCACACTGTGACACATCATTAACTCATCATTATGCTACGTGTTAATGAGCCATTAATGAGCTCCATTAATGTAACTCGTCGCTTCACCACAACGTCTTCGTGAATAAATAAAATAAAATTTTTATTTTATTTTAATATTTTTCTCGAAAAGTACAAAAGAACTAACTTTTCCTTTCATCCCCCATTGAGATAAGTTAAGTACTTTCTAGGTGAATTCTGATGTTCTGAGTTCAATAGTGACCTTAGATTTTTGATGCTAGTATCAGTTAAAAAGTTAGAAAAACCCACCCACATGTTTACTAAACATACATTAAAAAGTTCAGAATTCCATCTTGGGCTCACTGGGTCTCAGAATCATGTGCTGTCAGAGCGTGTGGAATCGTAATAATTCTATATAAATTAATAAATATTTACATTTAAAATAAGGTATATTACTTGAACTTTATAAAAGTCTGACATCCATAGCCAAACCCCAAATGACCAAGATATGTTTCCAAGAAATGATGATTTTTGAACCAACAAAGACATAACCAATTTTACCGCTATTTCCCCCATTTTTTCTTTTTTTATTTTTCATTAAAAATATAGAGGATTCAATAAATCATGATCATCAATAGGTTTAAACCCTTTCTCTATGTTACCAATAGGTTCCACTACACTCATTTATAGAACCCTCATCCAATAGTTCCCAGGGACACCCATTACTGTCTTTAAATCCTAGATGAAAAATTATTCAATTAAACTCAATGAATAAGGGTCATATGGAAACATAGGCTTGTAATGTGGCATCCTATAGTCTCTAAGAGTTTAAATAGGTTCATATAGAGGGTAGGTTTCATGGTCAAGCGGTCTCAAAACAAATCTATCTATATTCATAATCATTTTAATGTGGTTAAAATTCATTAGGCTTTAATAAGATAAACCAGAAAATTATGGTAGGGGTGCATACTCTAAGTTCACTCAAGAAATAGAGTTAGAAAATAAAATTTCAAAATTTACTTTTAACCTATTGGGAATGTGAAGTATGTAATGTTAGAAAGTTAGGTCAAGAAATTAATATCAATAATAAGTTTACAAAATAAAAAATTTCTAAGAATCAACATAAAAAATAGTTATCATATTAATAATAATTTTTAGGAAAGTCCAAATTGAAGTAAGATTATAGATCATATAATTGTACACTTATATCTATAAAATTTATTGGAATGATAATTCTAACTTCCAACAAGACAAAATAATTCACTTTTGTGTTGATGTATCCTTGATCAGTTTGTATGAAACAAAATATCATGGGAGAATTTAACTCAATTTATTTCATGAATAATTTTTTTTAAAAAAAATTTAATTAATAAAATATGGGAATTAAAATATTTTAATGTTGAAATAATACTACCCTTCCATGAAGTTGAACCATTTTATCATTTTTATTTTTAATATAATTCTCCTTTTAGATTTCTACCTCTTATTTGAAACCTAAAAAATAAAATCAGATAGGTGAAAGTAAAAGGTTCCTTTTCATTTTATCTCAATTAATTTAAAGAATTCAACCCCTAAAAGGATTTCCTAAACTAAACTAATATCCAAAATTTAATTTCTATAAAGAAATTGAAAAATAATTTTGGGTTCCTCCTATAAGTTATTTCTATAAGGCCTTTAAGCTAGACCATTAATTTTGGTGTCATGTTATTGGAGAAAGAAATAATTTTCCCTGATCTAGTTATAGAACTAATTTGAAATTCTACTCATTAGAAGTACATGTTCTTCACATTTTCCATTATTTTTTCTTGAATCTTTGTTATAGTGGATTACATATTGAGGAAAAGTTTAAATAAATCACTATGAAATTTAAATATGCCCATATTTTATCGTTTAAATCTTTAACAAAAACTTATTCATTTTTTTTATTTTTAATTTTTTTGTTTAAATTTTAAATTATATAACCTTTCTTATATTATTCAAGCATTAAAGTGTATTTTTAATTAAAATGTTAAACAGATCCAAATCATGTTTTATCCTCCACCACATTAAATTTCACATTCATGTATTAAATGATGTGTCTATGAATACTTGAAGTGTCACATACCCCTTATAAAATAACTATAGATTATATTTGGTAATAAAAATATTAGTAACTCTCACGCAACTCTCCTCCACCTATTCAAGTTCTGTTTTCCTTTTGTACAAGACTACGTCTTCTAATATTCTATTATATAATTGATGGGATCCATCATGATCATCTCCATTTCTTATTGTAATTATAATAATGATTATCATTCTTATTTCTTTTCTATAATTTTAGTGAGTTTAAGGTATATTTTCTCATTATCCACCTCTTATTTTTATCCTTTATTCTCTTTAAGTCCATATAAGGACTCATGAATTCTAGAAATTTTTTTCTTGTATTCAGGTGTATAAGGTCTATTCTTTTCAAAAAATCCTAAAAGATCTAAGGATTATGCCTACAATCCTTTTGATTAATATACCTTGTCACTTATGGGGCTCTCTTGAGAACTAAAATTCTCTAGTTTTTTTCCAAAAAATTTCTTTTGTTAATTCTATCATGATCCTATCTTCTTATTGGAGTAATTAATAAAATTATTTATATAATTATTATTATTATTATTATGAGTAAAATATGGAGGGTTTTAATTTTTTGTTTTGATTAAATTGATTTTTCATTCCAACATTCTCGATGAATTATTTACACTCTTTATCCTCTTACTATTTCCTATTGCGCGTAACATTCACTTCTTCAAACTCCCCCTCTATTTATTCCACTTTACATTTTCTTCACCCACACTTTACATTTGAGAATAAATAAAAGCTACAAAAAATGGAATCTAACATCATAATTATTTTGGGAATGTTAGTGGTCATCTCTTCTAGATCCTTGATATGTGTCTCTTGAATATCAATCATCCTATCAAGAAATTTAATGCAATTTATACGAAATTATATTAATCTTTATTATGAATCTAGCTACTAAGGTACTTAAAATTTACATTCATCATGATGGAATTTCTCAGCCCAGGATAATAGTCTTGATATTCAATGGATTCCCCATAGGACTAGTGATAGGTGGAATAACATGGTTGGTGTTGGAATTCATCATATTTATTAGAATATGAGTCATTCCACATGTCTACTTATTTTGACCATCCTTTAAAACTCCATTCTTCCCATATAGTATAATCATTTGAGAAATATGGGTAATCTTATGGTTCTGTATTACAATATTTATTTGTTTATAAATATATCCCATAAACAACAATATTTACCAGGCACCTAAAAAGAAAATAAAAAAGTGAAATAAAAAGAAAAGGCCCAAACTAATTTTTTTTTGAAGAAATGAGATATGAAAATATTTTGAAATAATAAATAAATCTGGAGCTTTTATTGGTTTTTACTACTCAAAAATAGTGCCAAAAATTGATAAGACTAATATACATTATATAAATCCGCTAATTCATATAAAATTATAAATATGTATTTCCCAAATCGAAAATAACTACTAAAACATAGAATAATTGTGGTACAAGGCCTATGCCATGATGAATAGTAAGTCATAATGAAAACTATTGACTAAAAGAGGGGAATTGGTTTCCATGGGTAGTTTCTCTAAGAATATAACCAAAATTCACTCATTAAATAGTAAAATAAATAACTGTATGATTATTAATTGTAGTTGATATTAATTTGATCAATTATTATTGATAATATCCTAGTACACTGACCCTCTTAATCTGAAAATACACAATAACTAGAATATAGAAAGTTAATCATACATGTATAAGGATAATTTAATTTTGTGTTCCTGAAATAATTACTTTTTTCATGATGAGTTTTATTCATCACCGATACACTAGAATAGTGATATAATTTCAAGTATGTTAAACATAATTTTTAATACAATACTAGTTGAATAAGATGATCCCACATGTGAAGAAATAATTAGAATAATTGATTTATACCATGTTCAACAAAAACTAATCTATCTTGTTGATCTATGCAATCATTACTAGGTGATCCTTAATGATGAATAAGAGAAACTCTATTATATTTAGAAAATTAAAGAGGTGTTTGAGAGATAAATAAATTAAATTGTAGAATGTAAAATCATACATTGAAAAATAGAAAACTATAACACAAATAGGAACAAAAGTCGAAGAAAATCCTAACTAAAATATATTACGAGTAAAAACTCTCGTGGATTCTCTATGGTAGATGGAATATCTCTCTATCATGGTCATATTATAGTTAAAATATCCTTAAATATTCCACAAGTAAGTCCTATTTAAAACTTGTGTTACCTTTATGAGAAAATAGGTGAGAGATATAGTTATGAATTCTGAAAATATCTATATAACGACTTCATTTTTTTCACTATCACATGGTGAATCCTAATTTTAATTCAAATATACCTTTATTATGACCCTGATAACTCCTCTACAATGCTTCAAATACCATCCATGATCATCACACCTTGACTAGTATCACATAGAGGCCATTAAACTTCTAGTTTTGATTTCCCCTATCGAACGTGGCCTGACACCCTATAGTTGTTTCCTTTAAAGTTTTTATATCTAACAACCTAACTCCATCAAAATTTCCCTCTGGTGTAAATCAATTAGTTCAGATTCAATCATCATTCCCATCTTCTGTTTTATTCTCTATTTCAAATCATGATTCCTTCACCACTTCTTTTTTTATAGATGGATCCAATAGAGGTGTAGGCTTCGAGATTTCAAGATTCTCATGTAGGTGATCACTAGATTTGTCATTGACTTGGGATCAATATGTTTTTGATGAAGGAATATTATCTAGAATCTCATCCTTGTAAGAATAAAATTTTGTATTCATGATATTTCAGTGTTAGTTTTGGGTGAGAACTTAATTTTCAAAGGGTTGATCTCAAGTTCCTCACAACAGCTATGTCTTTTGGAATTAATACATGTTTGACCTCACCAAACCATTAAAAGAATATTTACCACCAACAAAGCTTCTTAGATGTGTTTCCATTAATAGGGTGTCATTTTATTAGTAACGAGAGATTGATATCATCTGGATAACCATCATCCTGAATCTTTTAGAAGAAGGAATCCCTCTATTCTAAAAAAATATTATTGAAATAAATCTATTTTAAAAAAAGTTTAGGAAATAAGTAAAATTATCTATAGGTGTGGGTAAAAAATATTAGGAAACCCATCAATATATAACGGTTGGTGGTGAGAATGACTAAGAATACCATCCTTTAAAATATAACTCAAAAAAATAGATTCTTAACCTAAAAATATCATGGGGTAAAATATAGATAATATGATAGGATTGTTGCAAATTATAAAGGAAAGATATTTGATGGAAGATGTTGTAGCTATTGGAGCTTGGGGAATATAGACATAATGTTTTAGTATAATATTTCAATGTTTGATATTTTCAGAAGGCATATACTCTGGGAAATGAAAGAATATGTAATAAGATAACCTTATGGTTGCATAGAAATAATAGAATACATCATATAATAACACATTTAAATCAAATTATAATTTCTATGTTTATAGAAACATAGATAATTACTACATATAATAATGTTGGAATGATCCCAACCTAACTATAATACTGATGGAAATAAGAGACAACAACATAATAACAAATAAATAAATGAAAGTGATTCTATCCTAAGGGTATATAAGTGAATAAATTTGTAAATAATGTTATTCTCAAGAATTCACTGATGAAATATTAGAGAGTTTCACACTAGAGAATAAGATATGCTTCTACTATTAGAGAAAAATCCACATCATAGTCCATTATAAAATGGTCATGATGATCAATGTTCTAGGGAGAAATATTTAAATATGTAAGTGTCAATCAAAGGAAGGAACAAGATTATTTACATGGTAGAATACATAACATATTATGGGTTCGAGATATTTAATAATAAGGATAAATAAAATTATGATAAAAATGTTCATGGAAGGTTCAAGAAGTTGGGATACATAACTATAAATTGTATGACTCAGCTACATGGTCAAAAGGAGTTGAAAAGTGACAAAAGGAAAGCATTGTTGACTTTAAATAGTAAAAATGTTGCTATAAAGAAGAAGCACACACAAAATATGGATTTGCGTGTACCCAAATATTTCTTAATAATATGGATAGATTAGTTGGAGTTGGATAAGAATATTGAAATGTTTGAAAATAGTTAAAATTTACAGATTTCTAAAGTCACAAAAATGGTTCTAGGTAAGAAGAATACAAAAAAATAAGATAAACTAATTCTTCTAAATTAGATAAAAATATGGGAAGAAATAACATAGTAAGCATTAAGAGAACTAAAAATTTTAGAGATTTAAATGAAGGAGATATTGGGTTAAGAAATAATCCTTGTACCTATCACAAAACTAAAAATATGGTTAATGTCCACCGTATTCCCAAACTTTTTTTGTGATAGTTTAAATAGGTAATTAAAGGTGATTTATGATAACTAATAAACAATTAATATTGTGATGTTTATATAGCTAGGAAACAATTCCATCATAGAGAATGTTCCAGTTGGAATCATGGTGTCTACTTGAGACACATTACCTAATATATTTCCAGTGGTATTAAAGATAAACATTTTTCAAGATTTCATGGAGATTATTTTTGAAAGAAAACTATCATTGTGAAGAAGTACCGAGTGAATCCATTAATAGGGAGATATAAAAGTACATTTAGTAGTAATAAATTATTTTTTCACATATATCTAGAATTCTAGTTCCCCATAAAATCCAAAGTTTAAGGTTATATTTTCACTCCTCTAACTCTACTTAAGTTTATGATGGATATATTATCAATGTGGAGTGAATTTCTAAAATAAAATTGAGAAAATAATTTTGATTGGTCATTTTTGAAGTTTTTTTTGTGAAGGATGAGTGTTATTTCTTGAAACATATTGATGATTAGTTTATATCACCTCAACGATGTTAATTTAGAGTGGTTACCACAATGAAAAATATATATTTATATCTTTGATGCATATGTAAAATCACTCTTGATTTCTATATTGGGTTAGCCCACATTGGCTTAGAGTTGACTTACTTAAGACCCATTTTGAAGAAACCTATGGTTCCATAATTCTCTTAGGAATGGAATAATTTTTTTTTGGGATTATATAATTTCAACCTACCCTATAGTATTAATAATGTTGAGAAATTATTTATTTCTCTACCTTTGTTATCAATAAGTGGGAGTAAAGAAAACATAACTCAAAAATATTAATTGGTTTTGACAAAAAATCCAACGTGGGAGGTTAAAGTATCCAAATATATTGCGAACTTTTTTTTTATATTTTTATCAATTGATTATCATTATAGATATAAAAAATTTAATATAAGACATTTTTTTCTTCCATTGAACAAGAAAAATAGAAAGTATACTATGATGAAAAATGATTTTGGAAGAGAATAATTATTATTTAGAAGCCCAAAAATTAGATTATTTATGTTATAATCTTAATGATACATAGTGAGAAGTATTAATGGAATGATTTTAGTATTGTTTACAATAATTTAGATTCATTAAAAAAGCTACCTTATAAGGATATTAGAGAATAAAGGTTAGAGATCATGATAATTTGTATGAGAAGTAGATGAATCAATCCCATTGTGATACTACTTGAAGGATAATGAAATGAGTTTTTTACAAAAATTGGATGAATGATCAAAGAGACTACAACGATGAAGGAATTATTAAAGAAATAAAACCTATGTAAATACTCAAACCTAAGTAATTAATGTGAAACAAGTTCCTCATATTGAGTCTAAATAGTTTAAGAAGGATTAAAATTTACAAAAGTTGTTTTTAGAGTTCTATAGATGAAATTGAACATATTTTAAGAGATTCTAAGTTAATTTTGGAGAATTATATATTTTGGAGTTATTATAGGAAATTCATCTTTTTGCAGAGCTATATATGAGTCTTTTTGAAAGCTTTATATGATTCATACCACACTGTGTAAGATCTATTCATTCCATATGTGTATAAATGATGCATAAAAGATATGAAATTTGGTAAAGTCTTGAGTTTCGTATGAGTGATTGGTAGTCATGTTATGATTCATATTACCATACGTTTGAGTCATTTAGAGTTACTTATAGTTCATTAAAACTTATTTTTTTAAAATGATTCATTAAGACTTTCTAGTGAGACATCTATGAGTAAAATTTAATACAAATGACAAAAGTATAATTATTTTAGAATAATATATTCTGATGTTGAAATCATTTAATATGATACTATAACTATTGAATAATGCACTAAAAATTATTATTCTATGAATATCTATAACCCAAGACTTGTTTTAGAATGATTTAATGATGAGATGATAAATAAGACCCATATTATTTATTTACAACTTTCAAATGAGAATATTTGAAATTCATAAATTTTGATCAAAATATATAAATAAATTATTTGTTTTTGGAGATTTATTTAAATGTTTAGAACATTAAAAAATTGTTCTTATTCAAGATATTTATATAATAAAGTAGAAGATAAAGGAAAAATAAACTTATGAAAAAAAGATCCAAATATAAAACTTCTTTATTAATAAAATCTGAAAATAAATTCTATTGATGCTGGTATTGATTTTAATTAGATTTAAATATCGTAATTCTCTTTTGGATACATTTTTGGAATTATATGATTGATTTGTGGCGTTAATTTATGATTTAAAGTGAAGACATAAATTTTACTTGAATCCTAGAGACTCTCACAACTACAATAAGGGGAGACAAGATGAAAATTAAAGTGATATAAAATTTTAATATGGAAATAATTAATTTTTATTTGATGATTTTAGTGGAATATGAGAAGAGAGTATGATTCTCAAAGCCTTTATAAAATAGATATAAGATTTTTTATCCATGATAAATGAGATCAAAATAAAGAAAAGAACTCCTATTATTTTACAAGAGACTTGTTGTTATAGGAAAATGTAATATGTGAGATTGTGGAAGACACAAACATATTGGAATATAAAGAAAAAATAAAGAAGAGATTATTGGAAAAAAATTTATGGGATTTTATATATTTAAATATAGAAAATATATTTTAGGTTACCTACATATAGAAGAGAACCAGAAAGAGAGATAATTATGTAGGGATATAACTGGAACAAGGAGCTTGAGCAATTTGAGATAAACTTATAAATTTAAAATAAGAAGAAGAAGGAGTTTCCAATCCTATGATGAAGAATACCTATTTTATATGTATCAAATAAAAAGAGGAAAAATAGGGTATGACATCCCTTATTGAATAAGTTTGAGAGGAAGAATGAGGTAGAGACTAGGGAGAGAACAAAATTAATGTTCTTGTTTAACATCTAGGTGTTGATCCTCTAAAATAGGGAGGAGATACTAGATTTATGAAGATAAAATGATATTTTTTTGGTGACATGAAATTAAGGTGATATGGTTCTATAGAAGATCTATTACGCTGAGATGGAAATAGTGGTCGTGTTTTATTCATTATACTTGAAGAATATAAGGCATTGAAAGACTCTACTGATGAAGAGGGAGATCTATTATGAGTGTGTAGTGAAATCCCTGAGATGAGAAGTGATTTTATTCCAAAGGTATTGAAGTAAATTTTTTTATATACATGATAGGAAGATGTGGAACCAATGTGAATCTTGGTATGTAAGGAGATCACCGTGTGACTCTTTGATACTAGTGGGAAGCTAGAGATATTGCAATCATAATAGAAAGAAATGTTAGTTTATAAAGAACTATGGGGTTGCAAAGAAAATTTTTATTCACTTGATGTTGTAGTGGATAATAGTTTACATGATTGGGGTGGATAACGAATCATGAAAAGGATTATGTTTATTTCGAAGGGGCATAACCTTGTAAAAAATATTTCATACTATAATTTAATTTATTTCATAGTTTTCTTATGGTTGATGATTACTTGGGTAATTTAAATAACTATGTATGATTTTACCTGTAAATAAATATAAGAAATTTTCATATATTATTTTTATTCAATTATGTTACAAACCATTATTTTTCCATATAAACATTTCATATAGGGTATCCATCATGGAAACTGGCCTTGAGAAACAACTACTAGATTCAATGATCATAAATTATTACTATGACATGTAGAATTAAAATGTATCTTTGTATGATGATTAGGGTAATTATTTTACCATAGAATATGTCTTAGACATCATTAAAACCTTTTAATGACCAATTTTTATTTATTGGATCCAACTTGTTCAATCCATATACAATTTATTTTGAATAATCACCAGTAGTATCAAGTCTAGAAACACCCAAAATATGTAGCACCTGAATTTTGGAATATAGATTCCCTTAATAAATTTAGATTTACTTATTAAACTTATAATGTTTATATTAATTACTTCTTTATTTGATTCATTATTCCAATTGAATAATATTTCAACCGTCTTGGTAAATATAAAAATTCTTCTTTGGTTTTAACATTCCAACATTGTATGTGTATTTGAAAGACACCCCCACTCATCTTAGTTGAGTATTTTTGTCCTAATCTAAATTATGTGCATTTGGATCCTAAACACCAACAAAGTCTAGTTTTATCCCACTATATGAAAATGATATGTTCTTCCCCCATATGGACGTATAGTCGGTATGAACAAATAAGAGGATTTAATATCCTTAGTGTCTATATGATAATAAAATAAGATGCACTTTTGGTTTCATTGTTGTTCATTTATATCTAAATAAAAATTTCGAGAATTTTTTTTCATAATACATTAGAAGCTATACCTGATGTTATCCTCATCATATTTCAGTTAATATTATATCTATTAGTCAGTATAGTTTTCACATGTTTGGTTATTATATTTATATTTACAAAATAAGTCTTGTAAGGAAGTGGCTTATTTAAAATTTTGAAGACACATAAGGAATTTCATCGATCCACTTATACTACCATTAAAACTATAATGTATAAGTAAATGTGAGTTTGGAATTACCTTTATTCCAAATATTAATTATTTATGAATACTTGGTCATGATACAATTCTAAAAGACCCCGTGGGGATCATATATGCTTTATCATTCTTGTTCATTTCTTTAATAAGAATTCTTAAAATTGGTTAAATGAATATCATAATGTATACAAGCTTTCCTCTTAGATTCTTCATATTATTTTATATAGCCTTTCTTAACTAATACTATTATATTTATAGTATAAAATAATTTAAAACGATTTATTTGTATAAAATTGATAAGTGTGTTTTTAAGTATACTGAATGCGCCCATCGCGAGGCACATAAAATGGATTTTTTCCATTTTAATCCCAATAACTAGGTTGATAGTGATAGTTTGGGTTCATACCATAGGGAAAATAGAGAAGTAATAATCAGCACAATATGAAGAGTCTAAGATGACAATCTATAGAAAATTAATGTAGGTAAAAATAACGAAAACATGAACCCATTTGAGAAAATTCAATTTAAATAAAGAAAAAGAATAATTAGGAAACAATAATCTGAGGGTTGAAATTTGATTATATTACTTTTAAAAATTCATTATTTAGAATTTAAAAGATTTATGAAATAATTTACCATGGGGATTCAATTAAAACACTATTTCTTGGGCCCATAATTGAAATTCTTGTATTTAAACACCAATCCATCAGTTTGGTGGTTGAATGTTCAAATACACATCAAGATCATCACCCCAAAAACAGTGGAAATGGGATTGAATAGTGGTCATGTATTTACCCATTATAACTCCTTTAGTTTCCCCAGTTGTGTCATTCTTGGTCTGATATAGAACAACTTGTGTAATTGATAAAAGGATTATAAAGTAAAATCACGATAATAGAAAAAACATCAAAATTTCAATTACTAATCACCCATAATATTATTACTACCCCTACACAATAAACCTAGTCTCTTATGACCATGGTTATTGTATGTGGGTTGATAAGAAGATCAACCCGTTCCACGTATATGAGATAAGAAATGGGGAAGGGGAATTTCCCTAAAACAGAAATGGAATCAGAAGAAGAAAAATCAGATTTGGATTCTAGGGAGATCAATCAGTAGAGTGAAAACACCTTCCCCTTGGATATCCAACCTTGATATCAGAGGCCCGCCTATAAATTTAGAGAAAATTACATTACATTGTCTGAAATAATAAGTAAACACCTTGTCATGAGTAAACCATCTGTTGCTTCATTTTCTCAACCAGTAGGAGGCCTTCCATGCCGCTTATTTGTTTTAATGCATCAGAGGTTGGTTGGTGAAGGTAGAATATGTGTGTCACTGAAATACACTACATGTTGAAGCTTTATCAGCCACAAAAAACATCTGTAATAGCATATGTGGTGTGAAAAATATGAGCCCATAAAATGTTTTTATAGTCGGCTATATGGGCATGTACCCAGGCTAGCTGAACTACGTCTAGGAAAGGTTACATAGCGTGTGTTTATAAATAACACCCCATGTGTATATATATTTTAATTCTGATTATCCCCTATTTGATTATTTTTATAGAAACTCTTAAAAAATCACCCCAAACATCGAAATTATCATTTTAACCATAAAAGAATGTGTATCTAGTAAAAATATTTTCTAAAACTAAATAAAATGTATGAATAGGGTATACAGAAATCAGGCACATCAAACTCCCCCACACTTTGAAATTTTCTTTCCATCAAGTAAAATATCAACATCTTATAAAAAGAATCCATACTATAAAAAATGGAAGCATTAAATTAATTATAGTTATAAATAAAATATAAATAGGAGAGGATTTTAAAATACATAAAAACATTTTTCAATTGCAAATATATTATAATCATGCATCATATATAATTCAATTAACAACATTAATCTTATTATAGTTATTTTTTTAAAATTTCATAATTACACATTACACTAGATGATTTATATCAACTGAAAATGAAATACTTAACACTCAACACCATTTAATCAGAGTTATACTCAATCTAAAGTATATTCACTCTATCCATAGGCTTTCTAGTATTCTATGTCTCCACTTAGAAATAAAACCATAAAAATAATGCAGTCTTTTAATTTTGTTCAATTTTTTCTGTTTCTAAGGGTAGGTATGTAATGACATGAAAAATAATCTCAGAGGATTGAAAAAGGTTGCTGAATTCTTAAAATACAATGCATGATATTCAATGAAAAATATCTATAAAAATTATTCTCCATCAATATATCTCATAGGTCTACATCACCATCCCTTACCAACATGGGTTTGTAAACCATAAATAAGTGTAATGAATGAATTTATACCAATTTTGTAATTTTCAATATTTTTTTACAAAATGGACCACTTATAATTATGGGGAATATTTTTTTTGGAACCCTTTTTCCCAGTTGAAAAGAGGCACTCTACTCAACACATTATTTCATGGTTTCTCACGAGAATATTATATGAATCAATAAAATCCCTCTTTAAATATAAAATGGATAATCATGAAGTATTATCAATGAATTAGGTTTTTAAGGATAAATAGACTTTTAATGTGGCGTCCTATCAAGTAAGTTCATGGTTTCTATGGGTTTTGTAATGACCCAAAATTTCATTAATGAAAATTCCTCTTAATATAATTAAATGCATTATTATGGTTATGTGAAATTCATTGGTTTTATGAATCTGAATTTTAAAATACCATTATGAATTGTGACCATTTCTAATATAGCTGTGGTATAGTGATCACAAGATTTGTATAAATATAGGGTTATAAGAAATCCAATTTACTCAGACATAGGAAGCGGTGGCCTCATCTAGTAGACATGCCCCGTACGAGGCCCATTTGTCAAAGCTCGAAAAGGCGGTGGCATCATTGGGATTCTCTCTTGACTAAGCCCAAGTTGAGCTTGAACACATTAAGCTTCAGCAGAATTGACTACAGGAGAAGTGGAAGTTAATAGAGATTACCACCCGAGTGATGTTGTCCGAGCCACCCTAAGAGTTTGTCACCATCGAACACCTTACCCTTCAGTCTTATGCAGGTGTTCTATGAGGGTTATGTAATAATACCCTAGAACTATGACAATGTACATTAATTTTGTATAAAGAACATGCATTTATTTTATTATTCTTACTTTGTAAATATTTTTTAAAGGACAAATAGTATTTTTAGTTAATATTCAACTAAGAAATCTATTTTGTTGAATTAATGGATTTTTTAATTAAATTATATATTAATAAAATATTATTATTAAATTAACATTTATTAAATATAAATGATTATATAATTTAATGAATGCAATTTGAATTTTTATTAAGGTTTGAAAATTGTTTTTGTCAAAACCCATGAATTTTCTGTAAATGCTGGTTTTTATTTTAAAAGTAAAAATTCACATATTTATAAGACTATTTAGATAAAATGAATATTATTTCTGGAATTAGGATGTCGAAATTATAAAATGGTGAACTTTTAATAATTTTATGAGATAGTCGAATTTTTGGGTAAAAATTAAATACAGTTTAAATATATAATGTGTTTTATGACATCATAATGACCAACTAGTGATGTAATAAAATACTATAAACATTATATTCGGCCAACATATGTTTTATCAGTAAAAAAAATGTGATTTTAGATTTTTTTGATTTATTTTACAAAGCATTTGTGGACCCTCTAAGACTTATAGAACATTTTGTCTTTTAAAATTGTTTTCCTTGAGAGTGTGACTCACATCCACATAAGAAACCCTATTATTTTAGGAAGTTCATCCATTGACCTTATAAAATATTTTTTTCCAATCCCCTTTGGAAAAAACCATGGGAAAAAACCATGGTCTGATTTGTGGTATTTATTAGTTTAATGTGGGGTGTACCAAACCTAAATAATAAATAATTCCCTCTCATTTCTTATATACACCCACCCAAGATCACACTTTCTCTTTACTCAAAGCCTTTAGATTTCAACCAACCCATCCCCTCCTCTCTCTATAACTATCCCAAGGTGCCCAAAGCTCCCAAGAAGCCTCTCTCAAGCCTTTAGGATCCCACTTCCAAGTAATGGATTTCTTCCATTCTCATTTTTGTCTAATTTTTTAGTTATTATGCCATTTTGTTTTCAATTTCAAATGTTGGTGGTATGAATTAGAAACCTCCCCCATACTATCCTCTTTATATTTAGATGACGGGATACCCCTTTCTCTCTCATTAAATCCTCCCATGTACACCCATTACCATGCCAAAATTCTGTGAGGGATTTATCTCTCCTCTTTTACATCCAAGTAATTATTTGGTATTAAGCATCTAAGTTCCATTAAGTTTTTGGGAAATGTATATATATGAATCCATTACTATCTATTTTATTTACATATGATGAGACAGCCTTTTCTCTCTCATCAACCGTTATCATGAATCCTTATGTCACGTCGTTATGCTGTCGAAATTGCACCGCGTTTTCCAAGCCAAGATCATTGGGTAGTGAATTCCATACCCATGTCTTTATCAAGGGTATTAAACTTTATGCACATATACATATTGAATAGTAATATCATGTATTTATTCCATATTACTTAATCGTGGAATAACTTATGATGTTTATTGATTCCATGTTATATGATCCATGTGGCACACTTATGCATTAAATGAAATGTTTAAGAAGGGTACCTCATGATAGTGCTCCAATGCATTGGGTAAAGTATAGTATCATGATACATCATATGAAATGGGTGTTGAATCATGAAAATTCAAGTGAAATGAGGTTTTACTCGTGCTTCATGTGCAATGAGTGTTTACTCATGCTCCATGTGCAATGAGCCTTGGATCATGCTAATTCCATGTTAAGTGTTGTTTCCACATTTCCATGTTGTGATTATCTTTCTTTATCATTACTTTATGTTCATGTTTCTATTGTTCTCCATTTATATACCTATAGTCTAACATGTATTGTATTCCTCAAGTTATTCCATGTTTATTCCCTTACTGGGCTTTATAGCCCACCCTTTTCTTATACATGTTCTCAGGTTATCCCATGCAATGCTAAGTATGAGGGAATGTAGTAGTCATGTAAAGGAAGTTTTCAATAAAGATGATGTGTGTTTTATGTTCTAAGATGTTATGTAATGTTTTTAATCCCCAAAGACACTATACCTCTCAATCTTCTATGTTGTATCAAGTAAAGTTTTTATGTAATAAATCAGGTTTAAGTGTATAATAAAAAGAAGGGTTGTTATAGTTGGTATCAGAGGATAGATTTAGTTATATTTGGGATTAGAATTAGAAAACCCAATTAAAGACTTAGAGACAAGAATAAGTATATTGAAAACATCCCTAAGTATTAGTGAGTATTGAGTAAATCTTTTATCAAGAAAAAACATCTCGGTCTGGATACGAGCTGGCAGAGGCCGCTCTGGCACAGATGTATCCTTGGGGTAAAACCTGAAAACACCACTTTGAGCTAGACTCAAACAGGAACTAGTGCATGAAAATAGGACTTACAATAGTCTTGGTTATGACACTCCCGAGGGATATGCTTTGGTAAATTCATAATCTTAGTATGAACCCTTATTAAGGGAATGAAAAAATGCCCCTAAGAATATATGTTAGAAAGTAGATCACAGATTACATAGATTGAAGCCTATAGATTCATAAGTTAAGGAAATAAATGTAATTTATAAGTCATTAGTTTTTTCGTTGGATTACCCTTTATGTGTTACCCCTAAATTTCCTTTTATTCCAACAAATGGACGGTAATAGGAGGACTTGGGCTAACAATTGATGTGAAGATCAACGTGATGACTGTGAAAATGAGATGCCCAATCCGATGGGAGCAGGAATCGTGAACTTAGTCATGTTTATGTCTCAGTTATCTCAATATTTGAATAGAAAAATAGTTCTTGAGAAATGTTAAACCCCCCTACGAATGAACAAGTCGCTATCGAGAGCTTCTTGAGAAAAAGGCCTCCTACTTTTAATGGATTGTCTGATCTGTCAATCGTTGAACAATGGATCAACTCCACTAGAATGATCTTCTACATCCTTCAATGTTCCAAAAAAGAGAAGGTTCTTCTGGATACTTATATTATAATAGGTGAAGTCGATCAAGGGTGGACATTGATAAAAAATATGAAGCCTGAGGAATATATTAAGGCGTTGGAATGGAAGGATTTCTAGAAGATGTTTTTTGATAAATATTTTCTGCTTACCCTCCGACTTAATATAGAAAGGGACATACTTTCCCTCAAGAAAAAAGATGATGAATTTGTCGGAGCGTATGAGGAAAACTTCACAAGGCCTACACAATACGCCTCTGGCATTGTCATTACCCTCAAATGCAAGGCCGGACACTTCTTTGGTGGGTGGAAACCTTGCCTATGGAAAGCACTGGTGATCCGTGAGTTCGACAGCTATGGAGAAATTGTCCGATGTACTCTAAATGTCAGAATAGAGATCAGAGAATATTAGGGGTAACATGGGGATAAGAATCATAATGTGGAATTAAATGCTGGCATTCCGATGGATAAATCCAATGGTGCTAAGAAGATCCATCACCCCACTAGCCAAAGAAGCAGAAGGAAGCACCCTGGAAATTGCCTAAAGGGGACGAGGAAATGCTTTAGGTGTATAAGAGAAGGGAACCTAGCTGTTAACTACCAAAAAGAAAAATCTACGGTAGTAGCAAAGGAGAGGAATTCTCCATACGAACCTCAACATGTTGTTCATTTCTAAAACTACAAAGAACCAGGGAATCGTGCAAATTAGTTCCCTAAGCGAAGGGTTTTTGGAGGCAACCAAACACCTTCAAGGCACCAAGGGAGTTCTTTTTTCCATCATTACTATTGAAGTGAACCACGACAACAAAGTGGTGATAGGTACACTAGTTATTCATTTAAGAATAGTGAATGTAATTTTTGATTCAGGTTCTAGGTATTCTTCTATCTCCCAAAAGTTTTGGAGAACAATCCCATCACCACCACAAATCATGGAATTAATGATGTTGGTGAGTACAACAAATGGGGAAATCATTTCATCCCATGAATATAACACCTCCCCTATTATAATATGTGGATTGAATTTCCCTGCGAACCTTGTCATATGAACTCTATTGGAATTTGATGGAATTCATGGCTTAGATTGGATTTAATTATATAGAGGCAACATGAATTGTTGTAAGAGGGAAATCACTCTCCATGTGGATAATCGACCCCCAATTCTATACTAGTACAAAGAGGAAGAAGAATCGTCTTTAGCTCCATCATCTGAAACTTGGATATTACTACCCTATGAGAACACATATCTAGCTCAGATGAGTGAGTATAAGGAGGAAACCATCCTTGGTGACATGCCTTCTGTGAGGGAATTTTATGAAGTATATCTCGAGGAATTGCCTGGTCTTCCTCCTAGAAGGGATGTTGAATTCTCAATTGATCTTATTCCTGGGGTGATGCCAATATCCAAGACTCTATATAGAATGGTTGTTGTGGAGCTTGAGGATCTGAATAAACAACTAGAGAAGAATCTGGATAATGGGTTTATACGCCCAAGTGCTTCACCATGGGGTGCACTAGTCCTCTTCGTCAAGAAGAAGGATGGGTCAATATACATTTGCATTGATTATTGTGAGCTTAATAGAATAATTATAAGAAAAAGTTTCCTCTCCCACGAATTGTTGACTTGTTCGATTAGCATAGTGGATCACAATACTTCTCTAAGGTGGATTTGCGGTCGATATATTATCAAGTAACAGTGAAGAAGGAAGATATCCCCAAGACTACTTTTTGTACAAGATAGAGGTACTATGAATTCATAGTAATGCCTTTCGAACTCACTAATGATCCAGAAATCCTCATTGACTTGATGAATAGTGTCTTTATGGATTAGCTCGACAAATTTTTGGTAGTCTTTATAGATGATATTCTGATATACTCCAAAACCGAGGAGGATCATGAGGAGCATCTAAGATCTGTATTAGAGACCTTGCAAAAGGAGAATCTCTATGAAAATTTCCATAATTGTGAGCTATACTTGAAAGAGGTCTCATTCTTAGGCTATATCATCACAAGAAATGATATATCTATGGATCCCTCCAAACCAAATGCAATTGAGGGATGGCCGAGGCCAACATCAATAACAGATATCCATAGCTTCTTGGGTATAGCTGGATATTATCGACGATTTGTGATAAATGTCTCATGATTGTCCAACCCTCTTACAAAGCTAACTCTAAAGGGAGTAAAGTTCTCTTGGATTGATGAATGCGAAGAAAGATTCAAGGAGTTAAAAAGGAGGCTTATCACTACACCCGTGCTCACTTTACCCACAAGTGGAGAACTTTTTGTGGTATTCAGTGACACTTCACAGAAGGGCCTGTGTTGTGTGTTAATGAAAAATGAAAAAGTCATTGCCTATGCGTCAAGGCAATTGAATGTTCATGAGCAGAATTATCCAACAAATGATTAGGAGTTGGCTGTGGTGATGTTCACTTTAAAAATTTGGCCGCATTTTCTATTTGGGGAGAAGTGTGAAATATATACAGACCAGAAAAGACTCCAGTATATATTCACACAAAAAGAGTTGAACATGCGCCAATGAATATGGTTAGAGCTAATCAAAGACTATGACTACTCAATCCATTACCACCCAGGGAATGTGAACAAGGTAATAAATTCCCTAAGTAGAAAGGACCCAACCATTCTATCATTGATGAGAATTGAGAAGGACCCAATCTTCTTAGAATTAATGAATATAGACATGAGAATCATAAAGAAGGGAACATCATCAATCCTTTCACAAATGATTGCTCAACCGTCTCTTTTGGAAAGGTTAAAAGATGCTCAAAAGGTTGATGTGGGAATTGAAAAGAGAGTGGAATCTATTAGAAAAGGGAAATACTTGGAGTTAAATGTTAATGAAGTAGGAATTGTGAGATTTGGGAAAACAATATGTGTTACTTCAAGTTCGAAGTTGAAGAAGGAACTTTTGGATGATGTGCATAGTTAAAATTTATCTTTTCACCCAGGAAACACAAAGATGTATCGAGATATCTGAGAGCATTTATGGGGGGATAATATGAAGATGGAGATCACACAATATACATCAAAGTGCCTAGTGTTTCAGAAAGTGAAGGTAGAAAGGTAGAAGTCTAAGGGGATGATGCAACAATGGCCCATACCAACATAGAAATGGGAGAACATAACCATATAATTTGACAACATACATCCAAAAACATCCAAAGGCAACAACAAAATCTGGGTTGTTGTGGATCATCTCACAAAGTCTACACACTTCATTGCAATTTGGGATGATTTCTCATTGGATAATCTGACACAAATATATATCATGGAAGTGGTAAGTCTTCCTAGAGTACCACTATCTATTGTATCCAATCGAGATCCAAGATTCACATATTTGTTCTGGAAGATTCTTTAACATGCTCAAGATACTAAGCCGAACTTCAGTACGGCTTATCATCCTCAAATTGATGACCAATCCAAGTGGACTATCCAAACACTTTAGGACATGTTGAGAGCATGTTCTATGGACTTCAAAGGAGGGTTGGACCGACAACTTCCACTGGTTGAATTATCCAACAATAATAATTTCCACTCGAGCATTCGAATAGAACCTTATGAAGCCCTGTATGGGAAGAGGTGAATAACTCCAGCAAGTTGGGATGAAGTCGATGAGCGTAAGCAGCTACGAATAGAAAAGGTCAAAGAAATGGTGGATAAGGTGAAACCATTCAGTAGAATATCAAGGCATCCGAAAGTCGACATAAGAGTTATGTAGATAACCATCGACAAGACCTTGAGTTAAAAATTGGATATATGGTATTTCTATGCATATCTCCATGGAAGATGGTTATGAGGTTTGGAAATAAAGGGAATTCAAGTCCTAGGTACATTGTCCCCTTCATGATTTTTAATCATGTCGGGGATGTGGCTTATTGAATAGAATTTCCACTTATAATGGACAAAGTATATGATGTCTTTCATGTATCCCTCTTAAGGAATTACATACCAAACCCTTCACATGTACTCTCTTCTGAGGTAGTACAACTATAAGATGATCTTTCTTATGAGGAACAACCAGTAAAGATATTAGATCATAAAGAACTATTTCTATGAAATAAGACAATGCCCCTCATCAAGGTGTTGGGGTGAAACCACAAGTTTGAAGAAGAGACATGGGAATCAGAGGAAGTGAAGAAGCAAAGTCACCCTTATCTGTTTTAGTGTTGGAAAAGGAAATTTCGAGGGCAAAATTTCTTAAGGGGAAGATTGTACCAACCCAAAGTTTAATTAAGTAAAATAACTCTAGATCTAATTAAATGTCTTATTATGGTTATGTAAACTTCATTGGTTTTATGTTTCTAGATTTTAAAATAATGTTATGAATTGTGACCATACCTAATATAGCTGTTGAACAGTGATCACATATTATTATAAATATAGGGATTTAACAAATACAATTACCCAGACAAAAGAAGAAATGGCCTCATCTAGTAGACTTGACCCATATAAAGCCCATTTGTCAGAGCTCATAAAGAAGGTGGCATTATTGATCTTCTCACTTGACAAATCCCAAGCCCATCTTGAACATTTTAAGGTTGAGCGTAACCGACTACGGGAGAAGTGGAAGTTAATAGAGATTACCACCCGAGCGATGTTATCCGAGCCACCCCAAGAGTCTTTCACCATCGCACACCGTACCCTTCGGTCTTATGTGGGTGTTATAAGGGGTTATGTAACAATAACCTAACACTATGACAATTTACATTATTTTTGTATAAAGAATATGAATTCATTTTATTATTGTTACATTGTAAATAGTTTTTAATGTATAGATAGTATTTTTAGTTAATATTCAACTAAGAAATATATTTTGATGAATTAATGTATTTTTTAACTAAATAATATTTTAATAAAATAATATCATTATATTAATTTTTATTAAATATAAATGATTATATAATTTTATGAATGCAATTGAAATTTTTATTAAGGTTTGAAAACTGTTTTTGTCAAAACCCATGATTTTTCCGTAAATATTGTTTTTTATTTTAAAAGTAAAAATTTACATATTTATAAAATTATTTGGATAAAATGAATATTATTTTTGGAATCAGGAGGTTTAAATTATCCAATGGTTAATTTTTCAAAATTTTCCGAGACAGACGAATTTTTGGGAAAAAATTAAATACCGTTTAAATATATGGTGTGATTTATGACATCATAATGAACCAATAGTGAGGTAATAATATACTATAAACATTATGTTAGGAAAATATATGTTTTAGTATGAAAATAATGTTATTTTAGATTTGTTTCATATATTTTACAAATCATTTGTGGACCTTCAAAGACATATAAAACATTTTGTCTTTGTAAATTGTTTTCCTTGAGAGTGTGCCTCACATCCACATAAGAAACCCTATTATTTTAAGAGGTTAGGACATTTAAAATATAAAATATTGTTTTCCAATACCCTTTTTCAAAAACCATGGTAAAAGAAACCATGGTTCTGTTTGGGGTATTGATTGGTTTAAGGAGAGGTGTCCCAAAACAAAATAATAAAGAATTCGCTCTCCTTTCCAATATAAACCCACCCAAGAATCCACTTACTCTTCACTCAAAGCCTTTGGAGTTGGACCAACCCCTACCCTCCTCTCTCTATAATCCTCACAAGGTTCCCTAATCTCCCAATAATCCTCTCTCAAGCCTCTCCCAAGCGTTTGGGATCACATTTCTATGTAAGGGATTTATTCATTTATCATTTTTTGTCTAATTTTATTTAAGTTGTTATGCCCTTTTTATCAATTAAAAGTGTTGGGGTATGATTTATAACCACATCATACTATGCACTTTATGTTTGGATGATGGGATATCCCTTTCTCTCTCATTAATTCTTCCCATGTTCACCCGTTACCATGCTGAAATTTCATGAGTGATTTCTCTCTCCACTTTTAAATCTAAGTAATTCTTTTGTATTATGCATCTAAATTCCATTAAGTTTGTTTCAACATGTATCTATATGACCCCAGTACTTTATATTTCATATACATATGTTGAGACACCCTTTTCTCTCTCATCAACCATTTTCATGAATCCTTATGTCATGTCGTTATTCTGCCAATATCGCACCACGTTTTTCCAAACCAAGTTCATTGTGTAGTGAATACCATACCCATGTCTCTATCAAAAGTATTCACATTTACATCATATACATATTTAATGGTACTTAACTTAATTTATTCCACATTACTTATTCATGAAATAATTTATAATGTTGATTGATTCCATGTTATATGATCCATGTGGCACACTTGTGCATGAAATTAAATGTTTAAGAAGGATGCGCCCTGATAGTGCTCCAATGCTATGGGTAAAGTATAGTATCATGATACATCATGTGAAATAGGTGTTGAATCATATTAATTCAGGTGCAACATGGTTTTACTCGTGCTTCATGTGTAATGTGGGTTTACTCATGCTCTATGTGTAATGAGACTTGTCTCATTCTAATTCCTTGTTAAGGGTTGTTGCCACATTTCCATGTTATGATTATCATGCTTTATCATGTCTTTATGTTAATCTTTCTCTTGTTATCCATTAATATGCCTATTTTATAACATGTAGTTTATTTCTCATGTTATTCTATGTTTATTCGTTTACTGGGCTTTATAGCTCACCATTTTCTTATGAATGTCCTCAGGTTATCCCATGCAATGCTAAGTACGAGGGAATGTAGTGGTCATGTAAAGGAATTTTTCAATAAAGACGTTGTGTGTTTTATGTTCTAATATATTAGGTAATGTTTCTAAGCCCCAAATACACATATTTTAGGTTATATCAAGTGATTATTTTTTTGTAATAAATTAGGTTTAAGTGTGTAATAAAAAGCAACATTGTTATTGGTTTTCATAGAGCTCAGATGCAAGTTGGGTCCCAATGCTAAAGGGGATGAAAATTTCAAACAAATTTCTTAGTTATTCTAATGTGATTAAAAATATTCATGTTTTGAATAGAAAAACTCCCATGTTAAATAATTCATGAAAATTCTAATTATCTATTAAGAAAGAGGGTATAGGAAATAATATGAAAAATGGCTCAAAATACCTCCCAAGAATGAGGATAATAATAGGTCCATCAGGATACAACATGAAAAAAAATAACCATTAAATTAAATAAAAATAGAAGAGAATTTAAATCAAAAGTCAAACTAAATCAGCAATCATTTTGAAATACTTAAAATCAAAATAATAATTTACTTTTAAAATTATCACCTATGTCATTATTATTTATAATTATAATTAATAATTTTTTTTCCACATTTTAAAATATTCCATCTATTAATGATGTCTCATAGATTATTTTAAGGGAAAAGAGAAGTGTATTCATGATAATCTCCCCCACAATTAATATTGCACAAGGTACTCCAAGTTAAATTATAAGCAATAGAAGAAAATGGGAAGAATAAAAACTAGGATAGGATTTGGATAATAGTGAAAGTATTAATCAAAATAAAGTAATGGAAAATAAATGATAAAATAATATTCCCTTCATTGTGAGTTGTAAGAGATGAAAAGAAGTCAGAATAAGATGCCCATGATGTGCCAAAATATTTGTGACTATCGTTGATAGGGAAACATGATTCTGTAGTAATGCAATCCATTACATTACAATAATTACAAAAAAGGGAAATATATATTAGGAAAGAACGATTGTCAGAAATAGTCATGGTGTAGATTTAGAATATGGAATGTCTAGTATAGAGGGATTTGAGAGGGATGTGGCAGCTGTATATGAATATGTAGGTGTTGTTTCCTCAGTCTATGGGGTGGGAATGGATTTTATCTCACTATCCGTTTTAGTATAAGTGGCGTATGGTCCAACAGTGAATAAGAGAGTCAAATATATGTTAATAGCTATAAATGGGGCATGTGGTACCATGGGAGAAGGATCAGTTCAAGTAACAAGTGATGTGGAGAACTAAAAGGCCCACATTTTGAAAAATATGGCCCAACATACTCTTAATAAGGTTGAGTTGTTTATCCACGACATCGTGGGGGTGGTCCATAATGTCCGGACCATCATCCATGGTGTGAAGGCAAAGACAAACTGGAAGATCAGTTGAAGTTTTAAATGGTGGTGGGGCTATGGTTGGGATAGAAGAAGATGGAATATAATAATATGGTCTATGTGAGGAAGAACTGGGTATGAGGGGAGAATTAATTTCTTCTAGTGGATGGGTCGGAATTAGAGTAGTAACACCCTTGGGAGGTGGGTCATCTCCTGCAGAATCTGGAGCTGATGCAGCCTGCACGATCACAAATATGTCCCCCACCTCTCGACCATCCTTATAACTACCCAATTCATTTACACATTTTATTACAGAATATTTTACATAATTAAACTTTAAATTCTAACCAAGGATCATAAATTCTCAAGTATTTGGAAGATTAGGTACATAAAAATGAAAAAATGTTAGTAGAATAAAAGAAATTTATATTAATAATCCCTAATAAGCTCTTAACTTTCTCTGAGATCTTATATCTACATATGATTACATGGGGAATAGATAGACAAAATGGATGATATAAAAATCCTACTAAGGGAACTAACATAGAAATAAAACATTGCACATGGGTTAGAAGGGAAAACATAACGACCAAAAAAATCCACGAAACATGAATAAACATGTAGAAGCACAACGTATAAAACCTGACATCATGTAATCATGGAAGCATAATAATTTTAAAAAAAATATATAACATGACATAAACATGGGTCAAGGATTACTTCCAAGACTATATCACATGGTGGAAAAAGACCAATAAAATAATCAGGTTTACTCACTGTCCCAAAATGAAGTCTCATGAGACAAAAAATTAACCAATGAATTAGATAACTATCTAGGTGCACCCATCATAAAATGTTTATTTATATTAGTTCCACATGAAAAATAAAACATAAGGAATAAACATAAGGGTAACCCATGTAAAGAAATATGTATCATAATCATGTTATAAGACATAACCAAGGGGAATATCATAATGGTGAATATGAAAGAATGGATTTAATAATACTTGTACATTCAAACGAAAAAACAGGAATATATCATGATAAATTATTTCCCATTTAATTTAAATCATGTAAAAAGGGTTTTTAATAAACTTTATAAATGATTCTCTTCAGTTCGGTTTAAGTGAAAATATAAAGGATTATTTAAAGTGGACAAAAGAATAATTGTTCGCATAAAACCAGAAAAAAATAAGAAATATGTTTCATGAAGAAATAGCAATTTTTTAAAAATAATGGTTGATATAAACATTTTATGAAGTGTAATTGAAAATGGGTAAGAAATTGAGAAGTTACCTTTAATCAGTCTTGCATATCAGAAGGAATTGAAACGGGTATATTATAAAACATATATTTATCCAAAAAACAAAGAAAAAATGAGGTGGGTAAATATGTTTAGAACATAAACATAGAATTTAGGAGGATTAGATAAGTATAATTAAGGATTAAATTTGGGTAAAGGGAGGGAAAGCTAACCCAAAGAGAAATTGAAGGTTTAGAGAGAATCCCTTACCTTATGTACAAAATTGTTTTTCACTTGTATTAAACATCCTATATAATCAATTTAAATTAATTAAGTAATTAATTCATAACTAATTATACTTTTATTTAATTTTTTATCATTTTATTAGGTTTATTTTTGGCTATTTTTTTGCCTATAGTGTTTAATTTTTTCATTTTGGGAGGGTTCGTTTCATGGTTCCTGGTTTGTTCTCTTGTGTTTAATTATGAATGTTCTTGTCAAATGGATGAAAAAATATATAAATTTAATGATAGTTTATTAATTTATATCTTGAAATTTAATTTTTTCAATATATAAGTTCAATTTTTGGACTTGACGATGATTTATTAGTTAAAACATTGATTAAAAAAATGATGAATTTTAGTTTGGCTGTTTTGACCACCATCAAAAATTAGTATAATTTTATTTTATAATACATTTAATTACTATTTAAAAAACATTAAATAAGTTTTATTAAACATATTATAATATTTTTTTACCAATATAAATGGTTTTATGTCCATCCTTGAAGATGATAATGAAAAAAAAACTTGTGGTCCATGAAGGCAGTGAATCAACACCTCACGAGCGATGTTTTCATTTTTAGAAAAAGAGGGGAGGACAAGAGATATGATAATGGATATTATATTAAAATAATAAAATAATATTATATATATGATACTGGATTTTTCATGTTACTTTTGATAGGGTAGCTGAGGTATGGAAGAGAAAAGAAAATAAATTAAAAAAGGACGGAGGGGTTTACCACTGGAGTGTTGTCTCATTGAGAAACTCTTTAAGGAACTTGGAAATGGTATTTTGGTTCGACCTAAAAGACCATAATTTATAGAAGAGGATTGGGAGAGGAATTTTTCAGAATATATGAAATATAAAAAGTATAGTAGTAGTGAGTAGAAGAGGTGGTGAGGGGTGGTATTTTTTGTGAGAGGATACTGTTGTTTTTGATTATTTTAATCATTGGTTTATTATTTTGGATCAAGAAAATCCATAGAATAAATTATTGTGACTAATTATAGTAATTAGAGCATGTAAGTTTGACATAGTGTCCACTTATATTATCCATGACTCAACCATGACTCAAAAATTATGTATTTACTTATAATGTTAAATATTATAAATTACCGTATTTCAATATTCACAAAAAATTCTACTATTTTTGAAAAGTACCAAAAATTCACCCAAACATTTTTAAATGTGTAAATTTTTAAAATGGAATCTATTTTATGAAAATAATTCTTTAAATATTAAAAATGTAATTTTTAATTAAAAACATCATTTATCAATAAATACTATTTTGAAAATTGTAACTGATTTTATGACAGCTTGAAAAAGTAATTAAGGTATCATAAAATTATCTTATTATCATAAGATAAAAAAATATTATTTTATGAATCCATTTTATGAAAATAAATTTTCTTTTAAATCATTATATTAATTACAAAATTAAAAATCAATATTGTTGTTTCATATAAAAACCAATAATTAATTTATCATTTTAAAACATTTATTTACATATTCCATGTTATAAATATATTGTATTTTCATTCATAAGATACCTAAATTTTATTTATAATTTCATAGGTGAGGTTACTATCCTATTGACAAATTTAATACTCATAATTGTCACATTACTATTCCAACGACCAATTTACTATTCCATTGGTATAGGTTCCATAGTTTCTATAAATACCATTTATTTCATTCTTAATTTATAAAAAATAATGTGTTTATTAGTTTATATGTAGGATTTATATGTTTTATTCTATGTAAAATAATTATAAGAAGAGAAAATTTGATTGATAAAATTCGGGGTTGTTATATTCCTCCCCCTTTATGAAATTTTTCCGTCAAAATTTCATTTTACATTATATACTGAAAACTGGTGGGGAAAATTATTCACTAATACATCCTCTAGTTCCCATTCCACCTCTACATAATTATGGTAGCTCTATAGTACTTTGACTAAGGGAGTTTCCTTATTGTGTGTAACTTTATTTCTATATTCCAAATCTTCACCGAATGCTCTTCATACAAGAGGTCATTCTAGATTTGTAACAAATATAGATTTAGTACAAGTGAGGGGTCTGGTATATACTTATTAAATAATGATATTTGAAATACATCAGGTACTTGATACATGGTAGCTAGAAGTGATAGTTGATAGTCCACAACTGCAAATGATCAAGAATCTCAAATGAGCCAATGTATCTGGGACATATCATTCCTTTAATCTCAATTATCATGATCCTATTACATGGATATATTTAGAGGAATACCATTTTTATAACCTTAAACTCCATATCCCATCAACGATAGTCATCATAGATATTCTATCAACATTGGGAATCCAAGATATACTGCGGAATTGTTTTACCCTTTTCTACTATTTCTTTGACTATTTTAGGTCCCAACAGCTTCCATTTACCAACTTCATACCAACATGTGTGTTATTCATATTTTCCCATAAAGGGATTCATATGGATCCATTTGGATTCTTGAGTGGAAACTACTATTGTAAGATAAATCCAACAGAGGTAGATGTAGGTATTATCATCCTCTGAATTCTATAGAACATGCTCTCAAAATTTCTTTTAGTGTCTGTGTAGTCTGCTATGATTGGCCATTAGTTTGAGGATAATAAGACGTACTAATGTTTAAAATTGTGTTTAGATAATGTTTGATAATTTTCTTTTTCTTGGAGATAAATATTAGATCTCAATCAGATATAATCAATAGTTGTACTCTATGTGGCCTCCCCACTTCTCTCATGTATATCCGTGCAAGTTGATCGAGTGAAAATTCCTCTTGAATTGCGATAAATTGAGCTATATTTCTTAGATGATCCACAATGACCCATTTAGAATTATTTTCATTGTATGTATTTGGATGTCTAGTAAAAAAGTCTATGCCGATGTATTCCATTTCCATGTTAGTATGGGCAATGGTTGCATCATTACCTTAAACTTTTTTCCTTTTAGTTTTCACTTATTGACATACCCTGAACTTTGAACTATATTCAGCAATCCCTTTATTCATATTTTTTAACCAAATGTGCACTTGTTGATTCCAATACATCTATGCGCTTCTTGGATGAATAGATAAATTTGATAAATTTCCATTATTTAGATGATCTTTCATTATCTCAAGATTATATGGTACAAATAGTTGTGAGCCAAATCTTATGAGTAATTCCTCATCAATTTTTAACTATGAGTATTTCCCATTTCAGTTAGATTCCTCATTTTTCTAAATTTTCTCATCATTTATTTTAGAAAACATTATTTTATCCATAAGGAACGATTGAACAATAATTTGAGAAATTAGGGATGATGTTCATTCCTTAATGATTCCCATGTCTATAAATTGTAGGCTTACAAGGATTGTATTATTCTCAATTCTCTTCACTAATAAATTTCTGGATCATTTATACTTAGACCATTTTTCACATTACTAACTTTACAAGGATTGTAAAGGATTGAGAATTTGTAATCCTTCATGAGATCTAACCATCTTCTCTAGAGAATACTATTATTGTACTGTGGGAATATATATTTAAGGCTCATATGGTCAATATATATCTCATACCTCTCAGTATAAAGATAAAACCACTTGATTTTCAATGAGAATAACACTTCCACCAACTCCATATGACATGTTAGATAGTTTTTATCATAAAATTTCAACTTTCTTATAGTGTAGGCTATCACTTTGTCATTTTTCACTAGTAAAGGTCCTAAGAACTTCTTTAAAGCATTGTTTTATACAATAAATAGTTCCCCACTTGTCATAAGTGTGAGTACTAGTGTAGTGATAAGCCTCTTTTTAAACTCTTTGAAGAAGTCTCCACATTCACTGTTCTAGATAAACATTACTAACTTTTGTGTTAGTTGGTTAGTGGGTTTTAAAATCATGATAATTTTTCATACATTATTATTAACACCATGCTAGACCAAAAAACTATGGATTTCTATTATAAATATTGTCCTTGGACACTCATTAATTTCCATTGTCTTGAAAGGGACCACAAATATTTCTTTTTTGGTGATAACATGCCCCAAGAGTGATAATTCCTCCATCTAGAATTCCCATTTACTATAATTTTTATAGATTTTATGTATTAAAAATCTCTTTAGAAAATTATTAAAATTCTCATCATGTTTCTCTTTGACCTTGGACTATATCAAAATAACATCAAAAAATACTTACAAAAATTTGTTGAGTTAATCTTTGAAGACTTAATTCATTAAGTGCATGAGAATTTTTGGAGCATTAATGAGTTCGAAGGGAATCACTATGAACTCGTAGTGTCCAAACATTTTTTGAATGGTAGTCTTGGTAATATATTCCTTATTAACATTTAATTAGTGATATCCTGACTGGAGGTCCTCCTTAGTGAAATACTTGGCCCCAGGTTGTTGATCGAATAATTCATCTATTTTTGGAATGGGTACTTCTTCTTTATATTGATTGTTTTGATATCATGATAATCATTATAAAGGAACATCAATCCATCATTCTTCTTGATGAAGTGTATTGGCTCACCACATGGTGAAGAACTCATGCATATAAAACCCTTTTATAGATCCTCTTATAACCACTTCTTCAGTTCCTCCAACTCAATAGTGGCAATTATACAAGGTTTCATTGATATAGGCAGTGATCTAGGTATTATTTCAGTTGAGAACTCAACCTATCAATCTGTAGGAAAACCAAACAATTATTTAGGGAACACATCATTGTATTTCCTCACAATGGGAATGTATTTAATCATGATTCTCCCCTTTTTCTCAATCATTTCTGATAGATAGTATTTCTTATAAGGAAACAATTGAGATGATTATTATAAAAGAGATTCACCATCCTCCTTATAAATATAATAAATTTAAGGATGCCTCTGGATGTGAAGAGTTTCCTCCCTTTCCTAATAGTTTGGTGACTTTATATAAAATAACTAATCCATTGCAAATATAGAATGAAACTTTACTAAAGGAAGGATAACATGATTTTTTGGGAGGTTCAGTCAAAAATAATTAACATAGGAGGAGTTGTATAATTTGGATGCAATAATTTACCCATTTTTTGTTCTCATAGACAACTCAACCTCAACATTTTGTGGTGGTTCTTGAATAGTTATACTAATCTTGCAAGATATGAAAAAATGTGTTGAACAAGAATCAAATAGAATATTTTCTATTCTTGTACTAAAAACTAGTGTACCTATCACCACATCATTTTTGGGCCCCACCTCTGTAGTAGTGATAGAATATGATCTTCCAGTATTTCTTAAAGGTTTTTGTTGTTTTTCTCTGACAAACCTTCACTTAGGGAATTGTCAAGCATAATTCCCATGTTCCATGCAGTTGAAACAATGCACACAAGCTGGCTGTTATTATCAAAAATCATTTATTTTTCTAAATTAGTGAGATTATTCATATCCTTTAGGTAGTTATTAGCTTGATTACCCTCTTATATACATTTGAATCATCTTATGGTTCCCCTTATGTAGTTCCATGAATGATTCTTCCCACACTTTTTACATGTGGGATGTTGTTGTTTTTTCACATCATTGGATCTATTTATTGATCCTACTATACTAAACTCCATTTTTCTATTTTTATATCTAAGATCACTAGACCACTGATAGTTTCCATTATCGATCTCATTAGTAAGGTCACAATAAAAAATCTCCTCATAGTTTTCAAGTCATCGTATCTCTAATTCTTTTAGTAGAATCAATTTTAGTCAGATACAGAATCGATCCACCTTACTCTTTATGTTCACGAAACATCCAAAGGAGTATCGTGAAATCATAGTAAATTGTTCCTCATATTCCTTGATAGACTTGTCTTATTTTTTATTCAGTTTAAGGAAATAACTTTCCATATTAATGATAATTGTTTTGGGAAAATATTAATTGAAAAATATTTTTTAGAAATTGTACCATTCCATGAAATTAATTTCCTCCTTAGACTTTGTGTTTTTGATCATTGTTCACCACTAACCAAATTACCCATTGAAAATATAGACTGGCATTAATACATTATATTATTTTGAGTATTTAATGACATAAAATATCTTCTCAATGGTGTTAATCAATTATTCTGTGATGATGGGATTAAAAGATCAAATAAATGTGGGAGGCCTTGTTTCTTCAAGTATTCAACCAAAAAATTATATTTCATTGGATAAGGAGGGAGTTCGACATGATTCAAGTTATTATTCAAAATTTTAGCTAGTTTATAAAGTACCACCAAGATGTTTTATGCTCCTGTTTTGATACTATATGTCATTTATTTGAGGGAGTCATCATATAGCCTATCACATTGACTCATTACATGAGTTCTCCAATTTCTATCCATTAAATAAAAAAGTACCATTATTGTGGTGGGGGATTTAATAATTAGATAATAAACATATATAATAGAAACATAAAATTTAAAAGTATAAACTTTTAAATGGAAAGTATATGTTATATTGGGATGCCCTAATTTTTAGTCTAAGCTATCCATGGATATTGAATTATACCCAGGGTTATTACTAAATTTTTCTAGTCATATTCTCAAAAATAGATAGACAATGATATGATACCAACTATAATGACCCTATCATTTTACAAGTATTATTACACAACCATAATAATAAATAACTAACAAACACAAACCAATGATCGTAAAGTCTAGTGTATTTGTAAGATTAGGAACACAAAACTAAAAACATAGAAATGAAATAAAAAATATTTATATTAATCATATGTAATGATATCCTAAATTCTTTTTTTTATCTTAAATATTTATAGGATAAACTAAGGAATAAATATCCAAAAGGGGTTATCTAAAAATTCATATAAGGAAATAAACAGTGGAGTAAATCATAAAAAATCTTTTAGAAGAAAAAACGATTAAATAAAAAGGTATGGGACATGGGTTGACATATGGAAGTATAAAATATAGAAAATGGGATCATGTAATCATGGAAATAGAGGATTGTGGAACAAAAATATTACATTACATAAACACGAGTCATGGATAACTTCCAAGACTATATCACATGGTGGAAAAAGTCTCACAAATGAATAATGTTTACTCTCTCTCCCAACATGCCCTCTCATGATTTTAAAAATTACCCAATGCATTAGAGACCTATATTTGAAGAAACATAATAACATGTTTATGTATATGTGTGACAAATAATGAATCAAACATAAGGAATAAACATTAGGGTTACCCATGGAAGGAAATGGTTATCCTAATCATGTTATAAGGCATAAACAAAGGTAATATCATAATGGTGTCAATGAAAGAATAGATTTAAATAATAATTTCACATTAATAAGGTAAAATAGTCATATATCATGATAAATTTAGATGAAATAAAGTAAAAAATATATAAATGAGTGTGTAAGAATCTTTATAAATAAGGAACTTCACTGTGGTTGAAGGGAAAATATGAAAGGGTCGTTAAAGTGGACAAAGAAATAATTGTTTGCATAAAACTAAAAATTATCTAATATAGTTTAGTCATGAAAATAATAGTGATTTTATAAAAAAATTTGTAGCTTAAAATATATTATAATGTGTACTTGAAAATGGGTAAGAAATTGGGAAGTTCCCTTTAATTAGGCAAGCTTATCAAAAGAAAATGAAAAGGGAACCATAAAAGATATGTATTTACACATAAAATAAATAATAATTGGGCAAGGTAAATATGTTTATAACAAACCCATATAATTTTTGAGGATTTAAAAAGAATAATTAATAATTTAATTTGGTTCAAAGGAGATAATTCTCAACTGGAAGGAAAAATGAAGGTTTATAAAGAATCCATCCCCTTATGAATGAAAGTGTTATGAAATTTTACTTAATATCCTAGATAATAAAAATAAATAAATAAATAAATTAATAAAATATTATACATTAATTTAATTTATAATAATTTTTTGGTTCATTTATGGCCATTTTTTGAGTTATAGTGTTTAATTTTATCATTTTGGGAGCGTTTGTTTCATGGTTCATCATTGGTTCAGTTTTGTATAATTGTGAATATTCTTTTCAAATGGTTGGAAAAATCTAAAACATGAATGAGATGGTTTTAATTTTTTTTCTTAAATTTATTATATCTAATGTAGGATTTTCTTTTTTTGACATGAGGATGATTCATTAGATAAAATGTTCATGAAAAAAATTATTAGTTTATTTAGGTGTTTTTTATGACCATCATGAATTCATAGTGTGTTTTATAATAATTTATTTATATACTGGTTCTAAAAAAATTGATAAGTTATAATACACAAATTATAATCTTTTTAACTATAAATATGGTTTTATGACTAGCCATCAAGATGATAATGAAAAATTAAAACGCATCATCCATGAAGGCGGTGAATCAACACCTCAAAGATGATGTTTTCATTTTTAGAATAGAAGGAGAGGAGAAGAGATTTTATGATGGATATTACTTCAAAAAAAATTATAGTACATATATAATACTGTAGTTATCATGTTATTTTGGATAGGGTAGATGAGGGAAGGATAATAAAAGAAATTAAATTAAAAACGAAAGAGGGAGGATTTTACCTCTTGAGTGTCGTCTCCTTGAGTACCTTCTTAAGACACTTAGAAATGGTCTTTTGGTGAGACCATAAAGACCCTAGCGTGAGGAAGTTGTCTAGGATAAATATTAAGAAGAATATAAGAAAGTTAAAATTCTTATAATGTGTTAGGGGAAGAGGTGGTAATTATAGTGTGAGGAGATAGGTGTTCTTGATTATTTTATTCATTTGTTTATGATTTTGACTCAAGGATGTCTATAGTTTTGATTATTTTGACTTACTACAGTGAATATAGATTTCATGTTTGATATAATTCCCACTTATATCATTAATGACTCAAAAAATTACTGAATAATTCATTTAGTTTCTTATAATGTTATATACCTTAAATTATTGTATTTCACTATTGACTAAAAATTCAACTATCTTATAAAAATCCCAAACAATCACCCCAAATTTTTTTTGACATATAGATTTCAATAATATAATTCTTATTATGAAAAAAATTCCAAAAATAAAAATTTTATTTTTAATTAAAATCATCAGTTATTCAAAAAATACCGATTTTTAAATTATAACTAATTTTATGACACAATGAAAAATTAAATAAGGTATTATAAAATTATCGTATAATAATAATAATAAAACTTATTTATTTATGAGTCTATTTCATGAAAATAAATTTTATTTTAAATCATTATAATAATTATAAAATTGTAAATAATCATTTACGTTTCACAAAAATACCAATACTTAATTTATCATTTTAAAACATTTATTTACTTATCACATGATACAAATATATTATATTTTCATTCCTAAGATACATAATTTTATTAATGCATTCATAGATGATGTTACTATTCTATTGTCTAGTTTACAATTCATAATGGTCACACTAATATTCTAATTGTCTAGTTATTATTCCAATGGTATAAGATTCTTAGTTTCTATAAATACAACTTATCTAATTCTTAATTTATCAAATATAATTTTTTATTAGGTTATATGTGTGATTTATTTGTTTAAAACTATATAACATAATTATAAGGTGGGAAATTTAGAGTGATAAAATTATGGGTTGTTACAATCTTTAGGTGCATAACCATGGCGAAATCTATCCACTGGAGAACCTAATCGATCATAAGGGGAAGATGGATCAAAAACCCCCAGATGGTGTACTAAACAGGTGGCATAGAATATTCCATTCTTGTTTCCCTAACATGCAGTAAACATGGAGTTGGGATATGAGGTTATGATGTAGGGGATGTTCGGATAATCATTCCAAATTATGTAGGTAAGGATCTCCATATCTTGCCCAGACATGACATCAATGTACTCATATAGTGGGAAAATAATTGAAGTTTAGTAGAGGTGGACGAAGAAGATGGTAGAGGAAATGGTGTTTGTTCTCTTATGAAAGGGGGTATTATATAAAAAATTGTGTCAAATAATCTCCTTCCACATAGATATGAGAATAGATCTACCAGGATAGGTGAGTGATTCAACATGGGGTGGGTTGGCTGGATATGGGTTGAAACCACACCCTCAACCAAAATATTCTTTATTGAAGGAACAATGGAATCCAGATGAATCCAAGCTGGGGGTGGGATTGATTGCGTTACATGGATTCGGGCCTGTCAGTGTTTCCTAGATTATATAATTGGGATACACAACCTGTAAGAGACCGTACACACCCTCAATATTTGTTTTTTCTAAAAAACTTATTTATAAGAAAATTACTATTTAAGATATGGTTTTTATTATAAACTATTTATTAATTTTTATTATAATTAAGAAGAAATATATATATATATATACATGTTAAAATAAACCTATAAATTTAGTGTATTAGATAAATACAAGTCATGTTTTCAAGAATTCTAAAAATATAACAGCAACCTTTAGTCAAGTGATCCAGGCACAGTTCGAATAGGAGATCGGGCAAATCCAAATGTGTTCCCTCAACAACGGAAGCGAAAGTTTCAGTACTATATATTTTATTAACTTTTATATTTTTAAGGATATTTTAAGAACTAAATGGAGATAGAAACAAAACACATTCTATGGTTTTAATTTTTAATGATTGGGATGATTTAGGGTGATTAAGCGAGTTTGAACCCTAGTATTTTGAAACATGGGTTATGAGTTTGGAAATTAACCCACATCACCCTCGGGTGTTTTATTATTTTTTAAAATGTTTGAAATTCTTATTGAAAGCATGAAACACAACACAAGGCACGTACTATATTACATGATGTGTGGTTTTGTTTAATTGAAAAAGGATGGAATTGGATTGGAAATAAGGAACCGAACTCGAGAGTTTTGGACCCATGCGATATGAACCTACCACCCAATTCCACCCCACCATTAGTGTTATTTTATTTTGAAATGGTTTTATTAACATTCTAAAACGTAAAAAATTCCAATTTATTAAAAAAAGGGATTATAAGGAATGAATATTTTACCAAAGGATGGTATGAAGTGATTTGAACCAGTGATAGCTCAGATACACTCCAGTGACCTTTCCATTGACACATTCTTCATTCATATTTGTTAAATTAATCATTATTTATTTAAAAAATATTCTATTATAATATATATTAAACAGATAAGTATACACTATGATTAAATGTACACATAGTGTGTAACTAAATTTTGTTCATATTTAAATAATGGATGATAGAATGGGAGGCAAATGGAATGTGAAGGGAAATTACACACCTTGTGTTTATTAAAAATACAAAAGAGAGACAACCAGAGGGAAGGGGAGTGGATGAGTTTCTTTCCTGAAAGTGTATTTTTTTGGTCTTTGGTTTGACTTGAGTTGGTGTACCTACTCGAAATAGTAAGGTGGATGTGGATTTCAATTTTCAAACCACCGTATATGTTAGGCACCCTTATCTTTAAGATAGTTATCATAAACTTTAGGTGGGGTTGGTGGCATCTTAGACTATCCATGATTTGTGGCCAACCGATTTTGAAGGTGTACGTGGGCCTTGGTGTGATCATGTATATCCTCCACATCCAGAGGTTTATACTTAATTATGCTGAAAACATAAAAATAATCATAGGCATCCTTCAGTGTATGTAAGTAATCAACTGAAGTATCTACAGTAAAGGTGTGAAAAATTCCAAATTAGAATGACATGATGTGTTCCATTATTCAAAGTTTGAGTGTTGAAAATTATGTTCAGAAATTTATAGTGTATAATAAGTGGGTCCCAAATCATAAAATGCTTCCTCAGTTGAAATAGAATTATAACACGCAACCTCAAACTCAACAAGAGTATCCATATTAGAGATTATCTCTGGATTCTTTTATACCATAGTACCAAGTCATAACAACTTTTCTGTTTGGTCCAAATGGAATATGGTAATGATTTCCCTCATTGATATTGAATTTTTTCTTTTACCTAAAGATAGTTTTGAAAGAGAACAAGAAATGGATGGGGTGAGTGATTTACATGGTTATTACTCATAATGAAACCCATTATCCTTTTACAGATAATAATCTTCAAAATACGGGTACAATAATACTGGATCAAATGGATAAAAATAATCTCAATGTGAATTTCACCGATGTGCAGTCGAATAAAAATTCATGAGAATGTGGGTTCAGGAGTCCCATGAGAAGAATGATGGAATGAAAAATAATACTTATAGGTAAACCAAATTAAACTTAGAAAAACATTTCTAGTTTCTTATTTCCCCGATAATGATACCATAATTAGACTATGCCCATCATGAGGAGTGGAAAATTGAATGTTTTTACCTTTTAATCCAAATGACTAGTTAGATCACAGCAGTGGAGATCTATCCAATAGGTAAAATGGAGAAACAATTATCAATATAAGTCGGTGAATCTAAGATGATAATACAAAACAAATAAAATAATGGAAAATGATGAAAACATGAAACAATTTATGAAAATTCATTTAAAACAGAAGAAATGATAGAACATTTAGAAAAAAATTTCACTGAGGTTTAAATTTGAATAGGTTATTTTATGAAAGTCATTATTTAGTATTCAAATTATTAATGAAATAATTTTACCATGTGGATTCAATTGAAACACCATTTCTTAGTTCTATAATTGAAGCTTTTTTATTTAATCACCAATCCCTTGGTCTTATAATTGATTTTTTAGATCCACATAAAGATTATTACCCATAAAATAATGGAAACATTCTCACCCAATGGTAATGGATTTAACCATAATAACTCTTTTTAGTTTCCCCTATCGAGTCATTATTGATTCAATTTGACATAATTAGTGTAACTGAGAAACTTTTTATTAAAATAATTTTAATGTAACAATCATGATAATAGACAAAACATTATAATATAAATCAAACATCACCCATAATCTTATTACAACATCAAAAAAATAAACCAATAATCATATGAACATGGGTAAGGCAAGACGGTTGAGAAGAATCTCAACACCTTATATGGATATGATAGGAGAAATGGGGAAGGAGAATTATACTAAAAAATAAATGGAAAGAGAAGAATAAAAATCAGATTTGGATTCAAGAGAGATTGATAAGTAGAGTAGAAGAACCTCCACCTTGGATGCCAAACCTTGATCTCATATGCTTTCTTCTCTATTTATAGAAAATGTCATTATACGGTGTGTACCCAAAAATGACCTGTCGTTTACATGGTTCAACCCTCTTTTTCATTATTTTTTCAACCTATAGTTTTCTTACCATACCGTCCATTGATTTCAATGCATAGAAAATTGGTTAGTGAAGGAAAACAAAGTGTTGAACCAAAATAAATGGTGTTTAGAAGCTATATTACCAATTAACCACATCTGGAATTATGTTCATGTCATTTGAACATTGAGTACACAACATGTTTTCTCTGGTCAGTTTAAGGTTAAAACCTGTTTACTTGGATGGTTTGACTTATAGATATGGGGTTATATTTCCTTATAAAATTTTCTAGATTATATTTTATTGTCATAGTTTTACCCTCTATAATATAATATTTGATTCTAAGTCATTTTTTAGCTATTGATTTGAATAATACATTAACATATTTTAATCTTTTAAAAATTCCACGTGTTCCCTCTCCCTCACTTATAAAAGGACACCCCACTCTTATGTTATATACACTTGAAGACCTTTTATCTAAGCCAATACATGACCAAATATTGTTTTAAAATACCTACCCCTGTCCTAGTGATATTTTTTATACAAGTACTAGCCTTTCAAGTGTTAATGTTTTTCTTTCAAATGTGGTTTCTTAATAAAGATGTATAATTCTTAATGAAGTTCATTCAATTTTATTTCTTAATTCATCTTATTTAAAACTATTTTATCCATCATAGCATAGATAATAAAATATTATAAATATTATTTCATTTCATTATTATTATGTAATAACCATTTCTAACCGTTTTCCTTAAAATGGGAAATTAAATCATTACACGTGTGTATGATTGGACCATGACCTCCACATAGTGATATGATTCATTTTACATCACCATATTTCATGAGTCATTATAATAATGTATTTAATAAATATATAAAATATATACTATTTAATGATTATTATGGAGTGGTAAAATATTATTTATCCATCTTCCCTTATTTTTATTAGAAAACGAAAACAGATTTAATGCGTATGTACGGACAACCATTTCTATGAGTGTTGTAATTAATTTTTCTATATCTACCTTTTATGGATGGTTATAAATATATATGTAATGAAAATATATAATATTTATATAATCATTAAATTTATAGATATGAGGTAATCTTGAAAAACATACATGGATTGGAACTTCTAAACGGAATTTTCTTGAAAAATGAATCAGTAAACACCTAACACCAAAGATATTAATAATGAATTATTGATAAATGGGTATTGGAAATTTAAAGTGGATAATATATGAAATTGTTAGTATTTATATGGTTATATAATTTATTTAAAATAAATTTATATTTATTCTATCTAAGGTTATAGGGATTTGGAGGTATGTCGAAATTGAGGTAAGAGTTTTTGCATTACAATCTCATTTTTTCTAGGATTCTCTATTCAAAAAATTTATAACCATGAAATTATATGATATATTTGTAAAAAATTTAATTCCATTTATTAACATCTAGTAATTAATATATAATACATTTTTTCCACTCATTTTCTTCTCTTTAGGTAATCTATAGATAAAAAAAAGTTGTAAGGAAAGCCAATGCTATTTTTCTATTTAGTTAGGAATATTTACATCCATTTCCATATTTTATCTATAATACAATAAAAAATGTTTTTTTGCTATTAATTTTTTTTATTAAATTCATTTTACCCGATTAATATTTCAATACTTTTTTATAAAATAATTATTCTTTACATTTACAAACAAATTTATATTGAATGTTTCACCAAAAATATGAATGAAACCTTTGATTCAACATTCAAAACATGAATTAAATTCCCAACCTTTATTACTAATAAATGAATTAAAGCTTACATTATATTTTTCTATGGTTATTTTAAATGAAAATATTTTCCAATATTTTTTAAATATTAAAATCTTAAATAATAAATTTCAAAATGAAAAGGGCCTTTTATTTATGAAATATTCCAATCATCTTTTACCATCATTTTTCGTCTGCCATAAAATCCTTTCATGTTACTTATGATTCACTATATAGAAGATTCTATGATAATAAAATTATAATTTCTCTAGATGTTTTTTGATTATGATGATGGAATATTTATGATACTCATTTTATTTTCTAAATGTTAATCTATAATCAAATGATATATGCTTTCAGGATATTATGACATACATATAAATGGATTATGAATATGTCTTGGGTGGGTCCATTTTATCACTCCAATAAATTGGGTAAATAATATTGTTCTATGATATCAATGGGTACATTGGAGGTTATCTCAATCTCAAACGTGGGCATATAGGAAGATATCCAAAGGCCAAAAAATGGTACACAAGAGGTTATCCCAAGAACAAATCAGGTATATAGGTGGTTAGCTCAAGACTAACATGCGTTGAATGTCATGGTGTACAGTGTTAAAATAATAATTTAATGATTATGATTAAATAACTCTTTAATACACTATTTTATGACATGATATTATTCCAATTTTATACTCCCATGGATCATGTTATTTCATTCATTTATGATTATTTTCTTAAAAACGGCTAAGATTTATTCAATGACTTGTGACTATGATAAATGAATTTATGGGTATGATTTTCAACTATTAAGTATATGTTATCAAACCTTTATGATTATTTTGTGCATAAATGATCATTGATATCTCCATTTTTACCATTATTGAGCCTCTAGAATGACCCTTTTTCTTATTTCTATTACCTAGGATTTGAAGAAACATATTAAATTTGATATGTTAAAAAAGGGTTCTAGTTTTGAAAAAATTTTGTGGGAGATGATTCAAAAATTTTATGAACCTGTTGTTTTGCCATTTTATTTTACAAATAAAATAAATATTTACAATATTTTCATTGATTGTAATTATATTTAATTATTATTAATATAAATATATGTAATAATTATATATGAAATGTTTGGGGTGCCTCAAGATATATCAATTTATATAACCATTCAATGTAGTGTTGTCTTATAGGTGATTATTTATTCCACATCGCTTCATCTTCCAGGTATTGTTTTTTATAATTGATTTAATATTCCCCAAATTTAATTCATTTTTAATTCATAATATAAATTCTTTCATACTATTATGATATTTTAAATAATTTTTATTCTATTTCCATTTCATCAGAAATGATACTATCTAAACATGAGGGGTCGATTGGGTGATAATTGTTTGAAAGTAATTTTAAATTGCAACCTAATATGTTTGAGATAAATTTTTTTGTATAAATAAATATTATAATAGTCAAATAACTGTTATTTATATAAATGATAATCTTTTATAGTCAATGAATAAAAATTATTAGGAATAAAATTTAATAATTATGTAGTATGAGGTTATTATTTTCAATGATTTTAGAATAAATCATAAAATTTATTTTTTGTTAACTAAAAATTCATAAATTATGTGTAAATATTGGGAAAAAACATCTCCAAACCCCATGATGGATTTCCATATACCTTTGGTGATTTTTAATTCATTATAGTTTATTGTAATGTTTTGAGAGAAGAATTCACAATATGGGGAAATGATTTTCCTTCAAACACAACCCAATTACTTTATTACATGGATTTATAAAGATTTTATATTGAGTGGTTTGTATATCATATAAATCAAATAATATTATAAATAATAAAATATAATATACATGATATAGAATTTGAATAATGAAACTAAATGCATTTGTTTTAAAGATTATTTTTTTAAGATTTTTTATAGCCCAAAACATATTAACCATTTTTGATAATAAAACTATAATTTTATAACAAAATTAAGTTGATCCTATAGAATTTTATAAATTGAACAATACGAATCCCAGAACACAAAAATCCAATTAATATATCAAAAAATAATTGTGAATATTTATTCCAAGTGATAGAAGAGTACCAGCCCATTACCAAAACATTAACTCAACAACATTGTTTGTATATGTCCATGATGTGTACAATAATTGTGTAAGTGTAATGATTTATTGGATATCACTATGTTTATATAGATTATTAAAATAATAAATAATTCAAATAGTTCTCTTGTGTGTGTTTAAAATTAAAGGATATTTCATTATAATGTGTTTAATAACAAAGGGATCAATCAATTTAAAACAAACACTCACACACAAACACACTAATGTCCGAATAAATGTAATAAATTTTTTATACCATTTAAAAACCCATACTCACATATAATATTTTAAAAAACTTATTGATTATAAATGTGATGAAACTAGCCAAAACTTTCCTGGAATTATAATATTTAACATTTTTCCTTAAAATGGAAAATAATGGGTTAGGACCCTTTCATAGATATACTACACCCCACAAAATTTGGTCATCGCCTTCAATTGCATGGGATAAAACACCCTCCCCAAACCAATTTTTACAAACTAACAAGTTAAATTAAACTACACACAATAATCCCCTAAGACAAACCTAGAGTTGACAAGCATATATGGTTCAATCATCACTCACACCCCATCATTTATTAAAAATAACAATTCAACAATTAAAATTCTACGTGAGATTAATTTCCAAACCTCATGTAAGGAAAAATCATTATGTTCATTGATAAAATAATTACTTATAAAGATAGATGTATTTCTTAAAAAAATGATAAAATATTATACACATGAATCTAAAAGACTAAAAAATTACATTCCTAATACTATTTATGTTATGAATCTTTAAATTATGAAAAACATCTTTTAGTTAATAACTATTAGGATATAAATATATTTTGAAACATTTAACTGATTCATGAAACAATAGAATTCATTTAAAAGTTTCATAAAAAAACTTTATATCATATGTGAAAAATTTAACACATTTTATTCAAAATTTAATGAATCAAAAAATAGTATTAAAATAGGATAATATACATATTAGTCCACAAAGAATTTTAAAACATTAATATTATATAATAAATCAGATTGGTGATAAAATTTTCTTCCTATCTTAAAATAAAAATAAATATGATTTCTTAATTTAATGAATTCATGGGAATTTTACATAATGGTTTTTAGTTAAAAAAATATCACCTTGAATTCATATAGTGACTGTACACCTTCAAAAAGTATATAGTCAATTAAAAATGTTATCTCAAGTTCACAATTTGAGAAATATTCATAATGATATATGGTAATATGTTCCTTATTGACACCCAAAAAGTAAAAATCCTTGTGAAATAAAAAATTTTTCATTGGAAAATGGAATGTATGGGGCAGATCAAGGAGTGGGGGAATATATTTAGGATATTATCTTTGTTCAATGATTTCTCAGTGAGAGCGACAATCTTTATTGGAAGTAGGGGAAGAGAAAGGGGTAATTATCCCTTAACCTTCTATTCACACACTCAAGAAGAAGTGAGATATTCCCTCACCTATTAAACTTAATTTGTTAGTAGTAGTAGTTTAACCCATTGTTATTTTTTTTGTTGTTCCTGTTATTGTTGTTGAATTTTTAATAGTTTCTGTAGTAGTATTTCTAATACTATTACTATCACTATGATTAAATTTATAATTAAAAAATAATCCAAATTAAAAATAATAATATCTAACCATTTATAGATTATAACAATTAATAATGATTTCATTAATTATGTTTTTTAGTTTGAATGATGTTCTAGGATGATTAAATATGAAAAATAATGATTATCAAATATTTATAGAAAATCATTGCTACTTAGAATAGTTTTTAAATCTTGTTCTTAATCATAGAGATCCATCCACATTATATTGAAAATGAAATGCGAACATTATAAAAGTTTGGAAAATAGTATACCCCAACTATGAAACATTAATTTTTTAAAAAAACACAAATTTTTATCTTGAATTAAATTAATAATGAATTATTTAAATAAACATGGGTGGAGTAATATGGGTATTAATGAATTATGTAGACATAAATTAATTTATTTCTATAAGGATAATGATAAATAAATAAATAATTTGTTAGATTAGATAAATTATAATATTTTTAAACAACTTTATCAATTTTTCCCAATTATTATTTTTTCTTCTATATCTATGAAAATTAATTAGAAAACTCATACTATTCAAAATTTATTACTTATTACTTTATTGTATTGTAAAATATATTATATATTATTTAAGAGTAATTTATCTATTAGAGAATTATTTTTTCATTTGTTACAATCCAATTCAAACTAAAGATAGTTTGATCGTGATTGTTTTTTTTTCATGTATAAAAATATGACATTTTTAAAATTCTTATCTAGCATGAAAAGAAAGTAAACCATCAAATTAAATCACATGGGAACCCACTTAAAGTATGCTACCCAATTTTAAAAAAGAAAATACATTATATATGCATTGAATCCTTATAATAAAAGTGATCCTTAAAAATTAATAATCAAATTTAATTACACTATATATCTATAAAATTTAATTAAATCACAAATAAAAGAATAAAAAGTTTTGGCAAATGTTATCAGTTACACTTTAAGTGATTTTCCACTTTAATAAATTAGATTCTTCATCACTATTATCCAACTACAAGGAAAATCTGAATTAGTATTAAATTACGAAATATATATGAATGCACACATATATGAGGTATCTAAATTTGTATACACATATATATAGACACATAAATCCTAATGATATGTATATATTGATTCTTACATCCCATTAAAAAGTACATTCATTTTATGGATATGTTTGTTTCCAAAATAATTTTCATGTTAATCCAAACCATTATAGGAAGAAACATTTGAATAAAAATGAATCAAATAAAAAAACCAACACACCTATAATTAATGAGTATCCAATTATAGTGTCTCAATATATAACACACAATTTATACAACTAAAAAATAATAATGGAAAAAAATCATAATATGAAACATACTTTAAATTCATATTTAAACTCCTATTAAATCCATTATAATTCAGCATCCAAAATTCTTTTTATATCAATTATCCAAATTGAAATGTTCTCAATCACTTTCATAGATTCCTAAACTATTAAATAATTTATCCCCAAATGAACCCCATGTACCCAAAATCCAAATATTATTATGTTAATTTAAAATAATTAATACACTCATACCTACATATATATTATCTACCGATAGATATATTTAATCTAATTCTATCATTTTTATTTTTCTATAACTAATTTCAATTGAGAAAAAGTATCTTTAAATCATTGCATTATATACAAAAATGGTTTAATCCAAATTATCTAATTCTTAAATGTTATATATATATATTAAATGTGTTTATATTAGTTCACTTTAATACTAACTTACTATTAAAGATAACCCCTAATTACTTATTAATATACTAAATATTCTTGATCCAAATATGGGTTTTTACTTCTATATCAATATTCTAGCACAAAGAGAACTATACCCGATATTTATTTAAAAATTTACATGATACTACCATTTCCCAAAAGTTAATATTTTTAAAAATATTTCCTTGAATGTACTTTTTTTTCACAGTGAAAAATATACCACATATTCACATTTCCTTACTAAAAAAACTTATCATAATTAAGATAACTTTAAAAAACTAAATCCAATAATTTCCTTATAGATTCATAAAAATTAAAGTGTTACTTAACTAAACATTTACACACTTATTTATATAATATCCCTTATATAATTCAACATTATCAAATCTTCCAAAAACTAATAAAATAAATCAAAAAAAATGATTTACATATACATAAATTCTTATACTAAAACACCAACTAAAATATGGACTTTTTTATAATCATTACTTTAAAAAAATTCCAATAAAAACTTAGACCACATTAAAATGTAAACCAAACAAATGAAATTGATTTTTTTATAATTACATGATTGAATACAAAATTTAAACAATAACAACAAATTTTGTTTTTGAGATTAGTTGATATATTATTTAATGTAAGTTTATAAAATAAAAATGGGCTTTCCTTTAGAAATTTCAATATATAAACCATATCATTAAAAGTAAATTATTAAATGAATATATTTTCCAATAAAAGAATAAAATTACCACAAGAATGGATACAAATGATACTAAATTTTGGGAGAAATAAATTTTGGTCCTAAATAATGAGAAAAGAATCCATTCAATATTGGAAACTCATCCATTCAATGGTGAATTATCAATAGACTTCTAATGATTTCTATCAGTATAGGAAATAAATCCCTTCTCATGTTTTCATAAGAGTCCTATGTCTCATGGTAGTAGGGAAGAGTTTTATTTTACTAGAGGGACAAATTCTATTAGATATATCCTTGGGAGTTGGAATACACTCTCAATAACTAGAAGAGATCAGTAAGATTAAGGGATAATATCATTCTCATAAGAAAAAAAAATTATAAAAAATTTGGTTGTTTATATATGGTTGAGAATAAACATACAAAGTCAAAAGTCAAGATGACAATAATTAGATGTATTTTAATTTAATTTGAGTTATTTGCAAATGAAATACTTAATTATCCATAAGATGTTTTCCCTATCAATATCATAATGAAATGCATTTTACTTTAACTAAATATCGTATGCCCTTAAAAAATTTATTCATCCAAAAAAACTTCTTATCAAATTATATTACAATAATTTACTCAAAATTTATTGTAGATATCCCAACTTACTTCTATTATTTAGTTTTCTAGATTATGTTAGTTCCTCCACAAGTAAAAATATAATATTAAATACTCCTAATACTGTCAATATCACCCTGAAGGACATCATTGATATAACCATTTATTAAAGTTCCTTTCTCGAAGCATATAGATACTTCTTTTATTCCATTGAAATACCTTGGTATTCACTTTGCATCATCCTGATGGTTGTTTATTCAGTTATCAATTTACCTTCATACAATCCGTACTATATGAATAATAATATGATGGGTTAAACAAAGAACATATCTATATTCCAAAGTATGATGGATAAAGAACCTTTAATATATACTAATAGTTTTCTGTTGTCTTTGGTAATTTCACATTTGAAAATTTATAGTGGCATTACACAGTAATAGAAACAAAAAATTTCTTCTTATTTTACTAAATCTGATAAACACTATTCTAATATATTTAGCCTATAATAGTATTCAGGTTCCTACTACATGGTTCCTCCTGATTTTCATCTCTAAAATATTACTAGCTTCAACTACATATTTGATCTAAATCATTTCACCTAGCCACCCCTTCAGCACATCAATCAGCTACATATATAATCCTATAACGATTATTTCATCCACATAGAGAATAAATATAATATATTCATCACTAAATGACTTGAAATAGCAGTATTGATATGTGATACACAATTTTTGTACATTTTAATTCGTGACACTATAAAACTTATTTTTCTAATATCTGGGTGATTGATTTAACCCACATAATCTTTTATGGAGTTCTGAGACTTGGAATTCCATCCTTAACTTAATGAATCCCCATTACTACTCTATATAATTTTTGTTACTCTAGATCTCCACAAAGAACATGAGTCTTCACATGAAGCTACTCAAGAATTAAATCCTATAATGAAATAATATGATGAACCTCCTAAATAGTGATAACATTTATTATAAGATAAAATTTCAATGAAATCCATACATTTCTTATATTGAAATCCTTTCATTAGAGCCTTTCCCAGAACATCCTATTACAATTCTGTTATTTTGTGAGCTGGTATACACATTTTTTTAAATTATTTCTTTCCATATGAAAAATAATCCAGCTTCCATTTAATTTTATCATGTGGTAAATAATTTTCTTCCTTCGTAGCTAACTCACACTTTTTCTAAATGTCTCAATTTATATTCCTTTCTATTAACTAGAACTTAAAATCATATGTCAATAGAAAATATTATAAGGTTGATGAATACCAATGAATAAGTCTTTTAACCCTTATCAATATCTTTAACTCTTCCCAAGTAGTAGAGTCGACCTGTTCTGTTGGAACATGATGAAATACATATTCAAGACCCACATTCTCTTAGAACCATGATTATTTACTGTTGAAATTATTTTAAATAATTGGATTATGATTGTACAAAAAACCATCATTAAAAATCACATTACAGATTTTGAGGAGCATCGCATTCTCAATATCCATTAAATGATATCCAAGCTCCATTAAACCATAGTAAACAATGAAACGTGATTCCGACATAAAATCATGTTTTTCACTTGGATTATAATCTGCATGTACATTTTATAATTTACCAAAAACTCATATGTAAGAGAGGTTAACCACTTTTCTTAACTAGATCACCTTTGGTAGAATTTATCCCATTAATATATATGGGATACTATTGATTATATATGTATCAATATTAACATCCTCTACCCAAATATTCTAGGGTAACCCAGATTTCACCATTATACTCTTAAATAATTCATTAGATATATTAATTTTACTCACACCCATACCATTTTGTTTCTGTGTACTCAGAAGAATACTCTGCCAATGAATTCATTTATTAACAAAAAATTACCTTAAGTATTTGATACCATACTCTCTCCAATTATTAAATCTCATGGTTTTTATCATTGGTACTAAATTATTCTCCCCCAAATTATTTCACTTCTGAAACAGGGTTGATAAATCATATTTTATTTTCATAAAGATAACCCATTCAATAATTATTGATTCATCAATAAAAAGAAAAAAAATATCTTGAACCTCTAAAGGAATATAATGGTGTGGCCCCTTAAAAATTAATATGCACTGAAGATATCTTCCTAGGATTCATTTTTCAACCTCTTACGATAAATTTGTTTTCCTTATTCTTTTGAAAAATGAAATATTTTCATAGAAATACTAGGAATAATGTTTTCCATGTAATAATTCAATCTATTTATAGAACCTTCATCCCCTTATCATTCATGGATCCTGATCTGTAATTCCACAATTTTTAATCCTTAATAGAACATAATTTTATAATGTTGTTTATAAAATTTATATCATATATTAATGGGTTAAATTCTATAATCCTTGAGCTATGACCATATATCCATTAGTAATTTTCCATGCACCTCTTCCGAACATTGTTCTAAATACTAAAACATGATATTACCTAAGAAACATGATTTCTTCTTAGTGCATCGATTTATGTCACATTATACAATCTGAAAAAACATTTACTATTTTTTTATCCATTAATCACCATTTCCAAAAATCTATAAGACTTCGTTTTTAATAAGATGTACCTTGAAAAACATCCAAAAACATAATTATTACATAATCTAGTATTTAATGATTAATGAATAGATTTTATAAAGTTTAAAATATAAAAATGATTACGGTTATCGACACTCATTATTAGGTAATCATCTGTTACTTCAACTTTTATATTTTATACCTTTGTTTTAGGTGGCTATCATTTGTCTCTACACTCCTTCTTAGTGTGGTATTAATTCCCAAAACTCCTGTTGGTTGGACTAGGACCATTTTCCTTACATAAAACTTTTATTCAGGATTTCAATATACCTACTTGTTATATTATTTCATGTATCCACACTTTCCACCCGTGTGGAGAGCAAACTAAAAAAATTTGTTCACCCCATTCTTCAGATATCCGTACTAAGGACTAAATCATACATATCATTTATCTTAAACATTATATTCCCAAAATAACTTCTCTAGACAATTATAATGGCTTCTAAAATTTTAGTCTAGAAAGAGTCTAAATATAGTTCATATATCTCATTGTCTAGAATAATCCCCATTGATTTCAACAATATATTAATAGTGTGAAATTTTATGATGTAATTATAATTGTTATTCCCTTAAGGAATATTTATATTGAATAATAGTGTGAAAACTTTTTTATAATAAATACTATCCTCAATCTAAATAATATAGTAACCAATGTTATATCTATCAAAGTATTGATATTCAATATCAATTCCCCTATATCCCCTAGACAATTTGAGAAATTAGTCTTTGATCTCATAAATTAAATCTCCAATACTATTCTTAATGGTAATATTTAGAGAAATATTGATAATTCATTATAGAGGAAGAGTAAAATGGAAGAATATGAAGAAGTAGATGAAAAATAACAAATTACTTATAAAATTAAATAATAATATTTGCGTATACATAGTGTAGGAAAAATTTAATATATTTGGGAGAAAAATTAAAACACACACTCTCAGAGTTAAAGAAACTATTTCTTGAAATGTGATCATAATGAAATGAAGTGATATAATAACCCACATTTATAAAGTTATAAATAAAATTAATTGATATATTATACTAATGTGGTGAAGGAATTAATATCTATGGTCATTAAATACTAATATTTTGAAATAACACTATGCTTGATAGTATATACAACTTGCGACACTGAGCTTAAAAAAACTACAAAAAATTATTATTTTAATAAAACCATTGTAACCTTGTTGTTGAATTAGTGGGAATGAATTGGATTAACCAATTTAGGGAATATATATATGACCTAATAAACAAATATGTATTGATGATATCTTAGGAAATAATCACTCATTCTTTTATACAATTTAATTATTCCAAATATGTTTTCTTAAAAAACCATTTTTATTACTACTTGGAAGTGAATATTATAAATAATTTTTTTAATATTTATAAATTTTATTTAATAAAAAGATATTTTTTAATCAATATTTTAAAATTTTCTTATAGTTATTTTTTATTTTTTCTAAAAAAGTTTTATTTACCTGTGAATCTTAAATAATATTATGTTTAGTTGAAAATTTTATTTTTGGTTAAAGAATTTAAGAAGTTTCATTTTGTTTAAAATAGTTTCAGGGTAATTTTTTTATATTTAATTATTAATAGTCTAATTAATTTCATTGGAATAAAAATTTTGGATGATTTTGTTATAAAAACATTTTTCTATGTTGTTTTTTTTTCTAAAAAACTGTTTTTCATTGCATTTTAGGTTATTATCAAAAATTACTTTATGGAAGTTTTTTAAATTGAATTATGAAAAACTAATTACATATTTTAGATCATGAGGTCAAAATTTGGTATATAGGACTATTTTATTTTTGGTTATTAGGAATTTTATGCATAGTACATATGTTTTTTTACAACAGTAAGCGTAAAATATGTAAAATAGTGTTAGATTCATGAGATATGGTGTCAAAATCAAACCAAAATTTATATTTTTCCAATAGTATATGTGAAGTTTATACATTTCAATCAATATTTATAACATATGGACATTTTTGGAAATTTCTTCTTGATTATGACCATTATATTAACTTAAGGAAAGAATGAATACAAAATGATAACCTTATAAATTTAATATCTCTAAATTTTTTTACATAAGGATAAAAATAGGATATGTTTTGTTATAATTTTTTTGGTAAAAAATAAATTTTTTCTCAAATATTTTTTATTATTTTTAGTGACTAAATAACCATCTTAAATTCTTATGCAACATCGACATAGTATATATTCAATCAATATAAAAATAATATAAAATTATTTTAAAAGTGTTAAAGTAACAAAATTATTGTGAATTGTTTTGTTAAAAAATTATTTTAGATAAAAAACATATTATTTATTTGAGAAAGTTTATATTATAATTAAATATATTTCATGTTGTTTTCAATGTCAAATTATAGGAATTATTCTTAAAATGACATTAATAGAATTCTATGATAAAAATAATTTATTTAATTATTTAAAAAACATAAAATTATTGGAAGAGGATAGGAAGGATTATAAATGGTCTAAATATTTATCCATTTTCCATTTATTATCTATTTTATAACAAATTTTTTTAATTATAACCCATTAAGATAGAAATATTCTTTATCGAAGTTGTTATTAAAATTAGTAAATAAAGGGGTTAAACCAAAAGATAAGGTTTAAAATGACACCAAAACCACTCCAAATTTTAATTGTTGGATATATTTATATATTATAATCTTTTTTATTTGAATATTAAACCATTTTTAATCGTTCTTATTGAGAATGGAGTGATTATATTTTAATCTTTTTAGATATTCCAAGTGTATCCTTTCTTTATCTTATAAAAGGACTCTTATTTCTCTCAATTCTCACACCACTGTGAGCCATATACCTAGAAAAAATCCAAAAAAAATTTCTTGTAAAATCACATATCCACTAGTTAGAAGTTATTATCATCTAAAATATAGTTACAAGTGTCCTTAATAAGGAATCTAATGGATTCTTACTGAAGAAGACGCAATCTTCATTACCAAATCATTCAAATTTCTTTATTCTTTAACATCCTAATTTTTTTGTTCCTATATTAAGATAATAATTAAAACATCATATTGTAATATGATAATGGAATAAAAATTTCCATCTCTTTTTTTATCCTTTGAAAAGTGAAAATATCGCTTATGCGTACGTACAACTTACCTTCTCCACATAGTAGTGTGAATTTTCATTCATCACCTAATCTCATACATGTTTATAAAATTGGAACTAATAAATATATATTATATTTATGAAATAATTAGGATTATAAAATTTTAATATGATATCTTATTTTTAACCTTTAAATCTTCATGAAAATGATAACGTCACTCGTGCATATGCGTTGAACACTACTTCCATGAAGCGATGTGATTTATTTTAATTTATTCTTTACATAGATTTTAATAAGGATATATTTAATGAATATATATGAAATAATAATTATTTTGGAAAGGTAAATTATTATTTTCCTCTCTTTCATACCATCCATCAAAAATTTAAAACTACGTTCATGCATATATACGACTGACCATCTCCATGGATGGTGAAATTATTTTTTATGTATCTACCTTCCAAAAATGACTATAACAGTGTTTATAATGAAAATAAATTGTATTTAAATCATTAATAACATTATGTATATGAGTGTTAAATAATCGAAGTACAAGGAAAATAATTAACATTGAAAACCAAGCAATTATTACTTGGAATAATTATTTTAATAAATAATTTTTAATAAACATGTTATAAAATAATATAAGTAAATAATATATGGTATGCTATATATTAATATGGTTAGGTAATACATTTATAATAACTATATATTTACTATACAATTGGTTCAAAAACATATGAAGGAAGTCATACCAGTTGTAAGGCTTTCTTGTCCCACATTTGTTTCCACGTGACATATGACATATTAAACATTTGTTTCTTTCATGTGGAGTAATACTACAAATTTGATATGATATTTCATAATTCCATTTATATTCATGTTATTTTATGTTTCATATGAAGTTATTTCTTTCATGAGGGTTGCGATTCAATTGTTACCAATGTGGTAAGGGTTTATTTCACAATATCATCATTATTCGATATTGTTTATGTAACAACGAGAAATTTGATACATGATATTAAATTTTTGAATGAATAATTGAATTATAAATCAATTTAGTGATAGAAAACACATGTAATACATTATTTATTTATTATATTTAAATTCTATTATATTTAAAAGACCATTAAGCATCGTTATCGTTGATAATATAGCCATTATATAGTGAAAATTAAGATTGTTATGTTAGGGGCTAAAATAATGTCCAACTGACGTATAAAAAAGAAGTGATGAAAAAAAAACAATAGGATCCTTCTCTATTATTCCCATTTATCATAGTTACAAATCTAATAAAATCTATGTGATTTTCCCTTAACTAAGTCCAAGATGAGATTCCACAACTTTTGCATGAGAAAAACTATTAATGGGAGAAGTTCAAGCTCATGGAGATCACGACCCAAACACCATACGCCAAACCACCTTAAGAAAATAACATGATTTCACACATGATAAATAGGGAATTTATTGGTTAAATAAATTAAAATTTATATCTACTATAATAATTTTAATTTTATATATTATTTTTAATAAAATAATAATAATTATTATCCATTTTGAATAATTTTTTAAAATTATTAGACAATAAGTTTTATAAGAAAATATTTTGTTATAATGAAATAACAATTTAATTTTTGGGAAATATATAGCTTCAATCAAGACACACATTTTATTAAATTCATGAATTTTTGAGTTAAATGGTATTTAATAAAAAATAGTTATTAAATATTAATGATAGTATAATTTTATGAATGTTTTTTTGTTTTTTGTTTTTTTAACATTGGATGGAGGCTCTTGAGAATGAATTAGGTGAAAACCCTGAACAAGCTGAAAATAATGAGAAATCCAAAGGGAATGAGATTGTGGATCTTGTTGATGAAGACTGAATCGGGCACACATATCTCTTTAGCCTCTATTCGAAGCGAAGAGCTAAGGAATCAGAGCATAATCATGGGAAGAGATTTGAGGAGGTGGCCAAAAAGGATGGCAGCTTTTTGTTCATGGATTGCACAGCAGGTAACTCTAGAAGGATCATACGGAAGGGCCAGATAGCGCATGTATCGGTGAACCAAGAATCCATTGAGGAGAGGGTAAAACTGTTCATGTTTTCTATTATTGCCTGAGTTGTGATTCTAAAACTAGGGAGTCCTTGTAAATTTCATGATCTTACAAGCATATTGGAGGAAATTTGGGGCTTCAGTGAATGGAATATGATGGCCAGGGGGCGTGGGTTTTATCATTTTGTTTTCCCCTCTGATGAATGCAAAAGGTGCAGATGGAGTTCGGGTTCTGTTCCTTTTCACCCTGGCTTCCTTCGCATCCATGAATGGGATCGAAATTTTGACCCCAGCTCAGTCAAGAATACCTTTTCCCAGGTATGGATACGAATTTATAAATTATGTTGGCTTTATTGGAATCCACAAATCTTCTGGGATATTGCATCTTCTGTAGGGAATTCGATAAGGCTTGATAGGAAAACTGATAAACCTAGTTTTGGACACTATGCTAGGATTCTTGTGGAGGTGGATATGTCAAATAACCTAGTGTAAGAGGTTGTTTTAACCACTAGGGATGATAGAATTAACCTTGAAAGAGCGTATAAAAGGAAACTGAAATTTTGTCTCAACTGTGATATTTTTGGGCACACATTATCTAACTGCAATAGGAATAAGATTTGTTCCCTATGAAACAATAAAGGGAATGATGTTGGGAGTTGTCGAAGGAGGACAACTGATCAGGGCCCCTCCAATTTTGATAGCAAGGGGAAGACATGGAATGATAATGTGGAGGTTCTGGGAGCTGCCTTGACCTCAAATGTTGATAATGCTCCCATTGTTGAGAATGGGATCAATGAATCAGGGAATACTTCGCAGGATCCTTCTAATGTGGTGATTACTAACAATGATGGAGGAATTAGGGGTGCACAAGATATGAGGGTTACTGCTATTTTTGAAGGTAGGCAGAGTTTGGATAATGAGGCACTTACAAGGGATGTTGAGCCTACTGGTCAGGATTCCACAGGTCATGATTCCCTTGGTCATGACACCCATGGGGAGAGCTCATCAAGACATGAGAGATCTGATCTACCCAGTTATGATGGTTTTGGTGTCAAGATTATACAGGACACGCCAACCCATGAACCCCCTTTGGGAGAAGCTCAGCTAAGGAACAATATTGACGAGCCTATAGATGAAATCTCTCACTTACCATTATCAAAGGTTGCTAGAAGAAAATTACCTTCTACCTTAACAATGCCAATCAGCTCTGATAACAGGTTAATCCCTCTTTCTGTTGATGAAACAGAATCTGTTCAGGTTAGAGATATTTCCAATGAATCAGTGGATGAGGATGAATTAGATTCTAATAAATGCATAGCTGAAAGCTATGCTGGCCCTTGCACCAGGTGGGGGTCCTCCAATCAATGAAGATAATGTTCTCTAATTTCTAGGGTCTTGGGAATTCTCCCATGGTCAGAACCCTGAAGCATATCATCATGACCAATAAACCCATGTTATTGGATATTTCTAAACCAAGAATGAATTTTTCGAGATGTTTGGCCTTCAACTGGAATGTTATTGGGTACTCCCTGATTGCTACCAATCATCTAGAGAATGGGAATGATTCTTTATGGGTGCTAAAACATAATAGTGTCATCATTTATTCTTTTCAGATTGATCAAAATGCAGTTACTATATTCTGTTATCATCAGTCCAATTCCCTATGTGTGAATTTTGTTTATTCCTTCAATCAATACATCAGAAGGAGATCATTATAGAACACTTTACTCACCAAATCTGAGAATATGTCGACTAGATGGATTCTACTTGGTGACTTTAATACCATCTTGAGGCCAGAGGATAAAACGTGAAGAAACTTCTATAGAGTTTCCGCCAACATATTTCATTACTACATTGACCAATGTTGACTGAGTGAAGATCCCATTTCAAGTTCAAATATTACGTGGAGAAGATACACTTTTAATGGGAGGCAAGCACACAAATTAGATAGGTGTCTGGTGCATATGGATGAAGTAAGTGAAACATTGGAGGTTTCTGGCATGACCCTTCCAAGAATACATTAAGACTATAATCCTATTTTGGTTGACCTCTATTTTTGTACTTTGAGATCAACCCATTTACCCTTAAAGTTCAAAAATGCATGGTTGGTTGTGCTAGGGAGAAGGGAAATAATAATGGAGGCATAGAAAATTGATGTCAGAGGTAGATCTTTACACATTTTGACTTCCATGCTGAAAATCGTCAATGCTAGACTCAAATATAGGAGTAAAAAAATCCTTCTCCAACATTGAAAATGATATCAAAGGGGATGAATCCAATATGTTAATATGTCAACAAAGGAATATACATCAGGACACCCCATGTCAAGAAGAGATACAAGCGGACTTTAAACATGACAACCTCATGAATCTTAAAGAAAATCTATACAAGAATCAGTTAAATGTCATGTGGCTGAAGGATGGGGATAGGAATTCAATTTTCTTTCATTGCATGCACAAAGATAAAAAGATCAGGAGAAACCTTAGGTCTCTTAATATTGATAACACATTGTTCACATCTGAAACTAAGATTGCTAATGATGTGACTTGTTAATTTGAGAAGTTATTCTCTGATTCTGGGTTGAGCAACTCAAACAAGATAATCAGATGTGTTTAACCGAGTATGGATGACAATCAGAATAAAAAACTCACTGAGGTTACTTCTACAAGGAGATACATTATGAACTCTTCTCCTTAAATATGGACAATGCTGTTGGTCTAGATGGGTTCACTAATAAATTCTTTATGTTCTACTAGGAAAATATTCATATTGAAGTAATTAATGCTGTTATGGAATTATTCCATCATTATTTTATGCCATTTGGTATGAACTCCAATTTCATTTCTCTGATACTGAAGATAGAGAATGCATTGGATAATAAAGACTTTAGGCCTGTTGCAATTGGTAAAGTCATTCCTAAGGTTATTATAAAGATCTTGGCAAGTAGGTTGGGTGAAGTTTCTGAGAATATTATCTCTGCTAATCAATTTTTTCTTTTACCTAGTGGGAATATTCAGAACTATCTGTTTACTACTTTAGAATGTATAAATATTATGAGAGGCAAAGTTCAAAATGGAAACATGGCCTTGAAGGTTGACATTTCAAAGTTCATTGACACTATATGTTTGGATTTAATATTCACAATCCTTCAGATGGATAGATTCTCAGGGAAATGTATTAGTATGGTATCCTCCATTTTGAAAGGTGCACATCTATCCATTCTCATCAATGGATCCCTAAGCGGTTTCTTTCAATTCACTAGAGGAGTCAGGTAAGGTGACCCTTTATATGTGCTTATGTTCTCCATGGATGAAGATTACCTTAGTCTGTGCCTTATTGATCTTATCAATACTGGATTTTATAAAAGAATGAGAGTAGGTTGAAATTCCTTTGCTCCCTCACACTTACTTTATGCCGATGACATACTTTTGTTCTATAAGGATAACAGGGGTAATATTTCTTGTATAAAAAGTATTTTTTCACATTATGAAGAGGTTTCAGGCCAGGTTATCAGCTGAAATAAATCCTTTTTTGTATTTGGAGGAGTTCAAATTTCCAAACAAAATAGGTTTGCTTTTAATCTTGGTGTCAAAATAGGTTGTTTTCCCTTTAATTACATAGGGATCCCTTTGTTTTGGGGAAGGGTGAAACGTGTCCACTTAGATGTCATAACACTGAAAATTAGTAATCAGTTGGCAAGTTGGAAAGGGGAGACAATGTCTCAGGCTAGTAGAGTTTGTCTTGTTAACTCTATTTTCAATTATATGTTTGTTTAATCATTTTCTGTTTACAAATGGACAAGAGCTCTTCTCAATGAATTAATTGTATTGATACATAATTTTATATGGATTGGGTCAACCCATCAAAGGAAACTTGTCACTGTTTCTTGGAAAGATTGTATAAAGCCAGTGTATATGGGAGGAATGTGAGTTGAGGATATCAGAATATTCAGTGATGCTCTTCTTCAAAATTTCACCTGGAGACTTTTGGCCAAGCCTGATTACTCCCTTGAATTTTTTTGTTGGCAGGTTTTTTGACAGGATTCAAAACAGAAAGTGTATATACTAGAAATCTTTAGTTTGGACGTCAGTCAAAAGAACATATTCTATCATCATGTCTCAATCTATATGGTTGCTCTATCCTAAATCCCATTTAAATTTCTGGAACACTCTATGGTTGTCCTCTCCCATTAAGGACTCTATCACTATTACACCTTCCATGAAAAATCAATCTATATCTGATATTCAGGGGAACGCTGCTGTCTATGACATCATTCATAGTTATCATTGTATTGAGATTACAAATTATACTTATTTTGATATTGATGTTTTCATCTAGAAACCTTCTATTAATGATTCCTTTTCCAGCGAGGACTACTTCAAGCTGATGTGTGGTGTTTTACCTGGAATCCCTTCATGGTTGGAGGCTGTTCGTAAGACCTATATATTCCCCAATTATTCCATGTTAATTTGGAGAATCTAGAAACAACGTTTGCCCATCCAATATGCTTTTCAGTGTAAAGGCATCGACATTGATCCGGTATGCCTCTTCTTCCTCAAGGGTGATGAATCTATTTTGAATCTGTTTATACAGTGTGACTTTGCTGGACGATTATGGGTCTATATGCAATCGACTTTCCACTGATGTTTTAATTTATGCTCAATTGAGTTACTACTGTCCTTAGTTCTTCATTCAGCTCTTAGTGAATAGATTAAATCCCTGCTTATTGCTGCTACTCTATCGGTGATATCTTATATCTGGAAGTCTCAGAAAAACATTGTGTTTAACAAAGGCAAGCCCTGTTTTTGGGAAGGGGTTATGGTGATCCACCGAAGCATCAAACTTTCTTTGATGAATCAAACCGGCTCAATGAACAATGATTTGTCTAAATTTCTCATTTTGAGAACTCTTGGTGTTAGTGTTAGGGAATGAAAACCAAGAGTGATGAAATACATCCAATGGATTCCCCCAATCTCTGATTGGTTAAAAGTGAATGTTGATGGGGCAGCTTCTAGTGCACCAGGTTCTGATGGGTGTGGAGGAGTCTTCATAACCCATCAGGGCTTTGTTAAAGGATGTTTTTCCATTATTTCTGGAATGTTCATGCGATTGAAGATGAACTGTGGGTGATGATTAAGGCTATTAGATACGCGACTCAATATGGTTGGAGTAGAGTATGGATTGAATCAGACTCCTCTGTTACTAAACATATTTTGAAAGATCGATCCCGAAATGTTCCACTGAAGATGTTTCCTGTATGGATTTCTTGTCTCAGTCTTGATTAATGTTTATCCCTTGACGTTTCTCATGTTTATCATGAAGCAAACTAGGTTGTCGATGCCCTCTCTAAAAGGGCTATCATGGAGGTTAGTTATAGTTGGTCTTTTTTTCCCAACTAATGTGAAAATTTTGTTAGGAATGATCGATATGGTGTTCTTTACTCACAGATTTGTTAGGCTCCCCTTTTCTGAGTTGCATTGTACTGTTTATCTTTTTATATAATAATTTTATGGGGGTAGGTTTTTTCATGTCTCTCGGACCATTTGGATATAATTTTATGAAGTAAAAAATACTTTTTATAATGGTTATAGAGATGTTATTCTAGATACAATAGTATTTATCAATACACCTGGATTTTGTTTTAAAATGGTAAATCACCATACTTATAAAATTTTGTGGGTATATAAAATTTTATTTTTAAAATCATCTTATAAAAATTATCCAATGGTGTCTTTTTCTTAATGTTTTAGAAAATTTTGTTTTTTTGGTTCAAAACAAAATATGGTATAAATATACAATGTGTATTATAACATAAAAATGACCCAAAAGTGCTATAATATGTGCCATAAAATGTATCCACAACCAAATATATATTTCCATTTTAAAAAATATGTTTTAATATTATTTTATTAATTTTTTAAACCCTTACTGAATCTTCTATAACTTATATTATTTCTTATTGATTTAAAATAAATTATTCATAAACATAACCAATATTCACATCACCCAGGGTGTTATTTAAGCTATTTTTTTCTTAAACTTGTAATATAATGAAAACCACTCCTCTTTGGTTGAAACCTTGAATAAATGTAAGAATTTGTTTTTTTGATTACTTTATCATATAGATTCTCAAACCTATGTTTAAAAATTAATAAAGAACTATCCACTATTTTTCTATATCAACCCACCTAACCTCCCATCCATCATTACTCAAAAAAAAAAATAGTGCATAAAATGAATTTATATTTCCCCATATATATCCCACCCAAGTTTCCCCAATCTCTTAAGATTTTTCTCACAAGCTTTTAGAAGTGTCATCTCAAGGTAATGGATCCTCTCTTTCTCCACTTTATCCAAGAAACATTGCTAAATAATGTCTTTTAATTTACAATTTCTCATATTGGGATATGGTTTTCCATATAAATATTATTTAACTCATGATTTAAAAGTTATTAGAGTCCCCTTTTACTCTCTTTAATTCCTCCGATGAATCATTATGTACCCCAGTTATACTGCTAAAATTATCCTTTAATTTTTCCAAAAAAACATTTTTTATTGTGAATACCTAGCCGCATTTCCACTCAACCGTGTTCTCCATGATCTACCTACCCTTTATTGATTTTGGAATTACAAGTATTTATACCACACTACTTTATAATTGGACAAATAGTGGCGAAACATATCCTTTTTTTGTATGAACTATGTGACACATTTTTTTATATACAACATATGAATGTGATCGGTGGGATCAAAATTATATAGCCCTCCAATTCATTGGGTAATGTTGTTACCTCATAAAATTCCATTTATATTTCATGTTAGATTAAGATAATCACACTATGTTCTGATTTATTTCCAATTATCCTTGAATTATGTCTATAATGTCATGTTTTATGTTGTTTCCACATTCCCATGTTTACGTTATTTTATCATATTCTGTCACGACTCACTGTTGAAGATTTAGATCCTCACCCATTTTCTATAATACTGATATTCCTCTTGATTAAATTTTATTTCTTTCTTCATGTAATTATTTATTTATTCAGTTTCTGGTCTTTATACCTCACCTCTTTCTAATGTACATCCCCATGTTATACCTTACTTGTTTAGAAGAATGATGGATTTTTTCATGCATGTTAAGAGTGTTTTCAATAATGAAATTGTTTTTTTGTTTCATGTTTTTATGATATGTATAACAAAGTATGATTTTTTGTAATATTTTATTCAAACAAATTTATTATTTTCGATATTTTTCATTACATGCAATATTGACTTTAGTTTTTGTTACACGAAATTGTGAGTTTAAATGAAACATGACATTCTATTAAAATATGATTATTTAATATACTAGTTATCACCTTGTTATTGGAATGGAAGGTATAGAAAAGGTTAACTAAATTATAATAATATATGGTTTACATGTGTATATAAAATGAATTATTTGGTGAACAATTAATTATAAATGAAATAAAAACTTTTTGAAAATAAAAAAAATACTTTTCTAAAAAACTCTTTTTATGAAAAATAGTAATTTAACTCATTAAATTTTAAAAACAAATATTTTTAAATTTTTAATTTGTTTTATACATTAAGTAAAATGATTCAAATTCATCTTATATGTTTTCTAGAAAAGTGATATGAATAAATCAAATCTTACGCTTAAAAAAATACATTTTTCTAAAAAGATTGGTTTTGACCTTTTGTGAATTATTTTGGAACTAAATTTTCACTAATAGAATATTTAATTGACAAAATGATATTATTTATTTGAAATCATCTAGTAAAAATTATCTTAGGGTGAATTTTTAATTATTTTATGAGAAGTTAAATTTTTTGATGAATAGTTATAGTTATTGGTTTTTATTAAAAATTATCATATCTTTTATAGCTTGTTAAAACATAAAATTTCCATTAAGATGGTTTTAAAAGAAGAATTCTTTTAATTATTTCATATTAATCCAATTTAGGTCATTTTAATCATTATTATATTTTATTTTGATATAATGTTTTTTAAAACTTTTGAACATTTTCTATATTAAAATCCGCATTCCCATCTCTTTTGTGGGATTAAATTTAAATTTAAATTTCCCATTTCAACATTTGGATTTTTAAAATATGGATCCCATATCTGTAATAAGAATATTGTATATTATCTAATAATTAGAAGTTACTTTTTTACAAGAAAGAATAGTAAAAACACTAAAAAATATTTATCATAGTTACTGTAAAAATGTGTTTACTTGGGGGTTAAAATAATATGTTATTGGTTGAAAAGGACGGAAAAATTTTACAACAAAAACTTGGATAGAAATATTTTGACATTATATATTATAGGTTCTATATTTCCAAATTTTGAACCATTTTCTCTTATGGAAAACATGGTTACAACATTTTCTTTTCAAAAATTATAAGTGTGGCACTCACCTCACTTATAGAAGGCCACCCACTCTCCTTTTGTCTTCACACATCTAAAACCCATTAGTTTATCCAAAACCATACCAAATGAATTAATTAATTCTTTCCTATCATTATATTAGCCTTATATTGGTCATAAATCGAAACTAAAAATACTTTTGGTGAAAACCAAAAGAAGTTGTCCGAAGAAGAGGTAACCTCCCCAATCAAATGATTTATTTTGATTCTTCAGCCATCCCCTAAAAGTATTAATAAAACAAGATGATATAATAATATCACTATATTACATAAAATTATATGTTATTATGTGAATGAAATTACCTAATCTATATCCTTTTTCATCAAATGGTTTATAAAATCATCATTCATGTGTACGATAGGCTACCGCCTTGCGAACCCATGTTATTCATTTCCCATAACCACCTATCAAAGTTAGATATAATTATGAATTTATTTTTTATATATAATATTTATGATATTAATATTCTTTTGGAATCCAGATATCATATGTTCCTTCTTACATTCCATTTATCGGGAATAAGATAACGCTATTCTGGAGTACGTCGGACGACCACCTCAAGAAGTGATGTGATTCATTAAACCTTTACATGGAAGGTAATAAAGTTGAGTGTAATGAACATATGTGATATACTTGAAATAATATTTTTAGTGGTAATAAATTTTTTTAACATTCTTTATCCCTTTCCATTATGAAAATGGAAACAACATTCACATGTATGTAAGACCTACCATCTCCATGAATGATGTATCTTATTTTCTATATCTAAATTTTATAGATTACAGTTAATATTTGTATAATTAATATATATTATATTTACATAAAGCATAATTTTTTTAGATTATGGAAATATTATAAAATTAAGTGGACCAAAAATAAAAAATCCAAACTGACTCAAAAAACAAAGCTGTTATTGCCTGAAATGTTCCATTAACATTATATTGTTAATAAATAGGTAATAAAAGGCCATATTTAAATAATATATGTTATGATTTTTATATATCTATGGTTTTTTAATATATTTAAAAATAAACTTATATTATTTATATAGTATGTATTAATTCATTTGATGGATGTCAAAACCTATGGAAACAAATTTTAATCTCACTTTATTCTTTTATAAGACACATTCCATATTCATCACATGTTTCTTTTATGTGGTGTATATAATTCCCATGAATTTATTTTCTAATTATTATCATTAAATATATGAGTATTTAAATATCCATTTTATAATCTATCTTTCATTCTGTCTATGTTTCAAAAGTTACTAAAGCTGTAAGGGAATTCCCCCACCTCAAATTGACTTCATTAGGACATAAGTATTACTATGCTCCTATATTCTTCTATGATGTGTATATACTACCCATTTGACATGTTATATCAATAATATATATCTTTTAACATCGTAATATGTTTAATTTATTTTTTTCTTTCATGGGTACTGCGAATATAAGTTTCCAATGTTTTATAATACAATTTCATCATTTATTAGGTTTTTTATGATTATTATTCCAATGATAAAATATTATGATATATTTATCTAGAAACATATGAATTTTATTCTCCTAATTTTATTTCATGATAATACATTTTCCCATTATTTTCCTTTCAATATGTAATTATGAGTTCAAAATATGTCTTTTATAATTAAAGTCATCTTTATTTCTCTCTTCAGTCAAAAACCCTTTTTCTTTAAAAATCATTTTTTTCAAAATACATTTTCAAAAATATTATCAGAACTCAGGATACGGTTTATAATAAATAATTTTTATCCATGTTCTAGTTTTATAAAATGGTTTTAAAGGAATCTTGATGTTGTTTTCCAAACAATACAGGTTTGGCTTTTACAAAAAATGTGGAAGGAATCTTTGTTTAATCAGGTACAACATGAATGAAATTTCCTGTAATTAGGAAAATTATATTATTTCAATATTAATTTATAATTCTTCAAGATTATTTTCAAGGAAAATAATTTCCATAATATGTTATGAATTTTTTGTTTTAAAATGTGACTTTCAAAGAAAAGTTATTTTTCTCAAGAAATGTACCGTGTTTTCTTTCAAAATCATTTTCCATTTAAGATTAAATCCTTTGATGATACCTATTATTTACTAGTTATTTTATCCCAATATACCATTTTAATTATTTATATGGATGGTTTATGTTAATGTCGACAATATTTTTAAAAAATCTATTTCTCTTCTATGGGTTATAACATGATAAAACGTTTATGAAGCCCTCTACTTTTTCCACGGGTTATACCATAATAAAATTCTTATAAAAACCAATAATTTTCCACATGTTAACATTTTATGAAATGTTTAAGTTATTATAAAACCTTTTTCTTTTCTATAGTTTAGGTTATGATGAAAATTTAATGAAACCTATTTCTTCTTATGGGTTTTAATAAGGTGAAAGTTTTATGATTTTTTGGAACACATATGTATGATTTTCATTATGTGATGGTGAATACATTATTACCAAGAATGGTGGTTATATTATAAACTAGAACATCAGTTATGTTATAATTAATTATGGGTGGTACCTATATATCCATCCAATGCATTAGGAAAAGCTGTATATCTTAATCAATAATAAGGAAAAATAAGTCGATGGGAATGATTGACTATGAGAAACATGTGCATCCTGATCCACAATAAGAAACACGTGATAATTCATGATCCACTATTTTTATGGTATTAGTGATGAACAAGGACGTAAAAAATTATATTATATATTTACGATGGTGTCATAGTTTTATTGAATGAGATTATGATTAATAATTGATTTACGATGATTTATCACTCTAATGGTCCATTTTTTTATAGTGATAATGTTTTATCCCATGATTCATATTTATGATCTATTAAATGTTGGTAATGAACATTTTATGTTATGTTTATCATAAAAAACACTTATTATTACCTTATTATTTTATATAAACAAAGATTGAAATCTCGTATGTTTACCCTAACTAAGGATTTGAGCTCACATTTTCTTATGTTTCCTTCCCCAGGTTATTAAGAAAGGTATAGGTAGGGTATTTCTAAGAGGTGTAATATTTGAGAATATCATTATTAGAGATGTTTAAGATATTTCATGAAGTAAGAATATTGTGTTTATAGTCTCTAAATTTACTAAAAAATTATTGTCCTTGGGTGGGTGTTTATGAAATGTATTGAATATTCATAAAAAATATGTGATATTGTTTATCAAAATATTTTATTGTTATAGTTTTACTATAGGAATTCTTATCCTTTGGATAATTGGTTGGAAAAAATTTACTAAAATCCCTCGTGATATTTTGAATGGTATATATAGGGTTGTCTATACAAATAAATATAACAATGTGTCAATGTATTGGAAAATTTCATGGAATTTGGGTAAAGTATAGAGAAAGTGATTTCCAAGTAATCACATCCATTTACAGAAGAAAAAAGTTCCTGTGGCTCTAGAATAGGTGTACCTAGTATTAATTACTTTGAAAATGGTGCATTGATATGGACTCAATCATCACGCGGTAGAAAAAAGGTCCTTATTGAACACCTGGTTTTACACTCCAAGGGGATTTGCTTTGTGAATTTCCAAGATCATTATAAACCATCAAGAAAGATTAAAATAATGACCACGAAATACCTAGAATAATCCTAAAGTGTCATAAATAAAAAATAAGGAATCATGATTTAGACATCCTAGAAATAATTTTTATTGATAATGTGGTTCCCCACTATGATTATTGTTGATCACATAATACCTTTTGGTTTTAGTCAATGACAGAAACTACAAGAAACTAGTTAAACATTGAATGTGATATGAAATGTGTTGATGAGAAAACAAATAGAATTAAAACTAGGGTGTAGGATATTTTTTATCATGACTAAATATTTATCATGATATATGATTAAAAAATTTCCCCTTAACCATGTTTTTAACTCACCTAAGAAGAGACAGATATATGTTTTTGAGAGTTAGAGTTGTGGAGACCAAAGATGAATGAACATTTAGTTTACATTATTTTGAGAATATGGGAAGAGGAAAAAAATTTGTTGTCTTATAAGAACATAAATATATTTTTAGTTTAGAAAATAAATACACATCGAAATTAATTTTAGAGGAAAAATTAAATGTTTGATTAATGGAATAGATAAGAATAACGGTAACCCTAAGATATCATCAATATTTTAATGTTTCAAATGTGGAACGTATGGTCATTATGAATATTTTTTTCTTAAGTGGGAAATATCTTGAAGAGAATCAGCACAGTGGCACGATGAATTGTTTTATTGGTCATGATAAGGAAACTATAAATGACATATGAACAATATGGGATGTTAAATGAGTATTTCTTATGTCAAATGTGAGAAACATGATTGAATTGATATTCATGAATGTTATAATATGATTTATATTTCATATTATAGGAAGGTGGTATTAAGGAATAATATGAGGAAGTATAACTAATTATTCTATAAATAACTGGGATGATTAAAGTGTTTATGTATTGTAATTCATGAATTATTTTATATGAATAATGAAATATGTAAGTATTGATCATTATATGTTTTTCATTAAAGATTTTAAAAAATATATTGGATGGTGCTGATGAATTAGAAAAGTGTTTTAATTTAAATATGATATTTTTATTAAGGGAAGATAACCATTAATATGTTCCTTATTTTGAGAAAATGGTGTTTTTTGGATGAATACATGACTTATATGAATTAAATGAAGTAGTTAATATTGAAAAACATTGAAATTATTAAGGATTTGTAGAAAAAGTTTTATATGTTATCACTGATGGAGTTTACCCCAACATTTAATTTATGAGATATATTTAATAATATATGTTTTTATTCATGGAATTAGGAAGTATGTTTGTTTTCATTATTGTTTTACGGTAATTATGGTAATTACCAAAATAAAAGAAAATATATGACTAAGGGATTCAAATATTTGGTATGTGAAACTAATGAGTTACTTTATGATATTTTGGGGGTTAATGTTAATTTTATTTTAATAAATTTGGTGATCATATTTATAAATTTTTAATCATGGAAGGGTTTGAAGGTTAAAAATTTATGGAATGGATTAAGCTTAATTTTGGATGAGGTCATACAGATTATTATAAAATTTAACAATATGAAGATTTATGGATAACTTGTGAAAAACATTTTTTTATAATAAATAGAAATAGAAGTAATGGATTATTAATCTTTATGGATCCTATTTAGTACGTCAAACAAGAAAAATAAATCTCTTAGAGTAAGATATGAAGTATTAATTGATCAATGCATAACCAAAGACGAGATTGTGCAAATGATATGGAATAAAATAAATTATATATTCTCATCAAAATTACTGAAAATTAATAAAAGGATATTGAAATAATTTCCCCCTATTATCATCATTTTTTATGATATCACTGACCATTCTCACACCTCATTGTTTTATGACTTTGTGGTTGTTATCTTCCCCTAGAAAATGTTCTCTATCAATCTCTGTTAGTATTTGGGAGTTATTTTCCTCTACTATGTCAATGTTTTCACTTTTCACATATGTTATCCTATTTGGAAACCTATTATATTTTATTCTAGATGAAATTCACACATACCTTTCTGACTTTTCAATATATATTTTGATTAGCTAGTTTTATGATGTGGGTATCCTTCAATGTGATTTTCAAATGTTAAACCCTTTCATAACGTCCACAAGTTAAAATTAAGAGGACACAATTTATTTAAGGGGTTAGAATGTAAAACTCTAAGATTTTTTGAAATATATTTTTTAAATGAATTTAAACATTTTAATTTTTTAAGTTACACATAACATTGGTGTATCTTGCATTACATGAAACACCGAGTTTAAATGAAACATGATATACTATTCATATATTATTATTTAATATGATAGTTATCACTTTGCTACTGTAATGGTGGGTATAAATATTATTAACTAAATTATGAAAATATATGGTCTACACATTTATATAAAAATAGTTTTTTGGTGACCAATTAATTATAAATAAAATAAAAACTATTTTAAAATAAATGAAATCTCATTTATGATAAAAAATTTAATGAAAAAATGTGTTTTACTTAAATAAAATAAAAAAAACGTTGGGTTATTTTTTTTATTAAATTTATATATTATATATTCAATTAAAGGGTTAAAATTCATCTTAGGTGTTTTTTATACAGGAAATACGAATAAATCCAATTTTATTCTAAAAACCTATATTTTTTTCTTCTAAAAAGTAGTTTTGTCTTTTGATGTGAACTTATATTGAAACTAATTTTTTGAAAATATTAGAAAACATATTTCGAAAAATAAATTTTATATTAAAAATCATAATATCAAAATTATTTTAGGCTTCATTTTTGAGAATTTTTTGAGAAGATAATTATTTGATGAATAGTGAAAAATATTGGTTTTTATTAAGAACTATCATTCCTTTTATAGAAGAATTTTCGATTCTTTTACAGCTTTTTTTTAAAAAAATCATATTTTTATAAAAGAATCAATAGTTTAATTATATATCTATTAATCTAATTTAGGTATTTATAATCACCATAATATTGAATTTTGAAATAATTATTTTAAAATTTTGGACATTTTTTCTTTGAAACCCACTTTCTTACAGCGTCTGTAAGATTAGTTTTAAATAAAAATTGTACACTAATGTTAATGGAATTTTTAAAATGGATTCCATATTTTTAATTATAATAATTTATATTATCTAATATGGTTAAATTATTTTTCACCATAACTAATATTAAAAATACTTAAAATCATTTACCATGGTTATGGTAAAAATGAATTTACTCGGTTTAAAAAAAATATAATGTTTAAAAATGACCCAAGAATTTAAAAAACCCATTGTATGGACATATTAATAAATTATCACATCCAGGTTTGATAATGAACCATTTTTTATCCTTGTGTCCTATGAAAAACAAGGGTACGCATTTTTATTTTCAAAAATTAAAAGTGTTCCGGTAACCTCACATATAAAAGGACACCTACTCTCTTCTCTTATAAAAAAAATAATTTGTCCACCAATAAATAACAAAATTTGTTCCTTAATAACCTAATCTCATCACAAAATCCTTAATTATTCTATAAATCCAACAGAGTAACCCTTTCACTATAAATGAAATGAAGTTTTCCGAAGAAGAGGTAACGTCCCTAATAAGTCCTTTTATATTAATTATTCACCCACCTAATTAAATTCATATTAAACCATGATTATATAATAACCTTATTATATTAAATATAATTATTTTTTTTATTTTATTGTAATAAACTAAATCCTTACACTCTTATCAAACTGTTCATGAAATCCTCATTCATGTGTACGATGGACTACAACCTAACGAACTGCTGTTATTCATTTTCCATCCCCACCAATCATGGATAGATACAATCATGGATTTATTTTATATATATCATATTTATGATACTATTTTTATTCATCAATCCTAATATCACATGTTATTTCTTACTATCTGTTACGTGGGAATATGATAACGTTATTTATCTTTACGGTGGACCACTACCTTATGAAGCGATATGATTCATTGACAGTTTACTTGAAAGGTAATATGTGGTATTTTTATTAAAATATGTCATATATATGACATAATAGTTATTATATATTGGAAATATACTATTTAACTTTATTTATTTTTTTCCTACCTAAAAATTGAATCAACATTCATGCATACGTACGACCAACCATCCTAAAGAACAATGTATTTCACTTTTTATCACTAAATTTCATGGATCTCTATAAATAATTATTTAATGAATATATATGATATTTATATAATGGATAAAATTATGTATATTATTTAACAATGATCCAATTAAGATGAGAACAAATAAAAAATCAAAACATACATGAAAAATAAAGCAATTGTTGAATGAAACATGACTTTAACTTGGAATTATGAATAAACAGGTAATAAAAGATTATAAATAAATCATATATGGTATGATATACACACAGACACACACACACACACACACATATGTATGGTTTAGAAAAACTTTTATAATAAACTTATATTTATTATATAGGTGGTTCAGATGTTCATGAAGGAAGTCAAGACTTATAGTATATGATTTTTATCTAACATTTATTTCTCCTTAAGACACATGTAATATTTAACACATATTTATTTTATGTAGTATATATAATTCACATGAATGTATTTAATGATTATTTTTTATCTAATTTATGGTGATTTACATTGCTATTTTTTATCTAACTTTTATGTGGTGTATATATTCACCCTTTGAAATTTTATATCATGAATATATTTATTTTCCTGATATAATATGTTCTAGTTAATTTTATTCTTTCATGGAGATTGTGATTAAAAGTTACCATAGTGAAAAGAGTTTTATGTGCAATCTCATCATTTACTAGGATTGTTTATGCATATATTTCCAATGATAAAATATCATGATATATCTCTCAATAAACCCATTAATTTTATTTTCCTATGTTTATGTTATGATAATAATTTTTTTCTTAAAATTTCTCTTTTTATGTACTAAGGAGTTCAAAAGAATATTTTTAATAAAAATAATCTTTATTTGTCTCTTCTGTTAAAAACCCATATTCTTCTAAAAGCATGTTTACTAATAATATTTTAGAAAATTTGTTTATATTTTTTAAAAATAATTATTAAATAAATGTTTAACCTCATTTGAATTTATTAAAATTAGTTTTAAAGAAAACATTATTTTTTTCCAAGAAATGACCAATTAGCTTTTTCAGAAAACATGGAAGGAATATTTATTATAATATGTATGAAATGAATTTAATTTCCCAATTTCATAAAAATTATTATTTTTTAAGATTAATTTTTATATTTTGAATAAAATTTTTAGATAAAATATTTTCCGAAGTATTTTATTAATTTTTTATTTAAGAAAATGATTTTCCAGAAAAGTTTTTTTTCTAATAATTGTTCCAAGTGAAATTTCAAAATTATTTTCTATATTAGATGACATACTTTGATTATATATATGTATTTATGTGGATATGATCCAAGGATACCATTCTTATTCTTTCTTTGGATGGTTTATGTTTATTATCATATGTTTTTTAAGAATTTATTTTCTCTTCTAGGGGTTATACCATGATAAAATGCTTTTGAAACCCAAATCGTCACCTATGGGTTATACCATGATAAAATTATTATAAAACCTACTTCTTTTTACATGGGTTATGATTTGATAAAATGATGACATAATTATGAAAACTATTACATTTATATAGGTTATGTTATAATGAAATGTTTATGAAACCGATTTTCAATGGTTTTATATATGATTAATTTATTATGTTCTTGTGGAAAACATATGTATGATTTTCATTATGTGACCATAGTTAAATTGGATTAATGAAACTAGTTGCATTATAACCATGGATGGTGGCTATATTATAACAAAAGATGGGTGGGACCTATAACTACATAAAATTAATTGGGTAATACTTTAAATTTTATGAAATAAAAATGGGGAGAGAAGACAACTGGCTTGATCCACTATGAGAAATAATTGAATACTGATCCAAAATGGAAAACAAGCAGTAAGTAATGATCATATATATTGATGGTATTGGTACTTAAACACGAAATATTAATTTTTTTTCTATATTTCTTATAGTTCCACAGTTTTATGATAAGACATTATGCTTCAGATAGATTTTTAGTGATTTCTCCCTCTTATAGACTATGTTTTTGAAATGATTATGTTTTATTCCATGAATCAAGCTTATTATCTATGATAGATTTGGTATACACTTTTTAATTTATATTCTTGATAATATACCCTTATTCTTATATTATGATTTAATATGATCATATATATATATATATATATATCCTATTTTAAACCTTGTTGAGTGTCTAACATCACCCTTTATTATGTTTCCGTCCCCATGTTATGATAAAAGGTTGAGGTAGTGTATACCTAATAAAAGTTATATTTGAGAATAACTTTGTTGAAGATATTGAAGATATTTAATTAAATATTAATATTGTGTTTCTCATCTCCCAATACACTAAACAATTATGACCCACATTAATTTGTTTATGAAATATATTTTTTATTCATATAGAAGATGTGATATTTATATATGGTAAGCCTGAGTCACAATAATATATGACTAATTTCACAAATAACATAGATCACTTAATATTATTTATTTTACTAAATATGATTTTATATAATAAATCATCAATTAATGTGTATTAAAATATGGGTTTTCAAAGATGGTATCAGAGAAATATCTAGTCATTTATCGGTATTAAGATTAGGAAACTATACTGAAATCCTTATGGATAATAATAAACATGGAAAACATTTCTAAATTTTATTATTGTATAGAGTAAATGGTTTCTAAGAAAATATACCCCTGTGTGGAGACTACATGTTGACGTGGATCTGTAAAATTTATAACAAGGGGTAAAAACCTAAAAAAGGACTTATTTAGATTAACTTTTTCATCACATAGTACATGATAATAGGACATACGAAAAACCTAGATTGACACTCTCATGGGATATTCTTTGGTAAATTCCCAAGATAATTACAAACCATTATTAAGTTGAAAAATTTGCATAATATTTTATGTTATGAAATAGAACATAGATAACTTTGATTGAAACATTTTATTAATAGGAAAGGAATACATGTTATTTATGTGTTATCCATTCAATGTCCTTGGTTTCCCTTTATTTTGGTTATTTGTTTAAAAATTATCATCCTTAAGTCTATTTTGGACAAAGTAATTGATTATAATTAGAAAAAAATAGTGAAATTTAGGATTATCATCTATTCATGAAATTAAAATCTCCTATGTGACTATAGTTTTACACATTCATTCATTTAATTCATGTTTAGTTGAACTATTCAAGTAGCACCTCAAATGATGGAAGTTGAGTTATAGGTGATGGTGGTGAATGGGTCAATTGTAATATCTCAAGCATATAACTCATCTTCTATCAATATTTTTTAGTTTAAATTTCTAGGGAAACTTTTATTACTCCATTTTGTGTAGTTTTATGAAATTATAGTTATGGATTGGATTTACTTATATAAAGACAACATAAATTTCCAAGAGAAGCAAATCACCCTCCTTATTGAGAATTATCCTACGATTATATAAAAGTTTTAGGGGGAGGATGAATATCATTTAGTATCATAATTTCAAACATGAAAATTATTTACTAATGAGAAAGATCATATTTCTCAAAATATTGAGACTAATGATAAGAATATCCTTGAAGACATTCCCATTGTAAAGAATATGCAGAGGTGTTTCATGAATAATATCGTATTCCTACTCCTAGAATAGATATTATGTTTTCAATAAAACTTATACCCAGATATTTTATAAAATCTATGAATACATATATAATGGCTAGTTTCTAATTAGAAGACCTAAAGAAGAAACTATACTGAATTTGGATAAAGGGTTTATACGTCTAAGTGATTCACTATGGGATGAACCATTTCTTTTCAAAAAATGGAAGGTTGGGTCAATTCTCCCCTCCATTGATCATCATGATATAAAAACATTATAAATTACCAGCATCCTATGGCATGGATTGATGAATTTTTGAATAGATACACGGAGGCATGTACTCATATATTGTCGATCTTCTCTTGGAATATTATAAAGTTATGTTGAAGAAGGTGGACATACTCTAGACTATTTTTCATACATGGTATGGGTACTCTGAATTCGTAGTTGTTCCATTTTGACTCAATAATGATTCTAAAATCTTCTTAGACTTTATTAATGGAGTGTTTATGGATTAATTTAACAATTTAATGGAATTTTTTGAATATTATATTCTTATATACTCTGAAACAATGGTGGAACATGAAGAGAATTTAAATTCTACACCGAAGACATTATGAAAGAAAAATTTATTTTTTAAGTACATTAAATGTGAGTTGTGGATGTAGAATGTAACTTCCCTAGGGAATGTTATCTCTAAAAATTTATATATATTAATCCTTTATAATATTAATATATTAATGTATACACAATAATAGAATCTATGAATGAAATCCATGGTTTCCTTGGATTAATAGGATAGTAAATTCTATTTTTGAGATACTTATTATTTTTCCAAGCCAAATAAGCTAGATTAATCTGAAGGGAGTTAATTTTTTCCGGACTAATGAATGTAAATAAAGATTCAAAGAGTTCAAGAAGAGGTCAATAACTGTACCTGTGATAACAATCACCACTACTAGGAAAAAATTTAAAATCTATATAGATTTATCAAAGGGGGGATTAAGTTCTATACTCATGAAAGTTGACTAAGGTATTGCCTATTATTTAGTCTAATTAAAGATCCATGAGAAGAACTACCCAACATATTTTCTAGAATTGGGTGTAGTGGTTATTGTGTTTACGATTTGGAGAAATTATTTCTATGGGGAGATGTTTGAAACACACACACAGATATATATAGACCATAAAATCTAAAAGTATATAATTAAAAAAAGGAGTTCAACATCCACTAATAGAGGTGGGTAAAGATGATCAAGGATTATTATTGATAAATCCTTTAAAATCTAAGGAATTGAAACGATATATAAGATGCTCCAATTTTATTGGATCCCATAACTATACCCATGATGATGATTAAAATGGATCCAATATTTTTGGATATAAAAAGAATTTATATGGGAATAAAAATGGATATTCATCCTATATTTCTTGAATAAAATTTCAATTATCTATTCCTGAGAGGATCTAGGTGGATCAGAAAGATGACGAGTTTCTATAGAGGAAAGTAGTAGATATCTTGAAGTTCAACTTGGTGAAGATGAATTTATAAGGTTTGGAACCCAGATATGTTTCCCATAAATATCAGAACCTAAGATGGAAATTTTGGATGATTCACATATATCATCCTTATATCTTAATCTAGGAAGCACTATGATATATAGATATTTAAAGAAAAACTAATGGTTTATTGACATAAATAGGGAGATTATGGAGATTTTATCTTGATCCTTGGTATGCCAACAAGTCAAGGTTGAATGAAAAACTCTATGGGTATGTTGAAACCATTATCCATACCTATATGTATGTGAGAAAACATAACCATGGATTTTATCATAGGACTCCCTTTGACCCCTAAAGGAAATAACACCATGTGGGAGGTATTCAATCACCTAAACAAGTCAGAAAATTTCATCACTATTAAGGATCATTTCTCACTTTACTAACTATCTAAGCTATACATAAGGGAATTTTTGAGATTTCATATTGTTCCGCTCTCTACTGTATCTAATTGAGATCTGAGGTTTACAGTGAGGTTTTGTAAAATCCATCACTAAGTGTTGGATATATAACTTAGGTTAAGTAATGCATATCATCCTAAAATGTTTGTTCATTATGAAAGGTTTATTCAAAATCTAAAGGATATACTAAGATCATGATAAAAGGATATCAAAGGATGCTGAGAAAAACACTTTCATCAAGTGGAAATTCTAATATAATAGTAGTTTCCATTATAGGATTCAAATGGATCATTTTAAGGTTCTATATGGGAAGATGTTTTATAATTAATACTTCTAGAATGAAGATGGAATATATAGATGATGAGACTTGATCTTATACAAGTGATGGTGGAGGAGGTTCAAACCATTTAGTGATATATAAAATCCATACTAAGAGAAAATAAAATCTATATAAACAATATCTGATGAGTCCTGGAGTTTGATGTTAGAGATAAAAGCGTTCTTTAATATATCACTGTAAGAAAAATTCATGATGTTTTGGAAGAAGTAAAAGTTTAGTCCTAGGTACATTGAACCCTTTGAGATCCTTGATCACATCAAAGCGGTGTACTATTAACTAGAAATACCAACTAACCTATCTAAATTACATGATGTGTTACATGTATCACTCTTAATGATGTTCATGGAATACCACTCACATGTATTGAATCTAAATATGTAAACATTAGATAATGATCCTTATTTTGAGGATCAGCATACGAAGATCTTAGATCATAGATATAGAGTTCTAGGAAACATGAAATATCACCTAGTCAAACTATTATGGTGGAACCAAGAGTTTGGGGAAGTGATATGGGACCCATAGAAGGTTATGAAACATAACTTACATTATCTATTTTAGGGAAAAAATTAAATTTTTAGTTATAATTTTTTTAGGGGGGATAATGAAATGATAGAAACTTTTATAAATGAAATTCTCCATTTGAATGAATTGATGCATTATCAAGTAATTTAGTGATAGAAAACACATGTACTAATTTTTTATTTATGACAGTTAATTTATTTTGGTTTTCAAATATAATAAATCAACATATATATTGGTAATATATCAATTATATAGTGACCATTTAGATTTTTATACTAACAGTTATGATGAATCCCAATTGAAAAAGACAAAGGAAGTGATGTCCTTAACCAATAGGATCGTACCCAATAAATCCCATCTATAAAATATTGTGTGTTAGAACGATTCTCTTGAATTTTACCTTAATAAATCCCAAAACAAGATTAAAAAACTTTACAATGAGAAAAAATATTAATGAAATAAGTTTAAGCTTGTTTAGATCAATACCCAATCCTTGTTCGTTGAACCACCATAAGAAAATATAACCATCACACACCTAGCCCTTAAAGAATTCATTAGTGCAAGAAACCGATATTTATCTTGTCCATGATAATATTAATTGGTATATTTTTATTTTTATAAAATAATTATTATATTTATCCTTTTGTAATATTAATTTTTTAAATGATTTGACAATATGTTTTATAAAAACTAGATTTTGATATATTGAAAAAATTTTATTTTTGTTAAATGTATAGTTTTTATCTAATTACTATTTTTTATAAAATAAATATATTTTTAAACTGCTTAAATTTTTAAAAATATTAGTTATATCTAATATATATTAAATATAAATGATAATATAATTTTATGAAGTTAAAAATATTTTAAAAAGGTCCAGAAAACTGTTATTATCCAAAAAACAGATATTTTCCAATAATGGTAAACTATTGAATTAAAATTTTATATTATCATAGTTAAATTATTTTTTGAGATAATATAAATATTAGTTTTCAAATCATAACATTTATTTCTTTTTTCAAAATTTCCAACGACACTTGAACTTTTGAGTCAAAATTAAATATAGTATAAATATATAGTGTGTATTATGACATAATATTTTCCTAAAAGATATGTAATATATTATGTAAAATGTATACATGATTAATATATATTTCCCCTTTAGAAAATGTGTTGTGATCTTATTTTATTGATTTTATAAACCCTTAATGAATCCTACAAAACATATATTATATTTAAAAGATTTAATATCTATTCTTCATAAACATAACCCAATTTCACATCAACAAGTGTATTATTTTAATTATTTTGTTTCTTAGCCACATAAAATTAAAAAATACAAGTTAATTTTGGAGAAAATATGGGAAAACATGATAAGGTTTTTTCTTTTTACTACATTATCAAATAGGGTCCAAAACCTATGTTTGGGAATTATTTAAGAACTCTCCAATATTTTTCTATAAAAACCAACATGATATCCCATTCCTCTTCACTCATAATAATTATAGGAATAATTTACCCTATATTTACATCAATAGATACCTCCCATGGTTCTCAAAATCTCTTAAGAAGCTACTACCATTCTTTTAGAAGTGTTATCTCATAGTAAGAGATCCTCACACTATCTTCATTATTCAAGAACCTTATTTAAATTATGCGTATGGCTTTAAAAATTTTCATATTTGGATATGTATTTTTACATACCTCTTTTTAAAATTATGATTTAAAATTTACGAGAGACCCCTTTCACTCTAATTCATACTTCCCATGAATCATTATATACCCCTATTCAGATGCAAAAATTATACTTCCATTTTCCTTGATAAGCTTTTAAATTAGGAATAACTATCCCCATTTCTAATAAAGGGTATTCAAATAGATGGATCAATCATTAATTTATTAGGTAGTTACACATATGTATTTGACACTCATACATAATTGTATTAAAAGTGGTGAAATACATCCTTATGTTGTGTGATATATGTGGCACACTTATGCATGTACCTGATATTAATGTGAATAGTGAGCCCAAAATTATATATACATATAATTCATTAGTAAATGTCCTTATCTATAGATAATACATGTTTTGTTTACTAGAGGTTATACTAAGAACACTATTTTATGATTTCATGGATGTTATCCTTAACTAATGTTTGTGATGTCATGTTTTTTGTTTTTTCCACAATCCCATGTTGCCTTTATATTATCATGAAATATGATACCTCAATGTTAAATGTTTTTGAGTATCACCCATTTTATGTCATATTTATATTCTTGTTGACTCACTTGTATTTCATTCATCACATTATTCTTTATTTATTTCTTTTGTAGGCTTCATAGCTTACCCCATTCTTATGTACATACCTTGGATATCCCATGGATTTTTAGAAGAATGATTGAATTTTAAGGGAATTTTAAGGAAGGTTTCACTAATTTTGTTTTACTTACGTTTCATGCTATTATGATATGAACATAATTTCCCAAAAACACTAACCACCACGATCTTCTTGGTTGTAATAACTGTGATTTAGTATAATAAACCATGAATTAATGTGTATTAAAATAATGATTTTCATAGTTTATGTTTAATTCTTTCCGGGCGGAATTATGTAATGTTAAACTCCATATAGTTTCTTATTACATGGATATATATAGAATTTAAAACTAATAAAAGACCGAAATAATGCTTTTAATGGTAACCAATTTTTTTTCTATATTTGGTTGAGATTGTCTTCCTTCAATGTGTGCATTTTATTTAACATGTTTTGAAGAATGATTTTACTATTATCAAATGATCAATTAAAGTTATTTTATTACTATTTTAATATTTAAAAATGTTTTAAAAGTAAAATTCTTTTTATTTTACTAATATGGTATTTTAAATTTTTATAAAACATGTAAAAAGAATCTTTGTATTAATTCACTAAACACAAATGGAATATAACACAATAATTACCACTCGAGGCATTTATATTTCATTTATAGGTTTCTATATTTTTTTACATAAAATGTTTTTCCATATATTCTATAAATTTTTTGTTTTTAAAAGTTTATTTCAAAGAGAACATTTTATTTTCCTTAATAATTGTTTTATGATACTTTTATTCTATTTCATTACATTAATGAAAATTAAAATTATTTTAGTTATTATCCAATGGGGATATGTTTTAATGAAATTATAATAATTATTTACTAGGAAGAATTATGATAAGTTTAAGTGGGGGAATTATTGAAAATATGTATTTAGTGTGGACTACTATCGATTATATGGAATACTGATTAATTTTTATTTTTTTCATTTGTTGAGTTAATTGAAATTATTAAGTGATGGGTGGATCCTATAATTACATTTCCCCTTAATGTATCAGTAGGTCCTATGAGAAAAAACAGGTTGGGTATTTGGTAAAGGCTTTACAAATTTATGTAAGATTTATTGGAATGGGACCTAGAATGTAGGTTTTATATGTCTTAAAATGAGGCCTTGATGGTATGGTTGTGATGAATAGAATTATGTATTATATAATTATAAATTTAGTTTTTGATTTCCATGTGATTATTTGATTTTTTATTATATTAATGGATAAGTTTCAAACTCATGTGATTATTTATATGACATTATTTGATCGTCATTTATTCCTTCAATATTATTCTTCATGTTCAAGTTATCGATTAAATACAGTTTATTTTTAGTTATTATATTTTACATATTAATTATGCCTTATTTATTATATTATAGAATCTACTATATGTATTTCCTTACTGAGAATCAAATATCACAATTTTTTTTTCATTTCCCCAGGATATGAAGAACTAATATTTGAATGAATTTAAAGATGAAAAATATTTAATTTCACTATGTTATTTTTTATGTTTTCTAATGTAATGTGATATTTGATTATGTACCTTGTTTATGAAGACTACTAAACAATTAATTCATTTGGGTTGTGATTGCTTGTATCTTATGCCAATTTAATAATGCAACCATCGATTATGGTCAACTTGAGTCAAGATATTTAAAATGGTGCTATGGTAACTCTATGGGGAACTTTGGTCATATCTGTTATTATTTCCACCTCTATGTTAACATTTCTATAGTAGAGTTTTCAGTGTTTATAGTTCGTACTGATATAGTTTATCAAAATTGATATAAAATAATATTATATTCTCAATTTTTAGAAAACATAAATTAATGGATCATTCTCTACCATTCAAACAAATAGGAATTTATCATGTGAATTAATGATCCTTTAACTATATTCAATATAATGGTGTTATATTCATCGACACTATATGGTATTTGAGCTATATCTAGTGGTTAATCCTAATAAATTTCTTATATTTACCTTAGAGTGGAGGTCAAATTTCTTAACTATCCATTTATTAGTGCAAATACTATTTCATTATGATCTTATTGAATTGACCTAACCGAGTTGAACAAATTGAAAAGAACCTTGAAGATCTAAAGAAAAAGGGTTTAATTCACAAAATCATTTCACCATTGGTGGATCAAGTTAATTTTTATGAACTCTTTATGGATATATATAGAAATTTATTGTTTAAGAAAAGATTATCATGGACATTATTAAAAACAATTACCCATTACCTTAGATGTGTGATTTTTTGATTCGATCAAGTTAGAAATGTGGTTTTTGAAAAAATATTCACATCTTGATATCAATATTAAGTATATCAATAGGGTTAGGATTGATGATCCTTTGATGATTGGGGTTGTTGATTCATATTGAATTATAAAGGAGTACCTCATGATTTTAATTAACCAAGGGGGATCTATGAGTATCTCAATTGAGAGATAGAAAATATATCATTAGAATTACATAGAGAGATAGAGTAATTAAAAAAAAATCCTTTTATCCTATGGTGTAGTGTTTAAATTACTTTTATAGTGGAGGAATTCTATGTCCTGTTTCAAGAGGAAATTTATTATTGAGTTTTGAAAGGATTTTTATTTTTCATTTATTTGGAACACTATCATGAATTATTGAGACTATTTGTAAAAATGATTTGAGATTCAAATGAATTAATAATATTGATGAATCAGTATTTTTGGTGTGATTCTATACAAAATGAGACGTTTTTGAAGAAGAAAACATATAAACATTTCTAGTTTTCAAGTGATTTTAGAGTGCATTTTAGTTTAAATTTTATCTCCACCATTAAATAGATAACGTGGAATTCCAATAATATAAGTATCATCAACATGATGGTTTGGATGGTGTAAATTGTGAGCCTAAATTGGGTATTGAGAATTCCATGGTCATAAAAAAATGAACATGGTGATTTTGGGAATAGTACATAGGGTTCACCTATGTGACTTCATACGAGAGATAATATGTTACATAAGGAAACCATACTCAAAATGAGTGTGATGGATCCCATTTATAAGTAAATAAATATCAATATCAAATAACTTAGAGAAAATAGATATAATACATTCCATATTTGTTGGATGTTGAAATAAACACACCAAATACTAGCCTTTAATATGGCATATTAGGCCAATGGTGGACCATACAGGACATGACAAGTGTTTCAAATTGATTTCCGAGTTTAATTCATATATATTGATATGATTTTTTTAATACAAAACTATATTTGAAGTAATATATAGACAAACCTCTTAAATCTACCTAACATCACCTTTAAAAAGTTAATTTTTAGGCATCCACGACATTTTCATAATTTTCTAGAATTATGTGATGTGTTATTTAAATTATAGAGTGAGGGAGTGATGATATTTAATAAACTCTAAGATATTATAACGCATATTACATATATAATTCTAAGAGGATTTTGGATATAAATTGATAAGAAGAATGCGGCTTCACATGTTATTCATATTTTGATTTCACTTATGGTATGAGAAATAAATGGTCAATTTGATTATGAAAAATCCAAATCCTTTAATTTAATTTATTATTTAAAGAGATATCCCCTCCCCTTATTATAAATGATAACTAAATATTAATTTTTATAGTCAGATGAAAATGATTTCACAGTTGGTATTATGCAATTGATTAATAGGTATATTTAAATTTTAGTCTCCCATATACAATATGAATTCATTCTTACTCCAAAAATCTTTATCATACCATTAATTTTGAGATCCAAATCCACAATCTAAAGGTAATTATAGTGTGTATTGATAATTAGTTTATTGGTAATCACAAAATCACCCTCTCAATTGAGTCATACCACCTTTTAAGACCTTTATATGGTATCAAAGTTTTCTTGAAGTAGTTATATGTAACTATTTTCATGAACATATGTTTATTTTCAATTTTATGAAACATTTATAAATGATATCAGTCAAGACTATGAATTTTATCAATAATAGAGTATCTTATATGCTTATTGGAAAATAATTTCAACTATGAAAGGATATTATAGTTTTAAATATTTTAAATAGTACAATGGTCATTCACAACATTGCTGAGAATGATTAAAATATTCATAAATCATGGAAAAACATTATATTTCAATACAAGAATAATATAAATGTGTATTGGAGGTTGTATAATGTATTATTTTCATCCCTGTTGGAAAAGAAGTTTACAAAAGTCAATGTGCCAAAATTTTGAAAGTAATATATGAGAAGTTTTATGATATTTATGAGGAAGAAATGAAAATGTAGAATTGTTGGTTGCAAAAATATTATTTATAATTTATTTATGTCTTTTTAGGTGAATTGAAACTGATAAATGATTTCCACATTTTAGTGAAATTTTTTGGATTGATATAAATGTATAGTAAAATTCTTAAAGACTCCATTGTATGAATAGATTGATTATAATCCTCCTATAATAATTAAGTATGATGATTTTATGCACAAAAAATTTATTTATAAATCAGTGGACTATAAATAAATTCAATTTTTTATACTAATGAGTAATAAATATGAATAACCTTAATGAGTAAATAAAAATATGACGAGTATATGGATATTAATGTTTCAAAAGGTATGAAATAGGTTGAATACATAAATTCTCATGAGGAAGAAACTACAATTCAAAATGATTTGATGGATTTTAATGATTTTATATAATGATTTTTTAAATTAATGAAGTAATTAAAAGGTAAATACAATGGTAAAAATCTATTAAAATGATTCAATTTTGGATAGATGGTTCAATTTAGAAATAATTTCTTAATAAATGAATCATAAATGATGATAAAGAAAAATAAATTGTACATTTGGGGAGAAAATATTTTAAGTGGTCATAATGGATAAAGGAGTATCTAATTCTATAAAGAAAACAATAGCGTGTCTTATGGTCATTAAACTATCATTTTGGACACAAAAAAAATTAAAAATAAGTGTTAGAAATTGTGTTAAACACTAAAGAATGTGATTATATCACCAAATAAGGAGAAATAAACCATTTATATCCAAAGTGGTGGTTCAGAAAATTCTAAATGCAGTGATTTGATTGAGAAGATGAAAACTATGAATAAGTATAAGGTTAGGGACATTGTGAATGTAGATACCCGAAGCTTAACGTACAAGGATATTACATTAATTTTGCGGAATACTTATTACATAACAAAAACACACACATAAGGACCGTAATAGTTTAGTTTCTTTGGAAACTCGGAATATAATCTCCTAATCGTGGTGAAAGATCTTCAAAACCTCCCATAAAGATCTTCTTTTTTTTTTACCTAAAACCTTTCTTTATATCCCGGGGAAAAGAAAACATAAAAGGGTGAGTTCAAATGCTCAGTAAGGGTAAACAAAATTAATATCAATCACATCATATACAAAAGCACATAACTTTTGGAAATCTTTACCTGCAAAAGAGATCATAATTTCATAACATGGGATAAATCATGGTAGTGAAATGTAGTCACAATAATCATAACTTAAAACATGAAACTTTTTGGCATACACACATAATCATAGAGAATCATATCTTATTAGTCAAGACTCATTTCCAAGACTATCTTAGTGGACAAAGTCCCTTTCTGAACCGAGTCACCCTCGTTTCAGTCCTATTTTACTGAACCGGTATAACCTACCATTCCAGCCATGTCTATCTCATGAGATATAAAATCTTTACCCATTGCATTGAAGGGTGATATAGGTCCCACCCATCTCATAATGATACCATTCTTTTGTGTGCCACAAAATCATAAACCATACATCATAGCATAACCCATGTAATAAAAATGGGATTCTTAAACATCATGACATCATAAAACAATTCATATAAGATTAAGGAATTCATAAAAAATATTTCCATCACAACATAATCAAATCCATGTAATAATAGGGATATAAACAGAACCCTTTATTATCTTAGATGGAAAATAATTTTGATAAAACACTTGAAATCCATTCTTGAGGAAAATATCCTTTCTACTTCAAAAACACTTTTCATTTCTTAACATGTCATAAAATTATAACTAAAAGAAGTCGATTAAAAATAAACTTAAAAACTTGTAAATGAAGCTTCTTGGAAATAATGTTTTAAAAATTCATTCATGCCGTATAAGTTAAAAAACATTCTTCTCATACTTTTTTCGGAAAAGTAAAAAAAGTACCTCGTACGAAAAACGACAAAAGATTCCTTTCATATCTTTTACAAAAAACACACTGAAGGGTAAAATTGGATTTATAACATTGTAGGTGGATGTAAATAATATGTCATATCGAGGAAACATGAATATGGATGATAAAATTCACCCCAGTAAATGCCAATGTATAAACAATCTCGGATAAAAATGAGATTGTGATATTTCCCTTACCTTAGGTCCGATTTGCTTCGTAAGTGTCCGAACCTCCTGTATAATGATTTAAATAATGTCATTGACTTATTACAGAATCATATTCATTGTTATTATATCATATATGGTTCACTTATGACTTTATATTACCCGTTATTTTGTAAATTCATGTTAAAGTAGCGTTTTGGGTAAAATCATCTCATTTGTCATTCATGTTTTAACTTGTAATTATTCATATGATTAATTAGATCATTATTACTTAATTATAGAATATAAAACATGATTTATATATAATATATATTCAGAATATACATATATATAATGGATCGATAAATGGAAATAAATACACCGTTCATGGAGATGGTAGGCCGTACGTACGCATGAACGCTGTTTTCGTTTCCATATTGAATTGAGTGGAATTAAGTAGATGACATACATATATATACACATAAATCCAGTAGCTTTATAATGTCATATATTTCATTATTATTGCTTATATATACCTTATAATCATACTTAAATGGTTAACATGAAGAATGAATTCTCATCGCGTCGTGGAGACGGTAGTCCGTACGTACGCACGAGCGATGATATCATTTCGATAATTATTGAATTGAATTGGAGTGGATGATACAATATATCAGAACCATTTTGATGTTATAATAACTATGTATAGTTATTCTTTACACCATAATACCCATCCATGTAAGGTGTTTGTGGAAAAACAGATTACACCACGGCGTGGAGACTGTATTCCGTACGTACGCACGCGCGGTAATTTTGTTTTCTGTAGGATGGATAGATGGGGAAATAGGGTTGTTTCATACTTATAATAACATATAATTATATTAGTGATACTGATGTTATTACTTCATAATGAAATAACCTAAAAATAAGAAGTGGAAGATTAAATAAAGTTGAAAGAATCGGTAACGGAAATTACCTCTTCTTTGAAGCACCTCTTTGAGACCTCCTCTTAGGGCACTAAAATTGGTCTTTGAGGAAGACTAGAACCTCTAGGATGTTTCTAGGGAAGTGGAGAGGAGAATTTGGCAGGGTTTGGCCAAGCTTGAAGGCTCAAAGTTGTGTGAGGAAGAGAGGGAGGAGGTGCCCTTTTATAAGGGTGGAGAGGGGCACCTTTGGAATTCTTAAAAATATTAATTTATAATAAATCTAACCCCACTTAAAAACCTCCAAAAATGACTCATATTATAATATTAGATGCTATAGGGTTGTAATCTCATCAACCAATCAAATATATACATGTTTGGATCTTATTTTAAACCTTATCATTTTGATTTATCCTTATTTAATCTATTTAAGTTTATTTGTGGTAATAAAATTATAAATTTTAAATTATAACAAATAATTACTTATTTGTTGTAAATTTTCCATAATTGTTTAATTTATAACATTATAGACCATATAAATTTAAACTTATAATTTTTAAATATTTTTGTGATTTTTAAACAATTTTATAATATGTTATTTTTATAAAATAACAATAGTGTCAATTTTGACACTATTCATTTATTTTAATTTAAATAAAATATATACAGAAGATATGTTCGAACTAAAAGCTTTAATATATTAATAAAAGGTCATATGTATCTATAAAATTAGTGGATCACATTAAATAGTTCATATAACATTTATTTTATTATTTTGAAAACCATTTATTTGGTTTATCTCTTAATAAAATAATTACTACATAATTTTTTTATAATTACTTAATATACTTATTTGTTGCATAAAAATTTAAAATAAAATCCTATGATGAAGATAAATATATTAACTTTCACAATAATTCTTTTACTAGAATTTATCATCTTAAAATCACAATATTTAAATTGTTATATTTATTAAATTATGAAGGTGACAACTTTGGCATCATTTAAAATAAAATAATATAAGTGTCATAATTGCTTTTATAAGAATCCAAATGGTAAAATATTCGACCATTGGATGATTATAGTTTAAATTAACATGACCAATAAGTTTTAGTCAGGGTTTTGTGCCTTCTATGGTCACTATTAGTTTAATAAAAACTATATTCTTAATTTTTCACTAGATAAATAATTTCTCCATCACTATTGTGTCACAATTAATGATAAATATTTAATCCCAAAAAATTCTAGATAAATTCTCATGATGTAGATAAGTTTTTTAGATTTCCGGAGACTATTCATGTTCGAAGTTTTATGATGTTTATCACTAAATTAAAATTATTATACTTATAAGATTTAAGAAAGTGACATGTTGTCACTTTCTTTGGTTTTAATAATAATTAAATTATTTTCATGGTCAAAAGTCCATAAAATGAATCTAATCCGACCCTTAGTTGATATGGGTTTACTTTTATCCATCAAATAGAATTTTGGCATGTGTTAGGGTAATTTTATAATATTATATTTACCCTTAATTACTCAATTTACCTTTAACTATGGTAAATAAAATTTACCGTAGTTACTATTCATAATTCCCAAAAATAAAAAGTAGCCTATTAACATAATTTTGACCCACTGATTCCAAATATGGAATCCATTTTTTAAAATTCAATACACAGAAGTTGCAGAAATGGAATTAAAATTAATCCCTTTGTCGAATAAAAACGGGTTTTTGTTTAAAACATTGCAAAAGATTGAATTGATTTAACCTACGAATTCAAGGTAAAATAAATGATAATGACATTAATTATATTAAATGGTAAAAATATATTCTATTTATACTTTAAAACCATTAAATATTATATTTTAACCACATAAGATATTACGATGAAAAAAGTTGTTTTTAATTAAAATATAGCGTGTTTTTACTATTCATTAAAATATGAAAGTTATCGGAAAAATATCAAAACTTTATCTAATGTAAATTTTTATATCCTGATTCAAAAGAAGAATTTTATTTGGTCAAATTTAACAAATAAACATTTCAAAAACTAGATTTAAAGTGGGTGTGCCATCAAAAGGCCGCAAAACTGCATTTTTTGAAAAATACTTATTTTACCCGAAAAATTTATTTTGTTCTTATACCATGTTCTAGAAAATGTGTAAGATGAATAATAATGTTTTAAAATTCAAAATTTAGTTAATACTATTCATAACGGCTAGTTCATGACAATATTATAATAATATATCGTTGTTTATTAAAACCCGATATTGCGTTAAACACACGCTATCGAGGAAGGTCGCGATTGCGTGTAATGCAAGCCAAGTCAGGGTTGCGTGTTGTGAAAGAATCCTTCGTTGTTTCGTATAACATAATCTAACCATATTTCATTTATACATTGAATATATATATATATATATATATACACTCAATGTTGCGTAGAAAAACTATTATAAAAATTGTGTGTAACACGATCCAAGAATAGTGTTGCATATAATGGAAGCTAATACGGTGTTGCATATAGCGCAAGGTAATCTTGGTGTAGAATACAACAAAAGACATTAATGAAATTAAAAGAATATTTTTCATAAAATCTCAGGGTGTTACATTGTACCCCCCTTAAAATGAATTTCGCCCTCGAAATTCATCGGGGTTATAAATGGTTTACTACTCGAAAGTTCATTTAATAGAAACCCACATCGTAAAAAGGAATACCAAAACATGGCTTTAAAAACTAAAGTATGAAATGTAACGATTACCCAAATTAACTCATCACTGGGCTTCCACATAGGAGAACATTGGTGAAAATATGGATATGGAAGAAAAATTAACCATCAAGTTCTGATGGAGAGTGGTAGAGAACATGGCTATGAAAAAGCCAACAACCACAAAGCTATTGATTTGTGATGATCTAGGGTACCATCCGATTCATTAGATATAAGATCACTAGGACAACATTTTTGGTTTTCAATATCCTTTCCCAAAAGTTGAAAAATTTGAATTAGAAGAAATACTTACTTGATTTTGGTACAATCTCACTATTGTTCGTGAATTGACCAATTTCCACTTCATCCCTTATAAAAATGAAGTTGAATTTGTCATTCGTGATGTGTTAGCAGATCATGTGATAGAATTATGGGTCATTCCATCTCTTTCAAACAAAAGGTTAGAAAAAGTTATAAGTCCATCTTATGGTTAGATTAATCGTATATGGTTCCAATAATGAACTTATACTTCATATATCATACCGCTAAATAAAATAAAACTAGTTTATACTAACCAGGGACTTCCTGTAGGCTAGTGGTAGGAAATAAAGGCCAGTCGCACTTCGGTTTTGGGTTCGATTCCCATAGCCTTGTCTGACGCGATGGGCTGTCGCCCATCCTGCAGGTTGTCCTTTTTCTAAAACTATATTACTATTACATCCCATCAATAATATCGAAAAACAAACAATACTAACTTATTTACAACATAATCCATTCCAATCTTTAGGCTTATCCATAATACTGCAGTCCACTCTCATAGATTTAATACCATCATTTATCCCCATATATCATAAGATATATCTTGTTGGTCACATTCCAAACATTCAAAGGCCTTAATCATGTACTCTCTTGAATACACATTGAACCTTATTTAAAACATGAGTGCTGTTAAAAGTTAACTCTTTCCACATACCAAAATCCTCAAAATTCTATATACTCAAACCATGATATAACCTTCTCCTTATATCAGTCATGAGCTCATGAATACTATCAAACATTTAATTTTCTCCTTATCCCTTCATTATGCGCATATCATCTACATTCCAAAAATATCTGAATAACCTTTCTTGGATACTGGTAACATTAATCATACACTTTCAAAACTCAAGGAAAGGCAACAGTGTAACAATCCTTAGATGTCTCTTTATTCCATAGTACCATGAGATTACTTATACAACATTACACATGATTAACATGTAATCATTCCACTACATTCTTAAACCATTGACCGAGATTCAACAATTCTTCCATCTCAAATATCATTTGTAGTCTCTTCATCATCATCAACATAAATACTACCCATACGACCATACTGATTCTCTTCATGAGACTTTACCTTAGGGAATTGGTTCGCATAATGCCCGTACATTCCACATTTAAAACATTTTACCATTGTTGATGTCGTAGCAATACCATTTTCCTCATCCCTGGTGTTAACTGAACCTTTTCCTTTGCACTTACTAGCTTTGTGTCCTTCTTTTCCACACCCAAAGCATCTTCCAGTTCCTTTGAAACATTCTCCTTGATGCCTCTTCCCACATGATTTACATAGGGGAAATTGAACTTTCTTTCCTCTATGATCATCATGAAACTCCATCTTTCTCTTATTAGCCGAGTTAGGAAACTTACCAAATTTTACTTTATTGATCATATTATGAGATTGCTGATTCGGCATAATAATTATGTCTGGACTTCCAAATCCCATTTCATTTGATTTCTCATGAAGAATATCATTCCATTGTCCATCATATCCTCCATTATCGTGAATCATCTTGTTTCCAGCCATTTTCTAAAACCCAAAAAGAATAGTGTGAGATGCAAAAATCATGCTAGGGAAAAAAAATAAAAGAGGGAGTGACCTCAATATATAACATCTTAGGTTAAATTCTAATATCTTTAGCACAATTCTAGGACTATAACCTATACGTATACTTAACCTTAGAGACATCCCTAGACATACCTTAGAAATATCTCTAGGGATCTCACTAACGTTTTCGCATCCTAGTTTCCAATGTTTGACTAAACCTTTACTCTGATACCAACTATAGAGACCCGAAGCTTAATGTACAAGGATATTACATTAATTTTTCAGAATACTTATTACATAACAAAAACACACACACAAGGACCGTAATAGTTTAGTGTCTTTGGAAACTCGGAAAATAATCTCCTAATCGTGGTGAAAGATCTTCAAAAACTCCCATAAAGATATTCTTTTTTTTACCTAAAACCTTTCTTTATATCCTGGGGAAAAGAAAACATAAAAGGGTGATCTCAAATGCTCAGTAAGGGTAAACAAAATAAATATCAATCACATCATATACATAAGCACATAACTTTTGGAAATCTTAACCTGCAAAAGAGATCATAATTTCATAACATGGGATAAATCATGGCAGTGAAATATAGTCACAATAATCATAACATAAAACATGAAACTTTGTGGCATACACACATAATCATAGAGAATCATATCTTATTAGTCAAGACTCATTGCCAAGACTATCTTAGTGGACAAAGTCCCTTTCTGAACCGAGTCACCCTCGTTTCAGTCCTGTTTTACTGAAACGATATAACCTACCATTCCAGCCATGTCTATCTCATGAGATATAAAATCTTTACGCAATGCATTGGAGGGAGATATAGGTCCCACCCATCTCATAATGATACCATTCTTATGTGTGCCACAAAATCATAAACCATACATCATAGCATAACCCATGTAATAAAAATGGGATTCTGAAACATCATGACATCATAAAACAATTCATATAATATTAAGGAATTCATAAGAAATATTTCCATCACAACATAATCAAATCCATGTAAAAATAGGGGTAGAAACAGAACCCTTTATTATCTTAGATGGAAAATAATTTTGATAAAACACTTGAACTCCATTCTTGAGGAAAATATCCTTTCTACTTCAAAAACACTTTTCATTTCTTAACATGTCATAAAATTATAACTAAAAGAAGTTGATTAAAAATAAACTTAAAAACTTGTAAAGGAAGATTCTTGGAAATAATTTTTTAAAAATCCATTTATGCCGTATAAGTTAAAAAACATTCTTCTCGTACTTTTGTCGGAAAAGTAAAAAAAGTACCTCGTATGAAAAACTACAAAAGATTCCTTTCTTATCTTTTACTAAAAACACACCGAAGGGTAAAATTGGATTTAAACCATTGTAGGTGGATGTAAATAATATGTCATATCTAGGAAACATGAATATGGATGATAAAATGCACCCCAGTAAATGCCAATGTATAAACAATCTCAGATAAAAATGAGATTGTGATATTTCCCTTACCATAGGTCCGATTTTCTTCGTAAGTGTCTGAAAATCCTGTATAATGATTTAAATAATGTCCTTGAATTATTACAGAATCATATTCATTGTTATTATATCATATATGGTTCACTTATGACTTTATATTACTCGTTCTTTTGTAAATTCATGTTAAAGTAGCGTTTTGGGTAAAATCGTCTCATTTGTCGTTCGTGTTTTAACTTGTAATTATTTATATGATAACATAGATCATTATTACTTAATTATAGAATATAAGACATGATTTATATATAATATATATTCATAATATAAATATATATAATGGATCGATAAATGGAAAGAAATACACCGTTCATGGAGACGGTAGGCCGTATGTACGCTTGAACGCTGTTTTCGTTTCCTTATTGAATTGAGTGGAATTAAGTAGATGAAATAAATATATATACACATAAATCAAGTAGCTTTATAATGTCATATATTTCATTATTATTTCTTATATATACTTTATAATCATTCTTAAATGGTTAACATGGAGAATGAATTCTCATCACGTCGTGGAGACGGTAGTCCGAACGTACGCACGAGCGATGATATCATTTCCATAATTATTGAATTGAATTGGAGTGGATGATACAATATATCAGAATCATTATGATGTTATAATAACTATTTATAGTTATTCTTTACACCATAATACCCATCCATGTTAGGTGTTGGTGGAAAAACAGATTACACCACGGTGTGGAGACGGTATTCTGTAAGTACGCACGCGCGATGATTTTGTTTTCCGTAGATGGATAAATGGTGAAATAGGGTTGTTTCATACTAATAATAACATATCAGTATATGAGTGATAATGATGTTATTACTTCATAATGAAATAACCTAAGAAGAATAAGTGGAAGAAGAAATAAAGTTGAAAGAATCGGTAACGGAAATTACCTCTTCTTTGAAGCACCTCTTTGAGACCTCCTCAAAGGGCACTATAATTGGTCTTTGAGGAAGAACAGAACCTCTAGGATTTTTCTAGGGAAGTGGATAGGATAATTTGGCATGGTTTGTCCGAGCTTGAAGGCTCAAAGTTGTGTGAGGAAGAGAGGGAGGAGGTGCCCTTTTATAAGGGTGGAGAGGGGCACCTTTGGAAATCTTAAAAATATTAATTTATAATAAATCTAAACCCACATAAAAACCTCCAAAAATGACTCATATTTGATGATTAAATGCGATAGGGCTGTAATCTCATCAACCAATCAAATTTAGACATATTTGGATCTTATTTTAAACCTTATCATTTTGATTTATCCTTATTTAATCTATTTAAGTTTATTTGTGGTAATAAAATTCTAAATTTTAAATTATAACAAATAATAACTTATTTGTAGTGAATTTTCCATAATTGTTTAATTTATAACATTATTGACCATATAAATTTAAATTTATAATTTTTAAATATTTTTGTGATTTTTAAACAATTTTATAATATGTTATTTTTATAAAATAACAATAGTGTCAATTTTGACACTAATCATTTATTTGAATTTAAATAAACTATATACAGAAGATATGTTCAAAATAAAAGCTTTAATATATTAATAAAAGTTCATATGTATCTATAAAATTAGTGGATCACATTAAATAGTTAATATAACATTTATTTTATTATTTTTAAAACCATTTATTTGGTTTATCTCTTAATAAAATAATTACTACATCATTTTTGTATAATTATTTAATATAATTATTTGTTGCATAAAAATTTAAAATAAAACCCTATGATGGATATAAATATGTTACCTTTCACAATAATACTTTTAATATAATTTATCATCTTAAAATCACAATATTTAAATTGTTATATTTATTACATTATGAAGGTGACAACTTTGGCATCATTTAAAATAAAATAATATAAGTGTCATAATTGCTTGTATAAGACTCCAAATGGTCAAATATTCGACCATTGGATGATTATAGTTTATATTTACATGACCAATAAGTTTTGGTCAGGGTTTTGTGCCTTTTATGGTCACTATTCGTTTAATAAAAACTATATTCTTATTTTTTCACTAGATAAATAATTCCTGCATCACTATTGTGTCACAATTAATGATAATTATTTAATCCCAAAAAATTCTAGATAAATTCTCATGATGTAGATAATTTTGTTAGCTTTCTGGAGACTATTCATGTTCGATGTTTTATGATGTTTATCACTGAGTTAAAAGTATTATACTTATAAGATTTAAGAAAGTGACATGTTGTCACTTTCTTTGGTTTTAATAATAATTAAATTATTTTCATGGTCAAAAGTCCATAAAATGAATCTAATCCGACCCTTAGTTGATATGGGTTTACTTTTAGCCGTCAAATAGAATTTTGGCATGTGTTAGGGTAATTTTATAATAATATATTTACCCTTAATTACCCGATTTACCTTTAACTATGGTAAATAAAATTTACCGTAGTTACTATTCATAATTCCCAAAAATAAAAAGTAGCCTATTAACATAATTTTGACCCACTGATTCCAAATATGGAATCCATTTTTTAAAATTCAATACACATAAGTTGCAGAAATTAAATTAAAATTAATCCCTTTGTCGAATAAAAATGGGTTTTTGTTTAAAACATTGCAAAAGATTGAATTGATTTGACATACGAATTAAGGTAAAATCAATGCTAATGACATTCATTATATTAAATGGTAAAAATATATTCTATTTATACTTTAAAACCATTCAATATTATAATTTAACCACATAAGATATTACGATGAAAAAAATTGTTTTTAATTAAAATATAGCGTGTTTTTACTATTTATTAAAATATGAAAGTTATCGGAAAAATATCAAAACTTTATCTAATGTAAGTTTTTATATCCTGATTGAAAAGAAGAATTTTATTTTGTCAAATTGAACAAATAAACATTTCAAAAACTATATTTAAAGTGGGTGTGCCATCAAAAGGCCGCAAAACTGCATTTTTTGAAAAATACTTATTTTACCCGAAAAATTTATTTTGTTCTTATACCATGTTCTAGAAAATGTGTAAGATGAATAATAATGTTATAAAATTCAAAATTTAGTTAATACTATTCATAACGGCTAGTTCATGACAATATTATAATAATATATCATTGTTTATTAAAACCCGGTATTGCGTACAACACATGCTCTCGAGGAAGGTCACGATTGCGTGTAATGCAAGCCAAGTCAGGGTTGCGTGTTGTGAAAGAATCCTTTGTTGTTTCATATAACATAATCCAAAAATATTTCATTTATACATTGAATATATATATATATATATACTCAATGTTGCGTAGAATAACTATTATCAAAATTGTGTGTAACACGATCCAAGAATAGTGTTGCGTATACTGCAAGCTAATACGGTGTTGCGTATAGCGCAAGGTAATCTTGGTGTAGAATAAAACACAAGACATTAATTAAATTAAAATAATATTTTACATAAAATCTCGGGGTGTTACAGTGAATTTCATGACCTGACCTATACAGGGGCTTAATCCATAACTACCCCAAGACTGCATCCATAGGCTAGGGGTGTTGACAAGAACCAAAGTCAGAACAAAGTTAGTGTGAAATTTTCATAAATAAATATATACACTCACACACAAACAACTAGATATGAAAGAGTAGAGGGGAAGAAGTAAATGATGAAACATGCTTTAAATAAACCTATCATGCATAAGGCATGATATGTGTTGGCACCATATGCAGTCCAAGAACCTGTATCCTTAGCTCCCTGAAGTAGTTGTCAAACCTGTCTATCATCTTTATAAGGAATAATACATGTGGGAAAATCCCATGCTAGGGTGGGTGTACACATACCCAGTTAGAAACCCCAAAAAGAAGCGGGATCAGTAAGAGATACAATAAGAAAGGAAAACAATATATGGAACAAAGTACAATAAAAGAGTGCATCAAAACACAACAATAGAGTGAAAGTGAACTCATAAAAGACACTAAGAGATCAAAATAATGAGAATATAAACTTATCATCGAGTATTATCTTCCTATAGTATGGGAGTAGAGTCGTCCAACCATTAGAAGATATCTATGAAAATCATGTGGCATACTCCATGCGTCTTCACCCCTCCTAGAAGGAGAGTAACCAAAACCCAAGGAGTGGGTACTGAAAAAGGATATGTATATATATTATTAGTCAAAAGAAACCCAAACAAGAGAGTAAGGGGATATCTATCTCTCATATCAACCTAAGAAGAAGTGTCACCAATAGTTCTATAGTTAACCGCCATTGATGCCCAGAATCCTTCTCATATTCCCTGAACACACAAGTTAACGGGTTTTAAATCACCTCATCTTGATACTGTCTGCATTGGATGGTACTATCTAACCCAGACAGTTTTTGGTCGCATCACAAGGATGCATCTTAGTGAGGAAAGAACCCATATTATTTTTGAATTCATGGTTACTTCAAACATGTCTCATCACTGATCCAAATAGTAAAAAGGCTATGCTTCATATTTGAGGACCCATGCCTAGCCCAACTATAGGGTTCCACCCATGTATTATCAATGAACTATGGTCATATTGGCTAGAGGGTTCCACTCATCATATATCGAAGAACCATGCCCATCCCGGATGGAGGGTTTCCACTCTTGTGTCATCGAGGACCCATTCCCATCCTAACAGGAGGGTTCCACTCGGAAGGCCCATATGTCATCGCTAGTTCACTGTTATCACTAATTACTTCTTGTAGATGTGTCATTATTGGAACACTTTTCATCATATTTAGAGAGTCAAAACTAAGGTCACTATCATGTTTTGTGCGGAAAAATAGGCTGGATAGGCTATTTACTCTCCCCAATCAGACATCCGATGAAAAATTTGTGTAACACTACATTACACTCAAAAGCTGTCTAATGGGGCCTATGCCTCAGTAATGAATGTAGTCATGAAATGACCTCCCAAGGAGAAGGGTCACACTATCACTAGAGGTGCGTTAATCAGAGGCCACATGCATACGCCACGTCCAAAATAAGAACCCCAAATAATAATAATTTATACAATTATTATTATTATTATTATTAAAATTAGGAATTAAAAAAAACCAATCAATAAGACCAAGTCATAGAAATCATGAAATAGTCTAAATAGATCTATCTCAATGAGAGTATTGTCTATAAATAGACGATTCATCAATCAGACACTCAGATTTGGAGATACGACCATTTTATTCAATCCTAGCATGACCCAAACCGGTACGACCCCTTCTGGCTGGACCGCTCCACTTGGAATGACCCACTCCGGCCCGCCCAGTCCTTGTTGTCCACCCATGGCCCAAATTTGTGGCCAAACCTGGCCTACTCTTGGCCAGGCCTGCTCCCGACCTCCATCTTAGATCCCTTCACCACCCCGCATCAACGCGGTAACCCGCTGTGTCTCATGGGGCACTACCACCAGGGGTCGCATACTGCAACCCCACCACACTGTCCCGAAATTCCTCACAACATTCCACCACCCAATGTCTCCACTATGATGAATACCTCTCACAGACAACTCACATAGAATGCTACCCACCTTGCATATGGTCAACACTGACTGAAGCCACACCAACCCACATCTACCACCAGCCGCCGTGCCAGCGACACTGTGATGGTACATTCCACAGAAAATTGAACCTCATCCACTGGTATTATTTCTAAACCATGAACAGATCTACAATCCTTGTGATCAGTGCTTCACAAAATAGGCCTCCACTGGTAGACATGTCTTCGATTTTTCATTCTCAAAATTATGTGACAGATATCCATGATGAATAGATGAAAAGTGGATAAAATTATAGGCTTCAAACATGGATCGATCACCGTTTTAGTGAGACCATCAACAATTGATGTACAAGGTGAATAAATTAATCAATAAAGAATTATTTTTCAACGAAAACTTCAATCAAAGTTAAATGTATGGATCCTACCTTGACTTTGATCAAAATTCCATTGACAAAAACCTCTACTGCGCATCAATGATTATTCACCAAAGATCCATTGGTGGATCATTCTTGTTTCAATGAGGAACATAGAGAGAGAGGGAGATAATTTTAGTTGATATAGAGAGGTATAGAGAGGATTATGGGATAACTGTAATCGTAATTCATTTAGGTCATATTTAAGTAAAGACATTGTAGCCAACACAAATAGTTTAGGAAACCAAAACTCTTGCACACTCTCATTTTAGGTCGTGCTTAATTAAAAAACACCATTATGAACTCAAGAAAGGTCTTAGAGTTATCAGAGGCATAGTCTATTCATGGGATGTATTTGATTGATCACTCTGGCCAGCGTCGCTCATTGATTTATAGTTTTGATGGCTTCATCAAAAACAGCTAGCCTATGCAAGAACATATTGTCATCAAGCTTTTGGATCCTTTCCACTTCCTTTTTTGGTTCATAAATGTAGATAATTTCTCTGCTATGTGGTAAAAAGGACATCACTCCTACGAAGGGTTTGGTCTCTTTCTTCTTAGATGGAGCAATGATTTTCATTGGAAATAGGACGTCAATATCACTACTATTTGGGATTGTTTCCCAAGAATTCCACTACCTTTGCAGAATCAAACTATTCTTTAGATGTTGGGAAACCTCTTTGGGAGATTCCTAGCTTTTGATCAGTGATAAAAGTCTTTAAGTCACCAAATAGATCCTATAATTTTTGTGGAGTTTGAAATTACAATGTACCTATATGAAGATGTTTGGATTGTGGTCAATAATGATCTCCTATTCCTTCATCACTTGGTTTTTGAACACCGATATGATTTCTATATGTCTTTCTATCACTTGGGTCATCTTCAACATGATTTCCACTATTCCCCTGGAAAATACTCAGTTATGATGAATGATGGGTCGAAGGTTTCAGAATATGTTCTTGTTCGGTTGCATCATAATGGGAGAGTGATGAATATAGACTAAAATAGACCCCCTGAGTGTTGGTTGGGTTCAAGTAATTCAACGTCCATCTAGGATGCTGGTACATTCAACTCTTCTAATGGAACCCGTGAGAGGCCGAAGCGATTTCTACATCTTCTTTAGGATCTAAATTCTAAAGACACAATAGGGGATATCTAGTTGGACACCTTTATCCCATAATATCAAGAGTATTGAATAATTGTCTCATTGGGTAACTCATTGGTAGTAGATGTCTTCATGTGGTTGAACAAGGATCTAGGTGATCCCATGTATTCATCTATACCCCAAGGTCCAACAAGCATGAAAGGGGGAAAAGTGTATAATGATAGAGCTGCAACGACTCCCAAGGCTGCATTCTATATGGATGAAGTATGCTTAAAACAAGGCTCTATAGGAAGAAATGATGCCCATGAGTTTAAGAAAAAGATCTCCTTAATCAAAGGTAGAGGAATGGTCAAAAAATAACTTGGAAGGTTCAGAAGTATTATTCATATTTTCCCTTCTAATATAGATAATATACATCAAATTGATGAAAGGAAAAGAGATGACATTTAATCCCAAAGCCTCTAGCTCCCATGTTTGTGTGGAGACTAAAACCTATGAGGAATTTCCTTTAAAAGAAACTCTAAATGGTTCCTAGTGAGTGGAATTGGTGGTCTCTGTGAATAATATAGAACTGATCAATTATTCAAAAGAAGAAATGGTGGATGATTTCTTGATGATTGATTCCCCAAATGGGGATGCTGAAGAAATTATTGGAATACTACTGTGAGTAGACACTACAACAGAGAGAGGTGATTTGATGAGAAAAAAAACTATATTTTGGCAGGTCAGTTTAATGTGTGCAAGATCAATAAAGAGTAATAAATGAAAGCATGGGGATATGTGGAAAATATTTTTTAAGCCCTCATAATGGATGATCTAGGTACACACACTCCTTTTATTTCCTATAAATTTTTAGGGAGAATGATTCCAATTGGATAAAAATATATTTCAATAACTCCATTATTTAATTTAGTGGTCGATTTGGTTTGGCTATGGGGGTTCTCAGTTTCCCATTAAATTTTTTCTATATAATTAAAAAAATTAATTTTTCTGATGATGAATTATTTTAATTATGATTTTCCCACTGTGGAATTTTCCATAGAATTCTCATGCCAACCAATGTTATATCATACTTAGGGTAAAAGAAATATTCTGGACTCAACTGTGGCCTTATATTTTTTATCCAATATTCGGTTTAGGTGTAATCCCATTTTTTTAATAGTATAAAATAAACTTAAAATGTTTATAGAATTCATTTCGAGCTCAACGGGCCTCAGAATTGGATGCCGTCTCCATGCCTACCTTTGGAAATATATATTAAAATATCTAAAAGTCTTATAATGAAAAAACAAAGTCTCTATGTCATTACCTCCTTCAATATTTTCTTCCTCGAAAAGAAAACTAAAAAAATAACTTCTGATTTTGATCCTACATTGGGATCTCTTACTCCAATGAACTCTCAGGGATGTTTCCATGCTTCCACATCATGTGAACCAATGGGACAGTCTTTCCACGTAAGGTCCACTCCTTTTGATCCTCAATTACAACTGGGTGATCTATAAATGTGGCCCCATAATCAATGTCCAACTCACTGTAGTTGATGATGTGTGTAGGATCATTCAATTATCTCCTCAGATACGACATGAGGAAGATGTTGTGCACCCAATCCAGCTGTGTGGGCAGGTAAAGGTGGTAAAAGACGTCACCAATCCTCTGTAGGATCTTGAACCGCCTGATGAACCTCAGGGAAAGATCTCCTACAAATTTGAACCATCACATTCCACGTTATGGTGAGTCTATCAAGAAGACATGTTATATCTATTTGAACTCCAAGGGCCTAAGACGGTGGTCTGTGTAGGATATCTATCTAATCTTGGCCGTCCTCATCCACTCGTGGATGACCAAAAATTTCTCCATAATTGCCTACACCAACTCCAATCCCATGTGGGATGACTCTCCATACTCAATCCAGCACAAAGGTGACCTATAGGGTCTCATGTATAGGGACTCAAAATGTGCCATGTCAATAGTAGAGTGGTAACTATTGTTGTACGAAAACTATACCAATGGAAGTTGGTCCTCCTAGCTACATCCAAAATCTAAAATGCATTCCATTAGCATATTCTCAAACACCTGGAAAATGTGATCAGTTTACCCATCCTTCTGGGGGTGAAAGGCCATACTCATCTGCAGTTGGGTCCTGAATTCCTCTTACATGTTTCTCCACAACCAGGATCTAAACCATGCATCATGATCAGAGACAATCTTTTAGGGAACTCTGTGATGGTGTATGATTTTTTGTACATAAAACATGCTCAAAATCTTTAATGAACTATTTTCCTGGATAATAAAGAGGTGTGATGACTTTTTTTATTGATAGACTATCACCCATATGGATTCATAGACCTTCCCTTTTTATGGATTCCCTATGACTATGTCTATGGATATTGTAACACCCGAGACTTTTATGTTATATAAATCATCAAAGGAATCTTTTTCTACACAACACTTGCTTGGCTTGCTTTACACGCAATCGCGACCTTCCTCGATAGCTTGCGTCGTACGCAATACCGAGTTTCACTAAACAACAATATGCTATTAAAACTAGCCGTTATGAATATTAATAACCACTTTTTGAAATTTTATAAATTTTATTTTTCAAAATGGACTTCATTTTTGGACTCAGAATATCGAAATTAGCCTAGGGTGAAATTTTGGTATTTTTCTGAAAACTTTCAATTTTTGATGAATAGTGAAACCACTAATTGGTAGGTTAAAAACTGAATTTTGCATAAAACATAATTATACCGCTTCTGTGAATGGAATTTCAAAAATCCGAGAGACACGGTTAATATCAAGGACTAAAATGTGGTTCAATGAGATGAAAATAATTTTTTGGTGAATAGTAACTTTTTACTATTTTTACCGCGGTTAATAGTAAATAGGGTAACTAAGGGTAAATATGATATTAATATTACCCTAACACATGTCCTAATTCTATTGGACAAGTGTAATTCGACCAAAAACAAACTTAGGAATAAAATATGACCATTTAGGCCCACTTGGATTAGATTAGGAGATTTATTATTAAATTATTTAAAGAAGGGTTAAAATAGTTAAAATCAAAGTTTAATAAGTAAATCATTTTTAATATGGGGTTCTACATAAGATAAATTTAATTGTAAATATTCATTAGAAAGCTTAAAAGATATCCTACATTATGATATTTTATTTGTAATTTTTAGACATCAAATAATTTAATTTATTTATGACACAAAGATGATGCAGTAATTATCTTATTAATGACATATTGACAAAATGGATAATATAAATACCAAAATAAATGTAATTTGAGACTTTTTATGAATTCCACTATTTTTTTAGGTTACTATGATATATTAATGTTGATTTAATCAACTTTTTTCGAACATATAATTCTGTTATGACTTTCAAAAAAATCATATATCAAATAGTGTCAAAATTGACACAAAATAGTTTTTAAATCAAATATTATATTATTAATTGTTATTTTATTCCTAAAAATATAGGGTTCGGCCAAATGACTTAGATAAGGATATATATATTAATAATAAACAATTTGGGGTTCGTTTGGCATGTTATTGTAAGTGTATTAACCATATAGTGAAAGAAAACAAAAAGACACGGTAAAAGTTAAATTAATTAACCTAGAGTTAAATCTAATTGATAAGGTTAAAATAATACCCTAAACTTGTCTAAATCTTATTGGTTTATAGGATTTCGACCCATCCCCACTATAGCTTAGAAATAAGACCCTTTGGAGCCATTATAAACCGATTTTGACTTTAATATAAAATAATATTTTGAGATATTCCTAAGGTGCCCCTCTCCTCCCTTATAAAAGGGCACCTCCTCCCCCTCCTCCTCACACCAAATTTAGCACTCAAGCTCGGCCAACCCCTGCCATTTTCTCCTCTCCACTTCCCTAGAATAATCCTAGAGGTCCTGGTCTTCTCCAAAGACCAATCTTAGTTCCTTAAGTGGAGGATTCAAAGAGGCGTTCCAAAGAAGAGGTAATATCCATTACCGATCTTTTCAATTTCTTTCTTCTTCAACTTCTTCTTCTTTAGTTGTTTCATGATAAAGTAATAACATCAGTATTACTTACATACTGATATGTTATTATAAATATGAAACAACCCTAATTCACCTTCTATCCATCCTACGGAAAAATGAAATCACCGCGCGTGCGTACGTACGGAATACCGTCTCCACGCCGTGGTGTAATCTATTTTCCACCATCACCTTACAAGGATGGGTATAATGGTGTAATGAGTAACTATATATGATTATTATGAATTAATATTGATACTGAAATAATATATATATACTCCAATACAATTCCACGATCATAGGAACGATATCATCACTCGTGCGTACGTACGGAATACCGTCTCCACGATGTGATGCGACTCGTTCTACATGATCTTCATTTCATAATGATTATATAAATGAATTGAATGAATGAATATGGTATATAATACACTAATACCATTCTGTAAATGAATTATCTATAACCTAAAGATAATAATAAGAATTTATTCGACAAAACACGCATAAGAACAAAAAGTTATAAAGACCCGAGTAACAAGTAACAATGAAATATTACTAACAAGAAGCTAATAATATGACCATATATGATATCATATCAATATGTATGATTCTGGAATAAGTCAATAACATTATTTAAACCATTATACAGGAGCTTCGGACATGAACAAAGAAAATCGGACCTAAGGTAAGGGAAATATCACAATCTCATTTTTATCCGAGATTGTTTATTCGTAAGTATTTACTGGGGTGTATTTTATCATCCACATCCATGTTTACTCAATATGTAATATTATTTCCATCCACCTAAAATTGTTTAAATCCATTTTTACCCTTCGGTGAGTTTTTAGTAATACGTATGAAAGGAATCTTTTGTCGTTTTTCGTACGAGGTACTTTTTGACTTTTCCGACAAAAGTACGAAGAATGTTTTTTTTAACTTATACGGCACGAACGGATTTCTACTGTTTTATAAAGCCTTATTTTCATGAAGCTTCCTCCAAAAATATTTCATGACTATTTTCAATAAAATCTCTTTCTTTTAAAATTGCATGATGTTTTGTGAAAAGGAATTGATTTTGAAGAAGAAAGGATATTTTCCTCAAGAATTCAATTCAAGTGTTTTAACAAAATTATCTTCCATCTAAGATAATAAAGGGTTCTGTTTCTATCCATATTTTTACATTGATTTGACTATGTTGTGATGGAATTATGTTTATGAATTCCTTTATCTTATATGAATTGATTTATGATGTCATGATGTTTCAAGAATCCCATTTTTGTTACATGTGTTATGCGATGATGTATGTTTTATGATTATGTGGCACACATAAGAAAGGATTCATTATAAAATGGGTGGGACCTATATCTCCCTCCAATGCATTGGGTAATGATTTTATATCTCATGAGATAGACATGGCTGGAACGGAAGGTTATTTCGGTTCAGTGATACAGGACTGAAACGAGGAGTGAACTCGGTTCAGAAAGGGACTTTGTCCACTAAGATAGTCTTGGCAATGAGTCATGACTAACAAGAAATGATTTTCCATGATTATGTGTGCATGCCACAAAGTTTCAAGTTTTATGTTATGATTATGGGGATCTCATTTTCACTTCTATGATTTATTCCATGTTAAGATATTATGATCTCTTTTGCAGGTTTTGATTTTCATAAAGATATGATATGATTTTTATTTCCTTTATTTGCCCTTGCTGAGCATTTGAGCTCACCCTTTTATGTTTTCTTTTCCCCAGGTCAGGAAGATGGATATTAAGTAGAATATGCTAAAAGGGACCCTAGATATGATGAAATAAATGGGAGACACTGTAGAAGATTTATGAACCAGTTGTTTATGTTTCCCTGTTTCTAAAGACACTATACCTATACGGTCCTTTGTGGTTTTGTCATATGTTGTAATAAGTGTGCTTAAATTTTGAAGTATTAACAATGTATGTAAAGTATGGGTCATTATAGTTGGTATCAGAGGAATGGTATAGTCAACCTTTGGAAACTAGGATGTGAAAGCCTTAGTAAGAACCCTAAGGATAAGTCTAAGCATAGAACACAATCTTAGAAATGGCCATGAATAACCTAGGATAAGACCATAAGCATGAATTTTTTTTTTGAATTATGTGGTTTCCTATTATAATTAGTGTTGTTCACACTATTCTTCTTGGTTTTAGTCAATTGATGGAACCCGAAGGAACCGTGTTAATGTGGAATGCGTTGGGCAATGCAATGATTGTCCCCCTGAGCAACCAAACGATATGGGAGCTGGAATGAAAAATCTTGTAGCCATGCTCACACAACTTTCTCAAGCTATGAATCATGCAGGATTTCCAAACGAGCAAAGGAGGGAGCAACATTCTTTTGAATCCTTCATGAGGCAGCGTCCACCTTCTTTCAGCGGGTCTACTAATCCATTAGTTTCTGAACAATGGATTAGTACTACTGAAAAGATATTTTCAGTTCTTCAATGTTCTGAGCATGATAAAGTCATCCTAGCAGTGTATCGTTTGGAAGGAGATGCTGATCAATGGTGGAATCTTGTTAAGAATACGAGGCAAAGGGATGAAATTGAGTCTATGGAATGGGACGAGTTCAAGAACTTATTTTTCAATAAGTACTTCCCTCGTATTCTCCGAACAAAGATGGAGAAAGAGTTTCTTGAACTGAAGCAAAGGGATGATGAATCTGTTGGTACCTATGAAGCAAATTTTACAAGACTTGCAAGGTACGCTTCTGGTATTATTATCCAAACTGAGAGTAAGATCGATCGATTCTTTTGTGGCTTAAAACCAAGTCTTCGAAGGGCGTTAGCCATAAGGTACTTCAATAGCTACGAGGAAATCGTTCGATGTGCTCTCAAAGTCGAGATGGAGATTGGAGTAACCCATCAGTCACATGGGTTTGATAAGAAGAGGAAGATGGAATTCAAAGAAAAATCTAAAGAGCACACTGAAAAGAAGATGAACTTTCCCTTATGCTCAAAGTGTGGAAAGAAACATGGAGGGAGTTGTCTTAAAGGGACAAGTAAATGTTTTAAATGTGGAAAGGAAGGTCATCGGGCATTTGAATACCGCGATAATGGGAAGAAGATGTCTAATGATGCAAACAAAGGAAGGGATACACAGAATGAACCTACTACACTTCAATGTTTCAAGTGCAAGGAGATGGGGCATTATGCCAATCAATGCCCAAATCCAAGGGTTGATGATGATGGTCGACGTCAACAAACTCTTAAGGCTAAAGACAAAGGAAAGTCACATGCAATTTCTATCAGCGATGTGGAGTACGATAACGATGTGGTGAAAGGTACACTTACCATCCACTCTAAAGTAGCAAATGTTTTATTTGATTCTGGATCCACCCACTCTTTTATTTCTGAAGACTTTTCTAAGGGTATCACTGTATTACCTCAACAATTAGATGTTGAGTTAGCTGTGACAACACCTAATGGCACATCAATCGCATCAAAAGTTTATAATTCTTCTCCGATTGAAGTTTGTGGGAAAGTGCTTCCTGCAAATCTTGTGATCCTTCCTTTAGTGGAATTTGATGTGATTCTTGGCATGGATTGGCTTTCTCTACATGGAGCTCATATCAATTTCCAAAGAAGGGAAGTCACATTTCATATTCCAGATCAATCTACGATCGTCTATCAATGCAAGGATGAACATAACCTTCCAGTGGAAATTTCTTCCATCTTATGGGTATTGATTCCACTAAATGAAGGTTATTTATCTCAAATGGTTGGTGAGAAACTCACGATTAAGAATATGCCCATTGTACGAGAGTTTGATGATGTCTTTCCGGAGGAATTGTCGGGTCTTCCACCAAATCGTGAAGTTGAGTTTTCAATAGAACTCGTACCGGGTGCTTTGCCTATTTCAAAGACACCTTACAGAATGGCCCCAATTGAGTTGCAGGAATTGAAGAAGCAACTCCAAGAGAATCTTGATAAGGGATTCATACGCCCTAGTGCGTCACCTTGGGGAGCACCTGTTCTATTTGTTAAGAAGAAAGATGGATCAATGAGACTTTGCATTGATTATCGAGAACTTAACAAGATCACTATCAAGAACAAATATCCTCTCCCACGCATTGATGACTTATTTGACCAACTACGCGGAGCTCAATACTTTTCCAAGATTGATCTTCGTTCAGGGTATCATCAATTAAGGGTTAAAAGGGAGGATATACCAAAGACGGCTTTCCGTACAAGGTATGGACACTATGAATTTATAGTGATGCCATTTGGTCTTACTAATGCCCCTGCTATCTTCATGGATCTAATGAATAGAGTCTTTAGAGACTATCTTGATCAATTTGTGGTAGTCTTTATAGATGATATTCTTGTCTATTCAAAGAGCAAGGAAGAGCATGAAGATCACTTGAGAATTATATTGAAGACCCTAAGAAAGGAGAAGCTTTATGCCAAATTTACCAAGTGTGAATTTTGGCTTCAAAAAGTTGCATTTTTGGGTCATATAATCTCAAAAGAGGGGATATCTGTGGATCCAGCAAAAACAGAGGTTATCGAAAGATGGTCAAGGCCAACAACAGTAACTGAGATCCGAAGTTTTCTTGGTTTGGCTGGATATTATCGACGTTTTGTAAAAGATTTTTCACGATTATCTAATCCACTCACCAAGTTGACTCGGAAAGGAGTTAAGTTTGTCTGGACAGAGGAATGTGAAGAGAATTTCAAGGAGTTGAAAAGAAGGTTATCCAGTGCACCTGTGCTCACACTGCCTTGTAGTGGAGAAAGGTTTGTGATCTACAGTGATGCATCCAAGAAGGGATTGGGGTGTGTTCTTATGCAAAATGATATGGTGATAGCTTATGCCTCACGACAGTTGAAAATCCATGAGCAAAATTACCCAACACATGATTTGGAGTTGGCTGCGGTAATCTTTGCATTAAAAATTTGGAGGCATTACCTTTATGGTGAAAGGTGTGATATTTATACTGACCATAAAAGTTTAAAGTATATTTTCACACAAAAGGAGTTGAATATGCGTCAAAGAAGATGGTTGGAGCTGATTAAGGATTATGACTGCTCAATCCATTACCACCCTGGGAAAGCAAACAAGGTGGCAGATGCATTAAGTCGACAAGACCATGCTAGTTTATCCATGATGAGGATCACAAAAGATCCAATATTTATGGATTTACAAAGGATGGATCTTGGAATTATAATGGAAGGGGAAAAATCTTATCTTTCTCAAATGAATGTTCAACCATCTATACATGTGAAGATTAAAGAGGAACAGAAAGAAGATGTCGAGTTACAAAAGAAGGTGAGAAATGTTCCTGAATTCAACCTTGATTGTGATGGGATAATAAAGTTCAGGAATCGGGTTTGCGTTCCTCCCATCCCCGAATTAAAGAAAGAGCTGCTGGATGAGGCTCATAGTTCTTCATTCTCTATTCATCATGGAAGCACGAAGATGTATAGAGACCTGAAAGAGTACTTCTGGTGGGATGGCATGAAAAGAGATGTTGCTGAATATGTCTCTCGATGCTTGGTTTGTCAACAAGTTAAAGCTGAGAGACAGAAGTCTAAGGGGATGTTACAACCATTACCCATACCCGAATGGAAATGGGAAAACATCACTATGGACTTTGTCACAGGACTTCCTAAAACATCAAAAGGCAATAATGCTATCTGGGTCATAGTTGATCGTCTTACAAAGTCTGCACACTTCATTGCTATTAGAGATGATTTCTCTCTAGATCAGCTTGCTAGGATATATATAAAGGAAGTGGTAAGATTGCATGGAGTACCACTTTCTATTATATCTGATCGAGATCCGAGATTTACCTCGAAGTTCTGGCGAAGTCTTCAGCATACTCTGGATACAGAGTTGAGTTTCAGCACTGCTTATCATCCCCAGACAGACGGTCAGTCTGAGAGAACAATTCAAAAGCTAGAAGATATGTTGAGAGCTTGCTCTATGGATTTCAAAGGAGGTTGGGATCAACACTTACCTTTGGTAGAATTTTCTTATAATAATAGCTTTCACTCCAGTATTCAGATGGCTCCTTATGAAGCTCTCTATGGAAAGAAATGCAGGACTCCAACTTGCTGGGATGAAGTTGGGGAAAGAAAGCTATCAGGACCTGATCTCGTTGATGAAATGGCAGAAAAGGTCAGATCTATTCAACAACACATAAGAGCAGCTCAGAGTCGACAGAAAAGTTATGCCGATAACCGAAGAAAAGACCTAGAGTTTGAAGTGGGTGATAAAGTTTTCTTACGAATATCTCCCTGGAAGAGGGTTATGAGATTTGGAAAGAAGGGGAAGTTGAGCCCTAGATATATCGGTCCTTTCGAAATACTGGATCGTGTTGGGAAGGTAGCTTACCGATTGGCGCTTCCACCAAATCTCTCTCAAGTTCACGTTGTGTTCCATGTATCTCTCCTGAGAAAGTACATACCAGATCCTTCACATGTACTCAGCTCAGAAGTTGTACCGCTGGAGCAAGATCTTTCTTATGAAGAACAGCCGATAGAGATTCTGGATCGTAGCGAAAAAGTCCTACGAAACAAGACCACTCGCTTGGTGAAGGTTTTATGGAGGAACCACCAACTTGAAGAATCTACATGGGAGCTTGAGGATATGATGAGGGAGAATTATCCTCATCTGTTTGTTACAAAGTGATGAATTTCGAGCGCAAAATTCTTTTTAAGGGGGGTAGAATGTAACACCCGAGACTTTTATGTTATATAAATCATCAAAGGAATCTTTTTCTACACAACACTTGCTTGGCTTGCTTTACACGCAATCGCGACCTTCCTCGATAGCTTGCGTCGTACGCAATACCGAGTTTCACTAAACAACAATATGCTATTAAAACTAGCCGTTATGAATAGTAATAACCACTTTTTGAAATTTTATAAATTTTATTTTTCAAAATGGACTTCATTTTTGGACTCAGAATATCGAAATTAGCCTAGGGTGAAATTTTGGTATTTTTCTGAAAACTTTCAATTTTTGATGAATAGTGAAACCACTAAGTGGTAGGTTAAAAACTGAATTTTGCATAAAACTTAATTTTACCGCTTCTGTGAATGGAATTTCAAAAATCCGAGAGACACGGTTAATATCAAGGACTAAAATGTGGTTCAATGAGATGAAAATAATTTTTTGGTGAATAGTAACTTTTTACTATTTTTACCGCGGTTAATAGTAAATAGGGTAACTAAGGGTAAATATGATATTAATATTACCCTAACACATGTCCTAATTCTATTGGACAAGTGTAATTCGACCAAAAACAAACTTAGGAATAAAATATGACCATTTAGGCCCACTTGGATTAGATTAGGACATTTATTATTAATTTATTTAAAGAAGGGTTAAAATAGTTAAAATCAAATTTTAATAAGTAAATCATTTTTAATATGGGGTTATACATAAGATAAATTTAATTGTAAATATTCATTAGAAATCTAAAAATATTTCCTACATGATGATATTTTATTTGTAATTTTTAGACATCAAATAATTTAATTTATTTATGACACAAAGATGATGCAGTAATTATCTTATTAATGAAATATTGACAAAATTGATAATATAAATACCAAAATAAATGTAATTTGAGACTTTTTATGAATTCCACTAATTTTCTAGGTTACTATGATATATTAATGTTGATTTAATCAACTTGGTTCGAACATATAATTCTGTTATGACTTTCACAAAAATCATATATCAAATAGTGTCAAAATTGACACAAAATAGTTTTTAAATAAAATATTATATTATTAATTGTTATTTTATTCCTAAAAATATAAGGTTCGGCCAAATGACTTAGATAAGGATATATATATTAATAATAAACAATTTGGGGTTCGTTTGGCATGTTATAGTAAGTGTATTAACCATATAGTGAAAGAAAACAAAAAGACACGGTAAAAGTTAAATTAATTAACATAGAGTTAAATCTAATTGATAAGGTTAAAATAATACCCTAAACTTGTCTAAATCTTATTGGTTTATAGGATTTCGACCCATCCCCACTTTAGCTTCGAAATAAGACCCTTTGGAGCCATTATAAACCGATTTTGACTTTAATATAAAATAATATTTTGAGATATTCCTAAGGTGCCCCTCTCCTCCCTTATAAAAGGGCACCTCCTCCCCCCCCCCCTCCTCACACCAAATTGAGCACTCAAGCTCGGCCAACCCCTGCCATTTTCTCCTCTCCACTTCCCTAGAATAATCATAGAGGTCCTGGTCTTCTCCAAAGACCAATCTTAGTTCCTTAAGTGGAGGATTCAAAGAGGCGTTCCAAAGAAGAGGTAATATCCATTACCGATCTTTTCAATTTCTTTCTTCTTCAACTTCTTCTTCTTTAGTTGTTTCATGATAAAGTAATAACATCAGTATTACTTACATACTGATATGTTATTATAAATATGAAACAACCCTAATTCACCTTCTATCCATCCTACGGAAAAATGAAATCACCGCGCGTGCGTACGTACGGAATACCGTCTCCACGCCGTGGTGTAATCTATTTTCCACCATCACCTTACAAGGATGGGTATAATGGTGTCATGAGTAACTATATATGATTATTATGAAGTAATATTGATACTGAAATAATATATATATACTCCAATACAATTCCACGATCATAGGAACGATATCATCACTCGTGCGTACGTACGGAATACCGTCTCCACGATGTGATGCGACTCGTTCTACATGATCTTCATTTCATAATGATTATATAAATGAATTGAATGAATGAATATGGTATATACTACACTAATACCATTCTGTAAATGAATTATCTATAACCTAAAGATATTAATAAGAATTTATTCGACAAAACACGCATAAGAACAAAAAGTTATAAAGACCCGAGTAACAAGTAACAATGACATATTACTAACAAGAAGCTAATAATATGACCATATATGATATCATATCAATATGTATGATTCTGGAATAAGTCAATAACATTATTGAAACCATTATACAGGAGCTTCGGACACGAACAAAGCAAATCGGACCTAAGGTAAGGGAAATATCACAATCTCATTTTTATCCGAGATTGTTTATTCGTAATTATTTACTGGGGTGTATTTTATCATCCAAATCCATGTTTACTCAATATGTAATATTATTTCCATCCACCTAAAATTGTTTAAATCCATTTTTACCCTTCGGTGAGTTTTTAGTAATACGTATGAAAGGAATCTTTTGTCGTTTTTCGTACGAGGTACTTTTTGACTTTTCCGACAAAAGTAAGAAGAATGTTTTTTTAACTTATACGGCACAAACGGATTTCTACTGTTTTATAAAGCCTTATTTTCATGAAGCTTACTCTAAAAGATTTCATGACTATTTTCAATAAAATCTCTTTCTTTTAAAATTGCATGATGTTTTGTGAAAAGAAATTGATTTTGAAGAAGAAAGGATATTTTCCTCAAGAATTCAATTCAAGTGTTTTATCAAAATTATTTTCCATCTAAGATAATAAAGGGTTCTGTTTCTATCCATATTTTTACATTGATTTGACTATGTTGTGATGGAATTATGTTTATGAATTCCTTTATCTTATATGAATTTATTTATGATGTCATGATGTTTCAAGAATCCCATTTTTGTTACATGTGTTATGCGATGATGTATGTTTTATGATTATGTGGCACACATAAGAAAGGATTCATTATAAGATGGGTGGGACCTATATCTCCCTCCAATGCATTGGGTAATGATTTTATATCTCATGAGATAGACATGGATGGAACGGAAGGTTATTTCGGTTCAGTGATACAGGACTGAAACGAGGAGTGAACTCGGTTCAGAAAGGGACTTTGTCCACTAAGATAGTCTTGGCAATGAGTCATGACTAACAAGAAATAATTTTCCATGATTATGTGTGCATGCCACAAAGTTTCAAGTTTTATGTTATGATTATGGGGATCTCATTTTCACTTCTATGATTTATTCCATGTTAAGATATTATGATCTCTTTTGCAGGTTTTGATTTTCATAAAGATATGATATGATTTTTATTTCCTTTATTTGCCCTTGCTGAGCATTTGAGCTCACCCTTTTATGTTTTCTTTTCCCCAGGTCAGGAAGATGGATATTAAGTAGAATATGCTAAAAGGGACCCTAGATATGATGAAATAAATGGGAGACACTGTAGAAGATTTATGAACCAGTTGTTTATGTTTCCCAGTTTCTAAAGACACTATACCTATACGGTCCTTTGTGGTTTTGTCATATGTTGTAATAAGTGTGCTTAAATTTTGAAGTATTAACAATGTATGTAAAGTATGGGTCGTTATAGATATGCCACCCTATTTCCACACCAGAATCACAAGAGGATGCAACAATACTACCAGAACCTAGTGATGATCTTTCATCTACTGATAGGGCAGTAATCTGAAGAAGAACTTCGCTATGCTTCATTTCAATCCGGACCCCAAAAACAACCAGAGAAGATTATTGAAAATATTTCTAACACTATGATATACAGCTAAAGGAGAATTGTGGAACTCCCATATCACCTCCTCCCTTATCAGGATATGAACCATTGTTCTCCCCTAGAACACAATATCATGATTCCCTCTTTCAGAATATCCATATAGCGTGTCACCTATGGATATATGATCATGAATAACTACACAGAAAATATCTCCAAACAGAGGCTCTTTCATAGGTTCGAAGAATGAAGGGGCCAGCACCATAATTTCTAGAAAAATATGTACTCTTTTGCTCCCCCAAGGTCAACTGTAGGATGATAACTACCCCAAAACTTCCTGCACTAGGTGTGACTGGGACTTCTGACTAAGATAATTCTCTAAAATGTTGCCCTTACCTAGAGTATAGACTATCTCGACGTCATAGTCCTTTTAAGCCTCCTACCGTAATATCTTCCTCATATTCAGATCTCTCTAGCTATAGATATACCTAAGGCTCTAGCGGTCTGAGTAAAGAATAAAACACTCACCTAGAAGGTAGTGTCTCCACATACTCAGGGTGAATACTACCACTGTGTGCTATAATTCATGAGTAACATAGTTATTCTCATGGAGTCTCAACTACCTTGACCCATATGTGATGACTTCCTTTCATTGTATAAAGAAGGAACTGATCCCAATGCTAGAGGCATCACAATACACCACGAACACGACTCCCTCATATGGTAGTCTCAAAACTAGATACCTCATCAGTCTCTACCTCAACTCCTCAAAAGTCTTCTGAAACTTCTCACTCCAAGTAAAGGACTATGCCTTTTATGCTAGAGTTGTCAAAGGGGATACAATCGTAGGGAAGTATACCAAAAATATCCTATAGTAACCCTCCAAACTAAGAAGGCTCCACACCTCTATCACACTCATGAGTGGCTCCCAATAAATAACTACTTCAATCATCACTAGATCCATGGACAAAATTTCATCAGAAATTCCATGCCCAAAACAGTGAACCACATGAATCCAGAACTGAAACTTCGAGATCATTCAATAAATATGGTTCTCTTGATCTAAATCAAGAACCATCTTCATGTTTTCTGAGTTCTCCTTCTCTGACATGGATTACATGAGTATGTCATCGATAAAGAATATAGAAAACTGGTCCATGTATGGCTGGATGACATAGTTCCTGAAAAACATAAAAATTATGGGGGAATTTTTCACACCGAAGGGAATCAATAGGAACTCATAGTTCCCATAGCGACATTGGAAGGTCAGCTTCATAATATCATCCTCATGAACCCATAACTAGTGGTAGCCAAATCTCATATCCTTTTCCCCCACTTTTATATTCTCCAGATCTTCATATAGCACCTTTTCATTGGGGAACACACTATCCCTACATGGGTAACCCTAATCATGGTGTAGCCTATATCATGATGGTCCACCTGCTACCTTTCAGTGATGATCAACACTCTTGGATAGGTAGTCTCTTTCCATGTGACCTCATCCATCACAAGTATAGCATCAACCCTCTCTGGTATGAACCAACGCTCTATGCTACCCTGATGCTGCCAAACCACATGCTTGAGCCTGATCATTAAAAGATCTCATATGTTGAGGCCCTACAAACTGATGTCTTCCAACCACCGTAGACATCCTAGCCCTATAGTGTCCACTACCAGATCCATCTAACCAATGTACCTCTTAAATGAATCTCTTAGTAACAAGTTCTCCCTCCAGTAACCCTGTATAGGTGGGGATGAACATGGGTACTATGATGGCTCAGATCTCCTTGTGAAGTCCCTTATCGAACTTCCGTGCCTGAATGTAGCCATCACAAATCATGTCTAGTGAGTATCTAGTTAGGTCTCTAAAGCTAGTCGATTATTCTTCCACTATCATATCTCCATGTCAAAGCTTCATAAAATCCCGAATCCTAAAAAAGTATAAATATGAGGGAAATTACTCCTTACAGAACTACTTTTGGAAGTCATCCCACGAGATAATAGTCTTATCATTCATTTGGGTAACCAAGATCCTCCAACGCATAGCCGTATGATGGAAAACAGTTGCTACCAGAGACACCATCTGATCTATCAATGTCTTTATAGGCATAAAGAGGTGTACTATAGACTCCAACTAGTCCTCCGCTTCCAGAGGACATAGCTCACCACTGAACCTCAATGGCCTCTTGTGTTGGAACTCATAGAGAGTGCTCATCCAGCGTTTATCATCAGCCTATTCTACTGGGAATTTCTTCTACTCCACATGTGTAGGTGCTTCTAGTAGCCCACCTGGAGGAAGGGGATCACATAATGGACCCTGAACTAAGGTCTCACCACTCACAGGGTTTCCTTCATGAACCAAAGCTAGAAACCTGGCTGACAGTCTTTGTAGTTGCATATCAAAAGTTATCAAGGAGTACCACGGTTGGATGAGAATATATATATATAAATATATAACAACAAAAATGGGGAGATAACTCAAAAAAGACATTAAAAGACTCAACACTATATGATGCATGTACTAATGTAATCTATAATAAATATATTAGCAATCCGAGTCGACAAGCAGATAGTAAAGGTTTGAGTGAATTGATACATTGTCCGCCACACCAGCATTAGACTCCCTAGCTTGAGATCCACAATCCGGACATGTTGACACTATTGTTATAAACCCAGCCAATTTTTGTAATGAACATCCAAACATTTTCCCAATGAATAAAGTGCCTTTGATACAACATTTTCATGACCTGAACCATGATGGGGCTCAAAATGTAACTACCCCAATCCCGCATCCATAGGCTAGGTGCGAAGACAAGTTCTAAAGGCACAAATATTTTAGGGATTATTTTTCCTAAATTCTACCCCACACACACACAACAACTCGAAGAAAAGTTGTAGAAGGGAAAAAGTAATATATGCAACTGGCTATAAATAAACCAATCATGCATGGACCACTAATCAATATGTTTAAATAAAAGAAAACTAAAAGGGGAAAATGGAAAAAATACACACTCCAATTGAATTGTGTATTGACCTGACAGAAAACTAGAAAAAAATAGATGAGAGAGCCCACATCCTAGAATCCATGCGATGAACAACACACATGGTCCAAGAATATGTATCCCTAGTTCCCTGAAGTCATGATCAAACCTATCCATCATCGGAATAAGGCACGATACGTGTGATTAAATCCCATCCATGAGTGTGTATAAAAATACCGTGTGGGATTCCAGGAAATTAGGGGAGGGGGGAGGGATAGAAAGAGATAAAATAGGGAAGTATAACATTAGATTGGAAAAAGTATTGTGAAATAGTGCATATAAACCCAATAATAGAGTGAATGTATACTCATCCAAAACACTAGGAACTCTAAACTGTGAAATGACTAACATATCATAGAGTCTTGACTACCTATAATAGGTGAGTAGACTCGTCTAACCACAAGAAGCTAGACACATAAATCACATGGCATAATATGTGTGTCTTCAACTCTCTTGGAAGAAATATAACCAAAAAAAAGTAGTGGGTACTGAAAATAGAATATGTATATGTATTCTAGGTCAAAAGAATCCCAAATAATAGAGTAAGGGGATCCCTATCTCATAGCTCTATCTAAGAAGAAGGGTCTCTTATAGTTCTAGAGGTAACCACTTTCAATGCCTAGTATCCCTCTCAAATGGACATTACACGCAAGTCCATGGGAATCAAATCACATCACATTGATACTATCCAATTTGTGTAGCACTATTTTTCTTGCATAGTTTATATCATGTTACAAGGACACATCTTGGAGGGGAAAAACCCATATTACCTTTGAGTCCAAGGTTATGTCAAACATGTCTCATCACTAATCCAAATAGTTAAAAGGTCCTGCCTCCTAGTTGAGGACCCATGCCCAACTAGACTAGATTATTCCAATCATGTATCATCAAGGACCCATGCCCAGCTCGGCTAGTCGGTTCCACTCTAGTATCATCGAGGACCCATCCCCGGCCTGGCTTGAGAGTTCCACTTGGAATAGATCAATGACCAATACCGAGCCCGACTGGAGGGTTCCACTCTAGTGTCATCAAGGAACCATGTCCAGCCTGGCTTGGGGATTCCACTCTGAAGTTTTGGATGTCATTTCTTGTTTATTGATGTCATCAAACACTTCTTGTAGGTGTTTCATTCTTAGAACAATTTGCATCATATTTCAAGAGTTGAAATTGAGGTCACTATCGAGTTTTATGCAGATAAACACAATGGATTGGATATTTACTCACCCCAATTAGACATCTGATGAAAAATAATTATAATGTTGTATTACTCTCAAAAGGAATCTCATGGGACCCACATCTCAGCCCCAAAATTATTCTTGAAAATTCCACCAAAAGAGAAGGGTTTCACCACAATTGGCAACGTGTTAATAAGACATTGTATGTAGATTCCACCTCCAAAACAAGAATCCCAAATAATAATAATTTATATTATTATTATAATTATTATTATTAAAATTATGAGTTTAGTGCATCCAAGACATTAAATGAAGTCCCAAAATCCCTAAACTTGTCTGAAAAGATCCGTCTCGATGATAGTAATGTGTGGCCATATATGGTGCCTCAATCGGACATCCGAATTAGAATATATGGCACTTTTATGTCGTCCTAGACCAACCCAAACCAGTCATTCCTGTTATGGCTAGACCGATCCACCCCGGCCAACCCGCTACATTTTTCAGCCTGTGTCCTAGCCAAACAGCCTGCCCCCTACTCCCATCCTGGACAGCTCCGGTCCTGGCCAGCTTCTGACCTTGCCCCCTCCCGACCTCTACCTTGGATCCCCTCACTGCCCGTGCCAATGCGACATCCCTCCATGTCGCATGGGTTGTTTCTACCCATGGTCACACACAACGACCCCAACTCACTTTCCCAGTCTCCCTTGTGACCCACCACTGTCCGCATAGCCTAGCCATCTCGCACAACCGGCTCCCGACCTCACACATGGCCACCATGCCAGAGTTTCTATTTTAATGACCCATATATTAATAGGACAATACATTCTCATATATATTAATATTTATCAATATGATATTAATTTTATATTAAAGGGAACACTCTCTACGATAGCGTACTCAACATGTAAAAATGTGTTTCTTTTAAATCTTACGTTGCACACAACTTTGAGTTATACTAAAAAATAACATAACAATAATATTATTTTAAATGGTAGTTGACACATAACTGTTCTATTGCTAGGAATGAGCATAAATAAAATAATTATGCTTATAATTTTTGTTAATTTCTTTACATTTATCCAATAAAATTTATATTCTTAAAATAATAATGAATTTGATTCTAAACATGAAAAACTCAATTTTTTTACAAGGATGTTTTATCACCTTTTGATGGAGAACGCTTTTATATAAATTTTTTTTTTCAATTTTATATGTTATACTAGAAAAAATAAAATATTTATTTAGAATCATGTAATCAAAATCTACTTTGGATGAAATTTTGTTATTTTTCAGAAAAAGTTCATTTTTTTAATGAATTGTGAAATTACTGTATTTTAATACAAAACTGCATTTTGATATAATTTATTTATATAGATAGATTATAATTTTTATTAGCTTTAAAGTAAATTTGGATTCTATTTTTATAATTAAATCTGATTATCATAATTGGAAGTAATTTCACATTTATATTGGACATAAACACATGTCAATATTTTGATAGTTATTAATTCTTAAAAACTCGCTTTTTGGTTTTAACAACATGAATAAATTTTAAATTAATTACTAAAACTTCTGTGTTTTTAATTTGGAAAAATGGATTAAATTATTATAATTAGGTTGTCCAAATTTTTTAAATAGGTACCTTTTATTTTTACGCATTAAGAGTAGTAACTTTAGTAAATATTTTATTTACAATGGTTAAAGGGTAAATCTGGTAAATATGGGAAAAAATATTATAATAATATTAAACTACCCCAACACATGTCCTAACCCTATTGGTAGAAATATTTCTAACCATGGGAATCCTTGGGTATATTTTAGGACCCTATGGGGCCACTGGTGTGTGAGAATGACATTTAATTAAATTAAATTTAAAGTTAAGGAAAATATACCCGAAACATGTATCTTTTAATAATTTCTTTATATGGGGTTATATATGTGATATATTATAAGATAAATAGTCATTATAAATATAAAAATATTTAAAACATCATGGAATTTTGTTTATAATTTTTATACATCAATGAAATAAATATATTTTTTACACAATGATGATGTAGCGATTACCTTACCAACGATTGGTTTAAATAAATGAGATTATAAAAATTAAAATAAATTTATTTTAAACTTTTTTTCCCACTCACGAATTTTACGGAAGGTTATGACATTTTATATTTTAATTAATGAAGTTTTTTTTGAAATATTCATGTTGTTATGGATTTTTAAAAAGTCATGATATTAATAGTATAAAAATTGACATTAATGAGTTTTTAAAACAAATAATATTTTATTAAATGATATAATAGTCATAAAAATCTAATATTCAGACAAATGACTTATGTAATGTTTAAAATGTAATTAATTAACCACTTGATGTTCTATTTTCATTTTTTAGTAACTGTATTAACCATATAGTATGATCTTACAAGAAAACATAGTTAGACTTGAATTAGTCAACTAATGGTTAAAGCTAAAATATAAGGTTAAACGTGTGACCTAGAATTCTATAAAACCTATTGTTTTAGAGGTTTTAGACCAAAAAATTTCTTATCATTGAAACTAATTACTTTGGGACCTTTATTAACCGAAAATCATATTATAATAAAATAATACTTTCAAACATTCCTAAAGTGCCCCTCCTCCCTCCTATAGAAGGGAATCACCTCTAACCATTACTAACACCTCCAAATACCTCTTGGATCTTCCAAATTCTTGCAAAATAATCTCCCAACATCACTCTATTACTCATAGAAGCCTTACTCTAGGCAGAAGGCAATTCAAGAATGCCTTTTGTCTTAAATAAAAAAGGGTTACCCGATTTGAGGTAATGTCTTCTCTCAAGATTCTTTCATTTATTTTCGCTTATCCAACCCCCTAAACTCTCTTTATTAAATTATATTATAAAAAAATAGTATATTAAATATAATATATTGTTTTATTCCATGTATTTGACCTAAACTCACACAAACCTCTCTCTAATGGATTTAGAACATACTGTTTTTGTGGACGGTGAACTACTGCCTCCCGAAACGATGATTTCTCAATTATCTCTCACTACATATCATGGTGTCCATTTTGATGAAACTTTATTTATATATTATATATATTATACTTATATTTTCTCTATTCTAATGTATTTTTCATTTATATAATACCTTTATGCTTTCCATAAACTGTAATTATGATAATTTCATTTGAGGAAGTGTAGACTACCACCCCCTCAAAGTGATGTGACTCATTCATGCTATACATGGAAAATATAAAGGATATAATTAATGAAATTATGTAAAATATATAACATATATATTATACTATAATTATAATATACCTATTTATCATTTAATTTCATATGAAAAAGAAATTAAAGTAGCATTCTTGCGTATGTACGACTTTCTGTCTCCATGAACGATACATTTCACTTATTATGTCCAAATGTTATGGACTATTACAAATAAATATATAATGGATATAAATAAATATATTCTAGATATATATGATATTTAAATCTTGAATACAATTCTATAGATAATGGTATTTTGACCACATGGACAATTTGTAATTATAAAAAGTTTATTATTGACTAATGTACCGAACATCGACAAAATGATCGACATGAACCTGAATAAATATATGATTGTTATAACATGATAATAGGAGAAATAAAAGGTATAATAAACTTGAAATTTTTTACTAAACAAGTATAAATTAACTTATGTTTATTATTTAGGGAGGTAAAGAATGAACAAGACAAGTCTGAAAAAAGTTAAGGGATACTTTCACCCTAATATTTTAGTCAAAGAAATATTTTTTGTTATATCTTTTTATATCCACATTTTTATGTTGGGATATGTTATTATATATCCTTACTATTGTATATTTTCAATAAAATAGATGATATACCCTTTTATATGTCATCAACTAATTTTCTGAATTTTTAAGTGACACCATTAGGCTGCCGAATTTTCATAAGGGAATTTCTACACCCAATTTCCCTTTATTGGGTTTTACACACAATTTGTTGATTATACTATTCTATGATTACGTGTGGAATAAATTTTTATTTATTTATGTTGTAATTTTCACTTCAAATTATGTGGATATACTTTTCCAACACATAATCACTCCATTAATAAATTCCTATGTAATTTATACGAACTTTGTAAGGGAAATCTTAGCTCATTCTGCAATCATTGAGTTTAATATACACGTCATTGGTTTTATTTTTTTGAGAATATGTGTGAATGACATATTATTTTTTTACACTTAATATACACTTATATTGAGAGTATTTATATTTTTCACACATAATTAGGTCATTGATTTATCCTTAATCTAAGGATACGCTCATTGAAAGGGATTTTGTCTGTATTTACATTACATTGAGACTTATTTGTTGTTATACACAAAATAAATTTATATGGTGTATATACTACCCTTGGAAATTTTAAGTCATGAATCTACTTATTCTCATGATATTAAATTCTTTGTTTAATGTTATTCTATAGTTATTTTTATACAAGTGTTTTCTCAAGTGGTAAGGGACTCTTTAACGAAAAAATTGTTTTAAATGTTTTAAAGATTTATTCTTCAAAATATTTCTAATTAATGTAAATGTTTTCAAAATGGGTTTTAGGATTTACTTATATGGACATTAATGTTTTAAAATGCTAATTCCTTTAAATTTTTAAAAGTGGTATGAGACACTATGATTAAAAAATATTTTTATGAAATGTTTTAAATGGTTTTGGAAATGGGTTAAATGTTTCAATATTTTCAATTGATTCATTGTGGTTGATGAGTAAAACATTTATAATTTATGTGCTTTGATTATGTAATGGTGCGTGGAAATTTGACAGGTGGTTACATGATTTACAAAATATGAGTGGTTCCGTGATAAACCTAGGGTGAGTGAGCTAGAGATAGCTCTTCAATGTATTGGGTAATGTTATGGAGGTAAACATTAATGATTCTTATAATAGATATAAGGAATATAATATGATGGGTATTCCAGATGTAACACCCTATGTAGTTGTGAAAGATAGAATATAATGATGTTATAGATGCCACATGTTACCTTCATGATTTATGATTTCCATGTGTTGTTCATAAATCATATGAATTGACGAGGTATCTTCAAGAGATTATATTTTATGAGTGAAAAGAATGATTTCATTGAATTGTATGAATTGATAGACTAATGTTTTCATTATTTATTTTATAACCCTTACTGATAATTTTATGCTCATCCCATGTGTTTTGAATTTTTTTTCACAGTTATAAGCAAGGGTAAGAAAAATTAAGAAATCAAGAAGATTTATATCAAGAAAGGAATTACTGTTTTATTTAAGGAGTTTTATTGTTGTGAAAGAATTGGTTAGAGTTGAAGTGTCATTTTTGTAATATTTGAGATGTACTCTAATAGTTATGTCCTTATTCTCTAAAACTCTAAACAAGAAATGATCCTCAATGTGAATTCTTGTTTTAACTCAATATTATGTAATGTTTTATGTCTGGGGCCTTATAGCTCTAGTGGTCTATTCCATGGTCCATCGAACATCCTTTACTCATATAATTTCAAAACACTGAATAGATCTTTGATCCTTGCAATGAGGGCTTCAAAGAACCTACCTCCTCTCATTTACACATTATCAATTTTTCATTTCCAAAAAATGGTAAACAATATCTGCAAAAAACAGATAAAATTATAGGCTTAAAACATGAATGGATGGATGTGTTAGTCCAACCATCAACGATTGGTATAAAAAGTGAAGAAACATATGAAAAAATGAGGGTTTTTTTGAAGAAAACTTAAAATAGAGATAAATTTATTGATCCTACCTCAGATTTGATCCAAATTCAATTGACTAAAACATTCCTTCCACTCCCGTGGAGATTCCACAAAGATCCATTAGTGGTTTATTATTTATTTAACAAAGAAGGGAGAGGGAGAGAGAATTTTGGTGGGGATAGAGACATGATTAAGGGATAACCCTAATCATAAATTCTTATGTTCTTATGTAATGAAAAACACTGAAACCCATACCAAGGGTCATGAAAACCAAAACTCATTTACCATATCATTTTAGGTCACACATAATTAAAATACACCATTATGAAATCAACTACAATATCATATTTCCAATTTGTTACATTGATAAAAAGATATTTTATATGACATCTAGGATAAAATAATGTAATTTGATTATTTTAATTACGATTTCTCCCACCATGGTTTTTTCCACAGAAGTACCACACCTACCAAATTTATGTCCTACCTAGGTTAACTGTCATGTTATGGACTCAACTATGGCCTCATAATTTTGATATGTTCTTTCGTTTAGTATTTATTCCATTTTCTTGGTGCTTGTAGTATAAAATATACTTATTATGATTATAAAATTTATTTCAGGAACACTGTACCTCAAAATTTTAAGTTTCCTCACTACCTAGCTCTATAGAAATATATATAAATTTTTCAAAAGTCTTAAAAATAAAAAACAGGGTCACTATAGTGAATCATAAATATCCTAAACCCCATATGATGAATAATTTGTAGTGGAAATTGAATAAAAAGGCCCAAAAATGAGAATATTGTAAAGAATTATTTAATATTTGTGGAGATTTCTCTTCAAATTAAGTTAGGGATATATTATATTCTTTGAATAAAATCAATTAAGATGTTAATAAAAATTCTCAATTTTCCAATTGAGGCAATAATGTAAATTATAGGTGGAGATACCCTATAATTCAAATAAGGAAGCTGTGAAAACATAAAAAAGTGAATGTATAATTAAATTTGATTACAGATTTTGTGAATGAAATGTTTTGGATGTGTGATTAACCCCTATAAACTGTCGATAAGTGTCACAAAAGTTTACAAGATTGGTTGATGAATATATTATTTCCAAATATGACAGTTAATGGAATAATCAATAATAAAGATGACAGTTTAGGTTTTTTAAAATATAGATAATGAGATAATAATTATTTAATAAATAGTTGTTACTCATCCCATTTGGAATATAGAGATAATCACTTGAACTATCTGAAAAAGTATGATAGATGAGTTATACCTTTAAAAAATTATAGATTATTTAATTTCACGAGAGGTAGATGGGCCAAAATTAGTAAGTGAAAAATTGAATATAATGATTTTCCCTTTATCAGTGAGAGAAACTAGAGTATCCACTATTTTTTTACCATCTCTACAATTATAATGAACAGTTCTTTCAAAAATATTTATTTATGATAAATATGGTGAAGTAGGACAAATTTTTTTTTAAAAGAATGGGAAATTTTTTGTAACTTTTTTGTTATTTATAATGAAAATTACACATATTTAAATATTAAAAAAAGGAGATTTAACTTTGGAATATATAATGATTATATTTGGGGTAAAATAAAATTGATACAATAGTAAAACTTGAAGATATAATAAATATTTTGAAGGTAAAACTTGAAAGGATAAAAATCTATGAAACATTTGACATTGAAAAAAATGGTCAACAAGAGCCCCATGATTTGATGTTTTTTCTGAATAAAATTGAAATTATTACTTTTGAATGGTGAATTTTAGGATGGGTCCTATATTAAACAAAAAAAGAGCTTTTCCTTAATGAAAATGGATATTGAGTTTGTAAATGGATGAATTCCTTATTTGGGATAATGTAGGAACTCAATAATGGTATTAGTTGAAAGATAGTGGTATAGGAAACATTAAATTTATGAAATTTTGAGTGGATAGTAATCTATATGTCAAAGGAGATGATACAAATTAACTCATTGTGATTTTACACGTCGAAAGTGTAAATTTTTATAAATGAAATTAGCAATACAATAATTAATTTTATATCAAAATATTGCAACACATTAAGATATTTATAACTAGAGATATAAAATCTTTCCTGGTCTTTGAAGTCATAAATATAGTTGTTCATATCTATTTATCAAACAAAAATTTTACTAAAGAGTTGTTGAATAATTTTTTATGGAACAATTGACGATTTCCCATACTACTTTATAACTTGGAAAAATAATTTACATTAATTAAAAATAAATGATCAGGGATAAAATAGAGTTTAGGAGGATTATTTGTAGACAACACTCTTTGGAAACATCAAGATAAGATATCCTATTTGTAATAATACTTTGTGCGTTATTTTGAAGAAACCCAAATAATTTCATATTTTAGTGATGAAACTAATTTTATCTTATATAATATCGAATATGAATTTTAGTTTAAGGTATAGTAAAAAACATTTTAGGTTTTTGGTTATTATGATGTTAATTCGGTCAAATATATAAGAGATTAGAAGTGTATATTTATAGGTACATTCATTGTTATAGGAATTGAAATTTAATGGAACTATAAGAATAATTTTTTTCCTATTTATCATAATTGTAGTGAAATTATATTTCATAATAAAAATTCACAACAAAAATTATGTTGATGATTTTGTATTCTGAATATGTGAGGCTAGATGTCTCAAACCCATAGATGATTGGGCATAACAACTAATATGAAATCATGTTATCAAATATCCTAATGAGGAATTCATATTCAACCACATTGACATAAAGTTCCACAATATCAAGGAGAATGAGGATGTTATAGATAATTCATTATAGTATGTTTCATCAAATGACAGAGTCATAAATCTATTTATAAACCCTTTGAATATGGATTCCTTCCAACACATTATAGTGTTATTGAGAGTGTATTTCTGGTAATAATACTTTAGTTTTTTATATAAGTTTTACATATTTTATTTCATTACATTTGTTTAAAAGGGTAGATAATATGTCTTAGTATATTCTATCTAGTGGGGGAGACTGTAGTTTATTTTTTAGGTGATGGATATTTTTGAAGATGAAAAGAATTTTTTTTATAAATAGGGAGAATTGATATGTCGAAAGTTAAAATTTGATAAGAACTCGTGTGCATGTTTCCAACATAGAAAAATAACGAGATTGAAGATCACTTCATAGGTGAGATTAAGGATCCTCAAATGGTTGAAGTTGTTGATGTTTATTATAGATACAAGGAGTCCCTAATGAATTGAGATGATAAATGGGGAGATTTATTTTTTAATATCAATTGATACATGGTATACATTGAATTGTCCATACAATGAATGATGGAGTATTTTTAAAAAAATCAATCTATAGTTTTTTATTTAAATTACATTTATATTGTAGGATCACAGTGAGTTATTTCATAAGTAAATTAATTAATAATTATTTATTTACTATCACGTTTTATTTATGTGAAGCATGCATAGAGATTATTTTCATTATTTTTAGAGTTAAATTATGTTTTCATAAAATGAAAATTATTAGAATGAATTATTTATGTTTAAGTTCTCAATGTAATGAGAATTATTAGATGTCAAAATAGTTTTTATTATTTATGGTGTAAGGGAAGTTATATTGGTTGATTCAGTTGAATGATTCTATTCCCCATGTCTGTGATAATGTGAAACAACCATAATAAAAATAATTTTCACATAGAGTTCTTATAGTTTGAAATAGTGATCCCTAAAAGATATTTTTTTAATATCATGGTCAAACATAGAAAAACATATATTGGGTTTGGGAAAGATTCTCAGGTTTCACCTTGGTGAATTTATGGGAGATTTGGGAAGTTTTAATTGGTCACTATTCTCAAAATATCCACGGACTTTTTGATTTTAGAAGAATTAAATTTAAATATGAAATTAGAATGGGGGACCACAAGGATCTCTATGGTTATCTTAGAGGGATTTTTTAGTTTGATTTATATGTATTTAAATGAGAGGTTCTAATTTTTTTTTAAATCACAAAAAGGGTTTGGTTGTTTTTTTGAATCTTATCATCATCACAAGAAATGGGTATTTTTAATTCTTTATGTGATTCCCTGTAGGTCCCTGGTATATATTAGTTCTATTCCTAGTATCTCTATTTTGATGTTAAAATGTATTTTTAGGGTCATAGGTAAATAATTTTGAAATTTGAGAGAAATATGTCAAACACAAAGGCCGCACATGGGTATTACAAACTGTGTGTAAACTATGAAAAATGTATCTGTTTGTTCCATTCTTGAATTTTATGTTCTAACAATGGTTTTTCAAACCATGTTAGTTGAAAATAAAGAATGCTAATGAATGTGATTTGGTCAAAAGGCTATCACATGACTTGTACCTCATTTTTCCAACCACATGTTTATTCCTAGGTAACCAATATCTTTATATTTAAAGGGGCAGTATCCACTACACGGTTAGTGCACAGTTTTTTGTACCATGCGACTTATCTATTTGACCCAGGTCGGTTTCATAAAAATATAAAATCTCCCCAATACCCTTGTTTGTTTTTATCTCCAATCTCCCTCTAATCCCTCATTAACCCAAACCAACCACTCATTGATTATCTTGAAGGTTCTCCCCTATTATCTTAAGGTTCTTCCAGTGATTTGGGTGGATCTATTCTTGGTATGTCTATATATCTAATCAATTCAATATATTTTCTCTAGAAACACTCTTGATCTATCTTCCATTTTTTATTAGAACCCTAACAGGTTGTGATTGATATTTCCATTCGGTTTGTTGGATAATTGACTATTATTGTTATTTTAATTATTTAACTAACAATTGGTTGGTGATAGACCTTGTATAGAGTCATGGTGGTATCACACATGGATTTTCCCTCACCCCATTCATATGCCTTAGGAAAAATGAAGAATTGGTTTTTCCAAATACATTTAAAGTGAATGGTACCATGTAGCATGACAATTTCTTTTGGTTTATGTCTCTTGCATGATGACATCATTAGGGGGGTGAAATATGGTCACATGAAGACTTGGTTTTATTTTTTGATTTGTTTTCTTTGGGGGATTAACCTTATAATTTTTTTTGATTTGTTTCATAGTTATATATGTATTCTTCCATAATGTAATTTGCTTGTTTTTATTTTTCTTGTTATATATGATACATTTTTTCTTCCAATTTTAGGGTTAAATCATTCCCATGGTTTTTATACGAATAACGTTGTGCATGTTCCCCATCCATGGTGATCGAGAATTCACTTTGAGCCTTTTTTGAGCCATCTTGGATGACATGTCAAGTTGAACTAGGTGGAATTTTTATATAAAATTCTCTCAGATCCCATAGTTTTTTCTAGGGTTAGTTGGTAGACTTGAGTAAGAACATTAGAACTTGAGTAGTAAGTGAAAAAGGATTCCTAGATAGATCACTTTTTTATATTACCTTAAGTTACCATGGGTAGAAAATTGTTTTTCATCAAGCTTTCCAGTTGAATTTTGAGAACAATTTTTGTTTTATTTTTATATCCTTTTTCTGGTTCCTCTATTGGATTTTGAGGTTTTCAATTATCAATAATATAATATATTTTTTCCTTAAATTCATGTTTTTAAGGATATTTAATATGAATTATTAATATATATGTATTTATTTCAAGAATTGTTACAAAGATAATGACATGATATTTTTTTAAATAGATAATACCTTCTAGATGGAAATCTTAAAATCTAAAAGAAGGACTTGTGGGTAAAATCCCACATGAAAACCCTCATATTTACCGTATTTTGGTAGAAATGATAATCTAGACTATTTAATCCTTGGTTCAAGTGGGATATTTAATCTAGTAATGATAGTTTGATCTTTCCATGTAGTTTAAGATAAAAAATCCACAAATATTCAAGGGTGATTAAGGTACATATGATCTGAGGAGTTAATTAATATATTTTAGATGATTAACCATTTTTTAAAGAATATGAAGGACTCTATGGTAGGATTACCCACTTATCTGATTGAAGGAATTGACATGAAAGGCTGGGATTCCATCATTTAAGGTAAATTACTTGAGGATCTTAGCTAGACTAATTTCGAGAATTCCTTAAATCAATAGTTCTATCTAGAAACATTGCATGTGGTTAAAGCTCAGAAGTTTGAGACCATGGATCTAGGATATCATTCCATGACAGAGTATGATATCCATTTACCCAAGTAAGTTAATCTATCTCTATAAATCATTTCTAATGACTAAATCAAAGATTAGTGGGTTGATCTTGGTCTTAAACATGTAATTCAATTGATTCATATTCTCATGTGTTTTCAAACCATTGTTGAGGTATATGATAAATTAGATATTGATAAGGTAGACTTATCCATGAGTAAAGGTCTAAATTGAGTTTTCGTTATTTTAGGAGGTAGATAAGGTGTTTCATCTATCTGGAAAAGTGTTGTAAAGGATCATAGTTTATGTTAAGTGTTAGGTCCACTAGGTCAAATACCTTGAGAGGGGGATGAATTAGGGAATTCCATATTAAAACTACTTCCCCTTTTTATCTTGTTTAATTAAAAAGAACACACTTATCACTTTATCCCATAGAAATGTATGACCAAAAATTATATCATGCCCATGAAACAATAATATTACTTAGTTCTCCCTCACTAAGCTATGTACTAGAAAAATACAATGGCGAAGTGACAATGTACCAAATACACTAAATCTCAATTATTATTACAATGTTTTGGCTAGATAAATTATATGCCTAGGCTCACTACCATTACAATGTTTAGGGTCTCCTCACTACATTACCAAGAGCCACCCCTTATGTCTCTTTCAATGGATCATTGTTAGTGGAAAGGATTACCATATTCCTCTTACTTTTCTAATTTATATTGAAAGGGATCCACTAATAGTTTATGAAAATATAGTTCCCCTAATTTTCAGGAATTCTATAACCTCAACTCTAGATAGATTCTCTGATGAATTCCATTTTCATTCAATCATGAATAACACTTTACCACAGATGTACTAGGAAACATAAAACATTCACACAACCTTATTTTGACTTGAGTGCCACTTTAATCATGGAATGAAAGTGTTTCATTTGTCATTTAAAACCCACTTGTGTGCTACTCATAACTTTCAATACACCAAATTTTTACCCTCAACCTAATATTAATGCGCAACTCACTTTCAGCGTGCAACTTCTGAGTAACTCTCTATTTGCACGCCTTCACCACTTGCATGACCAGAGCTCCGATTTTATATCATTTTTGAGATTATACATAATGAGATGGGTATCCATCTATTTATAGGAACTTTGACAATCCCACATTCCAGGCGAACAAATTATTCATAAGAGTGGTAGTCTCACCTTCATGTAACCTCATAAAGTCGCGCAGATCCATAACATGGAGCCACTCTTTCCTTTTCCATATTTTGATTTTATGATTTTTATATGTGCATGGAATTATAATTTTCATGTCTTCTTGATCTGGGTGTGAAACCAACTTTTCCAAAAACACTTTTCTCTACTCTCTAATTGTCTGACGTAAAAATTTGGAAAACACTAGAAAATTTTTCCACCTTGTATACAATATTTTTGTAACGCATTCAAACCATCCATTGATTTTTCATGTTGCTTTATCAACACAGATTTTCCAAAATATCTCTATAACTAAGGAACTTGTTATGGAAACCCTCTTTATCAAAAAACATATTCAACCCAAAAAATGATTCAATTTTATCTTAAAGGAATTTTCTTAACATATAGAGAAGTTCTAGTGGATTATTTAGGTTAACATTAGGTGATTTCTCACCAGTTTTTAAGACATAATTGTACCAAGTCTAATTTTATGGTAGGACCTATTATTTTCCATAATTTTAGGAAATTGGGTGACCTTAATAATGTTTTTGGAATGGAATCCTAGGGTGGTAGAGGTAGATACACCCTTATTAAAGGATATCAAGTTCAGAACAATGTTGTGAATGTCTATAGATTTCATTCTCATGAAAAGGAAGACACTCAAGTGGATAATTAAGACATGATAGTGGATAAGGATAGAAACCATTTTATAGGATAATGTACACTAAAAAATATAAAGTGGGGCCATCTGTTGTGATAGGAATGATATTTATTTCATCCTATATGGTTATGGTCTTGTTTTATTGTAAGGTATCTCATTTTTTATATCATCCAAGACAATTGATGTGTTAATATTAAACATAGATATTATTCTATTTAAGATTGATCATTCCACTCAATATAAAATATAAAAATAAAAGGGTTGTATTTTTTTGAGTCCCATGTTATGACCACCAACTTCAATGCATTGTGATATTTACTTGTCCTTTTCTTCATACCTTCAGCCATATCATTGGCATGGATTGGATGATTGGTTTTAAAGCCCAAATAAATTGATATCTTCATCAAGTTATGTTTTTATATTTAGATGTCTTTAGTGACATATTTAAGGGTTAGTAAGATCCCATCTTTGGGAGAGAATGAAAAGTCATTCCTACTGATGAAATGATTCCATGTTAATTTTCATAGGTTTTTATTGATGTTGTTTACCAATATTTATATGGTATGCTTCCTTCAATTGTGGATGAATACCTTGGGGATTTTTATGATGATTTTTCTTGGTTACCAACCCATAGGAAGGTGGAGTTTTCAATTAACTTTCTATTGGGGAATAATCCCATCTCATTTTAATCTTATCATATGGAACACATTGAGTTAAAATAACATAATGTTTAGTAAGAGGATCCTATGATCAATGGATTTATACATTATAGAATGTGACTTTGGGATTTACTAGTTCTCTTTGAAAATAAGGCTAATGGGAGCCTCTTGCTCTATATTGATAACCAAATGATTAGTTAGGAAATTATTAAGAATAAGTATCCATTACCTAGGATTGCTAAATTTTTAATCAAATCAGAGTATCTCGATACTTTTATAACATTGATTTGTGATTAGGGTAGTATAATTTAAGGGTATTAGAAGAATATGATTCGATGATTATATTTAAAAGTAGGTATGGACAATATGAGTATTTGGTTATTCAATTTGATCCTATTGAGACTCATATTTTTCTTATATAATTGATGAGTTGAATATTTCATCAGATAATAGCCTCTAACATGGTAGTTTGTGTGGATGATATTGTGGTGTATTATAATATTAATGAAGACATAAGGATTATCTTGATATAGTTCTCAAAAAATTTAATGAAAATTATATATATGGAATGATTTTTAAATGTTAGTTTTGGATATAAGAAGTGAATTTTCTGGGACATATTTTATGAATGATAGGAATCGTAGTGGATCCTAGAAGGATTTATACAGATATGTTTTATGAGTGATACTAGATAGGTTTTGAAATCCAGAGTTTCATGGGTTTTTCCTGTTACTATAGGTGGTTTTTAAATTATTTTTCCAAACTTGAATCTTCTATGTTTGAGTTGGACCATAAGGTTGTTATGTTCATATAGAATGATAGGTTTCAATGATCATTTTGTAACTACAGGTGATGTTGAATTTGGATCCAATTCCGGTTCATTAGAAATAGAGTTGGTGATATTATTCTTTATGTGATGCCTCATGTATTAGATTAGGATTCTTTCTGATGAAAGGGAATAAGTTTGCAGCCTATAGATCATGATTAATATTTCTACATGAGAAAAAGTATCCTTTCCATGATCACTATTTAGATCCATTGATATATTCACTCAAGACATGGACCCACTATATAATTAGTTAGTAGTTTATTATTTATTCTGATAATAAGATCCTAAAGTATATTTTTACCTAGAGAGGTCTGAATTTAAAGTAGAGACAATTTGTTGATTATCATTAGAATTTTGACATTGATATTGTATATAAATCCTAAAAAGGGAATGTGGTCATTGCCTTGTTGAGAGAGAATTTTGAGACTCAAGCATTGAAGGAATCAATGATAGTGTGGTCTTATGATGTGTCTTTTCACTAAGTTGTTATTGAATGTAAAGGAGGTTCATGGGATTATGTTCTTGGGTTATGTGAATTGGGATTCCTAATTTTATTAATTGAGACATCTAGGGAAGGAAACATACATACATTGTATATTTTAGAGTAAAATACTTAATATTAAGAATACCTTGGGTGATAGGTCTTAGTATTTTTAAGGCATCTTCTATTTTCATGTTTGATTAAGTTTTCAAATACCATTAAGGAAGGAGATGATGGATATTCTAAATCAATCTAGTGGTCCAAAAAACCTTGGGAAACCAAGATATGTCATTATTTGAGATGTTAGAATTATTTCCCGTGAATGATGAGGTGAATTATGGACTTTGTATCATGATTTATTACCTGGAATTAGATTAGTGTGGGGTATAAAATACGTACTAGTTTTTTTAGTTCTTTACCCAATTCAATATGAAAGTGGAATGATATATCTTGGGATATACTTATTAGTTTACCATAGACTCAAAATGGGAATAATGTGATTCCAGTGATCTTTGAGTGACTCATGAAATTAGCTCATTTAATTTTGATTAACAAGATGACTAAGGTTGATGTTATTGGGTACCTATATGCTTGAGAGATAATGAAGATCCACATAGTTCCTTCTGTTATTTTTTTCAACGGAGACCTATGATTTTCATCGTTTCCTTGGAATGGTTTACGAGAGGTGATAGGTGTCTAGATGAAATTAAGCATAATGTATCACAATATTATGTATGTGTAGTTTGAATGCGGTACCAGATTATTGAGGATATAATTTGGGCATACATTATTTTTCATTGTATCCTAGAAAAATAATATTGACTTTGTCTAAATTTTTTATAAAAACAGTTATTAGGATTTGATTAAAATGAAACCCTTTAATGTTTTTATTGGAATCCATATAGATCTTATTTGGGTTGGGAAGATTTGGAGAATGGTATTTAGTTGGAAACAATCATGTTTGAGGGTCAATGAAAAAGTTATAGTTCATATAAATGTTTTTAGAGATAGATCGTAGTCATTTGAGCTCCTATACATAGTTTCATGTATCCCATTGGAGATTTTAGTAGGTGAGTTAGTTTTTCTAAATTATTCACCTTGTTTAGGAAATCATTGATTGGTAATAGATGGTGAATTTTCACCTAGGTTTTTATTGTCTTTTTGAGACCATTCAATGACTTCGAAAGGTATATTATAAGTTTAATTTTTCATATCTTTTTACATTAATTCATGTTGTGTTTAATATTTTCTTATTTAGGAGGTATGACCCAGAACCATTCCATGTTATTTAATGGGTGGTTATTGATATTGTTCCTAAAACATCAATTGTTAAATATCCATTTTAAATTATCTATCCTGAACATATTGTTCATCCTGGTAAAACAATGACATTGGTTTGTGTATAGTTTCAATGAATATGTTTTAACCACTAGAGGTGGAAGTAAGAATCACTAATTATATAACCATGAACACCTTCTTTTATGAGTTCATAATCATGAATTCTTCATAGAGATTGAAAATTTTGTTTCAGGGAAATTTTTGGTTCCCTCTAGGTCGTAAGTATGTTTCAATTTTGGGATTAATTTATATATTTTTCAGTTATAATGGTTTTATGGGATGAGGGTTGAGAATTTTGAGATTTGGGAGAAGTAGTTAAGGTGTGAGGTCTGTACATGTTTAGTCAAAATCATGTTGTAACTATAAAAAATGTCACTGTTGGTTCTAATGCTTATTTTCATGGGTTGAACACGGTTTTTATAACCCTAGGAGCTTCCTAAAAAACTACATTAATGAAGGTTTATTGGTGTAGATAATATCGCACAACATAAACATGAGTTTTATAAACATACAAATCTTCTCTAATAATCACATGCTTCTAATGTTAAGGGGTAGAATCTATGAAATGGTTAGCACATGGATGGTCCAACCGTGTGAGCCCTACATGTTTATTAAAATTAGAAAATTTACACCAATACCAAAGGTAATTTTCATTCCAATATCCTTTTAATTACATATTATCCTAACCTACCTTCTTCTTGATGCTCAAGGTGGTAATAACATGGTCTATTAGAGATTCTCCATCAATTTTAGTGGATCTCTTCGAGGTATGTATAGGTCTCCAATTGATTCCTACTCTTTTCTCTAGAACCTCCCTTGATACATCTTCCAATTATTTAGCAAGAACCTGATTGGGATTTGTTTTATAGATCTAGATGGTGTGGTGTGTAATTTATGATTCTTCTGATGTGTCTACACTTATGGGGCCCCGATCTCTTCTTTTCATACGAAATTTTTTAATGGTGACTATGATTCCTACATTGGCGAGGTAGGTGTCTCCATTGAATGGTTATTTCACATGGAATAGATAATGTTATTGTGTTTTCCTTTGGGTTATCATATTAAAATTACAGACTTAATGTTTCTGAGGTGTATTTTTGTAATAAAGCATCTTTAGTGGCAAGGAAATCAGTTTTAAAAGGGGGGTTCTCTAAAAATATATTTTTGCACATCATGTATTGGATGAAATGAATAAAATATGATTCTTGACTCTAAAATTATTTTTTCAGGCATGGGAGTGGTAATTATTTTCATTTATAATTTATTTATATGTTTTTAATCATTTATTACATGAATTTTTGGAAAAAAATGAAACATTTGGAACTTAGGGTGTGTTTGGTTATAGATGTATGAAAAACATTGTGAGTATGAAACCCAAAAAAATAATGAATAGGTTCACCTTTTATTGTGGAAGAAAATGGGTATCCGGATACTACTAAAAAATAGAATGATTCAATATCATAAGATTCATGTTTTTCCATCTTAGTGTTCATTGGGTGTCATAATTATATTTTTTCATAGTCTAGAACCTATTTTGGTTTTATTAACAATTTAACTCCTGATGGTAATGTTTCATGCTTCGATTATTCACATGTTTATCACTTGATATATTTATGTTTTTTTATTACTAACATCAATTTTATCATTTATATTGACTTATATATTCTTGTTGTAATTGATATGGAATTAGTTTAAAAGGAAAGGAAATTTTGTTTTATTTAAAATGTTTTAAAATGAAATATATTTGAGTACATTTTTTTTAATTATTGAATTAAATTTTGAAAAAAATTGTAAAAATTCAAAGTGGTATCCTACCCGGATTTGTCATCAAAAAATGAAAATGACATGGGTGTTTGCAGAATTGGTTTTTCTGAATACATGTAGATGAATGGGTGTCATGTAGTATGGAATATTCTCTTGGTTTTTGTATCTTCTATGGTGGGATTAGTTGGTTGTGAAATATGTTCACATGTAGATATTTTTTTCATCTTAGATTTACTTATTTCTGGGATTAGATTTCATGATTAGTTTTTCTATGTATCATAGTTATGTACATATACTTATGTTATGCAATTGTGTTATTTATCATTATTTTTTATACATGATACATTTCTAGTTATGGTTTCCATGTAAAACCCTCTTATTTCTTTGTTTGTTGATACTCTGGTGTTTATCACTAGCTAATTATATTTGGAATGTGCTTTGGTCCTTCCTCCCATCTAACTTGGGTTGATTTTTTTGCTTCATCTAGGGTGGTTTTATAAAACTCTACTTATTATGGATTTTTCCTATAACTATTATATTAGTTATCCCAATATTTTACTTATTGAGTAATGAGATTCAATGAAACTATGATATATTTGACCACCAACTACTTGTTATATTCCACGATTATTTTGGTTTTAAATTTAGGAGAATAACGAGGGTTTACACATGATCCAAATTACATTTTCACATAATCTAAATGGAACAAAAGATCAATTAAATTATTAGAGGTTATAATTATTTCTATTTATTGGGTGTTTAATTCATCATACTAAAACTTTCATTATCCTTATTGATAATAAAATTAGAATACAATTATAGAGATCAAAACCATTTATAATTATGGAATGACCACTTGATAATAAGAGTTAGTAAACCTTGTATTTTCCCTTATTTCATATGTTCTTACTCACTCAATGTCAAAACAATTTATACTCACCTTTCTGGTCAATTTTTTTTTGAAAAATAGTGGGAAAAAATTATATTGAGATTAAGTGTTTTCATTAACAACTAATTCTCCCCCAGTGGGGGAATTCTCTTTTCCATACCCTTTTGACTAGTTGATGGTAAATAAAGATTATATTAACATGAATCCATTTTCGTGTTAATATAGTCACTATGAATATATTATTTTTTAAATTGGGATCATAAATACTCATATGATTTTAATTTTACATTTGAATTGCATCTTACCCATGTAATATGACTATTTTTATCATATTTATAAATGATATCCTAGTATATTATAAGATTAAAGGGGATCAAAAGGATCATATTGATATTTTTTAATAACATTAAAATATCATATCCTCTATATAAATTTTTGTAAATACTCTTTATGGATTTATGATGTCATGTTATCAGGTCAAGTTATTTCTAAAAAATCAATATATGCGATCCTTGAAAATAATTAATCGATGTTGTCTTGGAAAAATTCCAAGAATTATTTCAATGTTATGATTTTCTTGGTTCTAGTAGATTATTACATGTTAATTTTTTAGTATTTCTCTAATATATAATCTATCATGGTTAGATTTATCGGAATGGGAATTAATCCAAAATGGAGTAAAAATGAGAAAGATTAATTGTTGACTTTAAAATGAGTTTTAAATATTCTATTTTATGGATCCTTCATGAACATGGTGAGGGTTATATAGTGTATTTTAATGGATTAGGTATGGGTTTAGGTTGGGTACGATATTTAAATATCATATATTAGTGTATCCATCTCTCTAATTTTTCCATTATTATAATGACCTATGTAGTTATGGGTGGGAAATTCCTTGGGAAATTTGTTATTTCCACTTTGTGGATTGTTCATTTTGGGAACCATATCATGGGTTGGAAATAATAGTGTTTAAATTAACTAAAGGGTTCTTTTTAATTATGTTTAAGGTATTTAGAGATCATAGTTAGTTTAAGAGTGAGATTTGGTGAATCCATAAGTGTTCCTACAACTATTGGGAACATTAGAAAGGAATCATAACATGCCACATTGTGTGACTCCATTAATTATCATGGCCATTCCCCACATAGGTTCTATCCAAAAATTACAAGATGTGAAAACTAGTTTATGATTTAAACTACTTCAAGGTAGTATTTCAGGTATTTTAATTTGGGGTGTTCTATCTTGAATCCCCTAATTTCATTTCCCCAAATCCCTTATGTGATTTTGGATGGGAGTAAATAGATATAGAATTTTGTAGATCCTTCAAACATTTTTCCTCTATGACTGATGTTCCATATGTTTTGATGGATTTCACATCATGTATATTAGGCCCTGAAATTCCTTTTTTCCCCAATTATCAATGATTTTTTTTTGATATATGCCATGATTCCAATGAGAGATTCTGATTTCTATTATAATGGATATTGGTGGAAATTTTTGATAATAATAGAGCATATGATCAGAAAGGATAGATTATGTATTATGATTATGAATGTAATATTTTGATGAGATCCATAATTATGGTATGTATCTAAGGTACATATTATATGGATTCTGAGAAAATTGAATTTATCCATCCATTTTATCTTGCAATTGATTTGGGGATTTTATGTGTCTTATATCTAATAGTGTGATGGGAGTGCCTACACTCAGATGGATGATATTATGGAAAATGTTGATTTCTCCTAGATTTTTCAAATTAATCAAATTAAATTATCATTTTTTTTCTTCCAATGTGATAGTTATTTTTCCATAATGACATTAGAAGTGTGTTATAGACCTTCTATGGTTGGTTGGTTATGGGTTATTTTATTCAATGATATCTAGTAAGTCTTTAGAAAATAATTCCTTTCATATTTGGTTATATTTTTTTTCTTATACTCATTTAATTAATTACAATTTATTCATAATTAATTATTTTTGAATTCACAGACACGAGTAAGGACCTCAGGGTGTTTAATAGTGGTTTAATAGAGACTCAAATATGGTATTTAATACTTACTTGAAAGGGATATAGATCCATGTTGAGTTATATAGTCCCATGTTCTCTACCCTATTGTATTATACGTGTTTTATTATCTTGTGATATGAGGTTTTCTATATTGGGAGAATGACCCTTTGCTCTTATTTTTTGTTTTGAACTACATACAATAATTAATTAGTTAATTACATATAAGTATTAACTAATTAAAATAACCATGCCTAATGTAAGTAAACAAAGTACTTAGGGCCATGTGGAACCTAGAGAACTTTCTTGATGTCATCCATCGACAGATAAGGATTTATCACTTATGTGTGCATGAGTATCCCATTAGATCCATGTTTGATATTGATCACATTTGTGTGTGTAGCTCTTGATACCCATGTATTATATTGGTCATATTCATGTGCGTGGGTAGCCCATGAGATATATTCTTTATGTTTTATCACATGTGTTTTCATGCGTGGTCTATGATACCTATACTTGATGTTCGATCACATGTGTGTGCAGGTGTATCCTATGAGACCCATTCTTGATGTTTGATCAAATTTTATGTGTGTTTATACCCGTGATACTTATAGTTGAAGTCTGATTGAAAGAATATTTGTGATGGTTATGATTTTTCTGTGACACAATGTGATGTTTGATTTATCAACCTTTATTCCTATATTTCTTATCATACTCATCTGGGTTCTATATTAGATCATATAGGTTAGTCCATATGAACTATCCAAACTATGGGGTATGTATCAGATATTTGGTCAGCATTTACATAGACAATCCCTTTAATGGATACATTATAGAAATGTTTTTGGGTGTCCCATCAAGGGGAATGTGTTTGGAGAATATTTTTAAATCATATCATCATGGATATGAAGCAGGTACGAATGAAGTGTGTGGTAGATTTCTGAGAGAATTAACACTCAATATAAGGGTGTTTGTTGCATAATTGTTCTTTAGTCATTAATTGTACAGATTTTTTATTTCCTATTTTCATTATATTGATAATATTACAATAATATACACTATATTTTTTAGATAAGTACGAGACCGCATTAGCAGTTTCCTATTGAGTTTTATTCAGACCCTGCTTAGGTTTCCACAAAACATATTTGGTCTAGAATCCATCATTTGTTACATGTATAAGTTTTGATGTGGATTGGGTTTTATCATTGAGTAGGACACCTTTCAAAGAGTCTTGATACAAGAGGGAGGTGAGGCATTGAGTTTGGTGTAGATCCACTTTTACAATTTTATTAATTTTCTGTCATGTATATATGATCATATTGGTGGGTGATCAGTGTCACTTATTTATGTATTCTAATATGATTTATTTGTTTCCACATTAATTCATTAAAGATGTTATATTTATTGGTTTCTATTTACTCTAATTATATATCATTACATTTTTGGTAATATATCTATAATATTACATTCTTATTGAGGGTATTGTCCCACCACTATCCTCTTTATACCCTCAATAGTAGTTGTTATGAATTTTTATATAGGGAGTCTTGCCTAAGGTCATATGTCACTATAGATAGGACATAATTATTGGGATGGGGTGTTAAAAATGGTATCATATCAATCCCTTTCCTGATTTGGGGATTTTGTAGGAAGGTAATATAGGGATTCATTTTATCTTCTAATGAAACTTGGTCTGGTGCATCAGAAACACTACTATTTAGAGAATTCTAGGTTACTAGGGCATGTGATTAATGTTCTTGGTATTTATTTTTATAGTTATGTGATTTTACCTTAGGTGATGTCTATATATTTGGAAGTTTTTTTTATTTCACATGGTTTTGAATATTAGTTATATCTACAAGAGGCATGATATGAATCATATTTAGAATATAACATTCAAATGAAAAATATAATTCTTGTGTATGATTGTACTAAAGATGGAGGAATCATCTACTTTAGTCTCAAAAAATTGTTCTATATTATTACAAATGAGTTCCTGATGACATTTATTCTTCTGAACTCAATCCATGTTTACTTTTGATTGCATTTCTTGGGAGACTATGGTTTGGTTCACCTGGGTGAAAATAATTATGATGATAAATACATAGATGACTATGTAGTCCCAAAATTTTTAGAAATTACTTTGAATCTTTTTATGTAAACATTAGGCATTAATTTATTTATTATGAATCTTATGTGAGTATCCATTAGATATGTATAATTAATTATGTTTCTTGTTATATCCAATGTGGTGTGATCCATGAATCTCCAAAAGAATTTTGTTTAAAAGAACATGGAATTCATAAACTCGACATGGATTGTATGATGATAAATAAGTCACAATATTTTATTGCATACATACCTAGATGTTGTTCAATGGGTTATTATTCTTAGTGAGACATTTTTATGAGATATGTGAAAGACCTTTTTGGAAATAGACATGTGACTCTTATTTTAGGGGATTCGATGCCTCATGTTGCATGTGGTTAACATGATCGAGAAAATTCCTTATTAAGGGATAGTCTAGGTTATTAATTCATTAGGTGGAGTTTTCAATGATGAAAATGAAATATTCATGTGAATAACCTTGTAAGGTTTAGGGGAAAAATCTTTTAGGATGCCTTGAAACTATATTATATAGAGCACGTCGAGTGATACGAGTCATGCTGTGAGGAATGGTTTTGAAGTATCTGGATACTTGTGGCATTGAAGATAGGACCATGGGATGTCTGTTATTTTATTTTCGGATGGAATTCCCATTTTATGATGAGTGAATATTTGATGTGGTAAAAAATAGGAGATTTAGAGTGTGGGTGAGTTCTGGACAAGTTTTGTACAATGAATATTGGAAATGAAGTGGTGTTGATTCTGAAGAAGATTATTGAGGTTGATCTTGACTTAATGGAGTTGATATACATGAGTGATTGGTTAATGGTTATGAATGTGATCCCAAGTTTTATAAGACATGAATCATTGGATTATGTGTCAAGGATTCATGATAGGGTTGCACAAGAGTATGAATCCTTTGAGTATAGTGTGACCAAATTTGATCCCGAACAAGGACTATGAGCATGTAGTGAATGGTGATTTTTCTTGAAAAAATGGTATAGATAGAAGTTCATGTTTAGTCACCATGTTTTATAATGAACTAATATATGGCCATTTAGACTTATGTATTCATTAAAACATGACTATATGGATTATCCTATAGTGGGAAGAATTGATATTGTCATTAGTTGATAAACCATTTGTAGGAAGGGTTAGGGAATGGTGTATGACTTGTCGTCGAATGGACATGTGTACTCTAGTATAGAAATGTGTAATGGACTCATGTGTATATGGTTCAAAAATTAATTCTTGATTATTGATTCAAATGTGATGCTTGATGAAGATTAAATGTGGTCATGAAACATAGAACATAGTTGGCATGTTCTAAAAGTGATTCCAATTAGTGGTATTTAATACATTATTTTGAGCCTTTTGTCTAGTGTGTTTGGTTAGTGAATCAAATGGAATTAAATAATTACTTCATAGTTGGTTCTAATTTTTGAAATGAGGATGTATCTATTTAATGAATCCTTTGATACTTAGAGAATCATGATTAAAAGATTCATGTAGTATTAGTTTTTTGGCTATATACCTTAAGTTGAATTGATATAGACGAGTATAGAGTTGTTTTTTCATTTGAAACAGAATGAAGTGGGTTGCAACCTCATAAAGATTGTTGTATGGTGTATAATAATATATTTTTATGATCAGACGATGCCATATTGGATATTTTAGCATGAAAAGGTCTCACTTGGTCAATAAAGTCTCATTGATTCGATTCCCAACCATAAATGAGGTATTGGTATTTAATTTTAACCATTGTTTTGGTTGACATGGTTCATGGTGTGAAAACATAGTTCACGACATTTATCAATGTAGGAAACATGTTTTGTTATGGTTTAGGGGGTGAATAATCTGATGAAAGGTAGTGGAGGTGCCTTCCTGGGAAAAAATGTACGGAAAAAATTAGAAGAGGTGGTGTTATGAATTGAGTTATGATTGGGCACCTATGCGTGTGGTTTTTTGGGAAATTATGGGCTAGAGGAATGAATTTATTTTGAGAATGCATCTTTGGAATTGCTAAGCATTTTGGGAAAATATGTCTAGAGGAGGTCTAAATATAGTTCTTTCTTGTGGTTGGACATGATGAGAGAAGAACCATGTTGAAAAATTCATGTGGAATATTTTTATAGATACCATACCCTACTGGTGTGGCCGTTGGGGTTGGCGATTTCAATGGAATGGAGCACCCTGATTTTTAAATGGTCCTTGGAAAGCAGAGTATTATGGTTATGGTACCATAATATTCATGAAAGGACAATAGTATATGCTATAGAATATTTAAAGAGACTCATACATTGATTTCCATTTCAAAATTAATGTGGGAGACAAGTTAGTGAAATTGATTTTGGTATTTTAAGTTTGGTGTTGTGTTAGAAGTGTGTGAAGGGAATTGAAGAAAGGCCATATCTTTGGGGAGGTGGTTTAGTGTTAAAGAATAGAATGTGGAGAACCCTATATGGATTAAAATAAAGTAAGATCAAGAGGACTTATTCACATTCTAACAAATCTTCTTTGGGATGAGAAGTTCTACGGTGGGGGTATTTTAATGAGCCTCGTCATTTGGGGTTGGAAATATTCAAAGAAATTTGGGGTTGAATGACTTAAATGTTTATTTTTAAGAAATTATTGTGTATTAAAAGAGTATGGATTATCTGGGAGTGAGATTGGGTAACCCAAAAGGGTTTCTATATCATTTGGGAACAACAAAAATCATTCATAGTGTGACACATTCAGTCATGTCATGTATTATAAGGGTCATTCCTCAGAGGTGTTTTGTACCAAAATAACACAATTTGAAAAAAAATTAACTCCATGAACCACTACTAAGAATTATTTTATGTAATTGAAATCAATGTGATTGGTTAGAAACCCCCTCATTTTATTCCCAATAACCCCTTATGTAGTTTTGGGTGGGAGTGAAGGGTTTTGACCATTGGGTTATCCATTAACCTCATTTCATCTCAAATTCAAGTGCAATTTGTCACACATGATTTATATTGTTTTGTATTATTCCTTTAGATAAATTTTTGTCCCATTTTTCATTGAATTTGTATTGATATATGGATAGATTCTGATTAGATAATATGAAGGAAACTACATAAGATCTTGGTGGAATTGTTGGACAATGATGGAGAATTTGATTGGGAAAACAATTGGATCCCCCATGATGATGAAAACTTGTGATTGATGGGTGTTTTATTAAAGTATTATCTCTTAGTGATATATTTAATATGTTTTTGCCGAATTGAATTGAACCAGCCATCATATCATGTAGTTGATTTATGGAATCTGTAAGCCTTAGTTTTAGGAGTGTGTTGAGAGTGGTAGAAAACCATTTGATGACATTATTTCAAAGGTATGCCATAAGTTTTACTTATCGAGAGATTAAAATTTAATTATATCAAATTGGCCTTTTTCACAGATTTTTTATTATTCTCTTAATCATATTGAAAAATAATTATAGACCACCAATGGGTTGTTGATCATGGTTCTATCCAAGCGGTGATATTTGGGAAGTATTTTGACAATAATTCCTTCCTTATACCGTTATATGTTTCCATGTTTTTGTTTTATTAATTATTATTTTTCATAAATAACCAATTTAGAATTATTGAGCATGTTTAGGACCTCATGGCATTTAATAGAGGTTGAATAGACATAGAGAAACTCAAAAAAGATGTTTTCATTTTCTTAGATATGAGTTATTTCTATATTGATGTGGGTGAGACCATGTTCTTTACCCTATAGTATTATGCATGTTTTATTGGTATGCTTTAGGGGGTATTCCATATTGTGTGAATGAACCTTACCTCAAAATTCTGTTTTTAACATCACGTAATTCTTATTAAGTTAATGATGTGTATGTCATAACTAATTAAAGTAGATGTTCCTATTGTAACTAAAAAAAGAGACATGGTTCACCATACATCCATGCACACTAGATAAATGTTTTCCACTAATGGATGAGGTTTGTTCAATTTTTTCTACATGAGTATCCCTTGAGACCCATGTTTGATATTGATCACAAGTGTGTGCATGTGTAGACTATGAGAATTGTGTGTGATATTAATCACAATTGTGTGTAGCCTCTAAGACCTATTATTGATGTTTTATCGCATGTGGTGTGCATATGTATCCCATTTTAATGATGTTTAACATTTTATCACATCTGTGTGTACCCTGGGATACCCATAGTTGATTTTTGGTGGCATGTGGTGTGCATGTGTATCCCCATTGGACCTATTTTTGTGGTTTTTGAACATATGGATTTGCGATGGTTAGGAATATAGCTTGAAATAATGTGATATATGATCTTCCACCATGTATATATTTATTCCATAAGCTGTTACTCTATCTAATGCAGTTGATTTTGTAGGTTGAGCCACATGGACTATCCCTCCTGTGGGGTAAGTGTCAAACTTTTAGATAGTATATAAAATGAGTATTCCTTCACGTGGGACATGCCATACTTGTTTTTTTGGACTATATGATTTATGGGAATATGTTAGGAATATGGTCGACATTCTTTATAGAATAGAGATGCAGCAGGTAAGACCAGGGTTCGTTGTCGCTTAGTGAGTACACAATTACAGGTCACATGGGTGTTTGTTGCATACTTGTTGTTTGGTGATCCTATGTTATACTTTAACATTGAATATATTTCCTATTTAACTTATTATGATTTCATAACATGACAATAAACATAATTTATTAGGTATGTACATGAACTCCTTGGTGGTTCTCTACAGTGTTGTACTCACACCCTACCTAGGTGTCCATGAATCTTGGGTACCAGAGTAGCACATACTTGTTACAGGTTCTAGTTGGGATGATTTATGTGTTTGAAAATTGAGTAGGATAGCTTATTATGAGTCTGGATCCTAGGGGAAGGTGAGTCCTAGAAGTGGATAAAAATCAATTTTTGAACATTTATTAATTTTTTATTTCTTATATGTGATCGTCCTTGTGGGATACTAGTGTCCTGTAATGTAGTTTGACCATTCAAATCTATTGTTTCCATATTCATTCATTATATATGGTATGATTATTGGATTTCTCATAATCTAATTTTATATTCTTACATGTTTTGTTATTTATCTATAATTATGAATTCAGATAGAGATTATAGTCTCTACACTATTTACTTTAACCCTTACTACTAGTTAGAAACATCTGGCATATTGGGAGGTGTGCTTGATATCACATGAAACTCTATCATAGACTCGATGATTAAGGTTTGAGTGTTATAATCCTGAAAAAAACTACCTTACACACAAACTTGAGTTTCTTTTTTTAATACATGCATTGAATTACTAGAAATAGAACCATGTTTGGAATACACTCACAATATATATATATATATATATATATATTATAAGAGTATAAATTCCATTTTCTCTCAAATGTATATGATCCTATGATAGAGATGCTATGTAGTCTATCCTGAAATCTTTGATTTTTTTCTAGATTATAACCTAGAAAATAGGAATGTAGTAAATGATGTTATTAGGATGAAATTTAGGATTCATTAAATTAAATAATTCATAGTGGAATGCTTCTTGATGATACTTTATATTTAATTATATTTAAATGCGATTTAATCAGAGGATTATGTGGTATTTGATAGTTTCCATGTGAAAAAATTTAGGATTGGATTAATTTTAAACAAATAGAAATATAGCCTGTAATATCAATCTATTAGACAAGGTTTAATTTAGATGGTTATCCTTACTCCCCTAATTGATTCATTTATTTTTAGAAGAATTATTTTTCCTTTAACGCTGGACATGAGAGGTTTTAAGAAAAGGAAATTGTTTCACTTGGGTTTCTACTCTTTATGATGATGATATATTTAATGATATATTTTATTAATATTGGTGTTTAGGAATGTGGTGTTGGGTTTTATTATTCATGAATCATTATCAGACATGTCATATAGTGAAAACTAACAAAATAAATCCTATTAGATTTTGGAAGTTTCTTATCACTCAAATTTGAAAATTTGATGGTATTTCTATAAAACTTTTAGTATTATTTTATTTTCCATTGAATTAAAATTATTCTATAAGATTGAATATTTATCTCCTAAAAATATTTACCAACTCTTCATCCTATAAAATAGATCCTGAATGTAGAGGAACTAGAAAATATTTACATCTAGAACATTATAAATTTATATAAAGTCCATTAATATATTTTTTCTAAGATAGTTCATAGATTTACTTCTCATATTTGGAATGGTATATAGTTTACAATGAGATATAAACTAAATCATAAAATGATCTATCATCTATATACTTATTTCTATATAAATAGAGATACTCATATTTTGACTGATATACTTTGTTCTTGTGTACCTGACACTTTAGGTTCATGGGGAACCATATATCATTAGCTGACATTTTTTATTAAAACAATTATTAGTTATAAATTATAATAAATATATTTATGGTTTATTATGTTTGGTCATGATGATCCCCTCTAGGTTGGGTTGAAATGGGTGAAATCTCTTTATTCATACTTAATATTGTTTTGGTAGAAATTAAATAAATATAATTGATTTTTAAAATATAGGTGATGGCATAAAGTGTTAAAAAATCATATACATAATGGAATCATCCTTTTCATTAGTTAGTGGTTAGTGATTGGTGATCCTCATATAATCTACATTACAAGGATATTGAAAGAATTGTAATTAAGGAATGATAATTTATTGGTATATAAGACCGTTTGAGGTTATGTAATTTCTTTGGAAATTAGAACACTGTATTGATACACCTCATTAAATTTTAAAAAATCGTTATGTATTTTATTTTCCCTTGTTGAAAAATTATTATATTGATCCCACATACTTTTCTGAATGAAAGGAACTTTCTTTGGAACTGAATTCCTAGATTAACAAGTAACATTTTCAAATTGTAAAATTTTAAAATAAAGGGTGGGGAGGGTGGTATACATTAATTTAGTCTATGTGTTATAGCATAATAGAAAATATATTCAGGATTATTTTGAGTGTGTGGAATTTGTAATGGATTGATGGCCATATCTATTCTATATTTATAAATAAAAATGACATTATATGGATAAAAAGAATAATTTTGTAGAGAATTGTGACTCCTATAATGTGAAAAGTATGTTTTTTATTTTATCGATTTTTAATTTCATGTTTTTTTGAGTTTGGTGGCAGATAAATTGAAAATTTTAAGATAATAAAGAATTAATTGTAAGGATAATGATGCTCTATAAATTTTTACGTGGTGAAGTCCAACTTTGATTGATATTACACCATTGCCCTTGGTTTCCCAAATCATTCAGTGTAACTATGCATATTCATTGAAAATTTTATTTTTTCCTTTTAATATGAATCCCCTCATTTATCTACGAAATCATTTTAGACAATTCTTATTGATTTTTATTATTATCTCCGATCATTATCTATGGTCATTTTGTCATCAAATCTTAATCATTATGTAATATCTCTGGGTAATTTCTATTTTCTATTACTTTTCTCTACCACACATCATAATTTTTTATTTCATTTCTCCTAAATAACAATGGGTATTGATCCCAATATTTGGTTTGATCGAGGAAATTGGTGTTTTATTGTCTAGTGTTTGTGAAGATTCTATCTAGTCCAAATAATTTATTATATAAAGTAGTAATGTTAATTTATTAGTGAAATTTAAGAGATTCTGTTTTATTATTTTTATTTGAAACAATTGTCACTACTTCATCTTTCTTAATTCACTGTATAATAAATTTAGTTCCAATATAAATTATTATTATTAGCTTTGCAAATGGTTTCTCAAGTACATGGTACTTTTTTATTTTATATAAAGGGGGTTAAAATTTATTTGGGTATTATATTCACTATACATGTTTTTTTGAAGAAATGGTTATTTATAATATATAAATGATACTTATTTTGTTAAAAATGAATAATAAAATTATTATTGAGTTTTCCTATTTTTTGTTAAATGAATCCTATTAGCTTGTATTATTTTATTTATCATTTAGTTTTTGGAATAATTGAATATTTTTTAAAGATATTAATCTTCCTTTAGTATGCATCATTGTATTATTGATATAATTGTTGGATTATATGTTATTAATCATCATTATATATATTTGATAAAGGTGTTTTTTCATGGTTTCCTTGAGGAAAATGTGAGTTTATTTATATGTTCATGACTGAATTAATGAACGAATTTGAGTAAGACTATATAGGAACCATAAGTAGTTATCAAAATAGTATTGTATAAGGGTTATACAGCTTTTGTGTTATTATATGGATAATATACCCTAGTGTAGTTGGTGCAATTTTTAGGGGGTATTTACTGCATTGAGTAGAGAGATAGCATGGTTTATGTGTTATAGGATATCATTGCAGGCTCATAGTTGGTTCTATTAATTGTTGTACTAGATTATATGCACAAGATAATTGTATTTTTACATTTTACTCATAAATTTTATAGTATTAATTAACATATAATATATTATGAGACTAATTTGTATTCTCACATTCATAATTCATGGTTTTGTCTTCATCTGAGTAATTTGGTGTTAAAAGAACCTGTCATATGCATTTATGTTATTTTATTTCATTATCCTATATATATATATATTCTAAAATTAATTTCAAAACAAAATATTGAGTTTTTATAATAATAGGACTATCATAGATTCATATAGGTATCCTATTATGCATTATATCACATCCTACACAAACACTCTCGAGTGTACAGAAAACTAGTTTTTCAAGATGAAGGAAAAATAAAAGCCTATTCTTCATTCAATTGTATTCCTTATATTCCTTCATCCTATTATTGTGATAAATAGGATTAGGTATTATAATTGGGTCAAATGGGGATGTATAATTGTTTTTTATTTTACACATTGGTTTTTCTAGGATATATTTTTTTACAATCAACATTGGTCATATATTTATATTTTATCCCTTTTTTTATTAAGATGTATTTTGTATCATTATATTATATTTGTGAAAATTATTTTATAGATGTTTATGGATTATTAATGATTATTATACAATGTTTTATGGGTTTATATTTGAAAATATTTTAGTTACTTAGCTTGGCTTTCCAATGTAAAGATACTTTATGGTATATTTTTTATAAGTGTATAATGTTTCATAACATAAATTTATAAAGTGAAATCCTTTTGAAATTGAATATTCAACACCTTAAACACCATTTTAATACCAGTGTACATTGATAATTTTATTTAATTATGGAGAGGGATTGGATTTAGTATCGATATAAGATAACCCATGAAATTTTTTGTAATTGATTCTTTAGGATTCCATGATTCAAACTTCACCTTTTGATTTCTCTATAGGACCTTTGCATTCCATGTAATATTATTACAAAACACATTCCACCTAGTGTGAAGTCCTCGAATCATCTCTCAATCATACTATAATTTATTCACTAAGTAGATTAAATCATTATTAAGTATAGTTTTTTTCTTTCCTGTTCTTTTTAGGATCATAAAATGAAAAAAATTACCTACTTTAGCAAGGATTGATGACATATCCAACTAATATAAAATAAATATAATATTATCTAAAATCAAAAAAGTTATAATATTCATTTGGACTTGTTTTCCTTTTTTCTATAGAATATAAATTCTTTTTATTGAGAAAACTTTAAGAATATATTCCCTATAACTTAAACTCTATGTATATTTTATTTTTATATCAAAATAAATCCTTTCTATTTGTGACACATTATTGTGTTTTTGTATTCAATATACCGTCAACTTTATATCATTAACATGGTATTCACCCAATATTTTTCATTCACTAAATGTATCCTTGATTTTGGTAGTATAATATCTTTTTCTATATAATGAATCATGATGTGTGAGTTTTAAGTTGTAATGAAAAGTATTGTTGAATATAATTTACATATATATCTTATAATAGTTAAACATCGTTGGAGTTCAAGTTACACAAACCTTACTATATCCTCTAATTATGGGGTAATCCTTTCAAAATTAATATATTTGCAATGGAATGAGTAATTTAGGTAGCTTATATTTTACTTTCAACCTTTTTATGGAATATTTTTGACTTATTATTTTGCTGGGTGACATCTTGGGTAGATTATGTATGTTTTTAGAGATTCTTAAAGGATTTTAAGGGGGACGTGGTTTCATTTTTGTTAAAAAAATTGTGTGGTTTTACCTCAAAAACTGTCAGACGTGTTATGTAGAGAGCCATTCTTTTTATACATATAAATGTAATCTTATTAAATGAATATTCATTACATATAAACATGATCCATGTAAGAATCAAATAGGACTAGTATCTTTTAAAATGTGGACACATAAACGAATGGCTCATAAGAGTCTTCAATTATGATCTTCATAAATAGCTCCCTTATTTTACATATCATTCCTAAAACCTTTATTCATAATGTGGGGGAAATAATTAAAATAAATGGTAAGATCATATGCTTAGTAAAGGTAAATGTGGATTATATCAATGATCGCTTGAGGGTAACATAAGCATAAGGGTATGAAAAAATGTGAATAACATTCGAAATTCATATCCTATATATCATAGATCTTAATCATGATTCATGGAACAAATATTCGCAACTAATAAGAAATGAATCACAATGGAATAAAAGAACATGATCCCTGAAAACATAACATTGGTATAAAACATAATTTTGTGGCATACACATATGCATAAAAAATCATTTCCTTAATAGTAAAGAATTATTTCCATGACAATCATAGTGGATTTGGTTCAATCCCAAAACCATCATATAGTCAAGTTTCACTATAAATACTATCATAATTGATTTTTTTCACTCCCCAAACCATCATTGTGGGCAAGGTTCACTCCGAAGACTATTATAGTGAATAGAGCTTGTTACTGAACTAGTTTCACTACCCATTCGTGTCCTATTTATCACATGGGATATAAATCTTCACCAATGCATTGGGGTGATATCTAATTATAGTTATACCCATCATATAATGAATATCTGAATACCAAAAGATCATAAAAATTCAAAATATCATAACCCATAAAATGAAATTGGTTTCATTAAATGTTCATAAAAAAAACAAATGGAGAAGAAATGGTTATTAGAAACGTGAAGTATTAATAATAAAAAACCATGATGATAAATAATAATGATGTTATAATAGGATAATATACCCATTAAAACTTTATTAACATAAAATCATGTTATTTTAAACAAAACATTTATTTAGAAGATCAGTCTGAAAATTTCATGAAGAAAATTATATTTTTCATTTTAAATCACTTATTTAAAATATACAAATTCCCCAAATAGTAATGAAATAATTTTATCTAAAAGGAAACTTGAGAACATGTAATGGGAGCTTCCAAACCTAGGAATTTGGTAAATTCTGTTCAAACATTATAAGTTAAAAGAAATAATTCTTTTCAATTTTTTATAAAAAAATTAAAAGTACATCATTTTGAAAATGAAAAAATAATACTTTTAAAATATTTTTTAAAAATTAAAAAAATTAAATAAATAATTTAATAAATAATCGAATAATATTTAAAACCTTATTTATAATATTTTTAGAAAGCATGCCTATTGAAGAAAAATAATTTTGATCGAAGAGATAAATAAAATAGATTTTACGAATAACATATTTTCTATATCCCAAGTACATATGGTTAAGGAAATGAAAGGATAACTATTATTTTAAATAAAAAACTATATAATTGGAAAATTAATGAGTTTATTTTGGTGTAGATTATAAAATTTCATCATAAAAAACTATATCATAAACAATCAAGATAAAGAATGAGATTGTAATGCAGAACCATTACACCTTTAGTTACAATTGAATCATAAGATGAATAAAATTGAGAAGATTAACAATGTATTGAAATCCTTAAAAATTTAATGAGAATAATCATAAAATATATTAATGGGATGTATATAAAAAATATAAAATATACAAGAGATGAATATTTCAAGTGTCTTATACAGAAAAAGGGAGATGAAAATCCCTTTCCATCGGTCCGAATTCCTTCATATGTGTTCAATCCTCTTCTGTAATAAATATATTTTTTGTTATATATCTATTAATTAACCATAATAATATATATTATATCACATATTATTTACAAATAACAAATTATCAATCATTTATTAACAATTTTTTATTAAAATCAATGTTTCAGGTGATATCAGAATCAGTTTTTATGTATATTTTGGTTTAGTAAATTTGATCCATGTACTTTAATCATTGTTACATAATAAATTCTTTTAATAATTATAAAAATATAATATATATTCATTATATATAAATTTATATGCATCCATTAAAGTATAGAAAATAACGAGTTACACTGTTCATGGAGACAGTAGGTCGTACGTACGCATGAACGTTGTCTTCACTTTTAGAGAGATGGATCTAAATAATGTTTAATAATAATTCACCTTTTAAGAATAATTAATATAATATATATCAAATATATTCGATAAATATTTTTTTATTACCATCTAATTAAAATGTAAATGATGAACGAATAGCATTGCCCTGTAGAGGTAGTTGTCCACACATACACATGAGTGAAGTTGCCGTTTTCCATAAAATTTAAAATTAAGAAGGTATACATGATATTATGATTATAAAAGTATAATTATTACATAATTTTCACATATAAACATTAAACCCATCATAATAACCATCCATGAAATATAGTGATGGGAAATGAATTGTGTCGCTATGCAGAGATGGTAAGTTGTATGTAAGCATGAGCGATACTTTCCCATTCCATTTGATGTGAAAGTTAATGGATTAAAGAGATGTAATATTTATAATTAAAATTATGTATACTTATAACACATAATTTATTATATTTGTGATAAATAAAATATATTTCGATTAGGTAAAGATGAAGTAAAAAAGAAAGTGAATGTTAAGATGAAAATATCTTCTTTGAATAAAATCCTTAGATTTACCCATAATGACCCTAGGTAAGATATTTTTGGAAGAAAAAACATATATATTATGTCTAGGAAAGTTTAAGAGGTTTTTTTTGATGTTACAATATATATAGAGTACTAAATGTGGTGTGAAGAAGAGAAATGACATCTGTCCTTTTATGATTCATGGGATGGGCACTCTTGGGACTTCATAAAAGATTTGGATATAATAAAGTCATTATTTAAAAAAATGCATAAAAATGTATAGGTATTAGAATATATGATATTATAGGGTTGAAATAACTAAAAAATTGGATATGTTTAATTGGGTTTTAGAGCATATCATTTGGTTTAACACCATAGTTAACCTATTTTAACATGAACCATGGAAACAACTTTTTCACTCTTAAAGGGATATAATTTTATTTATAAGATAAATATATAATCATATATGGATAAGGGATTAAATATTTAACAATTTATTATTATATTTTTTTCTCTTTCTGTATTTTTTTATAAATTTTTAAAAATTTTCTTATAATAATATTTTGGAAAAAAATCATTAATATCAATTTTGACACTATTCATTATATTTGGGTTAAAATACATAAAGAAAAATTTAAAATTAAAAGATAATAATTTAAAATAATATAAATATTTCATATTTATCTTTAAAATTCATTTTAAACTATAAATCACTCAAATTATATTACTTTTACAATTTTTAAAATGATTTATTTTATTATTCTAATAATTGAATAAATATTGCATTGCTGTTTCATAAGAATTTAGGATAATTATAAAATTTATAAAATTTATAAGTAAATTTAGATAATTAAATAATTTCATTTATATTAAAAGAGACATTTATATTAACTTTTAACCTGTATTTTTACTTTTGCGGACACAAAAGAGATATTTTGAACTAAGAGAGTGACATTTTATAACATTTGTAACTTCATTTATTATATAATTATTTTACATGAAAAAGTTTCTATTAAAAACATAAATTTAAATAATTAGGTGATATGTGTCTAATTATCTTCATCTGATAAGAATTAATATAAAAACTTATGTCCTTAACATTTCGTTCTATACTAGATTAACTTTATTTACCCTTAACCGAGGTCATTAATTTTTCCACACTTTCTATTCATATTTATCAAAAATAAAGAGGACCTATTTAACAAATCTTATCCAAATGATTCCAAATATATATTCATGATTCAATTTCAATAGCTTGAAGAAATTAATTCAAAAAAAGTGCACAAAAGTGATAAAAATTAGTTTTTTAAAAAAAAATACAATTTTATGTTTAAATGTTAGTTTACTATTATTTTTTATTATAAAAAAAATTCTAAAATAACCTTAATTTTTTTTATTGAATAGATAATATATGTATTTAATTAAATTAATTCACCAATAGTGTTTAATTTAATTTATTTAGATAAAAAGACACTATTTGAATAAAATCATCTTTACTACAAAGTATTTCTTTTTTTTTTGTTTCAAAAGAATTTTATATTCATTTATAATCACTTTCTAAAAAATTAATTAATGTTATAAATATGTAACCATACAGTTTTCATAATTCATTTAGTTCTATTCATATTCACCACTTCACCGTTAGGGTGATAATTATCACGTAATAGTATTTTAATAGTATATCATAGTTCTTTTAAACTTGGTGTAGTGTGTAAAACAAGATATAAAAAAACATAAATTAATTTGATTAGAAATAATTCATAAAATCGATAGGTAAATGGGTGGATCTTGGTTTTAATTCATTTAGATAAAACCATTTTACAATCCCCATAAAAATATGCGACTCGAGGCATAGAAAAAAAGAATGACTAGAGAATGGTTTACCAATCCTTGAAACCTAACCATATTCGTGGCTTCAATAGGAATGTATCCATGCAAGGTTGGAAAATTGTTTAGTAAACCACATGAAGAATGTTTTTTTTAAATTTTTTTAAATTCTAAAAATTGATTATTAAACCTGAGACCTCCCCAAAAATCCTCATTCTCCCTCATACACATATGGCTCTCAAACCAATGGACTCTTGTGGTAGTATTTGGGAATTACTCCCACTTAAAACCGTAATTTATTTAGAGTTAAAAGACCTATCCTGTGATTATTAATGGTAAGATAATTTTCTCACCCATTCTTCATGTTTCATTTAGATTACATCACATCTTTTTAGAAGGAATAATGGATCTGAGCAATAATATTTAGATCTATGGATTACAATGTGATATAATAGATAATTATTGGATCATAGAATGATTTTATCCTAGATCTATTTTGAATAGATTCTTATATCTCTCTATCAATTTCTCAGATGGATCTAGATCTATCATTTAAAATATTTCTCATTGGCAAAGCCTAAAAATATTTCATCACATATCATGTCCATATTATTGAATATATATTCCTATAATTCTTTTGCTGATGAATTGGTATTAGTTTTTGAGATCTATAACAGGTGGTATTGATTTGGATGATGAATTTTTGGGGTTATTACCATTTTCATTAACACTCTTTAGGTATGAATTTCCTTACCATATAATTCCTTGTATAAGTTTTTTTTATGTTTTTAGTATATTTGTGTGGATGTGTAGTTCATGAGACCCATGTCCAATATTGAATGCATGTGGGTGCATTCGTAAGCCATGATACAGTTCTTGATTATCATCACATCTGTGTGTCTCCATGGATTCTGAGACTCATGATTGATATTTGATATTGTTTCTATATGTGTTATTTCTTGTAATGTGTGAAAGTATAACCTTTGGATGTTTTTCAACTTGAAAAACTAATGGGAGAATCATCTTGTTTGGGTTATGCTTTAGAGGAATCATGTTGGACATACCATAATTAGGATGATAGGATTAGACAGAGGGTAGGGGTTTGATGTACTTGATCCCTGACCAAAAGCCGAGATGGGGTATGATGGCCTTGAAACATAACTTGTAATGGATAAAATGTTCAATGGCCATATATCTTGACATGTGATATAGACAAGACATTATAGCATTGTGGCCTAAACCGAAGCTCTGCATCCATTTGGCTGTTTAATGATATATTGTTTCATGGAATCTTATAATGATATCAAATTATATTATGATTATCTTTCCATTATGGATATATAGCATGTATTACCATAGTATGTGGTAGTTTTGTGGTCCTATGAACACTTGAAACATGATTAATAGATACGTGATTATAAATTTATTTATCATCATGGAATATACCTCTTATACATGATCACTTATTTGAAGGACACATTGGTGTTGATATATTATGTTTATAATCACACCCTATATGGGAATATCAGTGCATGTGTAGAATTAATGATCATAGATCCGTGAACTGTAATGGGGCTGGTGATAAGAAGTTAAAGAGATAGATCATGGTTTTATAAAGAAGTACTATGATAGAATCTAGATCGACCATCTAGTTACTTTATTAATATTTGGTTTATTTCTTAAACTCTTATTTTACTTGACTCTTTTTGTGTCCTTGGTTATTTTAATTTTATGAATATGTGTTATCAAACATACCTTTTCATATAACATTTTTTTATTTGGTTACATTGTTTCCTTTGGGTTATTATACCTTCTTATTTTTATTCGAATGCTTAGAATTTATACTAAGGGAATTGTTTCATAATTTTACTATTTGGACCCTTGATAATTGTAACAACCCAAGATTTTTTGAAATAAATATTTCTAATTAATATGATCTTTTTGATATTATTCATTTCATTCAACATTGAATGTAGCTTGTGTTACTTGGAAGAATGAAATTATTCATGCTTTGTACGCTAAGTGAAGTTGGTAATTCACTACATGAAACACTTATATTAGATTTTGATACATGAAAAATATGTTTGGATTGTGTTATGTACAATGACGAGTTTGATCAATAACTTGCATGACACACATGAGCATGTTTTACAAAACTACAATGTACTATTAAAATAATTATTAAAATACTATTATTACTATCTCCTAATCATTATAATGGTGGTTATGAATAAGATTAATTAAATTATAAATATATGGTTTACAATTGGGTATAATATGTATTATTTTTTTTACCAATTAACTAGAAATTAATATAAAACCCCTTTTGAAAATACTGAAAGTCAATTACTTGAAAATTATACGTATGAAATCTAACAATTTTTACCTAAATAAATAAATTATTACACTTTTGATAAATTATTTTTATGATATATATATATATATTTATATTACATTTCAATGTTCATATTATATTTTTTTTTCTAGATTAGAGATAAGAACAACTTCAATTATATTAATTTTAAAAGAGGTATTTTTTAAAAAGGTAATTTTACCAACTTGTAATGTAAAAACTTTTTTAAATATAATTTATGGATCTTTTGAAATTTTTATTTGAAAAATTAAATTAATTATTGAAATAGGTATAAATTTATTTATTTTGGGTACATTTTGGGTACTTTTTAAGATGTTCCATTTTTTGATGTATAATGAAAAATACAGAATTTTAATTGAAAATTGATTTTCATATAATTTGTTTATATCATGAAATTAGAATTTAATTTTAGTGGAAATATTAATCAGTTCAATTTTACATAAATTAATTCAATTTAGTTAATTGTAACAAATTTTAAATAGATATTTTTTATAAAAACAATTCAAATGTTTGGAATATTTCACTTTAAAAACCTCTCATCTCTTCCCATACGTGGTATTAACTTTAAATTAATTTATGGAACTACTTTCATTATAATTTATAAAAATGGATTAAATATTTTTAATAAGAATAATTTATAATTTATAATTTTTTCAAATTAGTTTTTGATAAAAAAAGAGAATGTAATTAAAATTAGTTAATGTGATTAAGGTAAAAATAAGTTTACTTAGTGGTTAATCATTAACATATGGGTCCAAATGCCCTAAAAGCCTGTTGAAAATAATCTTTTTGGAAATATTTAGACAATATACTCCAGTTTATGTAAAATTTCCAATTATTTGAGGCAAATTATGTAAGATAGACTTCTTAATAATGTTTAAATTTTTATACTTACAATAATTCCACTCCTCATCCTCTATAAAATGGAACTCATACCCTCACTTATTCACACCTATAGAGCCCATTGCATATTTAAATACCTGAACAAAAGTTTATCCCCACTTACCTCCCTTGATCATAGTGGCCTAAACATATGCATAAATAAAACCAAGTTTTTTATTTGTTTCAAACCAAAATAAATTACCCAAAGAAGAGGTAACATCCTTACAAACACTCTTGGTTAACATTATTTCTTCACACTAAAAATTGTTCTTATTCAGTTTTATATAAAAACAACTATATAATTAATATAATAGGATTTTTGTATGTTTTTGTTTTGACGAACACTCATACACACTTTCATCAAAAGGGATACATAATCATCATTTGTGTGTACGACAGACCACCACCTCAAGAACCGATATCCTTCATTCTTCCATTACCACCTCTCAAAGATAAAAAATGATGAAATTTAAATTTTTCTGTGATATATATCATACTTATGATGTATTGATATTTTCGTAATTATTATATAACACATATCTTCACGATTTACATTTTCATCGGAATATGGTATCTTTGTTTGTGGACGTGTAGACTACCACCTCCTCAAAACAATGTGATTCATTCAGAATTATCATGGTATGTATTAAGGATGAGTTTTTTTTTTCGGAATATGGTATCATTGTTTGTGGACGTGTAGATTACCGCCTCCTCAAAACAATGGGATTCATTCACAATTATCATGGTATGTATTAAGGATGAGTTTATTAAAATTATGTGATATGAATAAAATAATCATTGTACTAGAATTATAATATATATATATATATACACACATAATTCATTTACTTTCTTTCTTTCAATACGACAAGAAAACTAAAACAATGTTCTTGCATAAGTACAACCTACTGTATCCATGAACGGTGTATTCTATTGCAAAATTCTATATTTTATATATTATTATAAATAAGTATATAATAAATATTTATGTTATTTAAATAATTTTATAAATTATTTAAATAAGGAAATTATGATATAATTAAGAGGATCTATAGTAAGAAGTCAAAAACTATATGAAAAAACAAAGCGATTGTTATGTGAAACGTACCATTAACATGGAATTGTTAGAAAACAAGTAATAAATATTCATAATAAAATCATATACAGTATTATATATAATAATATAGTTCATTGGTGTCTTTACAGTAAACATATATTTATCATACAATATGTTTTAACATTTACAAAAAAAGTCATTACTAAAGGTAAAGGTTTTCTAGTCTCACATTTATTTTTGGGAGATATATTCTATAATCAAATTGAATTATTGTTATGTGGCATATATACTACCACATGACATGTTTTATAATGAATATTATTTATTTTATGATGTTAAATGTTTCAATTTATGTTATACATTCATGGGGACCATGATTTAAAAGTTAATTAGGTAGTGAGGGATTTCCAGTATTGCTTTTATTTTTGTGAGACTTAAACCATATTCATCACCTATTTATTTTATGTGGTGTATATACTTCTAATAAATATATTATATTATTCTTATAATTAAATTTATCCGTATTTATATATTAGTTTTATGATATCTCATTCATGGGGTTTACAGTTTAGATGTTATCTATGCTGTAAATTAATTTTGTCGCAATTATTTATCTTCGAGACACATGACTTGTTATGAACATATATTATTATAAAAGGTATATATACCACCATTTGACATTTTATATTATGAATATTATTATTTTAAGGATATTTTATACTTATTTAAATTCAATTTTTCCATAGGATTATGATTCAATGATACAAAAGTTGTAACAGTTTTTTACTGGAATCTCATCGATTATCGATATTTCTTATGATTATGATTCTATTGATGAAATATTATGATCTATATATTAACAAATATCATTAATTTTCTTCTTATATATTTTTTATATTATATATAAATTTATGGGTACTTAATATAATTGATAATTTTTTAAGAAAATGTGAATTTATTTATCTCTTCGATGAGAAATATATTAAATTCATTAAATCAGGTTTTCAAAAAATGTTCTAAAATTATTTTATTGTGATGTTTAAATGAAAATTTTACACATGATTATCCATTTTAATAAATAAGGATTTAAAAATAATCTCCTTGTCTTTTTCTAAGTTGGATATATTTCAAATTTTTTTATGGTGGAAAAGGAATGTTTAGAATGTATGAATTTACACGTTGATAAAGCCGTCATTTCATTAAAGCTTCCTTTGAATGTCAAAAAGGTTATTTTTGAAGACAAAATTTTCCCTAATATTATAAAACATTATTAATTTAATTTAATTTTCAAGGAAAAGGTTTTCCAATAAAAGTTTATGTTTTAAAAGTGTTTTATATGATTTTAAAAGCTTCCTTAAAAAGGATTCAAGGTTATTTTCAAAGAGGAGGGTTCTAAAAATTATTTATGATAATGAAATACATTTTTAAAGAAGAATAGATTTTTTTCTCAAGAAATGTTTTAAATTATTTTCAAAATATTACTCTATAATTTTTACAAAGTTTTTTTCTAATGAACATATTTTCAAAATGATTGATGTATTAAAGAAATGATTTTAAAATAATTGTTATTTTCTTTAAAAAATGCTCCATGTGATATTTTAGAATTATTTTCCATGTAATTTGAAATCCTTTGATATAGTTTATACATTAAAATGGGTATAATCTAAGGAAACCATTCTTATTATTTCTCTAAATGGTTAATGTTTTTGATGACATGTTTTTATGAGACCCCTTTCTCTTCCATAGGTTATATGTATTTTATACACACTTCTTTTTACAGGGCATGATTTGTTAGAGGATTATGAATCCTGAATATTTTTTATCAGTTTTGAGAGGATGACATGGTTATAATACCCATTTCATTTCATGGGTTATGATTTGTTTTTTATGATACCCATCTTTTTCTGTGGACTCTGATATGATGAATGATTTATTATCTTCTGGTACACATATGTATGATTTCATTATATTATAGGTGGGACCTATATCTCCCCCCTAATGCTTTGGATAAGGATTTATATATCATGATATAATGAAGGGATAAAATTCAATGGGATTGATCAATAATGGGAAACTGGTGTTTCCTAATCCACAATGTGAAAAAGGTGTGTCCTGGTCCACAAAGAGAAATAGGTGCATCCGAATACACAATGGTAAATATGTGTATCTTAGTCCACAAAGGGAAACAGGTGTATCCTGACCCTTAAGGGGGAATAGAAGAATCCTGATCCCCTTTGTAAATAGGTTCTTCTTGATTCACTATGTATAGGGTGTTGGTAGTTATCCTTGAAACATGAATTTGGTTTCTATATTTATGATGGTACCACACTAATAGGGCATGATCTTATGGTTCATGTATGATTTATGATTATTTATCACTTTTATTATTCATGTCTTACTAACATTGAATATTTATGTCATGACTCATGTATATTATCTTTGATATGTTGGGAATTACATTCAAATGTCGTTACCATGTTATCCTACAATCATTCTCATATTATATTTAAGGATATTAATTATTTTCCATTATTTAACCTCTAAGATCACTGATTTCTTAGGATTCATTTCACCTGGTTATGAAAAATGGTTTTTAAGTAAAATTAATAATGGGGAATTTCTTTCATCGAATTAGAAGAATTTGCCCAAAATTTCCAAATATAATTATCTATTATGGTCATTCGGAATATATTTTTGTAATGTGATGAATATTAATCTAAATGAATGTAATATCCATGTATTTGGATCTTGGGTTCCTATAGTTGGTCTCAAAGGAAATGTTTAGTCACATTTAAAAACTAGGATGATAAAAATTTAGTGATGTACCTAGAGATATTTCTAAGTATCGATCTAAGTATTTATCTAAAAATAGGCATAATGTGTCATTGGTTTAAAATCAGGTGTCATTATTTAGGCAACCAATAAGTAATTTTTCATGAGTATGTGGTTTTCAATTATAATAAGTGTATCTCACACTATAATTTTCAGTCTTAGTTCATAAAATAGACTAGATGGAACTTGGTTAAAACATACTGTTTCATATGTGGAAATTTTCTACTTTATAAAAATTGATTTCTTTAGTGAAAATATTCTGAAGAGAATCGGGAAGATGGAATGAGTATTTGTTATACTACTGACGATAAAGAGGAATAAAAATAAATATGAAATTTATACGATGTTATAAAAAATTATTTACATTAAAATTAAGAATAATGATTAAATTGTGGTAGAGGAACATAAATACATGATTAATTTTTCATATTATAGGAAATGGGTTTTAAAGAATAATATGATGAAGCCTAAGTAATTGTTTAAGAATAAATTTTAATGATTGAATTTTATCTGTATTGGAATTCGAAAATTAGGTAATATAAATCATGAAGGATATGTTCACCATTAAGGATTTGAAAAAAATAATTGAATGGTGCGGATTAACTCGAAATATTATTTATTTTAAAAGTTATATTTTGATTAGGGGAAGGTAACACCTATTTTGTTCTCGATGTTGGGAAAATTATACAAATAGATGCTTGGTATAGATAAAGTAAATGGGATAATACTGATTACCATGGAATTTTTTTTGATTTGTTGAAAAATTGGTCTATTATATCATGGTTGAAGTTTAAAACTTCATGGATTTATTGAATATATCGAATAATATATGGAATAAGGAAGCATGGATGTTTTACAAAAGGATTTAGGATAATTCAGGTTATTTCCATGTTTCTATAGAATTTATAATGAAGGTATTTGCATGTTTGGAATGAGATAACCAGGTGATAGTTTATGATATATAGGGGATCAATATTAAGCTAAGTTACCAAATTTATTTCTAAATTATTGGATTTTAATTTTTTGGAAGGGTTTTAAGGTTAACCATTTATGGAATGGTTTAACATAATCATCATATGTGGTTTTATAGATTAATGTATTATCCCATATATGCGGATTTATACTTATTGTAAAACCTGTACTAACCATTTTGGTGTGATGATAACAAAATATAGACATAATGACCTTTCATTCTATTTATGTGTCCCATGATCTTTTAGTACTTTAGGAATGACCAATTCACCTTTATTTATTTGAGTAAGAGATGAATGGGAATTCAATCAAGGAATAACCAAAGGATGAGATTGTGAATTTAAAATGGAATGGAATAAAGTATTTAGATTTACTTATTTTCTTATCCAGTAAAATAATTCTTCAATCCTAGAAAAATCATATTGAAAATTATTTTTCCAAATACCTTCATTTTTTTGAAACAATAGTCTTATAAATCATTATAGTTTAAAGGTTTTAAGGCCCTTAATATTCCTTTAATAAATCACTTGGTTGTGATTAGTAGTCTTTATAACTCTCTATAATTTTTACACTTTTCTCTTCCATGTTCAATATTTACACCCAACCTATTTTCTCTTATGCAACAATCTAGTTCTGAGTCAGATAGGGTAACTCTTATGGTTCCATATTTCCTTATTTAAGGGGTGTTTTGTATTCATTTTTACAATGGGGGTTTATATAAAATTAACTTTAAATTATTAATCCTTTGATAACCTAGATTAATTTAGATGGTGGTTTAAATTTTATGGGGATAGAATGTAACACCATGAGATTTTTTTAATTTTTAAATAATTTAATATTTTTGATATTCTATATTTCATGGAACACTGAATATTTCTTGTGTTATAATAAATTACAATGTTATTATTTCTTTGTATGAAAAAAAAGTTTATATATCAGTACATTAAATAGTTATATTAGCTTATAATATGAAAAAATATTTTTTAATTGTTTTATATATAACTATGAGTTTGTTAGATAACTTGTGTGACGTACAAAACCATGTTTTCCCAAACTTTAATATACTATTAATAATATTATTATAATATTTTTATAATTTTTACCTAACCATTGGAATGGTGGTTAGGAATAATATTAATAAAATTATAAAAATATGGTTTACACATGTATATACTAAGAATTATATAGTGACTAATTAACAAGAAATTAAAATAAAACACTTTTTCAAAATATTGGAAATCATTTGATGGAAGACTATATTTATGAAATCAAACACATTTAACCTCAATAAATAAATTAAATTATTTTTAATAAATAATTATATTTATAATTATATATTTATTATATTAATAAAAATCTTTAGCATTCATCTTGTGTATTTTTTATATAAGAGTTAAAAATAACACAAATAATATTAATAAAAAGATTTATTTTTCTAAAAGGTAATTTTACTCCCTTTTAATAACAATAAAATTTTAAAAATAATTCTAGAAACGTTTTAATTTTTTTAAAAAATAATCTTCATTTTTGAAATTGAGATATCAAAATTTACATGGGGTGAATTTTTGGTATTTTTCTTGAGAAGTTTCATTTTTGACGAACAGGGAAAACACAGAATTTTAATTAAAAATTTTCTTCCATATAATTTATTTATATATTTAAATTATGAATTACTTTAGTTTGGGAGTTTAATTAGTTTAATTTAACAAAAAATAATCAAATTTAGGTTATTGGAAAAAATTTGACATTGAAATTGGATATAAAAATAGTTCAACCTTTTTAACTTTCAATCATTAAAAAATATTGTCTCATCCTACCTGCGTGATAAATTTTAAATTATTATCTAAAAATTATATTATTATATTTTTTTAAAAGGGTTAATAAATTTGGAATAATAATAATATATATTATTGTCAAATTAGGTTTTGACAAAAAATAGTAGTGAAAGTTATTAAAATTAATTACACTGATTAAGGAAAAAATGTGTTTACTTAGTGGTTAAACATTACCATAAGGAGAAAAATACCCTATAAACGTGTAAATAAGAAACTTTCTAGCCATATTTTGATGATATCCTCAATTACAATGAATATTTAAAATTATTGGCATCAAATTATGTAAGGGAGACCTCTAAATAGTGTTTACCTTTATATATTTACAAGAATGCCACTCCTCCTCCACTATGAAAGCGCACTCACTCCACCACTTATCCAAGAATCTTTTGAAATTTTTAAAAGAAAGAACCTAACAAGTATCCCCCAAAATTACCTTCCATCATCCAATAATCCTAAATTTTGGGTGAAATGAAGCCAAGTTAGTCCTTTATGTCAAACCAAATGGAATTACCCAAAGAATAGGTAACATCCTTCAACAAACACTCTTATTTTATTTCCTTTCTCCCCCCTAAATTGTTATAATAAAAATATTATATAATAAATTCAATATACTCAATATAATAGTTTTTTATGTCTTATACCTACACTCACATGCACTTTCATGAAATGGGATGCAAAATCCTCATTCGTGTTTACAACAGATTACCACCTCATGAACTGATGTCAATCATTCTTCCATTACAATTTATGAAGGTTAGAAATAATGAAGTAATATATATATTTATATGATATATATTATATTTATGATGTATTTTTATTTATTTAATTATTATATAACACATACCTTTTTTCTTTCCATTTTGTGGGAATACAATAACTTTGTTTGTGGACGTGTGGACTACTGCCTCCTCGAAGTGATGTGATTTGTTGACAGATAACATGGAATGTATTAAAGATGGGTTTAATAAAATTATATGATATTAATTATAAAATAATTCTTATATAATGATAATATATATATAAATACAAATATATATATTTAATTGAATTTCTTACTTTGAATATGATAATAAAAAACAACATCCATGTGTACCTGTGACATACCGCCTCTAAGAATAGTGTATTCCATTTCATAATTATAACATTTATAAATTGATATATATAATTATATACACAATATATATGATATTTATATCATTTTTTAAATTCTTAAAATTACTAAATCATGATATAAGAAAGGATCAACAATAATAAGTCAAAACATATATGAAAAAACACATAGATTATTACCCGAAAAATAACATTAACCAAAAATTGTTAATAAATTGGTAGTATGAAGTCATAATAAAATAATATATCATATTATATATAATAATATAGTTTATTATGTGATTTATAATAGAAATATATTAATTATAAAGGAGGTTAAAATGTGTTTGAAGAAATTCAATACTTAAGGTAAGGGTTTTCTCATTTCACATTTATATCTGGGAGATATATTCCAAATTCGCCACATATTCTTGTTATATTTTGTATATACTCACCTATGAGATGTTAAATCATTAATTTTATTTATATAATTATATTTAATGTTTTAATTGATATTATTCATTTTTCGGGATAATGATTTATTAGGTACTCAAGTAGTGAGGGATTTCTAGGCTCACTTTTGTTTCTCCGAGACTTATGCCACATTCACCACCCATTTATTTTGCGTGGTGTGTATACTTACCATTATTGTATTATATGATTATTATACTTATATTTATTTTTATTTACAAGCCTTTTTTATGATATCATTGTTATGGGTTTTGTGGTAGAAATGTTACCGAATGGGTAAATTAATTTTGTTTCGATTTGACATCTTTGAGACACATGCCATGTTTTGCACCTGTATCCTTCTATAAGGTGTATATACTAAAAATTGACAGGTTATATCATGAAATTGATTATTTTAATGATATTTGAAGCTTAATTTAGTGTTATTAATTCCGTATTATTTTTATTCAATGTTAACAAAATAGTAATGGTTTATTATATAATCTCATTGTTTATCGAGACTATTTATGATTACGATTCCTTTGATGAAATATTATAATAAATAAATATATGAATATAATGAATTTTATTACAATATCATTTTTCTTGTATGTTTATAAGGTTATTTTTAAAGAAAATGTTTTTCTTAATATTATATAAATTCATTTATTAAAGTGGGTTTCAAAGAAAATGGTATTCAAAAAATGTTTTATGTTTAAAAAGTGTTTCAAATGATTTTCAAACCTTCTTTTATAAGATTTTAAAGTAATTTTTGAAGATAAAGGTTTTATAAATGCTATATGATTTAAAAATAATTTTTTAAGTCAAAATGATATTTTCTCAAGAAATATTTTAAATAACTTTTAAAATATTCCTCTATAGTATTAAAAAAATGGTTTTTATATAAAGGGTTTTTAAAAATATTCGTGTATTCAAAAAATGATTTTCAATGAATGGTTTTTTTTCATAAAAATGATCCAAGTGATCTTTTAAATTTATTTTCCATAGAAGATGAAATCCTATTAATTTGTTTATAATTATCTTGGGATATAATCCATTTACACCATCATTATTCTTCCCCCAAACAGTTTGTGCTTTTGATGAAATATTGTTTATGATTTCCAATTCTCTTCCATGAGTTATATGATTTTGAAACTCAATTCTTTTCACGAGTTGTGCTTTAATGAAATGATTATTAAACTAGTATATTATCCACATGTTATGATAGGATGAAATTTTTATGATACCCATTTAATTTCATGGGTTATGATATAATATTTTAACACCCATATTTTTTATGGGTCATTATATGATAAATGGTTCAATATCACATGGCACACAAATGTATAATTTCATTATGTGACGTGTGGGACCTATATCTCCCTATAATTAATTGCGTAAAGATTTATATCTCATGAGATAATTATTGGAAACATGTCATTATGTTTAATAAACAATGGTAAATAGTTGTGTCTGGATCCACAAAGGAAAAGGGGTGTGTCTTGATCCACAATGTGAAACATGCATGTCCTGATCCACAATGGGAAACCAATGTGTCCTGATCCATAATAAGAAATAGGTGTGTTATGATCCATAATTAGAAATTGGTGTGTCTATATCCACTATGGTAAACAAGTCTTGACTAATTATCTACATTGGTAGTCTATGAAGTTTAACATTACACATGAAATTGTTTTCTATATTTTTTATGGTTCCATAGTTATATGACATGTACTAATGGTTCATGATTGATTTATAATGATTTATAACCCTTATGATTCATGAACTATGAACTTCCAATGTTTATGCCATGAGTCATTTTTATGATCTTTGATATATAGGGTGTGGCCATCAAATGTTATTCTCATGTTCTCTTACCCACATTATCATGTTAAACACACAGATCTCCATTATTTAACCTTATTGAGCTTTTGAGATCACCCATTTATTTTGTTTACATTCCCTAAGTCTCGAAGAATTGTTTTTTAGGAGTAATAATGGGGAATATATATATGGGAGTTATTGAAGATCTTTCCCCAAATTAAAATTATTTTTTCCAGGTTTCCAATGCCACTTAACTATTATGGTCTCCAAGTATGTATTTTTGTGATGTAATGAATATTAATAAAAAATAAGGTAATATACATGTATCTTAATGTAAGAACATAGATCTTATTTTTCAGGTATGATTTAATTTTTGGGTAAATTTTGATAAAAAGAGGAATTTCTGGAAATTTTCAAAGTACACGTGGTGTACTTTCTAAGTACACACCATGTAATAGGTTACTACGAGTATCCGTGTGAAGGTTGTGTAGTGGCCATGCACACAAATATGTGGGGGTGACCTGGAGGCCACCAATAGAGGAGTGTAGAAATGGAAAGTACACACAGTGTACTTACGAAGCACACACCATGTATTTTTTTTTTCATTAAATGCATCGGGGTCATGTTTTACAGATACAAAGGGCATCTTCAAGGTTTTTTTTGGCTGAGAGCTCCCATATGGCTGCAATCTCCCTCTAAGCCCCAACTGAGCATCCAAACTCCGATTCGACCTCTGTCGATTGCATTGGGATCAGCTCGGTAAGCTATCTCTTCTGCTTGAGCTACGTTTCAGGATTCATCTTCTTTCTCCTGTTATCCTCCATTGAATGTTTTAGTCATTTTCGTAGATTTACGGTGTTCTTGGGCAATTCAAGGCTTGAGGTTCACGTATAGTGATCTCCCAATGTAAAGGTAAGAGGTTGGTGCCTTTTTGTGGAAGGACTTTGAGTTATATGTGAAAAACTACCAATACCCATGAACATCTTATTGTTAATTTAACATTTTAGACTTATTATATTCATGCTACGCTTGTATTCTTTGAGTAGATGATAACTAATGTAAATAGGGTTAATTTCTATGCTTTGGAATTTTTTACCCGTGCATGATATCCTGTTTTAACCATTGGGTCTAGTTTTCCTGTTAGGCTGTTGTTTAATTTCCCATGCCTAGTTGTAGGATGGTGTGATTTTTCTAATTTTCTGTTATGTTGTAGACTACTAGACAATTAGTTCTTGAGGTTTATATTGGCCCACATTTACTGCTATACTTGCTTGAATTACCTAGGTCCATGAGAAGCTAGTGGATTTACCATAGTAAAAATGGACGTAAGGGCTTCTACAGAGTATCCGTTTTACATACAATGTGATACCATAGGGGAAATTGACCTAAGTGCGTCCTCAGAGTGTCTGTAGATCCTCGAAGAGAGACACATGGGGAATATACAATGAGTGCTTCCCTAGAGCTCCCTTAGTTACTGATACTGGACTATATGAGGAATTGATGGTGTGTGCTTCCTCAAAGAGTGTATGCTTAAGCAGAACTAGAGGGTTTAGACTACATGTACTTCAAAGAGGGTTTCTTGTGTTTATAGGTTATACTAGAGGGGATAGGTTGTGGGTACTTCGTAGAGGGTTACCTGTTTTTGATTACTTGATTTGTGATCTATTTCTTTATATATGATACTAAATTCATTGAAATTATGAATTGTTTTCCTTAGGCACCTCATTTTTAATGCATCTATTTTCTTGATGTATGCTATATATTATTTGAAAGTTAGGCATAGATCTTGTGGTGGTTTTCTACTAGGATTTAGTCTCACACCATGTTTGGGCCATTATTTTAGGCCCAAAAGATTATATTACTGCAGATATGGATAAGGTCAAGCACCCTTATACTTCATGTACTTGATTTGGTTTGGAGTTAGAGAGCATGGGACTAAGATATGGCTTGCGATTCTTAGAAGTTGTTTACTTTATTTCTATTGTACTTCTATTTATTACTGTTTTATTCTAGTATTGTGATTTGTTTGGCTATTTTCCTTGACATATGTGTCTTGCATCATTCATATATATATGTGTGCTCCTGTTTATTATTTTCCAGTCTTCTACTGTTTAATTTTGTATGGGTTATTCCTACTTCTACGACTGATATTTGTTTTAATTCCTTTTTGTTACTCTACTAATGAGGGCATTGTTTCTCCACTATCACACCCAAGTCCCCAATTTCTAGTTAGAGGCCTCTGGCATTCGGGGAAATGTGAATGAGGTCATGTGACAAACCGGGTATGAGGGGCCACTGGGTGGCTTCCATAACTAGGATGTTACACTTAATTCATGGTCTCTATACTACTAGTGGAAATCATCTTACTTACTGGGAGGAATGCACGAGGTCATGTGTATCTATTTACAATATCGATTGATTCAGTTCACTGTGTTTGAATATGTTTGAGGATGATAAGTAATGATATGGTATACCTTTGTGTTGAAATCCATTTAGTTAATTTTTGAAGACATTGACATGAATTTGGAAATTCTATATCATATAATTGATATTGTAATACCATGTGGTATCACCATATCATTCAAAAAAATTCATGTATAATTCTTTAGGGGGAGACCCCCATATATTTATATGGAATTTGAATAATTGTTAAAGATATAAATGATACCCTAAATTTCATTATTTCATTAATATGAAATCATATTACCGGGGATAAAGTCCACTTTGATATTATCCTACTTCTATATAAGTATAGGGGGATGTTATATAACCCCATTAAAATGGTTTACTGTAACCATAAATTATTTTATTATATGGAATTTCAAGGTGTATTCATCAATTTCACATTTGTATTATCACAGAAAAAGTATTATCAAGGATCACTATATATATCTTAGATACCATGGTTTTTAAAGAAATATGTGTTATGAGAAATAGATTACAACTCATTCGTTATCTTCAAAACTGATTGAACGGATAGTAAATTATTGAAACACAAGACTAATTAAATATTAAAATAAATCAAATTTATACCATATACATCTATAATATTATTTTATAATACCATGCCCTCTAGCCATCTGTTTTATCATTCTCTTGAATTTATGGTTAGTAAATGAAATGGAAAAATAATGATGTTTTCACTTCATTGATAATTCATTGTTTAATCCTTACTAGATCATTAAATATCAGGTCTTTATCCATTTTCTTCAAAGATTTGAATATATTATACATCCTACTTAATCTAGAAGTTACATTATTTTTTCTTGGATAAGAGTATAAAAAATCACATTCTCTTAATAATTCCAACCATTTACTGTATATATAATTCAAAAACATTTAATCTAAATACATTTCAAAAATTTATGCATAAATTCTGTGTCACCATATCATCAATTAAATGATTGTTGTTTCTAACTCTAATTTAAATACTGAGTATTTTATCATTGGGATTTGGATTCATAATTCATAGGATTCAAACTATTTATTTTCCTTAAATAATTACCCTATAACTTTTTTAATTCATTATTCTAGAAAATAAATCCTTCCTTTTTTTTGTGAAGTAAGAAACTATTGAATTGTCAAATATATTCATCATCCCGTAAAATATTTTTTCATATTTAAGTATTTATGAAAATTTATACCATTTATCTTTAGATTTTTTTACCAGATTAGTTAATCTAACAAAATGTTTTATAATTATTCAATTATAACCCACTAAGGCATGGAAACTTTTTATTTTATTATATTAAGAGTCTTTGGACATTATTTGACCACCATGGTCTTTGAAGGGACCTTGTTTATAAGGAAAGAAATGATTCTTGATAAATAAAAATATTGAATCAATCATTCACTGTTGTTAGTATTCCAATATGCCTATTTTTCTCTTGTAGTTTTCAATATAATCCGTAAATGGTTCTCATTTATTTAAAAACTCATAGTGTATATTATTATCAATAAATAGTACGTCCAGTTTACCTAAATATTCCTTATAAAAATACACAGTAAATCTATAAATATAGAAGAAAGTATTATTTTATTGAAATTAATAACTATTAATTCCCCATGGTTATACATTGTATGTAAATATATCTTTTTTATGTCACTAATATTTACATATAACTAACGGTTCTGTAAATGATGATCAATTTTCAAGAAATATGGATACATTTAAATTTATATGAATAAGTTTTAAATTGATAAAACTTGTATAAATTATTTATATTCATACTATTTATATATTTATAGTAATTTCATTACCCCATTTACCCATCCTGTTTATGGGTCCATTTGACTCATTCCAAACATAGAAGCTTCTAAAATGTGGTTGACTTGTTAAAAAAGATGATCAACTTATATAATATCGAATAAAAATATATCAATCAGTTCTACCTTCATTTATCATGATAGTTAGATAATAAGAATGTGATATATAATGATTTGGAAGGATAATTACATTGAAAATAGACTTTATTTTCTATGTTTCCTTGTTCTATATATATCTTTATGGGTGGTGTTATCATATGTTACTTTCCATCATGTGGTTTTTGATAAATCATAGTGTTCCAAGACCAAATATGTTTCCTTATGATCTAATAAAGATTTTTTAATTTACATTCATGTAAAATATCATATTTATATCTTATACATTTCAAATTTTTGAGGTGATCCTAGTGTATACGACTTAATGGGTGTCTTCTATGTGGGATAATTATTTACCTATCAAAATGAGAATCATGAATTTGAGAATTAGATGGAATTCCTTACCTACTAATTTTTTTAAAAGAATTAGAATATTTGTTTCTTCTATTTATAGGTATAATATATATTAGATAATGGAGTAAGTGGACCATATCATTACATAATGTGATAGGGAAGTGATTCTGTATAACAGTTTTGTTTATATAATAGAATTTCTACCGAGATGTATTCTATTGAAACCCCCATATTCTTGTGCATCTATTAGATAGTGGAAAAGCATACCGAACGTCTATAACTGTTTATTGTAATGGTATTAGGATGGTCATTTTAGTAAGGGAATATTGTAGTATTTCATGGAACATAAAATATTCTGATGTCTTGAAATATAAATAAAATCCTCTTTATGTATCATGAGTTGGTTTATGGGATTGGGTAAGATACTCCAAATTATCCATAACATTTAAAATGGTAGGAGCTCCAACATAAGAAGTAGTGGTTGATGGTTTTATCTAGTGATATAAGGTATTTTTCCTGCATCAAACAAGTTTCAAATGAAAACTAATGGTTCTGTATTTAATAATATTGTTCTAGTAGAAGGGTCAGTTTGTTACTGTTGAGGGTTTTGGATTATTGGTTTTATAGGTAATATTGTTTATGGTTCCTATTTATTAGTAGAGGATAAAACCCATCATTTTGGACTCAATTTATTTCATTAGAGAGGTACTTTGTTGTATTGTATTGAACTATATTATTCAATAAAAGTTAATTTCTTGAGAAATCCAAAATCATACCATTGGTCTATATTATACATGATGAGGGCTTACACCCTGAAGGTGGGGAAGGGAACCAACATATCCCACACATAGATAATATGAATATTTTGGTTTATTCTGTTACAATTAATGGGATATCCATTTATAATGTGGAGGTATTTTTATCACACAAAAGCTATGTGATACCGTTCAATAATTTTTATATTATTGATACTTTATGAATTCAATTTTTTCATATTTCATGATTGTCTTTCTTTCGTTTTTTGAATTTATTATATACTTACACCTTTATCTTTTTAAATAATATTATATCCTTTATAAAAAATCTATTAATTTCATTATATGAATAAATTTTTGGGTATTAGGAATGGGATTTTCATTAAGATTGATATAAATAAAAAATTATCCATTCCAATCCATAGAAAATATAGAAAATTAATTATGACACATATCCATGTAATATTTAGTGATGGGTATGTATTCAATCCCCATAACCTCCTTTCCATGTATTGATCAATCATTATCTAATTCTTGACCCATAATCTCATTAATGTTATCTAAAAGTGATTGATCCAAAAATGAATTTGGTGAAGAATTATTCCCTTATAAAATAATTGAATTATTACCTATTTGATTAAAACTATTTCCTTTCACTATGCGGTAAAGTTGAACCGGTGTAATGGATTGAAAATACATCCCGGTCATTATATCATATTAATTCATGGTCATTATGAAAGAAATTAAACTATAAACGAAAATTGTATTTTAACAATAAGGGTGTCACTTATTGATCTAAATGATAATTTATTATTTATCATATCATGATGTAACATAATATTTTCTAATGTTTTTTAAGATATCATTGTAGTTGTATCACCAATTTCCAATAATTTATAAGCTAACTTTCAATATAAGAAAATACTACCTATATTGATATTATTTGGAGCTATACATTCTATATTTATCTTAAGAAACAATCAAACATGACAGCTTTGTTTATTTTAATATAGATTCCTATAATTATTCTTCGAATAATTTTGATATTAGTCAATATATTTATAGATAGAGACTAAATCATAGGTTTTTCCTCATATTCCCATACCATTTTTATCTTAACATCCATTATCCCTACACTTTATGCTTACTCCCGACACTCAAAAAAAATCTAGTATAGTTATTCCCAAAATAATTTACTGAAAAAGTATTCTATTTTTATATAATTTCATATGTCCTTCAACATATATTTTTTCAATTTAAATTTTTTATCTTTTAATTATAAATGTAAAAGAATTTATAATTCTTACTCTATCTTGATATAAATCTGGAAAATATCATCATTTGTGGAAAATAATTATATTAATTCCCTTTGAATTCATGGAAATAATCAACTTAATAATCTAACTTCTTTACTCTATCTTCTGCTTGATCCTCATTTCATGATTCCTCTACTTTCTCAAGTTATCCTCGGTTGAACATTTTAGACGTTTTTATAGATCTATGGTGTTCTTGTGAAATTCAGGGCTTGAGGTTCACGTATAGCGATCTCCCAATGTTGAGGTAGGTGGTTTGTGCCTTTCTGTTTAATGTCTTTGAGTTATTTGTGAAAAAACCACCAATACCCATGAATGAGGTATTGTGTGTTTACCGTTTTAGACTTATTATTTACCTACTATTCTTGTATGCTTGAGTTGATAGTAACTGATGTGAATAGGGTTAATTGATATGCTTTGGAAGATTTTTCCCATGCATGATTTCATATTTTGACTGTTGGGTCGAGTTTTCCTGTTGGGCATCCATTTACTTTCCAATGCCTAATTGTAGGATGGTGTGATTGTTCTGAGCTGTTGTTATGTTATAGACTGCTAGCCAAGAAGTTCATGAGGTTTACTTTGTCCGATATGCACTGCTATATTTGCTTTACTTAAACAGGGCCGTGAGAACCTGGTGTACAGACTATTGGGAGAATGGATATAAGGGCTTCTCTATACTGTCTGTTTTACTTACGACGTGAGACCATAGGGGGAATTGAAATAAGTTCTTCCTCAGAGTTTCTGTAGATCCTCGATGTAGGCCACGGGGGAATAGACATTGAGTGCTTCCACAGAGCATCTTTAGTTACTGATATGAGACTATATGAGGAATTGATGGTGATTACTTCCTCAGAGAGTCTATGCTTAAGCTGAACCATAGGTGTTTGACTGAGTGTACTGCCTAGAGGATTGCTTTTGTTGCTCGATATGACCAGAGGGGATAGGCTGTCAGTACTTCCTAGAGTGTTAACAATTTGTGATTACTTTATTTGTTAGTTTTTTCTTGATATATGATACTGAATGCATTGAAACTATGAATTGTTTACCTTGGATACTTCAATGTTTGCTGCCTTTATTTGTTTACTACTTTCCATATATTCTCTGACTATTAGCCACAGATCACATGGTGGTTTCCTACTGGGATTTAGTCTCACACTTTGTTTGGGACATGTTTTTGGGCCCAAAATATTATATTGATGTAGGTATGGATAAGTTCAAGTATCCTTCTACTTTAAGTACTTGATTTGCTATGGATATGGAGAGCATGGGACTAAGCTATGTCTTGCGATGCGGAGGAGTTGTTTACTTGATTTCTTTTGCAATTTGGTTTAGCACTATTGTATTCTAGTATTGTGATTTGTTTGGCTGCTTTCCTAGTCATATGTGTCATGAATCATTCATATATATGTGTGTGCTCTAGTTTATTATTTTATAGTCTTCTACTGTCTACTTTTGTATGGGTTATTCCTGCTTCTGATACTACTATTTGTTTTGCTTCTAATGTGTTACTCTGCCAATGAGGTCATAGTTTTTCCACTATCACACCGAAGGCCCTTGCTGCTAGTCAGAAGCCTCTGGCATTCGGGGAAATGTTATTGAGGCCATGTGACCAACAGAGTACGTGGTGCCTCAGGGTCTCTTCCACAACCAGGACGTTACAAAGGGGTATCAGGGGAATTCTTTTTTCTTGACATACTATTTGGAGTCTATAGGCAGGGATTGGAAGAAATATGTACTTAGTAATAAGCAGTGCCTGAGAGTAGTTAACCCATGCATAGGGAAAATCCAATCTACCTCATTTATTGCAATTTTTTCTAGTTTTTCAATTAATATAGTTGATTTTATTTCACCTTGAGTGATTAACAAGTTTTGTGCTGTTACTTTGGATGTTGTTGTGGTTCTATTTCTATTCCAGACCAATGATATGAGGGTATGCTATCTCACACATCATATCGACACTTGTTTATAATCACATGTCATGCATTCTTGCCATTCCATTTAGGGTGCATTAGAAATTTCAGGTTGTTGTGATAGATTTTGCACTAGAGATGCATGTTGTTGTGATAGTTTCCTTGATAAAATACATGATGTTTGATAGAGAATCATTTGTGTTAGTTTTTGTTTGAATGCATTCCAAACATCGGTTTTTGAGGTGTTATGGGACCTCTTTGACCACAATTTTCTGGATAATTGACTTGTTTAGATTGTTTATAACATGAATAAGATTCCCTGCTTTGATTCATGTGGATTATGGGCCCTCACAGATCATAATTTTGAACTTAAATGATCATTTTAGTGTTTTAATGGGATCTGGAGTAGTTTCCGAGGCTTGCTGTCTGGATAAACCTAGAAAACACACCATGTAGTATTGAATACATGACATGTGTTATTCTATTTGGTAAGAAATTATTTTTCTTAATTACAAACCGTGTACTATATGTTAACACCGTGTAGTCTCAAACCATGTATCAGACTATGTGGGCAGAGGCACGAGGTTTTGAATCTTTGGTAAGACACGCCGTGTAGAGGTTGTACACACCTTATCGTAGAAACATGTAATTGTCTTTGTCACTAACAACATGGCTCAAAAAAATCTTCTTAGTACACACCGTATTTTTCTAGAATATACCATGTGGTGTATCCCAGGAATCCAGCCGTGTAACTAACAACACAGGTCCGTGTTATCCTTTCTTGTACATGTCGTGTCCACCTAGAACATACTGTGTAGTGTAATCCATGAAACTGATTGTGTATCTAATAACACGGGTTTCTGAGGTACATCTAGTACACATCATGTTTGGAACTAATATTCCGTGTTGCCTTGTGCTAAGGAGAACTGTGTGGCTTAGTCGTGTGGAAGAACTCAGGCAGGGGAAGAGGATTCAAGTATATGTTGTGTGTTAGGTGAACACACCATGTGTATGGGGTGTTACATGAGCAGTTCAATAAGGAGTACATGCCCGTGAAAATGGCTGAATGGAACACACTATGTTGGTGTTATACATGCCATTTGGTCATGTTTTTTAAAACTTGAATACTTTACATCTCATGTTCCATTCTTACATTTTTATTTTTTGGTCCTTGATAATCCTGATCTAAGGTCTGCATTTGACCTTGCAAAGTCATGCCATAGAGAAGTCCTCCAGCTATATGCCAGTTGCTGGGTAGTGATCGGACACTGGATATCGATGATCATGGACTACTTGTAGATCCTCCCGTTGTGCCAGTATTGGCACTAGCCATTATACCGAGTGCTGGTGCTGATGCAAAATTCAAGGAAGACTTTATGAGGATAATGTAGACCTTTCAGAGAGCACCGCCTGCTGCCCCACCAATGGAAGAATTGATGTGGGTCTTTCAACAACAGAATCCTCCCACTTTCTTAGGGGACGGAGGACCCCAGGCTGTAGAGTCATCACTAGAATCCATACTCATGATCTTTGAGAATTTGGAGATGCCTCCTGAGAGGCGGGTCAAATTCGCTATATATATGCTTTGGGACTCCTCCAAGAGGTTGTGGGATGTGATCTCACAGGCATGACCCAAATAGGTTATTACTTGAGAGGAGTTCCAGCATATCTTATATGACTACTTCTATCCAGAGACCTTGAGGGCCGATCAGGCTTGAGAGTTTATGAGTCTGGCGTAGGGTACTCTTTATGATATGTAGTATTCCTCTTTTTTTACTGAGATGCAGTGTTTCATGCCTATTTCTGGAGGTTACTAGTTATTCATGTCAAGGAAGTTTAAGGAAGGTCTGAGGCACAAAATCTGATCGTAGGTGAACATCATCCGGTAGACCTATATCACTTCTATCGTCAACTAGGAGCTGATCATTGAGCACAATATGAGGGGTTTTTGAGTTGTGAGTGAGGGCTGCTCAACATCTGGAGTTAGAATTTCTCCTGCTGATAGCATGAAGTGTCATAGGGAGACTACGCATGGAGATCCAAGGAGGCAAGGTTCTTCTTCTGGTAGTTAGGCGGTGTGCTACCAGTGCTGAAAGAGCGAGCATACAAGGCCACACTACCTGAGAGACCTAGTGGAGTGCCGATCTTGTGGCAAGATGGGTCATCTTCAGCACTTCTGTCAGATCTTCTCACTAGTAGTTGGTGATAGTGGTTTATCAATGACTCCTTTTTCAGGAGAATCACCACCAGTTTTTCACTATTCTGGTAACTGATGTTCTTCTGGCCATTCAGGGTGAGGTGGTGTCATGGTCGTGGTTGCCAGTCACCCAGTTTTAGGCGACAACATGGTGGATCAGCATAGGGTGGCCAGACAGGGTCACAGGGCCGTGGTGTAGGTCAGAAATTTGCAGTGGAGTAGATGAAACAAGAGCAGGATCCTGGAACCTCTACAGTTTGAGATACGATCATATTTGCCTCAATTTTAGCTTCTACACTTTTCAATACATGGGATTCCCATAGCTTTATATCTGTTGTGGTTGTGGAAAGCCTTCGGCTCTGCGTCTTTTCTTCTACTGATATATTTACACTAGAAACTCCATTGGGGACTTGAATGAAAAGTGTACGTTAGTGCAAGGAGTGCCCTATAGTGGTTAGTGGGTGTCACTTTTTATGGGACCTCTATGTCCTAGAGATGACTGGGTATTATTTCATTCTCAGAACGGACTAGCCAATTTCCTTCGAGTAAGTCATCGATTGTTATCACTGTAGGGTGAGTTTCTTATCACCAGAGGGTGGATCTTTTCTTCATAAGGGTGAGTAGGATGTCCTGGTGAGTAGAGAGGTACTCAAGCATCATGGGTTAGGTAGAGTTACAGCCTAGATGTCTAGTATATATCTAAATGGATAGGGGATTTCATAGATGGACTTTCCTCTAGTGGTGGATTGTTTCAGAGATGTCTTTCCATAAGAATTATCAGGTTTTCCTTTGTAGCGTGAGGTAGAATTTCCATTGAGCTTGTGTCAGGGGCGACATCAGTTTCCATTCCTCCTTATAGAATAGCTACGCCAAAGTTACAGGATCTCAAGAGGTGGTTGGAGGAGTTGTAGGAAAATGATTTCATCTGACCCAGTACTTCTCTTTGGGGTTCGCCTATCCTGTTTTCAAATAAGGAAGACAGTACCCTTAGACTTTGTGTGGACTATCGAATGTTGAAGTAGTCGATGGCCAAGAACCTATATCTCTTACCAAGGATTGATGATCTCTTTGATCAGATTCTAGGAGCCAGAGTGTTCATGAATATTTACATGAGATCTAGTTACCATCAGTTGCACGTTAGACCATATGATATACCTCTGACAACCTTCCGGAATAGGTATGGTCTATATGAATATGTGTTTATGCCATTCTATCTCACGAAAGTGCCTGTGGTTTTCATGGCACTGATGAACTGATTGTTCCATCCATTCTTGGATTCTTTTGTGGTGGTTTTCATGGATGATATATTGGTGTACTATGACACTCGACAAGACCATGCCACACATCTTGAGATCATTTTGAGTACATTGAGAGAGCATCAGTAATATGCTAAGCTCGCAAAATTCCACTTTTGGATGGATCATATTCACTTCTTGGGTAATGTTATCTCAGAGAAAAGAGAATCAGTGGACCCCGAGAATGTGAGATCAGTAGTCTCATGGGAGTAGTCGAAGAACATCATTGAAGTATGGAGTTTTCTATGGCTGGCTGGATACTACAAACACTTCATTCAAGACTTTTCATACTTAGCAGCACCACTGATAGGTCTGACTAAGAAGGGTGTAAATTTCTTGTGGTAAGATTCTAGTGAGTCAACCATTCAAGAGCTGAATGGGAGGATGAATTCTGCACCGATACTAGTGTTTTCAGAGCTAGGTAACAACTAAACTATGTAATGTGATTCTTCATGTATCAGGATAGAAGTTTTTCTCATGTAGGGGGTGGGAGTCATTGCATACGGGTCTCAGCAGTTGCAGAAACATGAGATGAATTTGCGATGCACGATCTGAAGTTGGCTTTAGTTGTTCAGGCCTTACGCTGTTGGATACATTACCTTCTAGGAGAGAATTTTTTGGTTTTCATCGACCACAAGAGTCTCATGTTCATCTTCACTCAGCGTGATCTGAATTTGAGCGAAGATGGGTTGAGTAACTTTAGTTTTTTGACATTGGTCTTTTCTATAAACATGGGAAAGGCAATGTAGTGGATGATGTGTTGAGCAGGAGGACTCAGATACATGCAATTTGGGAGGCCAGTAGGGAGTGGTAGCTTATGGATCTATTCTCTGAGATGCATTTAGAGCTGCATGATAGATAGCGGTAGACGTTTTTTCTTCTGTCACTGTTACCTCTACTCTTATTTATCGAGTGTGAAAGAGGGAACTATCAGATTTAGAAGGCCTAGTCTTATAGGAGAGAATGTCAGTAGAGGACCCTATTCTGGGATAGAATTTAAGAGAGGATGGTATCTTGCATTTCCAGGGGTGCGTATGGGTGCCAGCTGACACATTCTAGGAGCTGATGCGGGACTTTCCTTCCATAGTTTGGGTAGTTCATCCTGGTGTCTCCAAGATATATTGTGACCTAAACCATTAGTATTGGTGGCCAAGTATGAAGAAAGATGTTGTTGGTTACATCATGAGGTGTTCCACCTATCAGGAGGTGAAGGTTGAGCAACAGTGACCACCGGGGATTTAACAGTAATTACCCATTCTCGAGTAGAATTGTAATGATGTCACGATAGATTTCATGACCGGTTTACCGAGGTCGCCTTGAAGAAATGATGCCATTTGGGTTGTCATTGATAGACTCACAAACATTGCTCACTTCTTCCCGATCAAGGAGACCTTCAATGTCGATGAGATGGGATGGTTGTAAATCCATGAGATTGTTTTCTTACATGGAGTTACACACTCCATTGTTTCATATATATATGCACGTTTTACTTCTCAGGTCCAACATGAGCTTCAGAAGGCTTTAGGTACACAGGTACTTTTGAGTACAACATACCACCCCTAGACAGATGGCCAGTCCGCGCGTACAATTCAGGTTCTTGAGGACATTCTTCAAGCATGTATTATGGATTTTGGAGGTTCTAGGGAGAATCACATACCTCTTGTAGACTTTTCCTACAATAATAGTTGTCAAGAAACTATTCAGATGGCACCTTATGAGGCTTTGTACGGTAGGCCATACCAATCACCCTTTTGTTGGATAGAAGGAGGAGAAGAAACTATGATGGGACCTCATCTTGTATAGGAGACCACATAGCAGATTGAGTTGATTCAGAATAGGATGGCTACTACGCAGTCTGGACAAAAGTCTTATGAAGATAAACAGAGACGACCTCTGGAGTTCGAGGTCTGGGATCAGGTTTTCCTATGTGTCCCACTAAGGTTGGGACACAAGGAAATTAGGAGACAAGGTAATATTTCTCCGAGGTACATTTGGCCATTTGAGGTGTTGTAGAGAGTTAATATGGTTCCCTATCAGTTGTAGTTAGCTAAGAGGTACTAGGAAATAAACATCAATTTCCACGTTTCTCAGATTCGATGTTACCTCTCAGACCCGTCTCCTGTCTTCCAACCGAAGAAGGTTGAGTTGTATGTGGATGCATCGCTCGATGGGCATCCTATCTGGATTTTTGATTGCAGTACAAAGGTTATATGTGGCTAGTCTGTTACTCAGGTACAAGTGCTATGGTAGAATGTGCGAGTACATGATGATATTTTTGAGAGGAAGGCAGACGTACGCTCGTAGTGACCAGAGCTGTTCGGTGTTTCTTCTTCTACATCGCCTAGATAGGGAAATTCGGGGAAAAATTTCATTAATGGGGGAAGTTTGTAAGAACCCAAATCTTCTTTTTCAGGTATGTTTTTCTTTTTGGGTTTTTTTTGAGAAAAAGTGGAATTTCTAGAAATTTTTTAAGTACACACCATGTACTTTCTGTGTAAACGCCGTGTACTCAGTTACCACGGGTAGTCGTGTGCTGGCCATGTAAGAGCCAAGCACACGACCATGTGGGGGTGACCTGGAGGCTGCCTAAAGCAGATTATAGAAATGTCAAGTACATTCCACGTAATTACAAAGTACACACCATGTATTTTGTTTTTTTCATTAAACGCACCAGAGTCGCGCCTCAGAGACAGACATGGATTCTTCTTTGCTTCGTTCGGCAGAGAGATCCCGTATGGCCATGATCTTCCTCTGAGCCCCTGACCGAGCATCCGAACTCCGATTCCACCACCGTCGATTGTGTTGGGATCACCTCATTAATCTCTCTCTTCTCCTTGAGCTTCGTTTCATGATTCCACTTCTTTCCCATGTTATTCTATGTTGAAAGTTTTCGATGTTTTTGTAGATCTATGGTTTTATTGGGAAATTCAAGGCTTGAGGTTCAGGTATAGTGATCTCCCAATTCCAAGGAGGGTGGTTTGATCCTTTCGATGGAAAGACTTTGAGTTATATGTGCCAAAACTGCCAATACCCTTGAACGTCGTATTGCGTGTTTACCGTTTTAGCCGTATTGTTTTCCTACTATGTTTGAATGCTTGAGTTGATGATAACTGATGTGAAAATGGTTAATTACTATTCATTGGATATTTTTACACATGCATGATAGCTTATTTTGACCTTTGGTCTAGTTTGGCTGTTAGGATGCTGTTTACTTTCCCATGCTAGTTATAGGATGGTGTGATTGTTCTAATTTGCTGTAATGATGTAAACTTCTATCCAAGTAGTTCTTGAGGTTTTATTTGGCCAACATGCACTGCTATACTTCCTTGACTAACCCAGGGTAGAGAAAACCTGGTGTATATTCCATAGTGAGAAAGGATGTAAGTGTTTCTCCAGAGTGTCTGTTTTAAATAAGATGTGATAACATAGGGGGAATTGACCTAAGTGCTTCCTCAGAGTGTATGTAGATCCTTGATGTGAGCCATAGGTGAAATAGACATGGAATACTTCCCCAGAGCACCCTTATTTACCGATACAAGACTATAGGAGGAATTAATGATGTGTGCATCCTCCGAGAGTCCATGCATAAGCTGAACCAGAGGGGTTAGACAGAGCGTAATGCCCAGTGGTGTTTCTTGTGTTTCTATGTAGGACCAGAGAGTATAGGCTATGAGTACATTCTAGATGGTTACCTATTTGTGATTACTTGATCTTTTAGTTGTTTCTGGATTTTTGATACTGAATGCATTGAAACTGTGAATTTTTTACCGTGGGTACTTTTTTGCTGTATTTATTTTCTTGATACCTGCCATATATTCGTTGATAGTTAGGCACAGATCTCTCTATGGTTGAATACTGGGATTTAGTCCCACACCCTGTTTGGGCCATGATTTTAGGCCCAAATAGATTATATTGATGTAGGTATGGATAAGGGCAAGCACCCTTCTTCTGTAGATGCATGATTTTATGTGGAGTTGGAGAGAATGGGACAAAGCTATGGCTTGTGATGCTTAATAGTTGTTTACTTTATTTATTTTGTACTTTGGTTTTGTAATATTGTATACCAGTATCATGATTTGTTTGGATATTTTCATAGATATATGTGTCATGCTACATTCATATATATATGTGTGCTCTATTTTATTATTTTCCAGTCTTCTCTTGTTTAATTTTGTATGGGTTATTCCTGCTTCCGCTACAGCTATTTGTTTTACTTGCACTCTTACTCTGCTAACAAGGGCATAGTTTCCCCACTATCATACCAAAGGCCCCCACTGCTAGTTGGAAGCCTCTGGCATTCGGGGAAATTTACTTGAGGCCATGTGACCAACCGGGTATGGGGAGCCTCAGGGTGGCTTCTGGAACTGGGATGTTACACTTAATCCTTGGTCTCTATACTACTAGTGGGAATCCTCTTACAAACTAGGAGGAATGCACGAGGTCATATGGATCTCTTTACAATATATGTTGATCTAGTTCAGTGTGCTAGAATATGTTTGAGGATGATAAGTAATTATAATGTCTACCTTTGTGTTGAAATACATTCAATTAAGTTTTGAAGACATTGACCTGAATTTGGAAATTCTATATCATTTAATTGATAATGGAATACCATGTGGTATCACCATATCATTCACATAAATTCATATATAATTATTTAAGGAGAGACCCCATATATTTATAAGTAATTTGAATAATTTTTAAAGCTATAAATGATACCCTACATTTCATTATTTCATTAAGAAGTAATCATATCACGGGTGATAAAGTCCACTTTGATATTATCCCACATCTATATAAGTATAGAGAGATGTTATATATCCTCATTCAAATGGTTTACTCTAACCATAAATTATTTTATTATAAGGAATATAATTGTGTATTCATCAATTTCGTAATTTATATTATCCCAAAAAAATTATTATCAATGATCACTATATATATCTATGATACCATGGTTTTTAAAGAAACATGTGTTATGAGCTATATATTACAAATCATTCATTATCTTCAATACTGATGGAACGAATACTAAATTATTTATACATAAGACTAATTAAATACTAAAATCAATCAAATTTATACCATATACATTTTTATATATTTTTTATAATCCCATGTCCTCAAGACATTTGTTTTATAATTATCTAGAATTCATGGTTAGTATATGAAATGGAAAAATAATTATGTTTTCACTTATTCGATAATTCTTTGTTTAATCCTTACTAGATCATTAATTATTGTCTTTTTATCCATTTTATTTAGAGATTTAAAGCTACTATATATCGTACTAAATCTAGAAACTACACTATTTTTTCTTGGATAATAGTATAAAAAAATTACCTTATCTTACAAATTCCATCCATTTATTGCATATATAATTAAAAAATGTTTGATCTAAATACATTTCACAAGTTTATGCATAAATTCTGTGTCACCCTATCTTGAAGGAAATGATTGTTGTTTCTAACTCCACGTTATGTACTGGGTATTTTTTCATTGGGATTTTGTTTCATAATTCATAGGATGAAAACCATTTATTTTTAATAAATAAGTATCCTAGCAATTTTTTGAATCATTATCATAGAAAAAAAATCCTTCCTTTTTTTTGTGAAGTAAAAAACTATTGAATTGTCAATTATATTGTTCATCGCTTAAAATATTTTTTCATATTTAAGTATTTTTGAAAATTTATAACATTTATCTTTAGATTTTTTACCAGATCAGTTAATCTTACAAAATATTTTAAAATTATTCAATAATAACCCACTAAATCAGGAAAACTTTTTATTTTATTATATTAATAGTCTTTAGACATTCTTTTACCACCTTGGTAATTAAAGGGACCTTTTGGATAAGGAAAGAAAAGATTCTTGATAAAAAAAATATTGAATCCATCATTCAATATTGTTAGTATTCCTATATGACTATTTTTCTATTGTAGTTTTCAATACAATCCATAAATGATTTTCATTTATTTAAAAACTCATAGTGTATATTATTATCAATAAATAGTACGTCAAGTTTATCCAAATATTCCTTAACAAAATAAACATTACATCAATAAATATAGAAGAAAATTTGTTTTTCTTGAAATTAATAACTATTAATTCCCCATGGTTATACATTGTAAGTAAATATATCTTTTTATGTCACTTATATTTACATATAACTAACGGTTCTGTAAATGATGAAAAAATTTCAAGAAATATCAATACATTTAAATTTGTATAAATAAGTTTTAAATTAATAAAACTTGTATAAATTTTTATATTCATACTATTGATCTATTTATAATAATTTCAGGACCCCATTTACCCATCCTCTTTATGGGTGCATTTGACTCATTCCAAACATGGAAGCTTCTATAATGTGGTTGAATTGTTAAAAAAGAGGTTCAACTTAAATAATATGGAATAAAAATATATCAATCCTTCTTACCTTCATTTATTATTATTTATAGATCATTAAAATGTGATATATAATGTTTTAGAATGATATTTTGATTGAAATTAGACTTTATTTTTTATGTTTCTTTGTTCTACATATATCTTTGGGGGAGGTTTTATCATATTCTACTTTCCATCGTGTGATTTTTGATGAATAATAGTGTTCAATGACCAAATATGTATCTTTAGGATCTACTAAATATTTTTTAAATTACATTCAGGTAAAATATCATATTTATATCTTCAAAATTTTACATTGTTGAGGTAATCCTTATGTATATGACTTAATTGGTGTCTTACATGTGGGATAATTTTTTACCTATCAAAATGAGAATCATGAATTTGAGAATGAGAAGTAATTCCTTACCTAGTGATTTTATTTTTTAAAAGAATAAGAATATCGGTGGCTTCTATTTATAGGTATAATATATATTTTATCATGGAGTAAGTGGACCATATCTTTAAAAATTTGAGTGGGAAGAGATTATTTGGAACAATTATGTTTATGTAATAGAATTTTTACTTAGATGGATTATATTGAAACCCCCATATTCTTGTGTATTTATTAAATGGTGCAAAAGGAAGCCCAATGTCTATAACTGTTCATTGTAATGGTATTAGGATGGTCATTTTAGTAATGGAATATTGTGGTATTTCATGGAACATTATATATATTGATTTCTTGAAATATAAATAAAATCCTCTTTATGTATCATGAGTTGGTTTATGGGATTGGGTAAGATACACCAAAGTATCCATGATGTTTAAAATGGTAAGACTTATTACATAAGAAGTAGTAGTTGATGGTTGTCTTTGGAATATAAGGTATTTTTTCCTCCATCTAACAAGTTTAAAATGAAAACAAAGGGTTCAATATTTAATAATATTGTTCTAGTAGAAGGGTTGGTTTGTAACTGTTGAGGGATGTGGATTACTGGTTTTATTGTTAATATTGGTCATTGTTACTATTTATCTACAGAGGAGAAAAATCATCATTTTGGTCTCAATTTATGTCATTAGAGAGGTACTTCTTTTTATTCTATTGAACTATATTCTTTAATAAAAGTTAATTTCTTGAGAAATCCAAAATCATACCATTGGTTTATATTATACATGATGAGGGCTTACGCCCTGAAGGTTGGGAAGCAAACTAATATATACAATACATAGAGAGTATGAATATTTTGGATTATTCTGTTATAATTAATGGGAGATCTATTTAGAATTTGGAGGTATTTTTATCACCCAAACGCTATGTGATACCGTTCAATCATTTTTATATTATTGATACTTTATGAATTCATTTTCTTCTTCTTTCATGACTGTGTTTCTTTCTTGTTTTGAATTTATTCTATACTTACTGATTTATGTTTTTAATATAAAATATATCCTTCATAAAAAATCAAGTAATTTTATTATATCAATACATTTTTGTGTATTAGACATGGGATTTTCATTAAGATTGTTATAAATAAAAAATAATCCATTCCAATCCATTGAAAATATAAAAATTAATTATGACACATATCAATGTAATCTTTACTGATGGGTATGTATTCAATCCCCATATACTCCTTCTTATGTATTGATCAATCATTATCCAATTCCAGATCCATAATCTCATTAATGCTATCTAAAATTTATTGTTCCTAAAATGAATTTTGTGAAGAATTTTACCATTATAAAATAATTGGATTATTACCTATTTGATAAATAATATTTCCTTTCACTATGTGGTAAAGTGAAACTAGTGTAATGGATTGAAAATCCATCCCTTCCATTATATAAAATGAACTCATGGTTATTTTAAACTAGAAACTGAGCTTGAATTTTAACAATAAAGGTGTCACTTAGTGATTTAAATTATAATTCAATATTTAACATATCATGATGTAACATAATATTTTCTAAATTTGTTTCAGAGATCATTGTAGTTGTATCACCAATTTCAAATAATGTATAAGCTAACTTTGAATATAATAAAATACTACCTATATTGATATCATTTGGAGATATAAATTCTATATTTCTCTTAGGAAACAATCAATCCAGACACCTTTGTTTATTATAATATAGATTCCTATAATTATAATTTGAATAATTTGGATAGTAGTCAATATATTTATAGATAAAGAATAAATCATAGGGATTTATTTACATTCTCATACACTTTTTATCCTAACATCCATTATCCCTACACTTTATTCTTACTCCTAACACTCAAAAATAATCTAGTATACTAATTCCCGAAATATTTTATAGAAAAAGTATTCTATTTTTATATAATTTAATAAGTCCTTATACATAGATTTATTCCATATACATTTTTCATCTTTTCATTATGAATGTAGAAGAATTTAAAATTCTTACTCTAACTTGATGGAAATCTAGAAAATATCATCATTTGTGGAAACAAATTATATTAATTCCCTTTGAAGTCATGGAAACGATCCACTTAATAATCAATCTTCTTTACTCTATGAATTTAATATATATTCCATTGGATACAGTGAAAACCACGTGCTGTTAACTTCATAATTAATAACTCAATTCTTTCCTCTAGGATAGGTTCATGAATTGTCCTTCCACCTATGGTACATTCTACATTGGGAAATGATTCTATAAAAATATGCACTTGAAAATCATTCACTACATGTTTATTAAAACATCATCCTCCAAATTTATTTGATTTAAATACTACTATAAATCATAATCCTTATTTTATTATATTGTTCTCTCTTTTCATGAATCCTAAGGGGATGAATTTTTTTATGTATTTATTAAATCACTCCATATGAAATAGTTTAGTGGACCCACTAAATATTATAAATTTTTGCTCAAAAATAAATCTAATGTATTTATCTCTTGTTGAGATTTCTCAATAAATAATTGTTATTTCAATTAAATTTATAAAATATCTAAAAATACTATTAAATTTCTCTTCTTTTATAACAGAATGATTATTTGGTAAATTCTTTTCATTTTTATGTTATTGAAATGGGTTATTTTTTATCCAACATGCACCATTTTATAAACTATATCATGTAGAAATTAGTACATAGGTAACAATATTAATTATAAACCACAACTTATAATTAATGTATTCATATATTAAATGAATTTATAAAAAAATTATTTTACATATATCATTATATAATATTTTCATGGAGTTGATGATTGTTTTTTATAAAATAAATTACTTTATGACTATTTTACTCTAAATCAAATTATTTTGGAATCTAATATAATTTCATTGATAAAAAATTCAAAATCCCATACTCAGGAACCTAGGAATATTGTGTCCTTATTTTGTTGAAATAGAACACATAATACTATAACACTTAAATTTAATTTAATTAGTTCTTACAGAAACATATACACACATAAAAATTAAATTTACAACAAAAAAAGAATAAAATATATCATGATTTAAAATTTTATTATATATATAACAATATTTTCTTTAATTTAATTAAACATAATATTGTTATTCATTAATGAAGAAAATATGGAAACATAAGAATAGGTTGATCTTAGAAGCTCACTAGGATATATGATATAAAAAAAATTATATACATCATGATCATGGAATATATAATGTTGAAATAATAAGAAATATATATTTAACATACCAATGAATAAATTAGAATAACCTGTTTAATATAATGAAATAGATTTATATTGATTGGAATGCATTATGTTATAAATTATAAAATAACATAAAGGATCAGAGCCAAGTCATCTTCTATAAAAACAATGGAGCTCTCATTTCCATATCTTAGAAGTCTGATAATACCTTACAATATTATGAGGGGATATATCATCATAAGAAATAAATATTGCATACGTAATATAATGTATTCTATCATATTGGAATAATTAATTAGTGAAAAAAATCATAATGTTCAATAATGAATAACTTATCAATAAATGAATTTGGTAATGAAGGATTTTAAATAAAGTTTGATTGTATAGAATAATGGGATATATGTTCATGTAAATAGTCAAACATAATCAATAAAATGATTTTTATTTTTAAGATAATATCCTTCAATTATGATAATTACATAGAGGGTATTCACATTGTTATGTATACAAATACCTCGACCCTAGTAGCAAATATTCAGGGGTTGATTTATTAAATTGGAATAATTTACAATGAATCGTATCCGAAAGGGAAAAACGTTTTAGTAGTTTTAAAAAACTAGAAGAATTATTGAAAATTAAATTACAATTTGAAAATATAAAATAAAACATAGAGAATCCTTTGAGGACACCATTATTTATATATCTTAACACTACATATCAGTCATTAGAAATTTATTGGCATCCTTGTAAAAATTAAAACATAAGAAAGGTATGATTTTAGATGCTCAATATGGGTATGTATAATTTTTAATCTATCATAAATAATAAATAACAATTATAGAATGGTAAACAACCAAAACACAAGACATTTAATCAATAATATAATCATAATTTGGAAAAAATAAAATATGATAAAATAAGGCCATAAAATTAATTATATGATCTAGAAAACATAACCATTGATATTCTACATATCAAATAATAAAATTAACATAAAAAAATAACATCCTAGTGAGGGAATTCATAATTTCAGATATCATAAACACACCTTCTCTGCTTCATCCAAGACACCATACATAAATGGGTATTCCATTCTCAAATACACAAACTAGTTTGTCTCATGAAACTTAGCAATGTATAAATGGGATATAACAAGCCCCTCCCATCACTTACTTAGTCTAATGAATTCATAATATTAAATGGGTGAAACATAATCAATATATACATTTTTATTGAAACAATCATATAAAAATTTAAATTACTTTCAATAATCAATAAACAAAACCACAAACCATCTAGAGTAATATGGGGAATAGTATTTAAGATTACATTCCCAATCACACTGATCATAAAACATTTAATAAAATATTTTATATGATATCATAATATATATTAACCTCAATTAATCATAAGATTTAACAATGTAAGATGAAAAATATGAAAATAATTTATTAATATTATTGAAAAAATCTTGAGAAAAAAAACTTTTTATATTAAAACAACTAATTTTTTTAAAACTGTGAAATAATAAAAGGAAAATTTTCCGTTGAACACAAATATTATAAATTTTTAAATGAAGAATAAAATCATTATGATTTCTTGAAGGGAATAAATTATAGTCATTCTTTACAAGTTAAAAAAATATTCATTCTGTATTTTTCTTGGAAAAGACACAAATTACCTCATTTAAAAAACGAAACAAATTTTCATTAAAACTGTTTTAATAAGTTTAATATGTTCTAAAATGGATTTAAACTATCTTATGATAATTTTAAAAAATTGATTATTTGATATAGAAGAGAAATATTCCCTAGGATAGACTTAAAAATAAAAATATTGAATAATTATGATCTTATAAAATAAACACATACCACTTTGTAATCAGTCAAACCACATTCTCCATAAAAGAATACATTTAAAAAAAATTAATTTATCTTGAGAATAAATAAATTTATTATATAACATGTCTAAGGTTCATTTTATACACCTAATAAAATATTATAGGTGAATAACATCAAAATATGCCTCAATGAATGAAAATTGAGATAATGTCCCTTATAAAGATTTTATCATTGAAGTAAAAATAAAAAACAATGAATAAATTATGCATATTAAGGGAAAATACACATAAAAATTGAAAATACAATCATAAGACAATAAAAAGTCAATTTTTCATAATATAAGCCTGATATAATCAATGAAATATAATTTTTACCTAATAAATGGAAATTAATTTAAGAAATCCCTTACCTCAGGCTTCACTTTGGTTTTGAATACTTTAACATCCTGTATAATGGTTTAAATAATGTTAATAATTTATTATAGAAATATATTAGAATTTATAATATATTTTATGATCCAGTTATAACATATTACCACTAGTTCGTTAATAATATTTGACTATTTTTGTTGATTCAGATTAGTTCGTTTCATGGTTCCTTGTTTGATTCAGTTGTGTATAATAATGGATGTTATTAACAAAAGAGAAAAACACTATAAGGTAAATGCAATTGTATTAAAGAAAACATTTAATTTTAAATAGTCCCATATATCATTTTTCTTTATCACAATTATTTTATTCATTTGATAAAACATTAATGAAAAATGTTTAGTATATTTTGGCGGGTTTTTACCATCATAAACTAGTTCGGTTTTATTTAGTATTATGTATATATTTTAGAACCATAACATGATATATGTTAAAATTAATTTTTTAAAATATCATTTAACTTGAGTAATAATTTTATGAATATCTATGAAGAAGACAATGGAAATTGAAAAATCAATAACCACATAAATTTTTAACCGCCAAAATTCGGACCATGGTTTCATTTATTTAAATAAAAGGAGATGAGAAAAGGGGTCTGTAGAAGATATTATATTATAAATATGAAATTAAATTATCTAAATTATACTGTATTTATTTTTTATTTTATGGATTACGTAGGTGAAGAGAAGTTAGAAGAAGAAAATAAAATAGGAGTGTTTGTTTGAAAAAGTTACCTCTTGAATACTACCTCCCTGAAGGACCCCTTAAGGATCATTGAATTGGTCTTTGGGTGAGACCAGTAGTAATTAGACATGGGTAGTGTGGAGAGAAGAGTATTTTTTAGAGATTTTAAATGATTCAAGGACTATTAGGAGAAAGAGGGTGGTGATAGCTTGGTATTTTAAGCTTTTACCTTTTATCTTTAACCCACTACATTATTCTACCTATAGTACGGTAAATATATAATTTACCACGGTAAATTTTTTATGGATAAAAATGAAAATCAACGAATCAAAAAATTTATACCTAATAATTAAGAATATGGAATAAATTTTACATTGTTAAATTCATAAAATTTATAAAAATAAATTCTAAATATGTTATTCTTATAACTCATAAAAACAATTTTAAGGTTAAAATCATGATTTTCAAAATTACTATGAATGTGTTTCTAAAATAACACATTATGAGTTATGTAATTCCTTAAATAAATATTGATAAAATATATGGGTTTTTAAATTTTAAATCATTATAATATAATAATTTGTTCATAAGAGTTATGGAATTTCGTAAAAACAGTTTTTTCACATTTTAATCCAAAATTCAAATTTTATAGAATATTATCAAAAAAATAAAAAAATGTAATTTTGAAGAGATGAGTCATAAAATTGTGTTTATTTTTCTAATTAAATTTTCAAAAATTTGAAAAAATTAAATATAATTATTCTCTCATAATGAGAAAAATAAATATCTTTTCTATGGAAATATTTATTTGAAGAATAAATTGACTTTAATAAAAATTATGTGTTCATTTCCTAAATATAATTTATTTTTATTGAATATAAACTTAATATTTATTTTTTTACATATTTAATTACAACAACATCAACCAATTTAATAGCTAGTTTAGAATGGTCATGTTAGAACTGTTATATTTTGGAATTTGTTTAAGCTCGTTGTTTTGTGTAACATAGGAAATTTAAATTGTGTTCTTTTAAAATATATCACTATTAAATTTTCATATCATTTAATACCTTTTAACCTACCAATTTATATTTCACTTCAAAAATTGAATGATTAACTTTAACATTTTTTTGTTGGAAACTCATATTGTAAGAAGGGTTAATAAAACATCCTCTTAAAAAGAGGGAATAGAAAATGTGAAGGTCTCTATAAAATTAGGTTTTTGAATAAGAGAACATTAGTGGGAAGTGAAAAGAGGACATGGAAAATATATCGAACTATCATTTTCTGATGAATACTGAAAGGGAACATGGTCATTAGATGGTTTTCTATCAAAAAACTGTAAATCTAAGATTGGTTAAGAGGCCATTGATTTCTCATTAAAAATATTAAATATATAACTTTTTGTCCCAAAATAAATTTCCTAGAATTGGGTAAATCTATTACTTCATAGATTAAGTACATAAGGAAATAAAATTACATTACAAGTATATTTTCATCCACTACAGAATTTACACCATAAACTCAACTTTTTCTCCAAAATAAAATTTTACTTTTATACATCAAATATAATTCAAAAATATTCTTTTTTATCTTAATCATATTGGGTTAAAAAAATGAAATTTTAATTTATCCATCATACCATTTTAATAAATAAAAACTATGTTATACCAATCATAAAATCTTGTAGCCCAGTGGAAGGTGATCTGTCGATTTATGCATTTGGTTGTGGGTTCAGGACTAAGGTCCCTTCCAGATGTGATGGGTTGTTTCCAAACTTGTATGTCATTATTTGTATAGAAATATATTAATATAATCCTTACAACACTAAAAAAATTGTTAATACATTCAACATTAATAAAATGTTTTACCCTCAAAGGTTATCTCATACATTTCATTTTCCATTCCCATAAATTTCATAACCCATATTGAATCATTTTTTCATAGAGTCTTTTGAAATCCAGTTGGAAATTACATAGTAATTCCATCCCTTAATCCAAGAATTGAATATCTAAAAAAGCATTTTTTATGCTTTAAACACGAAAATTCACTTTTAACGGATCATTATATCCATAAGGAGTGACAAGTTGTTACACCCATCACAAACTATTTTCCAAAACCAATATTGTTGGCATATATAATCTAATATGGATAAATACATTAATCTTTAAAACCTTGTCCAAATTTCATCTTAAACCATTTAATATATGGTTAAACTTATTACTCTTCCAAAATATCATGATCTAAAACTTTATAAAGAAGGTTACTGAATTCCCAAAAATTAACTTACCATTAATCAGTCAAACAACATGAAATAGATCTTAATCTTCACATACGAAACATGTGAATACCTTCATCATGTAATTTATATAAACATGGTAATAAACTGAATTATCATAAATACTTATTATAAACATTCATTCAACTTTATTCCTTATGTATAACATAGATTATTATATATTTTCATTAAATACAAAAATGTTATCAACTACATCAATGGTATCACAAACAACTTTATCAAAAAATCATTAATAAGTTACGAGGTATTTTGTACTATCCAATTTACATTATACATATCAATAATATATTTATCACACAAGTGTTATCTCAGTTTTAGGAATATATTTAGCATTATCTTTCCTTCAAAAACTTGTTTTAAAAAGAACATCTTTCAATTGAATCAGTGATTCTTATCATTGGTCCAATTCAACAAGTTCACTAAAGTACCTGAAAAAATCACTATATTAAAATTATTATACATTTCATAATTCTTATAACAATATATTAATATAACATATTTTTTGGTTAAAAAATAATAATAATTATCCTTACATTATAGCTAATCAACATAATAATCTTTAACATGATCCCTTAGCTTCTTCTAAGTTAAATTCACTTGACGCTTTGGGAATTCATTTGCATTGTGCCCCATATCCTTAAATTAGGGACATTACACATTTAAATCTTATTTATTTACCTTTCAATCATGATCTTGGTGGAATTTATCTCCAAACATTTAACAAACTCCCTTTCCCTTCAGGAAAGTACCAGGGTATTTCGTTCTATAATTATCACATGTGGGAAAATCCTTCTTTCCCATATTCCCTTTATATATCTTTTTCTCTATCTTCCACTTGTTTTCTTGTTTTAATTTATATAAATAATACTTGGAATATTCCATATCTATCTTTGTGGAACATGATTCTATATCCTCATATGATGGGAATTTTTAGAAGACTAGTTATTTTTGAGGAACTAATTTAGTTCCCTTAAATAAATTATAAATATTTCACTTTGGATTACGTTTTTAGTTTTTATAATTCCTTGATAACCTTGTAAATTTTTCTTCAGACTTATTAATATTAACATCATTAATTTGAATCAATCATAATAATTGTGTGTCTATATTCACTCAGTGTCCATGTAGAAAATGTTTTCTAAGTAAAAGTCCTTAAAATACTTCCATTCCATGTTTTCTATTTCTTCCCCCTCTTTAGTGTTTTAAATGAATTACCACCATTCATTTACATCTCTCAAGAGATGATAATCTGCCATGATAGCCCTCCCCCTTTCATTACATCCAAATGTGAAATATATATTTTCTATGGAACCTATAAATTGCTAAGCTGTGAATTGATTCTTAGTTCCATTGAATGATTGAGGTTGTTACCACATGAAGCAATATAAAAATTTAACACCTAATTTTAGATAAAATTGATCTATATGGGTAAGGATATTTCTCATAACATGATTCTGTTTTGCTAATATTGTAATAATATTTTAAACTCTAATGGATGCTTCAGATTCAGCTACTACTCATAGTCTATGCACAAATTGAGCTCCAGGTTTATTATGTTTCCCCGGAGGGGAATCCCTATATAGATTATATGAATTGATATGGATCCAGTTTCTTTTACGAGGATCTATTTCTAAATAATGTAATACACTAGATTCGACCATAACATTATGAAACATAATTTATAATCTAAAAAAAACATAGTATTAATTAGAGATTTTGGTATAACTAATATCTAAGTCATAAGTTTGGTTTTGTGGGAGTATTTCAAAATTTTTATAGGATATCATACTATAATCTATGTTTTCCTAAATCAGTTTCCAAGGATTCGACTAAAAGTCATTTTATAAATTATGTAAAGTCCTAGACCCTGGTTTCCCATATTCAGTTGTAACTTTATTATAGTGGAATAACATAAAAGGAATCAAACCCCGTCGGATCAATCAATTTATATGTTTTAGAAAAGTATATACATTCCTGAACATACATTACAATTGAAAATATAAGATACGATGTTATGAATCCTTAGATAACACTATTATTATTTTAGCTTAATCCTACATATCAATCATAATAAACTTCTTGGTATCTTGGTGAAAAATAAACCATAAGAAAGTTGTGAAATATGATACTCATTAATGGTTTGTATATAATGGAAGTTTTCATCAATAATTAATAATAATTATGGCACATTTAATAATTGAAACAAATTACATTTAGTAAATAACTTAACTACAATATGATTTTAATAAAATATGATCAAATAATTCCATATAAATAATATCATGAGATATAAAATATAACCATGGATATTATAATAATCAAATAATTATATAGAAAACAATAAATCATATCATAATTAGGGAATGGATAATTTTATACATCACAATCACATGGTTAAGGATTCAACTAAAACACCTTATATAAATGGGGAATACATCAATCAATTCCCAAATTAGTTTGTCTCAATAGAGATATTGTTGCATCAAGGGGACAGAGTGAGCCCCACCCATCACTTACTATGTCTAATGAATTCCTTATAAAAAATGGGTGAACCATAATCAACATATGCATTTGTATTTAAATTATCATATGAAATCTGATTAACTTTCCATAATCATTAAAAATATTCACAACCCATCCAATGTAATATGGTGAATTATTTATAAATATTGTATTTCCATTCATACTATTCATAAAAAATCTAATAAGATATGGTATATTATATAATAAGATATTAAAATCAATGAAAAATAATATTCTATAAAGGATACTGACATTGATGAGAATTATTTATTAAGATCCTTTAAAATTTCCAAAGGTAAATATATTTTTTTAACTTTGAATTCATTTATTTTCAAAAAACTACAAAATTATATAGGAAAAAATTTTCTTGAAATAAAACCTTATAAAATATTATTATAATATTAAAATGATTAATGTTTCATGAAGGTGGTAAAATCCTCTCATTCCTTATAATTTTAAAAAATATTCTTTTCTTATTATTGTTGAAAAAGTCACAAAATACGTCTTTTTGAAAAAAAAATATGTTTCAAACAATACTAAATAAGTGAGATATGTTTAAAAATGGATATAAATAATAGTAGGATAATATAAAATTGTTTTTGAAAATATTAAAAAAAACAAGGAAATGTAAGGGAAATTTCCCCAGGGGAGAATTAAACATTAACAATTATGAACACTGATGAGATTGTGAAATAAAACATAACCAATTTGTAATCAATAAAATAGTATACCACATTAGAGAGTAACATTTAAAAAAAATTAATATATGTTGATATTAAATTAATTAATTATATAACATATCAAATTTTTGTTTTATACACCTTAGAGAATATTATAGAGGCATAGAATTAAAATATGTCTCAATGAAAGAAACATGAGACGATGTCCCTTATAAAGATAATATAATTGAAGGAAAAGTTAATAAAATTAATAAATTAGGTTTATTTAATGTAAATATGAGTAAAAAAATTGGGAATAAAATAATAAGATATTAAAATTTTATTTCACACATAATATTAACATGAAATAATCAATGAAGAAGATGTTAAAACCAATGATTAAAAGTTGAGTTAAGAAATGTGGTACCTCACACTTCACATTTGTTTCACAAATAAAACTAATTTATAATAGTTTAATGAAGGTTATTAATATTTTTAAGAACTATATAAATATTTATATTACATCATATGAACCTTTTATAACATCTTACCACTTGTTCATTGATAGTTTTTCATTATTTTCATTATTCCTCATGTGATCTTTTGATGGTTTCATTGTCAATTCCCTTGTGTAAAATTATGGATGTTCTTATGAAATTTAAATAAAACTCCACAAGATATATGAAATGGTCTTAATTCATATACATAAGTTTAAGTGGTACTATATTTAATTTTTATTTCTGAAATGATTATGATTCATTTGATAAAAAGTTAATGACAAATGTTTAGTTTATTTTGGTGGTTTTTTTGACCATGATGAACTAGTTTATTTTTATTAAATATTTTGAATATATATTTATTATATAATAAGAAATAGGTTATAATATACCTATTAAAATCAGTTTTAATCATAATAATACTTTTATGACACCTCTTGAAGGAAGTAATTTAAAATGAAAAATCATTATCCATGTAGATGGTTAACCACCATTATTTGGAAAATGGTTTCATTTCTTTGAGTAACAGACAATGGGAAAAGGGGATAATAGAATAAATTCCATTATAAATATATCATTAAGGTATATAAATTATACTAGAGTTTTTTTATTATTTGGATTGAGGAGTCGAATTGAAGGTATAAGAATAAAAGAAATTAAGAGAGGTTTTTTTTCCAGAAAGTTGCCTATGGAATATCACCTTCTTAAAGGACTAATTAAGGTACTTTTAATGGGTATTTAGATGGGAAAAATAGTGCATGGATTTGGGTAGAGTGGTTAGAGGAGGGTTTAATAGATATTTGACGAGCTTCAATTAAATGCACCAGATTGTTTGAGTATTATTTTTAAATATTATATGGATTAATTTCTAGGCTAGGCATTGTGGAAACATGCGATTATTAGTCCCAATTGTCAAAGAATAGATGTTTGAATAATATTAAAATATAAAATATAATTCACACACATATTTCATAAAAAAGTAGAATAACTTATAAATGTGTTCCCAAATCAGTAATCTGAGGGCATCATTGTGTTAAGAGCCAAATATATTTCCAAGGTGTGGGTTATCATTGGATGGCGTGGTTCAATGGTGAAAAGTAGTTTTATATCATTGTAATGAATAAAATAAATTAATATATATTTTATTTTAAGCATTTAATTGATGCAAAAATTCTTATATTATTCTTTTTTTAAATGATATTTTAGGCCTGGATCCAGGGTTAGGATCATAACCCTAGAAATTCCTTGGAGGCTATGGAGAGAACATTGAAGAAACACATAAAGGGAGCATCGACTAAATCAATGATATATGATAGAAGAATTCCATTCATGATGGATGTCTCCAATAATGGTGGTCAAATATTTATCTTTATCAATGAGTGATCCAAATCATAGGTAGCATATGTAATTTGATTTTACATGTTCTTAGATTTATTGATTAACACATACCAACCAATGAACAAGTTGATTTGCAGTTCAATCATTCTGGTGGTATGGGATTTTAATTGTCGGATTTATTGGGGTTTGATTATTTTAGATTTTTTTTATTATTGACCATTCTTCCATGAATGTATTGAGTCCATAATGAATAATATTGAAAGTTCTTTTCTCAAATTTATTCAATGTGCTTTTCTCTCGCCTGTTTTCGACGCATATTCTTCATTCTTCACGGGGTTATGAATGAATGATAATTCCACCTTCATCTCAGGGTGAAACGATCCTAAATTGAAGATCCAATTTTGGGACAACCAAGAGGAGGTACGACAGTGATGAGAAAATCGATAAAATTCAGAAGATACCGTTCTGGAGGAGGTATTACTCAAATGGATTTAATGTTGTTTTCTAAGACGATTAAGGCTTGAAACACCTCGATTCCATGTTAGGGTGATGTAAAGAGGTTGGATTTAGAGTTTATAGGCAAGGAATGGGTGGAATGGTGGCCAGATCTGTAGAGGATATAACCAAAGTGAGAACCAAGGATTTAGTAAAATCTTTCACTACATGGTGTGTAATCCATAATGACACAATATGCTGGGACCCTGAGCGACAACAAGGCTTTCAGAAATTAGACAAGCATCACACGATATTTGGGCCTTCCTACACGGTGTGTGGTCTCTCCCAGACAAGTCTGCTTGTACATGGGAAGTAAAGGAACACGAGGAGGAATACACAGGTTTCCTACACAATGTGTACTCCCCCACACGACTTGGGATATACCAAGTACATAGACTACCCCGTTTACTGGTTCTTCGGAATAGATACATGATTATACACTATGTACTGGCACATGTCTTGAGTACATGATTGGACTCCAAATGAAAGGACACTATGTGTGACTGTGTCTACATGCCATATACACATCTTCTACATGACATAGTCTAGAATGAAATGTGACATTTTACATGAGTAGTAACCAGGGTCAAGGAACACAACATGTGACCCTACTAACCACTATATATTCCATTCTACCTGGCTTGAATATCTTGTCCAATGTATCTTGGACTTGTTTCATTTGGATTAATTTCATTTATCACTTCCCTAAAGGTTGGTGAATATCATTTCCTACTCATTGGAGTATGATCCCTTCAATAATCCTTCCTAGATAGAGTCATTGGAATCCCCAGAGTTTCCCACTGAGGGATCATATATTCATATATAATCCCTTGGTAGACTCATTATTATTGAAGCGACTAATCCTAGAAGACATCGATCCTCAAGACAGCTGTTTAACCTAGAAGGATTGGTCAGTATACCCCATGGTATGAGCTGTAATCCTCTTCTATTATATCATATATCTCTCTTCAGATCTATCAGTGCATCTCTATATCTCTCTTAATATGGTTGTCGATTTATATTACTTCTTATATAGACGCCATCAATCCTATCGAACTTAGGATTGTTTTCTCCCAGACGAGTGCTTCATGGAATATTTAGACTGAATTTCTTGTACTTGAAGTTCCAAGTCAGGAACCAAGTATCACTGAGAGGGGGTGGGGGTGAATCAATGATATCCTTTTCTTTTTATGTTTCCCCTTTTTGAAACAACCTTGGCCTCCTGTTAAAGAGTTTCTTCCCTGCTGAACACACACAACCACAAGAACACAAGATTTACAAGGTTCACTACACAACAAGAGTAGCTACGTCCTTGGTATGGTACGGAAATAATCTAGTACCACAAAATCCACTAGAAAACAATCCTTTGATGTGGAATACAATGAGTAGGATATACCCTTACACTCGTGCAACACTTTGAAAACAATCCAATAGTGTGTGTGCTCCCTCTTAGCATAAATAGGGTAACACAATGATTCAGTGCTTCTTTACAATTGAACAGATGTATTTTTTGAAGTAAAAATCTTCAATTTCTTACGCAGAAGCCAGTAAGAACTCTCTTACCCACAACTGAATATGTGCATAGACCCCAAATATTTCTTGCAGCCTTTAGGGTGCCTTGCACACAATTGAAATGGATTGTGCTTAAAAATGCTCTTTTGGAGCGGAAATCATTTTCGCGGAACATCCCTTTTTCGCGCAACTTCCAAATATTTCGCGCAACTCTCTTTATTTCGCAAAAAACTCTTTCTTTTCGCGCACCCCACTTAGAGTTAGATTTTACACACACTAGAGCTCAGAATTTATTCTATGTGTTGAGCCACCACCAATGATAAGGGTTATCCTCATATTTATAGGTATTTTTGACGCCGCGTGAAAAACACTAATCCGCGTGTAAAACCTCTTTCATGCGCATAAAAACTCTTTTATGCAACTTTATATTTCGCGCCGTGCTTCAATATTTTGCGCACCTCATGCCTTTTCCATTTTTCATCCTTATAAACATGAAGAACCAATTGCGCGCAAAATTCCACACCGTATTCCATATTGCGCGCAAATTCATCCTTTCACGCGACATCGTATTTCACGCAATGATCGAATTTTTCATGCAGCTCATGACTTTGCAAATTTTTGAGTTTCTGATCTTGAAACACCTTTTGCGCAAAAAACATCATTCCTCTATTTCACGCATCCTGCAGATATTTCGCGCAACCCGCTACTATTTCGCGCACCGCTTTACTTCTTCCGCGCAGCCTGCCTAAATTTCCGCGCACTCCATGCCTTTATCATTTTTTTGATGTTCTGACCTTGAATCATGGATTTCATGCAAAAATCTAAAACATATTCAATCTTTCATGCTCCATCCCCAGATTTTCCATTGCTTTGTCATTTTCTATCTTCACTATTTCCCATTACCATTCTTCTGCTCTTATCACGAATCCCACTATCGTGATATTTATCCTTTGATAGATCAGCATTAGCATCGTTAGAGTTGCAATAGGAACTAAAACCACCCTATCCCCCAGCATCATCATTCCTTCCAATAAAAACTTTATATGACTGGCATCATCCTTTTCCCCCTTTCCTTCATAAGGCTTGCATCACAAGTTCTCTTAACTCATGATATGTGTGAAATTTATACCAGGAATACATTGTCTGATTAGTGATCCTTCTACAAAGTGAACTGATTTATCTTCTTTGACAACAAAATACAACACTCTGTAAAGAATAACTCTTCAAACATTCTTCTCCATTGAACTTTGTCCCAACAATCTCCCCCTTTGGATTTTGTTGTCAACCAAGATTCATAAATCACTAAAATTTGTAACCTTTTTCAATGGAGTACTTATCAACAATTCTAAGCCTACGTGAGCTAACTCATTGTAGGAAACAAGAATTATTGACAGCCAAAACCATGTTGTCCGAAAGTAGTGACTGTGAAATCTCATGAACGTACCTCCCTATCCTTCTTCAGAACATCTTTCAATCTTCTACTTCAGAATTCTTCACTTCTTCAATAATTATTCTCATCCTTCTTCAAAATAGATTTCAAGCTTCTGCTTCATCATTCTTCACTTCCTCAATTTTCCCGTAAAACAACATTGTTTCCTACAGCCACTCCAACAAACAGTTAGAATAGTTCACACACATACTTGCTGAATTCACAGCTTACCCACAACTCTCCCTTAATACATGCTTCCTTATGGATAGATTTATGAATCAATTCTACCCCTTGAAAACACTATCCAAAGGTTATACGAGAGAGGGGACAGAAACATGTACCTAAACCTTGATGATAAGGAGGTTGTACACCCTTGTTCAACCTCAATTTTGCAAATGGTTCCTTCGGTAATGGTTTTGTAAATATATCAGCAATTTGTTCAGATGTAGAAACATACTCCAGCCTCAATTCATTCTTTTCAACCTGCTCTTTGATTAAGTGGTACTTTATATCAATGTGTTTTGAACGAGAATGTTGTACTGGATTTCTTGTAAGATTGATTGCACTCTTATTATCACAACCCAAGAGCAATGGTTTCTTTACTTCAACAAGTAGATCTTTCAGCTGAGTCTTCATCCACATTAGTTGAGTTGAATCTTGAGTAGCAACAACATACTTAGCTTCAGCTGTGCTAAGATTTACTAAATTTTTTTTCTTGGTATGCCAACTAACACAACTTTTCCCCAGAAAGAATACTCCACCAGATGTGGATCTTTGATCATCAACATTTCCTGCCCAATCAGCATCAAAATACCCGAATAGATTAATATTTTCAAATCCTTCATACCGGATTGAAAAATTTGTTGTGCCTTTTATATATCTGAGAATTATTTTTCCAGCAATCAAATGTGATTCTTTAGGAGCACTCTGAAATTTTGCACATAAAGTAACAACATAGACGATGTCAGGTCTTGAGGCAGTCAAATATAGAAGACTTACAATCAGTTTTCGAAACTCTTTCTGAGCAACTTCCTTGCCTTCTCTATCTTTAGACAACTTGGTTCCCACTGAAATCGGTGTGGAAACAGGTTTTAAATTTTCCATGCCAAACTTCTTCAGAAGTTCCTTAGCATATTTTTCTTGAGACAGAAAAACATGATTCTTCTTCTGTAAAATTTGTAACCCATGAAAGTACTTCATTTCTCCCAGCATGGACATCTCAAATAACTTCTTCACATCCTTAGCAAATTTTATACATGATCTTTCATCATTTCTAGAAAATATAATATCATTGACATAAACAATAATGATCAGTGAAAACTCCTGGCATTTCTTGATGTAGTGATTGCTGTCATCTCACCCTTTCTTAAAGCTCATCTTCTTCAAGAAAGTATCTAATTTAGAATACCATGCTCTCGGAGCCTGTTTTAGCCCATACAGATCCTTCTTCAACCTGCACAGATAGATTTCATCTTTTCTAATAACAAATCCACAAGGTTGATCATTGTAAACTTCCTCTTCAAGATCACCATTCAATAATGGAGATTTTACATCCATTTGAGAGATTTTGTAACCTCGTTGTGCAGCAACGGAAAGAAATATTATGATTGTTTCTAATCGAGCTACTGGAGAAAAGGTTTCATCGAAGTCAATGCCTTCAATTTGTGAATACCCTTTGCAAACCAATCTTTCCTTGTTTCTTATTACTTTACCTTTTTCATTCAGCTTGTTTCAAAAAACCCACTTTGTACCAATAATGTTTTTGTTGTCTGGATTGGGTACAATTTCCCAAGTATTGTTCTTCTCTATCTGATCAAGATATTAATTCATAGCATGAACCCATTCTGGATGCTCAAATGCTTCATTTATATCATTCGGTTTATCTTTCGAATAAAGAGAAGTATGTGATATAGCATTCATTGTTCTTCTTGTTTGAACCCTCTTATTTTTATCTCTAATAATGTTCTGAGTCTCCACTTGTTTCCGCAACCTAGGATGAGTTGTTTGAACTTCACCCTCATCACATGATATTTCTGATTCAGATTCCTATTCTTGAGTAGGATGAACACAATCTGCAACATTATCAGAATTGTTAACAAAATCGTCTCTATCCTTCTCGTCTTCCACATCAACATATGACTGCTTTTCTTTCTCAGCATTTTCAACATCTTTTAAATATGAAGAATTAATAATTCTTCCTATTTCTTTGTTGAGGCATCTATATCCTCTTCCTTCTAGAGCATAGCCAATAAAACTTCCGTCATCTCCTCTTCTCTCAAACTTTCCCAGATTTTCACCTTTCTTCTTTATAATACATGGACTCCCAAAGACTCTCAAGTGTTTCAGACTTAGAGTATTTCCATAGAACATTTCATATGGAGTCATATCTGAGTTTGGGCTATAGAAACACTAGTTCTGAATATACACAACATTTTTCATGGCTTGCCTCCAATAATAATGAGAGAGACTATATTTAAGTAACATAGTTCTCCCCATTTCCACCAGACTTTGATTCCTTCTTTCAGCCACCCCATTTTGTTGAGGTGTGTATGGTGAACTGAACTCATGACGAATTCCATGCTTCTCAAGATAACTTTCAAAATCTTCATTCTTATACTCACCAACATTATCAGTTCTCAACTTCTTCACTGAATACTCACATTCCTTCTCTGATTTCCTTCTGAAACTCTTAAACATTGTTAGAGCATCTGACATATGTCACATGTACAAAACACAAGTGATGCGAGTAAAGTCATCAATGAAAGTAATCAAGTAATTATCTCCATTTGAATATTTCTTGCTCATTGGTCCACATATATCTGTGTGTATGAGTTCCAAGGGTCTTTTTGAGTGAATTTCAACTCTCTTGTGCATAGAATTGACAATCTTTCCTTTCTCACAAATAGTGCAACACCAATATCTTTCTCTTGATAAATTAGGCATATCCCAAACACTGTCTCGCTTTGATAACTTGCACATATTTCTCTGACACATGTGCCCTATCCTTTTATGCCATAATTTTTTTTCATCTGCTACACCCATGTAACAAGAGTTCTGCACTTCACCAACTTGGAACAAATTCCCTCTTGTACGTTGGCCCCATGTAACTATGTTTCCATCATTTTCACTGTTTACAACAAATCCATCTTTTCTGACGATCACATTGTTGCCCTCATCACAGAGTTTTGACATACTAAGCAGGTTATGTTTCCGCCCATCAACAAATAACTTTTTTATGAATTTCATCTTTTCTTTTCCAATGATGGACGATCCAACACCTTTGATCCTTAGAGATTCATCATTTCCAAATGTCACAGTTCCTTCTTAAAGTATTTATCATTCTTCAGTAGCTTTAAGTCTCCAGTCATATGAGATGAACATCCACTATCAAGAATCCATGGACGTTCTCCTTTTGTTACTTTCAAAGCAGTTTCAACAAAAAGTGCTTTTTGTTCTTCCTTTTCCTTCACTTTCTGTTGTGCTTCATCCAATTTCCTAGCCGAATCAATGTGTTCTAGGCAGGGAACCATGCATTCTTTCTTTTTAGACTTATCAGACTTGTCCCTTTTGGATTTTAAAAACTTTGTCTTCTGAGGATTATTAACAATTTTTTTTTCTCTGGTAACACACTAAGGCAACCCTTAGCAAGATGTCCAAGTTGATCACATCTTTCACAATAAGTTTCGAGTGGTTGGAATCTATTCTCAACTTTCACACAAGTCCTCTCAGATATCTTCTGAAACTTATTTGGAGACATTCTATTTTCAAAGGGTTGACTCCCCTTCAATCCTTGTATTTCAAAAATTTTGGAATAGTTGTAATGTTGTTGGTTGAACCAACACATACTTTCCATGTGTCTGAATCCACCACAATACCAGCAGTAACCATAGAAAGAATATTTGCCTCTGAAACATTTATAATTACTAGAGTTGTGGAAACGCTTCTCAAAAACCTTGATGTTTTCATTTGTAACTCTCTTCTTCAGCTCAGATTCATTAGTACCAGAAGTACTAGAAGTTTTTCTTGACTCATGATTTTTATGCACTTCTGATTTTTTTGCATTTCTGATTTTGACCACAAACTTGGTCTTTCCATCCTTGTTCTTTTTAGAACCAGTATTTTCATTAATTTCAACCTCTGAAGGTAACTTTTGTATATCCTTGTTTGGTTCATTCTTACTGGAACATTCACCAACTTCTGAGATATAATTTTTGGAACTGATATTTAAATCGTTAGCTTTATGCAGTTTTTTGTTGGACAAGTTCCAACTCTTCTTCTTTTTCCTTCAGCTTCACTTCAAGATGATCATTACGATTCTTTGTATTCTCAAGATAATTTTTTAGATCATAGATCTCCTTTTCCATCTTGATTTTCTCATCAGTAAAACCTTCTTGATTTTTTAATATGGAATTTTCATTTATCCACTTCTTGTTTTCTTTCTCAAGCTTTATGATCTTCCTCAAACATTCCTTCAGCTCTTCTTTTAGATACTGTTCAAGTTGAGTCTCTTCTTCTTCAGTACTACTACTCTCATAAGCATCATTATTCAATGATACAAAAAAGTTACTCTCTCTATCTTTCTCCGTAGACTATTTTTCTGATTCAGTCTCGCTATCATCATCTTCTTCATCTTTTGACAAAAATCATCTTCTCTTTGATTTAAAGAACTTTTTATTCTGACGTCTACCAGAATATTTATCTTTTCGACACTGTTTCTTCCATGACATTCTTGGTCCTCTGTCTTCTTCATCACTGACGTCATCTTTCCCTTTTTTAGGGAAATTAGCCACAAAGTGGCCAAGTGCTCCACATTCAAAACAATTCAAAGGGAGTTTCCCTTTGTATTTCCCTATGCCTTATTTATCATTTTTGGAAAACAAGGATAGAATTTCATCTAAATTTTGACATACCTCATTTTCAGAGTTGGATTCACCAGCTTCTTCATTAATAAGAATTTTCTTCGACTTCTCTTACTTTTCTGCCCTAAAAGAAATTTACCTATCAGTATTTTCTTTGCTCTTCATGGTCTTCTCTCTTCTCATCTCATAAGTGATGAGAGTACTGTTCAAATCATCAAGAGATAAGGTTTCCAGGTCCCTGTCTTCTAGTGAAGAAACTTTAGCATCAAATTTGTCAGGCAGAATTCTCAGGATCTTTTCAACAACTGTAGCATCATCTATGTCTTTACCATGACATATGATTATAATGATAATGTCATTAAACCTGGTAAAGAATTCCCCAACAGATTCAGATTCTCCCATTTTAAAGTCTTCATACTTCAGCCTCCATATTTGTAGTTTTGCCTTCTTCACTTTTGTATTTCCTTCATAGATATTCCTTAGCTTATCCCAGATGCCTTTAGTAGGGGCGACACATTTCACTCTTAAAAACTCACTCTCATAAAGTGATGATATTAATGCATTTTTATCTCTTCCATCATTCTCAAGATTCTTCTCATCGACAGGAGTAAGAGGGACCTTGTCATCAATAGCAGGAAATCCATCTATTGTAGTTTCAGGAACTTCATATCCTAGAGACATAAGATACAACATCATTATATCCTTCCAGATGTGATAGTTCTTTCCATCGAAGATTGGAATCCCCTTACTGTTCACGCAATTTAGATTCTCCATAACAACTTCTCTTTAAACACTTCAGCAAAGAGTAAATGAAGGGAACCTCCCTCTGATACCAATTGAAGTTCCTAGTTAGGATCCAAGTATCACTAAGAGGTGGAGGGGGTGAGTCAGTGATATCTTTTTATTTTTTAAGTTTCCCCTTTTTGAAACAACCTTCACCTCCTGGTAAAGAGTTTCTTCCCTGCTGAACACACACAACCACAGGAACACAAGATTTACAAGGTTCACTACTCAACAAGAGTAGCTACGTCCTTGGTATGGTACAGAAACAATCCAGTACCACACAATCTACTAGAAAACAATCCTTAGATGTGGAATACAATGAGTAGGATATACCCTTACACTCGTGTAGCACATTTAATTAAATCCAATAGTGTGTGTGCTCCCTCTTAGCACAAATAGGGTAACACAATTTTTCAGTGCTTCTTTACAATTGAACAGATGTATTCTCTAATGTACAAATATTCACTTTCTTACCCAGAAGCCGGTAAGAACTCTCTTACGCACAACTGAATATGTGCGAAGACCCCAAATGTTTCGCGCAGCTTTTAGGGTGCCTTTTGCGCAATTCAAATGGCTTGCACGTAAAAATTCCCTTTTGGCGCGGAAATCATTTTCGCGTAACTTCCCTTTTTCGCGCAAAGTTTCACTTTTCATGCAGATTCCAAATTTTTCGTGAAACTATCTTTATTTCGTGAAAACCTCTTTCTTTTCATGCACCCCACTTAGCATAAGATTTTATGTACACCAGATCTCATAATTTATTCTATGTGTCGAGCCACCACCAATGATAAGGGCTGGCCTCATATTTATAGGCATTTTTGACCCCGCGCGAAAAACACAAATCCGTGCGTAAAACCTCCTTCATGCGCATAAAAAATATTTTATGCAACTTCATATTTCGTGTCGTGCTTCTATATTTCATGCACCTCATTCCATTTCGATTTTTCATCCTTCTAAGCATGAAGCACCAATTGCACGCAAAATTCCACACCGCATTCCATATTGCGCACAAATTCATCCTTTCATGCGACATCGTATTTCGCGCAATGATCCAATTTTTTGCGTAGGTCATGCCTTTGAAAATTTTCGAGTTTCTAATCTTGAAACACCTCTTGCGCGAAAAACATCATTCTCCTATTTCACACATCCCGCAGATAATTAGCGCAACCCGCTACTATTTCACGCACCGCTTTACTTTTTCCGCGCAGCCTACCTAAATTTCCGTGCACTCCATGCCTTTATCATTTTATAGATGTTCTGACCTTGAATCATGCCTTTCATGCTTTGTCATTTTCTCTCTTCACTGTTTCCCATAACCATTCTTCTGATCTTATCACGGATCCCACTATCATGATATTTATCCTTTGATAGATCAGCTTTAGAATCGTCAGAGTTGCAATGGGAACTAAAACTACCCTATCCGCCAAAATCACCATTCCTTCCAATAAAAACATTATATGACTGGCATCATCATTTCTCCCCCTTTCCTTCATAAGGCTTACATCACACACTCTCCTAACTCATGATATGTTTGAAATACATACAAGCAATGCATCGTCTGATTTGTGATCCTTCTACAACGTGAATTTATTTAACTTCTTTGACATCAAAATACAACACTCTTCAAAGGCTAACTCTTCAAACTTTCCTCTCCATTGAACTTGTTCCCAAAAGTACTGGATACAGTTTTTGTGACTTACCTCTAGATTGTGTGTCATTGATTGAGTATATCTGGATATTCTTGTTATATGTGTTGTAGACATATACTATGTAGATCTGACTATAATTTAATTTTGGTATTGCTGTGTGGTTTTAGGGTGTCATACTGAGTATTGTCATACTCACCCTTCCATGGAATTTGGCTATACACATCATGTCTTATATAGACAAGCAACCTTTTAGGGTGTCATACTAAGTATTTTCATACTCACCCTTCCATGGAATTTGGCTATACACATCATGTCTTGTATAGAGAAGCAACCTTTTGATAGAGATATTGGCAGACCAGGACTAGATAGAGCTTTGCCAGATCAGACATGTTGAGTTGTGTTCCTATAACTACAAATAGTAGACCCAATAAAATTTTTTTGACTTGTGATTACTAACCTATTTTAGTGGGTATGTATTTGGAATAGTTTCACTTTACTTTACATTCATGTTGTACTCTGTTGGTTGGGATGTAGTGTTATGAATGCATGTTTTTCATAGTGGGTTTTACAATTTATTATTTGTTGGGATTTGAGATGTGTGTGTGAATACATCGACATATCCAATTCCTCTAATGTTAGTGATATGACTATTCTGTGCTAGTCACTAGCCCCTGGCCTATTAGAGGAGTTCTTGGGGAGTCACGACATGAGATCCACTAGAAAAGGTCATTACATTTATGTCATGTACTGAGAAAGGGTATGGTGATGGGTGGTATTTATTCTAGAGCAGGGGTGGAGTAAAGTGATCAAATAATGATTATTTTATATTTAAAGCATACCACATTTCAGTGGAATTAATTTCAATGAATTTGGTTGACAATTAATGTTGTAAATTCTATTTATTTTGTATAAACACATCATCCACTAATTTAAAATTTTTGTTTTAGGTATTTAATCCTATACATTATAACATTAACCCCTTCTTTATTTTACCTATATTTCCAAAAATAATTTTTTATAATGTTAAATATTTTTTTGGTTAAAAAATTACCTTGTTACCTTATTTTGACCTCTTGAATAAAAATTGGAATCCATTTCACTTGGTTCAATTTATAAATGTGATTAAATCATTTCTAAATATGTTATTTTTATAACTCTTCGAAATTGCATTTTAACATTAAAAGCTATATTTTCAAAATTGCCAAACATGTGTTTCTAAATGTATGAAATTATGTACCATGTAATTTGTTAAATAATTTTTTTTGATAATATGGGTTAATAAATTTTCAATTATTATAATATAATAATTATTTCCTAACATATATTTTATGTCGTAAAAATAATATTTTATCTTTGTACCACAAAAATTATTTCATAGAAAATTACCAAAAACCACCCAAAGTTAATTTTTACATGATGAGTTGAAAAATTACATTTATTTTTTCAAATAAATTTTCCAAATGAATCAAAAAATTATTATAGTTATTTTCTCATAGAAGGAAATATAAATCTATTTTCGAGGAAAAAATTTATTTGAAGAATAAAATGAATTTACAAAAAATTATGTGTTCATTTCCCAAGATTAATTAAATTTGTATTGAATATAAACTAAGTATTTATTTCATTATATAGTTTATACTATTCACACCCACCAATTTAAAAGATATTTTATAACGTCCATATTTAAATATTGATATTTCATATTTCCTTTATTCTTTGTGTTATGTTCAAATTACGCTACCAGATATAGTTTTTTTTGAATTTTGGGGTGAAATATATTATATGGTATTAAATTTTCTTAAGAAGGGTTTTTGTTAAAGTAATCTCAATGAATCCATCAAATATATCATAGTTTAAGGGAAACATATGGATTTGATCATATCTGGGAATCACTGAATTATTCCTAGGATATATTCTCTTTTTATGAAATGAGAAACTCTTTTAGGGACCTCCCACATACAAATAATTACCTATTCAAACTAAATTTACATAACATTCCTTCATTTAACCAAAAAATTACTTTTATGAATAACGATTTAAATATGAATTAAGTACATTGATAAAAAATAGGTATTATATTTTCATACTAAATAAAAATGATATTAAATAAATTTATATAAAATAATTTAATAGTAAGAAAATTAATTTAAATGTTATATTAAAAAATTATTTATAATAAAAAAGGATGGTGAGAAGAAAGTAAATACTATAATTCATTTTAATTTTTTTCAGTGAAACAATACCTTCCAGGCCACTAAATTTATTTGATTCTTTGAATAAGAAGATAGTATACGATATATGTAACAAGAGTAAATATAAATTTTAGTTCAAAATAATGGTTTTAGGAGGTTGGTTTTTATATGTTAATCTTGGATAGGTTTTAATTTTTATAAATATAGGCCATGGAAAACAATTTTCTGGGAAATCAATTTTAAAATTATATAAATTGTTTAGAAAAATTTATTTTATATATAAATAGGGGATTATTTTTTCTTCAAACATAAAATTTTTAAATCAAATTTTAATTTCTTTTTTACTAAAAATAATCTCATTGTACATAATGAAATAGTTTTTTAATGTAACATATGTTTGAAATTTCCAAAATTTTATTATATAATGAAAAAATTAATTCTATATTTTTAAATTAGTTAGTCACCATCATAAATTTATTTTGGATCTTTTAAAAAATTGAAATTATTATAAAATTGTTACTTAAAATTTTTTCCATACATTAAAACATATAAACAAATACATTTGATATGATGTTGTATGTGTATGAAGAATTCGTTGGTGAAAAATGTGGAACCACAAGTCGAAAAGTGGGAGAAATAAAAATAATGAAGTGAAATGGAAACTTAATGGGGATATGGGGATGATCAATTAGGACCTTATAAATTTTTCCCCCTTAAATCCGTAATTATATAAAGCACCCAAAAGGTTGTTCACTACTTTGATAAGCCTTGGTTGAATTCATTCATAAAAACAAGAAACCCAAGATTAATAATGTTAGAACACACACTAATTCATAATTAACATCCAATGGGAACACATAGTCAACTATTTTTAGAAACATTGGTGAGATACATGCCAAACACCTATCAAAAATATTCTAAAACCTAAAAACTGATTTCGATATTGTTTACACATGATCATGGCTTTAGGGGACGAGATATCCACCCAGAAAAATTTTGGGAACCACCCCCAAAGACTTTTAAGATTCCCATAATGACATTAGAGAAATGGGACCCACCACTTTTTGATTTTAGAAATTCCCTTCGCGCAAGTGGATTAAAATTCGTGGGATCAATTGGGTGGGCCATTTAGGATCACTTTTGGGACTCAATAAGTGTAATTAAAGGCCCATTTTATCCTCCCATTCATGCATGTTGGATCTCCTATTGTAATTTCAAAATGAGGAAATGAAAATACCCTTTTATCCTTCTCATTATTTATTTTTTCATTGGTGCTCCAATCCCATTTGATGGGTCTGGTACATTTATTCTTCTTTAATTATTAATTCTACGTTCACTCTCGCCTCCTCACTGCATATGTGCACCTTGATTATCATCATCCCCTCCCTACTAAAACTGATAAATCCTAAAATATGAATATTCAAATAGGGAGAGATCAGTAACATTAAAGGAAACACTCACATTTCCATACATTCTAGTTAAGTCAATATTTTAGGCGTTATCATTTATTCTTTAAAAAATTGTTAATATTTCTCTCCCTACAGTTGATGTTTTCTTCTTTGGTCTGGAAAACATTCCTTCATAAAATTCACACACACCCAATCTCTAGGTTAAAGTAAAACCTTATGTATAACCTTTTTTTCTTGATTCACATTTTGTTCATTTCTTCTTTCGATGATGGATTTTACTTTGGCATGTAAATCTCGAACAAAATATTTCTTTCTCATCACCTACAAGATCATCAACCTCATCATTAGGTAATAAAATAATATCTAATGATGTAATTGTGTTTAATCCATATAAAATATCAAAATGTGTGAAGTTAGTTGTGGAATATACTACTATGTTATATGAAAACTCTATGTGTGGAGAACATTTTTCCCAATTCTAAATATTTCTTTAAATTATTGCATACAAGTGGGTTGAAGGAGTCTTATTCACAACTTCATTTTTCCCATCAGTTTGAGGAGGTGCAACAGTTGAGAACAATAATTTAGTTCCCAATTTATTTGAACAATTCCTCCAAAAGTGGCTAATTAATTTCACATCCCAAACACATATAATGGTTTTGGGAAGACAATGTAATCTCATGATTTCTTTGAAAAAAAATCTTTTATTTGAATAGAATCACCATATTTTTAGCAAGCAATGAAATAAGCCATCTTTCCGAATTGATCCAAAACAAAAAATGCTATTTGTTCCCTTGTGTGATAGAGGCAATCCCAATAACAAATCCATAGAAATTTTGGTCTAAGGTTGGGATGGAATGGAAAAGTAGGAATACAATCCAGTAGGTTTAACATTGGACATTTCATCCTTACAAGTGATACATTTAGAAATAATTATAATAACATCATTTTTATGGCATGGCCAAAAAATGTTTATGAAATGTAGCTAGTGTTTTATCAACACCAAAATTCCCCATCAAACTACCCCTATAAGTTTCTTTTACAATTAATTATTAAGTTGAAAAATTTGGAATGTATGATTAATCTATTTGGAAAATAAACCCATCATTTTTTAATAGTATTTAAATCCATGATTTTTACAATATGTCCAAATTTTAGAAAAATATCCATCATTTTCATAAATTCCCTTTAATAGCTCATGTCTAAGTAATCCAGAATTAAGATAATTTATAAGTACATACCTTCATTAAATAGCATCGACAACTATATTTTCTTTTCCTTTTTTATGCTTGATCACATAAGGGAATGTCTCAATGAATTCCATCCAACATTCCTTTTTCCGATTTAAATTTCCTTGGGACTTAAAATACATAGGTATTTCCTATTTATAGTGAATAATGAACTCTTTGGGCCACAAGTAATGTCTCCATGTTTCTGGGGATCATTTTGAAACCATAAATTTATTTATCATAATTTGAAAATTTTAATGCTGCCCCATTCAATTTTTCTCTAAATTATTGAATTGTACATGACCCTTGAGTGAAAAGAACACCAATAGAAAATATCAATGCATCACACTCAATTTTAAAGACTTTAGTGAAATCCAGTTTCCATAAAAAGGGAGCATTGAGAAATTTTTCTTTGAACATTTTAATGTACTTTTATTTCTTTTCTCTCCATTTATAGAACGCATGTTTCATTACAAGTTCATTAAGAGGTGCAACTATGGACGAAACATCATTATGAAACCTCTTATTAATTTTTTAAAATCCATGAAAACTTCTAACCACTATTTCATTATTTGGCGTGGGACACTCCTAAATTGATTTGAAATTTTATTCATCCACACATATCCCTTCTACACTTATAATAAATCTAAGATACAGAATAAAATCCTTAAATAAGAACATTTGTGAAGATTGGCCTAAATTTTATTTTCATTGAGGGTCTCACAAACCAAATTCAAGAGTCAAACATGGTTTCCTAGTGATTTTATATATACCAAGATATAATCAAAATAAATTACTATGAATTTTCTTGTGAATGAATTATGTGAATGGTTCATTCATATCGTGAAGGTACTGAGTTCATTAGTTAAACCAAATGGTACAACTAATCACTCATACAAGCTGATATTAGTTTTCAAATCATTTTCTCATTCAATCCTTTCTTTCATTTGAATGTTTTGGTATCCAATTTTAGGGTCAATTTTTCAAAATAATGAATCCCTATTTAATTCATCATGAATTTCATCAGGTTGAGGATTGAGATAACGGTACATGCCTATTATTTTGTTGATGGGATTACAATACACACACATCCACGATGTTCCATCCTTCCTGGGTACTTGGTTCACTGGAATAACCCATAGACTCATGTTTTCCCTCACTAATCCTTTATTCATGACTTTTTCAACTTGACACTAGATCTCTCACGCCTCTTTTGGATTCACACTATATGATGTCCTATTAAGAATTGCAACACCAGGTATGAAGTCAATACTTTTCTCAAAGCATCTAAAGGGGGTAATCCATCATGTGTTTCTTTGGAAAACCAATAAATAAATTCCTATAGTAATAACACAATAGAGTAAGGAAAAAAATTGTAATGTTCATTAGTTTCAAAATAAGAATCCTTACTAAGGTCTATGAACACGTTCCCAATCAATAAAGAACCCTTTAAATCTCTTTTTCTGGAAAATAAACTGACCTCTCTCTCAACACACTTTCTATTATCATTGTGATTTTCCTCCTTTATTTTTAGGCCACTCGTCTATCTTTTTTCACTCTCAATTTTTACACTCTTCATTTTTTAACTATTTTATTTTTTTCTCAACTAATCAAAATCTTTTTTTTAATACACAATTTTTTATTTTTCCCACTTTATTTTTCACTCATTTCTTTTTTCTTTTTTTTATTATTTCTCTATCCTCACTTGATCATAATATTTTTTTATGGGACTTAGAGGAGTCAAAAAATATTTCTACCACTGAAATGAAAAGAGAAGAGGTTATCATAGACGTCATATATCCCCCTCCTATAAAATTTTCATGGTCTCCATAGTAGAAAATGTTCGTCTTACATCAGAGAAACATCACACAAAACCTCATCCTCATATTTTCCAATAGTAAACAAAATTATGGCTTGTTTTGTGACCCTCAATTATCAAGTATCATTCAGCCACTCCAATCTATAAGGTATAATATTAATTAGAGTAGGGAAACTCAACATCTCCAAAATCAGGTTACTAGCCACATTAGTATAACTTCCAATATATATGATCTTACATTATACCTTCTTATTGATGTGGCATCTCATATGAAAAATTTTATCATCCTGCTCCTCATCATGATCATCTTTTGGATGAATGTTTAATGATCTTCTTTCCAATAATGCATCTCCATATATCTGTTCTTCAACTTCAACATTATAAGTCTCCTCCAATGGTGACATCTCATAATCACTAGAGTTCTCACTAAGGATTTCTCCATTATCGAAAATTATCTTGGTTATTTTGTTTGGGCATTGTGATTTATTATGACCATGTCCTCAACAATTAAAAAACTTTATATCATGAGATTTAAAAGGAAAATTTGTTTTCAGTTTTTCCTTTTGAATTAGTGGAAAAGAACTTATTTTTGGCCTCTTCTAGTTCATTTGGAATATATTAGGAATACCATGATTTTGTTACATTCCACTTAGAAGTTGATTTTGTATCTTTCTGGTTATCCTCCAATAATTTGTGGGAACTTAATTGACTCCTTTGAGAATGTAGATGATTTTGCACCTTCACATCCTTACAAAGAAACTCTTAAATATCAATATTTATTTGATGTTCCACCACATCTCTAATTTTTGGATTTAATCAATTGATGAAAATTTCCATGGTACCTTTTTCAACCACCAATAAATTTGATGAAATCCTTGATATCTCCCTTTCCATGTTGTATTCCTCCACAATAATTGAACCTTGCACAGGTTTTTGTAACTTAAAATGAAAATACTGATAGTAATGAATATAAATTTACTATTTTTCACATTACTGTCTTTATTTGTTCTGATGTTCAAACTAGAATCTCTCAATTTCATCGTCCACTTACTTGTAATTGGTACCACTAAATACATTCAAAGTCATTAAACAAAATAAAGAACAACATTACCTTCATCTCGTGTGAGTAGTTTTGAATTCCAAACACATGTTAAACTTTTGTTTCCCACTCTATGTAAATCTCTAGGTCACTATTCCCTTAAAATTATAGAAGTGTTATTTTTATTCTTACCATGTTACTTTCTATTATAGCTCCATATTTCCCTTTGATAGGATGTAAATCTTCAAAATTATTGTAGTCATCATCACCTTCATCAATGTATTGCCTTTGTAGAGCCTGTGATGTTTCAGAACATTTTAAATCATCCAACCATGAATTTATCCTTTTAAATATGTTATATTTTTCTTTCATGAATAATTTGATGTTGATCTCACTTCTTTCACACTCACTGGGATTTTTTTTAAAACCTCAAACACTCTTTCTCTATCTGTTTTTAATATATCAAAGCACTTTCTCACACTTTTTAGCATGAAAACTTGGTTCTTACAAGGGTTCTTAAATAGAATCAAGAAGACGGGAAGTATGAAGATACCAATTTATGGAATACATTCGAAATTGGAGATTTTAAAAGGGTCTGAATAAATATTGTCCAAGGAAAAAAGGGAGATTATGAGAAATGATAAAAATGGATATTATTGAAGGTTTTATATAGATGCAAGAAAGAAGTTGGTAAAGAAATTTAAGAGAATAAATTCACTAGAATTTTGGTAAGTTCCACCACAATGTGCAATAAATTTACCTAGTTTTATTTTGTTTTTTTGCTGCTTTCTTTTTTAATTATTAAAGCAAAAGAGAGTGAAAAAAAAATTTATGTTAGTGTGTGGGATAAAAAAATATAAATTTATCAAAAAAATCCAATCAAAATGATTTCAAAAGGATGAGAAATAAATTTTTTTGAAATTATATATGAAATTATCCTTCAAATGATAGATTCCAACTAGATTGGAATTCTGACATGGAGATTGATAGATTTCACAAATTTATTCAACTATAACTCTAAATTTATGCATTGGAATTTTGTGTTTCAAAATCTATAAGAAATATTAGGTTCTCAAAAATAAACATGTCAAATGATACATCCATAAAGTAAATGAAAAATAAGATGAAAAGGCTTAAGAACGTTGCGTTCAGAATTTGTGTTGGCAGAAAATGGAAGATGGGGTAGGAAAAGAACAGATATATATATAAAAGAAAAAACCTAGTTTACGTTTCCAATCTCTGATACCAACTAATATGATACCATACGGGTGTGTGGTATTCATTGGAATTTTTTTTTGAAAAACAAGGGGGGAAATGAGAGAAAAGAAAATAAGGAAGTGCAATGGAAAATAAATGGAGAAATGGGGATGATAAATTAGGACCCCAAGGAGACATTCTCATTTAAACACTAATTATAAAATGTTCCACAATGGTTGACCCCTCATTTTATATTCCTTATTTGTTTTCATTCAGGAACATAAGAAACAATTGCATAATAATGATAGAAAATACTCCAATCCATATTTAACCTCCAAGGGGTACAAGGAGGTGGTTGTTTATAGCTAAATGGGAGAGATACATGTCAAAATCCTATCACATATAATTATAAAGCCTATAAAGGATTTTTGACATTTTTTACAAATTATAATGTATTCAGGGGACAAGATATCCCCCAAGATGACTTTTTGGAACCACCCCCATAGACTTTGAAGATTCACACCATGAAATTGGAGGCAAGGTACCCACCACTTTTTAAATTTGAAGATTTACTTCATGAAAGTGGATTAAAATTCGTGGGATCAATTGGGTGGGACATTTAGGTTCACTTTTCGGATTTAATACGTGTAATTAAAGGCCCATTTGATCCTCCCATTAATGAATGTTGGGCCTCCTCTTTTCATTTCAAAATTACGCCATATAAAGCCTCTTTCATCCTCCAAATTCTTCCCCATGTCATTGGGCCTCCAATCCCATGGAATGGGTCTTGTAAATTTATGCTCCTTACATTATCCATTCTATGATCTCTCCTGACCCCTTATTGCATATACACTCCTTTATTTTAATAAACATTTTTCTATTCTCCCCAAAATTGAGGTTTTATAGGAAAAAACCCAAAAATTAATATTGAATAATTCAGCTGTAATAATTTTTAAATTTTAACAAATTTTATCAAAAAATATCCTTATTGTTGAGTTATATTTTGTGTAAAAACATAAAATTAGATACTAACAATTAAAAAAATATATAAAATCTATTATCAAAACAATTTTTTAATTTTACATATAAAAAAGAAAAAATAATCAAATGATTTTCATTGAATTTATTAAAACATCATATATTTTTTAATATAAATTTTCATTTAAATTTTAATTTATATGAACAGATTTTTAGTAATTAAATTACATGTTAATTCAATAAGTTTTCCATTATGATCATACTATAATTTTTATGATTAATTTACAAATTTGGCATTCATATTTATGAGAATTTTCTTACCTATTACAATGTTCATAATTACTTTTTTTCCTATATATATAAATATATATATATATATTAAATCCTATTAATTTTATTCACTTAAATTATATTAATGTTTTCTATATTTCATTGAAAAATAATTCCTACCTTATATATACTGTTTTTCATTAATTTTTTAATGATTTCTCCAATCGTGGTATTTCAGGTAGATAATGACCAATTAGATTTATAAGTTTTGGTTATATTATTTTCTTATATATATTATCCCACTATACATTTATCAATTTTGAGGGATATATTTATCCAATATTCATAATTTTTTTATAATAATTGATTAATTTAGTTTTCTAGTGTTAATGATATATTTACATCTTCTTCATTTCATTTTTCAAATAGGATACCAAATCTTACGAGTTAATGAGTGGATTTTATCATAGAGTGATTTATACCTATAAAAATAACCATCCATATTTGATGAATTTGGATGAATTCCTTAATTATTGATGGTATTTTAAAATAATAGGCATATAGGTGGACTCTAAATATAATTACTGAAGCTATTAGGCAATGAAGTTTATGAATCATAAATTTACAAAATCTGATTGGGTAGATAGAAAATGGAAATGTTATGGTGTTGTAACAGATTTTATACATGGAGGTATTCTATTAAAACTCTCATTGGGTTGTGGTTTTCTATAATGATGAAAAATCATGTTCATATTCACTACTTCTCATTGAAGGGATATATTTTTGGTTAATTTAGTAAAGGAGGATTGAGGTATTTCTTGGAACAAAAAATATATCTATGTATTGTATGAAAAATCAAAGCCTATTGATCCATCATGAGATTGCTAGTGGAATCAGAGAAGATACTGTAGTGTCTCTCCAGTATTCATCACAGTTATACCACCTTCAAATTAAGTAATGGTGAATTGTTTTATCTAGGGGTGGATGAGAATTTTTTTATCATATTTTTCTTCATGTTTCAAATGAACACTAATTGTTTTGTGTTTAACAAAATTATGGTTGTGGAAGTTCTAGTTCATCACTAGAAAGGGTTGTTAATTATTGATTTTAAAGCTAACATTTGGCATGGTTCCAATTTGTTAGTAGAAGTGAATGTTATTCATTTTGGTCTCAATTTATTCATAAGATATCCATTCATATTAATTTTACAGATCTATATGCATCAATAAAATATTATTTTTAAATAAATCCAAATTTTGAACATTGGAATTTATTATACATGAGGGGGAATTGAGTCATGAAGGTGGATAAAGGAAAAAACATTTCCCATACATACAATGAAGGAAAATTTTGTTTTTTCCACTTACAATTCATAAGAGATATATTTTGAATGTGGAGGTATTATCATCATATAGTATCATTGTGATACCATTCAAATATTTTTATTCTATTGGTGCTCCATGAATTCATTTTTGAAATCTATAATGATGGTGATTATTTCTATTTTTAAATTTCTTGTATAATTTTTTACTCTATGTAATTTAATAAATAATATATCCATTATAAAAAAATGACTCATTTTATTATATCAATAAATTATAGTGGATTAAATATGGGGTTTTCATCAAAATTGATATCAATATAAAATTATGCATCCCAATCCAAAAGAAATATAGAAAATTATTTATCATATATAGAAATGTAATCCCATGTGATGGGTCTATATTAAATCACAAAATCATCTTTCCCATATATATATATCATTCATTTTATAGTTCCCCACCTAGGATCTCAATAATATTCCACATATGTGATTGTTCATTAATTCACATGGTGAAGAATTATCTTCTTTAAAAATAATTAAATTAACACATATTTATAAATATGATCTTCATTAAATCTATAGAAATGGTTTACTAGGTATATGAATAGACCATAAATCCCAATCATTATATGAAATTAATTCATGGGTATGATAACTAAATTTGTGACATGTGACTTGGAATGAATTATAACTTTAAAGGTCTCACTTAGTGCTCCAAATGATCGTTCATTATTTTACATATCAAGAGTAAACATAATTTTATTTAATTTTTTGTGAGAGAACATTGGATTTTTGTAAATTTATTAAAAATCATTTACAAGGTATCTTTCAATGTATAAAAATACTACATATAGTGATATCATTTGAATCCATAAATTCTATAGTTCATATTGAAAAAACTCAATAATGAAACCTTGGTTTATTCTTGTGTAGATTACTTTAATGATTTTTTGAATAATTTGGACATTGTTATATCTTTTTAAAGATAAATAATAGTATATAGGTATGTTATTACATTCTCATACAATTTTTATCTTCATGGTCATGTTCCCCACACTAGGAGCTTACTCTTGAGCCTTGAAAAAACACACTCGGATATTTCTTTAGATAAGATTTTTAGTGAAAAACTAACTTATTCTTTTGTCATCATCCATAAGCTCTTAAAACATGAATTTAAAAATTAAAATATTTTTTATTTTTATTAATATTGTAATAAATAAAAAATTCTTACTCAATATAAATGAATATTTCATAAATATCATCACTTGTCAGGAAAAATAACAATAGTAAACTTGGAAGTCTTGTTCATTATGAACATATGAATCAACCTACCCTTCTCTCAGAATTTTATATGTATTCAATTATATACCTTGAAATCCTTGGGATGTTAGCTTTATACTTTGTAACACTCTTATTCATTTTTTTGTAGATTCAAGAATTTTCATTCCACCAATGTTGTTTTATAATATTGGAAATGCTTCAATAGTAATATTTCCTTAGAAATCATTCTCTACTTGTTTGTTACATCATACTACTACAATGTTATTTTATTTAAGTACCACCATTAATAATAATATCTTTTTATTATAACAATCTATCTTTTCATCCATCCGAGCGGGATGAAAACCGTTTTAAGGGTCTGTTACATTATTATGTAACCAATGGATTAGTTTCCCCACTAAATTTTAACATTTGTTTCATCATAATCAAATCCAATGTATCTATTTATTGTTGAGTTTTATCAACAAAAATGGTTTTTTTAATTTTATCCAGTCCATATATAAAAAAATATTTATAAATTTCACATCTCCAATATTCAAATTATCATTTGAGAAATTCTTATAATAGTATTTTTTTGAGACAGTTTATATTTTATCTAAAATGAACAATTTTCAAAACTGCGTCATGTAAAAATTAGTACACATGTAACAGTATAAAATATAAATCAATATATACACAAATTGGATTGCAAATCATTTTTTTCCATCTTTAAAAGCTGGTTTATGGGTTCCCAGTACCCAAACTGGTTTAAGGGTTAATGGTAACCGTACATACCATTACCCAAAATTCAAACAGGATTTATCCAAATTTCAAAATTCAAATTTCAAATCCAAACCATGGAACATCATATGCCACATGACACACCTTGAGCCGTGAGCCCATCATCACGTGTCACCATCATTCCAGGTCACCAGCGAGACCATCAGATCGTCTTCACCGAAGCAACCTCATCGCCTCAGCATCAAACAACACAGGAAACAATCATCCGCCACCGATAATCATTATCCAAGGAAAGAAACATCACTGAAGACATCAAAACAAGACATCGATTCCACATACAACATCGCCAAACACAGAAGCAAGAATTCAACACCACAAAATCCCCAACATTGAACATCCACAATCCAGCAACCAAACCAGCTTTTATATTCACCTACACGATCGCAGGACTCGCCATCGGAATACCGTCATTCCCATCCTGAGAAGAACCCTCTGAACACCCAATTCTCCGAATATCACCACAAAACATGAAGACACACAAAAATCACCACCAAAAACCACAAAATCATGAGGGGGAAGATCTCGTAGCCTAATCAAAGATGTCACCGCAACCTGACGATGACGCTGAACAACCATGCTGGAGCAGAAAACCAAGTTTCACAACAAAAAATGGCCCGAAGGAAAGAAAGATCACCTGAACTGCAAGTCCACCACCGCCTTCAAGCCCTCACACAATGACCAGATCCTCCACACGCACCCACAGAAGATACAGGAACGTGATGAAACCCTCACCGCAGCAGCCGAAAACTCGAGGAAGGACCCTAAGGACACTTTTAATTGAGTGCTGAGAAGATCGATCCCACAGAGTTGATGACCGCCAGAGGAAGACCGCACACCATGACCTCACCGACCGAGGCGACGAGGTGGGGAGAGCCGAACCGCAGAAGGAAGAAGGCGACAGTGGGGGGAGAACCCTAGCACGGAGCCCCTTGTGGGCCCATCCTAATACACAAATTGGATTATTATATTAAATGAATTTTAAAAAAGTTTATATAATATATATAATTATATAGGATTTTCATAAATTTCCTAAAGTTTTTATATAATATTTTATTCTGTAACATTATTACTCTAAATCTGATTCTTGTTAAATATACTATTATTTCTTTAATTCTAACTTTAAAACACCACACTCTAGCCACCAGGAATTATTAGACCTTTATTATATTGAAATAGAACACATAAGGCTACATGACTTATATTCATATTTTAGTTATCCTAATGGAAATATATATAAAAATAAAAATTAAATCCACATTACACAAACATAGAATTTGAGGTACATGAACAGTTTTTCAATATATCACTATTTATTAATAAAATATATTAAATAAAATGTTCTTATTCATTAACCTGGGAAATATAAAAACATAAGAAAATTGATGTCTCAAAAGATAGAAAAGGGTTATTGTATTAAAGTGCTTTTATAAATCACGATCATGGATTATATAATGACGAAAAAATAAGAAATAAATATAATCCCACACCAAAGAATACATTTTATTATCATAAAAAATATATAACTAATGAAATTAATATTTATATAGTTGAATAATGTTTGACATAGTAACATACCATCTAGGATTTAGTCTAGGATTTCATCCATAATATCGAGGGATCTTTCATTACCATATCTCGAATATCATCTAAGACCTTATCATACTCTTAAGGGCTACATAATCATAAGTCCCACCTATTAGATACATAATCCAATGTATTCAATTATATGGGAAGAATGAATGTGTGATACATATCGTAATTTTCAATAATGAATGAATTACTAATACATTTATTGATAATCAATAATTTTATTTAAATATATCTCATATATAATAATGGTATATATGTTCATATAAATAGTCACCCATAGTCAAAAAATGGCATATATTTTAAGGTGAATAACATCCAATAAATATAGTAACACTTTGGGTATTCACATTGTTGAGTTTGTGGTATTTAATCTCATTATAAAGGGTTTTTAGAAAAATCTCCCACAATGAATCAATCATATAGATCATAATTGAAGGAGAAAGTAGAAGTTTAATCCTATTTAGGAACTACTGGAGCATTCCAAGGAATTGTTTTTCTTTTTATAGATGGAAAAATAGGTTTTGTGACCTCCCAATTACCCAAAATTTCTCATTAAAACTACACATCCTTAACACTCCATCATAGAGAGATCAAAATATTTCACTCGACAATGGTTCTCATATAAATAAATTAATTAGATGGAAAATGGGTTTTATATTCCCAAAATGAATAAAATAGAGTAAATAAATTTATATAAAACAATTTTTAATTATAAATTTAGTTTGACATTATTATAATAAAATAATTTCACATTAAAAAGGGTGGGTGGGAGTAAAGGAAAACCTTTCATTTATAGAGATTTATAACAATCAAAAAAAATCTTAGGGCCCTCAAAATTTCATCAAAATAGTGAATGAAATATTAGAGATAGTATTTGATAGATGTGAAAAGTGTAACTATAAAATTTAGTTGAGAATAATTTTTTTGAGAAGGATGGGTTTTATAAGCGATGGTTGAGGATATTTTAAAATTAAAATATATGGACCATGGAAAACTGTTTTTAGAATATTAATTTCAAAATTATTTACATTGGGTTTGGGTAAAGGTATGTTTTGTTTAAATAGATGATTGTTTTTTTCAAATATAAATTATGAAAATAAATTTTTTATTTACTTTTTAACAAAGAGACTCTCATTATATATAAACATATAGTTTTAAAAACAGTAATATATGTTTTAGATATTAGAAATTCATGTATTGTTTTAAAACATTAATTAAACATTCTAAGATTTTTAATTTAACTTATTATATTTTTTTGGTTCCTGAAATTTTTCTTTGAAATTATTGTATAATTATTACATGAAAATTAAATCCTACAACATATAAAATACACAAAGTATATTTTTACTATTATCCCCTAAATTCATATTTTTTTATAAAAATACTTAAAAATTAATGTTGAATAATTATGATGTGATAATTTAAAATTTTTATAAATTTTTATCAATAAAAACAATATAATTGAGTTAAATTTAGTACATAACCTAAAAATAAGATACTGATTATTAATAAATAAATATAAAATATATTATTAGGGGAATTTATTAATTTTAAAAATTGTAAATAAAAAATAATCAATTTATTTAAAATGGAATTATTTATAAATTATATTTAATTATTGTAAATATTAATTTTTATTATTTTATTTTTATATATTTTCAGTAATTTACTAATATAGTCATTCATACAGTTTACCATAATGATCAAATTTTTAATCTAGTTGTAGGTTTATAAATTTGAAATTCATATTTCAAATGATTAAATTACCAATTATAATGTTCATATTTTCTTTTATTTCACAATATATATATATATATATATATATATATACTGAATCCTATATATTTTGCTCAGGTAAATTCTCTCAAGATCCACTATATTTCATTCGAGATAATTCCTACTTTATTTAAACTATTTTTCATTCTTATTATATTGATGTCTATGATTGTGGTATGTCTAGTATATAATGACAAATATAATCTACAAATTTTGGGTATATTATTAAAACACACACACACACACATATTCTTAAATTTGGGTTAAAAGAAACATTTTTTCATTAAAATAAATGTACTCTTATTTTTTGATAAAGGAGACCCATTACCCGGCCTAAAGGCCCATAAGACATTGAGAACAATTACATGGCCTAAAGACCCATATTTTTTCCAAAAAGAACTGTAGATGAATTATAATAATTTTGTACCCACGCTGCTACAATCGTTATTATAGTTCCCATTATAGTGCTCTCCACCACTACAGAATTTATTCCCATATTTTTGTTAATTTTTTTATTTTTTTTATTTTTTTTAATTATATATATATATATATATATATTTATTTCGTATTTATTTATTTTATTTATTTATTTTATTTATTTAATTTCGTATTTATTATTTATTTATTTTATTTCGTATTTATTTTTTTTTATTTTATTTCACATTTATTTATTTTATTTATTTATTTTATTTATTTATTTATCCATGCATGCACATCCCATTCACATGCACATGCATGCCCATCCATGCCCATGCATCCCCATGCAATATAAAGAAATTTTGCGTTTGGTGAGATTTGAACCTCTAACCTCTTGCATATTTTCTAAAGACTTTACCACTCCAGCAAGCTCGCCATGTGGTTAATAAACAGAAATTAATATACTTATATATATTAATTGTAAAAGCAAGTAATACATAAATAATAGATATAAACTCGATAATAATAAATAATAAATAATAAATAATAAATAAGGAATAATAAATAATAAATAATAAATAATAAATAATAAATAATAAATAATAAATAATAAATAATAAATAATAAATAATAAATAATAAATAAATATAAATAATAAATAATAAATAATAAATAATAAATAATAAATAATAAATCTTAAATAATAAATAATAAATAATAAATAATAAATAATCAATAAATATAAATAATAAATAATAAATAAATATAAATAATAAATAATAAATAAATACAAATAATAAATAATAAATAATAAATAATAAATAAATATAAATAATAAATAATAAATAATAAATAATAAATAATAAATAATAAATAATAAATAATAAATAATAAATAATAAATAATAAATAATAAATAATAAATAATAAATAACAAATAATAAATAATAAATAATAAATCATAAATAATAAATAATAAATAATAAATAATAAATAATAAATAATAAATAATAAATAATAAATAATAAATAATAAATAACAAATAAATAATAAATAAATAATAAATAATAAATAATAAAAAAATATAAATAATAAATAATAAATAATAAATAATAAATAATGATAAATAATAAATAATAAATAATAAATAATAAATAATAAATAATAAATAATAAATAATATATAATAAATAATAAATAATAAATAAATATAAATAATATATAATATATAATAAAAAATAAAAAATAAAAAATAAAAAATAAATAAATATAAATAATAAGTAATAAATAAATATAAATAATAAATAATAAATTATAAATTATAAATAATAAATAATAAATAATAAATAATAAATAATAGATAATAAATAATAAATAAAGATAAATAATAAATAGTAAATAATAAATAATAAATAATAAATAATAAATAATAAATTGTAAATAATAAATAATAAAAAATAAAAAATAAAAAATAAAAAATAAAAAATAAATAATCAATAATCAATAATCAATAATCAATAATCAATAATCAATAATGAATAATAAATAATAAACAATCAATAACCAATAATCAATAATGAATAATAAATAATAAATAATAAATAATAAATAACAAATAATAAATAATAAATAAATATAAATAATAAATAATAAATAAAGATTAATAATAAATAATAAATAATAAATAATAAACAACAAACAATAAATAATAAATAACAAATAATAAATGATAAATAATAAATAATAAATAATAAATAATAAATAAATATAAATAATAAATAAATATAAATAATAAATAATAAATAAATATAAATAATAAATAATAAATAATAAATAATAAACAATAAACAATAAACAATAAACAATAAATAATAAATAATAAATAATAAATAAATATAAATAATAAATAATAAATAATAAATAATAAATAATAAATAATAAATAATAAATAATAAATAATAAATAATAAATAATAAATAATAAATGATAAATAATAAATAATAAATAACAAATTAGAAATAATAAATAATAAATAATAAATAATAAATAAATATAAATATAAATAATAAATAAATATAAATAAATAATAAATATAAATAATATATAAATAATAAATAATAAATAATAAATAAATAATAAATAAATAATAAATAATAAATAATAAATAAATATTAATAATAAATAATTAATAATTAATAATAAATAATAAATAATAAATAATAAATAAATATAAATATAAATAATAAATAAATATAAATAATAAATAATAAATAAATAATAAATAATAAATAAAGATAAATAATAAATAATAAATAATAAATAACAAATAATAAATAGTTTATAATAAATAATAAATAATAAATAAAGATAAATAATAAATAATAAATAATAAATAATAAATAATAAATAATAAATAATCAATAATGAATAATAAATAATAAATAATAAATAATCAATAATCAATAATGAATAATGAATAATGAATAATAAATAATAAATAATAAATTAATATAAATAATATATAATAAATAAATATAAATAATAAATAATAAATAATAAATAATAAATAATAAATAATAAATAATAAATAAGAAATAAAAAATGATAAATAATAAATAATAAATAATAAATAATAAATAATAAATAAATATAAATATAAATAATAAATAAATATAAATAATAAATAATAAATAAATATAAATAATAAATAATAAATAATAAATAAATATAAATAATAAATAAATATTAATATAAATAATAAATAATAAATAATAAATAGTAAATAATAAATAATAAATAATAAATAATAAATAATAAAGAAATATAAATAATAAATAATAAAGAAATATAAATATAAATAATAAATAATAAATAATAAATAAATATAAATAATAAATAAATATAAATAATAAATCAATATAAATATAAATAATAAATAATAAATAAATATAAATATAAATAATAAATAATAAATAATAAATAATAAATAATAAATAATAAAAAATAACTAATAAATAAATATAAATATAAATAGTAAATAATAAATAATAAATAATAAATAAACATAAAAAATTAATAAACATAAAAAATTAATAAATATAAAGAATAAAGAATAAATAATAAATAACCAGTTACAAATAATATATAATAAATAAATTAAAGTATATTATAAATAATAAATAATAAATAATAAATAATAAATAAATATAAATATAAATAATAAATAATAAATAATAACTAATAAATAAATATAAATATAAATAATAAATAATAAATAATAAATAATAAATAAACATAAATATTTAATAAATATAAACAATAAAGAATAAATAATAAATAACCAGTTACAAATAATATATAATAAATAAATTAAATTATATTATAAATAATAAATAATAAATAACAAAGGAAACACATGAAAAAGTATGAAAAGACGTGATAAGGGATGAAAAATCATGAAAATGCATGAAAAAAGATGGAGAAGCATATGAAGAATGAGGCATTAGAAAGAATGAGAACGCATGAAAACTCGTGACAACTCTGGAAAACTCCTTAATAATTCAACATAATCATCATAATAACCCACAAAAAACCATTGATAAAGATAACAAGTCATGGAAACCCAAATAAACAGTAATAAATGGAGCTACCGTTAAAACCCGTCAAAACGGTCATAAAGAGACAAAAACATTGGACTCACATTAACGGAGATAACATAAGATCCCAGAGTCCGTTTTAGATCCGCAACCTGTCAAATCAAAGATCCTGAAATGATCTTCAACCCGAAAGGTAAAAGAGTCCGAATGGACATGCGGATCGGAAGTTACAACCATTTTAAAAAAAGCTGACGGGGAACGAGTGCTAGAAACGAAGCATTGAAAAACATAACAAACCCAATACTCACTAAAAAGGCCATAACATATGATCTAGGAGTGCATGTGGGAGCCACAACCAGTCAAACTGAAGCTCATGGAACGAGCTATGATCTGGAAGGTGGAGGAGGCCGAACTGACACGCGGATCGAAAGTTAGGTCCGTTTGAAGACAAGTTCGACGGGACACCGGTGACGAAAACCAGGTTTTGGAGGCCTTCGGAAGGGTTTTAGGGTTCGAAAATCATGATAGAAGCTAGCTTGTGTTGATCTAGTGTGTAGCTGTCTTCGTTGGCTTCGATTTGATATGTGGTAGAGCCCAAACGGACACCCGGAGCAAAAGTTATTGCCGTTTGAAGTTGAAGAACTTTTTTCAACATTCTTATAACTCTAATATCATCTGCACCTTAGACCGTCTCACAGTTTCGATTATATGTACCTCTAGATCTCATCATGATCTTCGATTTGACTGGTTGTGGTGCTTTAACGGATGCTCAGATCAAAAGTTATGGTTGTTTTAGTGATTTCGGGGTTTCTCGTATTTTCTTATTTTTACATTTCATTTCTCTGCGGTTTTACCAAAACCGCCGCTATTTCGTGGCGGTTTTTAAAAAACCGCCGCTATTCATCGAATAAAATTAAAAAAAACAATAAAAAATAAATAAATAAATAAATAAATTTTTTTTCTGTTTAGCGGCGGTTTTTTCACGGCGGTTTTAAAAACCGCCGCGAAATGCAGGCCCAAAACACATTTCGCGGCGGTTTTCTCATAGTGATTGATGGGGATAATATTTCACCATTTCTATAGTTCTTCTATATTACCACTAAAGTACCTATATACTAACCTACTCCTAATTGATTTTGAACCCCCAAACATTATGTAGTATTATAAGGTCTTTTACCACTAAGAAAAACCCCAAATACATTAACTTATATTTATTATCCCACAACACATTCATCAATTTTTTGAATATTTTTATCATTTAAATTTGATATTCTATAATAAAAGAAATAACGTTTCATTATTATATACAGAATGTATTTGGACTTATATGTTGTTTTATTCACTTATAGATAGGTATCCAACATTTTTTAAAAGTTGCATGGTTTTATAATTATTTGGTTACAACTATTTTTTTCATCTCTTTATAGTTTTATATTGGCATCTAGTGTGTGTATCGTTTTTTTATCGATTGTTTGATTAATATTAACCCATACATGTATATATATAAACATAAAAGTATATACAAATATATAATGTATATAATCATAGACATACTAAGTAATAATATGTGGATAACCCTATGATGAATCAGCTAGATTAAATATAAAGAAAATAAAATTTAAAACTCATGTAAGAAAAAATGGAGTGCGATATATACCCTTATCTCAATTTTTTTAATCAAGTATAGTGGAAAGATCCCCCTATTCAACATTTCTCTCACTCTCTCATCCCTCCAATAATATTTCGATCAATTAATTTTAGATCCCTCAAGTTTATTCTTATTCTAGGCTAATAACAAGTCATTTCTTGGGTTTTTTTACAATACATGTAATATTCATTTGACTAAATGAACTATCAAGAAATCATTAGTGCGAAGTTTTTAAAAATCATCGTAGGTCAATGATGTTAGAATTCATCCCTTACTTATTTATTTTTCTTAAATTAAATGAGAAACATGATTTGAACTAAATCTAAAAAATACCTGAATGTTAAAATAAATATTTCATGATATATTATGAAATTCATTCCACTGTGATTAATTGATTTCAATTTATAAATTTATTATATAAAATTGTTAAAATATAAATGTATAAATAGATATTAAGATTATTCATTTTCTATATGGTATTATTATATCATAAAATATATTGTCTATTTCCTATTATAAAATTAATGAAATTTATTCATTATAACTATATTTATTATTGGAAAAATAATCTCAAATTTGATAAAATTTTGATAAAAAATAAGAAAATTATCATTTAATAAGTTTTCTATTTAGTTTCCTTTTAAATATGTCATTTGGTACGTTATGTTTTGAATTATGCCTATTTTTTCAATAGATATTTTTGCTACTCTTTAAATAAAAAAATATATCGATATACTCTTTTGTAACAGGCTCTTCATAACTAGAATATCATATGAATTTATGCAATAATTTGTTTGAAAAACATGTAATTTATTAAAAATGAAATATTTCCACAATTTCTTTGGAAAATACAAGTCAACTATGATAAAAAAAAGTTACAATTAGAGAAAAAAACATATAAAAATGGACATGGAATGCAGACAAGATAAATTTTTACTAAATCACTGTAATAATTTATATCCTTATGAGACTGATTTAAGAAATACTAATTAGTTGAATGTATTATTATCACCTAATTCAATTACCCAATAATCATTTCTAAATCAATTATTTATGAGATTGAGAGGAGGTATAGGTCACCAGCTAGAGTATATGTAACACCCCAAGATTTCATAGTACATTATTTTTTCAAAGTAACTCAATAACTTGTACTAGACGCAACACAGAGTTCAAGTGCACCACGACTTACCAAACTAGCTGTTCAAAAGAGGTTATTAATAGTATTAACTGAATTTTGAACTATAAATAGTCCTTATAATTTTTGAATCAATATTATGAGTTTCTTAGGCATTATGTAAGACCTAATTCATTTTTTCAGATAAAAGAAGTAATTTTTTAAAAAAAAATGCACTTTTACTACCTTTTCATGGGGAACCATTTTTAAATCCAATATTTGAAACTTTTATATATTAAATTTGACAAAATAAACTTCTTATTTAGAATCAGAACATAAGAATTCAGTTGCAAAATTTTTTTGGTGTTTTTCAGATAACTTTCATATTTGGGTGAATAGTAAAAAATACTATATTTTAACAGAAAACAACTTTTTTAATCAAAATTATATAGAGTGTTAAATTATAAATTTTAATGGTTTGGGAGAATAATTAGTTTATATTCTTACCATTTAATCCTATGTTGGTCGTTGGAAGTATTTCCACTTTGAAATTGGACATAAACAAGTGTCAATCTTTTGGTAGTTATTATTTCTTAAAAATACTCTTTTTTGGATTTGACAACGGGAATTAATTTTATATTAATAAATTCAATTTCTATGTTTTGAATTTGGTAAAATAGACTTCAATTTTGAATTCAGAATATTAAAATTAGCTTACGGTGAATTTTTGGTATTTTTTATGAAAACATTCAATTTTTTATGAATAGTGAAAAACACTAAGTTATAGTTTAAAACTGAATTTTTATTTAAATTTATTTTAGGTCCAAATAGATACATAATAACTATATATGTTCAAATTAATTCATTGGAATCTGTTTTTAATAATTTTAGATATATAAAAACTTTATTGATGTTTTCATCATCTTTTACCCACCTCCTAGGAGAATTTTCAAATTCACATAAAACTTAATTTTTGCCACTTATGTGATTGGAAATTCAAAAATCCAAGAGACACAGTTGATATCACTTTGAAAAATGTGGTTCAATAAGATGAAAATAATTTTTGGTGAATAGTAACTTTTTACTTTTATTTACCACGGTTAAAAGTAAATAGGGTAATTAAGAGTAAAAATGAAAATATTCCTATGCTGAAATATGTCCAAATTATATTGGATAAGTGTAATTCGACCAAAAAAAACTTTATTAATAAAATATGATTCTCTAGGTCCACTTGGATTAGATTAGGAAATTTATTATTATATAATTCAAAGAATAGTTAAAAGAGTTAAAATCAATTTTTAAAAACTAAAACATTTTAAACATAGGGTAATACATAAGATAAATTAGAATATATATATTAATCAGAAAGTAAAAAACATTTCCTACATAATGGTATTTTATTTATAATTTTTAGATATTAAGTAATTAAATTTATTTATGACACAATGATGATGCAATAATTATCGTATTAATGAAAGACTAAAATAATTGACATTATAAATATCCAGATAAATGTAATTTGAGACTTTTTATAAATTACACAACTTTTCTAGGTTATTATGACATAATAGGAATGGTTAGATCATTTTTTTCGAAGTAATCATGTTGTTATGATTTTTCCAAAAAACAAATACCAAATAGTGTCAAAATTGACATAAAATAGTTTTTAAAACAAATATTATATTATTAATTGATATAATAATCCTAAAAATATAAGAATCAACGAAAAGAATTATATAATAATATATATGTCATTCATGAATAAATTTGGATTTGATTGGTAATTTATAGTATGTTTATTAACCATATAATATAAAAATACAAAGAGACATGGTAAATGTCAAACTATTTAACTAAGAGTTAAATCTAAAAGTTAAGGTTAATATGGTAACCTAAAAATGTCTAAAACCTATTAGTAGAGTGGTTTTTACCCATCTACACCATAGACCTTAAATAATATATTTTTTAGCCATTATAAATTGAAAATTATTTTATTATAAAATAATATTTTATGTCTTTCCTAAGGTGCCCCTCACCCCTCTTATAAAAGGCCACTCCCCCTTCACTCTAATTAACACCTTCTAAGCCATTTGGCTCTGCCAAACCCTACCAAAATACCCTCTAAAGTATCCTAACTTCATAGTAGAGGCCTTCATTTGGTCATAAAGGCAACCTATGGATCCCTTTTGATCAAATCAGAAGGAAGAACCCGAAAGAGAGGTAATGATTTCACCACCCTCTTTCAACTTCTCTTATTCTTCCACTTACTATTTCATTGTTGTTTCAATTATAAAATAATAACTATAGTATCTTAAATATACTTTGATGTTATTATAAATATGGAACAACTATATTCGTTATTGTATCCATCTTATAAATTATAATGTCACCATGCGTACGTACGTACGGCTCACCGTCTCCACACTGTGGTGTAATTTGTTATTCGACACTATGTTATTTGGATAGAAATAATTATGGGTAATATGTATATAAATAATGAAAATAACGTGATAATTTCTCTGTAAAATTAATATACCATTCAATTACAGACCGTTACGGAAATGATATTATCGCTCGTGCATACGTATTGATTACCGTCTCCACGACGCGATGAGATTCATTTCAACATTCACCATTCATCGACGATTATAAAATATATAATACTAATAAGTATGTAATATATGACATAATATTGCTACTGTAGATATATATATATATATGTATGTACTTACATATATCTTGTTAATTTAATTTCGTTCAATACGATATCAAAAGGGAAACAGTCTTTATGCATATGTACGGACTACTGTCTCCATAAACGGTGTTTTTCATTTAATATATATGTCTATAATACATATTTATATTCTAAATATATATGATATATAAATCATTTTTTATATTTTGGATTTATTTAAATCTTGATCTATGTGATTCAATCAAGAGTAACATGTTAAAACACGTACGATAAAGAAAGTGATTAATACCCTAAATGATAATTTAACATGAAAATTACAATTAAATGGATATTATAAAGTCATAAATGAATGATGTATGATATCATAAATATTTATACAGTTCTGGTATAATTTAATAACATAATACTATCTTCATACTGGAGGCTAAACGTACCCTCAACTAAATGAAAGTGCAAGGTATGGGTTATTTCCTCAATCTCATTATTATCTGAGATTGTTCATGTGTACATATTTTTTGGGACATAATTATCATCAATACCCATATTTCATAAATTTTTTTTCAAATGAATATTTTAGGGTTTTATAAGAGGGTCTATTTTACTAGATCAGCATTCTAAATGTTTTAAAAATATATCTTCTTAAACCCTGTTAATTAATGTACATACTTTCAATGTGATTTTAAAGATTTATTTATATGGACATGAATGTTTTCAAAAGATAATTCTTTTCAAAAGTTTCAAAGTGTTATGGGACACTTTGATTAAAATATATATTATAAATTAATTCCATTATAAATTGTGAAACTTTTAAACGATTTCATGAATAAGGGGTATTTATCACAAAGCATTTTACAGATCATTTTGATCTCTGTAAACATCCTTTGATGGATTTTAATCTTGTTTGAAGTTGATTTATTATGATACAAATCTTCTATATTTTATTAATTTTTTTGTGATATGTTTGACTGTGGATGAGTTATTTTTATGCAATTCATGGTTTACGATTAAAGTATTGACATTTCATATGCTAGTTTTAATATGAATGTTTATGTTAAATTTCAACCTCTTCTTAAGATGAATGAATTGGACTAGTATGTTCTGGGTTGGGGACCGGTAAAAGTAAGCCCTCCGGGTTGGGGTCCAGTTATAGTAGACCCTCCGGGGTGGAGTCCGGTTTCAGAGGCTCTGTGGGTTGGAGTCCCGTTAATGTGGCTCTTGGGGTTGGAGTCCGGTTACAGAGGCTCTCCGGGTTAGAGTCCTGTTACATAGGCTATTTAGGTTGGGATTCGGTTGTAGCTATCCCCTAGGTCCTGGCACAAGGCCTTGACACAGAAATTAAATTATGGTATTATGCATTCTCTTATTATGAAATTAGTTATTACATGTGATTATTTGACTAATAGGAAGTCCATGTTCATATTTATATAGTAATTTTTGATTTTTTTTATATTATGTTCATATTATTTTTTAAATGACTTCTTTTTTTATCACACATATTGCCTTAAAAGTTTATATCTTTTGCTAAATTATTTACCCTTACTGGGTATCTGAGCTCACCCTTACTTATGTTTTATTTTCCCAGGATTCTAAGAAGTGTATTATGATTGATATCCATAGCTAAGCTAAGGGAATAATGGCGTTTAAAAAGGTTTATTTGTGTTGTGTTATATGTTATAAAGTGTAATGTAACATTCATGTATGTAATCTATTTTCCAAGACTGCTAAACCGATCAGTCCCTCAGGACTTGTTTCCTTGTAATCATGCCAATGTATTAATATAATGCACTGAATCTGGGTAACTGTGGTGTGGGAGTTACATTATATATACATTTCTCTTTTGATGTTTAGAGTAAGAATAGATTCGGGTGGATTATTTATTAATAAAACATAATATGTTAGATTTTTATGGTTTATTTCACCTATAACAGTATGAAAGAAATATTAAAAGAAAAATGAAAAGTTTAGCTTTGATTCAACTAGTCTAAATCCCCAAAACCACATTACAAAGAGAAAAATATGGGGATTTTATGATTCAAGTAAAGTCTTAATTAAGGAAATTGGATTTTAAATACACTTCCATGAAGGAAAAAATAATAAAATATTATAGATATTACCAATGTTCTTTAATCCAATGATTATATCCCAAGATCATTTTATTAAAAATAATAATATGGTTGAATTTTGATCTATTATATATATAAAATAATAGGGGGTAGATCCTATGGAAATCTATAAATATTAAATTCTGAAGAAATACCAAAGGATTGGGATTTCCAAAAAAAACATTGGGGATCATAAACTGTTTTTCTCCCTCAAAAATGAAACATTCATCCTTACTATATAACTTTTATCGTCAAATTTACACACAAAGGAGATATTAACATAAATTTTATTCATAAGTTACCACCATTTACATATTCTAAGTGCGTTAAGTACCCATTGTTACTCAGACACATTGTTCAATTTCTCCTAATCCTTTTTTATTCTTCCAAACCCACTTGATTCCCTCCTAACATAGAATGAACATAAAAATAGATTTTTTTAGAATTAAATATTAAACCTAACCTGAAATGTTTATTGTCATTTGAAGCACCCAACCATTTAGATTCTATTTATCTAGAATCTTTATCATAATTTCCTAGTGAATACGTTTGTCCACATAAATTTTCATTTAGTTTACCCATTTAATGATTTATCATTAATAATCATATACTTCCACCTAACTCGATCATAAAGGATTACATTTCCATGGAAAAATTTTTCTATAGAGGAATGAGTCTTAAAAACATATTATTACATGATTTTTAACTTGAAAATCCATAAATCACAATCCTAAAAGCAGTAGGTCCATTGAGTTTTATAGATTAGTTAGATAATGTATCAACTTATAGATTAAATAAATCAAAATTATTTCAGTCTCCATAATGTTTTCCTATAACCCAAAAATCATCCATTACTAAATAGGATATAAGGGGGATATACATAATGTGAATGTGTTACCTTTTAAATTCCTAACTGTGGAGAAACAATATAATTAATTAAAATATATAAGTCAATATGCATAACATAAAATCATAAAAAAGGGGTACATATATAATCATAATGAATAATGGAATAAATTTGAGGATATAATAAGATCATAGAATCATAAGAATATGGAAATAATATAAAAAGTGTAATCATAAGTATAATTCATATATCACTTCTACTACAACATAACCTAGTGATCTAGGTTAATTGGTCACACACCATATAAGTTATTTTATGAAATCAATACATTGTAAAATGTATTGGGTGGATAGATAATTATAATCTCACTGGTTACATTATAATATTTATATTTATATATCTATATAGTTAGTAAAATAAATCATACCTAAATAATAATCATGAGAAAAAACTTCATCAGGAAGTAGGTTTAATAATCTAGTCTCAAATTTAACCACTTTATATATGGTAAATATTACTTAAAAAGATGAAGGCAAAAATGATTTTTTGACATTTATAATGGTGTACAATATCAGTCATTAATTTGGAGTTCAAGTGAAGATAATGACGTAATAATCAAGTGGAGAAGTAAATATATAATTTTTAATCATAAATTATGATTCAAAAAGGAGTAAATAACTTATAATATTGGTTAAAACATAGTGTTTTAATAAATAATAGAAATAAAATTGTCTAGATTTATATAAAATGTATATTTATTTAGGAAAACATGAAGTATAAAAGGATTTATGAAAGTGATATATGAAATAGAATAGGGAATATAAAAGCTTAGTTAAAGTTTATTTTTATTATATTATCTATTGAGAAGGGATTATGGAATTTTTTTATATATCTAAAGAATAAATGGAACATTAACTAGGAATATATCTAAGGTAAATATTTATATAATATAGAATATGTACATTGGGAGAATACAATGGTAATATGAGTTAAAGAATAATAAATCAAATATAGTGGTTTGGGAGTTCACACAGGTTGGGTCTCGACATGATTGGTATGTGTAATTATACATATAGATAATAAAATTAAATTTATATTGATATTTTATTAAAAATATTTTACTATTAAATAAATATTTTATCATCCATTTGTTATGATATTCCACTTTTCACGAGCCGCCCTAGTGGGTCCTATGCCATGACTCCCCAATCCCTCATCCAATAGGCAGGGGGCTCGAAACTAGTTCCGAAAAGTCATATCAATGACCTAGGAGGCCTTAGCCTAATTATCCACACACACAGAGACATCTCTACGACTATAAGATGATGAAATGTAAAAACAACTGAACAACCAAGGAAGAAAACATCTAAAACCTGTAACTAGAGAATGACATGAAGTACAAAAAATTAAATATTTCCAAATACAAGCCCGCCTCATAGAGTCTCAAATACAAGTACAACCCAAAAGTAAAACTAGGATTGCTATAATAAATCCACATGAACACACCGTGGTATCTCTGGTCTCACTAAGCACTGTCTAGTCCTAGCATGTCTAAGACTATCTCAAAATATCGATCATTTACATATGACAAAACATGTATAGGAAAGTACCGCTCATGGGTTAGTGCAACAATACTCTGTAGGATACCCTTAAAACAAAAAATCATACAATAATAGAAACACAACTAGCTCTACATAGATATATGTATAAAATATATATAATAAGAATATTAATATATAATCAAAAAGGAATCACTATCTTGAGTAAATTCACAACCGTAGTATAATATCCTAGGGTTCCAGCTAGATGATTCCACATAGCACTCATCTGGGAGAACAAAATCCTGAGATTGGAAGCTAATGAGGTTCTTTCAAAAGGTAGTTCTTGTTATTCACATCATTTGAATGTATAAAAAAAGGTAGAAATATAATAAAATACATAGATGGGGATCAATTTCTAGTTCATGAGATGATACAAAATAACTCAATCTGGATTAATTCACTAAGTAGTGGATTAACGCTAACATATTGTTGGTGACGAAGATACCAAGAAATCCACCTAGAGATTGAAGATGTATTGAGGATCTCACTATCGGCCTCTTCGAAGGATTCCACTGAATATATCTAAGAGGTAATTCTGAAGGGATCATTATCCAAGGAGTAGGAGATGATTCTATAATAACCCTCAAGGAAATGATATAGGGAACACACCATAAAAAACATTTTAATGATATAGAGGACAAGGCATCCAAGTCATATATAATAAAGTACACATATATTTGAAGGGTTACACACCATTTACCTTGACCCTAAGTCTTTCCCATGGAAACGGCCTATTTCATCAAGATATGTCCATGTAGTAGTGCATCCAATGTTGGTAGTGCATGTACTCTACCAGTGTGTGAGTAAACAACTCATTTTGTGTACTCATGTCTTTGTAATAGTACATATCTTAGCCCATATACTTGGTTGAACCCATGTACATGTGGCAGAGTACATGATGTGTAAGATACCTGTGTATTCCACCCTACCCCCATGCAATCTCCAAGGTACACATCGAGTGTCCAAGGAGGGTTCTCACACCGTTTGATAGGGACACATGTCGTGCGATCCTTAACATTAACCTAAAACCCAATCCACTATAAAGGATCCCCCACACCACATATTGATTCATATTACTTGTAGTGTAGTACATATTTTTATTGAAATCCAGGTTTGGCACTGTGCATCTTATAGGATGCTCCGACCATCAATTCGGTGATCACTTCACCACAAAAATTTCAACGGATCAACTGGGATTCATTCCATTAAAAAATAAATAGGATTTGAGTCTCCAATCTGATCTGAAAACGAGATCATATTCATCCCTTGTTGCATGCTGATGAACGTGAAAATTGGTCACCTATATCATCCAATTCACTCTTTCTTCATTTTCACACCACCTCAATGTCTCGATTACCCTATATCTATAATTTTGGATCATTGTTCCAATAAATGGGGGAGAAACAATAAATTGATCCTAATATTTCAAGACCTAACCCAAATAATAAACACCCTTTGGGTTAAAGAAGACCCATCAGAGAAAATAATGAGAACACAGAAGAGGAATGAACCTCAATCGATGATCATCTCGATCTCAACTCGTTTCACAAATAATGAAAATGAAGAAACCATTAATCCAACGTAATTTCTCTTAAATCACCATGAAATAAACCCATCTTGAAAACACGTATGATCCATGGATCAATAGGATGGATGATTGATCCATGATCATTATAAAAATCAATAATTCGAAATGAAGAAAAATTAAAAAAGGCCCTACCATGATTCTGATTGGTCGCTGATGAAGAACAAAGATACATTGAAAACGTTGGATATATGATTTGATCTTATACCAAACCAATCATCAATATATGATCTAGTAATTTCCCGCCAATGAGATATTCTCCAATGACTTGAATGGATCTGGTAAATTCATAGGGCTATGTATATAGCCCTCAAAATTGTCCATAATTGCATATTTAAGGTGGGAAATTATTTCACTATGGAACTACATCAACAAAACAAGTAATGTTATTTAATTAAATTATTTTATTTATTTTACACTCGTGAAATATTATCCAGAAAAAATCACCGACTAAGTTTAAGTCCCACCAAGGGTAGACCACACATTCTGAACTTAATAGTTCCCTCATATTTCGGATATTAGAACCTGTTTAGAAGTCATTCTATTTTTTCACAAAATCTTATTGTGCTTGATATTAAAAATATTAAAAATATTTATTTTGGGTACATTGTGTCATAAAAGTACACTCCTTCTCCATATATGGTCAATCAAATATTCCATAAAAATTAAAAAAAAAATACATTGAAAATTTGAGTCAGTACATTCTCCGCACCATGGGGATTTACATCTTGAAAATATCAAACATGGGATAAAAAAATTATGTGGGTACTGAGAAAAAAAATTAATCTTCCACTCCCAAGTGATCTTTTTAAGATGTTTTTTCTACCACCAAACATGAAAAAAAACCAATCTTCCACAAAGGATACTCGTCTGCCCAAGCTCAATTCATACCGGGTACATAACCAAGGTAGCTGCATCCAAGATATCTATATTTAATTGTTTAATAAGATGTGATGTGTTATGAACATTCCTCCCTAGCTACAAAATGTATAATATGTCATGAACTTGGTTGAACTACATAGGTAGAGCTAAGGGGTATGCCACCTCACTAAATCTACACAATATCTAGAAAGGTTCAATGAACCTCGATAGTACCTTTTTTCCCTGGCCAAATATCTATAATCCCCGTCAAGGGGAAACCTGGAGAAACAAATGGTCTCATTCCTTGAACAAAAAAATCCTCTATAGTCTATCAGCATAAGACTTATTATGGCTCTGTATAGTCTCGTTCTGCTCCAAGATGATCTAAATCTTTTGGATAGTTTCTTTTTTCAACTATGGGCCCATGATTTATGACTCTCCAAGGTTAGTCCATCAAATTTGTGGCCTACAAGGTTGCCCATAAAAATCCTCGAATGGAACCATACTAATGGTGGAATATTATTTCTTTTCGTTTGATAAATTTACCAATGGTAGGTGATCCTCCCAAACACAATAAAATTCCAAAATGAAATATTACATAATATCCTCTAGAACCTAAATGGTCCACTTAGTCTAGCCATCGGTTTGGGGGTGGAATGATATTCCCAAGCATAACTAATTCTTGAAATCCTTCATTAATCCCTTACCCAATAGACATGGTAAGATGACATCACAATCAGAAATGATCCTTGATGGAACTCTATGGATTTAGGCTATCTCTTGTAGGTAGAGGCATCCCAATATCTCTACTGAACTTTTCTATCGGATTGTTAGGAAGTGGAACAATATTGTGAGTTAGTCTATGATCACCCAGATGACATCATTTTCCCTAAAATTACATGGTATTTTTGTTATGAATTCAAAGGATATTCCCTCCCACTTCCACTCTAGTACCTCAAAGGGTTGAGATAAACTTTTGAGAACGTGGTGCTCAGCCTACACTTGAAAAAATGTAATGCATCAAGTGAAAAAATCAAGAACTCTCTTCTTTCTCCATGGGAACCAAAAAATGTCAGAGGTCCTGGTACCTCATTTCCACACCTGGTTATACCCCCAAATAAGATATATGAAACTCTCTCCAAAAATCCTCCTAAAACATCACTGGTACCATTTTCTATTCTCTGAAATTAATGACATGATCCACACCATTAGTAAACCTCTCAGGAGTATTTCTCTTGGATATATGATTACATAGGGTCTCCGTACCGACATCCCCTAGCTGTTTCTCGAGGACTTTCTTCAAGAGTGGAAGAGTGAAAACTGTTGACTGGTGGTAAGATTATCCATCACCATCCAAAAATTATAACTTCAATGAGGCCGACTTCATTGAGGCCTCTTTCAACAACAGTGAACATGATATCTTACCAAGAGAGTATGTTACCACATTCCCCCTACCAGAAGTATAGTAAATTTATAAGTCATAATCCTAGAGGAAATCTAGATACTGCCTCGGTCTGAAATTGAGATCCATATAAGATAATGTATACTTCATACTTTTGCAATTAGAATTGATGATAAACCACTCTCCAATTAGGTAGTTTCACCATATATTTAGTGTGAATACTACCTCTTCTAACTCATGATCGTGGGTCACATAGTTCTTCTCATTTGTTTAAAACTGAAATGATCCACAAGAAATCATATCTTCCCTCTACATTAGAAAAAAATAAATATTGAATCATAATGCATCACAGAACACTACGTACTCGACACCCTCCTATAGAAACCTCAAGATTGGAGTGCTGGTCAGACTCTACCTCAACTATTTAAAATCCAACTGGAACCTTTCTATATAAAGGAAATTATTCCCATTTCATGTAAAGAATTTAATGGATACTAATATTCTTGAGAAATTAGGTATGAATCCCCAGTAATAACCTACGATCCTAAGGTATCTTCACAATTTTGTCACACTCTTGGGTGGCTCCCATGTTAACACTGGGTCAACCTTGGTCGGGCCCACAAACACATTATCTATTAAGATAATGTGTCCTATAAATTTGATTGGTGGAAATGAGATCTATAACTTTGAGAGACTTATGTATAGATAGTGCTCTCAGATTTTATCAATAACTATCCAGAAGTGTCTCACATGCACATCCTCAGACACTAAGTAAAAAGCGATATCATCAATGAAGACTTCCAGAAAAAAGTATTTGAAATCCCGAATGATTTGGTTCATGAGTCCCATGAAATTTGCAGGGTTTTTTCACACCAACCGACATCACCATGTACTCATAGTTATTGTAGAGACTTCTGAATGTCTTCTACGGTATATCCTCACCCCATACTCACAGATGGTGATATTATGACTAGAGGCAACCTTCAGAAACCATTGATCTCCTCTTAGTTTATCAAAGAGGTCATCAATCCACTATAGTTAATACTTGTTCTTCATGGTCTCTAAGTCAAAGTGATGGTAGTCCACATATAACCTCAATATCCCATTATACTTCTTGGAAAACAAAATTGGGGACACCTAGGGTGAAACAATGGGTTTAACAAATCCCTTCTTCTATAAGTCCACCAACTACACACTCAGCTCGTGATGCTCTGTGGGAGAAATCTCATACACTAGTGTATATATCTGTTCCATCTTAGGGGAATATAATAATGAATAATTATACCTCTTAGTAGAGAGGTAAAACATTAAAATACTAAAGGAATGTGTCCTCATACTCAACAACCACTATTGGAAACCGTTATATCATAACATCTACTAAACCATGCGTCATACTAGCCAACTGATGAGTAATCAGTTGCACCCTACTATTCTTGATTCCATCCTTCTCTTTCTCAGTTTCCATTTCACCAAAAAAATTAGAGCTTGGTTCTATAACAATGGAAACACCACACCCTTATCCTAAAACATTCAATCTAGGAATGAACTATAGACAAACATTCCATATCAAGAATGATGTTGTAAGAACTCGACAGTACTACTATAAGATACCATTAAAAAATGTCACCTACTTGAGTTTGGTCTCATTGTCTGCACATGTGTGTGATCACTGAGTATTGTATAATATGATTATCGAACTGAAAGGTTTGACCCAAGGGATCAACGTAAATATTTATTTCTCATACAAGGTATGTGGAAGAAATATAAGGAATAGAACCACTATTTATCAGGACATCTACAATGGTATAAAAGACATAGATCATACCTTGAATCTTTTCAAGAGTCTTTAGGTCATATGATTTGACTATTTGTATCTATCCCCAATTTTTTCATCATTATCTTTGTGCCTAGTATGGATAACCTTAGAAAGGTGGTGGAAACAAGTAAAAGCAATGACCACCTCCTACTTCTCTCCCCACTCCTCTTCTACATCCACCACCATGTGACCCTAAATCATTCTACTACCACCTATACCTTCGTGGAACATCTATAATATTTCTATCATCCATATGGTGGGTCAAAAAATCCCATTCAAGATGTTTGCTACATTCACATGAGTATCACTTCCTCTCTCTAGGTAGAATACACCCACCTTATGAGCCATTTACATCATATAATTTATCAAATGATCTCCCCCTAAAACATATCACACATCTAGATATTCATGACTATTATAGACTCTCTCCTTCTGAGGTCTCTGATCTTATAGTCCCACTACTGGAAACCACATCCGGTAACCACTCATCCAAGAAACGTCAAACCACCAAATCTTTCTCTAGCATACCCTAATAAGTCGTATGGAACATAGAGATAAAAATATATTGAATGTTAGTTTGAATACCTAATTCAAAGGTTAGAGAACTAAAGAACTAATCACAAACCATATACTTTGGGTTCCTATAAATATTGGTAAACCTCGTTGAATAATCATATACTATCATGCTTCCCTATTGGAGCTGCATAATCTCCTTGAAACATACATCCCTCATCGTAGCTGGTGAGAACTTTTATTTGAAAAAGAACTCAAACTATGTCCACAAAATAGTTTATTCATCATAATATTGGGTCACCGAAACCCTCTATCACCCTGCTATTCCCTGGAGAAGGCACACTACTTGGACCACCATCTAATCTGATGGTGTTCGAACTAGGCAAAAAACTTGGGTCACCACCTCATTCTAGTCCTCAACTATCTGTGGATCAAGATGTTCTCAGAACCTAAGGGGAATCTGTCTTTTGAACTCATGAAGAACGCTCAGCCTGTGCACCTCATCCACTGGTACTATAGGTACCACATGTTTCTCTATAGGTGGTATGGCTGGTGTACCACACGGTTGTAAAATATAAGGATCTGTTCATTGTATCAATGCCTCATCACAGAGTGGATCATACTCAAAATTATGTTTCTAAATCATAGATAACATACATAATATAGTAATTAAGAAATAAATAGCATATACTTTAGTCAATGATTATATCTAGAGAGCTGAATCAAGAGGGACATGAAAAAAAACCCATTCATATGTTATTCATGCACCATTGTTTATATTGCAACATGTGTTCTTATGTTTTGATTGAAAAGTAGGTGATCAGAGTCCTTATGTATTAATACATTGGCCGCCACACCAACGGTAGAGTCCCTAGACAAAATGATGAAATCAAATCACTTAACAATGTTTTCCCTAACCAACCTCACAGAATCCAATCCTAAAATATAATTGAATTCTATGATACATCTCTATCATGAACCATACCAATAGGGTCTATTATGGTTCTCCCCAAGACCACCTCCAATAGAACCTTGTCTATTGACTAGTGTTGTGAATTCATATCCCTAACATGGGATTCCATAGCCTATGTATCCATACAGACACACATCTCCATGCCTATACATTGATGAAATTTAAAAACAACTGAAGAACCATTCAGACATACATGTAAATCCCATAAATAGAGTATGATAGGATGTAAATGAAAGTTAATCGGTCCACATACATTCCCACAACAAAGAGTCTGAAACATATGTCCAACCTAGAAGTAAAATTTGAATTACCTTCAAAATGATTCAAGGAAACACCTCGGTCTGGCTGCTCTCACTGTGCACTATGTAATCCTAGTCGTTATGGGACTCTATTAAAAGTTAGATCATTTTCAAAAGATGCAAAATGTGGGGGAAAATCCCATGAGGTGGTGAGTATTAAAATACTCCATAAGACACTCTGAAACAACATAAAATACAAAAAAGAAAATATAATCAGATAAACATAGATATATGTCTACATAAAAAATAACAAAAACATCTAGATATACTCATCAAAGACACACAATATAGTGGTAAGTCACAACCGTAGTATACTAGCCTTGTATTCCAACTCAATGATTCTACATAGCACTCATCTGAGGGAACAAAATCCAGATTCTAAGCACTAACAATGTCCATATGAGAGGTAGTTCTCATTGGGTCTATTTATAAGAAAGTACACACCAAAGATATGAATATAATATTATACACATATGAGGATCATGGCCAATGACATGGGGTGATACCAACAGCTCAATCTGGATTAACCCATTAAGTAGAAGATCAGTTCTCATGTTGTGTTGGACACAATGATACCAAGAACTCTACATAAGGATAAATATATATAGAGGATCTCACTCTAAAAATCCTAGAGGAGTTTTAATGATTTTTTCCACGAAGTCCTGCTGAAGGGATTGTTCTCTTAGGATTAGGAGACGATTCGATACTAGACCTCATGGAATGATAATTGGGAACACTCCCAAACAAAACATGTATAAGAAAGGGAGTACAAGGTATCCAAGCCATGTGTAAAAAATTAAATGGTGTGTAGAGGGGTTACACGAAGTTTCCCTTGACCTCAGGTCCTACCCATGTAAATGGACCTTGACGCCAAGCCATGTTCGTGTAGTAACACATGATGTGTAGGAAGTCCGTGTACTATACCCATGTTTCAGGACATTCCTCAGTCTGTGTACCCATTTCTATGTAAAAGAACATGATGTAGCCAATGTACTTGGTCTAACCCTTGTCCAAGTGGGGGAGTTAACGACGATTAGGCTACCCATTTCTTCCACCCCATATCCATGTACCCTCTGATGAACATGATGAGTCTCTAAGGAGGGGTCACAAAAACTGTGTGATAGGGTTTCACATTATGTGATCCTTAACTCCTACCCAGAATCCTAGATGCCGCAATGTGTGCCATAGAAAATCTATAGATTCAGATTACATTCCTTTTAGCACATATATATTTTCTAAATCTATGTTCGGATCAATGAGTTCGAGCTTATCCTACAGCCTTCGATCTAGATATTTCATCAATACAAAAACATAGATTAATCCTAGTCAAGTAACTACATTATTGAATAAAAATGAGTAAAGACTTTGATCCACTCAAAACAATACATCATATTCATCCACAAATGATAATTAAAGAACTAAAAAATCAGGTAGTTATGTTGTTTGATTCAATCCATATTTATTTTCACATGATTGTTATGTCGTATCGATCATATATCTAAGGTTTGAGATCATTGCACTAAGAAATTAGCACACAATGATCAATTGATCGAGATATGTCAACCACATGCTAGATGAAGAATTACCAACTGTGAACAAAGAAACAAGTGATAAAATCCTAAGAACAAATAAGGGGAAGAGTCTCTGACACAACTTCATGTCAATCTCTATTCACTTTCTTAATAATTAAAATGAAGAAATCATTATTCCAAAGTAATTATCCCAAAACCACCTCGAAATAAACCATCCTAAAAATATGTGTGATCCATGAATCTATCCATTGTATGATTGATCATAGTTAGTCAAAGGAATAAGGAACATGGAATGAAAAAAAATCAAACTACCAAACTATCTCAATTCAGATCAACAACTGATGGAGAATTAAGCTTAGTTGTATTTGTTGGTGGGATACTTTGATCCTATCTCACACTGGTTTTGATCTGGTCATCATCCACTAATGGGAACTCCTCCAATGACTCTAAAGGTAATCATCAATTTAAGGGTTTTTTTAGATAACCTTATGAATTTCTTGTAAGTGCATATTTAAAGAGGAAAATTAGGTCTCAAAATCTTTTTGTCAACAAAAAAACATATTTTCATTAAAATATTTTAATAATTTTAATACATCGATGTATTTCCCACAATAAACCTACACAAACTAATATTAAGTCGTTCATAGATTAAAACCCACATTCTGAACTCAACAGTGCACTCAGATTCCCAACCCAACCACCAATTTAGAAATTATTCCACCTTTTCAGAAAAAATCCACACACATGGTTTTTAATATAACTAATATATTTCATACATTTATTCTATGAGCATTGGGCCTTAGACTCGTACACCATATTAGTGCATGGTCTCAAAAATAATACATTAAATATCCAAAAATAATAGATGGAAAATATAGGAAATTACACGGATCATTTTTTGTCTCTATTTAGAGATGTAGCATGAGATTGTTTAGTCAACATATCTAAAGTAACTTAGCATGTTTATCATCTTCAATGGTGATTTAAATTAGTTCCATGATCTCCAAAATTGTAGATGAATAGAGTCTCTTTTATTATAGTAATATAAAAAATGATCAAAAATAGTTTTGAATTTTAAAAAGTATTCTCATACACACTTTTTCAATATTTTAAATTAACATTATCATTTTTTATTAACATAATTTTCGTAAGAATCAATTTACCATTAAACAGATTAATAATGTCAAAAATATTAAAAACATTCATAAAATATTTTTTTTAGTGAATCCATGTAAGGATTTTATAGATGTTTCTTAACATCATCTATAGAGGATGCCAAAACTATCAATAATGTTATAATTGTCACAATTGACTATTAAAATATATTTCATTTATTATATAATGATATAATTTAGGTTTGAGTAGCATTATTTTCATAATTAAATGTTTAAATTCATATTTTTTTGTAATTATAGAGATCATATTTAAGGAATTAATAAATTAATTTAAATGTTATTTTAAATTGAAAACATATATTATCACATTCATGTAGTTCCTTTGGAATTCACAATTATCATCTTTAGATTGGTATTTTGGTGAGTCCGTAAACTATAATATTTTTTTCTAAGATATTTTGGGAGAGATTATTAAATTTTAGGAATGAAAATAAGATTATGTTGCATGAAATTTTTTTTTGTTAAATGTTTTATTTATAATTGGGAGAAAGGTATGTTTTATAATAAAATTTTAGAATAAAATATTATATCATTAAATAGTGTCAAAATTTGTGATTTACTAGTAAAGGGAACATTACATAATAGTGATTGTGATGTTTAAATATTAATATTAATCATTGAAACCTAAAAAATATTTCATAGACACTATTGTAAGTATAGTACCTATACTGAATTTTATTATTCACCTACATACTTGGTTCTGCTATGAAAAAAGACTTCACCTAATTTCTTTGACATTTTGATTTGAAAAATGAAAAACATATTATTCAAATAATTTTTTTAAATATTATAAAAAAAGTATGAATAAAATCATTATTTATCAAAAAATATTAATTTTTTCTAATATGATAGAATTTATGACCCATAAGGAAATTATAAATGATTTCATAAAATTTTAGTATTATATATATATAACTAATTTTTTTATTAATCCATTTTATGAAATAAAAATTTAATTTAGGTATTAAGATTTATAGAAAATTGTATTTTATTTAAAATAAAAAGTTTTCCAAACAATATACTGAATCTCACTTTTTTCTTAATGATTATTTTAATTTTTTTATAATATTATTACCATGACTTGTGATATAAATGTATTATATCTTAATATCATAAGATTCAAAAATATTTTGCTACTATTGAAACACTCATTTTTCTATTTTAATAACCCAATTAATATTCCAATGGTTATATTTTATATGGAAATAGATACTTTACAAATCCCATAAATAGATCTTATAATCAAAATTCATCATTAATTTCAATTCATCTCAAGGATCTATTTTCATTGTTATCAAAATAGTGATTTTATTATTAATGTTTAATTATTTGTATACTATTATTCACTGGTCTGATTATTTTAGGAGACCAAAATGATCTATATTTTTCTATTTTAGTTTTGTATATTTTTTTTATTCTCCCGTCATAATGTTTTCATTTTTATATTATACATTTACACATAGTAAGTAATGTTACTTTTTAATTTAATTAAATAGTTATATTTTTCCATAATAGGGTGGATAAGAGTTATTTATACTACACCATATATCTATATATTATAATTATATATTTATATGAACATTTCATATAGGAAATTATGATTCATTAAATTATTCCTTTACTTAGAAATTTCATCCTTGAAAATTTATTTAATACTCTAGGACAAAAATAGTGGATGGTACTTCTATTTCATTTCTTCTCCAGGTTCCCATGTTTTCTCTTTAGGGTCACAATATATGCTTAGTTGGGTATACATTGAGGGGGGCGGGGGGGTTAATTGTTGTTTTAAAAACATTGTTTTAAGGAATTAAACCTAACAAAATCAAATCCAATTTTAGTTTATTATCTATCTCTACCATCAGTTTGATTAAGAAATCCCCATAATTAGAATCATATTATATTTGATTATATCAAAGTAAAATAACATATTAAGTATGGATTAGATGAATCAGAGTGTTTTTATCATATTTAGAATGATACTTAATAAATAAACAATTTTTTATCGAATTAACAATCACACCGATAAAAAAAATTATATATAAAGGTAAGTACGATTACTATATTTTTTTTTAAATGTAGCAGAATGAAAACTTTTAATCAAAAGGTAATATAGTAACTAACCAATGTATGAATTATTTACAAACTATTTAAATGATATTCCACTTTTATATGTAAGAGTGAGGTTGTAAATAACCATTACTAAAGGTATCCACTATTGTATAGTTATAGTAAAGTCTGTCTTTCCGTTCAGGAAGACCATCAATACGATGATCAGAGTAGATCTGTCTTCCTATCCCTAGATGTACTCGATGAGATGATCACATATATCATACTATCCCAATAATCCATTGATCCAATGTTCATATTCCCCATCTTCAAATCCCTAGAAGCCCTCAATAGTAAAAATTATTAGATGCAAGATACAATTTTAAAAGTTATAAAAGAGGAAAAAATTAAAAGTTTCCATAGAATAAAAAATTTATAAATAAAAGTACTATCAAATAAATAGATTATTATTTACAACTCTATCTATAAGTGAGTAATAAACCATCCCCAAACTCTCCAAATGACCAGTTATTTATAGGAACTATTTTAATAGTTACATAACGATCATATTTCAATGTTTTGTTTCAACTGTCTCTAAAATATGGAACTTGAAAGTTAATCATAATAGAATATTTGATGTCATGTTTACTAACACCTTTAAAACTTTAAAATATTTCCTTATGATATAGATTATTCTTCCATACTCCGATTATAAACTTTAGTCATCCTCGTGGAATTCCATACGATTTTCACTATGATAATCATCCTAAGTGTTACTCAAATTATATCGGTACTAGTATCAATATGATTATTAATTCTTTTTTCATTGTGAAAAACATGACTCAAGTATAACTTATGTTCTGGTAAAGGTGAGTCTTATTTGTGGGAAAAATGTTCATTTTGATAATCATAATGATGAATTGTAAAGTTTATGTTCATAATACATGAAATTTTTTACTATGTATGGTAAACGGTATTGTGTTCTAAAAATAAATTCTAGAAAAAATTTCAAAAATGTTGGTAAATTATTTTGAAGAATTTTTTATGATATCCAATACTAAAGGAATGTAAAATCATGAAGTTGAACTTCTCAGTCAATATTCTCACCATTTTTGGAATGCAGAAACCCCCAAAATAAAAATTAAAAATAACTCAAAAAACATACATCCCATTTCTTTTAAATATTTTTTATTTTGAGTTATTATTTAATCATAAATCTATATTTGTTCAAAAATATTCTAAATATTATGGATAATATGATGTTGAATCCCTTTTTTGATAATATCTTTCTATAAAGACCGTCTTCTCCCCCTTAGTGTTAAATGATCCCCATTTATATTTAAACTCCCCATTTCATAAGAGTTATCTCTTTGATAATACCTTATCCTTATTTAAAAATTTATCCCCCATATAATTAATTATCCCCATTTGGAAATTTGGAAGATAATGAGAAAAAGTATGAAGATTCATGTAATGTTAGAAAAGAAAACATATGAAACAATATATTGAAATAAATAATCATCCATATAATTTACAAAAGAACATCCAAGAAATTAGAAATATAAAACATTTATAAAAATTGTAATTTAGTTCAAAATTTACTTAATTTATAGAAAAACATCCATTAAAATGTTTTCCTAAAAAATACACCAATTTTTTAAAAAGAAAAGTTATTCTTTCTTTATCATGGTTTTCATAAATGACATCATCATTTTGAACTCCTTTTAATCTTTCTATAGCTTTTTTATCCATTCTACACGGGAATTGAAATAAATAACTTAATCAATGAGTTCCGTATATTGATCTATGAGAAGAAACACTTTATTTTCACATGATTAGATTCTTGATAAGTCTAGCTCTATATCTCAAATTATCTTTTTCAAAACATTTACATCCTCAGTTATTTCATAGTCATATCTCTAAAACTATCATTAAATATTACAATATAATCAGTATTTGATGAAAAAAGATTGATTGAAATTAGTAATTCATCTCTAAAATAATTTACTTTATCAATCATTTCATCTTTCATTATAATATATTCATAGATCCTGTAATACCATTTAACTATATGATTGAATGTATTTTTATGAGGATTTGAGCTTTCAAAATTTTTTTAAAATCATCCTCAATGTGAATCACTTCCTCTATAAAAAGATTAGTTGACTCTAATTTCATATTTATAATTTATTGGATCACTTGGAGCTAAGAATCTAGGTAATAGATATAAGGATTAGTTCCTTCTAACAATTTCAAAGAACAAAAAATATAATCAAATCCTTTTAAATAAATAATTCGTTTTGAATTAGGCTGATATTAGTGATCCTTAGAAGGATTTATCCTGCTAGTATCAACTGGTAGTTGTCTCCCTTTATTCTTATATTTCCTTGAAGGTTTCTTATTACCCTTTTTTGAAACTACTTTCTCATCAAATATTTCCAATATGTCCACATATTTAGTGTTAGCATGGTCAATAGATTTTTTCTTTGAATTTTCATCATCATCTTATTTCTTAGATGAATAATATTCTTCTTGTTCTTATTCTTCTGATGAGGATGCTTATTATTTAGAATTACCAATTTTTTCTTATTTATTGGACTTGGAGGTAAATTAAGATGATTATAATGAGGATAATACTATAATTATTTGTGAGATAGTGTTTTTTCGTTTTAATTTCTCTCTTCATTCTCATTTGACTCTTCAACATATTAATCTATCACTTTTTCTATCTCCTATTTAATCTCATCATATTCCACTCCTCCTCCTCCTTCTTCTTCATATAATTATTTTTTATATTTTTCATCCCCATATGTATCTTTATAAATAGTTTTTTTTAATTTTTTCTTCTATGTTTCTTTAAGTTTTGAGAGATCCCTTCCCCATTGGTTTGGGTTCCGATTGATTTCCTTTAACTTTTGGAACCATTTCTTATTCATAAACATTATATTTTCATTTATCTATGATACGAGGAAAATAAAAATGTACAAAAACTATTTCTTCAAAAGATAATATGTCTCTTGTAATGAACTAATCAGTGTGAGAAGTTATTCGATCAACCTTATCAGATGTTCTTTCAAAACCATTCAAAAAAAGATGCAAATGTTGGGATTCAAGAAGTAACTTCTTCTTCTTATTCTTCTTCTTCCATAACCTCAAAATTTTTAATTCATGATTCCTTTGGCTCATTAGGGTCGATCCCAGAATCAATACACCTAAGGGGTTTCTAGCCTTTATATTTCATCCACATATGAAAAACATATTTTCGAACTTTATTTTTTTCTTTTGTTTATTAGTAGGAGGTCGCAACCTTTCAACTCATTCTCTTATTAGCTTTCTCTGATTTTCCTGATGGTTTTATCTTTAATGTATCACTATAATCCATATCAATAAAATTATTTTATTTTCTATAAAAAAATCCCCATAATCTGGTTCATTGTATCATCTCATATAAATGATATTTTATCCATTATTGGATATAAATTATAGGCTAATTTGAAAATCACAATATAGTTTTCAACTATAATGATAATGAATGTGGAGAACATGATAATATTTTATTTTAGTGTTCTAGTATTTATTCTCTTTACTATGATAATTAATAATTTTATTAGATCTAACATCCTCATATTTATAATAAAGTACTATATAAAATCATCTAAAACATTTTAAGTGTCTCAGTCTCCCTTCCTCGGAATGAGGAAACCTTGTATGCATAACAAAAATACCCTATTATCTAGAGTCAGGTGGGAAAACTTCATGATTTTATCAAAATGAGAATATAAACAATATTTTATCTTTTTTCTTATTGAATATTCTAAGAAGATCTGAAATTTTTTGTGAAGTACAATATGCATCTCCTTCCAATGGTATTATGAACAAGCTAGAAAAGTTTTTATATAACATTATATACATTTTACATACATTATGAAAGAAATTTTATGTGTCACATCATCCTTGAAAAAATTAATAGTTTCAAAAAATTCATTACTCATATCCCGGTAACATAAAGAAAATATGTGGTCTTGTTTTTTTACACACACTTATCCCAAAATTTGAAAATCGATAATATTCAACAATGAATAATAAAATTTTTCATAGAAAGATCTTTGGACTAACCTCTCCCTAAATATGAACCATATCCAGTAGTCTTCAGTAGTTTCCATTGCAAATAAATCCAAATTTTAAGATCACACATAATTTTTTTTCTATTGTAGGTTCTTTAAGAAGCGTAGCAACTCAAAATAAATTTTTCTAAAAAACTGTTGTGGTGAACTGGATGTGGCCCTTGTTATATAGGTACTGGGGTGAAAATTTATATTCCAAAAGATGTTATATATTAATGAATTCAAAATTCATTGATATGATGGTTGATATTCTTGTTAAGAAATATTTAAAATATATTTGAACTGTCAGGGTTTTATAAAGTTTTATCAGATTTAGAGTGAATATGAATATAAAATGTTTCTTTTTTAAAAAACATGGAAATATAGAGTTTTTATAAAACTAAAAGTATAACATTATCCAATAAATAATTAATGTGATAATATAGTGTAATAACAAAAAAGAATAAAAGAGTGAATTTCTTAGTAGAGAGTGTCATTAGTATTAATAACCCTATATTCTTGTTTCTTTGAACTAGGATGATTACGATAGTTTTATAAAGACTAAATATGATAGTTTTAAACAGAAAAATGAAATAGAAAATTTTTGAATACTCTTTTTGTAACCAAATATATCTTTAGAAAATTTTATTAAATTTTATAATTTTGAATATCATTTAAATAATTTTGGCTTTTTAAATTTTAAAAAATTTGAAGTTCATAAAACTCAGGACTATATTAATTTTTGATAAGCTATCACTTTTAGAATACTAAAATTTCAAGAATTATTATTTTTAAAACATCCAAAAAAATTACCCCTTATAAAAAGAAGTAAGTTTATATAAAGAGATGTTTAAAAAAGAGGTTGATATAATGGATTATTTTATTCTGATCATTCATATATTCTATTATTTGTATTCAAATTAAACATAAGTAAGAGTATTTTTAAACATATCATCATGTTTTTTTAGGATTTCAATTCCATAGTCAGCGATTTTTATAAAACTGAGGCCACAATCAGTGATTTTGTGTTATATCAAAAATAGTTGAGGGAAACAACATCCAGTTTCCATATATTCAGCTTTTGAAGTAAAAATTTCTACTATGTTTTGTTTCATACATAACCAGAAGAACAATAAATATCCAAATAAATGACACATTCTGAATATAATTTTATATTCTAATCTAAAACCACAATGTTCAGTATCTGAAAAAAAATTAATCAAAAACATTTCTTAATGAATATAAAATTTATAAATAAACAGATACCTTAAGATAACGAAGAATTCATTTTACCACTTTTAAAAGGGACACATTTTAATTTGATTGATATCTTTCTCATAAGAATACAAAAACCATAAAATCTACATGACTAGAAAATAAGTATATTAAACTACCTATCATAACTATAAAAATGTTTTGATCAACTGGTTTCCCATAATCTTCAAGATCTATCGTATTTGAGGTATCAGTGGGAGTACTAATACGTTGAGTATTTTGATATCCAAATTTCATAAGAAGATCTTTTGTAAATTTATATAGAGATATAAAACATAATTATTGTTTTTTTGAAATATGAAAACCTTGAAAATATGTTAACACACTAATCATACTCATTTAATGATCAAATTTCATAAGACTTTCAAAATAATATGTTAAATTTTTTTAAGTGGTTCCAAATATAAAGTCATAAACATTATTTTTTACAATCATAACACTTTAATTTACTTATTTTACTAAAATATTTGGATATGTATCTCCCTTAACTAAATCATTTTCTATACAAAAACATTTTCAATTTATCATACCATGATTTTGGCTATTGTTTAATTACATATAATGATTTTGTATGATTATAAACCTAGTCATGATTTTTTTATTTAAAAAGGGTTTTATTCAAAATAAAAATAATTCTGAATATATTCATTAAGAAAAACACAGTTTATATCTATTTGGAAAATTTTGAGGTAAATAAATCCTACAGTGGACAGACCTTTTTAAATAGATTCATCTATTATTACCAATACACAGGTTTCTATGTAATATTTTCCTTCTTTTTGATTATAAACTTTATAAACAAGTATATTCGTGTTTATAACAATTATTCAAATTTCAAAACACTTCATCCAAAATACCCTTTTTACTTCTATTTTAGAAGTTTCTTTAGGTCAATAAACTAAAATCTCAAATTTTTTCCTTTAAATATAATTTAAATAATCTTACATTGATTTAATCAAATCCACGTCACCTAAATCCTCATTAGCATTGTTAGGTTCAAATTTGGATATGAAAGCTGAATGTTCAATTTCATTTCTTTATGAACTTCTTATCTTAACTGTTTGATCAACATCACCGATAATTCTTTAACTAGGATGATTACTAAGAAAAAAATGGATTCTTGGGTTTTGAAGTGAATTTTATTCAACAATAGTTATAAAATATTCATTAGGAATTACTCTAAAAAATAAATCTTGTGTACTTTCCTTATGAGAAGATCCTTCTAACAATTTTTGTAAATTAGTTTTATAAATAAGATCCATGAATTTTGGTTGAGGTTGTTTGAAAAAAGGGTTTTTTCATCTAACTTAACATGTAAAATATCTTTAATAGTATAATAATTTTTATTAAAAACAATATAAACCTTATAAGTAGTTAAATAACCTAAAAATACTCCTTCATCTAATTTCAGTGTGAATTTATGTAAATTATCTTTAGTATCCAGGATTAATAGTTTGAAAGCAACTATAATGTATGAAACATTAAGTTTTCTTCCAAACCATAACACATAATTATTTTAATTATGGAATGGTCTCAATAAAAATCTATTTATAGTAAAATAGGTTGTACTAACTAATTTAGCCAAAATATTTTTAGTAACTGAGTATTCAATCATCCTGGTTCTAGTTATTTCCTGAATATTTCTATTCATTATTTTAACTACACCATTTTAATGGGTTGTTCTAGGAGCTTAATAGTTATGTTATATGCCTTTATTAATATTTTTTTAAATGTAAAATTTTAAATTCTCTACCATGATCAACATGAATAGTTATAATTGATAGATTGTTGTTATTTTTTAACTGAGATACAAAATTTTAATAATAACTACATGATTTTGTTTTATTAGGTCAAAATATAAATCCATATATATCTATTGTAATCATCAACTCTGATATATACGACGTATTTTCAAACAATACATCTAGTTTTTGTAGGACCAAATATGTCCACGTCCACTAACTATAAATCGCCAGAAATAAATACTTATCTAATATGTCTAATACATGACTTATTTTTCTTAACGTACTTACAAGGGCTACATACATTTTATGTTTCACATCTAAGTTCCTATAGATTCGTAACATGTCCTTTTTTTCAACATATATGTGTTTATATGGTTACATTTTCCTAGCCTTATCTTCAATAAATAAAATTGATCTTCCATCGCACTAACTCAATGTAAATCTTGGATCATACGATCATATAAGTTAAGTGTGTAAAAAATATCATGCCGATTGGAAGAAATTATAAATTCATCCTTGGAACTATGTACTAAACATATATCATCACTAAATATCATAAGGAAACCTTCATCACATTAGTTACTTATGATTATAAGGTTTTATTTAAATCATTTAAAAAATAAATAATTTTAAATAAGATCTTTTCCATAAGGAACAATGTTACATATTTCAATAATCTATCTTTAAGAATTATCTTTGAACGTTACTTTACTAAATTGTATTTTTTACTTTATTCTTGAAGAAATATTTGTTTCGATTCATTTTTCGAGAACACACAATATCCATGTACCATATAATCTTGTTGTTGGTTCTACAATTTATTTCCTAAAAACAAATAATTATCATTTCAAAACCTCAACCTTATAGGTTCCGGTAATGTCATAAAATTAAAATTTTTTAATCCACATTTTTTTTCGAAAAATAGTATTTATGAAAAACTAAGTATTAAAATTTATTTAAGGAAAAATTATTCTTCCATTGGCCTCTAATTTTACATTTTGTGAAAAAGGGTACACATTTAAGAACAAATAGACTGTTACTAAAAACTTGGGTTTTATATGAAAAACCCTTTCTAGAATTAGGACCATGAGGATGAATTTGTTTGTACAATGATCAACATTTTATTTACAAGTGGTAATGTTTGAAAAACTCTTCTTTAAATAAAAAGTAACATATTTTTTTACAACTAAACTCTTATCTTCATTAGTAATAGTTTTTGAACAGATTTTATCAAAACTAGTTTGTGAAATATTTTTAGCAGAAATTTCTTTTTATAAATATTTAGTAATGGTTTATTTTTAGGAATCAGTCTTATCAAATATATTTAGAAAGATATAATATTTAATTTAAAAAAAATTAATTTTCAATCAACCTTAGATAGTTCATCCTCAGCATTATCAAGTTTTCTACGAATTTTAAAATTATTATTTTCTAAATGTTTTGGAAAATGAGAAACTTCATCATAAGATTTTAATGAAATATCTTATTATAATGAATATTCTCCATCAGTTGATGTATAATTTTTCAGTCCATGATAATTATAATTTAAACAAATGTTAGTGAGATACATAGTTGTGTGTATCTTATCCATGAAACATTGATTGACAATAGGTACAATATAAAAAATAAAAAATTTCATTTATATAATACAATCATTCTCCAAACAATTATCAAATGAATCACCACATCTAGAAATCCACTTGTAAAAATATTTTATAAATTTATTACCTTTTGATTTGTAATTCTGTTTTGGCATTCCTCTATGAATTTTTTTAATATTATTTCACTTTAAATTTGGAAAATATGGCCTGATATGTCTAGTTTTCTTACATTTATAATATAAGAATTCATCATTCGTGCTACCTTTATCCTTGTAAATCTCTATGTATTTGTATTGAAAATATTTCTTCCAGACCATATTGTTCATCCTTCTGGAATGATTAGATAATTAATTCCAGGAATGTTTTGAAGTACTAGAATCTGGTTGAACAACAACTTTACTTTTTCTTTAAGATCCAATAACATTCTCATCTTATTTCACTTTAAGAGGTATGGTAGATGTTATAGAAATGGAAACACAACCATTTTTATTTTTTTATTTCCCTCATCATATATTTTGAGTGTTCCCTTATATTGAAAAAGAGTCCTAAAAAGTTCGTCCATGGTAAGAATATTTAACTTTATAGTCTCATCAACATTAATTCTTTTTTATTTCCATTCATTGGGAATAATATCAATTAATTATTCTACAAGTATTTCAGCATCAAGTCATTTATATTGAATATATTGTAAACAATATATGAAGTTTATAAACCTCTCATGCATCATTGAAACTGATTCACAAGGAATAATATCAAATACTTGATAATATTCTATTAACATACCTATTCTTTTCTAAAAAACCTTTGAAGTTCCAATATATGTAACCTCATTGATTTTCTAGATACTAATAGTAGTTTCACATGATGATATTTTAATATATATACATCTTGTCATAGAATATAAAAAATTATTCCTTACATAGTAATTCAATTAATATTCTTGGTTTTCATAGTGAGTAAATTTAGTGACATATTCACAAAATATCATATAATCTCTAATTTGAAAAAAAATATTGTCAACCCAAGTGTTGATAAAAAAAGTCTTAATAAAATAATTCTAGTACTAATAATCAGCATTTTGAAAGATTGATGGTCTGTTTTTGTTGAGATGATATATTTAACCAGTACTAAGACCTTCCATCTATAAAAAACCAAAACAAATATTCTTTTCAATGAATATGTTAGTGTAGAAAATGTTTATAAATATATAGTTTAATAAAAATGTTAAAAAATATAAGAAATTAAATAAAGTAAATACACTACAAGTATTTGAGAAGTGGAATTCTACTTTGATACCAATTGTAGGATCCTAAGATATGTTCATATAGATATATCAACAAGAGGGGGGGGGGGGTGAATTGTAGATTCAAAAACATTGTTCAAAATATTTAAAATAAACAAACACAAAACATATTTATGTATACTATCAAAATCAAACTATAGTCCAATTAAAAATGTTCTAGAATCAGAATCAAAGTATGTATGATTATATAAGAGTCAAATCATAATCACTATGTTTTTTATTAACCAGAGTGTGCTAATCAAATTCAAAATGATACAGATTAAACAAACAATGTTTTATTTTTATCTATTTTAAATCACACCGCTAAAAAAATTGTTTGAAAAAAAAATTATGATAACTATATTTATATAAATTATAATGGAGTAAAAACTTTTAAATAGAAATTAATAAAATAGATAAAAATTGTAATAATGAATTAAAAGATATTAACAATATAATCCACTTTTAACCTTCAGTGTAAGGTAGTCAATAACCCTAACAAAAGGTATGTTATGTAATTTTTTTACAGAAAAGTTTGTCTTTTCGTACAAGTATGTACCTCGGTATGATGATCGGAATGTTTCTACAATCATATTCTTGGAATCCCTCAATATTATTACCAATTCAGTCTTACTATCCTCATAATCCCTCAATAAAAATTTCAAATTGACAGTTTTCCCTCTAAAATCCCTTAATGGTAATAATTATCAAATGTGTTTTACAATTAAAAAGTTTAGAAATAGATAACCCTTATGAGGTATCATTTGAATATAAAAATACTAAAGAAAATCATTGACTAAGAATGATCTATTGATGAAGTGATATCTTCGGAAGCGAGTAAACAATGAGCTCCAAACTCATCAAATGATACCATATTTATAGGAATCTTTACAACATTGACATAAAAATCACATCTATTTGTTTATATAATTCCCAAAGTTAGCTGACCCTTAATAGCTCATCATTACTAAATATATGATGTTGTATTTATTAACACCATTATAGTGCTTAAAGGTTTCCTTGTAATAGAAATAAGTCTTCCGTATTCTGATTATAAACACCTTTCATAACAATTAGCTTAATTAATATTTTTATTATAATAATATTTAAAAGTGTTAGTACAATTATATCAATACCAGTATATGTACAAGGGTTAATAGTTTACCAGTTTGAAATTATTGACTCAAGTAGAAATTCCGGCTGGTAAAGGAATGCCTGACTTTTTGGACACATACTCATTAGGATAATCATAATAAAGAAATGTAATGTTTATATTAATAATACTTTATAACTTTTTCTAAGTATGATAAATGGTCATTTTTTTCTGAATAAAAATTATAAAATAATTTGGATATAAAAAGTTAGTAAACAAGTTTTAAAAATGTGTTTTTGATTTTCCATACTAAAGGAAAGGAAAAGTAATAAGTATAACTTATAAATCAACATAATATTCTTAATTATGGTTTATAAAAATCACATTAACTATGTGGGTAGTTTTTTTTGTGTATAACTGAATCTCCAAGGTCCATAATATTCAATTTACATTGATCAACTAAAATAAAAAACCATCTTGTAAATAATATTAATCACAGTGGGAAAGCACATAGTCTTGAAATATAATTTATAGGATGTTTAAATAAATAATTATTATTTTTAAATTTATGAAACCTACCTAGTTTTTTTTGTTAATTATTATTCATATTATTCATTATGGTTCATTAGGGGAATGTAAATTATCCAAACCATATTGCCTTGGACTATCAAACAAGGTGTACAATAATGTTCATTTTTGTGTACCATGTAATGCTAGAGTCATTCATGTTGTTACTTTTTCAATGTTATTACCCCTGGAAATATCTATTCAGGAACCACATACACTTTTAGTATCTATACATGGATTTCTTTTTAGTTAAACCATATAATCATTTGCTTACCAAAAATTATGATGTGACTCTATACATAGTATTATTCTTAGGGTTTTCACTAAATATTTCTCATCATAGTTACCAATGGATAACTAAACCTCTCATATGAAACCAACTATAACAAAATAAGCATTTAATATAAAAATTTTACATCTTTTTTGATGAAAATTCATTTCATTACAAAAACACATATTTTTGGATTTGAAATGTATAATTACTTTGGAAACATGGATACCTAAAAAACAAGTTCACGAGAGTTCTCAAACATCTCTCACTTAGTTCCTCAAAACTAGAACCTTTTTATAAAAATCATAGAATTTTTTTTTCATAGAAAGGGTGAGCATGGATTACCAGTATTTGTAACCAAGGGATGAACTAAATCATTAAATGACCAGAAGTGTATGAGAAAATGATAATAACATATGAAAACCATACCATTATTATCAAAGATCAATATATCATGCCATTTGACAAATATTTGTAACTCATAAGACATAAATCTTATGGAAATCAAAGAACTCAAGCCACTAGAGAAAAACATTTATATAATCCATTAAATTATGGAATAAATATAAGAATAAAAATTCATTGCCATAGAAGTCAAGGCTCATTTCCATGTATATCATATTATAATTTATTGAATCCCAAACTATCATAGTAGTCTTGGTTCCCTCAAAATACCATTATAGTAAAAAAAAGTACCTAAATGAACTAGGTTCATTCCCCATTATAGTCCAATTTGTTTTATTTTATTTCAATAATTACCAATTAAATTGGATTAATATAAAGGCCCCACAAATCACATAATGAAAATAACACATATGTCTTCCACAATATCATTAAAAATTCATCATATCAAAATCCCAAAAAATAGATGTGATTCAAAAAAATTTCATCGTACTATAAGTTGTTGAAAAGAAACAGGTCTTATAATCACATCCTTATTTCATTATATCATATTATATGGAAAAATAATTTGGTTTGATACGACTTTTATCTTGATATAACTTGTGGAAAAGAAACGATTTTCATAAAAATATTTTCAAACTAAACATTAACCACTCAGGAAATAATAATAACAATATCCTTGGATCATATCCCTATTAATGTATAAATAACAATAAATGATGTGATCTTATATGGAAAATTATTTAGATATATCACTTCGAACATTTCTTTAGGAAAATACACTTTTCAATATGAAATTCACTTTTGAAAACTTAAAAATGATACTAAATTTTCAATATCATTTTCTTTGAGAAATTATTTGGAAATTAATAAATAAAGTATTCTAAAATATTATTTTAATATAATATCCTTTCCAACTTGAGTTGATTTTTTTTAAATAAAACTAAAATTTGAAAATGATTTTCTTCTAAAATAATCTTGGAAACTTGTAAACAAATCTTCAATGAAAATTTAAAACATTTCTTGATGAAAATATCCTTTAAACTTTACTTTTTTCCAACATAAAAATTTTAGGAATAATTTTATTTTAAAATTTTATTGGAAAACTTATAATGTAGTAATTGACTAAAATAATTTTCATGCCAGTAGAAATCCCTTTTAGGTTGTAAACATTAAAAATAATATTTCATTAAAATTTTCACTAAAATACAAATGAATATTTTTTCAAAGAAAAAAAATATTGCATTTGAAAAACATTTAAAAATGGAATCATGGGTGTAAATTCCTATAATAAATAATTTTCATAATGTAAGTAAATTTTTGAAAATATTTTTAGAAAATATTGACATAGAAGAATTATTTTTCGATCGAGGAGAGAAAAAAAGATGTTTTTATTGTAAAACATTAATTTTTAGTCTTTTATAATTTAAGATATTTTAACGCGTAGAAAATGTTTTTCATCTTGAAATAACTATTGAATAATAAAAAACGTGATTTTTTGTGATAAATCATAATATTTTATTACTAGAAGCATAATCCTGAACAAACCTAATAAACAATGAGATTACAACCCAAAACCATTACCAAATTTGTAATATTGAATCATAACCCCCATGAAAGGGAGATCAGAAAATAGGTATTAGAATCCAAATAATTTTTTGGATAAGTATAATTAAGTAAATTAATGGGTAGTATATTCCCCATTTAAAATATACTTTTGTGTAATATGGCATGTTTCTTAGAAAATCAAATGTTAGACAAAAATACCTTCTCTTAAGCATTGAATTCATTAAAAAAAATTCAATCCTTTGGTATAATAAATATAGGTTTAATATAAATTTATTTGAAAAGAATAATGATATATATCATACCATATATTATTTACATTTTACCTATTATTTACCATTTATTAACAATTATTGTTTATCATCACGTTTCTATTAATAACTACATTGTTTTTCATATGTTGATTGATTTGGTATTTTAGATCCCTTAAATTTGGTCATGGTTTAATAATATCCATAATATTAACAATTATATAAATGTCACTTATATTTAGTATATATGTATTTATTGTAATCCATAAATGTTAGATATATTAAATGAAATACACTGTTCACGGAGACGGTTGGCCATATATACCCATAAAAACTATTTCTATTTTTAATGAAATGAACTAGTGAAATATATAAAATAATTAACCATTATATAATAATAATAATAATTATTATTTAATAAATACCAAATATAATTTTAACATTATCCTTATTATCTTCCATAATAATTGTTAGTGAAAAATGAATCACATTGCTTCACGAGGCAGTAGTCCGCTGTACACACGAGCGAAATTATCATATCCCCCACCCAATGGAAAGTAAAAATGTATTTGGATATGATAATTATAGAAGTATTGTTTTGATATAAATATAATAGTTATTTATTTTAATATATAACATTTACAATCTATTTAAAATTGATATGAATAAATACATTTTACGAGTTCCCATAGCAATAGTCCACTGTAAACAAGAGTGAAATTATTGTATTCCAAGTCGTTTGATGGTAAGAGGTTAGGTGTTATATTGTAATTATAGAAGTATAATAATATACTAATATTAATATATAATTAGACATTTGGTTATGACATCCATCCGGAGGGAGTGTTGATGGAAAATTAATAACATTGGTTCACGAGATGGTAGTTCGACATACACACGATCGATGGTTTTGTTTCCCAATTGGTGGAATAACATATGAATATAGGTTATAAAATTAACATAATAAAATAAAATTATATGGGTTATAATGGTGTTTTTATATCATCATAGTTGAAATTATTTTCAAGGAGTTATGGGAAGAAATGAAATAAACTTGCAAGTTTAAGGACTGTACTTCTTCTTCAGAGAGCCTCTTTAAGATTATACCTGAATCATTCTAACGTGGTTTTAATATTCAAAAATAGGAATATATTATGATATAGGTTATAAATTTATGTAATTGGGTAGGTATTTACCAAATAAAAGGATTTTGGATGGTTTATAAGGATATGAGAGCGGGTGGCTTATTATAATTGGGGAAGAGGATGCGCATAGAATTTTAAAATAACATAAAGTGTAACCCCATTTTCCCCATGAATAAAAGGATCCAAAATGGTTCCTTATAAAACCTTCTAGGATATAAGGTTGATATTTTTCCATAAAATGGGTTCTGTATTAGATTATTTTCCGTTTTACCCCTTATCCTATTTAGTTTAACCTTTGGCGAACCAATTCATACCTTATGGACAAAACTATTTTTTACAATTTCTACTATTCATAATGGAAAAAAATTAGTTTGATATTATTCTATAATATTACTTATAAATATTCAAATTTTGTATAAATTTGTTTATGTTTAATTAAAATAAGTTTAATGTGTTAGTTTTAAATTAAACAAGTCGATTCGACAAAAAATCAGTTTTCCTAAGAGAAATGTTTGAAAAGCTTAAATAGTTTTACATCAAAATTCAATATGAAATTTAATTAAATGATCTATATTGGTTAGTTATAATATCATTTAAATAATATAACTTTCAAAACCATTTTAAAACCAAATTTAACCTAATAAATTCTTAAAATGAATAGGTTGTTTTAAATAAAAACCTGTGGTTTCCTCTATTCATTGAAAAATGATTTTTTTTAAAAATCCCAAAAATTCAACTTAAGATAATTTTAAAATGCTGATTCAAAAAAAGAAGTCTAGTTTTGAAAATTAATTTTTTAAAAATTTAAAATACCAATTTTATTATATGTTCATTTAATGAAAAGAATTATTACTTTTTGATAAAAAAATACATTGAAAACATATAAAGAATTTACCAAAAATCCAGTGATTTTTTATCAATATGTTTTCTTTATATAAAAAAATTAACTCAATATTTAAAATATGGTTATTTATACCAATAATTAACATTTTAATGGTTTTATAATGATGAATTTGTTATATATTAATATAAGTAGTTTATTGTGGTTCTTTGAAACTTGATGTTGTGTGTAATGCAAGCAATCAAAGAAATAAATTTACTTGAAAAAATTCATTAATTCATGAGGTGTTAAATTATATCCCCTTATAATGAATTTATCACTTGAAATTCCATGAATTTGGTATAAAAAACTAACAAAACTTCTAACCCTTTACAACCTTAGGTTCCCATAGAGCTTTCTAAATTTTGTTGTTTTCCATAAAACATTGACCTTGTGAGTGGTCTTGTTTGATAAAAATATCTTTGTAAAATAAAAAATATCTACTAATTATTCCTAATAAGAAATATCATGATCCCTAAATACACCCTATGTGGTTTGTTCATGTGAAGGATCATGTATGTATTTTTTTCAGGGGAGATATATCGTACACATCATGGACTTAAGAGAGGATTCGTGGATTTGAAAAATGATTGGAAACCATCATGAAAAGATCAAGAATTTAAAAGGGTCCAATAAATATTGTTCATATTTTTCCTATATTTCCAAATATTATTACCTAATTCCATGGATAAATTCATGGAAACAACTTATCAATAACCTGAAATTCTAGATCACAATGACAATTATCAACAAAAATGTTTTTGTTAACATTGTGCCTCTTTTTTTATTGAATGACTCTATCATTATCTACCATTTATTTCTCTATCTCAATCCCAAATATATTTATTTATCAAAATTTATTTTGGAACATTGGAGATCTAAAACTCATTTCATTGAGGGATTCATAATGAAAAATCTGAATACGTATGTTAAAGCTAAGGTTGTATGAAAACTCAACTAGGGGAAGGTCTTGGTCCCAACCACCATTGTAATCCATAGAATATGATCTCAAAAAAATTTCTAGGTTTTGAATTTTTCTCTCATACTAACCATAATAATATAGAATATACAAGGTAATACAACTAAACTTTTTAGGAAGATCATATAATAGAATTCACCTGAAGATCAAGGTAAACCTCATACCCTGATTTGAGGTTGTGTATATTGATCCTCCAAGTAACCCTACCACAAATTTAATATATATCCTTGAAAGTTTATCTAAAGATAAATATACAATGATATTGAGTATGTGTGCTAAATTTTTAAGGGGTAGACTATACACCATATACAATTGGTCCCTCTAGTTTTTGTGGATTCTAATAAAGAAATCCATAGCGATGTTTTCTCATATCCATTATGGTATGGGTAATAGTTGTAACAAACCACTAAAAATTTATCTCTCAACTTTTACATGATAATATATCATGAAACAAGATATACACTCTGGAATATATCTTTTCATACCATCATATTGGAAGTTTTCTATCAAATCCCTATATAACTACATGCCTCCAAGATGAATATAGAACATAGAATAGTGAGCCTCCTATAATATCTCCTTCTTAAAATATGGTATGGGTGGAACTAAAAATCTATTATATAACATTATTATTCCATCATAGTCATGGTTAATCTCTAGAAAATTTCTACCCATCATCTATAGGTATACATAATTATTATGAACTTATTTAATCGTCAAAACGATTTATGGTTGAAAATTTATTTGCAAAAGATAAGATTTACCCCTTACATAATGATTTCCAGATCCATCATTTTAAAATACATAAATATTAGATATTTTTATATCCTCATTATAGATATGATAACATGATCTATTTCTTATGAACCTCATTCTTATTCTTAAGATACAAGATTCTTATTTACATTTTTTCTTAAGTGTTTTTGAGAAATCAAGGGAAATGTATGAAAAATACCAAATTTATGAGTATAGGAACTATACTTTTATCCACATGCCATGTACTTTGGCCGTGTGGGATGAGTATACAGGGCGTAAAGGCATATCAGTGATTAAGGGTGTAACAACTAACTACACGCCATGTACTTAACAATACAGGCCATGTAATCAGTCTGCAGTAGAACAACATGTTGATGGGAGTAGCCACCAGCAGAACGATGATACACGCCGTGCACTTAGTAATACACACCATGTAATCATGTCAGCAGTTGAACAGTGATGCGGTGGAAAGAAGCCTCCAGGGGAACAGTAAAAAATGTAAAGTATACACCGTGTAATTGATAGTACAGTATGTGTAGTTATGTTTTTTCGTTGATAATAGGAAGTAGCCCCGTCATTCAGCAAAGGAGGTTGAGAACTCTCCAGGAGCAGTGGGAGAGGAGGATGAGACTTGGAGGAGCTCTCGATCTCACATCGGGACTCCGATTCTTTCTTCGTCTATCTCGTTTGAACCGCACTGGCAATTTCTACCTTCTTCTTGAAGTTCTCCTTCCAATTATTTCCTTAATGGAAGTTATTTAGGTTTGAATGGGTAATCATTAATCTCAGATCTACATTTTTTTGGTCATTTTATGAGTCTCCTGTCACTTATATCAATCAGAGGAGATCGAGGTAGGTGGTCTTGTGTTTTACTCCAACAGTCGAGTTGATTTTGTGTACCATGTTTCCACACACCAATGTTCGAGGTGTCATGTGGTAGAGGCCTTTACTGTTTAGATACCTATAATTTCCTAGGCAATCTATTGATTTGGAATAAATTGGTATTTCGGATTGTTGCTTTGATCCAGGGCCACCCTGTGTGTGGGAGTTCCTTGTTTAGCCAATTGTCAAGGATACCCATGGGTATGCCATGATTGTAGCATGTTTTGAGTTTTCTTAAGAGAAAACATACATAAACTTCTTACTTATGGATTTTTATCGTTCCAGTAACTTTATTTTCCTATATAATTCCTAATGTTAATGTTTTGTTTAGCCTGAGGCCAAGGTTTTTTTTAGCCTAAGGAAAATATTTCATATGCTTGAGGGCAGTAGCTTATCTCCCTGAGAGAAATATCTAGTATGTCTGAGGTCACTATTCATTATGCCTGATGGTAGTAACTTGAGGGTTTCATTTCTTTTTACCTAAGGGTGAGGACTTTCATGTCTGGGGATAATGTTTACTTTAGATATTCACTGTGGTGATTTCTTATGTTGTACCAGGAAAGATAAAGCACATGCTTGGAGCTGTTAAATAATTATTAAATTTTAAATATTATCGGTAGGAATGGTTACTTTTTTAGTACATCATAGTTTATTGTATTTCCTTATTGCACACTATTGTTGTACATTTTCACTGACATTTGGGCATGTGCCTTTGGTGGTAGTCTATTGGGATTTATTTCTCACACCCTGTTTGTGATTTGTCATGGGCCCAAATGGATTATATTTCTATAGGTGTTGATAAGGGAAAGGGAACCTACAAAGGTACATGATTGCTGTAGTGGAGTAGGAGAGAATGGGACTGAGCTTAGGCTTGCACTGTTGCTGAGTTCCTATTTCATTACCTTGGTTTTGTTTTGCTGCATTGTATAAGATTGCAGGGTATCGTATTTTGGCTGCTTTCTTAGAATTAGAGACATGTTGCATCGTCATATATATGACTGTTGGTTATATTTTACATTAGTTCTGTCATCTATTCTGGTTTATATTGTTTATTATTTCAACTTTTTTATATTTTATATTATTTTACACTATGCTACACTTTAAAAAATGTGGGCATATTTTCCCCACTCTCAGTCCTAGGCACTCGCTGCTAGTCGGCAGCCTCTGACATTTGGGGAAATGCGCTTGAGGTCATGTGACCAATCAGGTTCAGGGAACCCGTTATGTGGCACTCAGATCTTGGAAATTAAAAAGTGTTATCAAAGGACATATTTTCTCTCTTGAGTTACTATTTGGAGCATTTATCTAGTGATAGAAAGGAATAGGTACTTGGTAATTAGTTGTGCCCCGGAGTAGCTGACCCGTGTACAGGGAAAAACCAATCTACCTCATTTAATTACAATTTTTCTATTTTTCAATTTTTCCATTTGTATGATTTTCACCATTAGGTGATTCACTTGTGGTGTGATGTTTATATTTTATACCTTGGTTCTATTTATTTTCAACCCGATGAGATGAGGGTATGGCATCTCATGCATCATTTAGGGACATGTTAGAATCACATGCCAAATAGAGTTTCCATGCCATGTAGGTGCATTAGAAATTTCATGTTGTTGTGATAGATGTTGTGTCTAGAAAATGTATGTTGTTGTGATATGTGCCTTTATATACACTCCTATTTTTTATTGGGTATTGGTACATGTTACGGTTGGGTCTATGGACACTAAACTTTGGTTCCTGATAAGTATGGGCTCTGTTAGACCAGAATTTAGTAGATCATGATCCAGCCTTTGGTTGCTTTTTGCATTATAATGTGAAAGGTTGGGTGCTAATCTTTGGTAATCTGGGATTATAGGCCCCCACGAATTGAAATTTGGTATACCTACGCTTGAAATTAAATAAAAAGGGACTCTGAAGTAGTAGTTTCAGATGCTTACTATCCGAAAAAACCCAGAATACACACTGTCTAGTTTTAATAACATGCTTTGTACTTTTCTGTTCGGGAAGAGATGAAAAATTTCTAAATAGATGCTGTGTACTTATATGTACATGCCATGTAGTATAAGGTCGTGTAACCCACCTTGTTGGAGGGAACACGAGTCTTCCGGCTTTTACCGAGAACATACCATGTACCGCTTGTACACGCTGTGTCATGTTGACCTGATGTTCTCCCATTTGAATAACTACATGGATGGGGAAATATTATCTTATACATTGCATTTCAATTATGCACAAGTTGTGTAGTGTGATCTTGGGATCCAACCACGTAGCTAATAAAACAGGTTAATGTTATCTTTTCAAGTACACATCATGTCCTTCTGAAACAAGCCATGTCATGTGAGCCATGTTTCCGGCCATGTCTTGAACAACATGGGTCAGTGAAACCTGTCTAGTGCATGTCGTGTACCTATGGGACACGTCATGTAGTCTTGAACGGTGAGATACTGTGTGGACGTGGCTTTGTGTCAAGGGAAATATGGTGGTGTATATGCCGTATGTGGGTGTAACACACCGTGTAACCTTGTTCTAAGGGGTGCAATGTGGCTTAGCCATGTAGAACGACTCATGAATGGGAAGAAAATTCAAGTACACGCTGTGTGTAAGGACAACACTCCGTGTGTTTGGCGTGTTACATGACCAGTTCTGGAAGAAGTACATGTCCATGTGAAATACTTAAGGGAACATGTCGTGTAATATTTATACATGACTTGTAGTCTTGATTTGTAAAACTTGAATGTTTTCTTTCTCCTATTCCGTTCTTATGTTTCCATTTCTTAGTCCTTGATGATCTTGATCTAAGGCGTGTGTTTGAACTTGTAGAATCATGACGCCGAGATGACCAATAGTTATTCACCAATAGAGTGGCAATGATTATACTCCATAGACTGTAGGCCATGAGCTACCAATGGATCCTCCTATAGTGCCAGATGTAGCGGTAGCCGTTACACTGGACACAGGCGTAGATGCACAATTCCATGAAGGCTTTATACAATTAAGGCATACCTTCCAGGAAGCACCACTGGTTTCCATATCTATGGTAGAGATGACATGTATATTTCAGTAGCAGCATCCACCTATGTTTTCAAGGGATAAGGGACCATAGGTTCCAAAGTCATGGCTAGGTTCTATGAAGATGATCTTCGAGCATCTGGAGATGCCTCATGGGAGGAGGGTCATGCTCTCTACTTACATGCTGCGTGATTCTGCCAAGAGATAGTGGGTTGTTACCACCTAGACTAAGCATCACGTATACATGGCGTGGGGTGATTTTCTGGCAGTCTTCTATGAATTTTTCTTTTCGGAGATGCTAAGGGAAGATTTACCTCAAGAGTTCATGAATATACAGTAGGGGCGCTATGTCAGTGATGGACTACTCTTCCCGCTTTCACCTGTTCTGGTCGGTGATGAGATGTTGAGGGCTAGATGCTTCGAGGATGGTCTTTCATATGAAATCCACACACTGGTGAATGTTTTCAGGTTTCCTATAGAACATGATATTGTGAACCAGGCATTGATTACTGAGTGGAACCTATGGGAAGCTAGTGGTGCGGACCAGGTCAGTTCGACACCGGTCTCTAGTACTATTTTTACTGGTAAGAGGAAGAGGCAGATAGATTTCGCTCACGGTGTAAGTACTAGCAAGAATAATTATTCAGGTGGCCAGGTGATGTCATAACAGTGTGGTAAAGAGGGGCACAATAGAACTCAGTGTCCCTATGAACTAGTGGAGTTCCAGACATGCAACAAGATGGGTCATCTTCTGTTTTTTTTGTAGGGAATTTCCCCCAGTGACTAGTGTGAGGGGTTCTATGAAGACTCCACGTGAAGGAGTAGGGAAAAAAGCTTCTTACCAGTCAAGGAATTGGAACACGTCAGGACATTCATGCCATAGTGGTGGTCATGGCCATGGTATCCAGACACTGGGATCTCAGAGACAGCAGGGTGGGTTAGCTCAGGGTAGCTAGGTAGTGACGCAGGGCCGCAACACTAGGTAGACATATGCAGTTCAATAGACATAACATGAGCATGATCCCAGAACTTCAGCTCTCCTAGGTACTATTCTAGTTGCTTTTTATTTATCTTTAGTACTTTTTGATACTGATGCTACACATAGCTTTATATCTGTACCCATTGTGGAGAGACTGGGGCTCTATGTTTCTTCTTTTTCTTCTGATATCATGATGATAGACACTCCATTGGGAACTAGAATGTCATGTGTGAATTAGTGCAAGGAGTTCCCCCTAGAGGTTGGTGGGTGCCACTTTCTATGGGACCTCTAGGTCTTAGAGATGACAACCTATGTTGTCATTCATGGGATGGACTGGATGGTACCCTTTCGAGCCTTTGTTTATTTCTATCATCGTAGGGTGAGTTTCACATCACTAGAGGGCATTGAGTTTCTATACATGGGAGAATGGGATGTCTAGGTGAGTCGAGCTAGACCCGAGAATCATGGGTGAGGTGGAGTGACAACCCAGATTGTGAGTTTATATCAGGATGACTAGATAACTTGTCAGAAGGATTTCCCTCTGGTGGTTAGTCATTTCAAGGATGTCTTCCCAGAATACTTTTCAGGTCTAACATTGAAGCGAGAGGTGGATTTCTCTATTGAGCTTGTGCCAGGAGAGGCACTGGTGTCCATTGTACTTTACAAGATGGCTCCACAAGATCTTTAGGAGCTGAAGAGGCAGTTAGAGGAGTTACAAGCAAATGGTTTCATCTGACCCCATACTTCTCCTTGGGGTTCGCTTGTCCTGTTTACGAAGAAGGCGAATGGTACCCTCATACTGTATGTGAATTAATAGAAGGTGAACTAGTTATCTTTCAAGAACAGATATCCCTTACAGAGGATTGATGATCTTTTTGATCAACTTTGAGAAGCATGAGTGTTCTCAAAGATTGACTTGAGATCCAGATATCATCATTTGCGTGTTAGACCCTCAGACATATCTCTTATAGCCTTTTGAAATAGATATGGTGTATTTGAGTACTTGGTCATGACTTTCGGACTCAAAAATGCGCTAGAGGTTTTTATGGCTCTGATTTACTGTGTGTTCCACCCAAATCTAGATCCTTTTGTGGTAGTATTCATGGACGATATCTTGGTTTACTCTCACACTTGACATGACCATGCTACCCATATTGAGATTATTTTTAGGACACTAAAAGAGAATCAGTTATATTATAAGCTCTCAAAGTTCCACTTTTTAAGAGAAGAGATTCCCATCCTGGGTCATATTATCTTAGAGGCAGGAGTTGCAGTAGTCCTAGAGAAAGTGAGGGGAGTAGTTTACTAGGAGTAGCCGAAGAACATGTTTAAAATACGGGGTTTCTTTGGTATGGCTAGTTAATACAAGTGCTTTATATAGTACTTCTCCCACTTAGCAGCACTGTTGATGGGTTTGACTAAGAAGGGTATGAAGTTTGTTTGGTCAGAAGATTGCGAGACCACTTTTCAGGAGCTTAAGAGAAAGTTGATATCAGCACTAGTCCTGATATTTCCAGAGTAAGGGAATAGATATACAGTTTACTGTGATGCATTAGGTATTGGGCTAGGAGTAGTTTTGACATTGGGAAATCAAGTAGTTGCGTACGATTCTTGGCCATTGAGGCCATATGAGAGGAATTACCCGACATATGATCTCGAGTTGGCTGTAATTGTTCGTGCATTATGCTACTAGAGACATTACTTCTTGGGAGAAAATTTTGTTGTTTTTATGGACCAAAAAAGTCTGAAATACATCTTTACCCTGCGTGACCTGAATTTGAGACAGCAAATTGGGTTGAATACTTTCTTTCCATTGACTTTGATCTTGCCTATACACTTGGTAAGGGTAATGTAGTAGCTAATGCATTGAGTAAGAGAAATTAGATACAAGCAGTGTTGGAGGCCAGTGGTGAGTGGAAGTAAATGACTTTTTCTCTGAGATGCATTTGGAGGTGCCCGATAGACAAAGGTGAACCTATATTTTATCCTTAGCTGTGACTTCTACTAGCCTGGATAGAGTGAGGATGAGAAAACTATATGATTCATAAGGCCTAGTTCTACGGGATTTGGTGGAAAGTGAGGACCCTCCTCCTGGATGGACGATAGGCAATGACAAGGTACAACGTATCCATGGACGAGTATGGGTTCTAGGGTATATACATGAGGGGTTGATGAGGGAATTTCAGGCTTCATCTTGGGTAGTGCATCCTAGATTTACCAAAATGTACCGTGACTTGAGACGCCAGTATTGGTGCCGGGTATGAAAAGAGAGGTAGCCAGTTTTGTTATGAGATGTTCCACCTATCAGCATGTGATGGTGTTACATCAGAGGATAGCTGGACAGTTACAATAGTTACCATTCTGGAGTGGAAATGGGATGATGTCGCGTTGGACATCATGACTGGGTTGCCGAGAATATCTCGAGGTAGTGATGCCATATGGGTTGTTGTGGACAGACATACGAAGTTATCTCACTTTTTCTATTCAAGAAGACCTTCATAGTTGAAGAGGACAGGAATCTATATATCTTAGGGATAGTACATCTTCACGGGGTCCCTCATTCTATTGTTTCATATAGGAATTCCAATTTTACGTCTTGTTTCTGGAAGAGTTTTTAAAGGACACTGGGTACACAAGTTCTTCTGAGTACATCTTACCAACCTTAGAGCGATGGGAAATCAGAGCATACAATACAGGTGCTAGAGGACATGTCGCGTGCATGCGTCCTGGACTTTGTGGGCTCTTGGGAAAAGCACATACCTGTGGTCGAGTTTTCCTACCATAATAGTTTTCACGCAACTATTGAGATGACAACTTACGAGGATTTATATGGTTGGCTATGCCGATCACCCATGTGCTGATTGGAGGTAAGTGAGGAAGCTTTACTTGGACCATGTCTCATGTAGGAGACATCAGAGCAGGTCCAGTTGATTCAGAAGCAGATGGCTACTGCACAGTCTCTTCAGAAATATTATGTTGATCACCGCAGATGACCCATGGAGTTCAAGGTCAGGGATCAGGTTTTCTTGTGTGTTTCACCGAGGTTGAGACACAGAAGAATCAGTATAGAGGGTAAACGTTCACTAACGAGTGGTGGTCCATTTTAGATTCTAGAGAGAGTCAGACCGGTTACCTATCGGTTGCAGTTACCACAGAGGTACCAGACCATGCATGAAATCTTCCGCGTATCTCAGTTGTGCCATTATCACTCAGACCCATCTCACGTTTTTCAGCCTAAGGAGGTTGAGCTTCAGGTTGATTCACCCTTTTAAAATCATGTGATTCGTATTGTTGATAGGTGCATAAAGGTTCTCCGAGGCCGGTGAGTTCCTCTTGTATGGGTTCTATGGAAGCATGACTGAGTGCAGAATGAAACCTTGGCACAGGAGACTCACATATGTTCTCAGTTTCGAGATTTGTTCTCAGTTTTATCTTCTCCACCCTTGGAAGGGATATTCGGGGACAAATTGTTTTAAGGGGGGAAGTTTTAAAGAACGTAGTTCTCATTTCTTGAGTTACATGTTTCTCATTTTCATTTTTCCTTAAGTGTTTTCTAGAAAACAAGGGAAATGTGGAAAAAATCCCAAATTTATGAGTATACGCCGTGTAATTTTTTTCCACAAACCGTGTACTTTGGATATGCGGTATGAGTATACAGCGCATGTAGGCATGTCAGCGATTAATGGTGTAAAAACAAACTACATGCTGTGTACTTCGTAATACACGCCATGTAATCAGTCAGCAGGTGTACTGTAAGGTGGTGGGAGTAGACTCTAGTGGAATGATGGTACACGCCGTGTATTTAGTAATACACATCGTGCAATCAAGTCGTCATATGAACAGTGAGGCAGTAGAAAAATGCCGCCAGTGGAACAACTTAAAAAAAGAAAGTACACGCCGTGTAGTTATGTTTTTTTGATAAAAATAGACAGTAGCCTCTTCATTTGGCATAGGAGGTAGAGAACATGCCAGGAGCTGCGGGAGGGGAGGCAGGACTTGGAGGAGCTCTTTATTTCACACCGAGACTCCAATTCCTTTTCTGTTGATCTCGTTTGAACTGCGCAGGTATGGCCTTCCTACTTATTCAACCTATGCTTTTAATTCTTTCCCTAAGGGAAGTTATTTAGGTTTGAACATGTAAAATTTCACCTCAGATCTACGCCATTCTTGGTCATTTCAGGAGTCACATTTTGACATATATCGATTAGAGGAGATCGTAGTAGGAGGTCTTGTGTTTAATTCCAACTGTGGAGTTGATTTGGTGTACCGTTGTGTCATGCGCCCATGTTGGGGGTGTTGTGTGGCTGAGGCCTGGATTGTTCAGATACCTAGAATTTCATAGGTAATCTATTGATTTGGTATAAACTACTATTTGGGATCATTGCTTTGATCTAGGGCCACCCCATGGGTGCGATTCTCTTGTTTAGCCATTTGGCCATGATACCCATGGTTTTTCCATGATCTTAGAATGTTTTGAGTTTTCATGAGAGGAATCATATATAAATTTATTACTTATGCATTGGGCTTGGCCAGATTACTTTCTTTTCCTATGGAATTTCTGAGGGTAGTGTTTTGTTTACCCAGTGGAAAAGGTTTTGTTTTGCCTGAGGGAAAAATTTCATATGCCTGAGGGTAGTAGTTTTCATGCCAGAGGGAAATATTCGGTATGCCTGAGGGAACTATTCATTATGCCTGAGGGCAGTCACCTGAGGGTTTATTTTCTATTCACCTGAGGGTAAGGACATTCATGTCTGAGGAAAATGTTTACTTTAAATATTCACTGTGGTTATTTCTTATATTGTACCTGACAAGCTAAATCATAGGCTAGGAGTTGTTAAATAATTATTAAATTGGCAATATAACAGGTAGGAATGGTTACTTTTGAGTGCTTCATAATTTACTGTATTTCCTTATTAAATAATCATCCTTATGATTTTGCTCAAGAAAATGATTCACTATTTTAATATGATGAATTATAAGGGCTTAATTTTTGAAAAATAATATCCAAAACTCATGCCTCTTCATAGAGTCAATTTCTTCTCGTTACGTCATATTATTGATGGGACCATAACATTGATCCGCTTCACCACCCAAATGATAAAAATCCAAAATGAAATTTTCATGTTTTAAACAATATAGAATGGAAAATATCTTTTCAATGATATTGATTCACTGCTCAACAACTAGAAGATCAATATAAACAATAAAATATAGTGGATGTTGTCACATGAATGACTCAAAATGAGGTTGATCTCTCATTTTATCATTTAGAATTTCAAGATGATATATATCTTGAGAATGTTTTGAGATCATAACAAGCATATTTTTTACTACCTCTCCCATAAAATTAGATTTTATAGGAGCTGTAAAACCCTTAGCTTCAATGGTACCTTTCCCTTTAAACAATGCAATAGCTTTCACTTTATACATCTTCGAGATTCTAACACCCGGTGACCAATCAAACTAGATGTTATGAATAGTAGTACCCACTTTTTGAAATTTTTTATATATTTTTTTCAAAATGGACTTCATTTCTGAATTCGGAATATCAAAATTAGCTTAGGGTGAATTTTTGGTATTATTATGAAAATATTCATTTTTTGATGAATAGTAAAAAATACTCCATTATGGGTTAAAACAAAATTTTGAATTTAAATAATTATTTATTTTATTTAAATTTATTTTAGGTCAAAATAGATACATAATACTTATATATGTTCAATATAATTCATTGGATTTATTTTATAATAAGTTTAGATATATAAAAAGATTAATCAACTTTTTATTGTCTTTTACACACCTCTTAAGAGAGTGTGAAAATTGGCATAAAACGTAATTTTACCAATTTGGTGAGTTGAATTTCAAAAATCAGTGAGACAAGGTTGATATCAGTAAGTAAAATTTGGTTCAATATGATGCAAATAATTTTTTGTGAATAGTAAACTTTGACTTTTATTCACCCACAGTTAAAAGTAAATAGGGTAATCAAGGGTAAAATGATATCATAATTACACTAACACAAGTCCTAATTTTATTGGATAAGTATAATTCAACCAAAAAAACATTTGGAATTAAATATGATCCCATTAGGTCCACTTGGATTAGATTAAAACAATTATTAATATTTTATTTAAAGAAGAGTTAAAAGAATTAAAATCAATGTTTAAAAAATAACCATTTTTAATATAGGGATATATATTAGATAAATTAGACTATAAATATTCATTATAAATATAAAACAATTTTCTACATAATGGTATTTTATTATTAATTTTTAGACATTATATAATTTATTTTATTTATGACCCAATGATGATGCTGTAATTACCTTATTAATGAAAGATTAAACAAATTGATATTATAAATATTCAAATAAATGTCATTTGAGACTTTTGATGAATTAAATTAATTTTATAGGTTAATATGAGATGTTAGGGTTGATTAACTAACTTTTCTTCAAAGTAATAATGTTTTTATGATTTTCACAAAAACCAAATACTAAATAGTGTCAAAATTGACATAATTGAGGTTTTAAAACAAATACTATATTATTAATTCGTATACTATTATTAAAAATTTAAGGTTTGGAAAAAGGACTTATATAAGGTTTTATATATTAATAATTAACCAAATGGGGTACTTTTGTCTTTTTATTGTATGTTTATTAACAATATAATATAAAAATACAAAGAGACATGGTAAATGTCAAAGCATTTAACTAAGTGTAAAATCTAATAGATAAGGATAATATGGTGACCTAAACCTTAATAAAACCTATTGGTTGAGAGGTTTTCGACCCATACCACCTTAGATTAAAAATAATTTATTTTTTGGGCCATTAGAAATCAAAAATTATTTTATTATAAAATAATATTTCAAGCTTTTCCTAAAGTAACCCTCACCTCTCATATAAAAGGGTACTTCACCTTCTCTTAATTTCACACATGAAAAGCCTTTTGGATTGGAAAAAACCTAACCAAATATCATCCTAGATATCCTTTCTTCATCCTAGAGGCATTATTTTGGTCATAAAGGCAACTTAATGAGCCCTTTTGATCAAATCAAAAGGAAAACCTCGAAGAAGGGATAAATATTTCATCTCTTCTTTCAAGTTATTTTATTCAACAACGTCCTATTTCATTGTTATTTCCATTATAAAATAATTAATCCATAATATTTTATATAATTTGATGCTATTATAAAAATTTTACAACCATATTCATTATTCTATCCATCATATGAATGACAATGTCACTATACGTGCATACGTATAGCTTACCATCTCCATACCGTGGTGTTGTTTGTTATTCAAAAACTTCATTATATGGATGGCTATAATAATGAGTATAACTAATGTAAATAAAAAATATAACATGTTAATGATTCTTTATATAAGATATACCATCCAATTTCATATGATTTCACTATCAATATAATGATATTGTCGCTCGTGCGTACGTATGAATTACTGTCTCCCCGAACGTGATGAGATTTATTCCCCATCGTAATCATTCAAGAATAATTATCATTTTATGATTAAAAATAATTTTTATGAACATAATATAATTTTTTATATGAATCAAATACATCTTATCCATTTCAAACATGGCATACGTAACCGAGAAAATAATGGAAAATGAATTAGTTAACACCCAAAATGATGATATTACTAAAATATTATTAACAAAGTAATATTAGAGGGTCATATATGATATTGTATTAAAGTATATGGTTCTTGTATAATTTAATAACAATTATTTTACCATTATATAAGAGGATAACCGACCCTCAACCCAGGGAAAGAACAAGGTAATGGTTAATTTCCCAATCTCTTCTTTAATAGAGGTTGTTTATACGTAATTATCTACTGGGATCTCTTTATCATCTACATCCATGTTTCTTAAAATGTATTTAAAAACATTTTTAAGATTTATTAGACAATGGTTTAATTTCATTTATACCCTTATTTGACCTTATATGTTCTGAAATGAATATTTATGTCGTTTTCCAAACAAGGTAATTTATGACCCTTTCAACAAAAATAAGGTAAAAATATTTTTTTAACTTATACGGTAGGTGCGTCTATTTTGTGCCGTTATAACATCATCAATGCTTCCCTTACAATATTATAAGAATATTTCCAAGATAAATGTATTCGTTTATGATTATATGAATTTTAAATTATTGAAAAATAGAAATAGTTATTTCTATAAAAAAGTTTTAGATTTCATCTATGTCAACATCCGTTGATGAATTTTAAGCTTATTTGAAGTTGATTTATTATGATACAAAACTTCCATAATGTATTGATGTTTTTTTGATATGTTTGAATGTGGATGTATTATTTTTACACCATTCATGGTTTATGGATAAAGTTTTGACATTTCATATGCTGGTTTTAATACGAATGTTTATGTTATGCTTAAAACTTTTCATATGAGGAATTAATTGGACTTAGTATGTGATTGGTGGATCCGGCTATAGCTCCTCGATGCATCCGTAGGTCTAATGAGATAAACTAGTGTCTTGGAATAAGTCCTTGAAAAAATCTTATTTGTAGTCTAGGGACAAGGGCTTGACTATTTGGTTATGAAGTCTGGAATTATGCATTCCATCATTATGAATGTGGCTATTGATATTGCATGTGATTATTCGACTAGTAGAGTATCCATTTGAATAAGTAAATGGAATTATTTCATATTTTCTTTTCTATATTATGCTGATTTTCATGTTTAAAAGGATTTTGTTTTAGTCTTATACATATCTTTAAATTTTTATGCTTATTTATGAAAGTTTTTGCTATATTGGCATCCTTACTGAGCATATGAGCTCACCCCTTTCTATGTTTTATTTTTCCTAGGATGTGAAGAATTATTTAATGACTGACCTGCAGGGATCTTATGAGGGGATATGAGTGTGGTCTATGGAAAAAATGTTTTTGTAGTTTTTTCATTTTATAATGTAATGTAAAACTCATAAATGTATCTAGTATATCCAAGGCTATTAATCTGATCAGACTTTTAGGTTATGATTTCCTTATATCATGGCAATGTTATGTAATAGTGCACTAACTCTGGGTAACTAGGGTTGGGGTGTTGCATATTATGTACTGGAGGCATCACATGTTTTTATCCCTAAGGTGTTATATTTAGAAGAGAACCTTTCCTATAAGGAAAATATACATCAAATTTTTTAATTAAGGGATTTAGTACTAAAAAATAATTTGATTCATTGAGTAATGTTTTAATGGATGAGTCACATGATTGAGGCACAATCACAGCAATCAGAAAATGTTATGAGTGAAAAATACCCTCACTTTTTTAAGTGAGGAATAAAATTATGATAATGGAATTTATTAGTGGTGGAATTATATGACAACCCAGGTAATATTTAAAATAAATTAATTTTATGACTTATAAGTTTTCAATTTACGAATTCTTAATCATAATAGTTTTATAAATGTCGTCATATAATATAAAAAATACTAATTTAATTTAACTAAATTGTTTAACTTTTATGAGGTTTTTTATATTAATTTTATTTTTTATATAGTTTAAAATTGATGAATTAAAATTAATTTTTGGATTCATCATATCAAATGTAGTTTACTATGAATATTTTATATTTTTATGAAAGTATTGATTTTTTGGTGAATAGTGAAAAAACTAATTTTTAATAAAACTATTGATAATTTTCATGTATTGAAATAGTATTATTCCATATTGGATTTATTTAAAATGTAATTTCATATCCCTTAAATAATAAAAATCCGGTTAGTTTTTAACCATTATTATACATAATATTAGAAGAAAAAGTTTTTAATAATTAAAAAGAATAATTTTTTAAAAACTATTTCCTTTGTGGTTTTAATATTTATATAAAAATTAATCCTTTCACTTTTAATAATTGAATTTTAAAACATTTATTTCTTATTTAAAATCTGCATTTTTAAATTTTATAAAAATTTCAATACTATTTTCGGTCATTATGAATAATTACCACGATTTAAATTAGTTACCATGCAAATGGGTAAATCGGGTTAGCAGAAGTAAAAATAAAGTCATAAGGCCCCAAAATTTTATCTTAACTCTTATTTTATGATTTATTTTTCTACCGGTTTCACCTTAATTTTAAATTTTAGTAGTTTTAGATTCAATTTATCTTTGAATAAGACAATATATTTTTTTAAATTATTGACAAAATACAAGTGTTCCACTCCCCTTGTATTAAAATGAGAACCCATTCTTATCCTTTTTTTATTATCCAATTTTGTTTTTACGTAAGTATCTACTGGGACCTCTTTATCATCCACATTCGTGTTTTGTTAAAAATTTATTTCAGAACATTTTTACTATTTACTATAAAATGGGTTAAATTAATTTATATCCTAATTTGAACTTATATGTTTTGAATGGAATATTTCTGTCGTTTTCCAAATAGGTACTTTATGACCTGTTTGATAAAATTAAGGAAAGAATGTTTTTTTAACTTATACGGTGGGTGCTGCTATTTTATGCCATTATAACATCGTCAAATCTTCTCTTACAGGCTTATAATAATATTTTTAATATAATTTATTTCTATTATAATTACATGACTTCTAAATGATTTCAAAAAAAAGATATATCTCCCTCAAAATGTTTTGATTTCATCTATGTCAACATTTATTGATAGATTTTAAACTTGTTTGAAGTTGATTTATTTATAATAAAAATATTCCATATCGTATTGAATGTGTTGTGATATATTTGATTGTGGATGTGTTATTTTTATTCCATTCATGGTTTATAGATAAAGAGTTGAAATTTCTTATGTCAGTTTTAATACGAATGTTTATGTTATGTATAAACAATTTCATATGAGGAATGAATTGGACTTAGTCAGTGACGGGTGGAGCCCGCTGTAGCTCCTCGATGCATCAGTAGGTCTCATGAGACAAACTAGTGTGTTGGAACAAGGCCTTGACAAAATCTTATTTACAGTATTGGCACAAGGCCTTGACTATGTGGTTATGAAGTCTGGCTTTATGCATTCCATCATTATGAAAGTGGCTATTGATATTGAATGTGATTATTTGAAAGTAGATTATTCATGTGAATAAGTAAATGGAATTATTAGATTTTATATTTTCCAAATTATGGTAATTTTCATGTTTAAAAGGATTTGGTTTTAGTTTTATACTTTTCCTTAAATGCTTATGCTTATTTATAAATGTTTCTGCTATATTGTTATTTTTACTGAGCATCTAAGCTCTCCCCTTTTTATGATTTATTTTTCCCAGGATGTGAATAAGAATTTTATGGTTGATATATACTGATAAGCTAAGGATATAAGTGTGTTCAAAATGGGAAAATATGTTGTTAATGTTTTTATATCAGGACATAATGTAAAAATTATGAATGTATCTAGTACTTCCAAGGCTACTAAACTGACCTGTCTTTTAGGATTTGATACCATGTGATCATTCTAATGTTATGAAAAGCACTAACTATGGGTAACTCGGTTTGGGGAATTATAGTTGGTATAAGAGGATGTTTAGTACAATATTTGAAAGCTATATTTAGAAAGACTCTGATTAGAGAACATTACCCTAAGATAGACATTGAGGATTAGTATAGAAGAACTTCCTAGAATTATGGTACTGCAGGAAATTTGTGAGTTTTCCAAGAAATACATCCTTGTCTAGGTACAAGGAGGTAGAGGTGGCTCTAACGCAGATGTACCTAGAGGTAAAACCCAAAAACACCGCTTTGAACCAGACTCAAACTGGAACTCGTGCATGACAACGAGCCTTTATGTACTCTTGGTTGTGACACTCCCGGGGGATATGCTTAGGATAATTCATATTTTCATTATAAACCATTATGAATGATTTATGAGTATATACTTACTCAAATTTTGTATGATTAATGAATATATCCATAAACTATTCAATTTACATTAAGTGTTTTACACGTTCGGAATTATGTATGGGTGTTCATAAACTAATCTACTATATGCTATTGTATAGAAATGGTGCCTAGTGGAAGGAATGAAAACCATATCAATAAGCATAATCCTTGTAGGGATTTCCCTCTTACTCAAGATAATTATAGTGAAGCTGGTGATGAAACTCGTGCAGATCAGCTTATCACCATACAGGGACAACTCACACAGGTTATAAAAAATATCCTTACTCGTTTGGAGCTGCCTGATCCACCACATAGAGGATCATTGTTAGACCAATTCATGATGAAACAACCACCAACATTCAATGGGAATACAAATCCATTTGTATCCGAGCAATGGATAAGTTCTTTATAGAATATATTTCACTCTTTGGGGAGTAGTGAAAGGGAAAATGTTGTCGTGGTAGTTTATCACCTCATGGGAGATGCATATCAATGGTGGTCATTAATTCAAAACACAAATGAAGATGATGATGTATAAAATATGGAATGGAGATATTTTAAATAGATTTTCTAAGAAAAATACATTCTTCATGACCATCAAGCAGATATGGAAGGACAATATTTGAGTCTGAGGGAAAAAGAGGATGAGAATGTCGCAATGTATGAGGCTAACTTTACGAGGTTAGAAATGCATGCTGCATATTATATACGCAGCCTAAGGAGTAATATTGATCAATTATTTGATGGGTTAAAACCATTTCTCTGGGGATCATTAGTCTCACAATACTTCTCATCATATGAAGATATAGTCCCACGCGTTATCATGATAGAAAATAAATTCCTTAAGTCATAAAACTTTAAAGAAAATCAAGAGAAAAAGAGATCTTTTGAACACTCTAGAAGTGGAAATAAGGGGAAAAAGGGAAAAGTTGAATATCCGTCATGTGGTAAATGTGGGAAGAAATACCTCGATACTTAGCTGAAGGGAATTGGTGTCTGTTACTAGTGTGGTGGAAAATCTACCAAGCTCAATATTGCAAGGGAAATAAAAAGTCTTTAAATGTTGAATGCTATAATTTTTGAAAAAAAATTCATTATTCAAATGAATGTTCTATGCGCCAGGGGAAATTACCTCAAAAAAGGCCAAGGGAGAGTGGCTAAGATTATGCGATCACTACCGCTGAATTTGAAGCTCAGAAAGAGGTGGTGGAAAGTAATTTAATGGTTTCCTTATTTTTAGCCAATGCTTCATTTGATTCTAGATCATCGCATTGTTTCTTATCATCCCAGTTCCCATGAAAGATAGATATTTTCAATTTGTTTTAATAAGGGAGTTTTTGGTCAAAACCACTAAGGGAAGTATCATCGCAACAAAGTTTTGTGAATTGGTTCCCATTAGGGAATAAAAATATTCTTTATCTGCAGATCTCATCATTATACCCATGATTGAATTTGATATAATCCACAGAATGGATTGGCATTCAGACCATGATGTGAAAATTTATTTTAAGAATAAGGAGGTTACAATTTTAGATGATGATAAGGAGTACCTCATCTTTAGAGAAGAAACATCACCACCTGATTCCTATCTAGATCGACTCTCAGTAGCTCTATTAAATTCAATTATTATGGAGGAAGAGAATGAAATGACTATAGGCGAGGAAAAGAATGTTCAAATAGAGGGTGTACTTATTTTGTAAGAATATGATGAGGTGTTTCAAAAGGATTTACTTGGACATCCTACAGAACGAAAAATTGAGTTTTACATTGATTTAATTCCTAGTTCAAGGCCCATATCGAAGAATCCTTATTGAATGGGCAATTTGGAATTAGTGTAACTAAGGAAATAACTCTAGGAATTGAGTAATAAGTGATTTATTCTCCCTAGTGTTTCTCCATGGGGAGCTCATGTTCTTTTTGTTAAGAAGAATGATGGATCTATGAGGTTGTGTATTGACTACAGGGTCTTTAATGCTATAATAATAAATAACAAGTATCCCCTACCTCACATTGATGATTTATTCAACCCAATTCATGGAGGTCAATATTGTTTCAAATATTTACCTATTATATGGATATCTTCAATTGGTTGTGAATAAGGAAGACATTCTAAAAACAACATTTCGAACCAGGTACGGGCATTATGAGTTTACAGTAATTACTTTTGGAATGACTAATGCTCCCTCTGTTTTCATGGATCTAATGATCAAATTTTTCAATAAATATCTTGATGAAATTATAGTGGTATTTATTGATGATATCTTGGTATACTCAAAAATCTATGAAGATTATGAAAAGCACTTTCACATTATCCTAAATACTCTTAGATGAAATGAATTATATAGGATGTTTAACAAGTGTGAATTCTAGATTTAAGAGATTTCTTTTCTTGGCCATATTGTCTCTAAGGAGGGAATCTCTGTTTATCCTTATAAAATAAAGGAGATCCAAGAATGGACAATACCATCAAGTATAACTGAGGTACATAGTTTTATTATTTTAGTAGGATATTATCGACGTTTCGTCCAGAATTTTTCCTGTTAGGAAAACTCATTAACCAAGATCACATGTAAAGGTATTAATTTTTTTTAAAAAACGAGTGTGAAGAATGTTTTATAGAACTGAAGAGAAGATTCGTCCATGATCCTATATTGACTGTACCATCGAGGAATGGTGGGTTTTATATTTATTGTGATGCTTCAATGAAAGGACTTGGCTGTGTCCTTATGCAGAATGATAGACTTATTGCCTATGCATCACAATAACTAAACATTCATGAGAAAAATTATCCCACTCAAGATCTTGAGTTAGCAGCTGTAATATTTTTTTTTACAGATATAAAGAAACTATCTCTATGCTGAAAAATGTGAGATATATAACGATCACAAGAGTATGAGGTACATTATATGATAGAAGGAACTAAACATGAGTTAATGACGTTGGATTGAACTAATAATGATTATTATTTCACTATACACTACCACCCAAGGAAGGAAAATAAGGTGGTAGATGATTTGACTAGAATAGATCATGGAGTTTTGAAAAATATAAGAGTTTAAAGGGATCCTATTTTCATGGATCTAGTAAAGATGGATATGGGAATAACCATGGAATGTGAAAAATCAATAATTTTTCAAATGGATTCAAAAAAATCTTTACTACAAAGGATATAGAGTTCTCAGACTGATGATTATTAGTTTCAAAATATGATTAAAGCTGTAAATGATTATAGATTTAGTGACATCATACATGAAGGTGGAATTTTGAAATTTGGGAAGATACAATGTGTTCCTATCATAACTTATCTAAAAATGGAATTGTTGGATGATGCTCATAGCTCCAATTTCTGTATACACCCTGGTAGCACTAAGATGTATAGAGATTTGAAAGAACATTTTTGGTGGGTCAACATAAAGATATATATTGATGATTTTGTTTCAAGATGAATTGTTTGTCAACAAGTGAATGTTGGAAAGAAACAGCCTAGAGGAGTCATGAAACCTCTTCCCATACCAGAGTGGAAATGGGATAATATTATGATGGACATTGTCAGGGGGCCACCAAAGACTCCTAGAAGTAATGATGCAATACGGTTAATTGTTGATCATTTTACAAAGTCAACACATTTTCTGGATATAAGAGAAGATTTACCACTTGAACGTACGACCAGACTATATATTAATGAAGTTGTAAGACTTCAAAGAGTACCCCTATCAATTTTTTCTAATCCTGATCCCCTTTTTACATCAAGATTCTAGAAAAGACTTCAGAAGGCCTTGGATACTGAACATCGTTTGAGCACTACCTACCACCCTCAAACTGATAGACAATCAGAACGAACTATTCAAACCTTATAAGACATGTTGAAATCATTCTCACTAGACTTTCATGGAATGTCGGATCAATATTTACATCTAGTAGAATTTTATTATAACAATAGCTTCCATTAAAGTCTTCAGATGGGGCCATATGAAGTGTTATATGGAAAGAGATGTCGCACACCAACTTTTTGGGATGATGTTGGTGAAAGAAAACACGTAGGTCCAGAACATGCTGAGGAAACAATCGAAAAAGTTAAGGTTATCCAAACCCACATAAAATCAGCCCAAAGTAGGAAAAAGAGCTATGACGATAACCAAAGGAAGGATTTTTAATTTCAAATACTAGACCATTTTTTGTTGAATGTATCTCCCTGGAAGGGTGTTATACGTTTCAATGAAAAAAGAAAAAACTGAGTCCTAGGTACATCAGACCTTTTTAATTTCATGAATAAATTAGATTTTTAGCTTATCGTTGGGCAATGCCTCCAAGTCTCTCCAAAGTTCATGTTGTGTTCCAAGAATCACTACTGGGAAAATAGATACTTGACCCAACGCATGAAATCACCTATGAGAAAATTGAACTGGAACCTGATCAGTCTTATTGTGAAGAGCCTATCAGAATTTTTGATACTAGAAAACAAGTTCTGAGAAACCAGACTACTCGTCTGGTAAAAGTTCTATAGGGAAATCATAACAAGGAAGAGGCAAATTGGGAACCCAAGGAACATATAATGAAGAAACACCAGAATCTTTTTATGTAGTAATATTCTAGAAATTTTGAGTATGTAATTATTTTAAGGAGGGGAGAATGTAACACCCTAGGCTTCCACGGTATGCTTCCCTTTGAATAATGCAATAGCTTGCATTGTATGCAACTTCGAGATTCTAACACACCGCGACCAATCAAACTAGCCGTTATGAAAATTAATACCCACTTTTTGAAAATTTTAATTTATTTGTTCAAAAAGGACTTTCTTTTTGAATTTGGAATATCAAAATTATCTTAGGGGGAATTTTTGGTATTTTTCTGAAAACATTCAATTTTTAATGAATAATGAAAAACACTGCGTTGTTGGTTAAAACCAATTTTTTTTTAAATAATTATTTATTTTATTTTAATTTATTTTAGGTAAAAATAGTATATAATACCTAAATAAGTTCAATGTAATTCATTGGAGTCATTTTCTAATAAGCTTAGATATATAAAAATTTTATTGAACATTTTACTGTCTTTTAGCCACCTCCTAGGAGAATTTGCAAATTATCATAAAACATAAATTTTCCACTTCGGTGCATTGAATTTCAAAAAATTTAGAGACATGGTTGATATAAGTGAGTAAAATTTGGTTCAATAAGATGGAATTTTTTTTGGTGAATTGAAAATTTTTACTTTTATTTACCTCAGTTAAAAGTAAATAGGGTAATCAAGGGTAAAAATGATGTCATAATTACCCTAACACATGTCCTAATTCAATTGGATAAGTTTAATTTGACCAAAATCAAAATTAATAATTAAATATGATCCCATTTGGTCCACTTGGATTAGATCAAAAAAATTATTATTATTTTATTTAAAGAAGAGTTAAAAGAGTTAAATTTGAAGTTTAATAACTAAATCATTTTTAATATAGGGTAATACATAAGATAGATTCAACTATAAATATTTATTAGAAATCAAAAAACATTTCCTACATAATTGTATTTTATTTATGTTTTTTATAATTTAAATTAATTAATTAATTTATGACACAATAATGATGCAGTAATAACCTTATTAATGAAAGATTAAAATAATTGATATTATAAATATCCAAATAAATATAATTTGAGACTTTTGATGAATTCCACTAATTTAATAGGTTAATATGAAATTTTATGGTTGATTAAATAATATTTTTTAAAATTATTCATGCTTTTATGATTTTGACAAAAACCAAGTACTAAATAGTGTTAAAATTTCCATAATTGTGTTTTTAAAACAAATACCATATTATTAAATGATTTAATATTCTTAAAAATATATGGTTCAGAAAAAGGACTTATATAAAGTAATATATATTAATAATTAACCACAATGGGTTCTCTTGACTTCTTATAGTTTGTTTATTTACCATATAATATAAAAATACAAAGAGACATGGTAAATGTCGAACGATTTAACTAAGAGTTAAATCTAATAGATAAGGTTATTGTGGTGACATAAAACTATATAAAACCTATTGGTTGGGAGTTTTTAGACCCATACCCAACTTTTATTTAGAATAATTTATTTTTGAGCCTTTGGAAACCGAAAATAATTTTATTATAAATTAATATTTCAATCTTTTCCAAAAGTGACCCTCACCTCTCTTATAAAAGGGTACTTCCCCTTCTCTTAATTTCACATATCTAAAGCCTTTTAGATCGGCCAAATCCTGCCCAAATATCCTCCCAAATATCCTCCACTCATTCTAGATGCATTAATTTGGTCATAAATTAAACATAGGGATCCGTTTTGATCAAATCTAAAGGAAGAACCCGAAGAAGAGGTAAATATCTCATCACCTCTTTCAAGTTCTTTCCTTCATCCACTTCCTCTTTCTTTGTTGTTTCCATTATAAAATAATAACCCTAGTATATTATATATACTATGATATTATTATAAAAATGTTGCAATGGTATTCATTATTCTATCGATCATATGAAAGACAAAGTCACCATACATACATACATATGGCTTACTGTCTCAACGTCGTGGTGTAGTTTTTTTTTCAAACACATCATTTTTTAGATGGGTATAATAATGAGTATAACTAATTTAAATATTAAATTTAACATTTTATTTTTTAAGTGTATATTATTTACCATCTAGTTACATATAATTTCACCATCAATATAATGATATTGTCTCTCTTGTGTACGTACGTATTACCGTCTCCACAAACGCGATGAGATTCATTCTCCATCTTAATCATTCAAGAATAATTTTTATTTTATGATTAAAAATAATGTTTATGAACATAATTTAATTCTATATATGAATGAAATACATCCTATCCATAACAAACGTGGCTTATTTAACCAGGTATATACAGGAAAATGAATCAGTTAACACTCGAAACGATGATACTACAGAAATATTATTAACAATGTAATATTAGAGGGTATTGTATGATATCATATTTATGTATATAGTTATTTTATAATTTTATAAAAATTATTTAACTATTATAAAATTGGTTAATGTACACTCTACCAAGGAAAAGTACAAAATAAGGGTTAATTTCACAATCTCTTTATTATCTGAGGTGGTTTTTACATAAGTATCTACTAGACCTCTTTATCATCCACAGCCTTGTTTTCTTAAAAATGTTTTTCAATTTTTTTTAATATTTACTAGACAATGTATTAAATTAATTTATACCCTTAATTGAACATATATATTTTGAATGTAATCTTTCCGTCATTTTCCAAATAAGGTACTTTATGACCATTTCGAAAAAATTAAGGTAAGAATTTTTTTAACTTATACGGCAGAGGGAGCTATTTTCTGCCATTATAACATTGTCGAAGCTTCCCTTAAAATATTATAAGAATATTTTCAAAATTAATTTTTTCTTTTTATAAATAAATGACTTCTAAATTATTTCAAAATAGAAAGATACATTTCTCTAAAAAATTATTGATTTGATCTATGTCCACATTCTTTGATAGGTTTTAAACCTGTTTAAAGTTGATTTATTTATGATACAAATATTGTATATTGTATTGAAGGTTTTGTGATATATTTGATAGTGGATGTGTTATTTTTATACCATTCATGGTTTATGTATAATTTTTTGACATTTTTTATGCTATTTTTATTACAAATGTTTATTTTATGTTTACACCTTTTCTTATGAGGAATGCATTGGACTTAGTAAGTGACAGGTGGAGACCGCGATAGACCATAAATGCATCAGTAGGTCTCATAATACAAAATAGGGAACAAATCCTTGAAAGAATCTTATTTTTGGTCTTGGAACAAGGCCTTTAATATGTGGTTATGAATTCTAGCATTATGTATTCCATCATTATGAAAGTGGTTATTGATATTTCATGTGATTATTCGACTAGTAGAATATCTTTTAGAATAAGTAAATAAAATTATTTGATTTTATGTTTTCCATATTATGATGAAGTTTATGATTAAAATGATTTTGTTTTAGTCTTATAAATTTCCTTAAATATTTATGCTTATTTATGAACGTTTCTGCTATATTGTTACCCTTACAGAGCATCTCAGCTCACCCCTTTCTACGTTTTATTTTTTCCAGGATATGAAGAAGTATTTTGTGGTTGACCTGCAGGGATAGGCTAAGGATATATGTTTTTGAAAAATGGTAAAAATTTTGGTGATGTTTTTATTTCATCATGTAATGTAATACTTATTAATGTATCTTGTACTTCCAAGGCTACTAAACTGATTGGTCTTTTGGGATTTGATCCCTTGTGATCATGGCAATGTTATGCAATAATGCTCCGACTCTGATAACTAGGTTCGAGAATTTATAGAAGGAGAGTAATTTAATTTTATGATACATTTAAAATTAACATGGTTACATTTTGTTTCATAAATAGAAGAAAAATATCATAAAGTGAGAATTAATAATCATAGTCAGAAAACAAATGGTTATTAAAAATCATTTATTTAGTGTCAAAATCAAGACACCTTCTTTTAAATAAATACATCCAAAGGTTTAACATAAATTATTCAATGTCATAATATATTTAAATCCATCATCATGGATAATAAATAAATTTTAATTTAACCAAAGTATATCCCCTAATGTGTCAATCCAGGTGTTCTGTAAATCCCATTGTCATGTATAAGGAAACACTCAAGTAAAGATCGACACAACATTTTCAAATTTATTACTCATGCATATATCTATTCTAGAATAAGGACCACATGTAGTATCCAAACCTAAATTTATTTAAATTAATAGCATATAATCTCTTTCTTACCAAAATTATTGGATGTTACCATATATTTAGAACTAGTGGAAATCCCATCTATACCAACATTTTTTTCCCAATGGTTTTAAAAAACCATTGGGATAAAAAATATCTACCAATGGTTATGTGAAAAGCGTTGCCATAGAGTAATATATGTTGGGTTTTCCTAATGGTTTTGGGAACCTTTGGAAAAAAGCACCTTAAATACCAACAGTTCATATGAACCGTTGGAATAGAAACAGCTAAACCCGGTTACCATCAGGATTCTTCTCCCATCAACACGACACCTCACACCCCACTTCTCCAGCCTTATGACACCTATCCATCCGACCTCCTCACCACCACTCCAATCCTGATCCCCCTCACCACCACTCCCATTCCGATCCCCATATCCTCCACTCTCATACCCCTCGTGCTCACCTCATCCCATTCCAACTCCTGCTCGTTGTTGCCGCTCGATGCTCGCCGCTCGACGCTCGCCGCTCGATGCTGACCAATCGCTACTTCCTGCTCGCTGCTTGTGTCTTCCCACCTCCCATCCTGAGCCCTAAAAGCCGTTGCTTGCCCCTCCCCCGTAAACTCTACTCTTCATGTTTCATCCATAAGAAGTGAACAGAGGTAGCATTTCTGATTTTAGATGTGTATTTTTCAGGATTATTCATCGATTTCACTAAATTATGGTGAAATTAATCATTTGTGATAGATATGATTCTAGAATTAGGAACATGGGAACCCAAAATCAATGTTTTATATTCTGTTTTAGGGTTATTCAATGTTTCATATTCAATGTTTTCTATAATTAGGATTAAGAAAGGTTATTCATCGATTTTTCTATAATTAGGATTAAGAAAGGTTATTCATCGATTTTTCTATAATTAGGAAGGGTTATTCATCCCTTCCTATTTTTTTTCACATTGATCTGTTGAGGTATTCAATGTTTCATATTATTATAAGGGTTTTTTCCCAAAATAAATTTTATTAATTATTGAATAGGCATTTTCAATTAGGGATTTGTGTAGCTGAGATTCATGGATACATTGGATGTGACATAGTTGAATAAAAACACTATATAAAGGATTCATTTTGCAAAATTATTTTCCTCTAATATATATATATATATATATATGAAGTGCGTGTTATGTGACTTTTCTAGTCTGCTTATGCTTACAAGTCCTCACCACCAAACTAACTCAGGTACCATGTTATATTAGTATCAGAAGAGCTCTCAAGACCACTTGTTGAAGGAAAAATAACTATGTCACACCATTTCTTTTCCTTGAGAAATAATTCTACTAGTTTCACACATCATTTTTCATTCCACCATTAGGAGTGTCTTCCCTTCCCCAGATGGGAGGTACTTTTTGTTTTTTTTCATGTGACTAGTTTTTGTATCATTCACAATATTTTGGTCCTATAAGATTATCATCGACTCGACATTACATGGCTTAGACTTTACTGTCAATGTCTCCTTCTAGTAACATGTCTCATGTATTTTGAATCGAACCATCAAAATGGGCCTAACCCTTTCATTTCTTAACTTCATAATCCTCATCTTGGATAATTCCATTTAAGGATGATTTTATGGGTATTTTAAAATACGTTTTCGACCTCTTTTCCATTATATGTTAAACTATATACTGTTATACCTATTGAATTTACTAAAACTATGTGATACCCTAGTCCCCACCTCAGAGGATAATCCCTACATGAACTTGGAATCCCACCACACTGCCCTCTAGGAAAATGTATGGTTTAATTCCCATTATACATGATACATAGTGATGTCTTGAAATCATGTCCTGGACCAACAGAATTTTCATTCCATCCTAGATCTTAGGGATTGTGACACACTCAAGTTGAGCCCCTACCCAGCCTAATTCTCTGATAATGCCCCTTCCCCTGAGTATTAGCGATATTTGTGTGAGAGGTTCACTTGGTCTTTCATTGGTGATAAGGACATACTAAATTCACACAAATAATTATTTTCTATCATAGCATTTCCCATCCTTATGTAGATGATCATGATCTTTATAGAAATATGCTAGTCCAAACACCATGACCTTTAAAGCTATGTAGTCATACCTGAGCTGTTCTTAATAATCCCTAGGCTGTGAAAACATTCTAAGTTCATTTCCACCCTATTTATTTATTTTCCATCTATCCACTTGTTCCTTGCTACGAGACCTTAAAAATTACACCCCTACACTCTAGGCTCTATGACCTTAAGGGTTATCCCCCCCCCCCCACCACTAGAAATCAAGCCTATACCAACACTTTGTTCCGAACATTTTAGAAAACCCGTTGGAAGAAAAGAACTTATACCAATGGTTCTAATAAACTGTTAGTGTAGGTAGTTTTATTTTGTGTTTTCCCAACGGTTTTCTTAAACCGTTGGGAAAGAGAACTATTACCTACAGTTTTAATTAACCGTTGGGAAACAATATACCAATATTTGGGCTCTCTTCCTCACGACATTTCATCCCCATACAATTGTCCCCTCCCCGACCTCGACCTCCTCCTGGCCTCAGCCTCCGCTTCTCGACCTCCGCCTCCACCTCGGCCTCCCGGCCCCCGCCCTCTCCTCCAGTGACTTTACCCTTCCCCTATCAGATCCTTATCTGATGATGACGTCCCCTTCCCCTCTCGGATCCTGGCGATGTCCCCCCCTCCTCTCTTGTCTCCAACTCTTGGAAACATCCCCCTCCCCTCTTGGCTCAATCTCCTCCTCCAATGTCCCCAGGTCCCCTCTCCAGTCGCATGCGAGACCCCCCATGGCCGAACACCCCCCGTGATGTCCCCCTCTCTAGGATACCTCTCCTCTCTCCTGGGAAATAATATTGTCGGGGCTGACCCCTGCCCCCACCCAAGAGATAGAGGTAAATAGTTTCCAAATAAATGTGTTGGACTGCCCATTTGAGGTAGACCTGACCACTCTTGAAGTATAATATCTTGTTTTTTGTGTTTGTGGATGTTTAGTTGATGATTTTCTTATGGTTTAGGAGTAATCACAATATTCCATTTTTTTCATTTGTTTGTATAGTCCGAATAGCCATGATTTTTCATCTGTTAATTCTTCACAAGTCTAGCTCAACCATGTTATTTTTTGTTCATTCAAATGAGCAATTATTGGTCTAGTCGTTCCCCTGATGCTTATAATTGAAATATCTAGATCATTGATACTACATGTTATGATAAGTATAGATGTAGGGGAATCAATTGGACTGTAAATGGAAAAAATTGTCTTTTTAAGTTTAGTAGGCATTTGGAAATGTGTAAAAATTTGGTTCGAAAATTAACATAATAAGTTCTTAGTGTCCTGTTTTCCGGAGTCTATTGGTTATAAAAAATGAAATTTTTAGTAGTTTGGTTATATTTATTAGATCAGAAATCCAATGGTGTTGAAAACGAATCAGTTTCACTAATTAAAGGGAATACATATGAAATTAGACAGTTTGGTGTGGTGGGAGAGGGGGGGGGGGAAGAAATGCCAATGAATTCAATCCAATTGCAGACATAAAAGGAAAGGGGTCGGTTGTGATGTATGGTGTTATACAAACTACTGAATAGTTATGTAATGAGGTATGGTACATATCTATAATTTGGGATGGGTCCCTGTCCAAGTCCTTTAAAAATTGTAAAATGTAAAAATTAACATAAATTCACAAAAATAAATATAGTAAACTTAAAATTCATCAAACTAAAATATGATTGAACAAAATTAACAGTTGGGTTTGGCTGGGCTTTGTTTGGTCTTGGGTTTGTTCTGGATTTGTTGGGCCTTCACTAGTTTGAGTCCTTCCTTAAACACTACTTGGGCTGGGCCCATTGTAAGAAATATGTCTCACAGACATTCCAGGTCCATGCCAGGCATCAGGCCATTTTTACACCCCTATTGAGTTTAACAACTATGTTTTTATGTAATTGTTTTTTATATTCATGATTATTTTTGGACTCTAAAAATTGCGTTATTACATTCATAATACTTTAAATAGAACTTGTACATAAAAAAAATTGCGATGTTACAGTTTTTTCAATCCCCAACACAACAACCACTTTCTCTGCAATTATTTTACATTTTAACCACCCAATAGGCATGTAAGATGGAGTGTTGAGAGTGAAAATGTTTGGATTGATATATGTATTAATTTTGTTTGAATGCATTATAGAATGAGTTCACAATTGACCAGGGAATGGTGGATGCTAGCCGGAGAGCTATTTAAGACACAAGGGCAATCTATGACGAATTTCATTTTATGATGCATCTGTTATTATTCACCATAATAGTCAATCTCTGATCATGGTATGATCTGGTGAGGTTATATTAGGGCTAGGTGCACAATATTTAACTCAACTAATGTATCATAGGTTCATATTCAATGGCTAAGTGTACTAGTATGGTGTTTCTAACAACATGCTCTATAAAAAACATAATGAAAAATGAAGTGATTATTAAATGGAACTGTTTCCCCCTTGCTTGTAGGAACATGATTTGACCCATGGGGCGGTGTGGTTCTTATATATTAGGCAGTGACATGTATAGTCATAGGATACATGTATGTTTTTGTTTAGTTTTTATTTTATTTTCTTTATCTCATTGGCCACATAGGTATTTTACTTCTTTCTACGGACGGAAGGTAGTGATGCTATCGTGACTAGTTGATGTATATCACTTGTATATTTTAATACTAGGAGGTGTGAGTGTGAGGAAACATTAAAAGATAGAGGAGCCTTAGGATCTTCCAGGAGATGGAATTGTTTTTCTAAAACAGTGTGTTGGAACATTTCTAGAGTATGTTGGAGTCATGAAATAACCCCATGTGTCTCCATGAGATAGCTTAAACAACCCCAAGTGTCTCCAAGTGTCTCCATGCATCGTATCATCCTCGCATGGGTTGGCCACTCACCCAATCCTATCCAACCTATCCTGTTCTATCCACTCAGTCACATATTCTAGACTCATCTCTAGAGGATTATCCCATTCCTCGACTCACATCTCACCATCCAACTAGAAAAAGAGGATTATTCACATTATAATTTCTCTAGTCATAAAAGCACACCATGTTGACCATATCCACATTATATTCTCAATAATCAAGTCAAAAAACTCATCAAAATCATGTATTATAACCCAGACCCACTAACCAGGTTCCATCCTAAGCTAAATCACACCATTTCTCTTAGCATTATAATGCTAATCTGTTGGACAATACCCAATACCCACACTATCATCTCATCCATCATCTCTTTAGTTGAACTCTTGATTTATTAAATGGAGTAAAACCTTTCATAATAAAATATATATACTCAGAGTGACCATCCCACTCTAATACACTACCAAGACTCCAATCTATCCTCATAAGTATTTCCTCATCAAATGCTAGATGTAAAATTTCCACACCTATCACTACAAGGCCCAATCCTCTTAGGAATATTTTACATGATCTAAATCCTCATCATTAGTGACATCAATCAAATTAAAGAGCATAAATGTCAACTGAACCATACATTCCATGAATTATTCTTGTGGATAGGACCCATAGAAATAGACTAAGAACTAAAACCAGAAAGAATAATTATAAATACATGCATCATTTTTAAATAAATATCACAATTGTAAACATAAAAACCAAGAATAATAAGACCTCATCCCTTGTTTTGAACAAAACCAAACTAAGTTGAAACTCGGTCTAAATTGATTATATACCATTAATAGGAAGAGTAATTGTTAATTAATTAGAATGTACTATTTGACAGTATCATTTTGAAACATTGATCTATTTCCCCTTTGCTTGCTGGAACATGATTTGACCCATGGGGCACTATGGTACTTATATGTTGGGCGGTGACAGGTATAGTCACATGAGAGGTATGTTTTAGTTTAGTTTTTATTTTATTATCTTTATCGCATGGGTCACATAGATCTTTGACTGCTTTTTAGTTTAGTTTTTATTATATTTTATTTACATTATCGCATTGGTCACTTAGATCTTTTATATATATGAATTCTCCCATAAGATTTGCGTTGCATCCTGAGATGTTAAAACATACTCAAATTCTATTGTTCTCAAGGTGACTAAAGTTTTATTATTATAGTTCCAAGAAATGCATATACCATTTATAATTAATACACTTGCATAATTTGACTCTCAATCAGTAGTTTCAACTAGTTAGTACCACTTTTAGAAACAACGAATATAAAATATATATCTTAATCATACCACAATCCCGAATCAAGATTCTATTTTTTATAACATAAGTTCGGTTTCTATAATGTGTAGAACAACTACATAAGATTTATTTGGAATCCTAGCTGGAAGATGCTACCCCGCGGATGTCGCTGGACCAGGCCAAAACACCGTGGTCACACCGCGGTCACGCCACTATAATGTCGTGATTTGGCCCTACTCTAGGACGACCCCCCCGTGGTGGTTTGCAGTCCTGTCGGAATTCGATGTATGATACCTAGAAAGAGTTTTAGATACATTACCCACCCATAGTAAATGGGGAGGGAGGAGACAGTCGGAATGTTACCCCACTTCCTCCTGCTCCCTTCGCTCGTGGTCAGAAGATGCCGCCCCGCGGATGTCACTGGACCAGGACAACACGCCACGGTCACGCTGAAGTCATGCCGCGATCACGCCTCAGTCACACCGCTGTCATGCAACGGTAATGCCGTGATTTGGCCCTGATCCAAGACAACACCCCACGACAATTCACAGTCCTATCAGAATTCGGTGTATGATACCTAGATATAACTGATAATACAGTTCTATAATGTCAAAGGTAATTTTCATAAAGATCATAAGTGTTTTATGAAATTGTTTTTTCTAATTAATGATAATTATTTATTTTAAAATTAATTTTATAATATCTAAAAAATTATTTTCATTGAATAAATATTATATTTGTGATTAGCATGTAGAAATTTGTTTGTTGTAAATTACTAATGATTTTTTTAAATACGTTATTTTTTAGTTCCCAATAAAATATAGTTTTGTGTTTTTGATATTTTTTATAACTTAATAAATATTTAATAGTGACGTAATAATTAATAAAACTGAATCAATGACCAAAAATAAGTTATTAAATTAATATAAAATATGTAAATGTAATAAAATAAATTTTCATACATAAAAATATATTTACAATGTCTAAAATGGAAATTTATGTTCCAAAAACATTATACTATGGAAAAATTATATTCACATGACAAATGTAGTTAAATATATTAAGGATCAGTTATAAAACAAAAATATTTCAAAACCATACATCATAATTTCTTAAACAATGATCCACAACAATGTGTAAGACAATGGTATTATATTTTCCACATCGTACATTACAATAGTTTATATTTGGAAAATAAAAAAAAGTTATCCAATATATTTTTTAAATACCCGCCCTATTAGGCCCCATATTTAAACATTACTTATTATTTAATTAAATGAACAATTAACATTGAGGATCTTTTTAGGTTTAGAGTTTTAGAGAATTAATACATAACTATTATATCTAAAGGTTACAAAGTAGACACATCTACGCAGCTTCCATTTTTTTCAAAAAAATAAGAACCCTTGAACAAAAGAGCCATGGCTAGTTCCTTTTTTAGACAACCTGACATTTCCATGATCCCATCATTGACACTATTCAACATTATGTCCAGTGAAAAACATTTCAAAAAAACATGGGATGAGCATATAAAGCTAAGTAAGGGTTATAAAAATACGAAAAGAAAACATTAGTCCATGTATACATAAGAATCAATAAAATCATACATTACTCATAAAGCATAATAAATTTTGCATACCTCATGAAATCATAAGATTTAGGAATAACTCATAGAAATCATAAGACATAAAGGTAACTTGAGGAATTCATAACATTCTTATGTTGGGAGTAAACATCATGGTTACATTTGGAATACCCATCACAGTATATTCTCTAAATCTCTTCAAAGAAACCTTAACGTTTAACTCCTTCAAGTTACCCAATGCATTGGAGAGCTATATCGGGCTCACCCGCCCCATGTTTATCATGGAACCACCCATCTTCATAAAAAATGCCCAAGAACCGTAACATAATCACATCACATAAATTAATCATAAAGGAAATATAACATCCCCACATTGAATTAACAATATAACCCTTTTAAGATATTGAAATAATGAATCCATTCTAAAAAACCAATTTCCAAACCATTTAAAACCATTAAATAAAGATATTTTTGATTCAAAGTGTCCCATACCACTTTGAAGTATTTAACATTTTAAACCATTAATATCCATATAAATAAATCCTTAAAACCATTTTGAGAACATGGATATTAATGAGAAATATTTATAAGATTAAATCAATAAAACATTTATAATGATATTTTAGTTTATGGGTTTTTAACAAAATGAGAGACACTTGAATACAAAAATTCCGGAATAACATTTAATCAGAACTTTATAATACCATGAGAGTAAAGGGATTCATGATATAATAGAAATGTAAAATGAGATGAAATCCATTATAAAGAAGGTATCCTTAAATTAAGGATAAATCAATCTCATAATTAAGTGTGACAAATATTAATACACCCAATATAAGTGGATATTAAGTGTAAAACAATCAAACGTCATTCAAACATATTCAAAGGATGAGATATTCAATAACTACATGTTGAACCCAAAGAAATCGAAATTGGGTTAAGAAGTTCCCTTTGTAAAATTCAATAGCCTACCGACGTCAATTTAAAGTTCATAAAATTAGTTGATGAGAGAGAAAATGGTATCTCGTCACTTGGACATAAAATTTACATCAATAAGTATATATAGGAACATATCCCAACATAAAAATATGTAAATTAAAAGACATAACAAAATAAGTCTTTTAAAAATAGGAGGGTGAAAGGATCCCTTACCGATTTGGTTAATTTTTGAAACGTTCACCCCATGATAGAAGGACCATACAACGATGATGTTAACACCCACAAAATAAATTATATTACACAAGAAGTATAATAATGGGAAGTACATACACTACTAAAAAAATAGTGGAAAATGTAGCATAAATATCACGGGAATAAAAGTGAGATAAAAAATCCATTATGGAAACTCGGCAGCCTAATGGAGCCACATAAAACTTCCAAAAAAAGATTGATAAAATAAAATATGGTATTTATTCATATGAACATAGAAATTATAGAAAGAGGAATATAAAATAACATCCCCCAACATAAGAAAGAGGAGCTTAAAGTAAGTTACATAAAAAAGAGTACTTAAACAAAAGAGAGAGGTAGGATCCCTTACCTCAAGTCCGACTTGTCTAGTTAGTTTCTTTATATTCCTAAATATTAAACTTTTATGAATTTATAATTTCTTAAGGACCTCCTTTAAATTTTATTATTCAATTCATATCACATATTATAATTTTAGAATAATTAGTTAATTATGTGAGTTCATATCAAATGTTTTTGTCGATGTTTAGTATATGAGTCAAAAATGAACTTGTTTGAAAAGAATCATCCATCTAGTTATAAGTACATCATCTACAGAATAGTATTAATGATTTAAATATCATATATATTCAGTAAATATTCATTTTATACTATTCCATAACATTTGTAGATAAAAAGAAATGAAATCCACCGTTCATGGAGAAGGTAGGCCGTACGTAGGCATGAACGCTACTTTCATTTCTTCGTCATATTATTGGAATTAAAAATAATTGAGAGAGATATATATATATATTATAATTCCAGTATAATATAAATTTTATATAGGTCACATATGTTCATTAATTTCATTATTTATACATTCCATGTATTCCATGAACGAGTCACATCACTTGAGGGGGCGGTAGTCCGCACTTCCTAATATGAAATTATTGCATTTGCACAACATGAATAGAATAAAGGTATGTTTTAAATATAAAATACAGAAGCATATATAATACATAAATATTATATATATCATATATAAAATTCAGTGACATCATAATGGCCACCTTTAAAGGTGTTAAAAGAATATTGAACAATCATCATTTCGTGAGGCAGTAATTCACCATCCACAGAAACAATATGTTATTTAACCATTAGACAGATGTGTGTGTTTGTGTAGCTCTAATAATTCTTATAAAAACATCCGGTTATATTTAAGATACTGGTTTTGCTACAAAATAAAGGCATAAAAATAGTTTAGGGGACGGAGAAGCAAAATAAAACAAAAGAACATAAGAGAAGACATTACCTTTAAATCGGGTAACTCCCTTTAGTTTGAACCAAAAGGGTTCCTTGAAGAGATTTATGCCTAAGATGAGGCTTCAATGATGAAATAGAGGTATGTGGAGAGATGAAATTGGCAGGTTTTGTCCGAGACAAAGGTTTGAGAGGTGTGGGTAAGGAGGTAGAGGTGGGGGCCTTTTATAAAAGGAGAGGAGGGGCACTCATGGAATGTCAAGAAATGTTACTTTATTTTAAAAAGCGTTTCGGATTTTAAAGGTCAAACATTGATATATTCTGAGGATAAGGTGATAAGGGTTCGAAATATACTCATACAATAGGTTTTTTCCATGTGTAAGTCTTTGATTTTACATTATCTTTTCAATTTTTTCAAATTGTTTATTAATGAGGTAATCGCTGCATCATCATGAAGTCATAAATATTTTTAATTTATTTAATGTCTAAAAATAAAAAAAAATACTATGATGTAGGAAATATTTTTAGAATTCCAATTAATATTTATAGTCTAAGTGATCATTTATGTAGACAAAATTAAAATTATTTTACTTAGGTGTTACATACATTGGTTACATTTTCCTTTCTTTAAAACAAAACATGATAAAAGGTCACTGTCACACTAAAGTGATTCCATGGTGTCCCAAGGTTGGAACAAGGCATCCCATTGCCGGAAAAGACACCAAAAATAGAATTGGGACACATGTTGTGGTCATTTTATATTTTTATGATATTATTTTCTTACCCTTAATTTCCCGATTAATAATTAAACACGATAATTAAAGATAATTACTATCGTTACTATTCATAATGTCCAAAAACAAAAGAGACTAAATTTAATAATTAGGACCTTCTAATTAAAAATATTGAATCCATTTTATCAAATTCAAAACACATTAATTGTGGTAATTAATTTAAATGTAAATCCCGTTATCAAAACAAAAGACGGGTTTTTAAGATGTAAAATTTATCAAAAGATTGACTTGATTTTACATCCAATTGAGAAGTGAAATTAATTCAAATGAACAAAATTATATTAAGGTATAAAAACATAATTAAAGTATAATAAAAAACAATTAAAATGAAAATATAAGTATATAAATAATTTTTATGAAAATGCAGTTTTGAATTAAAAACTCTATTTTTCACTATTCATTAAAAGAAAGAATTATCAGAAAAATACCATAAATTAACCCTAAGCTATATTTGATATTTCAAATTCAGAAATTATGTCCACTTAACAAAATTAAAAACATAGAAGTTTCATTAATAAATCATATAGTTAATTTCCGTTGTCAAAACAAATAGCGGGTTTTTTTGAAGTAATATCTAAAAAAGTTTGGCACTTGTTTATGTCCATTTTCAAAGTGAAATTAATTATAATGACCACCATGGAATTAAATGGTAAAAATATATTCTAGTTACACTTTAAAACCAATTAAAAAGATAATATAACCATATATTTAAATTATAATAAAATGAAGTTTTGATTTAAAATGCAGTATTTTTCACTATCCATTAAAAAAAAGAACATTATGAGAAAAATACCACAAATTTAACCAAAGTTAATATCAATGTCCCAATCATAAAATAATAAGTTTATTTTGAAAAATAGATCTTATAAAATTGTCAAAATTTATATTTAAAAATGGTTCGCCATCAAAAGGCAGTAAAACAATCTTTTAAAAATATTAGAGTATTTATTCTTAAAACTGGATTCATTTGGATTTTAAGCCTATAAAATTTATTGGATAAATGTAGAAATATTTAACAAACATATTTAATCATTTTTTAGTTATTTATGTTCATTCGCTCCATTAAAATGGCTAGGCGTTAACTATTATAATATCATTATATTATTAGTGTGCAACATAAGGTTTCAAAGATACTCGTTGTTGCATATTGGGTATGCCATCGAGCATAACATTCCCTTTAATGTAATATTAAAATTTTATTCACAAATATTCATAATCCTTAGAATGTAATATTATTTATTTACCTGAGATGTTACATCCTTACCACCTTTTGGGAATTGCATCCTCGCAATTTCAAAATTGGGCTTGGAAACTTAATTGAAAGTCCCACATCAGAACAAGAGTAAGTAAAACTACCACTTTAAAAGAAAGGGAGATAAGTACAAAAGTCACATGAGTTTACCCATACTATGATTCCAAGTAGGAAAATATGGATATGGAGGAGAAAAAAAGGGTCATGTTCTGATGGAGAGTGATAGTAAACATGTATAGGAGAAAGTTAACCACAAGAAAACCACAAAATTGTGATGGGTTAAGCGGTATTCGATTCCCTAGTAGGAAAAGTTAACAGACAACATTTTTTGAAGTTACTTTTCATTGAGGAATTTATTTTTGAGCTTAACTAAATCATCATGAAACATACTTACTTGTCACGTAGACTTTCAATCTTTACTAGATTCCTTAATCAAACTCATATTTTCTCCAAAATACAAGTATTTAGGAAGACTTGTTCACATATAGAGTACTATAATCAACTTCTTGAGTATCACCTAATCCAAAAAAGAGAACTATATATTTCCCATTTCATTATATATCAAACAAAACCGAACCAAAAATTTTAGTATGAGATCAGATATTACCCAAAAAGGATATTTTTTTTACAAAAATAAAAACTACTCATAATCTCCAAAATTTGTCAAACAAATCCCAAAGTTCAACAAAGACCATTCGATAAACAACTATTCAAAAAATTCTTCAAAGTAAACAAAACTATGATTGAAACCCAAATCTCTGAAGGATTTAATCACATAGTCTCCTAAGATAAATCTTAACATTTTTCTCTAAAAAAACATCAGTTACTCTTACAGTCTCATACTGAAAAGTAATTAACCTAATCACATATTTTCCATGATAGGCTAATCATTTCAATTGATAACCCAAAATCAACTTATTCTTAATTCATAAAATCACATAACTAAATGAATCATTCAAACTAACTATGGACTTCACGTAGTCCAGTGGTAGGCGATAAATACCAGTTGCACTTTGGTTGTGGGTTCGATTCCCGAAGCTTCGTTCGACGCAACGGGTTGTCACATAGTCTACGTGTTGTCCTTTTTCCAAAACTATATAATTCTTAAAACATCCCCCAAAAAGAGACAAATCTTCAAAAATAACCATAAAATATTTTAACCACAAAGGTTATCTAATAACTTTCATTTTGCAACCAAAAATGTATTAAACAATAATTGCATCAAATTCAAGGATCATATAAACCAAACAAGTTTTATATCCAAAAAAGAAAGGATAATTATTCATTGAATAAAATTTTCTTATATCAAACATCAGGGTTACTATAAAAAGTCTTATAATGTAACCCCATCATTAAAAGAGACTTAATACATCTAAGAATTTCACCATCCTAAATCTACCATAACTCTTGAATCCCTTATATCTTGACTTCTTACTCATTCAACATTTTTCATGACCCATTTTCCATTCCTTTTCAACTTATTCTGAAATAATTCTTTACTAAAAACTAAATCATGAATCATATGCTAAGATTCAAATAATAGGAAAACATATGTTAGGAAATAATCCATACCATTCATTGGTCATTGTATGTTTCTTCATCCTCAATCGGAATGGCATTAGGTATTGGTAAATAAATATTTGTACGATCTTGGTGACCCCATTCCCGAAACTTCTTTGTAGGACATGTGTTTGCATAATCGCCATGAACACCACATTTAAAACATTCAATTGATCATTTAGAAAGAACTTCTTTTCCTTTCCTAGAGTCAAATAGATGCTTCATTTTTCCATGGAAGGTTCTTGCTTTATGACCTTCATTTCCACATCTATTGCATCTTTATGTCCCTTTGAAACATTTTTCTATGTGTTTCTTTCCACATATTTGACACATAGGTTTTTGAACATACTTACCATTATGATTATTACCTGAACTTCTGTAGGGATTTGTTTCTTGCAAATACGATGCCTTATAAAAATCAATAAGGTTCAGGTGGTCAATCATGACTCCAGATAGTTGGTTGAGGATAACCACAAGGGTTCTCATTGAAGCTCCCATATCATTTAGATGTTCTTTCATAAAACCATCATAGTTTTCTTCAAATCCCCTGTTACATCGATGTCTTCTAGATCCAGCCATTTACTAAAACCAAAATGGTCAGTGTGAGTATATCAGTAAAATCATCATATAATAAAGAGGAAGATAAAAACCAAGATATACTTATCCAAGTTATCTCAAACTCATTCTAATATTCAAAAAAACAATGACTCCATCTAAAATACTAACCATTTTTGTTATACACAACTTGTCACTTTTTCTTAAACAACACTCTAACCTCTAATGTTATCTAAACCGACCTATGATACCAACTATAAGGCCCCGGCCTTAAACGTTACTTATTATTGAATTAAATGAAGAATTCACATTGAGGATCTTTTCAGGTTTATATATTTAGAGAATTAGGACATAACTATTACATATCAAAGGTTACAAAGTAGACACATATACTCAACTTCCATTTTTTTCCCAAAAATAAAAACTCTTGAGAAAAAGAGTCATGTATAGTTCCTTGTTTTAGATAGCCTGACATTTCCTTGATCCCATCCTTGACCCTATTCAACTTTATTTCCTGTGAAAACCATTTCAAAAAAACATGGGATGAGCATAAAAATCTCAGTAAAAGTTATAAAAATACGGAAAGAAAACATTAGTCCATGTATATATATGAATCAATGAAATCATACTTTACTCATAAAGAATAATAAATTTAACATACCTCTTGAAATCATAAGATTTACGAATAACTCATAGAAATCATAAGACATAAAGGGAACTTGAGTCATTCATAACAATCTTACGTAGGGAGTAACCCTCATGGTTATGTTTGGAATACCCATCACAGTATATTCCCTAAATCTCTTCGGAGAAACCTTAATGTTTAACTGCTTCGTGTTACCCAATGCATTGGAGATCTATATCAGGCTCGCCCGCCCTATGTTTATCACGGAACCACCCATCTTCATAAACAATGCCCATAAACCATAACATAATCACATCACATAACTTGAGCATAAATTAAAGATAAAATTTCCATATTACAATAGTAATATAACCCTTTTAAGATATTGAAATAATGAATCCATTCTAAAAAACCATTTTCAAAACCATTTAAAACCATTTAATAAAGAGATTTTTGAGTCAACGTGTTCCAGACCACTATGAAGCTTTTAACATTTTAAACCATTAATATCCATATAAATAAATCCTTAAAACCATTTTTAAAACATGTATATTAATGATACATAATTTTAAGAATAAATCAATAAAACATTTAAAATGATAATGTAGTTAAAGGGTTTTTAACAAAATGAGAGACACTTGAATACAATAATTGGGGAATAACATTTAATCAGAACTTTATAATACCATGAGAGTAAAGGGATTCATGATATAATATTTCAAAGGATAGTATATACACCATATAATAGTGAACTGGTGCATAACAACAATGAAGTCTCAATAGAAATGTAAAATGAGATGAAATCCATTATAAAGAACGTATCCTTAAATTAAGGATAAAGCAATCTCATAATTATGTGTGACAAATATAAATACACCCAATATAAGTGGATATTAAGTGTAAAACAATAAAAGGTCATTCACACATATTCAATGGTTGACATATTCAATAACTACATGTTGAACACAAAGAAATCGAAATTTGGTTAAGAAGTTCCCTTGGTAAAATTCAATAGCCTAACGACGTCACATTAAAATTCATAAAGTTAGTTGATGAGAGAGAAAATGGTATCTCATCACTTGGACATTAAATTTACATCAATAAGGATATAGAAGAACTTATCCCAACATAAAAATATGTAAATTAAAAGACATAACAAAATAAGTCTTTTAAAAATAAGACGGTGAATGGTTCCCTTACCGATTTGGTTACCTTTCAAAATGTTCACCCCATGAAAGGAGGACCGTAAAAAATTGATGTAAACAACCACAAAATAAATTATATTACACAACGAGTAGAATAATGGGAAGTACATACACCACTCAAAACTAATAGGGACAAATGTAGAATTAATTTCACGGGAATAAAAGTGAGATGAAAAATCTCTTACGGAAACTCGGCAGCCTAATGGTGCCACTTAAAACGTCCAAAAAAATGGATTGATGAAATAGAATATGGTATATATTCATATTAACATAAAAGTTACAGAAATATTAATATAAAATAACATCCCCAAATATAATAATGAGTTGCCTAAAGTAAGTTACATAAAAAAGAGTACATAAAATGAAAGAGAGAGGTAGGATCCCTTACTTGAAGTCCGACTTGTCTTGTTAGTTTCTTTACATTCCTAAATAATAATCTTTTTTCAATTTATAATTTCTTAAGGAAATCCTTTAATGTTTATTATTCAAATAATATCACATATTATAATGTCATAATAATTAGTTAATTATGTGAGTTCATATCAAATGTTTTTGTCGATGTTTGGTACATGAGTCAAAAATGAACTTGTTTGAAAAGAATAATCCATGTAGTTATATGTACATAATATCAAGAATAGTATTAATGATTTAAATATCATATATATCCATTAGATATTCATTTTATACTATTCCATAACATTTTTAGTAAAAAATAAATGAAATGCACCGTTCATGGAGACGGTAGGCCGTACGTACGCATGAATGCTACTTTCATTTCTTTGTCATTTTAATGGAATTAAAATTAATTGAGAGAGATATATATATATATATATTATAATTCCAGTATAATATAAATTATATATAGGTCAAATAAGTTCATTAATTTCATTCTTTATACATTCCATGTATTGCATGAACGAGTCAAATCACTTGAGGGTGCGGTAGTCCGCATTTTCTCATATGAAATTATCGCATTTCCACAACATGCAAAGAATAAAGGTGTGTTTTAAATATAAAATACAGAAACATATATAAAACATAAATATCATTAATTTCATATATAAAATACATTGAAATCATAATGTCAACCTTTAATAGTGTTAAAAGATTATTGAACAATCATCGTTTCGTGAGATAATAATTCGCTATCCACAGAAACAGTATGTTCTTTAACCATTAGACGGATGTGTGTGTAAGTGTAGCTCTAATAATTAGGATAAAAACATCATAGTATAATTAAGATACTGGTTTTTTAACAAAATAATAGAATAAAAAGAGTTTAGGGGGTTGGAGAAGCAAAATAAAACAAAAGAACATAAGAGAAGACATTACCTTTAAATCGGGTAACTCCCTTTGGTTTGAACCAAAAGGGTTCTTTGAAGATATTTCTGACTAATTTGAGGATTCAATGATTAATAGAGGTATTTGAAGAGATGAAATTGTCAGGGGTTGGACGAGCCAATGGCTTGAGAGGTTTGGGTAAGGAGGTCGAGGTGGGGGCCTTTTATAAGAGGAGAGGAGGGGCAGTCATGGAAGGTCAAGAAATGTTACTTTATTTTCAAAAGGGTTTCAGATTTTAAAGGTCCCAAATTGATATATTTCTATTATAAGGTGATAAGGGTTCGAAATATACTCGTCCAATAGGTTTTTCTAAGTGTAAGTCTTAGATTTTACATTATCTTTTCATTTTATTTAAATCATTCATTAATGAGGTAATTACTGCAACATCATGATGTCATAAATAATTTAATTTATTTAATGTCTAAAAACTATAAAGAAATAATATGATTTTTTAAATAATTTTATCTTTACAATGAAAATTTATAGTCTAATATATCGTTTATGTAGAAAAAATTCAAATTATTTTACTTAGGTGTTATATACATTGGTTACATTTTCTTTTCATTAAAAAATATATGATAAAAGGTCACTATCACACGAAAGTGATTCCATGGGGTCTCAAGGTTGGCCCACGGCATCCCATGGATGGCCATGACACAAACAATAGCATTAGGACAATTTTGGGGTAATTTTATATTTTTATGATATTATTTTCATACCCTTAATTACCCAATTATTAATTAAACACGATAATTAAAGATAATTACCGTCGTTACTATTCATAATGTCCAAAAAAGAGAGTCTTAATTACATAATTTGAACCTTCTGATTCCAAATATGGAATAAATTTTATCTAATTCAAAACACATTAATTGTGGCAATTAATTTAATATTAAATCCCGTTGTCAAAACAAAAGACAGGTTTTTAAGAAGTAAAATTTATCAAAAGATTGACTTGTTTTTACATCCATTTGAAAATTGAAATTACTTTCACTGAACAAAATTCTATTAATTGATAAAAACATAATTCAATTATACTTAAAAAAAATTAAAATTACAATCTAAATATATAAATAAATTGGATGAAAAGGCAGTTTTGAATTAAAAAATGTATTCTTCACTATTCATTTAAAAAAAGCATTATTAGAAAAATACCAAAAATTAACCCTAAGATATATTTGATATTTAAAATTAAGAAATTATTTCCTTTTTACCGAATTTAAAACATATAAGTTTTATTAATAAATCATATAGTTAATTCCCGCTGTCAAAACAAATAGCGGGTTTTTAAGCAATATTAATATAAAGTTTCACACTTGTTTTTGTCCATTTTCAAAGTGAAATTAATTATAATGACCAAAATTGATTTAAATGGTAAAAATATATTCTAATTACACTTTAAAACCAATTAAAAATATAATCTATCCATATATTTAAATTAGATGAAAAAGAGGTTTTGATGTAAAATGCAGTATTTTTCACTATTCATTAAAAAAAGAACATTGTTAGAAAAATACCAAAAATTTAACCAAAGTAAATTTAAATGTCCCAATCATAAAGAATAAGTTTATTTTGACAAATAGATCTTATAAAATAGTCAAAATTTAGATTTAAAAATGGTTCACCATCAAAAGGATGTAAAATAATCTTTTAAAAATATTAGAGTATTTATTCTTAAAATTGGAATCATTTGGATTTTAAGCCTCTAACATTTATTGGATAAATGTAAAAATGTTTAACAAAAATATGTAATCATTTTGTAGTTATTTCTGTTGTTTCCCTCCATTACAATGATGAGGCATTAACTATTATAATAATATTATATTATTATTGTGCAACGTAAGATTTCAAAGAAACTCGTTGTTGCGTATTGGGTATGCTATCGATCATAACATTCCCTTTAATGTAATATTAACATTTTACTCACAAATATTGATAAAACATAGAATGTAATATTATTTATTTACCCGGGATGTTACACACCCATTCTCCAATTCTTCTATAATAAATTATTATTACATATGAAGTTATAGTAATTTACTCGAATAGATCCTTTACAAGTATTTTATTTACTTCTAGGATGTTATCCTTTGGCTCTATGAGTATATATCACAAGGTCAGGTATTTCCATGCATTACATTTTTATAATATTTATGTTATCCAAATCATTATTTGATTTTTCATGCCTTTCATTTTATGTTGTGAATACCCATTAATATTTTTATTCAATGATTTTTATATTGAAGAAATTATAAATATTTATGTTTGATTTTACATGTAAAAAACCGAAATTCCAATTCTATAGATTACAAATGATAAAAGGATAATTATAGTAAACACTTATGTACTCAATGATTTTATATGAATCACATTATCTATTCTCCTTGGATTACTGAGGAAATGTTTTTAGGATATTTTATCTTTGTGGGAAAAATTAATTAAAAATTATATCAGTTTCTCCCTAATAGTGTTCCAATTCATTTGGAAAAAAAATAATCTCTATAGATGACAAGTTTTGTGATACCTTGGATAATAACCTTGTTAATATGTTGTATATATACTTGGTAATGAAACATGTTTATATGTTTATGAATGTGTCATTTGTATGTTATATTCACATTTCCATGTTAGGTATAATATAATTAATATTATGTTATAGTATAACTACTTATGTTTTATCCATAAATATCCATTTTTTTCATTTCTTACATTTATCTATTTTTGGTAATTATCCTCATCATTTTTTATTGATGTTGAGCCCAAAAAATAACTTCTAGTAATGTAAACTTGAATGAAATAATTAACACATCTATGAATGTGATAAAATATTTATTATGTTTAGGTTTTACTTATGTACATGATTTATTATTTACCTATCCTATAATACTAAAACTAAAAAGGTCCTTCAAAGTCATTAATGTTAATGTTTTTTTGAGATTATGGTAAAAACCATGAATATAAAAAAGGAAATTCACCCTAGAGACCATATAAGAGGTATATATTAGAATCCTTATATTGTTTTCCTCATACAAATAGATTTATTTGTCCCCATTTTTTTGGGTAAAAAAATTACTTATCCATTTTATGAGGTATAGTTTAAGGAAAATATTTATTGAATAACAAACTCTAGAATTCAATCCACTCTATTGATTCAATGTTTTCAATGATATTTATAATCATCCTGAGTCTCCAGCAGAGACTCAATTATTCCAATAAGAAATAAATGACCCAAATGAATTTATACTTCATGGATCGTTAGCATAATTATAAAATATTCTTAATGGAATTAATCCACTATTTCAGGATAAACAGATTAAAAGTGCTCGCAAATGTGAGTTTCTTTTGTGGTATTAATGACTGAATCAAAAATTGTTATCTATTTGGAGAAGGAGAGTGTGACACACCAAAATTTTAAAAGAAAAGTATTATAAATTATAGTGTATTTCACATGAAACACCAATCTTATGAAACCTATAGAATATATATCTATAAATTTAATCTCTTCAATAGATTTCAAAACACACAACCTCAAGTCTAAATAATACGCAACATAGTAAACCTCTGTAAAATAGATATTAAGTTGGAGAATATGAATAATAATAATAAAATATTTAAAAAATTATATTATTTACCTATGTAAATAATTATTCTTTATTCATACATTTATTATAAATAAAATAATAATATCTTAATAGAAAAATAAATGTTTGATGAAAAACTATATATTTTTTGTAATAGACGGGTTAGTCACGCTTTGAAAACATAATAGAAAATTAATTTTTAAAAAATTTAAAAAATTTAATCAATAAAATGATTTTTTTTAAATAATCATATCAAAATTATCTTTGGGTTGTTTTTTTATTTTCTGGAAAAATTTCATTTTTTGATAAATAGTGAAAATATGAATTTTTATTTTAAACTAAATTTTTGTTAAATTAATTCACATGTATAAATTATATTATAAATTTGAGTTAATGTAATATTTGTTTAATTATATTAAAAAATATATAATTTAGCTCATTTTAATCAAAAAATATATCTAACATATACTGACATGTCATTATTTTTTGTGTATGACCTATATATATCTACTCATCCCTCAAAATAAAAATTATAACGTCGCTCATGTGTACAGAGGACTACTGCATCTTGAACCAATGTGACACATTTTCCTTCAACACCTCTCAAAAATTATAATCATTATGTATATAATGTATATGTAAGATACTTATTACTTAATTATACATATAATGCTATTATATGATTTAAAAAATTTATGCATTCAATTTTTCGGGGATATGATGACACCACTTGTTTGTATGATGAACTACCGCCTCATGAAATGATGTGATTTATTTTACACAAATTCTTCACATGGAAGGTAATAAGGATAAATTTAATTATTATTTGTTTTGTAGATGTCAAAATTATTATATTAATGAAATATTTTTTATTATTAAAATATTATATGTCATTTTTCTCTCTTCACATTCAACTCACTCAAAGACGATGACGTTTTCAGGTACATGTGAACTATCTTCTCCATGAAGTGACTTGATATTATTTTCATCACCACGCCACATGGATGAAATATATAACTATATTTAGAGAAATAATAAGGTATTAATGATATTATTATCAATCTATTAATTCAAAATACTCATTAACTCTTTTCCAAAACAGTCATTGAAAAAATGGAAATGTTACTCATGCTTACACCTGACCTACCATCTCCATGATCGTAATGAATTTTATTTATCAAAATACTATTTCATGATTTGTCTTAAAATTATTATTTATATATAAATATTAAATTTATTTCATGATTAATTTTCTGGATATTTTGATATAATGACCACTTAGAACAATAATCAACATACCGAATTCATTTTTTACACATATGCCAAATATTGTCGAAACACTAGACGTAAACATAATAGATTATGAAATTTTATATAAAATTTTAAGAAGTGAAAAAATAGAAAAATATATATGAAACAATTTATTAATCAATTAAATAATTATCATAATATTATTATTTATGAAGACAAATAACGTACGTGATGAGTTGAACTCAAGGTAGGGGAATTCATCACAATTTCCCTTCACTATAGTTTATTATAATGTTATACTTCTAATTTAAAATATATGGTGTGTATACTTTCCCTTTGGAATTTAATATGATAAATAATTAATAAATCATGGTATTATATCTTTCAATTTTAATTATTTAATCTAAAGGGATCTGACTTGAAAATTACAAAGTGGTAATGAATTTCATATCTCAATTTCTTTTCATAGAGTTATATTACATCTTCATAATCATTGAGATTTTAAGATTATGTTTTTATTAATTTTTATAGTATTATATTTTATTTAAAATTTTTATATATATTTAAATTTGACAAATATAATTGATTCATTGATTAATTATCACATCGATGTTATGATCTTTGTAAGGGTTATTTCACAAAATCATTTTCATCCAGATTATTTATGCTTAAGATTATATTGAAATAAATTTATGGCTCATTTTATAATAGAAACCACTAATTCACTTCTACTCTAGTTAGTCATTATTTTTCAAGTAATATTACCATTTCTCCACTTTTTGGTACTTTGTATTATTGATACTTTTTGTAAGAAAATCAATCATCTTTTCTCTCTTCGGTTAAAAATATATTTTCTTCTAAACCATGTTTTCTAATATTTTAAAATTATTTTAATCTTTTTGAATTGATTTTTAGATCAATTATTATCCATTTTACTTTTTAATATAATATTCATGTATTTTTCAAAATATTCCTCGATTGGATTTTATTATAAAAGAGAAAAGATAACTTATTTTACTATGTATAGAAGGAGTAAAACTCCCTGACATCATGGCCATTCAAATTTTTTGAGATTATTTTATATGTTTCAAAGTTTATTTTCAATGAAAATTATTTTTAAAATTTATGTGATATTATAATTTTTAAATGTATTTTTTATAGTGAAATTATTATTTTTAAAAATAACGTTTTAAAGAATCCTTTCTGGAAATTTATATTCAAAAATGATAATAAACCATATCATAATTGTTCCATAATGTTGTTTTTTGGATTGGTAAAATCCTTATTCATTATTTGGATAGTTTATGATCATTTTAAAAAAGTATGGTGTTGACATTATCTTTTATGATTCATTTTTTGTAGCCATCAACATTCCCCCTGAAATATTCAATTTCCAGTGATAATTAGACAACAAAATTTCCCCTCAAATAACCATATTATTATTTGAGGATAAGTTTATTATTTAAACCATACAAATAGTTTTACATACAATTTTATATATTAAAAATTATTTATTTATATTGGTAAATAATTATAAACTTATATTCTTTACTCGACATATATATTTCATGATAAGAATCATTATTCATGACTTAAATTTATTAATATATATATATGATGAATGATTTGGACATGCAGGTATGGGTAGGACCAAGAATTGTATATCCCCTCGGTGTATCTGTAGTCTCATTAAGAGAATTATTAAGATATAATTAAATGGGTGTTTAGAAACAGTTTTAAACTGTGTTGTGAAAGGTCATGATAGTAAAGGTATCATGTTCTATAGTACCAGATGTCCAATAATTAATAATATCCGTCTTTAAAAATTCAGTTATTATTATCCATGATATTTTGGAAATGAAATTATACTTGGATGTATTTTATCCTTATATTATTGTTTAAATGTAATGATTTTTCAATTATTTACATTTCTATATTGATTATGTCTTATCTTATTATCCATGATATTTTCATCAAGATATTATTTATGGACTCATTTAATTCATATTTTATTAAATAAATTGATTATGTTTTTAGTTATTTACCTTAAAATATTGATTATTACTAATCTATTTACGATTGAAAAATTAATCTAGTGGAATGAGTGTTTATATATATACCTTTTAATATTGATTACGATTATTTATTCCGTATATGTTTCCCTGTACTTGACCCTTGTAGAGAATTTGATCATACCCTCACTTTATTCCCTTTCTCATGAATTAATTAACTGTACTAAGAGTTATATTCAAGGATACTCTAGATGGAATAATATTATTCAAAATTTTTTGTAATATTTATTTTGAAAATGAAATTTAGGAATCTTGTATGTTTATATTTAAATATGACTACTAAACTATTTTTTCAATCAAGATATGATTCATTATATCTTATGAAAATGTAATTATGCAGACACCAGATTCGTGTTATTGGTTTCAAGGTCACTATAGTTTTTTGGAGGATGTTTAGTACAAAAACTAGGAACTATATTGAGGTAAAAAAATATTAGGGTACATATCCTTGTGATGGAATTTTTTGAAATCAGGAACATATTCACAGGTTTTGATAAGTTAGATATTATGTGGTTTTAAAGTGAATTCATCTACATCTGGATACTACAGGTGGAATTGGTTCTATAAATTTTGTACCTCAAGGTAAAAAATATGAAAAAAGTGCCTGGGGAATAACCCATTCATCACCTTGTGCACAAAAAAGGCACTATTTTGTACATGTTTTGAAACCCCTAAGAACATTATTTGGATAAGTCACATTTTATACACACATCCTTATGAAAGATTTTAATATATCATGACAATGAATAACCTTGGATACACCTAATGTGTCTTATATTGAATATTATGTGTCATGATTTATATATACTATAAATAATTAAATCGTTTTCACACTATGATAATTTTTTCTCACACTATGTTTCTTTAGTTTATTTTGTTGCTAGAACTTAAAAGAATCATGTTACTATTTAACATGAAGAAAAATGTGGTGACTTTGAGAATACAAATGGGTTGAAGATTAGAGTGAAAGATATCATGATTATTCCTAATCACTTGTCACAGAATATTATTAAAAACCTATAACTTAACCAACTCTCAAACTCACTTAATAATGTAGGCATGTAGTGTGCTAAAAAATTATTGGTAAGGACCATATAGAAATAAATTCTCGATTTCTATCTTATGTGAAATATTTTATAGGGAAACCCAATAATGTGTCTCAAAGGAATGGTAAAATTCATTACTTTTAAAAAATGAGGACATAAATTAATGAAGTGATGAGGAAAAATGGATAGTAATATGGAAGAAAATATATTCCATTCAAGAAATATATTTAATGTTTATTGTCTTAATTCGGGGGAACCTAGAGTTGTTTGAGTCAATACCCTCATATAGTGGTTAATCCATAATCCAAGGAAGATCAATTTCTGAAGTAAAATGGTGAAAGTATTTTTGAATTGTGAATGAATAATTAAATTATAAAAGTTTTTTTACCTACAATATTTCTGTTATATGAATAATGAAAATTTTAAGGCTCTGTGAAATTTTAGAAGAATATCTGTCTTCATTAGCATAAGAGTTATGAATACCATTATAGGCTTATGAGTTTAATATTGATCATAAGTTCAATGTTTCAAACAAACCCTTTTTATATTTTTTGTGATGGGATTCTAACAGGGTTAATTATGGTTTTGGAAAAAACATTTAGTTAATAAAACCTATTGGTTTCATATATGAAAGTATTATTTAAGGATTTATGCCATCACATTTTCACATAAGATTAATGTTATTGGTAAAAATTAAGTTATATATTATCTTTTTGTAGTATTAATAGTTGGTTATCCATATTTGGAATGTTATAAAAATAATATTAATTTAATTTTGGATAAAGGACAACTCTTTTCATCTAGAAAAGGTTGCAAGGATTGAACCCACAACTGATGGATGATATGGGTTTAGTGCCTACCATTGGACTACATGTTATCTTAGTTAATATGTAATTATTTGTAGTTAAATGGTCATAAAATTTAATTTTAATAATGACTACAGTGTTAATACTGATTATTATTTATTATTTTTTTATATTTGACACATCGTGGTAACCATATTTATTTTGGAAAATTTATAGAGGTAGAAAAAAGGAATGTTACTCTTTTATAGACTAATAACCCGTTAAATTTAAATTTTGGCACCACAAGAATAAAAAAATAAATTTGGGATTTTTATTTCTAGGAGTAAATTATTAATTGGAAATTGATAGAAGAAAAATCAAGAGGTGAAATTATTCTAATGATGTAGAGACTTATCATGTAAATTTATTTCATTATATTGTGAGACATTAATGGAATTCGTCAACTTTAGGAAAAGGTTCTTGGAACAATTTTTTTATTATTACCTTCATATCCAATGAATAAAATTTTCCTATCATTCATCATTGATTTATAGCTTTGAGGTCCTTAACATTCAAATTAAAATTCACTTTCTTCCAATAAGTGATATATATCATTCTCTATAATTATTTTTGATTTTCTTTTTTGTAGATATATTCACTTACAACAAATGTTACCCAACTTAGAAACCTAGTTATGTTTTATTCCATATAAACTATATACTTAAATTTATATATTTTTAATAGGATGTTCCATTAACCCTTTTTACAGTTTGAGTTTTCAAAAAAGGAATTTACAAACTGAAAACCTTTTATTTAATTGCACTAGAACAAATTGTGAGGACAAAATTTATATAATGTGGGAATAATGTTACACCCTAAAATTATAAAAGAATAAAATTGTATTTTATTGCTTAATTAACACTCAATAATTTGAATACAAAACTATTAAAAGTATTTTATAACATTTATTCAATTTGATAGCTTAAAAAACACACAAACTGAAGTCTAAATGAATCATTGTAATGTATATTGTTATAACCATGTTGTTAAGTTGGATGGTAAATTTATAAGTAAATAAATTCTTAATAATATATGGTTTGAACATATAAAAATAATTAATTGGTTATCTATTTATTATAAATAAATTAAGAATCATTTAAAAATAAAATCAGTTTTTACTAAAAATTGTATTTTTTCTAAATGGAATTTTGGTTTCATGTTGAGAACACAATTAAAATTTATTTTTTACTTAATTTAGATTATTTTTTGATTAAATGAACTTACTTTCGGAAATAATTAAATCAAATTTATATTAGGGTTACTATTTGGTAATTTTTTAAGTTTCATTTTTTGATGAATAATAAAAAATACTGATTTTTATTGAAAATGGTTTTTTTAAAATATTTTATAAGGTTAAATTATATTTTAAAATTTATTTAGTGTAATATTAGTTAATTTATGTTAAAAAATTACTATGTTTGAAAATTTTAGTCAATTGAATATTAATTTTTTTTTATTTAAATCTTATTTTCATATTAGAATTATCTATTTGAAAACCCTATTTTTCATCGCGTATGTATATATAATTTTAAATAAAATTCTGCTTGTTTGGTTTATTTATGTCATAAAAATGGATACCATATTTCGAATAATTATAAGTTATATTATTTAATAATTTCTAATAATTTTTTACCGAGATAAATCGGGGAAAAAATAAGAATTAATTACCACAGTTAAGGTAAAAATGGGTTTACCAGGGGTTAAATTAAAAAAATATGGGTTAAAATAACAAAAAAGAAACATTTCAAAATTATATTTTACAGAAGGATTTAGACCTTAGAAATATCTAAGTAATTATAATATTTTATTTTGGACCATTTAAAATGTGAAAAACATGGGTATACATTTTTATTTTAAAACATTACAAGTGTGCCGCTCCACTTATAAAAGGTTATCCCATCTCATATCCTCTTTAGACATTAAAAACCTTTTGGTTTAAACAATAAAAAACCAAGTAAATTAAAAAAAATGACCCCCTAATCCTAAAATCATTTGTTATTTCAGAAATCTATTCTAGTTATACTTTAGGTATAATCATAATAAGGTTGTTTGGGAAGAGGTAAAATTCATAACTTCACATTTTTATTTCATTTCATCATTACTATAAAAAAAATATTTTTCATTTACACTTATATAAAAACAAATATCCCATACACTTGGATATTTTTATGTTAATGGAATTAAATATATCAATATCCTCTTCCCTTCAATGGGAAACAATAACAGCTCTCATGTGTATGATGGACTACTACCTCCCAATCATAAGTTACATGTTTTCCATCCACCCAACTCACCATTTGGTATAATTATGGATAAAAATTATACATATGATATTTATAAAATAATTATACATCTTTATTCATAATTTCATATTAATTTTTTTAAACTTTCCATTCTGTTGGGGATTGAATAATGTTTCTTGTTTCTACTATAAATTGCTTCCTTGTGAATCGATGTGATTCGTTTTTCAGTAACGCTTAATGTGGAAGGTAATAAGGTTAATTTTAATGAATATATGAAATATTAATGGCCAAATTATGATAACCATGAAATATTTATAATTAATAAAAGATAAACTTTTCGTTTCATTCATTCTTTTTCACTCATTGAACGACGATAATGTTGTTCATTTATGTGTGGACTATCGCTTTCATGAAGAGATGTTAATCTATTATCATAACCACAACACATGGATGATATATATATAAGTATATTTAAATTAATTTTATGGTATTTAGGATATAATTATAATTATAGAAACATTAAATATTACTTATATTTTTTCTATAATGATTGTTGAAAAATGGAAACATTTATCATGAATATGTATGACCGACCATATCCATGATCATAACAAACTACATTTATCAAAACAAAATTTCATGATTTTTCAAAATAGTATAATTGATGTATAAATATGATAATTATCTTAGGATTTTTATTCTAGATATGTTTAAATAATTACCACATAGACTAATAGTCATCATACCGATGTCATTTTTGACACATACGTTAAATATTATCAAAACACCTAATGTATACTTAATTGATTATGTAATTGTATATGACATGGTAATAATAGAAATAAAAGGAATATTAGAATGAAAATATTCATTTTAAAAGTAAATAATTAACAAAAGTTTATTATTTTGGAAGATAATGAACATTTGTGATGAGTCAGACTCAAGGTAAGAGACTTCATCTAAATTTCCCTTCATTAACATATATCATAAAATTATAAAACTATTTTCTTATATATGTTGTGTATAATTTAGTGTTTACATTTAATATTACGAATCCTTCCTATATCATGGTATATTATGTTTCAATTTGAATTATTTTTTCCAAGGCCATTAGACTTGGAAATTACCAAGTGGTAATGAATACCATAACTCAATTTTTTATTGGTTTATATTAATTATTCATTATATTTGATATTATAAGATTATTTGTGTGATTTAGTTTTTTTATATCTGGTTTTACTTACTATTTATTTTTGTGGATTCATATTTGTCCCACTTAATTTATTCATTGATTAATTTTCAATTTAATACTATTATCTATGTAAGGGTCAATTCACAACCTCATTTTAATCTAAATTGTTTCTACTTAAGTTTCCATTGAATGCCATTATTTGATAATTTCATAATAAAACAATTTCATTCTCATTTAATGAGTTTTTTCATTATTTTTTCATGTAACAGTACCATTTCCTCACTCTTTGGTACATAAAATTATTGATAAAATGTATAAAATAAAATTTTACTTTATTTCACTCTTAGTTCAGAAGTAGATTTTCCTATAAAACCATATTTTTATATTTTTTTTTTCAAAAATGTTTTTATCCATTCAGAAATTAATTATTAAAGAAATTTTTACAAATTCAAATTTTTTTTAATTTCTTTAATGAATGTTATTTTCATTATCAAAATAACGCAGGTTTTGATCTTACTGGAAAAGTGAACGATATATATAATTTAAAGAGTATCACATGAACAAATTTTACACTTGAAATTACAAATAAATTTTTTGAATGATTCTTTAATATTTTTCAAAGGTATTTTTCGAAGAAAATTATTTTCAAAATGTTATTTGAAATTTTTGTTTAAATGTTATTATCAAAGTGATGATATTATTTTTATCAAGAATATTTTAAAGGATATTTTCTTGGAATTTATTTTCATCAATGATAGAAACACTTATTGTATTTATAATCCACTGGGGATATGTCATATTTATACCATCTTTATTCACCTTATGGATGTTTTATGATCATTTTTACCAATGAATTTCCAGACATTAACATTCATGATTCATTATTTGTGGTTTTTAACATTCTCTTAAAATATTCATTTTCTAGTGATCAGTGGACATTAAATTTAACATAAAATAGCCATATTATTTATTATTGATATTTTTATATCAAAAATATTATAACATTTTTTACATATGGTGTTCTACATTGAATGTTATTTTTTATCTGGTGAAATATTGATAAATCCATATTCCTCCCTCAATTCATATATATTATTATAAGACACATTGTTCATGATTTAAATTAAATATTCTATATATGGGAAATTATTTGGACATGAAGGGATAGGTGGGCCTCATAATTATATATCCCCTTGATGTATCCGTAGTCTCATGAGTCAAATGAGTAAGATAAAATTTAATTGGGTTTTGACCATAATTTCAAAACTTTTTCTTAAAGGTCGTGATAGCATATATATATCATGTTCTTGAATACATGGTGTCCAATAATTAACCATTCCCTTAATCGGGAATTAATATATTATTATACATGAGATTTTTGAAAAGATATTTTCACTGGATTACTTTTAATATTAGTTTATTGATTAAATGTTATGTTTTTCTATTATTTACCTTTCTATATTAATTATTAAATGTCTTATTATGAATGCAATTTTCACTATGATATTACCTATTGATTCATTTAATTTTATGTTTATTGATAAAATGGAATGTGAATTTAGCTATTTACCTTTCATCATTGATTATGCCTTATCTATTCATGATAGTGCAATAATTTAAATGGAATGTGGGTTCAATATTTACCACTCTATAGTGCTTATTTTTATAAATTCATGATAGTTTGTGATGTACTTAAACCTTACATGGTATTTGAGCTTATCAATATTTTTTACTTTCTCAAAAATCCAAAAAGTGCACTAAGAATGATATGAAATTATATTCTAGAGGAAATAAGGCTATTATAAAAAATAATAAGTTGTAATTTATGTTTTAATAACTAATTTTAGAAACATGCATGTATATTGTTTAAAAAGAATGCTTAACGGTTGGATCTTTCAGGATGAGATTCATGTTATCTTAGTCCAATATAATTAATAAGACACCAGATCTAGGTTATAGGGGTTGAGGTTTCTATAAGTAGAGTTACACATGATTCGTCTTATTTTTTATAACAAGATTCTGTTTAAAAATTACTTCTTTTGGATTATCACCTAAAAGAACCATAATATTAAAAAAATAATCTGTGAAATAATTACATTTCCCTTCATAATGTTTATTTTAATGTTTTTTTTTAATCCGACTTTTTTATTAAATAAATTATTAATTACATGATAAAAATCCCATGATCTTTTAATGTTTAGTTTCATGGAAATTAGAGACACAATATATAAACACGTAAAAAATAATTCTGAACTCATTCTAAAGACATTTCATTGTTCAAATGGGGCTAATTTTACTTTATTATCAAGGTAAGGGGTGATCATAAATCCTAACAAGGGAATAACCAAGGGATACATATAGAATGTGATCATGTGGTATGCCTATAAGAACATGAGGCATAAAACTATGTAATAGATATGATAATAAAAGGAATATCAATACAAAATGTGCATGAATCATAAAAATGAAATGTAGATTGAATATAATAATATGGCATTCCTAACCAAATCACTATGTTTTATCACCATGTCGGCATAAATAGAAATTACCAATGTTATTCCCCAAGGTATCATAAAACATGTCATAACTAAGAATTAAATTATTTACCCAACGCTTTTAAGAAAATTAAATGTGAGCCCATCGTATGTATTAATTTTATGTGGTCAAAATTTATCATAGTAAATTATTTCATTTATAAATTGTGGAAAATAAGGAAAGAGTTTCGTATAAAAATCATTACGTAAAAAGTTCATAAAGACTTGACCATAATATCATTAATGACACATAAAAATGGATTGTGGGTTTAAAAAAAATTTATAACCAAATAAATAATTCATATTTAGATGAAGTTAGATACACATTTTAAAATGATCAGTTCGGGTGTTGAAATAAAAATTGAAAGCAATTTTCATACATAAAAGAGGGAAATTTGAGAGAGATATTCAGTGGCTTGAGGAGTATACAACATTGATTATGGAAAGAGAAAAATGAGCATGAACAAGGGTATCCCATTGATGAAATTATTCTATAATATTATGTAGAAAATATTAAGTGAACATAAATAAATGAGTTTAACAATTAGAAGACAAACTACAAAGGGGACTTGAATGAAAAAAGTAAGTGGATATTTCCCTTAACATGAAGAATTGATCCTAAATATTAGGGATGGAAAGTTGGGTGATTATGGAAACCTTGGTGGAATTTTTGGGAGGAAAAATCACCAAAAACACTCAATGTTTGGATTGGGAGTGAAGGGGAATCGTAAAATAAAAGGTATTTATAGGAAAGTGGGGAAATAGATTAGTAATTTCAATATTTACATCATGAAAATATATGATGTGAAAAATAAGAAAAAATTCATACCCATAGGTTTTATCATGGTTTTATAAATTTGAGTTAATTTTTTTGTTATTTTAATCCATTCACACTGAACACTATTTTTGTTACTTCTTTAGATATAGAAAATTAAAACTCGAACAAAATATTGTTTTTAATATCAAAATTTTTCTTCTATACTATGGATAATAACTTATCGGTTTTTTAATTAATTTAAAAATAATAAAACACTTTAATTTAATAAAATAATATATTTTAGGTCTTTGGTTTGTGTTAATTAATTATTACATCCTTATGAAATAAAATGGAAGATGTAAAACACACCAAAAAACCAAAAATGTATTTTTGAAATTTAGTGAAAAATAATGTATTTTTGAAAATTATCATAAAATACTACTAATATAATTTATACATGTTTATTTTTAGAATAAACATATTTTATGAAAATAATATTCTTACTATGATAATTTTAACATTAAAATATAAAAATAATTGTTTACTTGAAAATAACGGTTTTAAGTCACCATCCAATTTCTCACATTTATAAAAAAATTTAGAAGACATTATAAAATAATTTTGTCTTTAAAATTTAAATAAAAGTTAATAAGAAGACAACTTAACTAAAAAAACATTTTTTAGAATTCCTTTTTTTATTATAAATGTGTATATCTTTTGTAAAATGTAAAATTATGTTTTATCTGTCCCAAAAAAATAAATTTATCAAATTCATATTAATTAAACGTATTTTATTTGGAAAATATATTATTGAAGTGTAATTTATGGAATAAAAATATTACTAATACAAATTAAATTACACTTTATGTAAATAAGTCTGGGATATGTATCCCCTTATTACACCTATGTACGCCTTTAGAGAAAACTGTGGGATGTTGATAGTCTCATGGGTTGTCTTGACAAATATCAACCGAGTAGAAATCTCAACTAAATATAACTTATCACATTGGTGATTTAATTGTATATTCCCTTTTCAATATCATATTAGGATTGGTCATGGGTGAAATCTAGGGACGCTCCCACCCTCTAATGTTATGAAAAATGGGCTTCAAATGACACAACTTTACTCGTTGAAGCCATCATTTATTCATTCTGAATCAATTATAAATAGTTATTACTACTTATAAATACTAATTATAGACCAAAAATTATAACAAATAGGTATATTTTATAACAATCAAATAGAAAAATAGTTATATTGACCCATGGTCATATTACTATTCCAATAGCCACATTTCTCCCAATAAATACCATTTCATTCATTCACACAAAATTCAATATAAATGTTTCTAAGCATATATTTTCCATTATTTATAAGATTATTTTTTTAATAATATTTTTCTTCTCAGTTATATAGTGTTTTATGCAGGGGAGATGATTCTAGAAGATTGTGGTAATTTGTACTTCCCCATTATAACTATTTTGTTTTATATTTTTTTGTTTAGTTATATTATTTGGGATTTTAATTATTTTTATTACTGACTAATGTAATGATATTTTTTTAATGATATAAGTTATTTTTGGTTACTCTATATGTTATATGATATAAAAATCATTTTTTAGGAAACAAATATCATTTAAAAATCATGGTATGTCGTATTCTCATCCTTAAATAATTTAATCACTAAAATATCTACACATTCCATTGGTTGAGAAAAGGAAAGGGAAATTTTTTCTAACTATATACTATGGTTACCACATCTCTTATTAATATTTATTATTTCTCCGTAACACTTTGATAAGAATTTTTTTCTTATTTTTTATAACTTTCTATCTACAATCCAATATCCCCTTCATATGTTCCTTAGAAGAGAGGTAATGTTATAGTTGTACATCCTTCAGATTTAGAAAATTTGGTCAATTACTTATGTAATTCCTCAAGATATATACCTAGAATAGATCACGAAATTGAGTGATATTTGGTAGAATTTCTAGCTGATATGTCCGTACTCCTGTACAATCAAAAATTTTAAAGGGGCCAATATACATAGGGATAATCATACCTTTTTTCCAAATTTCATGACTCTCTTACATAGTGACATACGAACTGATGGTTATTTTCGTAGCTCTTCATCCATGCCTGAGAATATTTATATTATTGGATGGCATGAACCTTTTCTGTCATCTCTTACATAGGATTAGGACCATGTAGCTTTATCTCACTAACATTGTCACCACTTTTATGATTTCTACATCGATTCCCATATAGAACTTCATATGATTCCATTCTAATATTTCATTAGAAGCATTTGTTGTGTGATAACTCTAGTAATTGGAAGTTTTTATCCCATTAACGTTTAAATTTCATTTACCAAGTTCTCAACATTCCCACATGTGTCAGTATAATCCTTCTAGATTGGTTATCCTTTTGTGTTTGATATTCTATACTAAAATTCAATTAAGTATTTTGGGAATTTTCAATACTTCTCAATAATTTGATGTAAATATTAGATCATGATAAAAAATGGTAGAAAGTAGTTCCCTATTAAGCCTCATCAATTTTTTTATATATGTCTTAGGAAGTTTTTTAATAGTGAAAGAATCCCGAATAGAGGTGAAATGGGTAGTGTTGGTGATTTAATTCACTATAACCCATATCCTACTGTTTCATTTGGATATTCTTAGGAGGAAAGTGATGAACTCCAGAGTGATATTTTCTCACTTCCATGTAGTTATTTGTAGTGGTTCCAATACCCCTTAAGGAATTTATCTCTCTATGTTCACTTACAGATGCACCAAGCACCTTTTAGTGTATTTATAAATAAATCTTTCCATATTGTCCCATAAATAATGATCATGAAGGTCCCTATACATTTAATGATGCTGTGATATATTTGGAAAGTAGATATATGGGATTTATCCGTAAGATCATTATTTATATCAGGATAGATGGGACACATACCCTTGTATGAAATTTCATTACACCATCTTGTTCAATATTAAACTCAAAAACATTCCATTCTTCTTTTCTACAATCTAATTTTTTATCAATGTATCTTATCCTTGAAATCAGTTAATGTTCTCTAGTAATGATGGCTGGGAAATATTTTGAGATTGTATTTATGATTTCCATTCCCATAATTTTCCCATGTCTAACTTATCTTGATCCTTGATAAATGGATATTATCTAATCCTCATTATTTCCATCACAACATGAACTTTATTATATAATGTATTATTGACATTGTTTTCTTTTCAATGGTCATTTTGAATTCAACACTCATAGTCTTGAAGAATCTATAAGCATATCCTTTGTATCATGTTCAATTCATTTTCTGTAAATATATATTAAAAAATATGGTGATATATATCACATTTCTCCCTAAACAGATAATGTATCTATATATTTACATAAAAAATGTCTATTGCTACCTGAATTTCATGTGTCGTATAGTGATTCACGTGAGTATTTAATTGTGAGGATAAATAAGAGATCACCTTTTCATTTTTCATGAGGATGATGCCAATCCATTTCATAGATGTATCAATATAAATAAAAACCATATCATAAAGACAATATACTTAACATAGGTGCATTATCCAATCTCTTCATCAGGTATTAGAAAATTAATTAAAACTCATTTTTTCTAGATATCCTTTCTTCTTTTATATGTTTAATTGGTTAGTATACTAGAATGTGGTGAATACTTTTCAAAAACCTTCTATAATATTTTCATGAACCTTGTAAACTATAAATCTCAAGTACTGTTGTTAGATGAGATAAATCCTACATAACCTTTGTCTTTAATGATTCAATTGAGATTCATTCATTTGATACAATGTGCACAAAGAATGAACCTTTTTGTAACAAAAATAAAAAGTTGATAAATTTTACAAATAACTTCTCCTTCCTTAGAGTTTCTTGTATAACCATTATATGGTCGTCATTCTCATTGTGAATTTTGAAATATATCATAATATCATCAATAAAAACTAAAATTAATTTATCAATGTACACTTTAAATATTCTATTAAACAAATCCATAAATATTGTTAGAGTATTAGTTAAGGCGAAAGACATAACAACAAACTCGTAATTCCCATATTATATTTTGAAAGAAATATTTGTAATATCATCTACTTTCACCCTAAATTGATGATTCCCAGATCAGAGGAAAATCTTTGAGAATAATTGTGCCCCATTAAGTTGGTAAAAAATATCATCAATCATTGTGAGAGGGTACTTATTAGTTAAAATCATCCAATTATGTCTCTATAATGAATTAATTTATACATTGATACATCCTTATTCTTTAAAAATAGAAAAATATTCTCATTAATCGGATTCACTCAGTCTGATAAATCCCATCTCCCAAAGATATTGAATATTTTTATTTAATTCCTATCACTCCACATTTTTTAGTCCATACGGGTTTGCGACATCATCTTGGTTCTTCATATGACTTGAATGTATAACTCTACCTATTTTTTTGGGGTCCAACTAACTCTTTAAGATATAATTCAATATATTCTTAAAAAATAGGGACATTTTCTATCCATATAATTTCATTTTTATCTCCTTATTCACCAATCATATCCATAAAAAAAGATATAGGCAGTGATTCTAGTGAAATATCAGTCTCAGATATCTCTCGTTTCAAAAATAACAATTAGTTATCCCATCAAGAATACAAAAACATACTTTTCCATGTAGTTGTTATTTGAAATATACTTTGAGATCCATTCATTCCCTATTATTGGGTCAAATTCCATCACAATATTGACTATTATATTTTCAATGATATTATACTCTCTAAAGGTAATACTAGAGTTTTATATAATGTTGATGCTAGGATAGTCTGTCTCAGAGTATTTGTTTATAACTACACCACTATAATCTTAGGTATTGATTCTATATTATTTGAAAACACAAATGGAGTAAATAAATTTGTAGAACAATAATCCAATGAATTAGTTTTTAGATTAGAGAGCCCATCGAGTGTACTGACCACCACATCTTTTGGATCTTGTACTCCATTCATTTTGATAGAAAAATCTAGACCTTGATCCCTTGTCCTCCGATGATGTTGATGGGGGATTAGCTCTATTTTCTTCTAATTTCTAAATTTATTACAAATGATACCAATATTTCCAAACATAAAGTCATTAACTTCATGATGGGATTGCACCATCCTTCTATTTTCATTAGTTTTGAGAAGTTGAGGATTAAACTCACCATGAATATTCAATGATATTAACCCATATCATCTTCACTTGTTTAAATTTACACTAAAAATAATGATGTTCTATTATTGATTCTTACCACAATTTTTAATGTGGAAACTTTCAATTTTTACCCTTTTATGATCAAAATTATTCCCTCATTCTTCCTCCATAATTCTCTTATTTTCATTCGACATTTTTGGAAACAACATCTCTCAAAACTCTAGCTCTTATTTTATAGTATCTCTCATTATCACAACATATATTTCATAGTCCCATTTATCAAAATTATTCTATAGATGGGATCATTGTCCACTAATGAATATACTAAACCTTCTCTTAGGATCCATAACCAAGCAATAGGTGTATTGTGAATGCATTGTAATGTTTATTTCAATAATTCCTACAGATTTAATTTTCTTCCAATTCAACATTAAGAATTCCTTATTGATTTTTGTGCACATCAAAAGGAGGAAATTTTTATTGATAAATATTCCTCTAAACTCTTCCAAATCATTGGAATTAATAACAAATCTTAACATCATGTTTTAATCAAATTCCATGACTAATTGTATTCTTCTTATAAGTGGTAATGGTGATTATATCTAGACCTAAAAGTGGAGTAAAAATATATATTTTCAATCGGGTTAATCCATTTTTAATCAATCAATGGGTCAGTAGATCAACCAAAAGAAGGTGGTCATTTATTGATGAAGCACTCAAAGAAAAGTTATTCCATTTAAGGTAAATACAATTTCTCAAATTGATTGAAGTTATTATTCATAACTCAAAACTATTTATTTATTATCAACATGATTTTCTCCATTCCATATTCAAGAATATTAGGATGGCCATCAATGCATCATTCATTGAACTCATTATTTATGTGGCTCATCTTTTATTCCACCATCAAAGAGAAGAAAAAAATAGTGAAAAATATGTTACTTTTTTTTAATATTATCATTATAAGTGTATTTTATTTCTTGGAAAATAATGCTTAAATATTTTAAAAATAAATATCTTGTAAATTAAATTTCTATATATCCTTCATAATGATTCATAAAAAGAATCTGATTAAAAAAATATCCCTAAGAGTATCAAAACTGATGTATAGAAAGGCTTGTAGTCATGCACCTATTCTTAATTGAGATTATATTCAAACATTGTTTTTGGGTGTTACCCAAAGGCACATATATACCATATACACATCCATTTATAATATCCATAAAGGTATGTATTTTTTGGAAACCACTTAATTAGTACTCACCAAATTACCAAAATGTTTTCGTATATTTAGACTTGTCATTAGGGTTAATAATTGAGTACTAATTTACACTTGTAACTAAATCGTGGTATTATACTAACTATGTATTCCTTCATTTTTATTATTAAAACATATCATAATATGAAACAAAACACAAGATCTTTTAATGTTTTGTTTCACAAAAAGTAGAAACATAATACAAAAAAACATAAAAATTTATTATAAATATAATTAAATGGCATATTCATGGTTTCACCCTTGGTTAATGTTACTTAATATCATATCATGGGGACATAAATCAAAGGAAAGGGATGATCATAAATCCCAGTAAGGGAATAACAAGGGATATATATATATATAATCAGTGATCTTTATAAATACCAATAAGAACCTGAGGCAGAACAATATGAAATTAATAAGAGAACTTGAGGAATATCATATTAAAAATAAATTTATTTATAAAATAGAAATATGGATATAACATAAAAATAAGTCTTTAATACACATATCAATATGGTTTACCACCAGGGACTAATTAATAGAAATTACCAATGTTATTCAATAAGGTAGTGTAAAACATATCATATCTAGACATTAAATTGTTTACCTAGTGAACTGGAGAACATCAGGGGGTATCCATAATATTTATTAATTTAATGTGAGACATATTTTTTACAAAAAATCATTTCATTAATAATACATTTAAAATAAAGAACAAGTTTTATATCAAAATTATTGCTTAAAAAGTCTATAAGGACTTGACCATTTCATTAATTATGCCCCATAGGAATGGAATGTGGGTTTCATGTATATAAATAACATAGCTAATAAGTATTGTATAAAAATATTTTTATTACCATTGAAAATGGTGGGGTTTGGTATTAAAATAAAAAGGAAAAGATAATTTTATTTATAAAAGAGTGAAATTAGAGAAACAAATTCTGAAGTATGGCATATATAAAACATAGACTAAGGAAAAGAAAAAATGAGGGGGAAAGAGGGAATTTGAATGATAAAAGAGTATTATTATAGTAATGGTAAAATATATTGTCATAAAAATGGTCAACTATTAGAAGACATACCACAAATATGGGAGATAAATGGATATGAAAAGTGGAGATTTTCCTTTCATTTAATTATTGCTCCTAAAAATTAAGGATAGAACCTTTGGCAATTAAAAAAAAAATTTGGGGACTATTTGGGGGGGAAAATAACCAAATAATAATGAATAATGGATTTTTAGTGAAGGGTAATTGTGAAATGGTTGGGTATTTAAAGATAAAGTGGAGGAATTTTTTAATAATATTAAAGTATAGGTCTTGGAAATATAGGTTGTGGAAAAAGAAAAATCATTGGAAGAAAAAGGTCTTTGATCTTGGTTTTAGTAATTTGAGTCACATTTAATGAAATAATAATACATTATAACTAAAAAAAAATTATATTACTTATTTTGATGTGGAAAATAATGTTTCCACAAAATAATGTTTATAACTTCAAAATTTGTATTTTCGACTCTAGAAAGTCACTTATAGTTATGGAAAATGATTTAAAATAATTAATGTATTTAATATTAATAAAATAATAAATGAGTGGTCATGTAGTCTGATCAAATAATTATTATATTATAATGATATAATATTTAATTCAAAAAACATACAGAATTCCAAAAACAGTATTTCAAATTTTCGCTAAAAAATAGTGTTTTTTAAAATTATCCAAATTTAGCTTTACCAAATTCTGATTTTAGGGGTTCAAATATTATATTTATTTTATCAAAAAATTGAAAAATATTGTAATTTTAACATTTATTTATAAAAATCATTATTATTTTTTAAAAAATATCAGTTTTAAGGCACACACAAATTTCTAAAACTTATCAAACATTTCCTGGGACATTATAAATTTATTTTATCATTTATATTTAAATAAAATTGTTTGAAATGATTATTTTAGTGAAAAAAATATTTTTTATAATTCCATAGTTTAGTTTAATTTTGTATATATTTTTAAAAAAGAAAAATTCTATTTAATTGTTTTTCCAAAAAATCTATTTATCAATTTATCCTCAATTAAACATATATTTGATTAAGAAAAATATTCATAAATAGGTGTAATTAGAATAACCATTCTATTTTTATGAATAAAATTACAGTATATTTTACTAAGGGGTAGACACGTAACCCCATATTACACCCGTATACACCCTAAGGGTAAGGTGTGTGATGACTGTAGTTTCATGTGGAGGATCAGCTTACATCGACTAAGTCATAATATCCACTAACATGGAAATATAATATACAAGATTTCATCAATGTTTCACTTGTTGATGCTCAACAAGGTATTGGCCTTGGAAAAAATCCATTGACTTTAGCTTCCTGCCATGTTCTCACAAATGGTCTTCAAACAGAGTGACTATACTGGTTAAGGCCTCTATTTCTCTATTTTGAATCAATTTTCCATTTTTGTTAATACTTATAAATAAGAATTATAATGGTAAAATTATAACCAATGAGTATTATTCCTAATGATCAAATAAATGAATAGTTATATTAGACAACGATCATATTTCTATTCAAACAGTCACATTTCTCCCTCTAAATACCATTTCAACCATTCCCCAAAAATTCACATAAATTCCTCATAAGGTTATATTTTAATTTATTATGATTTTGGTTTGTTTACTAGTATTTTCATTCATTTCCATAGTGTAGGTCCTCAAGCGATGATTATAATAGAATGGGGTGGTCTATATTTTCCCATTTTAGATATTTTATTTTGTATTTTTTTAGTTGTATTGTTATACATTTTCATTTGTTTCATAGCTGACTAATTTAAGGATATTTACTAATGTGATTATTTATTGTTAGTTAATCTATATATTCTATAATATACTACATAATGGTTTAGGAAACAAATATCCTTTAAAAATCCTCTTTTGTTATATGTTCCCTCGTATTTCAAACCATACACTTTAAAAATAGATTGATTTAGAAGAGAATAATAAATTTAATAAGAAAATAAATGGAAAAATTGAACTAATAATTATTGATTCATGCAATAAATGTATATCACAAATTATACATTTCTAATATTTTATCTAGATTATTCGTAGTAATAATCTTATTGTGTTCCCCAGTATAATACCCAACAAATAAATATTTTTTTTTTGACATTATATATTTTACATGATTCTCATAAATATTCTATGGCATGATTTATGACATAAAAACACATATATCCCAACCCACAAATCTATAGGTTTGGTGTATCAGTAAATTGTTTAAAATAATATAAAAAATAATGACAAACTACGTCAAAATAACTTCCAAAAACATAGTGACATACTAAATTACATTGAACTTGTATTTATATATAGAATAACATGGAGACATATATAAAGGAAACACGTGATCTTATGATGTCCTATATGGGAACAATGCTGATAAATAAATAAAACATAAAAATAATGAGGCATAAAATTACATCACAAATGAGGGGGAAAATATAATCACATTGACGAATGTAATAAATGATATGATATCATAGGGTAATATAATAATAATAATGTAAAGGTCACATGAAATATGAAATCATAATCCAAATATAAATCTTAGTTCTAATAAAACAATTACACAATGTACTAGGTTAATTTCCTGTGCTCCGTACATGTTTTATAATGAGAGGAAAATGTTTTCTGTTATAGTGGGAAGATATATGACTTCAAATCCACTAATAAAATAATAATTTGTACATGAATTTTTTTTCCAAGATAACTAAATCATAAATATATAATATTCATGTGAAAAACCATGATATGTAAATGTGTTAAATTATCCAATCTAAAAAAATCCCAAAGATTTTTCATAATTATTCCAAAAATATAAATTTTTATATCATTTTTATGTCCATTAATGATTAAAGAATAACAGCCAATTAATATATTGTTCAAGTGAATAAAAATTCATAAGAATTCGGTGGACAAGTAGATGAAAAAATGAACCTCCCAAATAAATTTTTAAAAAACATGTAAAGTACCATTAACAATGGTAAGAAAATAGTGTTTATCTCAAAATAAAACAGGATCTAGATTAGTTTTTTATAGAATAATCATAATTTTAGTATGTTATGATATTAAAGAAACATTATATTAGTTAAAAATAAAATATAATAAGTAATTTAATGTTTCAATTAAATCGAGTTTTCATTAACAAATAGAGTGAGAATGAAACTATAAAAAAGTACATACCCATAAATGAATGTTAATATAAACTATATATATATAAAAGGAACATATATATGGAATATATAATATCTTAATGTTAAAAATTGTGAGATAATGTGATGTAATAATATAGAAATCATAACCAATAAGAAACAATGGTTGTTCGGGTGTTCCCATGGATTAGTTCCAATTATTCTTTGTATGAGAATATAACCACCTGAATAACCAAATTAAATCTAGTAAATGATTTGTTAATAACATTTTCATGTATATTTATTTTATTAAAGTATTTCTACAATAATATTTACTTCATTTATTATATAGTTTTTGTTTGTATCAATAACTAAGGGATTTTTGAGTAAATTCTCTAAAATTGATTCAGTAAGTTAATAATGGTAAATAATAATATAAAATAATTTATTCATCTAAAAAATTATATAGGTATATATTATTTACAATTTTTTGAAGAAAAATATCTATACAACTCATTAGATTTAACAACAAAGTTTCTGATTTTGGGATCTTTTCAATTATTATCATTTTGGAAAATTACAAATATCAGGATCATTTTTTGTTAACATTAATGAAATAATGATTTATTAATAATTACATAATTTTAATACTTTCATAAAAAATATATTTTTTAATCAAAAATATTTTAAAAACATTTAAATTATGGAATGAGTTGATCTTTTATAAGATTATCCATTAATGGGGTTAAAACTAACCAAGATGGGTCAAGTGTTATAAAAATAATAAAAATAGATTGTATGAATTATTTGATGAGATAATTCATATTATATGAGAATTATAATAACATTAATGTTATTAAATTAATTTTTATGATAATTATAAAGACTATATTAATGGAATAATGAATGAAATAAAAGGTTGATTATAAAAGAAAATATAACTTATCACTTTGATGTGGCCACTTTAGACTATACATTAAGCCTCCATAGATTGACCTATTGGTGGAAAAAAACTATAGGAAGATTATATATTTTGAGGCATATTTCTGTAATTTTATGAAATATAATAAGTTTGTGGTGTTTGGATAAATGGTTTTGGGAATGTTGGTATTTCTATTGCGAGGGGTGGTTTTTTATAGTAAAAAAATTGAATAAAATATCAAATATTCAAATGTGGATAAAATATTTGATCGAATAGTTATAGGATATTTATTTGACATTATGATTTTTTTCTTCAAAACATTAAACATCCTACAAAATTATATCATATAAAATATTAAAAAATATTTAACTTATACATTAATTTAATAATTACCTCAGTATTTTTTAAACATAACATAAAAAATCTTCACTCTAACAAAAATTTGAAATATATATTTAAAAAAATGACATCAATTTTGTTAGAATAATTTTATGAAAATGTGAAATTTAATTTTTATAATATGATGTAGTTTTTTACAAACGGATAAATTAATATCTATTTCATAAAAATATATTATTATTTATTTAAAAATAAATATAATATTATAAAACTAATATATGATATAAAATTTTGATTTAAATTTTTGAATTCATCATAAAAATATATTTCAATGACATTAAAATATATATGTCTTCTAAAAAATAAAATTATTATGTTTATGTTCCTAATATTAAATTTATCAAATTTATAGGTTTTAATGAATTGTATTTTAAACTAAACTTTATTGTATTTTTTCCTATGATACCAAATTTTAATTTACTATTATAACATTTGGATTTTTATATAAATGGTTATATTTCATAAAGTATTCAACACATTACACATCCATCAAATAACTCAAATATTAGTCATTCATAATAATTCTTCCCAGGGATCTAAATTTATCATTTAAAAAATTCACATTACATTACCACTGGTTTTTTATTTTTACTATGTTACTCAAGGGTGTGATAATTCTAGGAGACTAAAGTGATATATATTTTCCTACTCTTGTGGTTTTATTTTTTTCATATTATATTGTAGTTTTTTTAGGTTTATGGTGTATTTTTATACTTGGTAAGTAACATGTAATGTTAATGATTGTTTTTGTATTTTTTAGTTTGCATGAGAGTTATTTATATTGTATCATATATCAAGATAAAAAATTATATATTTACATGGAAATTTCATATAGAAACTATTTGATAGTTACATTCTCACTACTCTCTATGATACAACCATGATTCACCACATTGGATGAATATATTTTGGGTTTTATATCATTATATTAAGTTAAATATTTATATTTATGCACTATATTCCCCTATTGAGAAACACAGAAAAAATTATTCATTTAATTGAATGTTAGTGTTTGGTAAATCTTATGAGAAGCTTAATAAACTATTCAATAGATTTAAAATGGTTTAAAAATATTATGTTAAAGTTCCATTATTTTCCCATTTATAAATGAACTAATAATGGAAGTACTAAAATAGATATGTTTTCACCAAATTTGAATACCAATGGTCTAATCATTTAATTAGTTTATTATTTATTTAAGCATTATGGAATCCCCAAACACTTTGAAATGGTTTAGAAATGTTCTTTTATCTCCATAAAAATAATTAACTTGATCCTTATGCATTCATATATTATTATCCAACAAAGAAGATAATTTAATGGTTTTATTTAGAAATCATTAAACTAATCTATTTGAATTGATGATTAATATTTCTTTTATAAGAGAAATAAACCAAATTGAGGACACTAAACCATAAACCATTAAGATCAGGTATACAATCATAAATCACATATTCAATAATATGAGTTGTTTTCTCGAATTGGAAAACAAATGTTAATCATATAATCAATAATAAGTATGATGAGAAATAAAAATATGAATAATATTTTCTATAATAGAAGTATATAAAATGATTGTGGGTATCTAGTTCACTAATGTTATAAAAATCGATTGAAAATTTTTAAAACTAAAAAAAGGACTAGATAATTAAAATTACAATATAAACTTTAAAATATATCCTTTGGGATATCATTTAGTTTTTAGGAAGATGATGATATGTTACAAAAATGTTGATATTTGAAAAGTAATTTTATACTCTTTAATAAATTGAGGATTGTATCAATTATTGATATAGGTTAACGATTCTTGATCATAACAAAAATCAATTTTTATTATCAATGTATCTACTTATATTTCTAATACTATTCTTTGTGAAGAGAACTAGAGCTACACAAAGGGATTTTTTTTGGACAGTGAACATTTTTTTCCTTGTAACTTTAAAATATATATCCAATTCTCCTAATTTGTTCCATTCCATATGATGTATAAAAAATTAGATTGGTTTTATTACTTGAGATAAATTGATGGTTAACTTTACCAATTTCATAGGATAAAATTGAAAGGAATATTTAGTGAAATTTTATGGATAAGGATAAACCACTAGAGGTTTGTCCTATCATTATTTATTTAGAACTTTACTAAGAAAATGACATTTTATTTTTATGGTTCTCATTCATGAATTACCATAGACAGTTTCTAATCGGCTATCCTAATACAACCACACCCTACTGATAATATATTGAATAATAGTAGTATATTTGGAAAATATTATTCTATTCTAAAATTTGATGAAGCATTGTAACTTATTTTACTAGTAAAAACATAGATTAACATAAAATTATTTCTAATTAATAAAAATATGATTCTATAAATGAGCATAGAAACTATTATCTTTATATAAGTTAAATAATTCCTTAATGGAGTTATGATTTTTCATAAATTGGTATAAAAATTAAGAATAATAGTGACACTTCCAATATGATTTATAGAAGTAATTAAAATATATTAGTGATTACTGATCTTGAAACATCCATACCAAATGATGCTCATAATAAAGTAAAATATTCAAATATAGTAACACAAAGTATAGAATATCCTTTATCAATATTCATTATAAAATACAAAATTAATAATACCCATCCATTTCCCTCAGGAAGAAGTGACTATGTAGAAGGAAAGTATGGTAGGATTCCTTGATGTTTCTAAACTGACCACATGAATATCATTGATTTGTTTTATATAGATAATGGGGATTTATTATTCCTGGGAACTCATAATTATGATATCATATATGTGGCCTCATCATGGGAGGAAAAAGAGACATCTATCCACTCTAGCAATCAGAAAGAGATAATTCATGATTCTCCAATTTTGTATTTATTTTTTGATTACTAGAAAATGCATCACCCATTGAATATGGATTTTAACTCCCCCCACATAGGATCCCACTAATGATGGGTTTCTGATTATAATATAATGGTTTTTACACAATCCCACATTTAATATGATATACCTATTCCTATATATCCATTATATATCTATTCAATCTCTTTGTCCATTTCACACTGATAGATATCACCCCAAACAGTCAAAGAGAGATTGACACTAAAATTTCCCCATTTACATAATACAATTACTATAGTTATATTTAGATCTTTTATCCGTTATAGAATTTTTTGGTAATTAGGTGTTCTAATTGAATTATCACACCCACCCTCTCATTATGGAATTGTAAGTGGAGGTATTATTGCAAGTATAAACTATAATAAAGTAAAGGAGTCAGTTAAAACTTCTTTAAAAGATAGAAAACTCAATGTTTAAAATTTTATTCAAAAATTTATGATTAACCACATTCCCCTCTCTCTCTCTCTCAATTTAAATTTTTATAATTTAAAATTGAAAATATTTAGAAACATTTCAATTCATTCTTGAATTATATATTTTTAAATTAAAGCTATCAAGGAAAATAAAATAAGTTTTTATTAGTTAATGAAGTTTGTTGTTTATCTATGTTAACCTAGTTCTCAAAAATAAATGTATAAGAAATGATATTTATTTATTTTTGATGTTATGATAAATTTAAATTTTCAAACCATTACTCATAATAATATCACCAATAAACGATAAAATTAAACATAGTAATCCATGTTATCGAATATGTCACTATATATATTCTTATAAATAAATTATAAGACTTAGGAACATAATAATAAATCTTGAAAGAAATAAAAATATATCCTAGAATACCCCAAGTAACAAAATATTCCAATATAGTTATACATTCCAATAATATATAATGGTCACATAATGAGTCCTAATTAAACTATCATATTACCAATATTAAATCCATACCCAATATCCCATAGTGGTATCTGACATAATTTTGTAACGATCATGTATTGATTACCTAAATGGTATAATAATATTTCACCAAAACACCTCAGGTGCCCCTCCCAATTATAGAAAGATATTATAAAAAACGAGGGATTAAAGGAGTTTATGGGATATATGATTTTACATCCTTAATTTACATAATAAAAAAAATAATATTCTTAAAAAAAATGTAGCACAAAATTTTGATATAGGGGAGACATCAACATGAAATAGAGTAAACCACTAATGGGTACTTGTACATTGGTACATATAAACAATAAGTGGGGGAAAGACTAAATATAGATTCATGACCACAAACACTAGTTCATTATATAAATAATGTTTGAAAATTGTTAGAAGTGTGAAAAAAATCACTATACACATGTTAGTTAATCGAAAATCACCATAGTGGGAATGAATGGATTTAGAAAGAGTAAGATTTCCTCTAAAAACCTTTATAAAATAAAATTATCTTGGAACAAAATTTGTTAAGAAAATTCTAAAAAATTAAAAACAAAAACCCAAAACACATGTCTTTTAAGGATCCATTCTATATTGTTTTTAATTTCACTAAATAATTAACAAAAGAATCAAAATGCATCAAAAAAATGTATATGTAGGGTTTGAGTATAATGTACCCATTACGTAGTAAAACACCTCCCATTATGACATTCCATAAACAAATATGTCTAAATAAACAATGAAAATATTTATCCACAAGAACAAAAAAATTATTAAAGGGAAATTTAATAAATGAGTAATAAAAGTAAGATATGAAAAATAACTCCCATCTTACAGAGGGTCCATTCTCCTAAATTTTTTTTGATACATTTCATACAGCTTATGAAAAAAAATCCAATTCAAGGATACATTCCTGTTATAAAATATGGATTTAATATTATGTAAAAAATTTAAGGGAAATCGAACATATGATACCATTTTGAATTTGAGAAAGTGGTATACTAAGTCACGACAATGTGATCATATCCCATTATATCACATTTTTTCAACCATGTTGTGTAAATAATCATTCTTTACATAATAAAATTAATTTATATTATCATTTATAACATTATATGTATAATTATTAGGTCTTATAAAGTCATCCATTAACATTTTTAAGGAACAATTAATGTATAACAAATTTAAGAGCATTAATAATGTACAGGAAATAAGTCAACAATTATTAAAAGTAGACAATTAGAGAACAAATACATGACGGTTATGGAATACACAAATAATAAATCTGAACTACATTATTGGAACTATTCCCATCATTCTAAAACAATTTGTGAAAACATAATTAGATGAAATGTTTTAATTACCTTTAAGTTCATTCATTCCCATGTCATTTATAATTAACATCCATTTGAGTATAAGAGTATGAAGGGTTCATGTACCAAAATAAAAATATAATTATTTACTAAGATTCAAAGGGATAAGATAGTGCACTATAAGATTATTTGGAACAACCAAAATGATGTAGAATTAGTGTATTTATTGACTACAAATATATGAGGATAAAGCAAAAAAGTAATGAAACATTCAAAATATCACTTAAAATTGGCCAAACATGAGGGAAAACTAGATGAAAATAAATCTAACTATTTTTTTTATTTCTATAATACATATATTAGAATAAGACGAAATTTCATTTATTTGATTAAAAATATATAATGAACAAAATATTATTGGTATTAGTGAACTATTCCTTTTTGAAGATGAGATTCCTTGAAAATTCATAGAAAAAATGAACAAAATTTAAGATTGAACCTCTTGACATTGTGAAGTGGTGAAAAATTAACTTCTGAAGAGGGAAACATATATAGAACTATTTTGAAAAAAAGATGGATATGGTTTTTTCAATTCAAAAATTAGGGTTAAATGTTAATTTATCCCATTTGTTTTAAAAAATTAACATTCTCTCTAATAGGTACATAATACAAGCTCTTGGGAACATGGTGGAGCTTCCACGTCTAATATGTCCAACAAAGTTACACCAAGTACCCATTTTTTGTTGACAAGGTACATTATGCTACACCATCACCTAGGTCAATTTTTCCTACACCTATCATATTTTCCAAAACACCCACAATTCCCTATTTACTATTAATTACATCAGAAGAGTTATTGATGTACAATAATTGAAGGACAAGGATATCATATAATTGTTAATTTCTTTATAGTTTATTTATTATATTGTAAACAAATAAATATATATTGTTTGTATTCTTTTCTAGAATTATGAATCCATGGATACATATTTGAATACCATATTATTAATATAAACCATAATATGGTTGGGAATTAGGGTGATGAAACTTCATTAATTCATTGATAAAATTGAATATTTTCTTAACATTGGAAAATATAACTTATATATTAATTTTACTCATATGAATTCCTATAAAAAGAAAAGATCATGCACATAATAATTTTACGTGGTTCACATTTAAAGAGCCACTCCAAGGGGCATATATTAATGATGTGTTGATATTATAATTCACAACTACATAAATATTATGTAATAAAATATTTAGTAAGTGATCATTACTCCATCATGGTCCAAAATCTATTCTTATCTTCAAATAATTTCTCTCTAGAGGGATGAAATAAATCGACTCGACCCACATGCCGATATTACGTTATTTAAAAAACAAATTTGTCACCAAATAGTTAGGTTTGTATTCATGATGACATTCTATTCTATAACATATTTTCAAATAAATTTTTTTTATGACACATCATTATGAATTAACTTATCATGATGGACATTCTAATTTCTCTAACATTCATTATTCTACACTTTGTATCTTCATTATTATTTGTGACTTTTTTTCTTTCACAATAGATTCCCTATATCAATGAAAAATTTAATTTGAAACATGAAATAAAATCATCACATGACTTATTTATATATATCACTTTAAATACATCCTACGAATATGTCTTCCATCTAATATCCCCTTTTAAATTTGAAATTTAGTAGTTAAATATGATTAAATGACCATAAAAACACCTTGAGAATACCACACTAATAATTTTATCCATCTTATATTGAAGACAAGACTTATAGATAAGTATAACCGTTTATATAATGATAATCTATATTTAACTTAATTTTTTTTCAACTATATGGAATTATACAACATGGTGAATAGTTTCATGGTAAAATGTAGTATATTATATGAAAAAGATCCTCAATATCATTATACCAAAAATAGACCCTACGTGGTAAAGTCATTATCAACCGTGTGGAATAATTTCTCTTCCTCATGACTATAAAATCAATTATAGTCATACCTGTCTCAATGGGAATGTGCTAATAACATAATTATCTTGTCTATATTGCCTCTATTCATCATTGTCCTATTTTTACCTAGCGCAAAACCACTCAGAGTAATTAGTTTCTTCTCTACCCTACATGGTGTTGTTGTTGATCTTAGTGATATGTCACAGTGGTTCTTTGTTAATTTATGTATAAATGGGTTTCACCCATTTTTTAGAAGTGAAACACCACTATCAAGTTTCCAGATATTACCACATCATAAAATTATATTCCAGCATGAAGCTCCGTGAGACTCCGAATATAACAATATAAATGAATTTTCCAAATGTTCATATGGAAACACTATCCATGGTGTGGTCTAGTAGTTTTTTTCCTTTGTTTCATCTTAATTATTCAAGAACTAATGATTTAAAATATTCATTCATATGAAAACTAAATGAAATTATAAACAAATATCTAAAAAAAATCGTTGAGCCCTAAAATAAATCCAATTGGATTTTTCATGAAATTCTTAATTCTCAATGATCCTAATAATTATTATAAACTCATGAAACCAATGATGCACAATCCAAATTTTAAAATGAAATGAAAATGATCTTTAAATATCAAATACCCTAAGAAGCAAGATAAGTTTTATTTATCACATATAAAATCTTATGTGAGATATATTTTAATGTTGAAAACGTGATACATTTTCAAGAGAAAAAATGTTGTAAATGATTTTTAGGTAAACTATTTATGTTTTGAAACCCCCTTGATAGTAGATCCCCATATATTAATGTTTCATAAATATAATATAATATTCCAAATAAAATTAATATACAAATATAAATGCATGTATAAAGGATAAGAGGGACCCATAAAAACCTTATTACATTAATTATATTGGTTTAAGTTCAAGGTGAAACCAATTCATTTCGAATACATATTGTAATAATGTCTTTGAGAAAATATCCACCACCTGATATTGTATTCCAATGAATTCTTTTAACACTAGGTTTTCATCCACTTTATCATTTATGAAATTAAACTGGATCACAATGTGATTCATATGAAAGTGAAAAATTAAAATTTTAGATAAGTAAATAGAATTTTTTGTTATATTTAACTAAAATTTTCTATGGTACCACATTACAAATGGTGTAAAACTATTTCACCATCCATATATATTATGTCCAAGAATTGTTTTGACTATAACTTTTGGCACCTAAATTTTTCTTAAAATAAACACAATCATGTTTCTTTATTATCCAACATTCCCTTTAATTTCATAGGTTAAAAAAATATTCCAATTTTGGGTTTTGACCGAAAGTATCATGAACTAAACTTATATATAAATATTTTAATAAATCCATTTCAATTATATGTTTAAATAGATAACCATAATGTAATGTTACTTGAACAAAACTTATTAATCTTATCAATGACAACACAAGTTTTTTGTTTGGATAACTCTAAAATTAGTTTACCAAGAATATATCATAGAAAATATATAGACTTACCATAGTAAAACAGAGTAATCTACCAATGATTATTTTATAAAAATTGTTATCTAACCCCTAAATTTCATAATAATTACTTATATTATTTTTTCAATTTCAATCACAGTTGAAACATGTTTTTATTCATCCCTTAAAACACCCACAAGACATCTTTTTATAAGTACCCTTTGAAATAAAATTTTTACCTCTCTTTATAATGAACATGAAGACTATGAAAATATTTCAATCCCCTGATCATTGACATTTCAAAGTATGAACTCATTAATTTATCAAGAATATTTATCAATTTTTGTTTCGTATAACAATTGATGATGTTTTATATGTACATAGACATGATAGGCTTCTCGACTTTATAATTTCATATAGAGGCTATGATAAACCTATAATAATTTGAATACAAACTACATATGGAAAGTATCAGATCTTTCAAACCTAGAATAATGTGCTTCCCATATACCATAAGATTTTTTCACTTCCATAATTATTTAGAATCATCATTTCGTAGACTAAATCCAATTGTATTTCTTATATATTCATCTTCATTTTTTATTTCTTTTTAAAAAACAAACCTGATATCCATCTAAAATATTCTGAATTTATTTTGGAAATTTACTACTTGAATGTTTCTTATAAACTATATTATTTTGACTAGTGAAAATGTCACTTTTACATAATTACCTTCAACATGAGAACATCCCATTAAAACTAGACTTTGTTTATTTTGTATAATAAATCCATTTTCATCCTGATTGTTCTTAGAGACAATTTTTTGTACAAATCACATGTTGATTTTCAGGATTTTTCAAATATTATAATGGTCATATATTTATCAATAATATCCAATAATTTATTTATATAATTCTTACATGATTTCTCAATTGATTATTTTTTAATCCAATTTTGTTAAAACTAAGATAATAAAGTAGTATTCTCTAATTTATTCCTCCCTATAGACTTAGATGGTGAAGATTTACCTCCAATGATGTTTTTTGGGTCTAAATAAGACATATTCATTTTTAAATGAGTCACATGTTGAATCACCACTTAAATTTGATGTTTTATAGATTCATACTAATAATCATCATTTTTATTAACAAAATATGTTTCTATAATTTATCTATTTATTTATTCAGTTTTAGTAAACATTTATTCCAATCTAGAAATTCTTTAATTTAATTTTTAATCATTTTCCCAAACTTTTTTATCATTACTATAATGTTTTTTATATAATTGTTGATTTAATTTTAGGCAATAATATTTATTGATAACCATATAAATATTCTATCACCACTACATCACTAAATATTCCTTAATTGTTTTCCTTTTTATTGATCCACCGTTATTAAAATTGTCTGTGATAATTCCTAGATTGTTTTATTCTGTGAGAAATTTATTCATTCATATTTTATACTCCGAGAATACATAATAATATATTTTGAGTATAAATATTCACATTAATTTCTTCTACCATTTATTGACTTGGGATTCCATATATGTCAATAATTTTCTAGAATTTTTTTTTAATATGTGATGTTTTCTTTATTCACAGGAAATACAGGATCCGGGGGAACCCATTCCTAAATTATTTATGAATTAGATATTAAAGATATAAAAAGGTCATTAAATACAATGGTTTTTTCAAATTAGTGAGTTAAGAACTACTCACATGTCATATTTCACTATTAAGGTGTATTGGTCAGGAGATCTTAAATCCCACATTATGTATTCCTTAGGGACTTATGTCTTTTAAAAATCAAATTAAACCTCGTTAACTTCTTTATATACATATAGAACAAGTAGATTAATCTAATTTAAATTATTTTTATAATCTAGCAAATAAGTAAGGTGCATCCATGGGATGCTTTTAGTTCTTGTTTCAGGGTCATGGATGCAATTTCTGAATTAAATTTAATCAATTTTCATTTTTTTTCATTTATGATCTTCTTTTTTCCTTATAAGAATGTTCTATATGTGGTAAATTTTTTGAATGTCACTTCGAATTATATTTATCACAATCAATCAAGTAAAATGTTTATTTTACAATAGGATTATAAAGACCCATAAATTAGAAGGAAATTTTTTTCTTAAATTCTTTCGGATTTTACGAGAACACAGTTTCTGATGGCAGTTGATTCCGAGGCCCGGTGTGCTCGAAATCAATTTTCAAAGTTTAGCTTGGGTGCGTTCAGTGAACGAACGAGCAGGTTTTTCAATCTTTTGAACTGGTGCGCGGAATTGAAATCCGAGGGTAGCGATGAGCTCGTAGCGCTGGTAATTTTTTAGACGACTTTTACCATTGATGCGTTTTCTGGGGAAAAGAAGTTTAATTTTGGGGTTTAAGTGAGAAGTAAATAAAATTGTCTACAATTTTATTTTATTATCCTTGGAAGTTAAACTCTCTCCTTGGAAGTTGTTGGTGGGTCCCACAACCACCCAACATCCCATGTTTGTTTATGAGGTAGGTGGGTCGCACAAGAGTCCTCATATTTTCACATTCCATAACCCTTAACCGCTTTGAAATCCCATGATAAATATATGGAAAATCCCAATTAATTTTTTGGTAACATTTAATTATGTGACTTCTCCTCTCCCCACATTAAATCATCCCAACACACTTAATCAATTAAGAGAGTTATGTATGTGAATTTTAAAATTTCAATGCATGGAATGAATTAATAAAATAAGTTAAGACTTATTTTATTTGGGTTTAGTCTTGTTATGTTGGGTTAAAAGGAGAGAGAGCTCTTGTGACTTGAAGAACTTCGTCCCCTTCGTTGAAGAACTCCAAGACTCTGACGAAGAACATCAACTCGGCGACCCCGATTTCTTCTTCCTTTTCCTCCTCTGCAGCAAGGAAGGAAACAATGATGCGGGAATTCACCAATGATGTCACGCTTCATTTTCACTGTGATAAAAGAAGAGACGCCGCTTCCTTCTAGGATGCTCTTTTTTGACATCTACGAAACCTCACCACATGAGGACGTTAACCACAACACCTACGTTCATCATCGTTTGTTGAGGTAGGGGTTAATTTCAATTTTAATAAATTAAAATTGTGCTTTTTTAATCGTTGAGCATCTAATTTTCTTTGGCCGCATGTTATCATTATAACCGGAGGAGATCAAACCTCAAAAACATGGCTGATCCCCCTCCCCTTAACATGTTAATCTTCATTGATCGTTTTGGATATGGCGGTGCGGTGCCGTTGCACCGTGCTAGAATGAAATGGACCACTGCCGAAACAGGATACAATGATGATGTGAGGCGCCGTCACGCCACGTCGGTGAGGCCAAAGGGGGACGCGGCCAGGAGCAGGCCGCGGCAGAGGGGCGCAGCGCCGTCGCGCAGCGCCAGTTAGACAGGAGTCACGACCTAAGGCCTTGGTTGTCTTCAAAGGTGCAGCTGGCCGAGCCGGCCAATGGAGCCACCTGGATGCGGGACCAGGGATGGTCCCACAGTTACAACAAGGTCGGCCTTTATGGCTGGCCATTTTGGAAACAGTGGGACAACGCCCACCCTTCGCACCTCGCTCTGCCGAGAGCCAAGCCGCGGCCGGCTTCCGAGCTAAGCCACAGGCCGCGCGGGCCAGGCCGCCCGCGCCGGCCCGGGATGACCGTATCGGGCTGGGCCACTAGCACCGGGCTAGGCCATGCCCAAATGGGCCGGACCCGGACTCGGGTCGGGTCACTTCGGTTCAGGCCGACCCAGGGGGTATTAGGTCGGGTCAGACTGGGCCCAAACCCCCTATTTTCGGACGGGTTCGTTCAAAAACCCATATCTTGGGATATGGACCTCCGATCGATGCATCATCAGTTGCATAAGGATCCATGGATCGAGGTGGTCATTTTGGTATATTACAGTCAAGCTTTCGGTAAAGTTTGGGTACGGCCGGTTTGGTTCGAACCTGAAGCCAACTGGGCCTTTGGAGCAGAAACGCTTATAACTGAACGATCAGACGTCCAAATGATGTGTCGTCGATCGGACGTCCAAATGACGTGTCGTCGTCGAACCCCCTTGGCTCGTGGAGGGGACCCTCCCAGAATTGAGCGTGCTGAGTGCGGGAACCCTAGATCTAGCTGCGACTGCGACGACGATGACAACTGTACTAGGATCCTACATTGGTTCGTTAGTGAGGATGAATATACATGGATCCTATGTGGGTTCGACAGCGATGACGACTGTACATGGATCATACGTGGGATCGGCATCAATTGTTACAGTACTTGGATCCTACATGGGTTTGGTAGTGATGACTTTTGTACTTGGATCCATCGTTGGTTTGGTAGGGGAGATGATTCAGAGGCTACATCTATCATCTCCACCCCATATTACTAAGTAGTATACCTGTGTGAGTTTAGTCTTGACTTCAATCATTATCATCGATATGATTGACTTTATTTCCTGTGTGGATTAGGTTGTAATTTCCTTAGTGGACTGGGTTGTACTTGGGCTCGTGAGTTGGAGACGAACTACAAATGATGACTTAGGTATATGTATGGGCATATACCTAAGTAGAGTTGGTTGATACTTCGTGTTTTTATGCTTTTTTTGTGGTTTATCCTTTGTGGATTCTAGGAGACCTTCAGGGGTTTTGGGGTCCCTATTGAGTATCGTTTACTCACCCCTGCACGGGCTATGACCGCACAACATTGTTTTGGTTATAGACGATGGACAACGTTGATTGTGGTTGAGGATTGTGGAGTGGGACGGTGCCTGGAGGTGGACTATCAGGCGAGACCTACACGGAGTGGACAGATGGACCTGAGGAGCCGACGAGACTATCTGTACCCACCCTTCAGGTAAGGATTCCAGAGGATGACATGGTTGTTGTTGATTTACTTTATACCTACTGTTCATTTTTATCAGTTGTACTATACTTTCAGTTGGGTTTGTATTCTATCCCATTTACTTTTAATCACTTACTTTTGTACTCAGTTTACTTAGTGTTTACTTTATCTTACATACTCTATGGTGTTTTGTTTCTTATATGAAGGCAATGCCTTCCCTTTTATTAGGATTTACGCCATTGGTGCTGGTCGCTAGCCCCTGGCCTATGGAAGGCAGGCTTGGGGTAGTCACGAAACAGGGCCCCGATGAAGGGTTGTGACAAATTGGTATCAGAGGAGTCAATTCATCCACAGAAATCTGCATTCTAATAATTTCTTCTATGTGAAGCAATAGTTTTAAGGGTATTGAGTGTGGTTATCAGTTCAGGGAATCCAATGTCGGTGCGGCGACCAACATATCCATTCACCAGGACCCTGACTTCTGATTCCCGACTTAGTGCATGAAAACATTGATTGCATGTGTGTTTCAAAAGTTTTCTTTGTGATTACTTTGTGTCAGCTAACAAGTTATACTGTATTAACCATGGAGCACCTATTTCTTTTCAGGATGGACCCATGATGGAAGGCAGCCAGGGTTCCGAGAATTGTGCGAGATGGTAGCCCACCGAGCGACGAGGCCTCAGTGCAGGGCCCCATTACAGCAGAGGCACTGACGATACCTCTACAGGTCGAGCCACCGATGACACCAGCCCTAGCATGTGAGAGTGTGTGTTGCCTGAGTGCAGTTCATGAGTTTCAGCATCAGAGGCCACCCAGGTTCCATGGGGAGATAGAACATTAGGCAGCCGAGGATTAGCTGGAGGCTATTGTTCAAGTCTTCAGATTAGTAGGGACACGAGCTGACCTCATGGTGATCTTTGCGGTGAGTCCCCTACACATGGCAGTAGGTAGATAGTGGAGCCTGATGCTCTAGGTTCAAGACAAGGAATCTATTCATTGGACGGAATTCAATAGCCTCTTCCGCTCAGATTTTGTACCAGCCACCCTTAGTGTGGTGTGAATTCATGAGTTACTACAGCTACGGCAGGGCAGGATGACAGTAGCCTAGTACTCGGTGAGGTTTACTGATATCTCGCGCTACTCCATGGACATGGTACGAGACCCATTCTTCCAGGCCTGGACCTTTGAGTAGGGACTAAGGCACGAGATAATGTCATCAATGATCTCCCTCAGTATGTCGATGCAGGTAGGAGTACTAAAGAGATCCCTTCTTGGGGAGAGCTTTCTTGCTGAGCCTTCACCACCAGTGAGACCTACCACGGGGCGACACGTAGCAGAGTCTTCTACAGCCGGCAGTAGATAGAGGTCGCAGAGGTCCAAGCAGACTAGAATAGTAGCTGGAAGACCTCAGGATGCTGGTTCGAAGGTGCGGGGCACACACATCAGAGCCAGTAATACTAGAGCTAGACAGTGCTATGCATGCGGCGGGTAGGGCCACATGGCTCGTGACTTCCCGACCCGCCTTGTAAAGGAGCATCATATGGTTGAGAGACCACCTAGGTAGAGTCATAGGTTCGACTGTGATGGTCCACATGGAGAAGGAATACGAGGGAAAGGAGCTGGCCGGGAAGCTGGTGGTGGGCGAATCTTTGAGGATCTACCACCACCACCACCAGGAGGTCCACCCTGACCGCAGGGAGCTGGTGGATAGGGGCGGGCTCAGCTTCAGGCAGTGAAGGCCTATGACCACGGCACACCTGAGATGATTCAAGGTACTATCTATGTCTAATCTACTTTTTTTGTAGTTATTATAGACACAGGAGAGAGTCATTCTTTTATTTCCGCTGCCCTTGTTCGGAGCTCAGAGTATCTGACGGAGCCGTTGGCTCGATCCTTACGACTAGATACTCCTACGGGAGTAGACTCGACGATTACACACTGGTGACGGTAGTGTGAGATTACTCTAGGAGGTGAGAGCATTGGATGGGATCTTCTTGTAGTGGTTTCGAGGCCTTACGACATCATCTTGGACATCGATTGGTTATCTAAGGTCAATGCTCAGATCGACTTTATTAGGTTCAAGGTGTAATGTGTCTGCACCGATGGGAGTTGGTTCACCTTCACCCGCGGGAAGGGATCCTTTGTAGTGAAGGATGGAATCAAACAGAGGAGAGGACAACAGATCACTCATTAGTTGGATAGTCTCATCCTAGGAGCAGTTGATATGCAGAGTCCGAGTTTTCCTGTTGTGGTGGATCAGTATGCGGACGTTTTTCCTGATGACGTTCCAGGACTACCTCCTCACAGAGATGTAGAATTCTATGTTGACATATACCCCGAGACATCCCCGATATCTACTCTAGCATATCGGATGGCTCCCGCAGAACATCAAGAGCTACGTGTACAGATGGAGGTCTTTCAGGGAAAGGGATTCATCTGACCTAGTGTTTCACCCTGGGCTTCCCTGATTTTGTTTGCCAAGAAGGCCAGACAAAAGCTTGCGATTGTGTGTCAATTACTGTCGCCTGAATCTGGTGACCGTAAAGAACAAGTATCCACTTCTGAGGATGGACAGTAGCAGGTCTTACGTGGACTGTCAATTCCTCTAGTGCGCATCAGTTGGCAGCACGAGAACCTCCAAGAGATCACATGGAATCAGGAGGCTTAGATGCGTGCACAATACCCCCATTTGTTTACCTAGTTTATGATGTAGCTTTACAGGGATGTAAATCACTGAGGTGGGAGTAACTTAAAGACCCATAAATTTCAAGATAAAATTTTTCCTAAATTATTTGGGATTTTACGAGAACACAGTTTCTGACGGAACCTGATTCTGAGGCCCGGTGTTCCCAGAATCAATTTACGAAGTTTATCTCGTGTACGTTCCGTGAACGAATGAGTGGGGTTTTCTATCTTTTGAACCTTTGCCCAGAAATGAAATCTGAGGGCACTGATGAACTCACATAGCTGGTATTTTCTTAAGATGACTTTTACCATTGATGCGTTTTCTCGGGAGAAGAAGTTTAATTTTGTGGTTTAAGTGAGAAGTAAATAAAATTGTGTACAATTTTTTTTTATTATCCTTTGAAGTTAAACTCTCTCATGGGAAGTTGTTGGTGGGTCCCACAACCAACCAACTTCCCATGTGTGATTATGAGGGAGGTGGGGCCCACACGAGCCCTCATCTTTTCATATTCCAAAACCCAAAACCCCTTTGAACTCCGATGATAAATATATGGCAACTCCCCATTATTTTTTTGGTATCTTTTATTATGTGACTTCTCCTCTCCCCACATTAAATCATGCCAACACACAAAATAAATTAAGAGTGTTATGTGTTAGAGTTTTAAAATTTAAATGCATTTCATGAATTAATAAATTATGATGATACTTATTTTATTTGGGGTTAGTCTTGTTGTGTTGGTAGAAAAGGGGAGAGAGCTCTTGTGACTTGAAGAACTTCATCTCCTTCGTTGAAGAATGCCAAGACTCTGACGAAGAACATCGACTCAGCGACCCCAGATTCTTCTTCCTTTTTGTCCTCTGTGGCAAGGAAGGAAGCAACGACACATGAATTCTCCAGTGACATCACAATTCGTTCTCACTATGATAAAAGAGGAGACACCGCTTCCTTCTCAAACGCTCTTCATCAACGTCTACGAAACCTCACCATGTGACGTCGTTAACCACAACACCGACGTTCATCATTGATTTTTGAGGTAGGTGTTAAGTTCTATTTTAATAAATTAAAATTGTGCTTTTTTAATCATTGAGAATATAATTTGCTTTGGCTGCATGTTATCATTATAACGGGAGGAGATTGGACCGCATAAACATGACTGATCCCCCTCCCCTTAAGTAGTTAATCTTCGTTGATAATTTTGGAGAAGGCGGCGCGGTGTCATTGCACCGCGTGGGAACAAAAAGGTCCCCGGCCAAAGCGGGCCATGACGATGATGTGCAGCACCATCATGCCATGATGGTGAGGCCGAAGGAGGCTGTGGCCAAGAGAGGGCCGCGACAGAAGGGCGCGGCCCCGGCGCACTGTGCCGGTCAGACAGGAGCAGTGACCAAAGGCCTGGGCAATCTTCAAAGGGGCGGCTGACTGAGCAGGCCACCAGCAACTCCTAGAGGTGGGACCTAAGAGGGTCCCACGGTTACAATAAGGCCTACCTTTATAGCCAACCATTTCTAAAACAGGGGGACAACACCCCCCCACCCCTTCTCAACCCGCTCAGCCGAGAGCCGAGCCGCAGCCGGCTTCCTAGCCGGGCCGCAGGTAGTGCGGCCGAACTGCCTACACCGGGCTGGGCTGATAGCGCTGGGCCGAGCTGCACCCAAATGGTCCTGACCCGTACCAGGTCGGTTCGACCTGGTTCGGGTCGACCCTGGGGGTATTGGGACGGGTCGGACCGGGCCCAAACCCCCTATTTTCAGACGGGTTCGTTCAAACACCCATATCACGGGCTACAGATCATCGATCGATGCACCGTCAGTTGTGTAGGGATCCTTGGATCAATACGGTCGTTTTTGTGTACTACAATAAATCTTTCAATAATTTTTGGATACATCCGAGTTGGTTTGAACCCGAAACCAAACGGGCCTTTGGAGTTGAATCACTTATAACTTAACGACCGGAAGTCCGAATGACGAGCTGTCAATCACGTTGAATTTTTCTTAGTGAGATGGTTTATTTGGATTACATAGCATGATATTTGTACATATATGGAGTATGGCCAGGTTGGTTTTAACTTAAAAACCATCCAGGCCCCTGGGACGAAAAAGCCAATAACTCTTAGACCGGGCGCCCGATTGACGCGCCGTATGTCACATTGAGTTCCTTCTGAAGAGACCTATATTTTTGATAGATAAATTATACACTTAGTGAAAGTTGTTGTATCAAACCCCCTTGTCTTGTGGAGTGGAACCACCCGGAATCGAGCACGATATGTGTGGGAACCCTAGTGTTGGCTGCGATTGCGACGACGATGGCGATTGTACATGGATCCTACAAGGGTTTGACAGTGAGGATGACTGTACTTGGATCCGACTAGGTTCATCAGTGATGAATACTGTACTTGCATCCTACGTGGGTTCGACAGTAATGGTTACTATACTTGGATCCTACGTGGGTTCGGCAGCGACGACTTCTGTACTTGGACCCTATGTGGGTTCGGCTGGGGAGATGATTCAAAGGCTACATCTATCATCTCTACCCCTCTTCATGAGTAGTATACCCGTGTGACTGATTCTTGACTTCAATCATTATCATCGATATTATTGAATTGTTTTCCTATGTGGATTGGTTTGTAATTTCCTCTATGGACTGGGTTGTACTTGGTCTGGTGAGTTGGAGCCGAACTAGAAATGTTTTCTTAGGTATATATATGGGAATATACCTAAGTAGAGTTGGTTGATACTTTGTGTTTGTATCCTTCATTTGTGGTTTATACTTTGTGGATTCTGGGAGACCATCGGGGGTCTCGGGGTCCCTACTAAGTATCGTATACTCACCCCTGCACAGGCTATGACCGCACTACGTTGTGTTGGTTGCAGATGACTGACAGTACTGATCGTGGTTGAGGGTTATGGAGTGGGATGGTACACAGAGGTGGAATATCAGGCGGGACATACACGGAGCGTACGAACGGACCCTAGGAGCCGACGAGACTATCTGTACCCACCATTTAGGTGGGAATTCTAGATGATGAATTGGTTGTTGCTGATTTACTTTATAGCTGATGTTCATTATTGTCAATTGTACTGTACTTTCAGTTGGTTTTGTATTTTGGCCCATTTACTTTTTAACACATTTTTTGTACTCAGTTTACTTAGTGTTTACTTCATCTTGCGTACTCTGTGGTGTTTTTTTTCTTATATAAAGGCAATGCCTTCCATTTTATACGTATTTATGCCTTTGGTGCTAGATGCCAGCCCTTGGCCTATGGAAGGCGGACTTGGGGTAGTCACGACACAGGGCCCCGATGACGAGTCGTGAAAAATTGGTATTAGAGAATTCAGTTCTACTGCAGAACTCAGGACTCTGATAATTTCTTCTATGTAAAGAAATAGTGTTAAGGGTATTGAGTGTGGTTATCAGTCCAGGGAGTCTAGTGTTGGTGCGGCAACCGACACATCCATTCACCAGGTCCCTGACATCTGATTACCGACTCAGTGCACCAAAACATTGATTTCATGTGTGTTTCAAAAGTTTTCTTTGTGATTACATTGTGTCATCTCACCATGTATACTGTATTAACCATGGCTGACCTGTTTTTTTTCAGGATGACCCCACAATAGTAGCCAACTAGGGTTTTGAGATTTGTGTGAGATGGTAGCCCACTGAGTGATGAGGCCTCGGTGCAGTGCCCCATTACATTGGAGGCACCGACCGTACCTCTACCCACCGAGCCACCGATGCCACCATCCACAGTAGCTGACAGTGCATGTCGTCTGAGTGCACTTCACAAGTTTCAAAATCAGAGGCCGGAAAGGTTCCATGGGGAGACGGACCCTCAGGTAGCTGAGGATTGGCTGGAGGCTGTTGTTTGAGTCTTCAGATTAGTATGGACCAGCTGACCTGATAGTGATCCTTGTGATGAGTCTCTTGCACGCAGAAACAGGTAGATGGTGGAGCCTGATGCTCCAGGTGCACGATGAGGAATCTATTCTTTGGAATGACTTCAAGAGCCTATTCCTCTCAGAGTTCATTCCAGCCACCCTCCGTGCGGTGCGAATTCAGGAGTTACTACAGTTGCGGAAGTGCAGCATGGCAGTAGCCCAGTACTCGGCGAGGTTTACTGATCTCTCGTACTACTCCAAAGACATGGTACATGACCCATTCTTTGAGGCCCGAACCTTCGAGCAGGGACTGAGGAATGAGATCAGGGCATCGATGATCTCCCTCAGTATTCCGACGCAGTCAGGAGTACTGGAGCGAGCCCTTCATGGGGAGAGATTTCTTGTTGAGCCTCCACCAGCAGCAAGAACTACCACAGGGCGACACGTAGTGGAGTCTTCTGCAGCCAGAAGTAGACAGACATCGTAGAGGTCCAAGCAGACCAGACCATAAGGTGGAAGACCTCAAGATACTATTTCGGAGGTGCGGGGCACACATAGCAGAGCCATTAATACTAGTGGCAGACAGTTCTATGCATGCGACGGGTAGGGCCACATGGCTTGTGACTTCCTGACCCGCCTTGAAGTGGAGCATCATACGGTTGAGGGACCACCCAAGTAGAGGTGGAGGTTTGACCGCGGCGGTCCGCATGGAGAAGGTGGATGAGGTATATGAGTTGGCTAGGCAGTTGGTGGTGGGCGACGCTTTAAGGCTCTACCACCACTGCCACCACCAGGAGGTCCAACCCGACATCAGGGAGCTGGCGGACGAGGGAAGGCTCAACTTCAGGCAGTGGAGGCCTACCGCCAAGGTGCACCTGATATGATTCGAGGTACTATCTGTGTCTACTCCACCCTTTCTGCAGTTCTTATAGACATAGGAGCGAGTCATTATTTTATTTCCACTGCCCTTGTTCAGATCTTGGAGATTCTGACGAAGCCTTTGGCTCGATCTTTACAGCTATAGACTCATACGAGAGCAGAATCGATGATTAGACACTGGTACCCGGCAGTGTGAGCATACTCCAGTAGGTGAGAGCTTTGTCCAGCATCTTCTTGTAGCATTATCGAGGCATTACGACTTCATCTTGGGCATGGATTGGTTATCTAAGTTCCATGATCATATCGACTGTATTAGGCGCAAGGTGTGGTGTGTCCACACCGATGGGAGTAGGTTCACCTTCAACGGCGAGAAGGGAGCCTTTGCAATGATGGATGGACTCACACAGAAGAGAAGATAGCCAATCACTAATCAGTTGGCTAGTCTCATCCTAGGAGCAGTTGATTTGCAGATTCCTAGTTTTCCTGTTGTGGTGGATTAGTATGCAGAAATTTTTCCTGACGATGTTCCAGGACTTCCTCCTCGCAGAGAGGTAGACTTCTATATTGACATGTACAACGGGACATCCCCGATATCTACTCCAGTATATCGGATGGAACATGCTGAGCTTAAAGGGCTATGGGTATAGCTAGAGGACTTTCAGGGCATGGGATTCAACCGACCCAGTGTTTCACCCTGGGCTTCCCCGATTTTGTTAGCCAAGAATGCGGGCGGAAGCTTGCGATTGTGTGTCAATTACCGTTGCCTGAATGAGGTGACTATAAAGAAAAAGTATCCACATCCATGGATCGACATGAGAGGGTCCTATGTGGATGGTTGATTCCTATAATGTGCATTAGTTGGCAGCGTGGGAACCTCCAAGAGATCACTTGGGAGCGGGAGGTTCAGATGCATGCACAATACCCCATTTGTTTCCATAGTTTATGATGTAGCTTTACAGGGACGTAAATCCCTATGGTGGTAGTTATGTAAAGACTCATAAATTTCAATGAATTTTTTTTCTTAAATTCTTTGAGATTTTACAAGAACACGGTTTTTGACGGCACCTGATTCTGAGGCCCGGTGTGTCTGGAATCAATTTCTGAAATTTAGCTCATGTATGTTCAGTGAACGAATGAGTGGGGTTTTCTATCTTTTGAACCATTTCCCGGAATTGAAATCTGAGGGCATAGATGAACTCGCAGAACCAATATTTTATTAAGATGACTTTTACCATTGATGTGTTTGCTTTGGAGAAGAAGTTTAATTTTTGGGTTTAAGTGAGAAGTAAATAAAACTGTGTACAATTTTATTTTATTATCCTTGGAAGTTAAACTCTCTCATGGGATATTGTTGGTGGGTCCCACAACCACCCAACTTCCCATGTGTGGTCCTGAGGGAGGTGGGGCCCACGCGAGCCCTCATCTTTTCACATTCCACAACCCTTAACCCCTTTGAATTACCATTATAAATACATGGAAACTCCCCATTATTTTTTTGGTATCCTTTAATTATGTGACTTCTCCTCTCCCCACATTAAATCATGGCAACACATTTAATAAATTAAGAGAGTTATGTGTTTGAATTTTAAAATTTAAATGCATGGAATGAATTAATAAAATAAGATGAGACTTATTTTATTTGGGGTTAGTCTTATTGTGTTGGGAGAAAAGGGGAGAGATCTCTTGTGACTTGAAAAACATCATCTCCTTCATTGAAGAACGCCAAGACTCCGACGAAGAACATCGAATCGGCGACCCCAGTTTCTTCTTCCTTTTCCTCCTCCATGGATTGGAAGGAAAAAATGATGCGAGAATTCGCCAACGACGACACACTTCATTCTCACCGTGATAAAAGAGGAGACGTAGCTTCCTCCTCAGACGCTCTTCGCCGATGTCTAGGAAACCTCACCACATGACGTCGTTAACTACAACACCGATGTTTGTCATCATTTGTTGTGGTAGGGGTTAAGTTTAATATTAATAAATTAAAATTGTGCTCTTTTAATCATTGAGCATCTCATTTTCTTTGGCCACAAGTTGTCGTTATAACAGGAGGAGATCGGACCGCACAAACATGGCTGGTCCCCCTCTCCTTAACTTGTTAATATTTGTTGATAGTTTTGGAGAAGGCGGCGTGGTGCCATTGTACCTTGCGGGAATGAAAAAGACCGCAACTGAAGTGGGCCATGACGATGATGTGCGGCCCCATCGCACCACGCCGGTGAGGGAGAAGGAGGCCGCAGCCAAGAGTGGGCCACGGCGGAGGCGCACGGTGCTTTCGTGCCGTGCCGGTCGGACAGGAGCCGCAAGCTAAGACTGCAGCGGTCTTCAAACAGGTGGCCGGCCGCAGGCACCACCTGGAGTTGGGACCCAAGAGGGTCCCGCGGTTACAACAAGGTCGGCCTTTATGGCCGGCCATTTCGGAAATAGGGGGCAGTGCCCCCCCTTCGCACCCCACTCGGCCGAGAGCCGAGCCGCGGCCGGCTTCCACGCCGAGCCGTAGGCCACACGGGTCGGGCCTCACCAAAATGGGATGGACCCGGACCCATGTTGGGTCCACCCGGTTCGGGCCGACCCAGGGGGTATTGGGCCGAGTCGGACCGGGCCCAGACCCCCTATTTTCAGACATGTTCGTTTAAACGAATATATCATGGGCTACAAACCTCCGATCGATGCACCATCAGTTGTGGAGGGATCCTTGGATCGAGACAGTCGTTTAGGTATATTACACTCAAGGTTTCGGTAAATTTGGGGTATAACCGGGTTTTTTCGAACCTGAAACCAACCGTGCCCTTGGTGTGGAAACTATTATAACATAACGACCAGAAGTATGAATGACATTCTGTCGATCAAATTGAATTCCTCTTAGTGAGAATGTTATTTTGGATTACTATGTTTGTGATTTAGACTATGTTGGAGTACGGTTGGGTTGGTCCTAACATAAAAACCATCCTGGCCCCTGGGATGAAAAAGCCAATAACTCTCAGACTGGGCGTCTGATTTTCGCGATGTCTGTCGAATTGAGTTCCATTTGAAGAGATGAAACATTATGATATATCAACTTTGGAATTCATGATAGTTGATGTATCGACCCCCCTTGGCTCGTGGAGCGAACCCTCGTGGAATCATGCGTGCTGTATGCGGGAACCCTAGAGATCGCTGCGACTGCGACGCCGATGGCAACTGTATTTAGATCCTACGTGGGTTCGACAGAAAGGACTACTGTACTTGGATCCTATGTGGGTTCGGCAGCGATGACGACTGTCCTTGTATCCTACATGGGTTCGGCAGCGATGGTTACTGTACTTGGATCCTATGTGGGTTCGACAGTGATGAATTCTGTACTTTGATCCTACGTGGGTTCGTAGGGGAGATGTTTTAGAGGCTACATCTATCATCTCCACTTCTCTTCATTTGTAGTATTCTCGTGTGAGTTGATTCTTGACTTCAGTCATTATCATCGATACGATTGACTTTCTTTCCTATGTGGATTGGGTTGTAATTTCTTATGTGGACTGGGTTGTACTTGGGCTTGTGAGTTGGAGCCGAACTGGAAATGATGACTTAGGTATATGTATGGGCATATACCTATGTAGAGTTGGTTGATAATTCATGTTGGTATTATACCATTTTGTTTTATCCTTTTTGGATTCTCAGAGAACTTTGGGGGTTTTGGGATCCCTACTGAGTATCGTATACTCACCCCTACAAAGGCTATGCCCACACTACATTGTGTTGGTTGCTGACGACAGACATTGCTGATCGTGGTTGAGGCTAGTAGAGCGGGACGGTACCCGATGGTGGAATATCAGGCAGGACATACACGGAGCAGACAGACGGACCCAAGGAGCCGAATAGACTATCTTTATTCACCTCTCAGGTGGGAATTACAGAGGAGGACTTGGTGGTTGCTGATTTACTTTACTACTCCTATTCATTCTTTTCAGTTGTACTGTACATTCAATGATCTTATATTTTATTCAAATTTTGAAATTTTACATCATCCATCTTTATATTTTTATTGATTCATTTTAGAATACTGTAAAAAACTATTAATACAATCCACATTCACTTCATGTTATAAAATATAGCTTGAATATTCCAAAAAGTCTCAATTTTTATTATTTTTGCTTCATTGTTAATCAAGATCTTTTGTATCTATTTACAACACCACCTGAAGGTTTAAAACACCTTATAGTTAATTATCATCATCTTTTTTAGTTTTATATTTCCCTAATAAATCTATAATCCAATAATCTATATCATTACCAACTAAATTTTACTACCTTTTACAAATCTTCCTTAGTACTCTCTTCTCTCTTATTAACTAAAACCCCATATTCAAACTTCCTTCCTTTATAATTTTTTTGAATTAATGTTACATATAGTTAGAAATATCTTCATCTGTTTTGGTGATTACTCATATGAACCATATTTTTCATAAAATATATTTAGACAACTACTTTGATTTTTTTCATACCATTCCATAATAGATATAAGATATAAGTAGATTTACCAAAAATATATCCTTCCCTACTCTAAACATCCACGTAATAAGTTATATGAAAACATCAATAATGAAATATTAATTTTTTCCTCTCAAAAATCATACATAATTCATTTGAATGTTGTTTATTTAAATGAATATTTCTAATAGGTTCCCAAATTAATACTTATTTAAAAAGAAACCAAATTTTTGTGTAAGTGAATAAGATATGACTTATCTAAATTCATTTCATTGATTAGTTAATACTTCTATATTAGACATATAATGTAATATAAACATTATCTTATATAATTTACTAAAATCATTTATTTATTGAAAAATCCCTCGAATGAAACCAATTAAATCTTTATGTTAGTTAAAGAACCGATCTATATTTTTATTGGAACACATAACTGTATCATTAAATTGGTTCTAAAGTAACTCTACTTATCCACCTTTATAATGATATACCCTTCAAATATATTTTAATTTTTACCCCAAATACCATTAACTATTGATGATTTCACCTCCAAAATATATGTTAAATTGTAATGTACTACGGACAAGGAATGAAAAGCTTTAGAATAATCATAAAACAATGGTTTTTTTGATTCCATCGTTGAGCTTCATGTGGGATCACTTACATTTGTGTAATGAATTTTGGTAGAATATACATCCATACTAATATATTATAGAAGTTATATCATATTTTACTTATTTATATTATAATTGGATCAATAAAATATGGTAACTCCATTTTCATTTGTAGTATCATCCATTATTTCAGAGAAATAACAATATATTTAAGAAAGAACTAATAAATTAGATAGTACTTGTCATACATTGGTCCCACTCTACACCATAGGAGGGCAAAATTTTGGGGGATGATACTTCTTTTGATCATTGATAAAAATGAATCTTATCTCAATGTTGGAAAAGAATGATTTTGAACCCCCCATTATTTCAATATGAATTTCTCCTTTAAATACTGAATATATTAATTATCTTTTAGGACATGTGACATAAAGCTAAAATAAACCATGATATACTAAAGAAATATTATTACTTAAACATAACTATTATAACTTAGTTGTTGGTTTGGAGTGTACGAATTGAAAGAAAAATATTATTAAAAATATGTAGAAAATATATCATAATAAAAATAAATTCATTATGATATAAAAACACAAATTTTTAAAAAATCATATAATATTAATGGTTATATTTTCAAGAAAATGTTTTTTTGTGTGTAATGTATTTTACCAAAGAAAATTATTTTAATCACTAGAGATACATGATTTTAATGGAATATATAGCTAATATATTTAATAAAATTAATTAAATTCATCTAATGTTGGATACAAGAAAAGGAATGAGAAAAAATTAATTTTATACTTCAAAAATACATTTTCTTAAAATATGGGTTTTACTAAATTTTTTATGCAGATATTATATTTATAATTTGAAACAGTTTGATGGTTTATTTTATAAAATTATGAACATTTTTTAAATCACCATTTCAATATTTTATTATGATGATATTTTTGGATTTTTCTAAAAATAATTATTTTCCTAGGAATAGTTAAAAATGTTGATTTTTACTAGTGTGATTTTTATTAAAATAATTTAATTTAAAATACCCAATATGTCTTTAATCTGTTTATTAATATAACATAATTATCAATTAATTTTAAATAATTAAATTAATTAAAATATTATTTTTATAAGATTTAATTTTTTTAACCACATTATTATACCTCCAAACACATTTTTGAAAAATGGTTTTTTATTTATTTTTAAAAATATATATTAAAATTAATTTATGAACCTTATATAATTTTATATTAAAATATAATGTACCTATTTTTAATACGTGAGGTTTAAATATTTATATTAATTGTAATGGCCCAGATCCTCCAAGTCCACTACATTGCCAACATCATGGTCCCACCAAATTGTTCCATCGGAACAATGGCACTATGACAGTGGCATTGGTCATAGCGGTACCATGGCGGTCGTACTATCACAGTCGCTCAATGAAATGGTGGAACCATGATGGTGGCAATTTGAGGGTGACACCATGATGGTGGAACCGTACGGGAGGCACCGTGATGGTGGCACTGTGATGACGGCACCGTGATAGTGTCTCCCAAAATGGTTTCCCACCCTTGTTCTTTTTTTCCAATTTCCAAATTTTTCCACTCCCACAACGTATCTTTTGATGTAAATGTGTTTTATACCCCTTTCAATGCCATTCAAAGTCCATAAATGATATCTAAAATCCCCCCCAGAGCCGGGCGACCCTTGACATAACAAAAAGAGTGGATTTTTCCTCAGCGCCACACCCTTTTCCCATAATTTCAGTTCCACCCCTGTGAGATGTTTTCCTCCATTTAAAGGAATCTCTTTAACTCATAGACGTTATGGACACCACTCTGTTGGGAATTATTAAATAATTTTTTTCCATCATTTGTAACCATCCAACCACGTGGTGAAACAATAATCCGCCTTTCAATATGTTCAAGATTTCATATCCCCAATCTCCAGGATCTTACTTTTTATCACACAAGAATTATTTCCCCTTCTTGTCTGGTCTCTTTTTTTCATTCCTTAGTGTGTATGATGTCCCACTTCTTGAAACATGTGGTGCGCCTGTGTGGGACCCTTTCCTACTGAGTCTTGGAATCCCTATAGTTCCTTCCATAAAAATCATGTATCCCTTATTCTTAACACGTGGAGAAACACTTTGATCATTGATCATCCAGGTAGGGTTATTCCTTAGTCTCTCTTTACTGTGTATCATGTAGTGTGGGTATGATAATGTTTCAATGGCGATGGATGAATCTAAAAATTAATGAAGATAATAAAAATAATTTTAATGATTTATGGGGTGTGTTTGATGATGTTGTTGTACTCTTCTATCAATTCTTATATATTGTGAATTTTATGGGACTATTTCCACTGAATATCATGGCCTTTTGGGGTCCTTTCTTATGCACTAATGAACCCCCATTTTCTGGTTAATTCTATGATTATTGAATGGACGTAACATTTAAATTGGTTAATCACATAAACATGGTTGATTAAATGGATGTATAGTGGAAAAGAATCTTAGTGTGATCACCTCGGTTAGCCAAATGGAAGAAAGGAACATAATGAATGCTATGTTTGAATATGAATAACTTCCACGCACTATCTTGGTAACATTTTTGGTTGTTCTTCTTCGTGATTTTGGGGTGACATGGATGGGGTTGGGATCCCCTATTATGGTGCAGATATTTGTTTGTGGATATGAGGCACAGAAGGGATATATGAAAGGGCTTGGATTGGTTTTTGTACTTATAGTGATCTCACAGATCCCTTTTGTTGTTGTGACTTTACAAGAGAACCGGGTGTGAATTCTTAAATTACTACATGGTTGCTTTGCCTTCCTTATCTTTTCACTATTCTTGTTAGTGGACCAATAGTGAAGTATTATTTAAAATGTCACCACTCGAACGTGATAAAAAGAATGGGTTCAATGGGGAATTGTTTTCTAGGAATGAGTTTTGACTTGGCTAGGGGTGTTGTGATTTTTATGAATGAATCATAAAAAGGATGATTATTTATAGGCTGGTTCTGTGTAGAGACCCGTATCTTGACGTACATGGGCATTACATTACTTTTGCGGAATACTTAGTACATAACAAAAACACACATACAAGGATCGTAATAGTTTAGTGTCTTTGGAAATTCGGAATATAATCTTCTAATAGTGGTGAAAGATCTTCAACATCTCCCATAAAGATCTTCCTTTTTTTACCTAAAACTTTATTTATATCATGGGGAAAAGAAAACATAAAATGGTGAGCTCAAATGCTCAGTAAGGGTAAACAAAAGAAATATCAATCACATCATTTTCATTAGAACATAACATTTTGGAAATCTTAACCTGCAAAAAAGAACATAATTTCATAACATGGGAAAAATCATGGCAGTGAAATGTAATCACAATAATCATAACATAAAACATGAAACTTTGTGGCATACACACATAATCATAGAGAATAATTTCTTGTTAGTCAAGACTCATTGCCAAGACTATCTTAGTGGACAAAGTCCCTTTCTGAACCGAGTCACCCTCGTTTCAGTCCTAATTCACTGAACCAGTATAACCTACCGTTCCAGCCATGTCTATCCATGAGATATAAAATCTTTACCCAATGAATTGGAGGGAGATATAGGTCCCACCCATCTCATAATGATACCATTATTATGTGTGCCACAAAATCATAAATCATACATCATTGCATAACCCATGTAATACAAATGGGAATCTTAAACATCATGACATCATAAAACAATTCATATAAGATAAAGGAATTCATAAAAATAATTCCATCACAACATAATAAAATCAATGTAATAATAGGGATAAAAACAGAACCCTTTATTATCTTAGATGGAAAATAATTTTGATAAAACACTTGAACTCCATTCTTGAGGAAAATATCCTTTCTTCTTCAAAAACACTTTTCATTTCTTAACATGTCATAAAATTATAACTAAAAGAAGTTGATTAAAAATAAACTTGAAAACTTGTAAAGGAAGATTCTTGGAAATAATGTTTTAAAAATCCATTCATGCCATATAAGTTAAAAAAAACATTCTTCTCGTACTTTTGTCGGAAAGTCAAAAAGTACCTCGTACGAAAAACGACAAAAGATTCTGTTCATATATTTAACTAAAAACTCACCGAAGGGTAAAATTGGATTTAAACAATTGTAGGTGGATGTAAATAATATTAAATATTGATGAAACATGGATTTGGATGATAAAATACACCCCAGTAAATACCAAAGTATAAACAATCTCGGATAAAAATGAGATTGTGATATTTCCCTTACCTTATGTCCGATTTGCTTCGTATGTTTCCGAACCTCCTCTTCTTTGAAGTGCTTCTTTGAGACCTCCTTTTAGGGCACTAAAATGGGTCTTTTAAGAAGACCAGAACCTCTAGGATTTTTCTAGGGAAGTGTAGAAGAGAATTTGGCAGGGGTTGGCCGAGCTTGAAGGCTCAAAGTTTTGCGAGGAAGAGAGGGAGGAGGTCCCCTTTTATAAGGGAGGAGAGGGGCACATTTGGAATAACAAAAACTATTATTTTATTATAAAGTCAAGTTCAATTTTAAATAGATCCAATTTGATTTATTTCGAGGCTAAGGTGGGGATGGCTCGAAATCCTCTCATCTAATAGAATTTAGACAAGTTTAGGTTCCTATTTTAACCTTATCATTTAGATTTAACATTAAGTTAAATAATTTTACTTTAACCGTGTCTTCTTGTGTTCTTACACTATAAGGTTAATAAAATTACTATAAGAATACAAACGAACCCCAAGTTGTTTATTATCAATATATATAACCTTATCTAAGTCATTTGGAAGAACCTTAGATTTTTAGGAATAGAATAACAATTAATAATATAATATTTGTTTTAAAAACTATTTTATGTCAATTTTGACACTATTTAGTAATTAATTTTTGTGAAAATCATAACAGAATGATAAGTTCGAAAAAAGTTAATTAAATCAATTCTAACATGTCATATTAACCTAAAAAATTAGTGCAATTCATAAAAAGTCTAAAATTATATTTATTTGGGTATTTATAATAACAATTATTATAATTTTTCACTATTATGGTAATTACTGCATCATCATTGTGTCATAAATTAATTAATATATATAAAGTCTAAAAATTATAAATAAAATATCATTATGTATGAAATCTTTTTATCTTTATAATGAGTATTTATAGTATAATTTATCCAATGTATAACCCTATATTAAAAATGATTTACTTATTAAACATCGATTTCAACTATTTTAACCCTTCATTAAATAAATTAATAATAAATGTCCTAATCTATTCCAAGTTGGCCTAAATGGTCCTATTTTTTCTAGGGTTGTTTTTGGTCGCATTACACTTGACCAATAGAATTAGGACATGTTTTAGGGTAATAATAATGTCATTTTTACCCTTAATTACCCTATTTACTTTTAACAGTGGTAAATAAAAGTAAAAAGTTACTATTCACCAAAAATTATTTTCATCTCATTGAACCACATTTTTCTTACTGACATCAACCGTGTCTCTCGGATTTTTGAAATTCCACTCACAGAGGCGGTAAAATTAAGTTTTTTGAAAAATTCAGTTTTTTTAACTACCACTTAGTGGTTTCACTATTCATCAAAAATTGAATGTTTTCAGAAAAATACCAAAAATTAGTCCTAATATATATTTGATATTATGAACTCAAAAATGATGTCTATTTTACCAAATTCAAAACATATCAGTTGCATTAATTAATTTAAAAATTAATTCCCGTCGTCAAAATAAATAGCGTGTTTTTAAAAGATAATAACTATCAAAAGATTGACACTTGTTTATAACTGGTTTAAAAGTGAAATTACATCCAATGACCAACATTGTATTAAATTGTAAAAATATATTCTAAATATACTTTAAAACCACTCAAATTAATAATTTATCACTACTAATTATTTCAATTAAAAAAGTTGTTTTTAATTAAAATTTAGTAATTTTCAGTATTCATCAGAATATGAATGTTATCCCAAAAGTACCAAAATTTCAGCTTAGAAAAAATTCGATACTTCGAATCCAAAAATGAGGTCCATTTTGAAAAATAAAATTTACAAATTTTAAAAAAGTGGTTATTACTATTCATAACAGCTAGTTTTAATAATATTATAATAGCATATCGTTGTTTAGAGAAACTTGGTGTTGCATACAGCACACGCTATCGAGGAAGGTCGTGACTGCGTGTAATGCAAGGCAAGTCAAGGATGCGTGTTGTGCAGGCTCCTTTTGGTGTAGCGTACAACACAAGACATTAATGAAATTAAAAAGAATATTTTTCATAAAATCTCGGGGTTTTACATTCTACCCCCCTTAAAATGAATTTCGCCCTCGAAATTCGTCGGGGTTATAAATGGTTTACTATTCAAAAGTTTCTTTAATAGAAACCCACATCGTAAAAAGGAATACCAAAACCAATCTTTAAAAACAAAAGTATGAAACGTAACGGTTACCCAAATAAACTAATCACTGGGTTTCCACATAGGTGAAAATATGGATATGGAAGAGAAATCTAACCATCATGTTCTGATGGAGATTGGTAGAGAGCATGGCTATGGAAAAGCCATCAATCAGAAAGCCATAAATTTGTGACGATCTAGGGTACCATCTGATTCATTAGATATAAGGGCACTAGGAAAACATATTTTTTCAAGATCATTTCCCTAAAGTTGAAGAATTTGAATTAGAATAAATACTTAATTTATTTTGGTACAATCTCCCTGTTTTTCGTGCCTTGAACAATTTCCACTTCATCTCCTAAATAAATGAAGTTGAATTTGTTATTCGTGAAGTGTTAGCAGATCATGTGATAGAATGATGGGTCATTCCATCTGTCTCAAACAAAAGGTTAGAAAAAGTTATTAAATATACATAAGTCGATCTATAGTGAGATTAATCATATATGGTTCCTAAAATGGACTTATACTTCATATATCATACTGCTTAGTATAATAAAACTATTTTCTACTAAACAGGGACTTCCTGTAGGCCAGTGGTAGGTGATAAAGGCCAGTCGCACTTCGGTTGTGCGTTCGATTCCCACAGCCTTGTCCGAAGCGATGGGCTGTCGCCCGTCCTGCAGGTTGTCCTTTTTATAAAGCTATATTAATATAACATCCCATCAATAATATCGAAAAAAAGTTCTATCCTAACTTATGTCTAAAATAAACTATTCCAATCTTTAGGATTATCTAAAATACTTCGGGCCATGCTCATAGTATAAAGAAAATGATTACTTGAAATGTCCTCAACCAAGCATGTGAATACCATCATTTATCCCCCATATATCTTGTTGGTCACATTCCAATAATGTGAATACCTTAATCATGTATTGTCTTGAAAAATGAATACCTATTAAACCTTAGTGAAAACATGAATGCTGTCAAAAGTTAACTCTTACCACATACCAAAATCCAAAAATTCTGTAAACTTAATCCATGATATAAACTTCTCCTTATATCAGTCATGAGCTCATGAATACTATCAAACATTTAATTTTCTCCTTATCCCTTCATTATGCGCATATCAACTTCATGCCAAAAATATCTGAATAACCTTTCACGGATACTGGTAGCACTAATAACACACTTTCAAAACTCAAGGAAAGACAACAATGTAACAATCCTTAGATGTCTCTTTATTCTATAGTACCATGAGATTCTTTATACAACATTACACTTGATAAACATGTAATCATTCCACTACCTTCTTAAACCATTGACCGAGCATCAACAATTATTTCATCTCACATATCATTTGTAGTCTCTTCATCATCATCAACATAAATACTACCCATATGGTCGTACTGATTATCTTCATGAGACTTTTCCTTAGGGAATTGGTTTGCATAATGCCCGTACATTCCACATTTAATACATTTAACCATTGTTGATGTCGTAGCAATACCATTATCCTCATCCCTGGTGTTAACTGAACCTTTTCCTTTGTACTTACTGGCTTTGTGTCCTTCTTTTCCACACCCAAAGCATCTTCTAGTTCCTTTGAAACATTCTCCTTGATGCCTCTTCCCACATGATTTACATAGGGGAAATTGAACTTTCTTTCCTCTAAGATCATCATGAAACTTCGTCTTTCTCTTATTACCCGAGTAAGGAAACTTACCAAATTTTACTTTATTGATCATATTATGAGATTGCTGATTCGGCATAATAATGATGTTTAGACTTCCAAATCCCATTTCATTTGGTTTCTCATGAAGAATATCATTCCATTGTCCATCATATCCTCCACTATCGTGAATCACCTTGTTTCCAACTATTTTCTAAAACCCAAAAAGAATAGTGTGAGAGGAAAAAATCATAATAAAGGGGAAGTAACTTCAATATCTAATATCTTTGGTTTAATCTAATATCGTTACCATAGTTCTAGGACTATATCCTATACGTGTACTTATCCGTAGGGGCATCCCTAGACATACCTTATAAATATATCTGGGGATCTCACTAACGTTTTTGCATCCTAGTTTCCAAAGGATGACTAAACTTTTCCTCTGATACCAACTGTAGAGACCCGTATCTTGACATACATGGACATTACATTACTTTTGCGGAATACTTAGTACATAACAAAAACACACACACAAGGATCGTAATAGTTTAGTGTCTTTGGAAACTAAGAATATAATCTTCTAATAGTGGTGAAAGATCATCAACATCTCCCATAAAGATCTTCCTTTTTCTTACCTAAAACCTTCCTTCATATCCTGGGGAAAAGAAAACATAAAAGGGTGAGCTCCAATGCTCCGTAAGGGCAAACAAAAGAAATATCAATCACATCATATTCATAAGAACATAACATTTTGGAAATCTTAACCTGCAAAAGAGAGCATAATTTCATAACATGGGATAAATCATGGCAGTGAAATGTAATCACAATAATCATAACATAAAACATGAAACTTTGTGGCATACAAACATAATCAGAGAGAATCATTTCTTGTTAGTCAAGACTCATTTCCAAGACAAACTTAGTGGACAAAGTCCCTTTCTGAACCGAGTCACCCTCGTTTCAGTCCTGTTTCACTGAACCGGTATAACCTACCGTTCCAGCCATGTCTATCTCATGAGATATAAAATCTTTGCCCAATGAATTGGATGGAGATATAGGTCCCACCCATCTCATAATGATACCATTATTATGTGTGCCACAAAATCATAAATCATTCATCATTTCATAACCCATGTAATACAAATGGGAATCTTAAACATCATGACATCATTAAACAATTCATATAAGATAAAGGAATTCATAAAAATAATTCCATCACAACATAATCAAATCAATGTAATAATAGGGATAAAAACAGAACCCTTTGTTATCTTAGAAGGAAAATAATTTTGATAAAACACTTGAACTCCCTTCTTGAGGAAAATATCCTTTCTTCTTCAAAAACACTTTTCATTTCTTAACATGTCATAAAATTATAACTAAAAGAAGTTGATTAAGAATAAACATGAAACCTTGTAAAGGAATATTCTTGGAAATAATGTTTTAAAAATCCATTCATGCCGTATAATTTAAAAAAACATTCTTCTCATAATTTTGTCGGAAAGTCAAAAAGTACCTCGTACGAAAACGACAAAAGATTCCGTTCATATATTTTACTAAAAACTCACCAAAGGGTAAAATTGGATTTAAACAATTGTAGGTGGATGGAAATAATATTACATATTGAGGAAAAATGGATGTTGATGATAAAATACACCCCAGTAAATACCGAAGTATAAACAATCTCGGATAAAAATGAGATTGTGATATTTCCCTTACTTTATGTCTGATTTGCTTCGTAAGTGTCCGAACCTCATCTTCTTTGAAGTGCTTCTTTGAGACCTCCTTTTAGGGCACTAAAATGGGTCTTTTAAGAAGACTATAACCTCTAGGATGTTTCTAGGGAAGTGGAGAAGAGAATTTGGCAGGGGTTGGCCAAGCTTGAAGGCTCAATGTTGTGTGAGGAAGAGAGGGAGGATGTTCCCTTTTATAAGGGAGGAGAGGGGCACCTTTGGAATACCTAAAACTATTATTTTATTATAAAGTCAAGTTCGGTTTTAAAAAGCTCCAATTTGATTTATTTCTAGGATAAGGTGGGGATGGCTCGAAATCCTTTTATCCAATAGAATTTAGACAAGTTTAGGTTCCTATTTTAACCTTATCATTTAGATTTAACATTAAGTTAAATAATTTTACTTTAACCGTGTCTTCTTGTGTTCTTACACTATAAGGTTAATAAAATTACTCTAAGAATCCAAACGAACCCAAGTAGTTTCTTATCAATATATATAACCTTATCTAAGTCATTTTGCCGAACTATAGATTTTTAGGAATAGAATAACAATTAATAATATAATATTTGTTTTAAAAACTATTTTATGTCAATTTTGACACTATTTAGTAATTGATTTTTTTGAAAATCATAACAGAATGATAAGTTCGAAAAAAGTTAATTAAATCAATTCTAACATGTCATATTAACCTAAAAAATTAGTGTAATTCATAAAAATTCTCAAATTATATTTATTTGGGTATTTATAATATCAATTATTATAATTTTTCACTATTATGGTAATTACTGCATCATCATTGTGTCATAAATAAATTAATTTATATAAAGTCTAAAAATTATAAATAAAATATAATTATGTAGGAAATCTTTTTATCTTTCTAATGAGTATTTATAGTATAATTTATCTAATTTATAACCCTATATTAAAAATTCTTTACTTATTAAACTTTGATTTCAACTATTTTAACCCTTCGTTAAATAAATTAATAATAAATGTCCTAATCTATTCCAAGTGGGCCTAAATGGTCATATTTTATTCCTAGGGTTGTTTTTGGTCAAATTACACTTGTCCAAAAGAATTAGGACATGTGTTAGGGTAATAATAATGTCATTTTTACCCTTAATTACCCTATTTACTTTTAACCGTGGTAAATAAAAGTAAAAAGTTACTATTCACCAAAAATTATTTTAATCTCATTGAACAACATTTTTCTTACTGACATCAACAGTGTATCTTGGATTTTTGAAATTCCACTCACAGAAGTGGTAAAATTAAGTTTTTTGAAAAATTCAGTTTTTTTAACTACCACTTAGTGGTTTCACTATTCATCAAAAATTGAAAGTTTTCAGAAAAATACAAAAAATTAGGCCTAAGCTATATTTGATATTATGAACTCAAAAATGATGTCTATTTTACCAAATTAAAAACATATCAGTTGCATTAATTAATTTAAAAATTAAGTCCCGTCATCAAAACAAATAGCGTGTTTTAAAAGATAATAACTATCAAAAGATTGACACTTGTTTATAACTGGTTTAAAAGTGAAATTACATCCAATGACCAACATTGAATTAAATTGTAAAAATATATTCTAAATATACTTTAAAACCACTAAAATTAATAATTTATCACTATTAATTATTTCAATTAAAAAAGTTGATTTTAATTAAAATTTAGTAATTTTCACTATTCATCACAATATGAAATTTATCCCAAAATTACCAAAATTTCATCTTAGGCTAAATTCGATACTCCAAATTTAAAAATGAAGTCCATTTTGAAAAATAAAATTTACAAATTTTAAAAAAGTGGTTATTACTATTCATAACAGCTAGTTTTAATAATATTATAATAGCATATCGTTGTTTAGCGAAACTTGGTGTTGTGTACAACACACGCTATCGAGGAAGGTCTCGATTGCGTGTAATGCAAGGCAAGTCAAGGATGCGTGTTTTGCAAGATCCTTTTAGTGTAGCGTACAACACAAGACATTAATGAAATTAAAAAGAATATTTTTCATAAAATCTCAGGGTGTTAATTTTGGAACCCCTAGGCTGGGATGAGTACTTGTTTACCTATATGTATAATTTAGTTCTTATGTTTCTTATTCATTCCCCAAAAAAGTTGAGAACCTCATGTCGAACACCCCCATTACACGGGGGATGGTTTTTTTCCAACACTCCAATGAGTGGCTTGTTATTAGATCCTATTCTGCTCCCTTTTCCGAGTATCCCATGACTCTCTAGGTAGGATATGATAGCCTGAGGTCCATTATAGGTCAAGATTTTATGTGCAGGGTAGTTGTAGTGGTTGGCCATGGTTTGTGCGAGAATTTTGTTTCCTAAGTGTCTTTGGGATAAGGCTTATGTGTCTTCAAGATTGGGGGTAGTTGTTCTAGACTAGGTATCTGTGGGTGTGGTTACATGTGGTTGTTGTGGCATTGGTGTTTTTAGGAAGGATGTGTGGTTTTGGTAGCCCTGGTTTGAGTGGGTGGGGTATGGTAGTGGGACTACGGTGAGAATGGTGGGAGAGTCCTGACATGTAAGATGTCTTCAATAACTTGTTGGAATGTGGGGAAGGGTACTCAAACCTTGATGTGTTATAACTATTACATTAATTGACTTGTGTTATTTGGGGAGTGTGCCTTGGTGAGGTTTGGGTGGATAGTTTCCTTACTAGGTGCTTTGGTTATCAACTTTCCTTATAGAGCATTAGAATGTCTCCCCCATTGTGCACAAGAGCATTTGGATTTCCATACTATGTATATCTGTATACTCACCATACGAATATAAATCTTCTTCTAGGTTTCCTGGAGGACATCGGGGATTATGCGAGACCGTACTAGCTCGGACGTTGGGATTTTTGTTGTTTCTATTTTTATTTTCATTGTTACTTTCCTTTACAGTTTTATGGTAATTATGCAACACTTTTTATTGGAACATGCACATGGTAATGGATCGTTTTTTCTTTACTTTTACTTCCAGCTTTGGTGTTAATTGGTATTTACTACCTTATCTTTCAATCCTATTAAATAAAAGGCATAATTCCTTCCGTATTACATGTGATTCTATACCCTTGGTTCTAGTGACCACTCTGGAGCCTATTGAAGGCAGGAATCAGGGGTCGTTATCTCTCTATCAACTTGGGGAAGGAAGGGTTTGTAATTCTATGATCCCTTCCCGCATCTTGGTGATGTCGAGTCATGACAAAATTGTATCAGAAGAAGATGTTGAGAGATATGATGGAGTCCAATGTTAGACAGAGTGAGGATTGCTTGGGATGGTGGAGCAATACTGTTAGGCTATCTTGGCATGTGAAATAGGCCCAGGAAGACTGTCTAGGACATGGAATTTTAGGGTCCCCCATGATCCGATGAAAGAACTCCAGGCCTACCGAACAACCATAGGAGGCTACCTTGATTACATGGTAGAGACCATAGGAAAGGTACATGAATCATAATGACATGTGTTCATGTGTGTCCTGGGTATATTGGGGATTTTTTTAATAAATAAAAAGTCTCAGAATTATTAAAAATATTCTACACTTCTCAGACATAGGATTCTTTGATTACCTTGCATCTATGTCCCCCGATTGACGAACATGGTTAGTACGAGGGATTGAGGCCCAAGAGGATGATTTGGATGATCAGTAGACGGATGGTCAGGAGGAGGAGGATGACTAGGGGAAGAGTATGGTTTGTGACTTTCATCCCTAGACCCTCATGATGTATGAGGGTTTCATCTTAGACATGGAGACAGAGAGTTGGCTTGAGGAGCTGGTGATATATTTCATCTTGATCCGGGCTCCAACAGAGTACTGGTTCCTTTGGCGATAATCCAGATGTGGGGGGGGGGGTGGGGTAGTTCCTTATTGGTGGATTCTCTATCATGGGGAGAAGAGGGAGACCTAGGTTTTGTGGACTAACCTCGAGAGGGAGTTCCAGGAAGAATTCCTCTCTACCACGATGAAGGCTAAGAAGATGCAGGAGGTACTCTCACATTAGCAGGGGAGTGTGTCAGTGAGGGAGTTGGGGGTCATTTTTAGGGATCTCCTTCACTTATCTTCGGGCTGTTTTCCAGATGAAAAGTCTGAGGTGATATGTTTAGAGGAGACACTCCAACCTTCTCTTATGTATGTTGTTACTCCCGTCACTCTACTGACATACATGGAGGTCCAAAAGAATGAAGAAGTGGTGGAGAGAATGGAAAACCTGGGAAGTGTTCTGAGAGTGAGGATCTATTTGGGCTCATGAAAGGGACAAGAAGTCAGTAGTAGGCCTCCAATGTCAAGGCCTTCCAAGTTTTAGCCAATGGAGAGTAGACCCCAACAGTTCCAGTTTCGATCTCTTGGCCATCAACCTTTTTTTTCAGGCCCAGGAATGAGTTTCATCAGTTGTGGAATCCATGGGCACCTTCGGAATCTTTGCCTAGACTGAGTGTATTATAGCAGGGTTGGGTCGGCTTAGTGCCTACCACAGCAGCAGCTATTTCCCGCAAAACCCATTAAGCAGATGTAGGAGGGATAGTGAGCTCCCGCTCCTCTGAGAGCAGACATTGCTAAAGGAGGCCGACCATTGGGCACTCATTAGGGACATCGACTAGGGCATGGTAGACCAAACCATTAGTATATTAAAGTCAAGTACACGTCTATTTAGTCTATCATGATTATACCTGTCCTCTCCCAAATCATGATATCAATGAAAGATGACTCAACCCCAAAGCCTCTAAAGCTTCCTTCTTTCTATTATTTATGAGAAAGCCAGCAACATTGGTATAATATAGATATTAGATTGAACATTGATTGATATGTATTGATGAGCTCAGTCTTTGAAATCCACATAATCCTAAAAGACAAAATATTCTTATATCGGTCGAGTCGTGTTCCTTTAACTTCTTATATCAACGTGTGAAGTTGCACGTCGTAGATGCAGTAGTTCTTGTAGGGACATAATTCATTCAAGGTATGATTAGATTATTTAAAACTATTTCCTATGCCACGTTTGATTAAAGAGATTATCACTACTTTGTTGCACCTTGTCTAGCCCCTGATTAGGTTCTAGACACAGATAGAATTCGCATACCATTGGTTTTCGGTATGCCTGTCTGAGGTCAGAACTGCTTCTCTCATGTTTGTTGGGGATATAGACTGATGTTGGGACCACATCAGTCAAGTGGGGACATTCATTTTCTATAGAACAACTTTATTATTTCATTCTTGTCATTGGAAAGTTGTTCTCTATATGTTCTATTATCAATTGATCCTGAAGAAGGATCATGTTTTTACATATGGGTGGACATCGTGTAGTTTTTGTCTTTGAGCAGGGTCACCAGGAGGGAAGCTGGCAAGTGGAGCCCCTTCTTTCGTTGTTAGCCGAGCTGCTAGTGGAGCCAATAGACTTAGAGGTGGTGGAAGTACCAAGGATTGTTAGTGAATTCATAGACGTCTTCCCAGAAGAGGTGGAGACTCAACCCCCTCGATGTGATGTTGAGTTCGGGATAGACATAAAACCTGGTGCCCGACTGATTTCGATGGATCCCTATCATATGACTCCTTCTATGGTGCGAGAGTTACGAATTCATATTGACGATCTGATGAAGAATGGTTTTGTCTGACCAAGAACGTCACCAAGGGGTGCTCTGGTCTTGTTCACAAAGATGTTAGATGGTGGTCTCAGGCTATGCATAATCTACCAGAGACTGAATCTAGTAATAGTCAAGAACCATTACCCTCTCCCAAGGATAGAAAACCTTTTTGATAAGTTGAAGGCGGCATAATGGATCTCCAAGATCGATCTGTAGTCAAGATATCACCAGTTGAGGGTGAAGGAGGGTGACATGTCAAATACTGCCTTTAGGTGAAGATATCACCACTTTGAGTTCGCGGTCATGCCATTCGGTGTTACGAACAAACCAACCGTGATCAGGGGAATCATGAACTACATTTTCTAAGAATATTTGGATTAGTTATTAGTCGTGTTTATTAACGACATCTCGATCTACTCAAGAATAGAGGAGGATCACATTGTTCATCTAAGGACGTTTTTAGAGGTCCTCAGACAACACCATCTCTACCGGAAATTGTCCAAGTGAATGTTCTTGATGTGAGAATTACACTTCCTTGTACATGTGGAGTCCGAACAGGGAATAACGGTTGATCCATCAAATATTGAAGCAGTTTTTTCTTTGGAGGAACCCAAGAATGTGACTGAGGTTCGTAGTTTCATGGGGCTCATAGGTTACTAGCATAGATTCATTTCCAAATTCTCCAAAGTTACAGCACATTTGACAACCTTGACCAAGAAAAACCCGCCTCTAATGTGGAGTAGGTAGTGTGAGGAAAGCTTCATTTATCTGAAGAGGAAGTGGGTTAGTGACCCAATGCTGAGGTTTCCAGAAGAAGGATTGACATTTGAGGTATTCTTTGATGCTTTAGGCCAAGGATTGGTATGTGTGTTGATGCAATAGTAGCGGTGATCTCTTATGGGTCTAGGTAGATATGTCAACATGAGCGTAACTATTCCACACATGATCTATAACATCCAATAGTCATGTTCACACTAATGTTGTGGCAGAATTACCTCATTGGGGAGTGCTTCATGTTCTTCTTGGATCATAAGAGCTTGAGGAATATCTTCTCCTAGTGGGACATGAACTTGAGGTAGTGGAGGTGGATGGGGTTTCTTTAGGACTACGACATCGAAATATCTAATACTAAAGCTAAGGAGAATGTGGTGGTTGATGCCTTGGGAAGGAAGTCATAGACGTATGTTGTTGGAGAGGCAGAAGATTCTTGAAAGGTGATTGAGGAGTTGGCTACCCTACACCACGATGCAAGGGGGGAAGATGGAAGAGGCTTTATGTTCCAGATGACAGTGCAGTCTTCTCTATTGCATCAGGTGTAGGAGAAATAGTGGGGGGAATTAGAGGCTAAAGTTATACATGATTGTGTTAGGAAGGGTGATGTTTGGATGACGGGTATACTCAGCTGATATTTCATTGGAAGATTCTAGTCCTGATTGAAATGTGCAAGAAAGTTCTTTGTGCATTCTAGAACTCTCCACTATCGATACACCTAGGAGTTTCAAAGATGTTATAGGGCTTGAGGGATCAGTTTTGGTGGCCCTGGGTGAAGCGGGCATTGTTAGAGTTTATGGAGAAGTGCCTCGTGTGTTAGTAGGTGATGGTTGAACATCGTATCCTAGGGGGTCTGTTAAACCCTTTAGATGTCTCTAAGTGGAAGTGGGATTCCATCTAGATGGAATTCATCATGGGACTACCCAAAGTTCAAGGGGTTGTGATTCCATCTGGGTAGTGGTGGACCAACTGACAAAATCAGCTCACTTCATAGAAATCAAGGTTTCGAGTGAAGTGGATTCCCTATCACATCAGTAAATGGATGAAGTGGTGAATATTCATAGAGTTCTATGGTCTATGATCTCTAATTGGGATTCCCAGTTCACCTCACGGCTCTAGAAAGGTTTTTAACCTATTTTTGGCACCCAACTATGCCCCAACACTGCTTTCCACCCCCAGACAGATGGGCAGACAAAGTGCTCCATCCAGACATTGGAGAATATACTACTGACCTGTGATTAGGACTTTGGGAGATCCTGGGTATGACAATTACCTCTAGTAGAGTTTTATTACAACAATATCTATCACTGTACAATTAGCATGGCTCTGTTTAAGCCTTATATGGGAGGATGTGTAACTCACTCGTGTACTGGATAGAGTCTAGTGAAGTAGGTGTTATTGGACTACAGGTGTTATGGAGCATGACAAAGAAGGTTCATCTTGAGTGTGAGTGGATGAAGGAAACCCGGGACCGGCATAAGTCTTATGTCGATCATAGGATGAGACCCTTACAGTTTAAAGTTGGGGAACACTTTTTCTTGAAGGTCTCCCCTCAGCATGGGAAACCGAGTTTTGGTAGGCGGAGTAAGGTTTCTACCAGGTTCGTAATACCCTATGAGTTATTGTGGTAGTTTGGTGAACTGTATTATCAGCTAGCGCTTCCACCACTGCTACTAAGAGTGCACATCTTCCATGTGTCTTAGCTCCATCGGTATCTACATGATGATTCACACATCCTCAATGGTAGGGAGATTGATATCGAGGTTGATGTGTATATTTTAGAGAGACCAATGAGGATCAAGGATCGTGAGGAGAAGGTTTTTCAAGGATGAACCATTCCCTTGGTTCGTGTTTTATGGAGGAATGGTGGCCTCGAGGAGTGTACATGGGAACAAGAGGCACATATGCACGCCCAGTACCGATTGTTGTTTTGATCTTGGTTCTATTCTATTTTTACTTGTTGTGGTGTAGTATTAGACCCTTTCAACAATGAAATGGACTATTTCCCTTGTTCTATGGATGTGTGTGAAGAGTCCTGACTAAGGGGATGGGAGGAACTGATCCCAAATCAAGATGCATTAAGGTGGATGCGATTATACCCATGAGAGCAAGTCAGTGCCGCCCGAAGCTGATAGTATTTTGACTTAATGGAAGGGAATCCCTAATCCAAATGATTGTATTATATGACCTTTATATGTTTCTCTGGTTACTGGAGGAATAGGTGTTTCTAGATGTTGATGATGTCTACTCCTAGGAGGTATCTACGAGGTGGTTGTTCGGACCCCTCCCTTTTCATCGAGTTTATCCTTGAATTCTCGAGGATGAGAATATTTTGATAGGTATCTGATGTAATGGAACAAAACCTCTAGGCCTAGTACTTTTCCAAAATCTCGATCCCACCAAACAGTTCCACCTAAATAGTTACACCATGACGGTGGCACTGGTCATGATGCCACCGTGATTGTGGCACCTTGCCGGTCACACTGTCATAGTTAGTGAATTAAATGGTGGCACCATGACGGTGGCACCATGAGGGTTACACCATGATGGTGGACCTATGAGGGTGACACCAAGATGGTGTAACTATAAGGGTGGCATGGTGAGGGTGTCACCGTGATAGCGGCACTATTATGATATCTCACTAAATGGTGTCCCACCCTTGTTCTGTTTTTTTCCAATTTCCGACTTTTTCTACTCCCGAAATGTATCTTTTAATGTAGATGTGTTTTTATACTACTTTCAAATCCATTTAAAGCCCATAAATTATATCTAAAATACCCCAAGATTTGCAAAACCCTTGACTTACCATAATGTGTGGATTTTCCTTCGGCGCCACACCAGTTTCCCATACTTCCAGTTCTTCCCCTATTAAACATTTTTTTCTGTTTTAAAGAAAATATTTATCTCACAACAATTATGGCCACCTATATAGTGAGAATTTTTAAATAAAAATTAATTCCATCACATGTAACCATCCAAATGGTTGGTGAAACCACGGTCCGCCTATAAATCTATTCAATATTTCATATACCCTAACTCCCGGATCATACTTTTTATTGCACAAAAATTATTTCTTCTTCTTGGCTTGTCATTTTTTTTCTTGGGTGCAATTGCAGTCCCCCTTCCTGAAGATAGTGGCGTCCCTATGCTGGAGCCATTCATACTCTGTCTTAGAATCCCCAATGTTCCTTACCTGCATGTCGTGCATCCCCAGTTCGTGATGTGTGGAGAAAAACATCAATCAATGATCATCCTGTTAGGGTTCTTCCTTCATCTCAATTTAATGTGGATAAAACAGGGTGGGTATAATAATGTTTCTACAGGGATGGTTGTAACCAAACCTTAAAGATGATAATAAAGAGACTTTCAATGAATGAAGGGGTGTGTTTGATGATGCTGATGTATTCTTCTATCAATGCTAATATATTGTAAATTGTATGGGCCTATTTCTACAAAAAATCGTAGCGGTTAGTGGTCCTTCACTGTGCAATAATGAACCTCTGCTTTCTAGTTAATTTAGCTATGATTGAATAAATGTAACATTGAAATTGTTTAATAACATAAAATATGTTGTTTAAATGGATGTCTAGTGGACAAGAATATTTGTGTGATCACTCCGGTTAACCAAATGGAAATATGGAACTTAAGGAATGTTGTTTTTGAATCTCAAAAACTCCTTTTCTCTATCATAGTAACATGTGTGTTTTTTCTTTTTTAAGCTTGTGGGTTGACATGGATTGGGATGGGACCCCTGTTTTGGTAATGTTGTTGGTTTGTGGATCTGAGGTTCCAAGGGTCCATATGTTGGGGCTTGGATTGGTTCTAGTACTTCAAGGGATCTCACAAATCCCTTTTGTTGTTGTGACTCTACAAGAGAACTGAGTGCGAATGATTAAATTACTGCTTGGTATTTTTTCCTTCCATGGCTTGTGGCTAGACCAGTTAGTTTCCCAATAGTGAAGATTTCTTTAAAATGGATCCACATGAATGTGATAACAAGAACGGGTTCGATGGGGAATTGTTTTCCGGGAATGAGTTGGGTCTTGGGAGTGGGTGTTGTGGTTTTTATGAATGAATAGTAATGAGGGTGTTTGTGTATAGGCTAGTTTTAGAACACTATGGCTGGTATGAGTACATGTTTTCTTATATGTATAATTTATTTCTTATGTTTCTTATTCGCGACCCACCGATATTGGGCACCTCTTTCCGAACACCCCCATTTTTTGGGGGAGGGTGTTTTTTCCAACACTCCTGTGAGTGGTTGGTTATTAGTGCTTTTTATACTCCCTTTTCTAAGTAGCCCAAGAATCTTCAGGCAGGTTGTGATGGCCTGAGGTCCATTATAGACCAAGATTCTAAAGGCAGGGTAGTTTTAGTGGATGACCCATGTGTGTGGGGGAATTTTTCTTCCCAAGAGTCTTCAGGATGAGGGATAGGTGTCTTTAGGCGTGGTGGTAGTTGTTCTGGCCTAGGTGTCTGGGGGCATGGTTATGTGTGGTTATTGTGGACCTGGTGTTTGCGGGTCAGATCTGCGGTTGTGGTAGCCCAAGTGAGTGCGGGTGGGGTTTGGCAGTGGGACTGCAGTGAGAATATAGGGAGAGGTCAAACGTATATGATGACTTCAGTAAGTAGCGGGAACGTTGTGTAGGGTATCCAAACATCGATGTGTTATTACTAATAATTAACTGGACTTGTGTTATTTGGGGAGTGTTCCTTGGTGAGGTTTTGGAGGATAGTTTATTTTTTAGTTGTTTTGGTTATCTCCTTTCCTCGTTGGGAATTAGAATGCCTCCCCACTTGTGCACAAGATCTTTTGGTTTTTTCATATTGAGTATATCTATATACTCAACCTACATATATAAAATTACTTTTAGGTTTTCGGAAGGAATTCGGGGATTGTGAAAGACCATACTAGATTGAATGTTTGGACAATTTTTGTTGTTTTTTTCTTATCTTTTGTACTTTCCTTTGGATTTTAATTGTATTTTTGTATCAGTTTTTTATTGGAACAAAATATGGGAATAGATTGATTTGGATTTACTTTTACTTATACCTTTGGTGTTTTTGGGATATACTATCCCATATCCCGATCCTATTAAATAAAAGGGTAATGCCTTCCATATTAAATGTGATTCAATACCATTGGTGCTAGTCGCCACTCTGGGGCCTATTGGAGGTGGGACTTTGGGGGTCATTATCTCTCCATAAACTTGAGGAAGGTAGGGTTTGGCGATCTGCTATCCCTTCCCTCATCTTGGTTAAGGTGGGTTGTGACAATAATCGACATTCATTTTTGGTCATTATGAATAGAAACCTTGTAAAAATTGTCACCACCAATATAAGAGAAATAAGGTTAAAGCATGAATGAGGCTATGAGATAAGCCCCAAAAAAATTGAAATAATTTTATTGGATGATTGTATTTCTTCTATTAGCATCAAATACTCCAAAATGTTCCATTTCATTTCCACTTTTCATTGAATATGAACATAAAATTATTTTATGTAAAGGATATTTACCAAAATTATACTATATTTATTGTCAATTAATTTATATTCATTCATTTAGGAAAAAATATATTATGAATGAATATAAATTATTATTCTGAACATAAATATGTAATTTTTTATGGTAATTTATTTAAATTTTTTTGTGACGGTATAATTACCTTGAATACTTATGAAACCCTAATAAACTTCATGTTTAAGCTGTAGAAAAATCATGGTAAATGTTATAATAAATAATAAAAATAATATGTTTTTTTGAATTATGTTATACATGACATATAATTTGTAATTTTAATGAAAAATTAGTATTTAATGGGTTTATATATGAACACCATTGTTGTATTGATGTATTTAATGTCAAATTAAATGAATCGTCCCAGAAAATAACCATATTGACATTTAATGATAGAATATTTTTTATTTATTGATAGAAAAATATATAAATAAAAATAAAAAGGATAGGTGGGATTGAAAATGGTCAAATATTTTTATTTTTGGATAATTTCTGTCCCACTTCCTCATTATATGTAAAAATATAACCCATAATGTGTGAAAAATATGTTCCCATGGTGAAGGATAAAATGGGTCGACTAGTTGGTTAAACCAAAAGATATGGTTGAATGTATAACTTAAATATGATTATATTTAATTTATCTATGAAATTTCAAAATATTCATGTCTTAAATTATAATGTATTCCAATTTTGTTTCAGTTAACTTGATTATATTATATATTATATTTTAATATTGTAAATATTTACAACGGTCTCACTCCCCTTACATTTAATATGGAACCCATTGTCATATCTTACCTTAAAATTTCGATCCATTTATCTCATCAATATATTTTACAAAATCACTTCCCGACCACTATCCACATGACCTAGCGGGTCTTTTCCAAAAAATACCAATTAATAAGTCTTAATTTACAAGCCAATGTATATTCCCTAAAGAAGAGTTATAACCCATATCGTGTTATTCCATTTTATATTTCATATAATGGATAATATTGTCATAAACATTTTAATATAATAATATCCATATCTAAACAATACAAGGATATAATTATGTCTATTGTTTTACCCTTCAAAGTCTATCATACGAGAAATGAAAACATAACTTGTGTGTACAAGTGTACTACAACCTCTATAAAGCAAAGAGTTTCATTTTTTAATCACATCCCATAATGGATGATTATAATTATAGATTTAAAAAATATATATTATAGTATAAATATATTTATGATTCAGGAAATATAATATTTTACATAGATTCTTGTTATTCTACCAATTTAAAAATGTAATCGTTACTCATGCATAAGTGTGGAATACAACTTCAACAATGGGATGTGGCTAATTTCCCATGCATTAAATTCATAAATGATTATAAAAATGAATTTTATATAATAAAATTATAATTATATTGTGATTAATATCGTAGAGACTTTTTATCCATGACCCATTTGATAATGGTCACCAAAATAAAGTAGTTTTGTGATTATGTACTGGATATCCTAAAAACAATCCACATGAACTTAACTGGTTAAATAACTCTACAAAGAATGGTAATAAATTGAATAAATGTAAAAAAATAAAAATACAACTAAATGTTCTATTAGTAAATTTGGAAATTAATTTTAGTTTATTATATAGTTGATAAAGTGCATTCACAATAAGTCAGACTCTAGGTTATGTATATCTCATATCAATATATTTTTATTGATACTAATTCATTTTAACAAATATATTTTTTATTTTGTGTGGTGTGTGAAGAAAATTTTGGATTTATTTTATCATTAATTTATTAAAATTAACATAGTTTAAAATCCCATTTTTGATCTCATCTTTAACAATGTGTTTTTTAAAAGGATATATTGTTTATAATGGATATTCCATTAAAACCAATTTTTAAGGTTTATATTTAAAAATACTTCTCCCTAGCACTATTTTCATAAAATAATATAAGAATATTTTTGTTTATGTTACAAAGTTGGTTAAATGTAATTTTTAACTACTTCTGACTTTTTTAAATGAATGAAATAATTATTTTCAATGATTTTTATGTATGAATTACATTTAAATTTTTAGAAAAACAAAAAAAGAATGTTCTATTTAATCATATACAACATGAAAGGATTATCCAATTGTATGGACCATTATATATTTTCAATCTTATCTTATAATATCCCATGGTTTATTTCATAGAAATTAATTACCATATTTTGGGAAATTTTTATTTAATATATTATAAAAAAGAACATACAGTTTTCTCAAATTTGAAATGGATGTTTTGAATTATAATTTATTATATATTAACCTATATTCATAGTTTTTGGTGAATATTACTATTTCATATGGATATATTTTGATGATACTATTATCATTATTAATATAGATGGATTAAAATCATGATGTTCTATTTGTATGGGGGGAAAATATTAACATTTTATACGATTATTTTAAAATAAGGATATTTATATAGATTATTAAATTTATTGATTATGAACCCCTTTTTTATGATGAATTAATTTGACATTGTAAATGATGAGTGGGACAATTTATAGCCTACCTACACATTAGTTAGTATCATGATAAACAGTTTCCTTGGTATTTTGTGTATGCCGGTAAAATTATTTCGGATTTTATTAGCATGAGGCCTTGATATTATGAATATGTTGTCTTAGAGAAAGGACACAATTGTATTTATTTGATAGATGATATTATAAATTCCATCATTTTAAATTTTTTTATTTTTTTAAAAATATTATTTATGTTTGTATGATATTAATGGATATATTCCCCTTTAATGATATTAGTTATGTGGCATATTTGATTATTCATTATCTCTTCCATATTATTTTTTATTTATTAAATATATGACATACCATTTATAAAATTACCCTTAATAAGCATATGAGATCACACTTTATTATTTTATCTTTTCCCAGAATACTGAGAATGGAATTTTCAATGATTTTGGTGATATACTCGAATAAAAAATAAGGTTATATAAATAATTCATGTTTTTATTGAAGTGGGATTTTAAATATAATAATCATGTTCTTGAGGATTAAAATGGATACATAGTGGAAGTGTCCACATTTTATTGTATGTTTTTTATATTTAATAGTTTTTCCTAATTCTCTAAAAAGAAAAACCTAAAAGATTTAAAAAATTTATAAAAGTGAAACCATTATTATAAATTAGATATTTTTCGGGTCTAAAAGTTTTGGGGTTTTTCATTTGTTTAGACAGGAAATGTGTTGATAACTATATTGATTCTAAATATTAATTGGAGGATATTTTATGAGTTTTGGTTTCTATAATTTGTTTATAATTCCAATGTTGATCATATGTTTAAAGGTATATATAACCCTATTGAGTTATTATTTTATATGAGTTTAATATTATTAAGTATAAATTGGGTTACATTTATTAGAATAAAAATTGTGGGAATATTATTTGTTTTTGTAAAAAAGATTATTTGATGAAAAATTGTATTATATTTTTTTATATATCATACTGATTACCTTTAGGGTTATTATTGTTATATTTTTTAAGTTAATTATATTTAATTATTTTGTTAGGTTACTTAATTTAACAACATTTGTTTTGTCTTATAGAGTGCCATGGGACTGAAAAGGGATTTAATGAAAAAGTGATTAAGTTTATTTTCAAATTTCACTATACAGGGAACATAATAAAATTAAGGCAAATGGTAATTTTTTTGGCTAACATGGTATTTTAATTGAATATAAAAGTTTAAAATATCTTTTTTATGTTTATTATATTTTATAAATCTATGAAAATTATGGCTATTTATCAAAAATATTTGCATACTTTTGGAAATTATATGATTATGGAATATAAATATTTAGAATGTGAATTTATGTGTCATAAATGTTGATTCTAGATACATGTTAAATTAATATTTGAATAATATGTGATCAAATATTTCCATTTTATCATTTTAAGTTGGTTTTGAAGAATTTGAAGAGTTTCATGGTTATTACATATGTTATGATTTAATTTAAACTTTTTGTGTTAGTTTTTTTGGATTTATAGATTAATGTATTAATTATTTATATGATGTTTTTTTCATCATACATTTTCTTTCATATTCTACCAACCATTTTAGTTTTAGATAAGAGGAATAACATTTCATAGTTTGGTGGATCTTATAATGAATAATTAGTTGAATTTAATGCTTTCAAAATGAAAAATTTATCCTAAATTTTTTTATTTTGGGGTATTATATGAGATAAAAATTTATACTTATTGAACCACAAATGAAGGATGAAATTACAATAAGGTAGTGGAATGTAATGCAATATGTATATTTTATTAAATTCACAATGTCGATAGTAATATATTTTTTCATATTTATTGGGTCTTATTTAGAAATTGAAACCTAAATTTTATGGTTTGATTTTATAAACTCATTTGAAATTATGAGTCTTATAGAAAAAAATATTATATGATATATTTATTTTCTTGATCTTAAAAAAATATTAAATCTACTGATAAAATCTACATTTAATCTTTTTACTATGATAAATTCATTCTTGACTGAATCCTATTAAAATTACCAAGATTAATTATTAGTAAAAGGGGAGAATGAAACACCCTAATATTTTGTGATATTATATTCCATTAAATAATAATATCTTTGATATCATGAAATATACGAAACACTAAGCTTAAATGAACCTTGAAGTGCTATATAAATATTCTTATTTATATATGATAGTTATATCCCAGTTGATGGTTTGTTGAGTATGAATATAAATAACCATATTTTTAAATATATGTTGAAATATTTTCCAAATAAAAATTTACTTATTAGGAAAAAATAATTCAATTTAAAATGAAATCGTATTTGAATAAAAAAGATATTCTTTAGGGAAATGGTTTTATGTGTGTATTTAATTTTTATCAAAGAAATTATTTTAATCAACGTAGATGAATGACGTCATATAATTTTTTAGGTAAAATATTTAGTTTAGTAAATTAATAATCAAATAATGGTGACAACAATATAGGGTATTCTAATAAATTTATTCTATACTTTATATATTCATTATTATTAAAAAATATTTTATTGCATTCCTTTCTAGGATATTTTTTTATTTTCTCCAAATATTGAATATTTATTTTACAAAATAATCATAATTTTTCAAATTATATAACCAAAATTATATCAAGTTGAAATTTTTGGACAACTGTTAAAAGTTTAAATTTTTAGTAAATTGTGAAAAAATAAGAATTTCATCTAAATTATAATTTTTTGTTTAATGTAATTTAAAATTCCCATTATGATTTAGAATATTTTTGAAATAAAAATATGAATATTTCAAATATAAATTAGAAAATTGATTTCAATGAAATTAGAACCATATTTAATTTTGTAATAAGTTAATATTTATTATAAAAATGCAATTCTATATAAACATATTTTCATTTTATTTTGTAAATTTTTATTAATATTGATTTATGACACTTTTAGAAATTTATTATTGAAAAATTTATTTCATATTTTTTTAGGAAGATAAAATTTTATAAATAAGTCTTCTTTATTTATAGTTATTACTAATTGAATCCTTGGCAGAATGGTCGTCACCATGGAAAGGGTAAAACGTGTAAAACATGGTGGAAACAATGCGATTAGGCCAATAAATATCCTGAACACACATAATTTTCTTGATTTGTGTTATTTGACCATAAACATCCAAGATTTAAAAATAATTCAATTTATATCCACTCGACGTTGATTAAGACCATTATATTCTTTAATTTAGTGTATAAATATAGAAATTTCACTCTCTAATTTTTTATTACATTTGTATGTTTTCAATGGCCTAAAAATAAGCTATGTAACATCTAAAAATAAGGTATGATATATTTTTGATCATTAGGATGTTTCTTTCTGGGTTCAAGAAGCATTGGGAATGCTTTGGTGGATTTAATAGATGGATTTTGTTGTTATCTATAGAAAAAGTCCAATACTATGCTATGTTTCAAGCTATTTTAACCTAGTGTGGGGCCTATATGTCATGAGTAAGGCCAAAATGCCTAATAAAGGTCCATGTTCAGAGTGTGCCTATTTTGTGGTGTCCCTGTGCACCATGGACAAAAATCCTCACCATGATCATGGTGGGGTCCATGATTTGAAGGTAATGGCAAAGTATTCATGGTTAGTGAATGATCATAAGATATTCCATGTCACATAGTGAGCTGTGAAAAAGAACCCCATGAGCATGGTAAACCTCCACCACATTGTGGTGTCACCTGGTTTGAAAGATCTTTATGATGGGTATTATAATATAGTTTTGACATGGGGTTCTCCATTATTAATCCATTTATGGAAGGAGATAAGCATATAGATGATTACAAGGAGGATAATTATGATGGGTTTCATAAGATAGTTTTGACATGGGGTTCTCTTTTATTAGTATGTATTTCCTCGTTTGAGATACATGGGTTTGAATCTGATTTGTTTGGGAAGTTTTTTTTTCATTTTTTCTTCTTTGAGTAAACTTGGTTCCATTGATCCAGTTTTGTTTTTTATAATATGTATTTGGATCCCAATTGATGATCCTTTTCTATATGGTTGTTGTTTTGGTGTTCATCTTGATATGTAATAACTTATATCTTCCACTGACATTATTCTTATGAAAATTCAATTATAGGACTATGGATTAAATTTTTGGGTCCACTCATTATTTTATCATATGTTCCATTTCCTTCTAGTTTTTGGATTCTAGTGTTATTTTCATGAAAACCCAAGTGAGAGGTATTTGGTACTGTCTCTAGTATAGGTTTGGAAAACTAAACATTCTCATGTTTTCTAACTAGTTTTTTAAAATATGATTTGCATGAACATTGATTTTCCTGATATGAATGTGTAATTTATTTTGAAAAAATGTGGTGTTTCCCCTTATTTTGGTGAAAGATAATGGTTTTTAAATCACTATAAAATAGTTTAAATTAGTTTTTATAAAATTATTTCGATGGACAAAGGGTTTTTTAGATATCATTAATGAAATTATGTGATCAATTTAATAAAATTGGACATACACTATGCATGGGAGACTTGGGTTCCTAGGAGGGGTTAATATTGGGTTGTGTCCTTGATTCTATCTCGGTGATCACCCATTGGGTGTTCATATATTCTCTATCAACTACTATTATAGGGAATTGATTCTCTGACACCATAAGGGTGTTCAATCCCGGGGTGATCCTCTATTCCAAATGCCCTCTTTTTATCATGAATTGATTGCACACACTATGTTATTACATGATTATTGTGTTATGAGAGAGCCATATCACCAAAATATATATTATTCCAGTGTTGACCTCCATTATTTTTTTTGTATGGTTTTTATTTGTTTTTTTTTTTGAAATTGAAAAATTTTGAACTATTGGAAGAATGTTTTATTTGAAAATATGATTTTTATTATGTTTTATGGATTCGTTTTTGGTACCATGGAAGAGGGAAAAGATTTAGAATAAATTTAAAATAAAATTAATTAATTTTACCATTTAATGTTATTCATATATTTAGTAGATTTGGTTTGTTTTATAGTTACATTCCATAGATCACTACAGTAATATCCTTCTGATCATATATACTTTAATCATTGTATACTCTCTATGGGGTGAGTAGATCATTTTTTATCTGATACAGATAAGGGAAAGGCACCATAGTAATATTGTGAGGTTTCATGTCATAAAAGCATGGTTAGGTGATGATATGATGGTGCAATGTTTCTCACATATCACACAAAATTTCAATTAGTTATTTTATTTTCCTGTTTTTTTCTAAATAATTTACCTTGGTTATGGCCTGTTTCTATAATAGTATCACTACAGTTTTTGGACTATGGATTTTGGAATATTTACCTAATAGATATATTTTTACACTTATATTTTTTGTATCTTGTTTCAGTAGATTAAAATAATTCCCTATAATTATTTTTGGTTACTTGGGTGATAATATCTAGCTAGTGGGTGTCGAAAATGTCTTTTGAGTCTTGCTGCTAGTTGATTTAGAGAGTAGTTTGATGAGTTTTATGAGGTGGGTCTTGAAATGTTATAAAAAAATATAAAACCGTCTTTTAACATATTTTTTTAATTATAATTATAATATTTTTAGTTTTTATTGATGGTATAATTATCCTAATTTCAAATTCAATAATGATAAAGTGAATCATCAAGCAGTATTAAAAAATGAAATTTATTGTTTTTAAAAATAACATTAATATGTTTTGGATAATTTATGTAATTCAGTGTTTTTTATTAGTAATTATATACTATAACTAATTCTAACTTTTTTATATTCAAATTTTGTTGATGACTTGGTTTATTTAAAGTCAAATTAAATAAATATCCCAAAATATGGATGTAATGATATTCTACAAAAAAAAATTTAAATGACAATGAAATAATGGTTTTAAACAGGAAAGTTAGGGATATAAATTATTGAAAATGTAATACATGGCCCATTTTTGTGCCAATTTTTACATTAAAAGTAAATAAATAACCTTAAAGAGTGAAAAATATGTTCATATTATTATGGTTAATAAGGGTTAATACGGGGTTAAACCATAAAAAATTATTGAAATGATACATAAATATGTTTACATTTTATTAGTTTATGTAATTTCAAAATTATTATGTCATAAATTTGAAATTATGGTCATTGTATATCACATGAATAGAATATGATTTTTATATTGTTATAATGTTTGTAATATTTAAAATTGTGAAACCCCTCTCACCTTTTAATGGTTGTCCCATATTTTTATTCCTCACACCATTTGAGGAATTTATCTTGAATAAGAACAAACCAAATCCCTCCCCACCCTTCCTACCCATGACCTTGGGAATCTATTTTTTAAAAAGTATAACACAGATTGATTAATTTTTATGTTAAATGAGGCTTCCAGTAAACAATATATTACTCTTAACCATGTTCTTTAATTATATTTCTTTTCATTCCTCCTTCAATTATATAATATTCATATTAATATAATAAAATTATTATCTATAGAATAATGATAATTTGTTATGTCTATTATATAACCCTAATCTATCTATAGTTATATCCTATGAGAAATGAAAACATCATTTGTCTGTATATTTGGACTACCACCACCACAATGCGATGTGTTTCATTTTTCATTAATGCCTCACATGGATGGTTTTTGTGATATATTTATTAAGTAAAAAAATATATTCAGGCCATAATTAGGAATCTAGAAATTTAATATATTATACACTTTCTTACACATCCACCAATTAAAAAATTATATTATCTCTTGGGCATATGCAGGGGAATACCACCTCCACCAAATGTTGTCATAAATTTTTCATGTCAACCATTCATGAATGATTCTAAAATTAAAATTAATATAGTAAAAATAAAATTATTTTTTGACAAATATTATATATATGATGGAACCATGACACCTTTTACCATGTTTATCCAACCAAAGGTTTTTTACTATTCTGAATTGAATATCCTCCAATCATATGGTGTGAAATTTAATGAAATAATAACTATATAAGTCATTGTAATAAATGAAATAAAAGTAAAAATGATAAGCAAAAATAAAATAAAATGATCCTAAGAATGTATAAAATTAATACATGTTGATTATAGAGAAGATAGTGTATATATGTGGGGACCCAGACTCGAGGTAAGAGATTTCTTATCTACATTTTTTTATTGAGACTTATTGTATTTTCAACAAAATATTTACTTTTTCTAATGAAATAACAACCATTATAATGAATTTTAATATTAATTTAATCGAATAGTGTTTTATAAATAAATTTATTTTTATTTATTTAGCATCCTTTTATTTCACAATTTTTTAACGTCACAAGGGAATTTCTATTAAAACCATGTTTTAATGTTTTCCATTTAGAAAGAATGACCTCCATGTCGATGTTTAAATTATTTTTAGTAATAATAATTTTTTTTCATTCAAATATTGTAAAGTTATTTTTTCAATATCTTTTTATATTCATTACAAATGATTAAAAAGAATCTTTTAAATTTTCCACAAGAATCACTTTGGATGTTTTGAAAAAGTGTGACAAGAATGTTATCCTTTAGCTAGTAGTAAATGTATGGATTTTATTGACAAAATGACCATTATATTCAATGAATCCTTTATTGTATGTTTCATTTTTTATTATTCATTAATGAAATTTTCTCAATATTTTAAAAATTCAATTTAATATATATTCATAAAAATGTAATATTTTTCTCATATATTGAATGGTAGTTTGGGATATTCTTTTAAATTTATATTACTCTATATCAACATCATTTAATAGATATTATTATTTACTAGTGATATATAGGATTGAAAATATCTAATATACTACTTTGTATAGATTATGATCCTGGTGATCTATTTTGAATAGGAAAAAATAGTAAATTTCTTCATACATGTTTTTAATTATGGATATTTATGATGAATATGCATTTTTTACTACTCACCCATTTCACATGATGAAGGAAATATAATTATTAATTGATCAGTTATTCCCTTTATAAACCATAGAATCATTGATTGGTATCATTTGACTAACTTGCCTTATTATTTTCTATATTCCTTTCCAATTATTTATTATATCTTGGAATACGAGCTTGATGGTTTTTTATGATTTATTAGAATCTAGAATTCAAAACATGATTATAATGAAAAAAATAATGGATTGTATCATTATAAAATAAATTATTATTTTTATGTTATTTATTTGTTTTTTATGATATAAATGGATATATTCCCCTTTTTTAATGTTAGATATATAAAATATTTGATTATTATTTATCTCTAACATAATATTTATTCTTCATTTATTCTATAATTTTTTCATTAGTATGATTTCCCTTAATCACTGTATAAACTCAACCTTTATTTTTCTTTCATTTAATTAATATGCTAATAAGGGATCTATTAATGATTTCTGTGATATACTAGAAGAAACAATTGAGTTCTCAATAAACTTCATGTTTTTAATGAAACAAGAATTTAAATTATTAATCTTATACTCATGGAATGAAAAGGATATTTAGTGTAGGTGTCCACATTATATAATAAGAGTTTCATATGGGTGATCTTTTCATACTTCTATTAAAAGTAAACTAAAAGGATCCCTGATATTTGAGAAAGTGAAACTATTATTATAAATTTGATATTTTTTTGTTTGTTAAGTTAAGGGGAATTAAAAAATGAATCTAAATATTAATTTCTACCAACCACAAAAAATATTATATTTCACCACATTGATCTTATTCAGTTAACTTATAAAAGGCTACTTTTGGGAGAAAATATCAATGAACTAATAATGTTCTGATTAAAAACCACTTTATAGGAACATAATCACAATTTTATGAAGAAAAAACTACTCCACCAAGGTATGGGTTCTCTCCCTCTCTTTCAATAACTTATTTCTACGGGAAATAAAAGACAGAGTTAACACACATGTAAATCATATATGATTTTAAAATAAATATTAACACAAAACATAAAGGATGATTTCTGGGGTTCATTTCTCTTCTATATTAGATCTACAATTTCCCTTTTATTAAATCACACATCACTAATACAGACAATATAATCATGAATACTCAAATATCTATTATAAACAAGATTATCCACTCTATATTTTCTTTTTTTTACACGTCCTTTTAATTATTTTTAAAGAAGTTTCTCTATATTAGAAAATATTTTATTTTAATGTTTATTATCCAAACATCAATAAATTTCTTCCTTTATTACACATAAAAACGCTAATTTTATTAATCATTAAATCCAATTTTTGTCATTAAATTATAATTTGTTATATAATAATGTTTAAGTAACTAAAAAATTCCAGTTGAAATATACATGAGTAGAACGATTCAAACTAAGTAGGATTTATACCATACGGTTTTTTATAAACGTTTATGGTATAATATGAATAGATTCTCCACAATAGTTTTTAACCAATGGTGATGTTTTTTTCAATATGTAAATCCTCCCATTTTTTTTTGTTTTGTTTGGTAGAGATTTGGATTACCATTCTTATAAAAAGTAAACTTCCATAATGAAATCATATTCTATGGAATGGAATGATCTCTTTTCATCATAATAGTAGTGTGGTATACCTATACTAGTTTTAATGTCCAATAAATTATAAATGTATTTAATTATTCAAGATTCTCAAAACACACCCTCTGTGTAACAATGAACATTCTCTAGGGTGGTCCTCTTTTAATGTTTTTAATTATTATAACCTTTTTATTCTATAGTGCGGTATTTAATAATATATTTTTACCTATAACTAATAAATACCACATAAACACTAATTTGAATTTTGGGCCCCTTTATTTCCCAGAGTGGTATTTCAAATCACCATATATTCCCTTAGGTCCCTACTTAAACTAGAGAATCCATGGAACCCTACATTATTCTATTTTCCATGGTTCTAATATGTTCATTGGTCACACTATCACATAATATTCAACTATAATTTTCTCTAAAATTCTTTTATAACCTAATGGGAAATGTGGTTGATCGTAGTTTTACCACACAATGAATCCTCACTCCTTTAGTGTAACAGATTCGGAAACTAAATTTTTCAAACCAAGAATCACTATTGTTTTTCTTGTTTTTAAAGTATGATTCCCATAAAAACAAATGATATGAAAACCCATATTCCTTTTAATAATGAAAAAACATCAATACTAGCCCAGGAATGGCCCCAAATTTTGTTTCATAGTTTCATTCTTCTTCTTCTAGAAACACATATTACAAATTTTCTTCTAAATGAGAACTAATATACATTGAAACAAAAATCCACACAAAAATATACTTTAATTAAAGTACTATGGATAATTTCCAATTTTATTGAGTTAATCCAAACATTTTTTAATCATTTTTCTAACTAGATTAGCTAGAAAATATGGTTTCCATGGGTTATTTAACATTACATTGTAATTTAACCATTGGTATTATAATATACTTTTTAGTCACATTATAAAATTATGTCGGATATTTTTTTATGAGATGATATTATTTAATGTTTATGGAATTGATGATTCCCTTAAATGGTCTACCATTATTGGTTAATGTACTTTTTCTCTTCCTAACCTATTGTAATTTATTAAACACTTTAATTAATTTTTTTATTTTTAATTTGAGTTCATTTGTGGGAGGGTTCTTTGAAATCCTGAAAATGATTCTTTATACTTCTTTATTATATATGTGACTCATTTAATTATCACACATTAATATTTTTTTCGTTAAAAGTGGTTATTTTTTTTATAGATTTTTTCCCTATATATCTCCTACGAATTAGTGGGATATCAAAATTAGAATTTTCCAAAACAACCTAATTATACTATAATTTTTATTTTGATATATGTGAAATAATTTGATTATGAATATTACTTATAAAAAAATAATATTTACGTAAAGATCGACATATATCAAATAATCAATTACTATTAACATTTGGTAATCTTAAATAACTATAAATATAAATATAAATATTCAACCATTACAAGAATAAGTGATGGGGATTAATAAAATATATACACATCATAGAAAAAGATAACCTATCATTAGTTATAATTGAAAATATAGAATCTAATCATTTAATGGACACAATATTTTCATTCATGAAAATATAGACACATTATTATTATAAAAATAACCCACTTTTATAAAAAAAATTAGAGATTATTTGTTTGAAAATATCATAAACTACCACTAGTAACTGTAATATGAAGGAATATTATTATTTAGACACCTATCATTAGTTATAATTGAAAATGAAAATATTGTTTTTTGACATTGATTTCCTATAGATATTAAATGAATTTAATGATTTGGATAAATTATAGGTGACCTTTGAAAAAAATGATGAGTGGTACATCACATCATAGAAAAAGATTTATCCCATTTTCATTAAGTGAATTTTCATACCCTTCACTTAGTGAAGTAAACCATTAGTATCCAATACCATAATCTTCTCCATGAATTATCTAAGAAAAATTAGACGATAAATATGATGTGGTGGGGTTGAAGTGGGGAATAAATAAGAAATGGGGGAGGAAAAAACTAAGGTCATGATTCGAAGAAAGCATATTGAATGTTATCAGATTCTTATATGAGATAATTAGTGAATAATGGGCTGTATAGGTGGAACTATATAGAATATGGGGATAAAATGGAATAAAAGATTAGGTTCCACCATTTTGGATAGGGTGAGGTTCATAAAGGGGTAGGGAGGAAAGTTTTTTTTTGGATTGAACACTAAAGAGAAGTAAAATAAATGGTACAGAAAGAGGGACATATTGGTAATTGAGAAACATGAAATAAGAAAATTAGGAGCGGGATGCATTAGTGTGATTGTGGTTGATTATATATAAAAAATGCATTGGGTTGCAGGGAGGAATGGTTATTAGTGGATTAATAATATGTTTTTACTAAATAATTTGTGTGTATTTATAGGGCCTCAATATTTCTCAAGACTAAGTATGAAAACACACACTAATATAAGTATTATCATTATTTGACCATTTATGAACCTTTAAAAAATTGGAAAGATTTTTAATGATTAGGAAACACCCTATAAAAGGAATATCAAATAAATACTATAAATAAAATCACATTTTTGAATAACTATTGTTTACCTATAAATAGGTTTTTTATGGAGGGGACCATATCACTTGGACACTACTCAATTTAAGTTCAAAGATATTTGATTCCCATATATTTTAGATATTTATTTGAAAACAATTACATTCAATAGTGCACCAACCACCATTGAATATAATACTGAGGAAGAATATTGTTATTCATTAAATTATCCTATATATTATATCATTTAACCTAAGGGAGTTTTTTATTCCTCTATCAAATATTTTTTTTAAATTTATATAATCCCTATTTATTTAAAAATGAATTCTAATGGATAAGGGTGATACAATTAATCCCAATTTTTTTTTGTATTTTCTTTTGTGTGTGTGTTATGTTTATAAATAATTTTATTTGGAAGTAGTTATATATGGTGTGTTATGGAAATAATTTAAATATAACATATTCATTTAATTCTTATCATATGATATGTTAAACACCCAAAATATTTCATTAGGTTGGACAATATAATTTAGAAGTCCGTCTTTGGAAATTTTATTTACAATTATATGGGAATGTTATGAAAAATTTAAGATGTTCCCCTTGATATGTATGGGGATTGATTATATTTTTCAATTGGTCACCAAATAAATGTATCATGAATATTTTAATATCATTTATTGGGCGGAGTAATTTATTTTGATGAACTTATAGATAATTTGTGTGATGATCAAAATAATTTTGTATAATTTATTCTTAGATAAAAGAAACATTATTATTATTTTTGAATTATATTCATTTAAATTGTACACCTCGTATATAAATTTTATTTTATTAATTACTTTTATATTACTATTTTATGTACTCTCTATCATATATGTAATTTCACCCTTAGATATAATCACCATCTACTAAGATATTGGAGGTTTGTTTTAGTAGATAGCTACAAAAGTTTATAGTCTCAAGAGTGGTCTAAGTGAGATCAGATAATTTCAGTATTTGTAATGTTTGGACTGGATGAATATTTTGTTTTGAGGAGTCATACTAAAATTAATTTTTTAATTGAAAAAGATTACTCAATATCATAGTCAAAATTAGTGGTTTTCGTGAATGGTGGAGTGAAATATAAGAATAATTCAAAGAATTTTATCATAATTTATTCTATGATGAATGTTAAATACATAATATTATTCGATAATAAATTGAATGTTATTTGGCTGAACAATTAAAAATGTAATGTATGGATTTCTCTAGAATAATGAACACTATAGAGGTCTACTATGTAATAAAAAATAATAATTTTTTAAAATGAGGAACTTGAGCCATGCTATTTTTTTAAGAAAACCTTTTTAGATAATATATCACTAATGAAATGTAAGAGAGGCATAATATAAATATCTATTAATTAATTACAAATGACTATATGTATAATAATGTATATATATAAATTAATCACAAGAAATATGATGTTCATTTGGACTAATTAGGTACTAAATAAAGAGGATATTAACAATTTTTTGTTTCATTATTCAAAAGAATATTTATAAATATTTTAATCATATATAAATGAAAAGGAAATTCATTTGAAAAAATATAAGATTAATTTTTTTAATATTACCTTTAATTTATTCTTTTTATAATGTCATAAGGTAATTATTTTAATTATAGTTCTATTATGGTTGAAAAGAGTTGGGATAAATGATAATGTCTGAAAATAAGAATGTATTACCACTATTGAAGAGGTGACCAATTAAATAAAAAAGTTTATTATATTATAATGGACCAATTTCAATTTGATGTTCATGACCAAGATACCCCCTATGTACAATTTTAGTTAATTATAGATGTCAAGTGTCCTCCATATCCCTGTATTCTAAACTCTACCAACCAGTGTATAGGGTATGATAATACCATAATAGAAGACTATAACAATTTTATCATTAGCGTAAAAAACTAGTAAAAATATGAGATCCCTATAACATGTATAAAAAATAGTTAATTTTACTGAATCACATAGTAACTCATACAACAAAAAAATAATACACAATGAGATAATAAAATTATCCCAATACCAATCATGAAACCATACATAAATTCCTGATCACCCAATGGGTAAATTATATAAATTACAGAGTTAAATACAAAAATAAACAAGGCAACCCATCACACGATATTTATCCTTACCTCATACCTATCACCATATACAAGTAGAGTTACTTAACCCACTCTCATATACTAGATGACATAGTTAAACCATTATTAAAAATAAAATTCATATGAATCCATCAACGTACATGTTTAATTAGAGCATGGATATCACAAGAACCCCACAAATGGAGACCCTAAAAATAACTATTATATATATTTATGCATGTACTAAATGAAATCAAATATAAAAAAACCAAATAAATAGGCACTTCAAATGTTTGGGTACTCCGAGAGACCGTCTAAGGGATAAATGATATACTTCTTGGAATATTATAGTGTTAGAAAAAAAAATATTATTATCTATTTAGTTTTTAAATCATATTATTTCATGGTCATGGACTACTCGTACTAGTTGGTTGGGAAATTGAAAAATACTTTAACACTCATTTTATACTCTCGATGCTCAGTTTTAAAAATTCACAACAAGTCTATAATCATATTCCTCTTATGAAGAATATGAAAAAAATATATTCAAAAGATAATTCACTATGGGTTTTTCTCACCAATATATTTAAAATGGCCAAATAATTGTTTTTGATTTAGATAAAAAATTCCTGTGAATGTTTATTTCATTATCATAATATATTACCCATTCAATGATGTTCATCTAATGGTATTAATAGTGCCAAATATTTTTAAAAATCAAATTATGTTAGAATAGATCCCAATAGATCGATAGGATTACAATATACAAGTTTCGATCACTCCAATTTTTTTTTGTGAAACCAATATCTCAGTTGTAATTTCACCAAACCCACATAAAAAATTATATATCCTAGTTGTACTAATATCCAACCCAATAGAATATCTAGACTCTATATTTGTTTGATATCACTAAGAGGAGTAGCGGTGAATTGATAATCACTATATGATAAATTATTTTATATACAATTTATTCATTTGGAATGGTTAATGTCTTGATCTGTGTTATTTCATTACTCATCCTCATATCATATGCAATAAAAATATGAAAATCATATAACACAAGAATTTACAATTTTTAGTTGTATAGAACTACTCCATGATGAAAAAAGTATATTACCTCGAAATACATTATCTAATAATGTGTAAGTTGTTTTAAAATTTTGTTATAATATTGAACTAAATCTTCCATGTGATTGGTTACACACAAAAAGAACAAACCAAATCCCAAACTAGTTATACCTCTCAATCAAACAAGATAATTAAAACAGGTTATTCACCCAAATTTAACATTCCTTAATGATTGAGTACACATCCCAATTATAGTTCCTTACCTATAATTGGTTATATTTTAAAACTATCATTATCATTTCTACATATATTTCAATTATAATTAAATATGTGTGTGATATTATATAATATAGAGAATAAAAGAAACTAATATTTTATCATTATTTCAGAACCTTGCCTGGATATAATATGAAAACTAAAATAGTATCATGACTTTTGGAATAGAAAACGGACTTACGGTCTAGTAAAAATAATAAATTACATTAATGATTTGAATTTTTTTCTCAAGAAATTATTTTTTCTACATTATGTGTTCTTGAAGTTAAAATTAATTTTCAATAATTATATAAATGTAATCTAATAAAATGATTAAAATTTATTAGATTAATCATATAAATATTATCTTCGGATTATTTTCTATAAAATTTCTTAAATGATTCATTTTTAGGTAAATAATAAAATTAAAATTTTTACATATATTATTATTTTTCTTAAATTATAAATGAAAATATTTTTAAACATTATTAATTAATATACATATATTTACAGAGTAAAATAGTACTATTTTTAATTTAGGATACCCATGCTCATAATTTCCCAAATGAAGTTATATTTTTATTTTAAAAATTATTTTTAGTCATTTTCATTTAATTTTGTTTCCACAAGGTTTTTTGTTTTTATTTTTTTTAAAAGTTATAGAAATATTATCAGGTTAATAAAAAAATCATTAATTTCATTGAAATTAATGGCCATCTAAATTTTATCCTAAATGAAATTTTAAACTAAAACTGATTTTAATTAATAAAAATTATATTAAATAAATTATTATAATATTCAATTAAAATCCAATTAATCACTTTTATAATAGAAATAAAAAAATTGAATTCATTGTTTAAATTACAATATCTAAATTATATAAAAAGGTCAATATTTATGCATTAATTATAAATTAAATTGGTAAAAACTATTTACCAATGTAGATAATAAAATGTAATAAGTAATAAAACCTTTTGTAAAAGACCTAAAAACATGTTTAAAACATTTATTAAAAAGAAATATGGAAGGATGATCATACGTAACCCATGACCCACTCCCTTATTGTCTATTATGGATCCAAATTGAATGTGAAACTTGTTCACTATTTTATATTATAAAGATATAATTACCAAAATTCCATTTCACCCACCTATAAAATAATCTCACCTCTACCAAATTTACCTACACATTCTAAATCCATTGGGTTAACCAAAACACTACCCTAGTCAACCACAAAATCTATCCACACATCCAAGAAGCATGTGTGTCGCTGAATGACCATGATAACATCCTTAAGGTGTTATTCAGGGGTGAAAATGAAATGGGAGTGTAAGTTAAGTGCAAAGATAGATATAATTAGGTCCCAAAGTAGGGAAATCTAGAGACACAATTGTTACTTTTGGGTTACATGTTCTCTTTATTTTTATAACTTTTCCTAAATATTTATCTCTTTTACTATTTGGAATTTTTTATATATTTTCCTTACATATTTTCGTAATATTAGGAATCTTCCATTATGATGATATAAGTTTCTTTGGGTTCCCATCACAATTCCCTCTTTCATGTAAACATGATTTAATGGAACTTATTTTTGTTTTATTTCTTGTCATTTAACACCACCATCAAATGTTTTTATTAATAAATAGTTTCTAAAAACCCAGATTATTTTATGAAGAACCATACTTGTTCAATAATGGTATGTTAAAAAAATAAAATCTCTTTCCTTATTTAAAATACCCTTTAATAATTTCATAAAGAATTACCTATTTTGAAACATTATATTCATACTTCTCAAAGGCTTGTCAAGATTATTTCTAAATTGGAAATCATGATTTTTTTTCTTCAATTATTAATGTCTGAAATGATTTAATTCTTTAATTTAGTGGGATTATTTATTATACAACCTTTGGTTATCCTTTGAGACAAGATATTGAAACACACATCCTTCTCATGAGATTGATCATGTTAATAATTAATGTTTGGTTTTGTTTCATCATATTGAACACATATTCATGTATATATTATGATATGATGGGTGGTCAATGAATTATATATCATTCATGTTCCTTGTGTAATGTTTCAATATCATGAGATAACTTTTATAGTGAATGAGATTCTAACCTAGAACACAATGTAATATTTTCTTAGCAGTTTGACTTGACTTTTTTATTATGTCATGTTTTACGATATTCAGTGTATCAATGGATTTTTTAGAATATCAAATATATTTTCATGTAAAATATTTATTAAAAAAATTAATATGTTGGATAGGTTTAAAGAATATTAATTTTTGTGTTTACTCAGTAAAATATATTGTAACTCTATATCCTTGTATTGTATTTGTTTGAAAAATATGTTAATTTTTTTGAAATAAAATGTTTCCATGGAATAAGAATCTATTAATGGTATCAAATATAAGTTTAGTAAATTTTGTTAATTATTTTTTGTTAGAGAAAGTAAAATTATATTTTTATTGAAATGATCTGAGTTTTTTGGAATAATATTTACAATGTGGTCTCCTAAAAAATGTATCACAATTAGGATACTTGAGTAAGGATGTAGTTGTAGAGAAAATTATTCTAGAGATAATAAACATGAAAGAGGTTTGTTAAGTATCAAATTAATCTTTAATAAATGCATGGTCAGGGGGCCTAAGATTTCACATATAGATAGACACTTTAAAGAGACCTGCTTTGGATAATTCATATACAGTTTTCAAACTATTATGAAGGATTTAAAAATAATTTCATATTTAAGAACATAATAAGAAATAGAACAAAAATAACATAGATTGAAGACTATAAATTCATAATATAGGGTATATATGTTATTTATGGGATATTCATTTTGAGTTCATACTTTTAATTTACATGCATATTTATTTGAATACCCACATCCCTATCATTACATTATTCTAGAAAATGGTTAGAAATAAGAGGAACAATGCAATAAATATTTGAAATAAACAAGGTAATGATTAGACTAATGAAATTTTTAACATGATGGGAGTGAGTGTTGATATATTCTTGGAAGTACTGGAATAACTAATTCATTATATTAATAATAACATGAAACTCATAGAACATACTTCTTACCCTATGAAAGATAATTTTTCTATATAGTTCTTTATGTTTGAGAGTTATCTGAAATTTATTAGATATTTTAATCCCACAATAATCTAATAATGGATTAATATCATTTATAATATATTCTACATCCTGCAATTATCTATGGAATAAAAGGTCATATAGATCATTTATCACCTTGAGGAAGAAGTTGATCTGTGCTAGACAGTAATTATGAATTTGAAGTGAAATGAAGAAATAGAATCTATAGAGTGGGATATATGTAATATTATATTTATCAATAAATAGTTTTAATTCAAACTAAATATTAATATATAGATTTATTTCATGTCACTCAAGAAAATGGATGAAGAATCATTATGGTATTATGAGGTCAACTTCACATGTCTTTCAATCTAAACCTTTATATTTTTCATAAATAGTGAATTTTAAATAAAATAGTTTTTTTTGGTATATATTAGGGTTTATGAATAGATTTGGAAATTCAAGACATTAGTAGATATGAAGACATTTTCCAATATTCTCTCATGTTCTTTATGGAGATTTATTAATTTTAGTGGTCTTTGGGGACAGGATATAAGAATTGAATAAGTGAGTTTTATTGTGAGAGATAGTTTGATATATCTCATGGTGTCAAGAAGATTAAACATCAAATAAGACAGAAATATAGAAGAAAACTTCATGGAAACTCTCTCAATGGGATGAATAAATATATCTAGTTTGGAAATTTGGATGATAAAGACAATAAGTGTAGAACTGATTTTAATAAGCCTACCTATTTGATGGGGAAAAGGAATATCCAAATGAATCCCTGGCATGTGATCCAGAATTTAAACAATAAGGTATATAGAAACTATAAAATCCAATTAAAAAATACAAGTGATTTCAAAGATAACCAGTGATACCAATTGGGATTGAAACATTAAATACATATTAATTCATGATCCTTAAAATTATTTTCAAATAAAATAAGGGATATGAAGATCAAGTGTTTTTAGGATAATGAACACATAAATATAGAAGTTTAAACATAAAACTAATCTTTTATGTTTAAAACTCTAAATAGTGATCCAAATTACCATTGATCATCTAAAACCACATAGGATACCCTAGGGAAAATATATAAGAAAAAGGGCGAGGTGTATTTTCAAAAAATGGAATAATCATAGAAATAAATCATAACATGAGAGTCAAAAGGAATATATGATATCATGAATAATATGATCCTACAAATGAAAAAGGAAATAAGAAAATGACATTATGATACAATAGAATCATACAATATTTGGAAACAACATAAAACATGACAAGATAAGAAGAAGTCAATGGTCACTCCAAAGAAAATAATAAAAAAAAGTGGACAAAGTCTCCTGGAAGATTGGGTTTACAACCCATTCAATTGAACAATGCAGACCAAGTCCCATGGTAAATTCGGTTCCCTACATAATATCATACATAATAATTAATAATATATAATCCTTTACCAAATTCATTGGAGAGAAATATAAAGGATATTCCGTTTGGATGTCAAAGTGATGAATGAATTAAATAGTCTTGTATGTTTATATCTTAATAAATAAATATATCTCTTCCAAATTAATATCTAACACGATATAATTCAAGTAACTACCAAAGGGAAATAAGAACAAGAAAAACTGCATTTGTGATGATTTTTTAAAAGAGAATAGAATATTTTAATGAAGAAAGTATAGTATGATTTCTTTATAGAATAGAATTAAACAACGATGAGTTTCAATAAAATAATATCAGTTTGTTTTAAACAAACCCATTTTTATTTATAGTCTATGGTGTTGAGAGGATTCATGAACTACGAAATCAAAAGGTACCCATATTATTTATCAATAAAATTATTTTGGAAATCCCACATCACAAAAAATATATTAAAAATTATTTTGAAAATTTCATACGTTAAATATGAACTTAACAGTACATGAAATAGAATTAGGTTTCCCATTAAAATTGAAAATATTTTTAGGAAGGTAAATTATGGATTAATAGGTGAAACCATCATTTATGTGGATGATAATTATTGTTAACAAAGATAAATTCTAAATAAGGGTTAGATCTCATAAATAAATAATACATGAATTAAAAGTGATCTCCCAATATTTAAATAGTTTACACCATAGTGAATTATATATGAAACTCATGGATAAACATTGTAACTCAATATAGTAAATTTGTTTTTGACCGATTCATATATAATAGGGGACAATTCAATCAAAACCAATAATAAAGAAGAGAATAAATTGAATTGAATATTATATTTTCAATAAATATCTATGATATTATATTTCATTCGGGTATTATTTATTCCACACAAATTCATATTGATGAATAATATCAATTTACACAACAGTGATGTTTTACTAAAAGAGAAACACTTACCATATTCCCGACTTGTTTTGTGCATGAGATTACTTACTGAATAATAAAGATGTATTTATTAGATGAAATCATAGGAAAATTATTATTATATATTTAATTTTATATTGAATATTTATTATTATATATTATTTATTTATTATATACTTTTCATAAATTCATCAGGTACTTAGTGTTGTTCAGACAGTTTTTTATGTTACAACTTAGGTTTGTTAACGATGATAAACAACATAAAAAATAGTTACATATTATTCATAACATTAATAGTGTTAAAAAATATTAAATATATTTATAAATCTATCCATGATGGGTGTTGAAGGAAAATAAAACTCATTTCTCAAAGTGGTGGTAATCATCCCGTATACAGGATTAATGATAACATTTATCAATGAATGAGAGAGAAATAAAGAAATTTACAATTTAAAATTAAAGATTAATAATTATATTTATTATTTAATATTTAATTCCCCATTAAATTATTATTAATACCATATATTTGGAAGCGATGAAAAATTGAATACATTGCTTTGTGGTGTCGGTAGTCCAAAAAAAACACTTATGACGCCTTTATTTCTTATGAGAAGGGGAGCAATATATAATGGGTTTTACATTAATATACTGAAATATAAGTATAATACTGATATATATTTTAATTTTTTAATATATAATATATTTATAATAATAATATTTTAAAGAAAAGATCACTAAAAATAGAGTACTTGCATTGGAGACATGATCTTCTCTTTTAGAACATTATAGAAAATACGGCCCTAAGATAACATGTAGAGATCAGAGTCATGTATATGAGTAAAATAATTATATTAGAGTTAGTTGAGATAATTTTAAATGGAAATTTTATTAGAATGTTTAATATTGGAGGGGTGGAAGTGATCCTCTTTTATAAGTTAATAAAATCGAACTTTTGAGAACACACTTTACACTTCGATGATAAAATCAAACTATTATAAGGAAATGAATCCTTTTTCTATTAATGGTGTTTTTGGTGGTATTGGGTAATGAAATCTTCAAACAGGAATTTACACATATATTTTAAACATCATTCATATCTTTCCCCATTTGTGTTTTATATCTTAACATCATCTTTTTTATCTTTATAACTACTTATTAGCCATGTAATTTATATATTATTTGAAAAAAAATGTAACCCAATTTAAAAAATATAGATTTTAAACCTGATATTATTCTCTATTTAGTCTAATCCAGTAGTTATAATTGATAAAAATCAACTTTTTAATAAAAATATATAATATAAAAAAATGTTTGTGTAGAAAAGTGGATTTTAATCATTATTTATTCTAATTGTTATTAGTATGGATTACAATTGGAATGAATGTTAACTTAATTTTATATTGGTTTAAAAATAATATTATAGTATTTATTTTAAAAACATGAATTTTATTGATTAGATAATATTTACACAATATTAACAAAACAATTAATTTTAAAAAACCTCTTTCCCCATTATCATAGTTATTAAATTTTATCTTAATAATATTATATTTATGAAAAAAATGAAAATGAATATTTTAATTAATATTAATTTTTTTTAAAAAATAATAAATAAATTAAGTTGTATTTAATTTATAAATGTGATAAAGTCCAATTTTTTTATAAGCATGTAAAATAGTTTCTTGATTGATATATTATATGAGTTTCCAAAATGGTAATCATGGGTTTTATAATTTAAATAGATCATTTAAATTATTTATAATACATATTAAATATATATATATATATATATATATATTATAAAAATGGATCTATAAACTTTTAATTCATTCATGTATTATTAATGTGACAATTTTTAGCAAAATAAATATTTTTCTATTCACCTAAGACTCCATTATATTATAAAAATATCAAATATTCATCTTAAAATATTATTTCATTCTAAATATTAAAAATGATGATAAATTTTTCAAATTAAATCCCAATATTTTTTTAAAATTTTAAATAAATTCATAATACACAATTAGAAACAATTTTTTTGGACATATATTATTTAAAAAATTAATTATTCTTTTTCATACATTATATAGAATATTAATAATGATTCCATAAATAAATCAATATTATATTTTATCAATATCATAATTTTACAATAATGTTATTACTTTTCTTGATAAAAATACATTGTATAAAAATATAGATTCACTTGTAGCTGATCAAGGGTTGATTTTGGATATGAAGAGTGATTTTCCAATATGAAATTTTGTATAAGTCCTTTGTAAAAAGAGATAGTCTATTCCAAATAAAAACATAATAACTTAATAAGATATCTATAAGTTTTAATAGTACTAAAAATATGAGTATGTTTCATATCCCATAGATATTATAAATATACAGCATAATTTTTTTATTTAAATCTAAATATATAATATGTGAAATATTACATGACACAAGACACCAAAAAATCTAGAGTGATCAATAAATGTACCCATCATCACTTAATTATCACAATACACAACAATAATAGTTATTGGATGGACTATTTCTCTTTCTTATGGTATGGGATGTTATTGGTGTTTATTTTCTTATTAATCCATTGCATTAGTGCACTAGTTTAAATAGTTTATAAATTACATACATCTAAAACAACAAATTACATATGCATCATAAGGGATAATGAATTTTACCATTATGTTAAATTAATTTTTTTTATTCCCTTTGCATATATATTTTTGATAACCTCGTTTACCATAGATTAATTATATACATGTTTCGTTTAGACATTACCCTAGGTTCTATTCTCATATTTTTGACATGAAAGAGATTTTATTTTCTTTCCTTCATTATATTTATAACTAAAATATCCATGATACATAATCCACATATTTTTTGAATTGTTTGAAATATATAATTAGTACATTTGGTTAATTAAAATTCATGATTGATAGTTTATCATAATCACATGGTTTAACTCTCCTTCTCTAATCCAATTAGGTTGAACATTGGTATAATCTCTACAGTGACCCTGACATATTTTGTTAACATAATTCCGACATGATTTATTATTTACTAGAACAAAAGAGGGGTTTCTATGCATGAAGAAAAATTGACATTATTTGAAAATTCTAATAAATTATCTTATGAATAACTCAGTCCCAAAATTTCATACTTTTAAAGTCTGTCACATTATAAATAAGTTCAAACAATATGACTTTTGGTTCAAGAAAGGTTTCCTGAGTTTTTGTTATTTCATTTCTATATCCTTATTCCATAAAATAATAAATCATTCACAACAACTGCTAAATATATTGTGATTGACCAAAGAATACCTCCTATAAGTCTTGAATTTAGTTTGCAATTTGGACTCTTTTTCAAGCGTTGGTTGATAAATGAGTTTATACCCAATACAAACTTTTATGGTTACGAGCCCCTGGTAAATCTGGGATAGGGAATAGATGCAATTGTATTATGTATACTTATATTTAATTTTAAATAAATCCATATACTCAAAACATTTCTATAATTTTAGAATTTTATCATACTATTAGACCAATATCCAGGGTTTTTAGTAATGGTCCCTCATACTGAAATCCCAAAATAACTATAAATTTATGTGATACTAACAATACAGATGCATTCCTTGCAAAAATAATAATTAAGGATCCTTAACATACCATTACAATAAATAAATAACATGTATTTAGAGTTCTAGTGTCCTTGGAATATTAGAAACCTAATTATATCCTCATAAATATAATGAACATAATTTGTTTTTATATTCAACATAATGTTATCAATTACTATAAATATTCTATAAATGAATTGAATACCCTAGAGAAAATACATAAGGGAAAGCGTGATATAGAAATCCTAGTAAGGGAATAAACATGGAATCAAATCATTGCATGAGAGTCAATAGGCATGACAAGATATCATAACGAAAATGATAATAAGAATAGAACTATAGAAAAAGGTAATGAATTCATCGGTCTTGGAATTATGATACATATGGAAACAATACAAGACATGGCATAATAAACATAATTGCAATGTCATAACTAGAACCATAATTATAATGTTATAAAAGTTCCAAGGTAGAATATGTTCCCTCCCAAATCATATATATATAACATCTCATGAGATATAAAGATTTACCCCATGCAATGTGGGGCTATATAATTATGGACCCTCCCATTACGTAACATTGTGTGCTTAGTATAATCATCCATGCACCATATATATTATCTTAGGAGATGTATTCATTTCCCATTACATTATAAAGATATATAATTCTAATACCACCCATTACTTAATTATAATAATTTTATATACATACATACATGTTCCATGTGAAGAAAATAAAATATATACCAGAAGAAGAATCATGACAAAACCTATGAGAAGGAAGTTGGGATTTCAATATTTTATTGAAGAATAATTAAAGATTATATCCTATGGATTCAAAATAGAATATGGAAATAAATAATTTTGAATGCTTATATATATTATGGAATCATATTTACTAAACATAATATTCCAATATAGGTAAATTACTGATAACAGTAAAGGATAAGTCAAAATAAAATTGAACAACATCAATGATGATTTTCAAAATGGGCATTGTATATTTTATGAATGGAAATAACATATAATTTCCGATTAAACCATAATTGAACTATAATAATTTTACAAAAAATAATGAGTGTTTATCAAAATTCACTAATGGATCAAAATTTTTATTTAGGTGAATCTTTTCCTAAAATAATAAATAGGATGGATCCCATTTTATATATTAAAAAAACTTTTTCTAAAATCCCACAAAGTAAAAAAATCAATTAAAAATTATTTTGAAAATTGGATAAAGTAAATATAAATTTTAATTCATATAACACTTAATTAGTTTTCTAATGGAAATTGATAACATTATCAGGAAGTGAAATTATGGAGGAGGGGAAACCATCATTTATGGAATGTGATATTCATTATAAGCATAGTTATTTTTCTTGAAGTATTATAACTCCTAAATAAATAATATTTAAATAAAAATTTATCTCTCAAGATATATAAGGAGTATACAACATTAAATGAATGATGGCACTAATGGAGAAAAACTATAACTTAAGAAATGTGATTGTGTTATTATAGGTTGTTATATTTTAGGGAGGATATCAATCATATCCCAAAAATGAAGTGAATTAATTCAAGTGAAGTATCCAATTTTGAAAATTAATAATTATATTATAATCCACATAGGATTTTACCAGACCATAAAATTTAATACTGGTTCACATAGGATTTTCAGCCTTGGGAACATCTGAAACTGATAAAATCACAGAGGCTCCTTCTAGTCTGGTTAAGGAAGATGCCATCACTCAGGAACCCCTTGTCTTTGGCCCCTCTGATACTATTACAATTTCAGGGGCACTATTTTTCCTTGACCCAATCTATTTTTGCAATTTTAATGTTAGTAACAAGTCATGAGTTCAAAATTAGGCTTCTCCCTCAGGCAAAATAGAGAAAACCTGCACTCTAGGTAAAACATATCCCCTAGGAAAACTAGTGGAAAAAATGCTAGAAAGAAAAAGAATGTAGGGTGAAACCCCAGGAATAAGCATTAATTCATATACTCTATTGGAACTATGAGGGTATTGATAACACAAACACCCTTAATGTCTTAAACAGATTTATTAATGTTCATCGCCCTATGTTTCATGATATTGTTGAATCTAATGTTATTTCCCCCTAAATTCATGCATCTTTTCAATTATGGATTTTCCTTCTTAGGTGCATGTAACACTGGTAATGTTTCGGACTCTCTTTGGATCATTTATCACATATCTCCTCAGAATGTACATATTTTTAGTCTTTCTGAGCGGGATTTAACTTTTGATTACAACCTGGATTGCACCCATCTTTTCAATACTTTTTTATGCCAAAAATAATTGCCAGGATAGTAAACCTCTTTGGGATGAACTTTCCAATACCAATGCAAAAATTCAAGACCCCTGGGTCTTAGTTGGGGATTTCAATTCTATTATATCACCCACTGAAAAACATGGATAACCTTTCTATTATATTTCTTCTAGAGAATTCAAATCCCCTATAGAGGCCAATAATATTATTGAGGTGAACCTAGTAGGTTCCCAATATAATTGGTATAGACATCATTATAATCGAGTCATGGAAAGTAAGCTCGATAGAGAATTCATTAATAATTTATCCCTTGATAAATGGAACTAGATCTCCAGTGTTACTCAGATCAAACTGGCCTTAGATCATCCCCCGATATTTGTCAGTATTCCTCAAAATCTTCAGAAACCCTCTCTTCCTTTCAGATTTAATTTGGCATGGACCTTAGAATAAGAGTGTTCCTCTTTAATCAATTCTTCATGGGATAACATGGGTAACTCCAATGACACCTTTTCTTGAACCACTAAGTTGAAAAATCTCAAACTTATTCTCAAAAAGCGGTGTAAAACCAAATATGACTTAATAGATAAAAACATTCAGAGTTTGGAGAATGATTTGACTCTTATTCAAAATAATAACAACATAAACAGATTCAAAAATGACCCCCAAAATGAAATCATTATTTCTGCTAAATTAATCTATTTGATCTACATTAAAGATAACTGAAAGAAGAAAATTTTCAAAGATAAATGGCTCAACAATGGTGACTGGAACACCAAATTTTACAACTCCCTTCAAAGAGCTAGGAAAGCTAGTAGGACTCTATTATTTTTAAGGGTTAAGGGTAACCTCATTAATACGAAATAGGATATTTACAAACATGTTGTCTCCTATTTCACTGACATTTTCAATGAACCTAATAATAACAAAGAAATATTGCCTAATATAATTCCAAACATGGTTACTTTTGAGGATAATTGTTTAATTAATGACATCCCTATTGATTCTGAAATAAAAGACTCTGTATTCGCCCTTAATCCAGACAGTGCCCCAGGACCTAATGGACTTAATAATAGATTTTACCAAAAACACTAGGATGTCATTCAAAATGAGGTTTCAAACTTAGTCAGAACCTTCTTTGAAAAAATGGGTTATTCCTCATGGTTTAAATTCTCAATTTCTCACTCTTATTCCCAAAATTGAGAATGCCAATGAAATTCACCTTTTCTGACCCATCACCCACTTAAACTCTCTTTTCAAAATTATTACTAAGATCATTTCCAATAGACTCTCTACTATTAGCAACATAATTATTTCTTAAAACCAGTTCGACTTTATTAATGGTAGGTATATACAAGATTTCATTAGTCTTGCTTCCGAATTCACTAATTTATTGAATAGAAACACTAGAGGTGGAAATGTTGCTCTTAAACTAGATATTACTAAATCCTTTGGAATGATTGACTAGGAATTTATCATTAAAGTGATTTCTAGTTTTGGTTTCAATGACAATTTTGTCAATAGAATCAAAACAATTTTAAATTCAGCCCATATTTCTATTCTTATAAATGGCTCTTCTAGAGGTTAATTTAAATGCACCTACAGTTTCAAACAATGAGACCCTTTCTCTGATATAATTTTTTTCTATTGCAGAAGAATATCTTAGCAGATTTCTTAACTTCAATGTTGATCAAAGAAAAATTAAACTGATTCTTGCCTCTGAGAATTTACATGCCCCTTCCCATCTTTTTTATGCTGATGATATTATTTTATTCCTCCAGGGGGACAAAAGAAATATCAATAACCATAAATACCTCATCTCTCACTATGAAGAGGTGTCTAGTCAGCGTGTTAAATAGCATAAATCCTTTTTATAATATGGTAAAAATTTTCCCCTTAATAGGAAAACTCATTTCAATGATGTTTAAGTGGTTAAATAAGGTTCCATGCCCTTTACATACTGTGTCTTCCCCATATTCTAGGGACGAACCAAATAATCATATTTCCATCACAAAGTTGATCAAATTTATAAACAACTTTCATCCTGGATAGGAAAATCCCTTCCAGTGGAAGGAAGGGTTTGACTTGGGAAATACCCCATTGTTTCTATGTTGGTTTACTCCATGATGGTCTACAAGTGGCCGATGGGTCTTATTAAACGCCTAAATATTTCTATAAGGAACATCATCTGGAGTGGAAGCACTCTGGAGAGAAAATTGGTCACAGTTTTATGGACCTCTTGTTGTAAGCCAATTAAAGATGGTGGTTGTAGAGACCCGAACCTGACGTACATGGACATTACATTACTTTTTCATAATTCTTAGTACATAACAAAAACACACACAGAAGGACCGTAATAGTTTATTGTCTTTGGAAACTTGGAAAATAATCTTCTTATCGTGGTGAAAGATCTTCAACATATCCCATAAAGATCTTATTTTTTTTACCTAAATCCTTTATTTATATCCTGGGAAAAGGAAAACATAAAATGGTGAGCTCAAATGCTCAGTAAGGGTAATCAAAAGAAATATCAATCACATTATATTCATAAGATCATAACATTTTGGAAATCTTAACCTGCAAAAGAGATCATAATATCAAAACATGGGATAAATCATAGTAGTGAAATGCAATCCCAATAATCATAACTTAAAACATAATGCTTTGTGGCATACACACATAATCATAGAGAATCATTTCTTATTAGTCAAGACTCATTGCTAAGACTATCTTAGTGGACAAAGTCCATTTCTGAACCGAGTTCACTCCGCGTTTCAGTCCTGTTTCACTGAACCGGTATAACCTACCGTTCGAGCCATCTCTATCTCATGAGATATAAAATATTTACAAAATGCATTGGAGGGAGATATATGTCCCACCCATCTCATAATGATACCATTCTTATGTGTGCCACAAAATCAGAAAACCATACATCATAGCATAACCCATGTAATAAAAATGGGAATCTTAAACATTACGACATCATAAAACAATCCATATAAGATAAAGGAATTCATAAAAATATAATTCCGTCAGAACATAATCAAATAAATGTAATAATAGGGATAAAAACAGAACCCTTTAATTACCTTAGATGGAAAATAATTTTGATAAAACACTTGATCTCTATTCTTGAGAAAAATATCCTTTCTGCTTCAAAAACACTTTTCCTTTATTTACATGTCACACAATTATAAACTAAAAGAAATTGATTAAAAATAAATGTGAAAACTATTACAGTATTCTTCTTGGAAATAATGTTTTAAAAGTCCATTCATGCCGTATAAGTTAAAAAAACATTCTTCATACTTTTGTCGGATAAGTCAAAAAGTACCTCGTACGAAAAACGACTAAAGATTATTTTCATATACTTTAATAAAAACTCACCGAAGGGTAAAATTGGATTAAAAAATTGTAGGTGGATGGAAATAATATTACATATTGAGGAAACATGGATGTGGATGATAAAATACACCCCAGTAAATGCCAAAGTATAAACAATCTCGGATAAAAATGAGATTGTGATATTTCCCTTACCTTATGTCTGATTTGCTTCGTAAGTGTCCTAACCTCCTGTATAATGATTTAAATAATTTAATTTACTTATTCCTGAATCATACTCATTGTTATGATATCATATATGGTTCACTTATGACTTTATATTACCTGTTCTTTTGTAAATTCCATGTTAAAGAGCATTTTGGGTAAAATTGTTTCATTTGTCATCCGTGTTTTGACTTGTAATTATTCATATGATTACTTTGATCATTATTAATTAATTAGAGAATATAAAACATGATTTATATATAATATATATTCAGAATATACATATATATAATAAATCAGTAAATGGAATGAAATAAACCGTTCATGGAGACAGTAGGCCGTACGTACGCATGAACGCTGTTTCAGTTTCCTTATTTAGTTGAATAGAATTAAGTAGATGAAATAAATATTTATACACATAAATAAAATATCATTATTATTTCATATATTTCATGATTACTTATTATATATACTTTATAATCAGTCATGAATGGTTAAAGTGGAGAATGAATCTCATCGCGTCGTGGAGACGGTAGTCCGTACGTACGCACGAGCGATGATATCGTTCTCATGTTCGCAGGACTGTATTATAGTGTATGTATACTATTTCAGACTCAATATAACTTTAAAATAATCATATATAGTTATTATTTACACCATTATACCCATCCAATTAAGGTGGAGGTGGAAAATAGATTTCACCACGGCGTGGAGACAGTATTCCATACGTACGCATGCGCGGTGATTTCATTTTCCGTAGGATGGATAGATGGTGAAATAGGGTTGTTTCATACTTATCATAACATATCAGTATATGATTGATACTGATGTTATTACTTCATAATGAAACAACCTATGAAGAAGAAGTGGAAGAAGAAATAATGGTGAAAGAATCGGTAACAGAAATTACCTCTTCTTTGAAGCGCCTCTTTGAGATATCCTTTTAGGGCACTAAAATTAGTCTTGTAGGAAGACCATAACCTCTAGGATGTTTATAGGGAAGTGGAGAATATAATTTGGTAGGGGTTGGCTGAGCTTGAAGGCTCAAAGTGGTGTGAGTAAGAGAATCAGGGGGTGCCCTTTTATAAGGGAGGAGAGGGGCACCTTTGGAATAACTAAATATATTATTTTATTATAAAGCCAAATTCGGTTTAAAATAGCTCCAAATTGATTTATTTAGAATCTAAGGTGGGGATGGGTCGAAATCCTCTCATCCAATAGAATTTAGACAAGTTTAGGTTCCTATTTTTACCTTATCATTTAGATTTAACATTAAGTTAAATAATTTAACTTTTACCGCGTCTTCTTGTGTTCTTACACTATCAGGTTAATAAACTTACTGTAACAATCCAAACGAACCCAAATTTGTTTATTATTATTATATATAACCTTATCTAAGTCATTTTGCCGATCCTTATATTTTTAGGAATAAAATAACAATTACTAATATAATATTTTTTTAAAAAACTATTTTATGTCAATTTTGACACTATTTAGTAATTGATTTTTGTGAAAATAATAACAGAATGATTGGTTCGAAAAAAGTTAATTAAATCCATAATAACATGTCATATAAACCTAGAAAATTAGTGGAATTAATAAAAAGTCTCAAATTACATTTATTTGGGTATTTATAACATCAATTATGTCAATATTTCATTAATAAGATAATTACTGCATCATCTTTGTGTCATAAATAAATTACATTATTTAATGTCTAAAAATTACAAATAAAAAGCCATTATGTATGAAATCTTTTTAGATTTCTAATGAATATTTATAGTCGAATTTATATTATGTATAACTCTATATGAAAAATGATATACTTATTAAACTTTGATTTTAACTATTTTAACCCTTCTTTAAATAAATTAATAATAAAGGTCCTAATCTAATCCATGTGGGCCTAAATGGTCATATTTTATTTCAAAGGTTTTTTATGGTCGAATTACACTTATCAAATCGATTTAGGACATGTGTTAGGGTAATAATAATATCATTTTTACCCTTAATTAACCTATTTACTTTTAACCGTGGTAAAAAAGTAAAAAGTTACTATTCACCAAAAATTATTTTCATTTTATTGAACCACATTTTACTTACTGACATCAAACGTGTCTCTCGGATTTTTGAAATTCCACTCACAGAAGTGGTAAAATTAAGTTTTCTGAAAAATTCATTTTTTTAACTACCACTTAGTGGTTTCACTATTCATCAAAAAATGAATGTTTCCAGAAAAAATACCAAAAATTTGGCCTAAGCTATATTTGATATTATGAACTCAAAAATGATTTTTGTTTTACCAAATTCAAAACATATCACTTGCACTAATTAATTTTAAAAATTAATTCCCGTCGTCTAAGCAAATAGCGTGTTCTTAAGAGATAATAACTATCAAAAGATTGACACTTGTTTATGTCAGGTTTAAATGTGAAATTACATCCAATGACCAACATTGTATTAAATTGTAAAAATATATTCTAAATATACTTTAAAACCACTAAAATTAATAATTTATCACTATTAATTATTTCGATTAAAAAGGTTGTTTTTAATTAAAATATAGTAATTTTCACTATTCATCAAAATATGAAAGTTATCCAAAAAGTACCAAAATTTCTCCCTAAGCTAATTTCGATATTCCAAATCCAAAAATTAAGTCCATTTTGAAAAATAAAATTTAAAAAATTTTAAAAAGTGGTTATTACTATTCATAACGGCTAGTTTTAATAATATTTTAATAGCATATCGTTGTTTAGTGAAACTCGGTATTGCGTACTACACACGCTATCGAGGAAGGTCGCGATTGCGTGTAATGAAAGGCAAGTCAAGGATGTGTGTTGTGCAAGCTCCTTTTGGTGTAGCGTACAACACAAGACATTAATGAAATTAAAAAGAATATTTTTCATAAAATCTCGGGGTGTTACATTCTACCCCCCTTAAAATGAATTTCGCCCTCGAAATTCGTCGGGGTTATAAATGGTTTACTATTCGAAAGTTTCTTTGATATAAACCCACATCGTAAAAAGGAATACCATAACCAATATTTAAAAACAAAAGTATGAAATGTAACGGTTACCCAAATAAACTAATCACTGGGTTTCCACATAGGTGAAAATGTGGATATGGAAGAGAAATCTAACCATCATGTTCTGATGGAGAGTGGTACAGAACATGGCTATGAAATAGAAAAAAATCACAAAGCCATAAATTTATGACGATCTAAGGTACCATCTGATTCATTATATATAAGAACACTATGACAACATTTTTGGTTTTCAAGATGGTTTCCCTAAAGTTGATGAAAATAGAATTAGAAGAAATACTTTCGTGATTTCGGTATAGTCTCACTGTTGGTTGTTCTTTGGACAATTTCCACTTCATCTCTTAAAGAAATGAAGTTGAATTTGTCATTCGTGATGTGTTAGAAGATCATGTGATAAAATGATGGGTCATTCCATCTGTCTCAAACAAAAGGTTATAAATGTTATAAAAAAATACATAAGTCCATTAATAGTGAGATTAATCATATATGGTTCCTAAAATGGACATATACTTCATATATCATACTGCTTAATATAATAAAAGTAGTTTCTACTAAACATGGACTTCATGTAGGCCAGTGGTAGGTGATAAAGGCCAGTCACACTTCGGTTGTGGGTTTGATTCCCACAGCCTTGTCCGATGCGATGGGTTATCGCCCGTCCTGCAGGTTGCCCTTTTTTAAAGCTATATTACTATAACATCTCATCAATAATATCGAAAAAAACATCTATCCTTAAGAAATACTAACTTATGTCCAATATAATCCATTACAATCTTTAGGCTTATCCATAATACTACAGTCCACACTCATAATATAGTTAAAACGATTACCAGATATTTAATACCAGCGTTGATCCCCATATATCATAAGATATGTTTTTTTGGTCACATTCCAAACTTTCAAAGGCCTTAATCATGTATTCTCCATTAAACCTTAGTGAAAACATTAATGCAGTTAAAAGTTAACACTTTCCACATACCAAAATCCTCAGAATTCTATATACTCAGACCACGATATCACTTAGTCCTTATATCAATCATGAGCTCAAGAATACTGTCAAATATTTCATTTTCTAGTTTTCCCTTCATTATGCGCATATCGTCTTTTTTCCAAAAATATCTCAATCACTTTCCATGGTTACCGGTACCATAAAATTATTGAAAACCACAATAGACCAATACATAAATATTCCAATTTTCCACGATACTATATACAACATTATTTTGGAATCCCATTACATAAACACTTAATCATCCCACCACATCGTTATCATATTCAACATCGCCAATGGTGATCGCATGTGACTTCCCTTTGTCCTTTGCCTTAAGTGGTTGCTCATGTCAATCATCACTAACCCTTGGATTAGGGTATTTATTAGCATAATGCCCTATTTCCTTGCACTTGAAGCATTGAAGTATAGTAGGTTCATTCTGTGTATCCTTTCCTTTGTTTGAATCATTAGACATCTTCTTCTGATCATTGCGGCATTCAAATGCCCGATGAACTTCCTTTCCACATTTGAAACATTTACTAGTCCCTTAAAGACAATCTCCACCATGCTTCTTTCCACACTTTGAGCATAAGGAAACATTCATCTTCTTTTTACCATTATTATGAGATTTCTCCTTGAACTCCATCTTTCGTTTCTTGTCAAAACTATGAGATGGATAAGTAACACCAACTTCCATTTCTACCTTGATAGCACAACTCACAATTTCTTCATAGCTACTGAAGTCTCTTATAGCTAATGCCCTTCGAAGATTTGGTTTTAAGACACTGAAGAATCGATCAACATTACTTTCAGGTTGGATGATAAATCCATATGCATACCTTGAAAGCCTTGTAAAATTCGCTTCATATATACCAACAGATTCATCATCCTTTTGCTTTAGTTCAAGAAACTCCTTCTCCATCTTTGTTCGAAGAATACGAGGGAAGTACTTATTGAAAAATAAGTTCTTGAACTCGTCCCATTCCATGGAATCAATTTCATCTCTTTGCCTCGTATTCTTGATAAGATTCCACCATCGATCAGCTTCACCTTCCAAACGATATACTTCTAAGATGACTTTATCATGTTCAGAACATTAAATAACTGAAAATATCTTTTCAGTGGTACTGATCCATTGTTCAGCAAAAAGTGGGTCAGAAGACCCACTGAATGAAGGTGTACGTTGCCTCATGAAGGACTCAATAGAATATTGTTCCCTTCTCTGCTCATTTGGAAGTCCAGAATGATTCATATATTGTGTAAGTATAGAAATAAGATTTTTCACTCCATCTCCCATAACATTTGTTTGTCCATGAGGACAATCAATGCATTGTCCATTGCATTGATCAACATGATTCCTTCAGGTTCCATCCATCGTCTAAAACCCAAAAAGAATAGTGTAAGAGGCAAAAATCATGCTAGGGAAAACAACATAATAAAGGGGGATTAACTTCAATATCTAACATATTAGGTTTAATTCTATGATCGTTTGAGCAATTCTAGGACTATAACCTATACTTATACTTAACCTTAGGGGCATCCCTAGACATACCTTAGAAATATCTCTAGGGATATCACTAAAGTTCTTGCATCCTAGTTTCCAAAGGTTGACTAAACCTTTCCTCTGATACAAACTGTAGAGACCCAAATCCTGACGTACATGGACATTAAATTACTTTTGCGGAATTCTTAGTACATAACAAAAAACACACACAGAAGGACCGTAATAGTTTAGTGTCTTTGGAAACTCAGAAAATAATCTTCTTATCGTGGTGAAAGATCTTCAACATCTCCCATAAAGATCTTCTTTTTTTACCTAAAACCTTTCTTTATATCCTGGGGAAAATAAAACATAAAAAGGTGATCTCAAATGATCAGTAAGTGTAAACAAAAGTAATATCAATCACATCATATTCATAAGAACATAACATTTTTGAAATATTAACCTGCAAAAGAGATCGTAATATCATAACATGGGATAAATCATAGTAGTGAAATATAATCCCAATAATCATAACTTAAAACATGAAACTTTGTTGGATACACACATAATCATATAGAATCATTTCTTATTAGTCAAGACTCATTGCCAATACTATCTTAGCGGACAAAGTCCATTTCTGATGCGAGTTCACTCCTCGTTTCAGTCCTGTTTCACTGAACCGGTATAACCTACCATTCCATCCATGTCTATATCATGAGATATAAAATCTTTACCCAATGCATTGGAGGGAGATATAGGTCCCACCTATCTCATAATAATACCATTCTTATGTGTGCCACAAAATCAGAAAACCATACATCATAGCATAACCCATGTAATAAAAATGGGAATCTTAAACATCGTGAAATCAAAAAAATTCATATAAGATAAAAGAATTCATAAAAATATAATTCCATCACAACATAATCAAATCAATGTAATAATAGGGATAAAAACAGAACCCTTTAATTATCTTAGATGAAAAATAATTTTGATAAAACACTTGAACTCCATTCTTCCTTTCTGCTTCAAAAAAACCTTTCCTTTTTTAACATGTCGTACAATTATAAACTAAAAGAAGTTGATTAAAAATAATCTTGAAAACTTGTACAGGAATATTCTTGGTAATAATGTTTTAAAAATCCATTCATGCCATATAAGTTAAAAAACATTCTTCCTACTTTTGTCAGAAAAGTCAAAAAGTACCTCGTACGAAAAACGATAAAAGATTCCTTTCATATCCTTTACTAAAAACTCACCTAAGGGTAAAATTGGATTTAAAAAATTTTAGGTGGATGGAAATAATATTAAAAATAGAGGAAACATGGATGCGGATGATAAAATACACCCCAGTAAATGCCAAAGTATAAACAATCTCGGATAAAATGAGATTGGGATATTTCCCTTACCTTAGGTCTGATTTGCTTCGTAAGTGTCCGAACCTCCTATATAATGATTTAAATAATGTCATTGACTTATTCCAGAATCATACTCATTGTTATGATATCATATATGGTTCACTTATGACTTTATATTACCCTTTCTTTGGTAAATTCCATGTTAAAGAGCGTTTTGGGTAAAATTGTTTCATTTGTCATCCGTGTTTTGACTTGTAATTATTCATATGATTACATAGATCATGATTACTTAATTCCAGAATATAAAACATGATTTATATATAATATATATTCAGAATATACATATATATAATAAATTAGTAAATGGAAAGAAATACACCGTTCATGGAGACGGTAGGTCGTACGTACGCATGAACGCTGTTTTTGTTTCCTTATTTAGTTGAATAGAATTAAGTAGATGACATACATATATATACACATAAATCCAGTATCATTATTATGTCATATATTTCATGATTACTTATTATATATACATTACAATCATTCATGAATAGTTAAAGTGGAGAATGAATCTCATTGCGTCGTGGAGACGGTAGTCCGTACGTACGCACGACCGACGTTATCATTCTCATGATCGCATGACTGTATTGGAGTGTATGTAAACTTTTTCAGAATAAATATCACTTTAAAATAATCATATATAGTTATTATTTACACCATTATACCCATCCAAGTAAGGTGGTGGTGGAAAATAGATTTCACCATGGCGTGGAGACGGTATTCCGTACGTACGCACGCGCGGTGATTTCATTTTCCATAGGATGGATAGATGGTGAAAAAGGGTTGTTTCATACTTATAATAACATATCAGTATATGATTGATACTGATGATATTACTTAATAATGAAACAATCTAAGAAGAAGAAATGGAAGAAGAAATAAACGTGAAAGAATTGGTAACGGAATTTACCTCTTCTTTGAAGCACCTCTTTGAGATCTCCTTTTAGGGCACTAAAATTTGTCTTGGAGGAAGTCCAGAACCTCTAGAATGTTTCTAGGGAAGTGGAGAAGAGAATTTTTCAGGGGTTGGCCGAGATTGAAGGCTCAAAGTGGTGTGAGGAAGAGAGGGAGGGGGTGCCCTTTTATAAGGGAGGAGAGGGGCATCTTTGGAATAACTAAAAATATTATTTTATTATAAAGCCAAATTAGGTTTTAAATATCTCCAAATTGATTTATTTCGAAGATAAGGTGGTTATGGGTCAAAATACGCTCATCCAATAGAATTTAGACAAGTTTAGGTTCCTATTTTGACCTTATCATTTAGATTTAACATTAATTTAAATAATTTAACTTTTACCGTTTCTTCTTGTGTTCTTACACTATAAGGTTAATAAAATTATTATAACAATCCTAAATAACCCCAAGTTGTTTATTATTAATATAAACAAACTTATCTAAGTCATTTGGCCGAACCTTATATTTTTATTAATAAAATAACAATTACTAATATAATATTTGTTTTAAAAAATATTTTATGTCAATTTTGACACTATTTAGTAATTGATTTTTGTGAAAATCATAAAAGAATGGTTAGTTCGAAGAAAGTTTATTAAATCCATACTAACATGTCATATTAACCTATAAAATTATTTTAATTCATAAAATGTCTCAAATTACATTTATTTGGATATTTATAACATCAATTATGTCAACATTTCATTAATAAGATAATTACTGCATCATCATTGTGTCATAAATAAATTACATTATTTAATGTCTAAAAATTACAAATAAAAGACCATTATGTATAAAATCTTTTTATCTTTCTAATTAATAATTATAGTCAAATTTATATTATGTATAACCCTATATTAAAAATGATATACTTATTAAACATTGATTTTAACTATTTTAACCCTTCTTTAAATAAATTAATAATAAAGGTCCTCATCTAATCCAAGTGGGCCGAAATGGTCATATTTTATTTCAAAGGTTGTTTATGGTTGAATTACACTTATCAAATAGAATTAGGACATGTTTTAGGGTAATAATAATATCATTTTTACCCTTAATTACCCTATTTACTTTTAACTGTGGTAAAAAAAGTAAAAAGTTACTATTCACCAAAAATTATTTTCATCTCATTGAACAAAATTTTACTTACTGACATCAACCGTGTCTCTCGGATTTCTGAAATTCCACTCACAGAAGCGGTAAAATTATGTTTTATGAAAAATTCATTTTTTTATCTACCACTTAGTGGTTTCACTATTCATCAAAAAATGAAAGTTTCCAGAAAAAATACCAAAAATTAGGCCTAAGCTATATTTGATATTATGAACTCAAAATGATGTCTATTTTACCAAATTAAAAACATATTAGTTTCAATAATTAATTTAAAAATTAATTCCTGTCGTCTAAACAAATAGCGTGTTCTTAAGAGATAATAATTATCAAAATATTGACACTTGTTTATGTCTGGTTTAAATGTGAAATTACAACCAATGACGAAAATTGTATTAAATTGTTAAAATATATTCTAAATATACTTTAAAACCACTCAAATTAATAATTTTTCACTTTTAATTATTTCGATTAAAAAGGATGTTTTTAATTAAAATTTTGAAATTTTCACTATTCATCAGAAAATGAAAGTTATCCGAAAAGTACCAAAATTTCACGCTAAGCTAATTTCAATATTCTGAATCCAAAAAAGTATTCCATTTTGAACAATAAAATTAAAAAAATTTAAAAAGTGGTTATTACTATTCATAACGGCTAGTTTTAATAATATTTTAATTGCATATCGTAGTTTAGTGAAACTCGGTATTGCGTACTACACACGCTATCGAGGAAGGTCGTGATTGCGTGTAATGAAAGGAAAGTCAAGGATGCGTGTTGTGCAAGCTCATTTTGATGTAGCATACAACACAAGACATTAATGAAATTTAAAAGAATATTTTTTCATAAAATCTCGGGGTGTTACAGTGGTATAGGAATTAAAAATCTTAAAACCATTAATGAGGCTCTATAGGCTAAATTTATGTGGTCTCTCATTAATATTAACTCCTATCCCTTGAATTTTTTCAGAACTCATTTTCTTGATAAGATTAAATATAGTAATTTTCACTACATGTCTTCCTATAACTGTCACTCAATTAAATCTTCTTATTATTCTATCTTGGAAAACTCTTGAAGGATTGTTAGTAAAGAATCCACTTTAAATTTTTTGTCTGATAACTGGACTGGTTTCCATCTTATATCAGATATGGATAATTATATTACTCCTGATCCCACTAAATTATCCATGAGGGATGTGATAAATTCTTTTGGTTCACATCTCTCAGATTTTATTAAAGAGATTGCCTAGAATTACTACTTCACTTCCAATGATGACTTTATGGTTTGGGATCCAGCTAAAAATGGCTTGTTGGATCCCAAAAAATATTGTAAGCACCATCTCTCTATTGTTGATGATAATCTCAGCTGGATTTCCAACTTCAATAAGGCTTGGATAAACCCTTATATTCTTACCCTCATTTGGCAAATTGCTCACCAAAAAGTTACTACCAATGGTTGTCTTCAGTCTAATGGTTTTAATCTTTTCCATAAATGGATATTGTGCAACCAACAAAGTTTGGACATAAACCACCTCTTTTTATATTTTGAGACTGCTACTGCTCTTTGTCATTAGATTTTTTACCTCTATGAGTGACGATGGCTTTTGGATAACTTTATCTTCTCACAGTTGAAAAAGACGATTCAGCTTCCGAGGTCACCGCAAATTAGAAAAAATTTTCTCACTACCATTGCAGAGATTCTACATATCATCTGGTATAGTAGAAATGATTTCATTTTCAACAAATATCTCTTTTAAACTAAATTTAGGTAAAATTAGGATACTTCATGATATCAAAGAGGATGCCATGATCCAAAAAGACCATTATGATAATTCTTCCATTGATCTTGAAACCCTCTGCCAGATTGGAGTAAGTGGAATATATCCAAAACCGAAATAAACTATTGAAGTCTTCTACCAGGCTCCTCCTCCTGGATGGATTAAAGTCAATGTCGATGGATCCTCGGTTGGAAACCATGGACCTTCTGGATTCAGAGGTGTTTTTAGAGACCATCTGGATCAGATTCTTAGATGTTTCTATGAAAGCTGTGACATTGCTTCTCCTCTCGAGGACGAAATGTTGGGTATCATTCATGACTACTATTTTTCAAAACATTTCAACGAGAGAAACATATAGACTGAGAGAAACTCTTATACCATTGTGTAATCCATATGGAAGGGTGTGACTCAGCTAGAATGGACTCCCACCCCCAACTGGATTAACTGCCTCAACTTGCTCAACAGCCTCGGCTTCATTTCTACACACACCTTCCGTGAAGCAAACAAGATCACCGATGGTCTCGCAAAAATGAGATTATCTCATGAGATCACATGGATTAATGATCTCCCTCTTGATTTGATTACTTTTTTATTAGAGATTCTAATAAATTTCCCTCATTTCGACTCATGTAAATTGTATGCTTCTTTTGTTTGAATAAATTGCAAGATTCTGGTTATTGACCAGAACTCAACCCCCCCCAAAAATATTCCTAAATCCCTAAATAATCAAAGAAATTGTTTTACATACCTTATTAAGAAACTAATTGTTTTTTATTTAATTTAATATTGACCATTTATTATTATAGTCTATTTATTTATTATATAGTCCTCTTTCTCATAATAGGTACATGGTGTTGTTCCATCATTTCTTCTATAACACATAATATAGGCCAAGCTTGCTGAAAATATTTAGAAAATAGTTTCATTGATTTCACAATATTATTATTGTTTTGGATATAATTTGTATATATTAAATATAATCTTAAAGAAATCCTTGATTAGTGGTGATAAAAAATATAACACATTACTCTTGGATTTGGTAGTCCTTATGTACACATGAGTAATGTTTATGTTTCTCAATAGATGAGAGGGAAATAAATTATATGATAATTATGAATTTTTTAATAATAGTTATTTTTTAAATATTATATTTATTGATACAATACATAATTTTAAAAATAATTAATGGGGGTGATTAAAAACAGAATAATTCACTTCATGGGGGTAGTAGTCCATGCAATTCACTAATGATCTTATTTAGTAGGGTATTGAGATGAATAAATAGAAATTATTACATTAATATAATAATATATAATACTAAAAATATACATATGAAATTTTATTTTTTGGATATTATATATTTTTAGTAGGAATATTATCGAGACTTAAATTTTTTTAATAGATATTCTAAAAAATTGGGCCTTAAACTAACTTCAAAATATTATGGTAATATAAATGGAAAATTGAATTTTATTAGACGAATTTTTTGAAGTGGCTCAATATAAATTATTAAGGGAAGTGTTTTCATAGAGGGGTGATTGTGATCCCCATTTATTTCTGATGAAAAGGGTGTTTTTCGAATACCCTTTACAATTCCATGAAATCATTACACTATTTCTGTTTAAATGACTCCAAAATAATAGCTAAATTTATTTTAGTGTGTGATTATGTGAATAAATCCAAAAAAGTACTTTCATAAAATTATATATATATGTTTAATTTCTTTTACGATAGGTTTTTATATTTTAACATTTTTATTATTACCTTGGTACCTATTTTATAATTAAGTATTTTAAATTTTTTTTAAAATAAAAGTTAGACCATAATACCAAATATAAATGTATTAAGCCAAAATTTATTTCAAATATAGTTTATTTGAATTTTTAAATATGATAAAATCAAATTTGAAATAATAATATAAAATATATATAAGAGGGATTTTGTTGAAAAATGACATTTATCCTTGATGTGTTCGTAATCTTTTTAGTATTGACTAAAAATTGAAAGGGTTTTCATATAATAATTTATATTTTTAAAAATTACATTATATTAAAATTTTAAAATGTATCAATTACAATGATTACATAAAATAAAAAATACTAATAAAATTATTCATTTAAAAATAAATATTTTGACCTTATTTTGTTAATTAATTGTATTCTTACTAATACTATATTTATGTATAAAAAATGAAAAAATACGACTAACAAATATTGAAATATTGAAATCACATAATAATACATTTTTTCATACTAAATTTCTAAAATGATAAAGTCAAATTGTTTATATTAGACCATAAATACTATTTTTTGTCTAAAATACTACTTATGATTCAGAAATGTTAACAATATAATTTAAAAATTCAATATAGTGTTTTTAAATGACATATATTACTTATTAAATATAATATTTTTTTATTTAATTGTTTTTTAAAATTTTTAAGTCATTTCTATAATATAAAATTGATACTTTTTTAGTAAAATTATCATTTTGTAACTCACCTAAAAATTGATTACTTTAAAAAAATATCAAGATTTAATATTAAATTAACATTCACATTATAATACCAAAAAATAATATTATTTTTTAATTTAAATTTCTATATTTATATTTTTTATATTTTAAATGAAATCATAATATACAATTAGAAGGTATTTTTATAGGATAATTAAATTATTTTAATATACTCTTTGTTCTTATTCATAATTTCTATTTACCACTAATAAATCTAGAATTCATCTATAAATGGTATATTGTATTTAAATAATAACATAAAATAAATATACAATGTTTTATTCAATAAAAACTATAACAATTAAAAAAAACTATAATTAATTAAGTGAATTTGTATAAAATATTATGTTTATATAGATAAATATATATATATAAATATATTTAAAATATTAGTTACACCTAATTTTAAATTCTAATTCAGTGCATATGTTTTAATAGTCTAAACATATCATGGGTTCTTTTCAGTTCAACGTGACATGTGGTGAAATCTATCGAACTTATTTGAGTTAATTGGGGAAAAAATTTTATATTAAAATCAAGAGTTACTACAAAAACAAACTCATAGTGAAAGAGAGAAAAGTTGATATTTTTATATTATTTCTACTAAGGTGGATCAAAACAACAACATTGATATATGTTTGGTAGTTATTTATTTAATAATAGTGAACATGACCTTTGATTCTAAATCTACACATTCTTTTTTATAATATATGTTAAATAGAAATATTTTAGCACCCTTGAAATACATAATGGTTGAATTTTTAATAAAACAATTAGTGCAACTATGGAATATATACTATATAAATCCTTTATAGTGAACCTTTGTGGGATGAATCTAAAAGAAAACCTTATCATACATCGAATTTTGGAGCTTCAGGATGTACTATAAATAGATTGTCTATCCCGATAGACAGTCAAAATCAACAATCAAGAGAAGGAAATCACATTTCATGTCATGAATTATCATTTGATCTATATAAGTTTAATTGTAAGGATGAATCCATTTTGAAATATTACTCATATGTAAGTAGGTTATCTTTTTATGAGATAACATATCTTTCTGAAATTATTAAAACAAAGGATATTCCCCTTCAGAAGACAATCCAGTTTTAATGGAATATACCAATGTATTCCCTAAAGAACTACATGGTCTTAATTATGATGGAGAGGTGTAGTTATTAGTTGAGGTTATACCTAGATCACTACCTATATTCAAGAAACTTAGATGAGTTATATATTAATGGGAACTATAAGTGCATTGTCCTTCTATATTTATACTGGATATTTAGTCAAGAAATTATCATTTAAAGGTTATGAAATAGTAGATTTTCAATACCACATCTCGAATATGGTTTGGGAACTAGTGAATGGAGTCTTTAGATGTAACCCAGATAAATTTTTGGATTCCTATATATTTTTTATTATAAAATAATCCATGTATAGGGAAGAATATGATGAGAATATAAATATAGAACTAATGGCATTGAAGAAGGTGAACATTTTGAAATGTATAGTAAAGGTGAATTTTTATACAGGTTGTGTAATTAATAGGGATTGTTATCATGAGAAAGGGTATATATTTTGATTCATTAGTGATGAAGGTGATTGAGGAATGAACCAAGAAAATATCTATAATATAGATATAATGTTTCCACTAATTAGTTGAGTATTGTTTTTTCTAAAAGTGGGTTTCCTAGACCAAAAAATTATCAGTACATTTAATTACAATATCATGTATACTGTGAGATAAACATGATTTATACTTACCATTAGCCTATAGATATTTCTACATACACTATTTTTTGTTATTTTTTGTATATTATTTGTCATTTCCAATGGTTATAATAGATCTTATACAACAATGATAACCTCGATTTACAATGAAATTAATCTTAATTGTATGTCCCTTGGTCCAGATACATAATTTTGACTGGACAAAAATGATGTCTGACTATCAGGTGTTGAGGGATCATAATAATTTAGATTTATTTTCATATATTTTTCACATGGTGGTCCATTGTAGTTGAGATCATGATGACATAACCTCTAATAAGAATGCCACAAGTTTTGGGTTTCATTGGATGTTATTATCTATAGATATTTGTATTTGTCTCCGGACTTTTTATCATTATCAATGTGTTCTATTTGATCACTTACTTTGATGTAAGGAAATGGCCATGATAATTAAATTGTGGTGAGGTAGCTTGTGTTGTGTCATGACCACCTCCCCACAATTTTTACCCCTCCACAGTTGGCAATGTGAGAGGTGAAGTAATGACCCCCGAGTCCCGCCTCTAGTAGGCCCCGGGATGGAGACTAGCACTGAGGGTATAGTAAACAAACAAATATGAGGCATTACCCTCTATGAGAACACATATGGATGAGAGAGATAAGATAGACACCAACTAACTCCAACAAAGACACAAAAATAAATGAAATCCCAAGTACACATATGTAATGTCATCCAAAACTACTACAACTGAATGTGGAAAACTAAAAGTACCACAAAGAAAGTAAAAACAACAACAACCACAAAGCCCAAACAGCTCCAGCAACCCCAGCTAGTAGAAACCAGCATGATCTCCAGCCTACTCCAAGTGACTTGGATAATAATATATATATGAAAAGGGAGATTATAATAGTATACTCAGTTGGATCCTCCCTAGAGCCTCTGATGCAAAAGAAATGAAAGCACGCTAAAGCATACTGAATAACAAGTGAATCTAACACCTCACCTAAACAGGTATACTATGTTCCTAGCTTCACCATGGATACTCTCACCAAGCATCTCATGCAAGAGTATATAATATTATAAAGAATATCAAGGGTCCTATGTGACTGCTTCCACACTAGTTTTTATCTTTTCCCCAACATCTCATGTCCAAACCATATCTCTCCAAAAAGGATTGTATGCAGACACTTGGGAAAAGCACCACAACATTCACCTTGTGCAACAAAACCACCATGTCCATGCATGAAAAGTAACCTGGTAGTTTTTGGGATCCACCAAAGCTCGCATAACGTTTATCATACGTCGTATATTAAATATCAAGCCATTATAACTCATACACCAAGTAAGGATCCTCAATCCATCACAACCTATACATGTTACACCTATAGTAGTGCATAAGAAACTATATAAAAAATATATTTGTGTGAATAACTATAATCCATTACAGCTCTCTACACAAAACTATGGGAAAAACTAACCATTGTGCCTACCAACACAAGTAACTACCAAGAGAAGAGAGTTATCCCCAAGGGGGGTAGTCATCCATCCATCCTCCCACCATAATGTTGGGGAAAACACCCCCTATGGCTCAGAATTCTCAAGGTGTTAGTTTCCCCAACTCACAGGGTGGTGTAGCATATAGAAACACAAAAATTAAATAATATACTATATCTCACAACCACACTATGGGCATAAACATGTTTTAGACACAACGACATCAAACATCTCTCAAATTACCTACTTATAATTCTATGACAAGGTATCCTATAAGAACACAACCTTTTAAAGAGATTTATTACATTACATTATTCCATTTTTAGCACTTGAAATTTAAGTAAAATAATTCTTTAAAAATTAATTAACCATTAACAATTTCCATGTTTATTTCATTTGCATCACACACAAAGATCACTATTTATTTAAAAAATTGTAACCTCAGCATTGCATCCTAGCAGGCTCCAAAGCCTTGGGTTAATATCATTTATTCAATTATTTATTTACAACATTTCTTTCCATATTCCCAGGCATTCTAGAAAAACATTCTATGCTACTAAACACAAGGGGGTCAACATGGTGAATATATGAACTACCCGTCGAGTCTTTGTTCCTATAGCAAGTGCATAGAACCATCCTCCATTAAATATCTAGACACAAAAAGCATGTGGAATACCCCACACGTCATCGCCTCTTTAGGAAGAATGTTATGTAAGACCAGTTTCTTTGGGCAGCGGGGAATGTAAAGTAGAAAAATAACAAATATGAACCATCAAGCATCCAGATATTCACATCCAACCCATTTCATCATCCCTGGTGTACTCCCCGACACCCACATGCATAAACTGATGCATCATGGCACTCTAGGTTTCAATTTCTGCAACTACTAGTAGTCCTCCCTACTTCTAAATATCACAAAAACAATCTAGGCTCACATCACAACACAAGAAACAACAAAACAAACATCATATCAATTGGTCTCTTGGCCCTTAAACAAGCAATAGGGTAACTTAGAACCCTATAAGGAATTATCTCTTATCAAACAACCAGTTCTTTAATCCATCATTATGTAATTGATTTATTATTTGCAGGTTTAAACTATAGGAAAACTAAATAGTATGATATCACAAATTGATAAAACATGAATACTAAATCAATTTTATTTGCATCAAATTACAACAACAATAATCAGAATCATTCACATGACTCTTTATCCTTAGCCAAACAATTATTAATTAATTTAAGCATTACGATCTTTACCAATTTCCATCAATAATGAAAATCTACCCAAAGCATATATAGATATCACACTTTCCCACCAAACAAGAGGATATAACATACGATCGATATCAATTTGTTTATTTGGTTGAAATATTTATTATGTCAATTCTATTGTGATCTAGTGGGCTAAAACATGCTGACTATATAGTTGCACAGAATAGAAAACCGTAGCAACGAATTACCTACCAAAAAAAGTTCTTGACGTTATTTATACATGAACGAGCCAAAAAATGGGTTACAATGTCCTCCCCTATGACACTTTTATCCACCCGAGGATGTAGAGACACCACCACATCAGCCAACACCAAAGAAAAACTCATTAGAAACATGGGGGTTAAATTCCATAACAATTTAAGGAGAAACAGTATAAGATGAACCCAAAAGGAGGATGATAGATCATACCTTATATAAAAGATTGATCAATACTGTATGATTGCATCAAAATAGAGTGGAACTAATTCAAGGATGATAGTTTGGTTGGAAAATCCTATGAGAGGGAATGAAATTTTCAAGCATCTCACAACGGATAATAAGGACGAATAACTAGGGAGGAAGATATATCATCCCATTAGAAGATTTAACAGATCAGTGGTTTAAGAAATGAATGATTTTCCATTAAAAGAGGATCGAATTAAACCAAACGGTTCGACCAAGTAAAAGAATCTCGAGACTTAGGGAAATTAATATATGAGTTATAGGTTTTGATTCAGCCTTATATTCGTAAAAATGGATTTAAAGGCTTTTTATGGCAAAGGAAACATTAAAGGGGTGAAACTGTAGGAATCTGGAAATACTTTTCACGAACTCTAAATTTGGCAAAGGAAAAACATTGTTCACGATCCTCACTACTGAAACCTCACCATTCTGGAAAAATTTTCATCAACCTCACTGTTGAAACCTCACTATTATAACCTTACCAGTTTCGAAACACTTTTCATGAACCTCATTGTTGAAACCTCACCGTTAGAACCTCAGCATTAGGGAAACAATATTCATGAACCTCTCTGTTGGAAACTCACCGATCTGGAAACACTGTTTATGGACCTCACCATTAGAACCTCACATTTCTAAAAACACTATTCATGAACCACACTGTTGAAACCTCACCATTATAACCTCACCATTCTTGAATCACTATTCATGAAAAAAGTTACTGTTGGAACCTCGCCATTCTAGAAATCTTGTTAATGAACTCAAAATTTGGCAATGGAAAGAGGATTCTGTTGGAACCTCTCCATTTTGGAAATACTATTCATGAACTTGAAATATGGAAAAGGAAAGAGGTTACCATTTGAACCTCACCGTTCTTGAATCACTATTCATAAACTCAAAATTTGGAAAAGGAAAGAGAGTTTATTGTTGGACCTCACCATTTTCACTGTTTACATAAGCCTACCAATGACACTATTCACATAAGGCTATCATTGTACTGTACACCTAAGGGTACCATTGCACTGTTCGCCTAATTCTACCATCGTACTATTCAATGAACTGGAAATTTTGAAAATTATTGGGGATATGTCACTTGGATTTCTCAAACCACCTGAAACACTATATTTCAGCAATGGAATGGACCCAAGAAGTTTGGGCCCTTATATCAGATACCGGCCAATACATTCACATCCCTAAAATTTCAAAACCAACCTAAAAGGAAATACAAATGATTCTTGAACATCCACCCATCAAGATACCACTCAAAATAGAGAAAGCCACAAGAAGCAACCAAAGAAATCCATATCATAAACATGAAAGGTTTATAAATATAAAGGGGACATCGTTACAAGAAAAGAGTTAAACATCAAACAACTATGGGTACTGAGCACATGTTTGTGACTCGCGTTCCTAGGTACTCTCTTTCATGCTACCGTGTCACCACATGACAGGAACCAAAGGGATAGAACACCCACACAACAACTTCTATTGGTGGTCTTAGATCTCCATAGATCGCTTCTCAAAGGTGGCATAATCATAAACATCCATCTATCCCCAATCAATGATGTGAGAGTCATCATGAAAAACATCAGGTATCCGGCTCATCTGTGGGGGAAGTGCTACTCGATGCGCCACATCTCCAACACAAGATAACACCTCGAAAGGCCCGACAAACCAGAGAGAAATCTTACTCCCATGACATTCCTTCCCTTCCCACAATGGGGATTCACCTTCAGAAACATGTGATCCCCAACATCAAACTTCAGAGGTATCCTCTTTTGATCATCATATGATTTCTGATGAACCTACGAAGTCTACAACCTTTCACAAATTACATGAACCATCTCTGTTGTATTCTGCAATAGTTTCAGTCCGAGAATTGCTGACTCTATAACCCCATTCCAACAAAATGGAGGATAGAAAGGCCAGCCATACAAGGCTTAAAATGGTTCCATACTAATGGTGGAGTGAAAACTATTGTTGTAAGAGAAATACACCAAGGGTAAGTGCATCATCCACCAACCTCAAAAAACTAGGACACAAGAGAGTAATATATCTTCAAGATTCTGGATGGTTCGCTCTTTTTGACCATCCATTTGTGGAGGAAAAGTAGTTATAAGGCATATCTAAGAACTGAAATCATGCAAGAGACATCTCTACACCCTAGAGGTAAAATAAGGATCTTGATCAGAAGATATCATCCTTGGGACTCCATGATGTCCACAACCTCCTCCAAATACAGCCTCGACAAAACATCCACCGAACTTGACTCATTGATTGATATGAAGTGGGATGGTTTTGTTAAATGATCCACTACCAGCCAAATAGCATCATGCCCTCCCTAATCTCGAGGTAAACCAGTAAAAAAGTCCATTGAGATTTCCTCACACTTCTACTAAGGAAAATCTAATGGCTAGAGCAGACCACCAGGAACACTATGTTCAACCTTTACCTTCTGGTAGACTAAACATCGAGACACAAAATCCACAACTACATGCTTTATTTCAGGCCACCAAAATAGGCTCCTCAAGGATCGGTACATATTTTTCACACCAGGATGTGCTACAAAAGGTGAACTATGGAACTCTATGAGAACTATCTTGCACATCATAAATGGAACAAAAAGCCTTCTGGGATACAATACTCGGTGTTGTTCATCCTCAGACCAACCATCACGAGCCTCAACACAAACAACTTTGTCTCTCTAGACCTCCACCTCTAGATCCCCCTACTGGGTTTATTCCACCTTCTGCACTAGAGATGACTACACCATCATCTAGAAAAGAAAACCTATCCCCCTAGCTTCTCGCATATCATGATGTAATGCTGATAGTTCTTCCATTACACTCCAAGAATCACCAAATTCACACACTGCATCACTACGTGACTTCTGACTCAGCGCAACTGCTACAAAATTCCCCTTTCTAGGTGTATATGATATTTCAAAGTCGCATTACAAAAATAACTCCATCGGTCAATATTGTCATATGTTTAAGTCACGCTGGGAGAAAACATACCTCAGTCTCTTATGATCAGTGAAAACCAAAAAGCACTCTCCAATGCGGTAATGTATCCACTTCATCTAAGGAAACACCACGACTGCCAAATAAATATCGATGTGGCATAGTTATATTTATGGGGATGCAACTACCAAGACCCATAAGAAACCAATAATCTTTTCTATATCAGAACACATCCTAACCCCAGATGCGATGTATCGTAGAAAACATCAAACTTAACTCCCTCAACTGGAAGAAAATGAACATGAGAACTTACTAACTACTACTTTTTTATACTATAAATCTACATGACACTAATCATTCCAAATTAATGCATGATCCTTCCTAGTTAGTGATGTCATAGGAGTAGAAACTCGAGAGAATTTGGCTACGAACCTCCCGTATTAGCCTGTGAGACCAAGGAAACTTTGCACCTCTTACACAGTCTTGGGGGCAGCCCAAGACACAACTGCGTCTATTTTTTATGGATCCAAAACTTCTCCCTCCTGGGACACAACATTCCCCAAGAAACATAATTTTCAATCACTAAAATCACATTTTGACAACTTCCCAAATAACTGATGTTGGAAAAGAACTCCAAAAATGGCTTTTATATACTCTGCATGCTCCTCCTCAAACATGGATTGCAAAAGGATGTCGTCGATGAAAACCAACAGGATCTTGTGAAAGAACTAACGGAACAAAAATTTCATCAATACCATGAACACAGATAGATCATTTTCATTGACAAACAACATTACAACAAACTCATAATGCTCATGACGACAACAAAAAGCAGTCTTTGGGATATCCAAGTCCTTCACACACATCTGTTGATATCCAGACCACAAGTCGATCTTTGAGAACCAACCTTCACCCTTTAGTTGGTCAAATAAATCATCAATAAGCATAAGAGGACAGTAATTCATCACATTCACTTTGTTTAAGTGAAAATGATCGACACACAACTGCCATCTACTGTCAACCTTCTTTATGAATAAAATGGTGTAGCCCACATTGACACACTAGGCCAAACAAAGCTGCACTATAATAGACCATCAATTATATACATATCTTTTCTAACTAAGAAGGTTCAAGTGACACCCCAAGCTTCCATGATACACTTCTCTTTCAATAATGTAATAGCTTGCATTGTACGCAAGTTTGAGATTCTAACACACCGCGACCAATCAAAATAGCCATCATGAATAGTAATACCCACTTTTTGAAATTATATATATTTTATATTTCAAAATGGACTTCATTTCTGGATTCGGAATATCAAAATTTTCCTAAGTTGAATTTTTGATATTTTTTGAGAACTTCCAATTTTTTATGAATAGTATACCTTTATATAATTATAATTTCATTCCATTAAATATGAAATAGAAATGAAAGTAGAGTTCATGCGTACATACGACTTACTATCTCCATGAACGATGCATTTCATTTTGTTACCTCTAAATGTTATGTAGTATTATAAATGCATGTATAGACTGGCTATATATGATATATACGATATCTAAATCAGCAATATAATTCTAGATATAATGGATATTTCTCCACATGAACAACTTGTAATTATAAGAAGTTTATTTTTTACTCAAGTACCAAAGATCGACAAAACAACCGTTATTTACTTAAATAATTACATAATGTTCATAACATGGAAATAAGTAATATAAAAGGAATAATGAACTTGAAAAAGGTTCTTAAGAAAGTAGAAATTAACTCTAGTTTATTATTCAAGAGATTTAAGAAAGATCGAGTCAAGTCGGACACGAAGTAAGGGAACTTCTTAACCCAATTTCCGTTCTTTGGGTTAATATCCTACTATCAAAATATGTCATTATATTATTATGTCATATCTTGTATTTTTACTTTCTTTATGTGTACTTATAGTGAATACACATAATAGATCTATTTTATTTTAAAAATGTTCTTTCTAAGGACTTCATATCAATCTCTTTTCGTTGAGACATATTTTATTTTATACACATCATTCTTTTATACGGTGTATAAACCCCTTTGACTTTTATGTTTATTCCAAAGGAATATTTTTATACGATGCGTTTTTCTAAACGAAAAAAAGGAATATTTTTTTTGTCGTATGTATGCGGTGACAATGACTTCTCCACCGCCGTGACTATTATTTGTGTTTTGGCTTCCTCTAAAAGCCATAAAAGTTTATAAAATAAAAAAATAAATTCAATGTTTTAATTTTCTTTTATTTTTGGTAATGAAAATGGTTTTGAAAGTTTTTTTATTATATCAATGTGTTGTATTGATATCTTGTGATTGAAATGTGGAAATGTTAGGTTTCCTTTAGGCATGTTTTATGTGATACAGTTATATTATGGTTTATGATATGTTTAAACATGCTCATATGAGGAATCCATTGGACTTAATAAGTGACGGGTGGAGCCCACTATAGCTCCTCGATGCATCGGCAGGTCTCATGAGACAAACTAGTGTCTTGGCACAAGGCCTTGAAAAAGTCTTATTTATAGTTTTGGCACAAGGCCTTGGCTATGTGGTTATGACAGTCTTTCATTATGCATTCCAACATTATTAAAGTTGTTATTGATATTGAATGTGATTATTCGACTAGTAGAAAATCCATGTGAATAAGTAAATGGAATTATCTTATTTTACTTTTTCCATATTAGGTTGAAGTTAAAGTTTAAAAGGATTTTGTTTTAGTTATACATTGCCTTAAATGTTTATGTTTATTTATGAAATCATCCGTTATATTGTTATCCTTACGGAGCATCTGAGCTCACTCTTTCAATGTTTTATTTTTCCCAGGATGTGAATAAATATTTTATGACTGACCTACAGGGATAGTATGAAAGGGATAGAAGTGTGGATTGTGGAGACTATTTTATTCTGATTTTTCACTTTATGATGTAATGTAACATTTATGAATGTATCTAGTGTTTCTAAGGCTACTAAAATAATCAGTCATTCAAGACTTGATCTTTTGTGGTCATGACAATGTTACACAATAATGCACCGACTCTGGGTAACTGGGGTCGGGGCGTTACAGTTGGTATCATAGGCAGTTTAGTACTAACCTTGGAAGTTAGATTTAGATAACCTCTGATTAGATCACATAGCCCTAAGATAGACTTTGAGGATTAGTATAGAAGAACTTCCTAGAATTTTGGTATTATAGAGATTTTGTGAGTTTTCTGAGCAATAAATCCATGTCTGGATACGAGCAGGTAGTGGCGGCTCTAGCCCAGATGTACCTAGGGGTAAAACCTGAAAACACCACTTTGAGCTAGACTCGAATGGGAACTGCTGCACGGCAATGGGCCTTGCTGCACTCTTGGTTACGACATTCCCGGAGGATATTCTTAAGATAACTCTCATTTTCTTTACAAACCATTATGAAGGGTTTATGAGTATATACCTCCTCGAAGAAAACATTTTTTATGATTATGGATTATATCCATAAACCATTCAATTTACATTTAGTATTTTACAATTATGGAATTATTCATTGCAATTTATAAACGAACCTAGTTTATGCCATTGTATAGAAATGGCGCCCAGTAGAAGGAATGTAAACTCCATCAATACGTATGATCCAAAGAGTAAGAAGGATCATATCTTTCATAGTATTAATCCAACATTTAGAAAGGAAATAGTCTCCAATGTGTTCTCAACATATGAAGAAATAGTATCATGTGTTAATAAGATAAGTAAAGAATTCTCCGAATCTTATGGCTTTGAAGGGAAGAAAGAGAAGAAAAGGAGGGAAGAGAATATGATGGATAAAGGGAAGAGGGAAAAAAAGAATTTTACAATATGTGATAACTATGGGAGTAAACACCTTGGAACTTTCCTTAAGGGAATTTCTGATTGTTATAATTGTGGAGAAAAAGGACACCAAGTGCGTGACTGTAAGGGTAAGAAAAAGGTTTCAAATATATAATGCTTCATCTGCAAGGAGTGGAGACACTATTTAAATGAATGTCCAAATCATCAGAGTATTCCCCAAATGATGTTATCGGATAATAATCATGTCATGATGCTACCACAGATTAGGAGGAATGATTAGAGTTCTTATGTTGTTATTAAATAATTTGTCATTTTAGTGTTGTATCAATGATGTACTGGTTATAATAATTATGGAGTATATAAGGATTGTACTACAGCACTATTTTATCAAGTACTTGAGATTGTTTGGAACCAAGAAAAGTGAAACCACAACAAGTTAATTTTTTGGAAAATATATGATTGAGAGAAAGATAAACCATAATATGGTTCTGATACCAAGATAGTGATTTTGTAATAATACATGATTGATTTGGATATATTATATTGGATATTCTTAACTTCCTTGAAACTGATTAATGATTTGTATAAATTTTTGTATAGAAAGAGTATATCTAGTATTCTATAATGAATAAGGGAACATGAATGTAATCAATAAGGATTTATGGTAATTCAGGATGTTGTAGTGTTTTAAAAGAATACATGACGAAGGTGTTCACATGTTGTTATGCAGAAAAAAGGACCTTAATTATGTTTACCTTCCTTATAAATTTTGGACTGTTAGTTTGACAATAGTATTTTGGATAACTGTAATGGTTGGAATAGATTAAGTTGAACCTTGTAAAGTATTGTTTAAGGTTAAAACATTTCTGAATATTATTTATGGAATATTATAATACTATAGTTTTAGGAAAATGTAATCCTGTAGGTTAGGGGATAACCCGTCACGTCGGACAAAGCTGTAGGAATCGAACCGACAACCATAGTGCGACAGGCCTTTATTACCTACAACTAGCCTACAGGAAGCCTCTGGTTTTTACAAAATAGTTTTCCTAATCTAAATGGTATGTGGTAATATTTGGAACGTTATACAATTAGGATAAATAGAATATATTTGAGTTCTGTTACCATTTGGAGTGAAAGATGGGTTCGTGGTAAAATTTTATTAAAGAATGAAAGCCTACATGACAAGTAAGTATATTTCCTTACATTCTTAGTAAATATCATAAATAAATTCCTCAACATTATGAAAGGTAACTTGAAACAATAACGTTGTCGGTTAACTTTTCCAACTGGGGATTCAATGACCGTTTAACCAATCACAAGTTTGTGATTTTTTGTGGTTAACTTTCTCCTTATCCTGTCTTCTACAACTCTCCATCAGACCATGATAGTTTGTTTTTCCTCCATATCTATATTTTCATATAATCCTAGTGTGGGCTATCTCGGGTGACCTTTGTACCTCTCTTTCTTTCTTTTAATGTTATATTTTTATTAACCCTATTTTTGATGTGGGTTTTCCACAAAGGGATTTTATATGTTCAACCTTTTATTTTCAAATAAAAATTTCAAATTGTGAGGATGTAATTTATTGAAGGAGGGTAGAATGTAACACCGCGAACTTCTTGGATACGCTTCTCTTTCAATAATGCAATACCTTGCATTGTACGCATGTTCGAGATTCTAACACACCACGACCAATTAAAATAGCCATTATGAATAGTAATACCCACTTTTTGAAATTAAATATTTTTTATTTTTCAAAATGGACTTCATTTTTGGATTTGGATTATCGAAATTATCCTATGTTGAATTTTTAGTATTTTTCTGAGAACATCCAATTTTTTATGAATAGTGAAAAATACTTAAAAACAACTTTTTTAATAAAAATAATTTATAGTGATAAATTATACTATTGAGTCATTTTAAAGTATAAATAGAATATATTTTTACCATTTTATCCAATGGTGTTCCTTATAATTAATTTCACTTTGAAATTGGACATAAATAATTGTCAATCTTTTGATATATATTGTTTCTTAAATTCACGCTATTTGTTGTGACAACGGGAATTAATTATAAAATTAATTAATGCAACTTATATGTTTGAAATTTTGTAAAATAGAAATCATTTTTGAATTTGGAATATCAATTATAGCTTAGGGTGAAATTTTGGCATTGTTATGAAAAACTTCAATTTTTGATGAATAGTGAAACCACTAAGTGGTAGTTAAAAAACGAATTTTTCGTTTAAATGAAACATTACCACTTATGTGATTTAATTCTAAAAAATCTGACATAAATTTTTGTCATTAGGAGGTAAAATGCGGTTCAATGGGATTAAAATAATTTTTTGGTGAATAGTTACTTTTATGTTTAATTAATCGCGATTAAAGGTAATTAGTGAAATTTAAGGTAAAAATGATATTACAAAAATATGAAATTACTTTTAAACCTGTCATATAGTTATTGGATGAGTAATTTAAGACCAAAAAAATCCATGGGTCAACTTGGGGACCCCATGGAGCCACTTGGGTAAGAAAATGACATTAATAACATTTTATTGAAAGTAAAAATAAAATTGTCACAAACATGTGTTGTTTTACTAAAACAATTATTACATGGGGTTATATAAGTTTAATTTTCAACTATAAACATTCATTGGAAATCTAAAAAGATTTCCTGCATCATGACATTTTTTTTAATTTTTAGACATTAAATAAATTAAATTTTTTATCACACAATGATGATGCAGCGATTACCACATTAATTAACGATTTAAATAAAATGAAATGATAATGTAAATTCAAAGGATTACATTTGTTAAAAACCAATTTCATGAGAATATTTAGAACCCTTATCACCTCATACTCGAAATATATCATTTTGGGACCATTAGATTCCGAAAATCATTCCATAATAATGTAACATTTAAATCTTTCCAAGAGTGCCCCTCCTCTCCTCTTATAAAAGGCCCCCACCACAATCACCTTATTCACACCTTCCAAGCCATTTTTCTTAGTCAGCCTCTTCCCAAATTCTCTCTAAACTTCCTTATATTACTCCTAGAAGCCTCAAATTGGGCAGAAGTCTTCCAAAGGAAGCCGTTGGATCAAATCAAAAAGAGTTACGTGATTTTAAGGTAATGTATTCTTTTATGTTCTTTTGTTTTATTTTGATTATCCAACCCCCTAATCTCTTTTAATTCCTCTATTTTGAAAAATAAATAGTATCCTAAATATACTTGGATGTTTTTATGAGAAGGATTTTATTTACACTTACACACACCTTCGCTTAATAGTTAATGAACATACTGTTTCTGTGGGTGGCGAATTATTGCCTCACGAAACGATGATTGTTTAATCTTCTTTTAACACCTCTCATGGTGGCCATTATGATGACAATATTTTTATATATGACATATATTATTCTTTTCCTTATGATTCTGTATTTTTCATTTATGGCATTCCTTTATGATTTCCATTATGGGTAAATACGATAATTTCATTTTAGGAAGTGCGGACTACCGCCCCCTCAGAGTGATTTGAATCGTTAATGCCATATGTGGGATGTATAAAGGATGAATTAAATGGTATTATACATTATATCATACCAAAATTATATTATACCTTTATATAATTATAATTTCATTCCATTAAATACGAAATAGAAATGAATGTAGCGTTCATGCATACGTACGGCTTACCGTCTCCATGAATGGTGCATTTCATTTCTTACCTCTAAATGTTATGTAATATTATAAATGAATTTATATAATGGATATATATGATATATATGAAATCTAGATAATTAATATAATTCTGGATATAATGGATATTTTTTCACATGAACAACTTGTAAATATATGAAGTTTATTTTTGCCTCGAGTACCAAAGATCGACAAAACAACCGTTATTAACTTAAATAATTACATAATGTTCATAACATGGAAATAAGTGATATAAAAGGAATAATGAACTTGAAAAAGATTCTTAAGCAAGTAGAAATTAACTCTAGTTTATTATTCTAGAGACTAAGGAACGATCAAGTCAAGTCGAACACGAAGTAAGGGAACTTCTTAACCCAATTTTTGTTCTTTGGGTTAATCTCCTACTTTCAAATTATGTCATGATATTATTATGTCCTATCATGTATTTTTACTTTCTTTATTTATAATTATAGTGAATACACATAATATATCTATTTTATTTTAAAAAATGCTTTTTGTAAAGACTTCATCTCAATTTTCTTTCATTGAGACATATTTTATTTTATACACACCTTTCTTTTATACGGTGTATAAACCCCTTTGACTTTTATGTTTATTCAAAAGGAATATTTTTATATGAAGAATTTTACTAAATGAAAAAAAGGAAAGTTTTTTTGTCACACGTATGTGGTGACAATGACCTCTCCACTGCCATGACCATTATTTGAGTTTCGGCTTCCTCTACAAGCCAAAACATTTTTTTAAATAAAAAATAAATTCAATGTTTTAGTTTTCTTTTATTTTGGCATTGAAAATTGTTTTGAAAGTGTTTTTTATTATATCAATGTCTTTTATTGATATCTTTTGGTTGAAATGTGGAACTTTTATGTTTCCTTTATGCATGTTTTATGTGATACAATTATCTTATGGTTTGTGATATGATTAAACCTATTCATATGAGGAATGCATTGGACTTAATAAGTGATGGGTGGAGACCACTATAGCTCCTCGATGCATTGGAAGGTCTCATGAGACAAACTAGTGTCTTGGCATAAGGCCTTGACAAAATCTTATTTGTAGTCTTGGCACGAGGCCTTGGCTACATGGTTATGATAGTTTGGCATTATGCATTCCATCATTATGAAAGTGGTTATTGATATTGCATGTGATTATTCGACCATTAGATTATCCATGTGAATAAGTAAATGGAATTATCTCATTTTACTTATGCCATATTATGTTGAAGTTCATGTTTAAAAGAATTTTTTTTAGTTATACATTGCCTTAAATGTTTATGTTTATTTATGAAAGCTTCCCGTATATTGTTTTCCTTACTGAGCATCTGAGCTCACCCCTTTCAATGTTTTATTTTTGCCAGGATGTGATGAAATATATTATGACTGACCTACAGGGATAGTATGAAGGGTATAGAAGTGTGGACTATGGATACTATGTTATTGTAATTTTTCACTTTATGATGTAATGTAACATTTATGAATTTATCTAGTGTTTCCAAGGCTACTAAACTAATCGGTTTTTCGAGACTTGATCTTTTGTGATCATAAAAATATTACGCAATAACGCACCGACACTGGGTAATTGGGGTCAGGGAATTACAGTTCTATCTTATATGGAGACATAGAGACAAGATATGCTCTTGTTTGAAGCTCATTCGCAAACTCGATCTCTTGTCGAGGGGGTAATTCTACAACCTATTCTGGAAAGACATCAGGGTACTCTTCTATGAAACTTGGAAATTCCAACTATAGAACATTTGAAGTACTCAGAATCATCTTAGCCATCATGGATGATAAGGAAGGAAAATGCCTCTGACCAATCTGTGGGTCTCACTCACAAACAACCCCACTAGCTCTCTATCTGAATTGAAGAACACAACCTACCTCTTAAAGCAATCCATGATGGCCTGCCCCTAATACAACAAATCCATGCTAAGGATGACATCATATGGTTGTATTCATAAACATAGGGAATATCCCCAAGAGTGGTGTAGCCCCATCACTAGCTCGTAGTCTCTACATACTTCAAACAAGTCAGATCGGCCTCCAAATGGCGTAGTCAGCGCCAAGGGAATAGGAATCCTCTCTACCTAAAGTCCAAAAGCATGGAAAATGGTTGGTGATATGAAAGGATTAGGTGGATATTGAATTAAATATGGTATTCAAAATAGAAGGAAACAAGAAAAGGGTACCTCTAATGATGTCTGGATTTCTTGGAGCTGGCAACACAAAAGCATGAAGTTGACCACAACCACTTCCACGACCTCTCGAACCATGATGAAGACCACCACCATAGATGCTCTCTACTAAATGAAAATGGGGATCATCATGTGGTCGTACTCTACCTACCCCATGTACCCTATGCTGATCTAAAGCTGGAGAAACCTACTGGTGCTGCCTTGGTTGGAACTACCTCAATAAAGGAACCTAGAGTGGAACACCTGGTGCACGATGACTACTCTGAAAGGTTGGGCTCTCTCGCTGATGAGGACCTTGGCCACCACAAGAAAAAAGAGCACCTGATCCCTTGGCATAGGCCTCAGAGCTTCCACCCCTAGTGAAACAAGATTCTGAGGGCTAGGACCTACCCTCGGGCAAACAGAAACACTTCTTCTCAGAAAACTGGGAAACCCCGATCTATAGATGTTTTTCATGAGGAATCATGACGACTCCCCTCTCGTGATGATAAAGTTCTGGAAAATGTCCTCTCAATGATCTATTCCCTTTCTATAACCTCAGGATATGTATTCAGCATAAATGGGGTGACCTGATGCTGGATCTCTAGAAGAAAATCCTTGTCAAAATGTCTCTCCTTGGCCTCCTCATCTGGAAACATGATCGAAGCATATCGTAAAATGTTCATGAAATGGCTTCCAATCTCCTACACACAAGAGATCTTATGTGGAAGGGTATGATCCTCATGGTGACTAGACACCTTTGCAGTGAAGAAAGAAACTCGACTCTAAATATGTCTTGGAACTCCTCCCACAAGATTGTTGACTCCTCATGATCCCTGAGGAACTAGAACTACCAAGGCCTCACTGCCCCACGTGGAATTATCACAACCACGGACACCCAGTGCATATTCTAATCACATATCAAACTGACACTAGTTGAATAATACCCTATACCAATGGTTTGAAACTATTGGTATAGGCCTCCAAACCATTGTAATATCCTATACCAAGGGATTGGAGAACTGTGGTCAAGTAAGCTGTGGGGATAGTTCTACACCAACGGTTTTCCCAAAACTATTGGTATAGGCCTATACCAATGGTTTCAAAACCGTTGGTATAAGTAATATGAAAAATATATAATAGTGGTTCCATAAACCAATTGGTATATGCACTATTACAAAAATGGGCAATGGAAGCACTACCCTTTTATCAGTGCTAAAGAAAATCACTGATAAAGGCGGCTTTTATCAGTGCTAAAAAAATCACTGATAAAGGGGAGACCTTTAACAGTGCTACAAAAAATAATTGTTAAAAGTGACCCTTTATCGGTGCTTTTTTACCACTGATAAATCCCCCCTCCCCATTTATCAGCTCTTTTTTTAGTGCTATTAAAGGTGACCCCTTTTTTAGCACTTTTTTAGTAGCGCTGATAAAGGGGGGATTTATCAGTGCTTTTTCATAGCGCTGATAAATTTTATGTTTCAAAAAAAATTCATGAAAAATAATATATTGTAATATAGGTATATTTATATAGATATAAATATAATATATATTTTTTTAATATACGTATAAATAGATTATTACATTAAATATATAAGAAATTTTGTGAAAATGGCTTTAAAATAACAGAAAAATATAGTTAATTAATAATTTTCTAATTATTATCGATTAAATATCATTTAATAACAATTCAACGTCACAAAAAATCAAAACAATTAATAAAATATCTTAAATAAGTTGAAAATGTAACTCTAAAATCAAACGGCCAGGAATTTTGATCCAGGTGTCTATTTGAGCTCTACAGTATATCAAATCGAAGCATGCAATGAGCTCTACACACTAATGATCCAAGCGAAGCTTCAGTCAAATTTATTGAGGACAAAAAAGGATCATAAGGCCTCCAAAACTGAGTTTTTTTTCAGGATACCCCGATTTTTTAACATTAAAACATGTATAACTTGTTATTCAGATGTCTGTTAGGCCTGTACCATATATCATATTGAATATTGTCTCATTTTCTTTAATTTTACTGGTTGTGGAGTTGAAACGGGCTTATATATTAGAAGTTATGGCCGTTTTAACATTATATGGCTTTTCAAATACATACATATATATATATATGTATGTATTTGTTCATAAATATGTGTGTGTGTGTGTGTGTGCATGTTGTATGTTTGTATATATGTAAGTATTTATTTAGTTATAAACACACATAAGAAACCTATTTTATAAATGTATTTAAAACTAATCTTATAAATATATATTATTATAAAAATAAATATACAGATAAGAAATTGTAGCAACAAATATATATATATATATATATTAATATATATTAATATACGAATGAGTATATATATATATACTAATTTATTAATAAACATATATGTATTAATATAACAAAATATATTTATATTAATATGAATCAATATTAAAATGAAAATAAATGTAACTATATATATAAATATAAAAATAATTAGATGTATCATTAATTATAAGAAAACAAAATGGCTTAGTGATAAAGGTGTAGGCGCGCAAGGGGGAGGTTGCGGGTTCGAGTTCGGGTGGAATAAAAGAAGTGTACACGCAAGCTTGGGACGCATAGGGGAAAGGGTAGCACGCGGTTGTGGGAGTGGCCGCCTAGCCCTGATAAATGGGGGGGATTAAGAACTGTTAAAAGATCCCCCCCCGAATATAAATTATTATTTTTTTAATTTTTTAACTTTTATTAGAGATTTTAAAAAGTGCTCATAAAACTCCACTTTTATCAGCCCTTTTTTTGGCACTGATAAAAGGTGTCTTTATCAGCGCTTTTCTGAGCACTGATAAAAGGGACCACCCTTTATCTTCACCTCGATTAACAGTGCTTTTTTAGCGATGTTAATGTACTTTTATATTGCTAATAAAATCCATATTTGTAGTAGTAATGAATTTCTAAAAATAAGCATTCGGTAGGTTTTGATCCCAGTACCTGTTGTTTATGATTTAATGACCTAACCACGAACCTAACTTGACTTTTGTGAACATAATTTCATAAATATATAGGTGTATTATCAAAAATATTTTAAATTTTGAATTATTTAATGTTATGTATAAGAAGATTCCATAAAAAACACACGTAACTATACCAATGGTTCTCAAAACCATTGGTATAGACCTATACAAACGGTTTTGAGAACTGTTGGTATAGATTCTTTGATTTTGGGACCTATATCAATGGTTTTGGACAAACCTACTTTTATAGGTACCCCATATAACAATGGATTGTCCATAAGAGTTGGTATATGTCCAAATAAGTTACCTATAAAAACAGTTTTGGCCAAACCGTTGGTATCAGCCCAAATATGTAAACTATACCAACCGTTTTCCCAAAATCGATGGTATAAATCTTATTTATAGTAGTGTGAAACCTATATCGACCACATCAAACCCACCTTCTATGACTACATCTAAAACGGAGCCCTCGTACTTCTGCAGACTATAGCGTTGAAACTCTAGGAGTGTCCTCCTCCAAGTGTCGTCGTCTTCAACCTCTCCCATATGACGAACTACTGGCATAGCCTACTCAACATATTCTATTAGGTGATGATGAGGACATTGACCTGGAGCCATACCTATAAAGAAAAAAACATTTAGTTATCCTAAACATGGAATAAGGAAGACTCAAAATTAATTTAATTAATTGTACTCTTTTATTCATTTTAGGTTACCCTATCCTGATGTCTACCCATTCAAACACATGCACAAGGAATAATGAAGCCTGATACATTCCTAGGTTTCTACCCTAAAACTAGTATCACCTCGTTTAATAGCCATTATAAACATACAGGTCCAGACACTATATCCTAGGGGTACCTAAAAACCGTTGTCTCATCCAGACTCTAGTGTTTACATCACTTGCTAAACATTACTGACACTGTTGCCCTAACAACCCATGAAACCTCACCTGTGCCTAACTCCAAAAAATATCCTATCTCTCAACCAATCCTCTGATACCACTCTTTCATGACCACCTCCCCATGATGTGTACCCCTCCTAGGACAACAATGTGAGAATAGACATAATGACCCCTTGAGTTCTGCCTCCAGTAGGGCTGGGGTTGGCGACTAGCACCGATGATATAGTAAACACTCAAATGGGAGGCATTACCCTCTAAGAGAACACATGAAAAAGATAGAGATAAGACAGACACAAACCAAATATTAATCAAACACAAAAATAAATGAAACCCCAAGTACACATTTGTAATGTCTTGAAAATCTTCTACAAAAGAAAGGGGACAACTTCAAGTACCCTAAAGAAAGTAAAAAAATAACAACTACCACAAATCCCAAACAGCTCCTGCAACCCCGAGCTTGTAGAAACCATCCTGATCTCCAGCCTGATCCAAGTGACCTGAAAAACAGATTATATATACATAGGTTGAGTATAACAGTATACTCAGTTGGATCCAACCTAGACCCTCTTGTGGAAAAGTAAATAAAGGATACTAAAGCACAGTGAACTACAAGTGAAACTAACTCATCACCAAAACAAGTATTCTAAGTACCCCACCTCACAATGGTTACTCTA